>OX387719.1:3403225-4653225 GCA_947577245.1 Andrena bucephala
TTTTCCCCCCCTGACGAACGACTGTTTGCCGGCGTGTGCGAGTCGAATCGTGATGTTTACCCCGAACGCACCAGCCACGCTAACAAAGACGAAAACTTCGTAGATCCCCCGCCGTTGCCACGGATACCCCTGTACACTTCCGTTCCAGACGTCAAAAGGACGAAGCTTCCGAGGGGCAAGAAGAATACGGTAGCACCAATGTACACCGGATCCTCTCGATACCCGTGGCAGTTACGTATCAGTGAGCGTGTTCCTGACGCATTTCCGGGCTGGATCGAAATCCGGGGCCGCACACGTACGAGCGCGTCGAGGCGCGGCTACGTGAGAAGTGCACCGAAATCCACCGGCTGCGCTGACTTGGTAGTTGTAGGAAGGTTTGATAATACAGTAGCATAATGCCCGGCAATATAGCATAACGGGGTTGACACGTTGACACTGTCACGTGCCACCGGCGTCCTAGACGCTATTGACTACGTGACACGGAGCCGCTCTCCGTGAAGAGGGTCCTCTCCCCTTATACGATGCACTCGTTAAACAGCCTGGATTACGCCTGACTCCCGACTCCCTTGTCCTGCTATTCGACCGCTTAGGATTTCGTAGAAATTTTCGCCTTAAACCGCCACCCCTCGCAATCTCTCCCGTTGTTGACCGCCGCTTTCTAGATGAAAGAGAGGCTGGAGTGCGGAGCGTAAAGGGACAAGGGCAACGTCCCCGAGGGATGGCTGGGGCCTCGTGGCTTGTGGTAAATGGGCAATCACACAAGCACACTTGATGCGTGATCTTTGGATGTAGAGTTTGAAGTATTTGAGTGGACGTCCTTTCCAAGGGTTCTTCTAACATGTCCTCCGCAGTGATTGTCTCCTGACACGTGAAACTCGTCGGTGTAACAAGGGAAGACGTGCCGAATTCGTGATAAATCCTGACACTTTTTTTCGTAACCCGCCTCGTCGGAACACGAGCCTCGTCGGCGCTCGCTCGCAGTTTCGCAGCTGGAGATGCGGGGATTGACGGTTTGATGCGCGGACGCAATTGATGGATGACCCGCGTCCAACTGCCCGGCGGTCTCATTCCGTGGCTGATGGAACAGAATGCTGGGGCGGGGGAGTGGCGGCGAGGCACAGGATGATTATATCGCGACGAAGGCACGTAGAGTCGAGGCTTACCGAGTTGGGGGCGTGCGGTTCAGTTCCACCCTTCTAATCAAGCAACGGGGAGGGGTACAAATTAATTTATCCTTGATAACTCGCGGCCTGCCCCTCTCCCCTCCCCACCCTGGATAGCGAGAAGACGCGCCCAACGTGTTGATAAATATCGAAGGAAATTTCCCAGCCGGGGACGCCCCGTTGAATACAAAGCGCACTGATTTAATCCACGGAGCACAGACAGGCGAATTTTCGGAAATGTCGAGCGACCAAAGCGGGGAGGGGCGAGGGCGGGGGTGGGGGGGGGGGAGGGGGAATGTGTACCTTGTTGCCCGCGGTCTTTGCTCAGGGTAGTCTATCGCGAGGAATTTTCAAGCGGGGACGTGCTCGCGATCGTGCCCCCGCGCGAACGGAACGTCTTTAAGCCACCGCTGCCGTATATTTTCCACGGCGGCGAAGATACCAATGAATTATGGCCGACAATGTGCTCCCGCTACAGGCTGATGAATTACGACGTCGAAGCGGCGCTGAATATACATGCGGCTAATGACGACGGAATTTACACAGTCGAGCGATGATCGAGTCCATTATGAATGCGTTCGAACCGCGGCCGCGACGATAACCCGATGTCAGCCGCGTTCTGCGAATACCTAGCGCGTTCTCTAAATCGTAATTCTTCCTCGCGTGTTTCGCCGCGTTTTAAAATCGTGCCGTGTCCGGAGCAGCGATTTTCTAATACCCTGCGGAGGATCGACCAATCGCCATAAACTTTCGTTTAGGATGGAAGTTCGAAAGCGACAGAGGTAAATCTGCCCGGTTCCGAGGGTGAGAAAAATGGTGTCCAACTTGTATCCATGTATCAATTCGCAAGGAAAATCGAGATTTATCGATACGCATTAAACTATGCGTCCGTGGCTCGCGGATATCCCAGCGCCGTTATCCCCAAGAAGACATCCACGCTGACCTCTGCGTCGATATACGACAGAAGCTAAAAGCCAACGGGATTCGGCGGACACTCGGGCCACGGCGAGACCTCAATAAATTCCAATTACCTCGTTCCCTGGCCATATTTATTACCTTTTCGATTTTTGTCAGCCAGCTTTAAATCCCCCGACGACGTAACGGCCCCCTTCAGCCATCGTCGTGCGCCCACCCACCCCTTCAGCGCGTCTAAATTCACGTCCAAAGGAATCCTCGTAACGAGGACACTCGTGGGGTTGCCTTTGGTGGCTGTTTCCTTTTTTACGCTCGCCTGGGGTCGTTCGCGGTGGATGGACGCATTAGCGTTCGGCTGCACACGCCGGACGTAACGATGCATACCGCCCGTATTCAACTATTCCGGGAGATAACTTGCATATTATGAAATACGAGCGTCTCTATCGGGGGCTTGATTAGCGGATGGCTGGGCGATGCAGCTGCGATCGTGGAGAAAACGACCACGAGGACGAGCATGCTGCATCGGCCGGGCGCACACACGCGCATAGATGGGGAGCATTTGCGTCGCGAGTGTGCAGGCGATACTCGGATACTTAGAGGAGGGCGCATCCATTACGAGCAAGCCGCGTCATACTCGATTCTGGTTTATCGGGAATTCCTAAAGGCGCCACCCGCGCCCCTATGCAAACGCATTCCGCGATGGGTGAATGAAAAGCGATACGCTCCTTCAGTCCTTTGGGGAAAAGGGAACGCAGCACGGTTAATTGCATCCAGTGGCAACTACGTACACTCTGATTCTGCCCTTCCTTCGCGCCGAATATCGTTTAACGATCTTACTCGTCCGTGCTTGCGAGGAAAAATTGGATGAAGCGAGTACATTCCAATTTTCTGTTTACGTATCTGATGTTATAAACTTCATTCTACTCGTAAAATTAGGAAGCAACAAAGGAAAACTTTCGTTTAGATCTCGGCACAATCCACGCGAGGTAGATACACCGACTCGAGAGGAACTTAAGACACGAGGGACGTAACCCGAATAATCTAATTATTCCCTCATTCGAGAGGGATACCTCGTACCCTTTGTTCTAGAGACGACGTCGCATTCTACGGGCAGCAGTGCGAGCTGGGGCAGTGGCGAAGAAGACAAAAGGAACGAGGGAAAGATGGGACGAAAAGGCGTCGATGAAACAAAAGGGCGGTGAAACACGATTAAAGGAGGCCAGGTGGAAGAGCGACGGACGGAGAGCGAGAAAGTCAAAAGTCCTGTGTTCATCCTGCTCGGAGTAAATCGGGATCGTCTTTGAGTTTCAAGCTCACCCGATTCCCACGATGAATTTCGCTTCCAGACCCACTTAAAGTCTCCGCCTCATGCAGATATCCGTTCCCACTTCGCCCTCCGACCCAGATTCATCGACTTTTTAACCATCCGGCCCGGTTTCAGGCAAGAGAGAAAGGTTAAATCGGATTTGGCGCTCGAGTCCTCGACGCTCCAGATGAAATGTGCAGCGCTTTCAAGCCGCGGCCGGTGGCCGTAATGAACCCCGGTGCTCGATCTTAGACTCGCGGCTAATCCCTTAGCCGCGCGACGAGGGCTAAACGACGATCGCGCGAACGATAAGTACAAGGGAGATCATCGCTAATCGGAAGAAAGCGGGCTATGCGAAACACCGACGCCGAGGATTGAAACTAAGAAACGCAAAGGCACCCGTTTCGGTCTCGTTCATTTGCATAATGACCGCGGCTCGCGGCTAATTCGCGTATGAATATTTAATAACGAGCACTGGTGGCAGGGCTTAATAAAAATAAGTTGCCGAAAGAAGAGCTCCGAGGAGCGCGTCTTAGCGTCGAGGAACGATCGGTGGAGGGTCTCGTTATCGAGTCAGACTCGAGCCATTACATGCAAATAAGTCACCGATCCCTCTGTACGGTTCGTCCCCGTCTTTGCACTTCCGTCTTCTATCCCACCATCGTGTTTTCTCTCTTTGCACCCTCTATCTGTCCCCTCCCTACTCCTCCGCCGCCCCTTGGCACGACTACCCGGGCCCGCCTTCCCTCGACTACCAAGACCTCAAAGCCCACGGTTCGTCTTAATTACAGTTGTCTCGAGTCAATCTCGATGGTAATTAAGCCGGTCGCGGGAATAGCCGGCTCGCCTCAATCGGAGGCGACCAGATAGGATATGATTCCGCGGAAGGTGTTGACCGATCCGCGTGCCCGCGCGTCCGAGATCGCGAACGAACGGGGATGAAAATACCGCGGAGGAAAATATCCTAACCGGCTTACGATCACCGATGAATATTGACGCAGCCAGCGATCCCCGTCAATTTGCATCCCGGATCGCGTTAATTTGAAATTGAAATCAGCCGGAGAAATTGCTTAACATTTCACGTTTCGATTCCGCGCCGCGCCGACCTGGAGATCCACGAGCCCGTGCCATTGTTCCGTCTCGATGTAACTGCAAATTACGTTGCAATACGAGGCATGCGCGGGAATATTTTTCTGCATTCTCCTGGCTCGGTTGGTTCTCTACTTTGGAACCGACTGTGAGTGAAATACACCGCGTATAACAAGGGGGCTTTTTAAATACCAATTGAGACTACATTACCGCTTGCAAGCTTAATGAATACTCTACATTTTTCTGCCGAAACTGCGTGGAAATACACTTTACGCCAAGCAAACGCGGACGGAATAATAACGTTAGCAAGTTGTGGCTGAAACACTACCAACTTTTTATCAAATGAACTGTGGTAGTGCATGTAAAATCCCTCACGATTACGTTACATCGCGTCAAGTAGCGTAATCAGAACTTTGCAGACGATTACAAATTAGCTGCTCGAGTTCCATTCTAAATAAACGTGTTTACCCAACAAATCGCCGGAGAATTTAACGTCCAGCGGTTCCCTGTATCCTATTATCCTAAATATCCCCGACGAGTGGCCGACCCGCTCGTTCCTCTCGCGTAATGATTCGTTTTTAATTTCGTTTATCCAGGAGCGGGGGAGAGGGGAGGAAAAAAGGTGCGCGATGGCAAGGAAAAAAGGCGGAAAACCGTGGTTAAATCATGGAAATTACGTATTTGCGCCCGGGATACGTTTAAATTAAAAACTCGTTTCGAAGCTTGCACGCAACGCCCGGCTGATTTATTTAACCGTACTTGCTTGAAACTTCTTTTCCCCTCCCGCGGGAGCGCGCGCGCGCGCGGACGATGTTCGCCCTCCTCGAAGAATTCTTATCCGCCACTCGCCCGGGTCGCGGTATCTCTTGGACAGGCATGAAAAGCATGGCAGATTTAGCAATGGTGTTCCATGACCGTTGAAACGAACTCCAGTGAAAGGAACGAAAACGAAGGAGAAGGGGACGAGCACAGAGGATGTAGGAACAAATGGAAGGAAAAAGATGTCCGACTAACTCTTTGCTTTTCTATGCTGGAGGACAAACAAAACGAGACTCGCCTGCCACGAAGACAAGTGGCGTTCTGTACGAGGCTTCGGAAATCGTTCGATTACATTTTCGGGTAGCGCACGTTGCGATGAGTGCACGCGGGAAATTCGAATTTCGTCGGCAATCCTGTTTGCAAATTACAGGGAACGGCGGAAGTGGGAGGGGGGGGGGAGAAGCGTTCTTTCCTCTCCGATTCAGTTACCCTCCATTGAATCGCACGCAATAGGTATCGAACGGTACGCGCGTGACACAGAAACATGGTGAAAGCACGAGCGGACGGGCAACAATATACAAAAGGAGGCGGGCGGAGGGTTCGCGAAATCACTCTGATCGAAGGGTCGCGGAGCTCGAGCTCGCGTTACAAAATTGTCCGTACGTGTGGAGCTCGCGTGCCAAAGTACAGGCGCCGTACCGTAGGCACATACATAATGCATAATATCGAGACTTCCCTAGTCGAGTTTCACGGCGAGCTTTCAATCGTGTAAGTCTCTACCCTGCCCCCGTCGGTTTCGCCCCCTTTCCCTGGGCCAGGCCGCGACGACCTGTCTCTCCGCTCGCACAGGTCAATAAAATTTTACTCCCGCGCCACTTTCCGCCTCCCTGCGGGATTTCCACGTGGGGAGAACACACCGATCGTGTTGGGACAATCAGAAGGGGCGGCGGAAAAAGAACGAAGAATTCCTGTTTCCTTGAAAAGACAGATTGCTCCATTCGTCTCTTCAGAAAAGGAAGAGACTGAAACGTCGCGGAAACATTATGGGAGCGAGGTTTGCTCGTTTCTTCACCGCGATTCTATTTCAATAAATGGTTTTCGTGCCTGCAATTATTCGTTGGTCCTGACGCGTGAGGCGTTGGCGAAGCTTTATATCTACGGTCGATGAAATTATTTGTTTGTACTACTTGCTTCGGGGTTTCTAGACTCTCTAGGAGTCGAATTCAAAGCCTGTGCTGAAACGACGAAACGTATACGGCACCTTCACAAGCATATTGAATGAACTGTTACGTCATTGGTCATCCACGTTATGGAGTACCCACACGGTGCTGCCGCGGCTTGATTAGACCTGAAGTTTTCGAGAGACTTAATGAAGCGCCACTGGCCCTCTGGCTTTTGACGCACGAGTTATTAGACAAACCTTATTCAAGATTCTGATTACTTCCGACAGGCTTCAAAGGAACCAGCCGCAGATTCGCCGACCGAAACTGTGCAATAATTACGCGATATCGCGACTGCCTGCTGGGCAAGCCCACCCCTTTTGCAGACCAAGAACCCCGTTTCTTGCAAACGGACCGAGAAAGTTTGCAGTGACAAAAACTTGCAAGTTACTCGGAAGAGGGTTAATTCTACAGATCCATATTACCCAGATATGCAGTCTAATTCTGACAGCTATGAACTCAAAAATTCATTGCCCATTTCCTTTACATCGTGGTGTACCTACAGATGTCAGGAGTTGGAGTTAAATTCAGTCAGCAGACACTTCCGTCCTTTCCATTTAAGGGGCAGACAGTTTTATAGTTCCAGCAGAGCCATTTTTTCAAGTCGCGTAGAATTACGTGATAAATTAACGATCATATTTTGAATAAAGCATCCCCGATCCGGCTGTTGCGGCGGGGAGAATTTCCACGTCGCGAGATATTTTTGACCCGATGCCGAGTGAGTTTGCACAGCGACGAGGTTACTATTATCAGACGGAATTCATTGTCAAATGACAGAGGTCGCTCGATATTTGCATCGGAATTTACGACTGGTCTCGAGGACGAGCACCACTCGACCAGCACCGTGAAGGGGAAGGAAAGAGGCGGCCGCAGCGGAAAGTACAATTCGTTTGCGACCGAAAACGTTCACGACTCGTCTCTGCGCCTGGCGGAACGTCCAACCAGCATTTTACTTAAGCGCCATTAAGAGGAATATTATTTTATTTTGACCTTTTTTTGTCATCAACCTCGTCGCCCTCCCCCGTTCAAGCGTCAGACGCGACGGGACTCGTTAATGGCGGCCCCCGGAAAAGATAAGCTTCCCTTTCTATTAACACGTACCGGAGTTGTTCCAGGAAATTTAATGACCGGGAGTATTTGCTAAAATAATCCCCGCAGCCCCGCTCCCCTCGTACCCTGCACGCATCCCTACGTATTAATACGCGAATGCTAATAACATTTACATGATAACAGCTTTTTCGCCCCTCGTTCCCTCGTTACGAACTCCTTTGAATAAAGGGGGTGTACTTTTCGGGGAAATTCTGCGAGCGAAACAAAAAACAGAGATGCTGTGTCTATCTTAACAAAACCGCCGATGGTATCATTCCAGAATTTTCCTTGCGTATGATGATTATTTATGCCAACAGCGGATGGATTAACCGTGTAATTAACAGTAGGTATGTTAATTTTGATGAAATCTGGTGAAGGGAGGTGGGCGTTCAAGTGCACGTGTACTAGATTGAAATACCGGAATAAAGAAGCGTCGCAACGACGATTCCTCGCCTCGCCGTATTTCCCTCGAGCACCCTCGCCGCTGCATCGTCATCGTTCATCTATTCCGCGGCAGGGGGTTGCGCGCAACGGGGGCGACAGAACGCAAATGGAAACAGGGAATTTCGAGGAAGTCGATCAACGAGGCCGTCACGGTCGGCCGCGAGATTGCGGGCCACGAAGGGTCGTCTGGCACGTCCCTGCCACCCTCGGAGGCGCCAACTTCCGAGATTTAGTTGGCTGCTCGAGAGGTCGGGGCCGCTCTCTCGCGATGCCTTCAAATTAGTTACATCCACGCGAGAAGATAAATTAAATATTCATTTATCGCGGCCCTAGCCGCAACGGCCTGGGTCCCCTCGACCCCATGAACCCTGGCCCGCCCTCCCCCCCCCCCGTTTTCCATTCTCGTTACCCCTCGTACCTTGCCCTCCCTTTTTCTCGCCGCGCTACTCCACCCGTTATATTCGCGTGCGTAGTTTATTGGCCATAACTCCGGCGCGGCTACAAATCGCCCCCTCCCTCCCTTTGGCCTTTAATGCCCGTATACCGGGGCTGGAAGATGGGGGCGGTCGAGGGGGCACGTGCACGCGCGGAGCACGGGGGGCTGCTCTGTGCGTGGGTGTACGCGCATGTGTCGAAAGGCTGGTGGAGGCGACGATCGCGGTAAACGGTAAGGGCCTTTACATACGGGACACTTTCTGCCTCGTCACAGTCATTCGCAATAGTTTCTCACGTCTTTCCATTTACCTATCCCAAAATATTCACCGATTTAGAAATTAATAATCATTCCACGCGGGTGGAGATTGAAAGAAACAAGTGTTGAATGAAAATGCTTCGTGTAGGTACTAAGTAATAGCAGTTTCCGGAATCTCTCGGAACAACGTTGATTATTCATCTAATTCGAGGGTATGAGTATGTCAATGGTGAGTTATCAAAGTGTCTCGTGTGGAAGGTCCCTAACGCTGCGCGAGGTGGCGGACACGCGGTCAACTTGAGCCCCCACCGTTCTCCTATAATCATATCGTTTTTACAGTAATTACGAGGAGGCCCTTTAGCCGGCACTTACCAGCCCGACATTATTTTCCCATTTCGCCCGATGCCAAGATTACGCGCGGCCGTAATGCGCGCGTTCTATCCGCACGACAGCCGGATCGCAATACGTTAATGCGATTACGCGGCCCCTGCAGCTTCGCGAGTCTAATCGCTCCGTGACCTTCTCGACGCCGGTGGATTTTTTGCCCGGAAGCGACGTTTCATGTCGTATCGACGCCCGATTGCACGCTATTCGTATCATGGAAAAGCAATGAAACGGTTAATTGGGATCGATCCGTGACTGCACGCGTGCACGGGGGAGGTATAACAGAATGAGCCGGTCCGCTTATCGCGCTGCTTCGATTACACGTGTTAATTGCTGCTTATTATAGGTGATATCGAAGGTGGTTCACAGGTTGCTGTGGACGGTTCCCTTCAGCATGTACGATTGGGGTGTTTCTGCGTAGAACTGGAGGGAGGGGGCGAATGCGAATGGGGAGACAGGTTCGATGAACCCAGTCTTGCAAATACCTGTTACTACAGCCATGCATGTAAAAGTGTAGAAGACTGCTCACAGTTCCAGCTGATTGATTTACTGGACCGGGAGGAGAGTCAGATTTAGACAGTTGAAAAGTGAGAACCAATCGAAATCAAATAGTCGATGGCTGGGAGGGAAAGAATGAACAGCATCGGTATGGATAGTGCGCGTATGGAGAGAGTAGAACGTACCTATAACATTAAATTGAATATTCTCCCTGTGCAAGCTCCGTTTTCGCCATCCCTCTGGCTTCTACCATAATTCCGTGCCACCTTTAATCCACTTAATCAAAATTACGACCGTCAACGTTGGACAAGTTCCCAGTGACCGTGAGCCAGCCAGTGGCCATCGATTTTTCCTCCGAGCCCGCACGAGTTCGCGCAAACGTTCGAGCAATTAGACATGTAGAGCGAGTAATTGGTAACCGGCGATCTCGGTGTGGCGTGTTTAGAGAACGACGCCCACCGACGGTTTAATCGACGTCACTCCGGGGGGTTCAGGTGTGTTTAGAAAAGTCACGAGACGATAAGCTCGAACGGATATAATCGCGTTACGCCCGCAGCCGCTTTACTCGCAATTCGGTTAAGCCCGTGGGTACAGTGCACCCTCTCTCTCTCTCTCTCTCTCTCTCTCTCTCTCTCTCTCTCTCTGGCATCCGCCCTCTGCCCCCTCCCCACTTTCCACGCAAACACGATGCATTTCATCCACGTACACTGGAAACTACGGGCGCTTTCATTCAATTTCGTGACGTTCCCAGTAATAATTTCGGGTTACGGGAAAGTATTAAGCTCCACCGGCAATTCCGTATTCGCGGATGACGTCGCGTTATCAAGATTTGCTGCTTTACTACAAATAGCCGATTACGTTTAACGACCCTGCGCGGCAACCCTTTGGTAAACTGGCCCGTGCCTCTTCGTAGCAAAGGGGTCGACGAATGTCCGGTCAGATGTTGGATTCAGTTATCCTAAAGCGTTGGTTCATCATCGAGGATGTTCGTTTTCCAAGAAGTGGGGGATAATCGTGTTTACGCTCAAAGTAGAAAACTCGTTGAGATCTTATTTTATAATGATCGCATTATTTTCTAGGAGGTTTCCGCTTTTACGTTCCACGTGTATGCTTCATCGTAGCTAATTAATGCCATACCACTCCATTCCTGTATTTGTTTCAACGCATGATTAGAGCTTGAATCCAACAAGCCACGAGCGGAATTTGGTTTGAGCCGGTACGTACTTAATTGGTAAACGAAACACTTCCGAGTAACAGCGTAAACCAAAATTTCACGATTATCTGGCAACAAAATGACGATCCAGCATTCGTCATTGCCCTTTCTGGAAGTTAAAGCGATGCCAGTTGCAGTATGCCACCCCGGCTTTAAAATTCACTCCCCTCCGGTGTTCGACTATTTACGAAGGGAAATTTGCGCGAATGGATTCAAAGTAGCACAGGTGGAAATTGATTTCAGTCGCGTTGGAGGAAGTAGAAGGGTCTCCCAGGGTGGAAAAATTACGCGTGGGGTGTGCAGATCGACGTTTATGGCGTCGACGGGGCGAAGAGGAGTTTCGAGGGTGCGCACCAGTCACGCGTGATTCTCACAACGTTCGTGCCCTTTGATTGAAAGTAGACGTGACGAGTCTGGCAAAAGGAGGAACACACTGTGTTTGCGTACGACCTGCCTTCTGCTGCAGACAAAGCGTGTCAAGTTGTTTGAACGTGGTGTACAACATCGGCAAACGTTTTGCGATGTAAAAGATGTGAAGCAGTTTCGCAATAGTGTTTAGACGAAGTGAGAAGGGAGATGGTACCAGAATAATTTCAGATAAATGTAGAATGAAGTGACAGGCCTTGTATGTCAGATCTTTCTTGATGTTTAGATTTTCTACCAACATACTTATGTAGTCAACATCCAAATGTCCACAGTTTTGAGAATGTAGACGCGTGACAAAACGCATAATTCTTCCTCAGCTTCTGCCGACTGTTGCGTGCTGTTTTAGCATGCGTGCCAGGGATCCGCGACCGCGACGGAAGTCGCGAATGTAGCTGGCGGACGTGACGTCGAAATTGTACCACGTCGACGTGACGTTTATGAACCGGTTGCGGGAACACCGCGAACACGGACGGTTGGTATTCATTAACGACGCTGCGTGTCGAGGGGAAGGTGTGCGCCGCGAAGCCTTTTTCTCTCTGTTGTTTTTGAAAAGGCACGCCTCCACCTGGTGCTCGACGGCTAAAAGTCGAACCGAGCACTCTGATACGGGAAACGTTCCGCTCTGAAAATTCCCGAGGGAATTATAATTACCGCATTTTCCTCTGGCTTCGAGAAGGGCCCCTTGAGTGGTGTATTTTTTTTCTCCCCCGAACAGCGAATCTACTTCGTCGGTGTACTCCTTTCATACCTTATTTTATAACCCTTTAAGTATCCAGGATATAAAACTGCGTTTATTATTCCACATTTCTCATTCTTCTTTGTGCGCGGAAGTATTACAAGTTGTAGTGACTCGGATTGCTTCTATGCTTGCAAAAAGCAGTGCAGCAGAGCGAGCACGGAGAGATCGTGCAAGAGAATGCGGAATAGTTTAAGAAGAATAATCAAGGAATTATTCAGGAAGAAGTGTGGGAAATTTGGAGGGAAAGGTAAATAGTATTCGAGAGCAAACGAAATACTGCTACCATCGAATGGGGGCAGTCACTTACAGCCGCGGAAGAGGTACAAACTTCAATTATGGGAATTAATTAACCCCGTCACTGGTTGCGTTAATGTCAACAGAAATCTTCGTCCCGGGAGATTCAGATGGTTCGCGACGAAGGAAAATGTTTTCCTCCCAGGGGAGAGGGGTAGAGGCCCTTCAGCCGCCGCAGTCGGCTGACATTTATTCTCGGGGCGCGTCGGGAACGTTCCGCGGAACTACGCCGGTACCGGGAAGAACTCGCGGAACGCGCGTTTACGGGGAAAGGCGGGAAACGCGTCGGCAAACCAGTGTAGAAGTAACGGAAGAGGAGAGTTAATTGGGTTACTTGACTCGTCTCTTCAACCCGATTAAAGCATCATCTCTCACCGGCGTAAACATCTTTTGAGGAGAGGCCTTCGTGTCAGGGGCCGAAGGGTACTCGGGGCTGGTTAATTAGCACCCTCCTAGTCATTTTCCGTTGCTCCTCTCTAGTAAACGACGATAATCATTCTCTTCGGCCCCGTCCGCCTCTTCGTGCCTCTCTGTCTCCTCACTTCCCCCGAGATTGCACACTCCCGATCCAGCCCCGTGATTATCTTTCCGGACTTTCGAAGCGAGTACACCGCTCGAAACATTCCCGGCCGTTCTGTCGCCCGTGCAAATACCGTCCCTCGAATAATGAACAGCACCTTTATTTCTTTATTTTTTTATTTTATTTCGTAACTCTTGACATTCCGCGTGCTCACAGAGGGGGTGGTTTTGTTTCCGGGCCGCGGTGCTCGTAAACGTGAACGCCGCCGCGAATGCAGTTCGCCCTAGCCAGAAACGTGGCCAGAAGTGCACGGGAACGAGGGTTATTACATTAACGAGGCCACCAGCCGTACATTTTTTCCATCTGTGCTCGCGCACCGGCCACGCTTACAGCGGGGGTGTTACGTACGAATTGATTCGGTGGCTCGCACGGGGACATAACGGCGATTTGAACTTCTTCCATTAGGTACACGGCCGTAACGAGCGCAAGTACACCGTCATCGACTGCTACGGGGTGGTCGACAGGGTTGGCAAACACTGAGAATTCCACCACTCCCCGACGCAGCCGGATGGTCGTAACGATCATGACTGAAGCTGGCCGGCCAGCTCTAACCGCCGTCGCGTCGCTGGCCCGTGCCATAGTAATTAGTTGGCTGGCGCATGGTTTTGCCAAGCAGCCCCTTTCGCTGCCACCCCCGCGGTGCTAGATTTCCTCGTGCAGCTAATCCATGATCACTTAGGGCGCGGGGCGCCACGCTGTGGCCACCGTTAAACCTTCCCTAATTTCTCACTAGCCGCCAAGAGCCGCCAAGAGCCACCAGTAACCACCGTTAGGACGTCACGGATCCTGCGAAACTGGGGATGGCCACGAGGTGCGACGATAGGCCGTGTCCCGGTTACGACATCGATTACAGCTGGTGAATCACCGCCGAGGGAAATGTATCGAGATGAACAGAGACGGGATAATTAGAGGCGAATCAACGATTTAATTAAGAACGGGAAATGGGAGCATTTTCAACGTTTAGTTTATCTCGCAGCTACACCGACCGATCGAGCACTCGCGGTTGAAACCAATTGAAGTGTCGCGTCAATGATTAACGCTTGAAAAGTGGAAATAAACGTTTTAAACACGGTGTTTAAAAAAGAGCTTTTATCGTTCAATTTGGATTTTTTTCGAGCGTTACGGGTGCGTGTTACTGTAGGCAAGGATCCCAGGGCGACAAAGCCACGCTTTGGCAGGAGGGAAAGGTGAGGGGCGGGAGGAAAAGCTTCCAGTATTCATTTTCAGCTTTCGTCGTTCAATAGCAGCGGATTATTGAATCCGCGATCCCGCGTCACAACTGTCATTGGCACGGATCTTTTTTCCAGCTACAGCTGGTGTCTCTTGTTTGTTTATTTATTTCCCCCCGTCCGCCAACGGTATCCATATATATATTTTTCCATATTTTTTTACACCCCCCGGAACGAAACTTTATCCCTAGCAATCACGCGATACCTACCTCGTTTTTTTTTCTCGCAGCTTGTCATTACAAGAGGAGTTTTATACTCGCCGCTGCAAATCCACCGCCGACACGGCGCGATATATCGAGAGACGAGAGTAACACTCGAAACAATAATCGGACCGCTAGAAAATCTGGTACAAAACGTCCGGTATTTACAAACATGCCGTTTCAATTAAGCCGTAACAAAATACTAGGTTTGGCTGTTTCAAACGAAGACGACAACTTAACTCTCCACAAATCCGATGTTCGGTACGGGCCGAATCAAGCAACAAAATAATTATCCGCGCTATATAATACAGCGGAAATAAAACAAAGCGCCGCAACATTTGAATGGGTCCCTGTGTAGAACAGCAGGGGACAATCAGACGGAAGAACGAAAGAACGGAAGCATGGAAGTGCGCAGAGAGAGAAAAGGGGAAAATCGACTAGAAAGGTATCATCGCAACGGGATGACAATAATAAGATGCAAGCTGGAGGATACCGTCGACGACCCGTTGTTATTAGATTTAAACTGTTTGTCCTCTCGAGTACCGCGGGGCTAATTGTTCGGGGATTCAAAAGCCCCGAATATGATTATTTCCTCGGCCGTCCCTCCCCCGCCTGTTTTTTTCCCCCCTGGCCCATGCTTTCGTCGCGTTTTTGCCTCTCTCGTTTAGGTATGCCAGGGCGGTTGTGCTCGTTTCGGTCCCGCAATAATTCCAGAGCACGGCGTGTCGTGCCCTCGTAATTATGCGCGGTGAACCGTGCATTTCGCATCGTGGCATTATTCGCGAGTGTTTTTCACGGCCGTTCCGCTTCTTCTCCTCAACTCACCCCAATTTTTTAACCCGCTTTTTTCCGTTAACCGGCACACGAGGGTATAATGGATTTTCGGAAGATTCCAGCGGGCCACGATTAATTTGACGCTCGCTTAAACGCGGTTATTCGATCTCCGATCAGCATTACGCGGCCGGACGGGCTTGACGCGTGTTGTTTTCCCTTTCGAAACCGGCGGTCTCGGTAAACTATCCCCCTTTTTGCTCGGATGCGATTGAACGCTGGCCGCGCGTTTCGCCTTTGGCACGACGAAACTAATAGTGCCAATGAGAGGTCGCTACGCTTCACCAAGCCCTGTTGTCACCGATCGTGGCACTTGGGTTACATTCGTTTTAGCACGGTAACGTTTACCCATCCACCCAGCTGAAACCGTTGGAGTGAATCAAGTTTTCAGGAATGCAGGTGAATGCAACCATCGAAGAAATCTATTAAGATGCTCGAAGAATGCAATGGGAATAGCAGCGCGGGGCTAAGGTCAACGAGGGAATTCCTCAACCGACAGAGAGACGAGAAGAGCGTGAAACTTGGCGGCAAACGCGCAACGCCTCTGTTCCGAATGCAGCCCCGACAAGACGTTTACAATTGGCCACGCCAGCGAGTGTATAACAATGCCCGATTCAGCTACCCGACCGTGCAACACCCTGGCCTGCGAATAAAACCCCGCGAACAAGCCTGGTGAGTGATGAGGATCAGGGTCGGTTTATGTTTGCCCGTTGCAGTTTCGGTCGATGGGGCCGAAGATCTTGCCAGATGGAGGATCGAGGCGAGGTGCACCGAATGTAAGGCTTGCATCAGCGCTCACGACGCGGAATATAAAGCGGAGGTCACTCGCGCACGGATTTCGACTCAGTTCGATTGGATGCGCCTTCCTGCTCGCTTTACTGCGGCACGATTTTATGGGGCGCGTGGGATTTTTGCATTGAGCTCCTCTCTGGTTGCTCGCCACCTTGTTACATTCAGATCCGACGTGCAGCTCTTACGTGGACACGCCGCTACAAGTGGATTGTGCAAATTTCCTTCGTTTACCAGCAAGTGTTCATATCGCAGTCGCTTAAATTCCTCTGTTGCATAAACATTTCCCTGGACGTCATACCGACATGCTTCCTCCCCTGCGCGATCCAGAGGTCCTAAAAGGGTGGCGTAGGAAGAAGGAACCTAGGGTAGGTTCAATGAGCGAGTCCGCGACTTTGAAGCGATTGTTCGGCAGAGGCGAGCTTTTCAAGACTCTTTCCCCCCGTGCTGGGAGCCTCTTTTCACCGTGCCCCCTTCCGTCTTCGTGTCGGCGAGCGAGAGGTGCTGTCCGACATCGTGTAGCTTCCATGGCACACTCTATTCACGCCCCACCAGATAGGTTAACCGCTGCCGCCTTTATATGTATATCTGTACGTGAGTCTACACACAGTCACCACCGCCGCGTGTACTGGGGCACGTCGTCGTGCCGGCTATAACAGGGCTCCGTTACTGTAGCCCCCGCTATCGATGTACACAACCACGGGGAAATTGCAACCATCCCCCAGGCACACGTGCACGGGCGCGCCTACGTGTGCTCCGGTGGCGCACGTGCGCGAGGAAACGCGTTCACCAACGACCAACACCACCACGCAGCCACGTCCGAGGGTCTAACACGCCAGAGTCCTTGCCGAGTACACACGATAACAGAAACGCGAGCCCCCGCGCGCACACAGGCCACACCGGGATACATACTTTGAGGAAACATAGAGAGGCCTCCTCGACAAACTCCCACATAGACGTTAGATAGCACCTAATACCTCCCTGGCCAAACAACCGACACCTTGGCTCGTGCCTGAGCTCCGCTCCGTGTACTGTCGCGGCCGGAACTTGGCACACCGACACCGAGGCCATGCCACTGCTCTGTTCTTGGACGGTGCATTCTACGCGGCTCGTTCGATTACGATCTTCAAGCTACTACGGTGGCTGGATCGAGGGAAATCAGTTTTATCCGATTCTCCTTTTCGTTTTCTCTCCACCCTACAAGTATGTCCCACAACACTTGGCACCGATGGCGACGGGGGATCCCGAGTGCGGCAAACTTCTCGCCTTTCATACGGAACTGGTTCGTACGAGGAATCAAAAAAAACGGAAGGATCAGCTGGATAACCCTACGGTTATAGAATCCCTTTGAACCCTTTGAGCACACTCCCCCCCCCCCACCCACTCCCCGACACCCCGTACGTGTGTATCTGTGAAAACCGTACAAGTTGTTGCTTTGACACGCCAGCCGCGCGTTCGAAAGGCAGAGGGGCCAAGATTTACCGCGACTCGATATGCAAAAGCTTCGAACCTCTGGGCGGTTGCGCCTTTCGCCTCTGTACTGGCAACCGTGCCTACACCTCGGCAGAGAGGCAAAGGATAGGACGGGCCGAAATGAGCTCGAGAGTTTCAGTTCTTTCGGGCGAGAGCTCTTTTCCCACCGTCGGGGATCCTACCCGCCATCCCTCATCGCGACCCTTTTTCCCTCTTATCCGTACTACTTGCCGACTATTCCCGCTCTTCGAAGGCAAAAGCTAAATGGCTTAGCAAAAGCAGAGTCCTAAAGAAGGGAACGCCCGAGATTCAAAGGCCACAGGCTTCCACGAGCAACCGCTTTCCACCTGGTAAACTCAGCAGTCCGTCGAATTAATGCCACTCTATACGCCCGCGCCCGACAAACGGCCCTCTGTCCGATAAAACTGTTCCCTGCATATTTTATCCCCCATCAACGTGCCCTTCCTTCCCGTCAGCGGTTTCGTCTGGCCGCGGCCACACGTCCAGCCGCGTCAACGAAGACGCCCGGGGGATTATTAATTGGGCGGCGGGAGAAGAAAATCAACTGGTGGTCGGCCATCGTGATTATACGCGATTCCCTGGCGCGTTAATATTAAGCAAACCCAGATCGTAATCCGATTTCCATTTTCACGGGGGAACGGTTTCACGCGGGCTGTCCTGCCCGCCGGTAATTTCCAGAGGAGGCAGCCGGCAGCAGCGGTGGGCCGCCGAAAAATCGCGCGTTATGCAAATTTTTCGTAACCCCCCCCCCCAGTCGTTAACTTATTCCGTGGACGGCGTTCGCACGCCGCGGTCGGACAAAGTGCCAGTTGGTTGCGGAGTCGCGGCCCGCCCGGCACTCGCAGATCTCGTGCAATTTGTATTACAGTCGCGAGTACTCGGTAATTCGCGCTACCCGCCGCTGTCGCGAGCGCTGGCGCGCTCGCCGGGGACTCAGCTACGTAGCGCCCCCCGCTAATGAGGCTACGAACCAACTAACGCTACTAACGAATAGTTAATACGTGCAAAGCGGCGACGGAACTACGCGCAAACGAGGCAAACTCTGTCGCGAGCGATCGATCGGGCGAGAAAATTCGCGGCGCGCCAGCCGACCCATGGCTGAATTAATTAAAGGAAAATAATTTTCATTCGACCCGCCCGACCTGACGTCGTTAACTTTTTCATTCACACGCGACACTCCTTTGGGCCGCGCGCCATGCTTGTACTCCGTGAACGTGTCGCGATGGAGGAATTGAGTAAATCGAGGGTGATAGTACGCGGGGATAGGGTTGTTTTTTTTTTTGCTTAGTGTAGCACCCAGTCGGAGGGGAGCCCAGAGTACTTAGGCTTACGTACCTCTAACCGTGTTGTATGTAAATGTGGTAGCAACCTGCTTATATTTGGGGGATAACCGCGAGGGTGCAAACTCAATTGTCTGGAGGAACGAGTCGCAGCTGATGACTGTCATCCACGTGCACCGAATTTTCGTCTAGCTTGGGAGGCGAAGGGACACCGTGTCTTTAGACACCTCTACGAGGCAGTCAGAGCAATTCCCCTGGTCTAACCACGATTCCCGACACCCTCGCTCCCCATTAAGTCTGGATGGGGCTGTCACGTTTATAGAATGCTCACAGACGAACCTCTTGCACGGTTTCAGTAATAGAACGGCTCAGGCACCTCGGGATCGCCAGTTCCTGTCTTGAGGACATGTTTCCTGGGAATGACCAGCCATGAAACAAGCCCTCAAGCCCTGGGGGGAGTATGCGGGGCTACGTTGATGTATCGTGGGTGTTTTGTTTTATAGACAGCAGAAATTGGGAATGTTACGCTTAATGACAGGCAATTTATTGATCGTCGCCAGCTGAAAGTCGAGGGAAAAGGGAGTCGCAATTTCGTCTTGGACCTGCTAATGGACTCATCAGTAAGGTCACCTAGCATGCTCTGTCCTCGACAGAGGGGCATTTCGTGTTGGAGAGAAGGGCTACGCGTACAGAACTTGTGAGAGTGCGGTCTGATAGAAAGTTTCCTGAATTCTGTGGGCTTACAACTTTGGAGTGACTTTGTAGCATTAAACTTAGGAAAAGGAAGCTTATCGTAATGATCTCAGGAATATTTTAAATAACAGGATGCACGAAACAAAAAGACATTAGAGTTGTACCCAAACGTTTCATTATCGACCCCTCGTAACGGTACGAAACGCTGCGGCCTGCGTCCCGTTATAATTAGCGGTGCCTCTACTAATTGAAACGCAGGTAAATGTAATTAATACAATTACGTCACAAGAATACGCCGATCGCAATTGAATGTAGCGATGGGCGCGCGTGTAGTCGCAAACGAAAACAGTTACGCGGTCCCGGAGATAACGACCCGATAAGCCAAATTGCCAATTGTTGATGTTAATTGCTCACGTGATTCAATAACGTCGTAACGAGGGACTAATAAACCGTGCTGGGCGGAAAAAAAAAGAGGAGGGCAGCGTCCCGGTTTGGCGAGCGTCGAAGGCTGACGTGCCGTCGTTTCAAACTTTTGTCGGCAAAAACAGCGACGTCTACAGTCGTCGGCGGCGGGGCTCGCGCTTCCGTTTCTCGGGTTAACTGGCGGAAAGTGAAATAACGAGATGTGTCGCGAACGTAAACTTCTGCCGTCGCGTAGCCACCCTGACGAGGTGCGTAATTACGCGTAATCATTACGCGTGTACGCCTCGCCTCCTACCCCGCTTTCCCTCGAGTCACCCCACCCGTTATCTTCCATGGCTGTTGCTCGCGCAGCCTGTCAACCAGCTGCTTGTTTGTCAGGAAATAAACGATGAAAATAATGCCCGCGGCGATGGCTGTAAGCAGGCACAAAGAAGGACCAGCAACCCCGCTAAAGGGGAAGTGAAAAAAGGTGCACGCGAGCATATGTCTGTAAGAGGAAATGGGGGCTCGAGAAAGAGGACGAGTAGAGGTTGAATAGACGGCTTAGAGGCACGAGCGGGCACAAAGACAATGAATATCGTACGCACCGCGACCAGGCAGAAAGACAGGGCAGAAACACGAGCAGGCTGGAAAGCAGTCCGTAAGGAAATGGGTACAAAGAACGCGATGAACAGGAGCCAAAGGCCCGGTGGGGTGCTGAAATAAAAGCAACGATTTCTCTTGGCTGCTAATTAATTTCTGCTGTACGCCAGGTGAAGAAGCACCTGGCGTATTACGAGTCAACATGCTATAATACTACTAATATCACTGGAACGTCATGTATCGTCGTGACTGCAGACCAAACATATGAGTTTCACTGGTTGGACCTTTCGCACATGAAAGCATCGCCAGGAATATTTTTTCTCTTGGTAATGCTTCTGCACGGGCCCTCCGAGGGTGGAGCAAAGGTTGAACGTTCGAGGGGGAAGTTGCGCCGACCTGCCACGGTGCCCGGATCATAATGCGTACATAACGGAGAAAGTAAGGGTAGGTACGTTGAGGCGTAAACGTCGCTGGCTATCTGGCTGTAATTAATTTTTGCTGTCTTCGGCGAGATAAACTTTAGCAATTACCTCGTTACTGGCTGCACGCGGCTTGGCGTCCACCACTCCCCCTCCTCTCGATCCCAACAAATAGTGATTAATTTTACAAATTCATATCCCCATCTGGCAGAGAGGAACAGCAATGACTGGCGGCTACAAAGGGAAACGCCCACAGCCCTGTAAGTAATTAATTTCCATTCTTCCTTCGCAGGAAGCCAAACAATCACCCGTTACTCAACCCCTTGCGGATTCTTTCCGCGGAAAGATAACGTTACACGGGAAAACCTGCAACGTGTGGCGTTCCTCGACCGCCGGCAGTGAATTAAAATAAACAAGTGCGTCTGACGGGAAGCCATGGAACGCGCGAGTTCTCCGTGAATGTTTTTACATTTACCGAAAGTGCAATGTTCTGGACTATTAGACCAAAGTGCTTTTAGAGTTATTTCAGCCAAAAGCATGATTGCCGACACACCCCGCGACTTCTAGTTAAAATACACACGAAAATTTTGATGCTCCTTTTACGCATAAAAGACTGCTTATCGCGCCACGGTTCCCTACGAAATTTCCCGCCGTAAATTCCGCCTTCAAGAAGTCCCAACACCCCCGGAGACCTGATCGAACGTCTTCTAACGAGTTCGCGGCAAGTTTTCGCCCAGCCAGCGGCTGTTTCTCCGATAAATTTGCGATCGCGACAATGCGTAGTACACCGGCGTCGAACTAACTGCCGACGTTTTAATAGCGGCGGTTCACGCGGTTGGTTCGCATAATTGCGACATTGTAAGGCATGTGTAAGCGGTACACACGAGGAGCACCCGAGCCCTCCGCCTTCCACGGCCGAGAGTCTGGTAATTTGCCTTAATTACGACGAAGTCCGACTTGCGGCGCTTATGCATGGCCGTTGGTAAACCTCTTTTTCCCAACCCCTTTCCTCCGGTCGTTGCTTCTCGGTGCGCGGCCATCGTCAAAGACGAGAAACAATTTGCTCAACTTAACGGTCGAAAAGCGTTCCCCTCGTTAAACATTTGCTCGGATCGAGGGGCGCGTTTTTCGCCGATCAAAGTACCGTAGCGCGCGGTAAGAACTCTTTCGGCTCTTTAAATCGCAGATCCACTGTTGGTCCAGAGGGTGCGCGACAGCATACTGGAACGTGAATCGCCCCCCCCCCCCGCCCCTCCCCCTCGGGGGAGCAAATAACGGAAGCAAATTTGTGGTGTTCGCTAATGAGGTCGATAAAGTCGCAGGGAAATTACCTTCTCCCTTCGAAGGCGAGGCTGAAAGTCACGTGGGCCCGGGGGAAAAGAGGAGGGAATGAAAGGTAAATTGTCTCCCTAGGACTTAATACGGTTCGTATTTATAGACAGCTTCCTCGAACGGAAATTGAAACGTTCCGGGCGGCGGGTTCCTCTAATTTGCAGCGACTGTAACCCAGTGCAAATAGCGGACTTCGACGACTACCCGGGCGCCTTCAAAATCTCCATGGGCGATGAATATTTAATGCGGCGGGAGCTACAAATGTAGCTCGAGAACGGAGAGGGGGTTGAACGAGGAGGGGTGGGGGGGGTGGGGCACGAAACACGAGGACGAGCGCCGTGGAATAATCGCGAGCCGTTAAACGGCCGTTCGAGGGCTGAAAAGTCGCGGAGAACTTCATCGTTCCGTGGCGAATTACGTAACGGTCCGGCGTTATCTTTAGCGGAAGAGCATTAGTCCGCCGGATGTGACAATTTCCGAACGCGAACGTTTCCGTCGATCGGACGTTCGCACATCACCGGCGCCGATCCATCAACTTGCCGGACTGGATTAACGGCCAACCACTTCTATCGGTGACTTTTACTGGCAAGCATCGAACGGAAACGAGATTCCGTTCGATTTCGGCGGGTTGGCTGCTAAGTCCAACCCTCAGGCATTCGAGCGAGAATAGAGAAAGAATGTCCGCGTTCCCCGAGCCTCGATGAAACTCCGAAGCTCTTTACAAGTAAATAAAGTGGATGCGCCAGGGCAAGAGTGACGTAGGAGTTTCGAAGCTCAGAAAACGCTCTGTTGTCTTGAAGGCAGAAGTTGCTACTGTTCCGCGATGCATCCCCGTCGCTCCACCCTCGATTTTGGAGAGTAGAACACCAGAAACGATCGAACAAATAATTTTCCAAAGTTTCCTGGCAACTTGGTGAAACTCGCTGCCGTGGGAGCCCCGTGGGTACACGAAGCGAGGGTGACAAGTTCAAAAAACACCCCGTGGAACGGCGAAACCTAGTTACTCGCGGGGAAATTCTTCCCCGAGACTGGACTATTTAATCAGTTATACGCATAATTACTCTTTACATTTGAAGCACGCAACTCGCTTAAGTTCGATGGCCTACCGTTGGAAAAACGTCTCGGAGTTTTCCGTACTTTTTCCAGTCGAAAGTTCGCCACTGGAATCTGACCGATATTCCATTGCTCCCCGCTGGATCCGTGGAAAGTAAAGGGCCTGGCGAGTCTCTCCCTCGATCGTCCACGAAATTACGACAAATCGTGAATCGTTGGGGCAAGTGGCTCGCTGAAGGGAGAAAATGGCGGGCTGGAATCGGCCGCGAAAACGTTAATAGCAAAATTATTCAGCCTTCAAGTTTGTAATGCGAGTGCGATTCTGTGTACGAGGTCCACTCGGAGCTGTTATTAGCATACTAGCTTAGTTTCGCGTGTACGGCCACTATGAGCACGTACACCACCGTAAGAACACCAGCCACGCGTCCCAACTTGCTCGAACACGCACCTATGCACCTACGGGGACCCATAACTGCCTAATAACCTCTCGTTCCTTATATCATGCCAGCCCCGTGACAATCGCCAAACTTTAACATCACTGCGAATTAACCGTGCCTCTAAGAATCCATTCTTAAATCCATATAACTAAGGTTCGACGATCTTTTCCTCTGCGACAGGTTGTGAAACAGATCAATAAACTGTTTGCAACAGCATACCAGAACGAGAGACAGCACACAACAAATAACTGAAGTAAACTTCCAAAAATGTATATCGGTATCTTATTCTATGTTCTACTTCTCTGGTTTCTTTGCCGCGAAACGACTCTGTATATTTCCTTTTATTTTTCTCCCTTCCGTTATATACTGCCCTCCTTAGTTAAACTGTCCTATCTAACATTTTTTTCATTTCTTGAGATATGTTGAAATATTTCAAGTTCCACACGTCTTTTACCTTTTAAGTAAATTTAGAAAACTCTACGTGCTTCGTAAAGATTTATAAACAGTCTAATGTATTTAACCTAACTTCTTTTCAAATGGTTAAAATATCCTATCTAAAACAATTAATTAATTGGTACGTTAATAATACATTACCTACCGGTATACCTATTACTTAAAATTATATTAGGCTGTTACGAAATAATGATAACAGGTTTTAATTTGAATGAAGGGAAATAAGGACGGGACAAAGTAAACGATAAAACTTCAGTTTTCTCGGTTGTTTCAAAATGCTAGATAGGACATTTTAACTAAAGAGGGCAGTATAGGAAGACTTACTTACTTAGCTATATCCTTCGTTTTAAGTAAAGGGTACACCCCGTTAAATAAATAAAATAAAATAAAAATAAAAATTGTGCCTCGAATCTCCTGCATCTCCCGAAAATTAACAATCCAACCAATTACCACCCTGAAATGCTCATAACCTGCCCTCCCAAAACTCTAACTCTAAAATTCCCCACGAGTCATACACCTCCAACTTACACAGTGGTCGAATCGGCTGCTATTAAGAACCAGCCACAAACGTCCCCCACAGCATCGTTATCAATCTCCGCCTCTTGCCAGCACGCAGCAAGAATCAGGGGTGAAGCACGGAAAGAATGAGCCGGTACATGGTCAGCTAATGAGCGGTTAACCGGCGAAGATTCATAACGGGCCAGTTAAGCGCCGAAGGTTCGCGCGAGCCGCAGTGTAAAACCGCACACGAGCGAGTAGAGCTGCGCTACTAGCCGCCCCGGCGTTATTAAGTAGCAGTGCACGCGGCGAATGGAGAAAGGATACGTGAATAAGGGATGGGCAGCGCGGAAATAGCGAACAACCGGGCCAATGTAAGGATAGGCGCTGGAGAAATTGGGTTAAGACGGCACCGTCGGGAACAGTTTCGGATTATCTCGCACATGTTACCCACTCTACATTTCCCCGGCAACCCAATGAACCGCCGTTACCCGCCACTCGAATATATTCACGATCGATGTCGCGAATAACTCGCCAGATGACAACCGACGGGCTACAGGTCGCGCGGCAAACAGGGGGGTGGGAAAAGAAATTTCCTGATTTATCGCCCCCCTCCCCCTGATTTATAGCGACCGCACACGTCTGCGCGGCCTTCTGTTTCATTTCCTCTGTCGTTCAGCCGTTTGGACGCTGAAATACGACACCGAAATGCGATCTGTTTAAATTTCGTTTCATTATTAGAACGAGCACACCCCGCGCAAACTGGAGACTCTGAGGAAACACAAGAACGGGGACAAGGTGGAGGGCGGATGCGAGATTGATCGATTTCATTTTTATCGTGACGAGTTGCGCCAGTAGCGCGACTTAATAATCGCAAAGAAAAAGGGCGCTGCGTTCTTTGCCGGCTGGCCGTACTCGTATTAAAGTTTCAGTGAAAGGAGCGGCTCTGATAAGGAGGCGTGAAAGCGTAAGAGGTGCAATCTTTCCCCGGGTGCCTGAGAGCTGCTGGCAGCTTCAAAACCGACTGGGTAGGAAAGGCCGCGTTTACGTCGCTGCTACGTTCTGTTGGAAAATATTCATAAAACCCTTGAGGAGGGTCGATTTCAATGGGACGCCGTTGCAACGGGCTTCGTCGACCTTCGTGGACCGGCAAGTTTTAACTTGAGGAGCTACGATAACGACGATACGAGTCGTCAGATGTGATTCTCAATTCGTGAGAAATAACGCATCTTAAAGATTGACGCCTAAGAGGCGCTAAGTATTCTGAAGATATCCTGGACGCGTTGCGAACACAGGAAAAAATTATGCAATGGGTCCCCCGGCTATCCAGTATCCAGCCGACAATCGGAGAAATTAGCGCGAACCCCGGCAAGGTATTTCACCCCTTAATAAGCAGCAACGAAGGGTAATCCGGCGCGAGAGGCGAGAACGGAAACAGTCGTCGCTCGTACGTGCACGAGCGTGAAATTTATGCATACTTGAGCGAGTAACTGGCCAGGTCGGACGGAGTGAAGGGCAAAAAGCGAAGAAAGCTTGCCGTTGCTCTGTGTCGCGTACAGGAGTAGAGGCATGCGCGCGTCGTTGCAACTCATCCCTCAGCTGGCGCGCCTCGCTCGAGCCAACTAACCCCCGGCACCGCGCGCCAGGCCGAGTAGTCGGCCTGCCCTCCGAACGGAGCAAGAGACCGAGAAGGGAATGGCATGCTGGTGGGATGAGTTTGCTAAATGCGTCGAGCCAACCTATGCATGCTAATGCCTATCTTACGGGCTTGCAAGCCTCTAAGCTTTACGACACCTGAACCTGTGGATCTCGAGTCCGCCGGCCGATCGAATCGCCCCGCCGTCCCCCCTGGCCAGACGGAGACACCACGGAACTCCCAGGCGGTCAAAGAAGCCGACGTTTTACCCTCGATATTAGACGCCGGCCATTTGCATTAAACAGCCGACCCGCATTGGATCACGTATCGGGTGCCCGTAATGATCACAGGGAGAACGCTAATCGAGCTGGATGCATGTACCGAATTGTAAACATCTCTGTATGCATCCCCCGAGCGGGGAGAGCGAATATATCTGTCCTTGATGTTTACTTGTACCGTCTAAAGTGCTCAGAGGATCTTGTGTTCGCCGAACGTAGCAAGTATTAGGATTATGGAGAATGGTCGATAGGTTTATTTTTGTTCGTGATGGCAGGTGATTCTCTGATTACGCTAAGAAGCGTACAGTTTGTTGCGAGATGGTGAGGAGTTGCTAATTGATCGGGGGGGGGGGGGGGGGTGAAACGTACAAGAGTGACTGTGCATTAATTGTATAGAACTATTGTGGTTGCATTGCTGGTGGAGGTTTGCTAGTCTACATAGTGCACCCGTAGTCGTTCAGTGAGATGGTGGTTGATCGATAAGAGAACATGGAGTCGTGTTACCTTGTTCCGTTGTTCCTCCTTCCGCAGAGGCGACCGGAAGCGCACGGTTGGTAGCGAATTTTGAAACCGTTGCCGGATAGCGGTATAAGTAATGCGAAGAGGAGGGGTTCACGATAACCAGTCGTATTCTCGTAAGCCGGATTAAACGGATTAAGCGGCTGTCTTCGTCCGGGTCGTTCCTTAAGCTCACGCACGGGGTTTCGAGTAACACGCTAAGGATCGTCCCTTTACTTCCCTTCAAGGGCGTTCGCGAGTCAGAACTGGTTGGAAAAGCAGAAAAGAACAGACAGCTTTAAGACACGTGTATGCTGGGCGGGGCGGGGCGGGGTGTTAGCTTAGGCAATAAAATTAAACGGAGGCGAAGGGAAAAGAAACTGGATAGAGAGTGATTAAAGTAACGAAAGGCTACGGTGTAAAGCTAGGTCGCTACTGTGCGCCTCTGACCGCCCTGAGCAAGTATTTGTTACAAAGGTGCGATATTAAATATCGCAGCGAGATTACACCGGTTCGTCGTAAAAAACGATTTCATGAATTCCGCTACGAGATAATGCACGTACTTTTATTGTGCCGTAGGTCTCTCGTTATTAATAACGAAACGGCGAGGTATTTAAGTCGGAGATAAAAGAGCGGGAAGGCACGTTTTGATAGTTAATTTTGTACAGGAGGAATGCCGAAGATGAGAACGGGATCCTGCACTTCTTACGATAGTCCCCTGTCTCTTTCTGCCTTCGACTACGTGAGAGGATTCCACCTTTCCCCTGGTCCTTGTCCGTCGACCCAACTTCTACCTTGTTCTACGCGCACAGCCCGAGGTCGTACTACTTCGAGCCCACGGTCTCGACCTAAGTCGCCCGAAGAGATCCCCAGGGACACTGGCTTGCTCTCCAGCTTCCAGCGTAAGGAATTGGAACGCAGGGATTAATGTTTCGCAATTAGAGGTTCCGACCGTGGGATTGGCCGATATTCCAGTAACATTTCATCGACGCACACGCGCATGTTTCTATAACGCGTTTCCGCTCCGAAATACGTCCACGAGCTTCCAGTCATCGGATTACACGACCCCTTCAGTTTCATAAAATATTTACCCAGCAACTCGGTGGAATGTACTTGATATTCACCGAGGATGCCGTTATTAAACGACACGTTTTTATACCCCCGCGCCCCTCCGCGCCCCTCCGCTCCCCCGTCGAGATAAACCCCCCCGCGATGCTAATAAAAAGATAATAAATACTCGAGCGTAAAACTCGGGGCGAGAGGAAAGTTTTTTCCTCGAGGTTCCATCGAAGTCGAGCAACTTCGCGCGGCGCAACTTGCAATCTTCAGCGTCACCCGTTCGTGAGAAGAGAACGCTGCTCGCCCCTCCCCCTCCGTCTCGTCCCCGCAACGTATCGGCTTCAATTTAAAAAACACTTCCCCCGTCGGCGCCGCGCCACCATCGTATAAGTCTCACCGAAGATCGCGCGACCTAATAATCTATTATCCGAGAAAGTTAAATAGGTCCACGCTCGACCCATTGGCCCGCCGGCTATTCCGAGACCATTAGTTTCGTTTCCATTTAATCGATCGATGCCTGGGCTGCTGTCGATTTAATCGTACATTTGCGCCTATCGCTCCGGCTTCTCCGAGCGATCCCTTTTATTCACACGATCGATCGACCTCAACGACAGCCCTGCTCCCCTTAAAAACTCGAGACGTCGCTTCTGATTAACTCGTTCGTTCCCCCCGTCGACCAGGCGTTACACGCGACGACGTGTAACGCCTGGTCCTGGTGGCGGTGTAACCGATAGAAAATTACAATTACGACTCGTAAATTATTTACGAACACGCGGACCGACTCGAAGCTACGCAGCGAAAAGGGACGCGGAGGATGGGGGTGAGAGAGAAGGGTGGGCACGGGATGGCCCTGGATCGAGGGTGCCGCTGGCCGGGTCAAATTGCAACAAATTAACCGCGTTAATCACCCCGCGGTCGGACCACACTTTTCCCGCCGCTTCAACTACCGGATGCCAGCGGGCCGCCATTGACAGAAGCGCAATTATTGACCCACCCGCCGCTGGGAACCTGCCGCTTTTTACGTCTGGCCATTCTAAACTCCGCTCACGGATGGAAGGGGTCGGGGGATGCGCGGCGGATGCGTTAAAATTTTTAAGTTTACACGCTGGCCACGCGGTTATGCCGTCCGTTAAAATCGGTCGACGGAGACTGCGGCGCGTACCTACCGTTTGTATAGGTATTTCACTGTATTCGTTTACGCCGCATTGTTGTTGCTGCTTTTTTCCTTTGTTTCCTTTATACGTTTTTAACATCGACGTCCGTAAAACACGGCGCGATATTAAATTCGCAAATATATCGGCGGGATATCGGACGATCGGGGAAATAAAACAACCGGGCGAAAAGTTGGTCGCGCGTTGTTCCCCGTCGAATTGGGGGTGGGAAAAGGGATCGTTACGGAAATCAATTGGAAGCGTCGTAAAAACTGAACGACCGGTATCTTTGCCACGAATGGACCAGTGGAAGAAAAACAGGAAAAGTACCCCCTGCGTTTTGATAAAAATTCTGCCCTCGCTTACTGATTGTTAAGGAATCCGAAGACTTTTCACAGAGATCATTTAGAAAGTTATTGTTTACATGATAAACAGTTGTATACTTGTACAGAGCTTCGTAACGAAGCCGAACACTGGCAAAATTTTCCTTAATACGCTCTCCAGCGAAAGCAATGTGCAGGTTTTGTCGCTCGCAAGGGGTTTAGGTCAATATCAGACGCGAAGCTCCGTGGCTGACTAGTACATGGTACATATTCACTTAATAAAGGCACAGTTGATTGAAAAGAAGACAAAGGAGACCGAGAACGCGTAAATATGCCCGGGATACTATTAGTGAAGCGCAAAAGTGTCTCAACTGAAAGAACCCTTAATTCATAAATTCCCAAAACTCCGTTGTTAGCGCGTCGCTGCCACCACCATAGCATGGAACATCAGCCCGGTGTTAATGGCGAAACTACATCAAACGTACTTTACTCGGCCCGTTGTCGCCGTTTAATATTTCACCAGTTACACAGCACACGAGACTTCATGTAAAATCGACGATCTACTTGTGGCGGTGGGATGGCAAGGACGCTGGCACGATGGCCTGGTTCGCACCGCCGAATTATTGGCAAGCTGGCGCGGCTTACCGTGGCGGGGGCGTCAATTACACGGCAACATCGATAAAATTAACGATTACACGATGCACTTATCGGCCCTCTGTACGCGCGAATCGGTCGTCACGCAGTGGAAACTATTTGAAAAACAATATCCGCGGCCTGGCCATCGGAAAGCTGTTGGCCCATCGATAACCGCGTCAGGACGCCTTGGTGCACGGGGCGTGGGAGGGAGGCTGCTGCTGACCGTTTCGCCGAATTTAATAAAAACCGGTTAATGGAATAACTTTTCCCGCTTGGCGGGCGGCAATTCCTGTCGATTCGGGAATTTTGGCCCTGATATGCGCGGCGAACCGTTGAACGAGACGGTAAATTTGCCGGCTAGGTGGAATCGAGGAAACTGGACGAGCACCGAGCAAAGATGTAGTACATAGGAGGGAGCATGGGGGTTGGTTCGAGAGGCAGAGGTGCAGAAGTTATAACGCACTGGCAGTTCCTTGCGGACGAAAAATGCTGCGATCCCTTTCAGTTCGTTTCGCGTATTGGAATATCATGAAACAGACTTGGGCCGTTCGAACTGTTCGTTGGCTGGCTGTGTGACGCCACGGCACGAGAAGAATGGCAGTATTCGAGAAATGGCGGGCACACGGGGGGTTAAAGATACGCGAAAGAGGGCGGGGAAAGTGTACCGTTGCCGCTTCGTCGTTTGACCGTAAAGCTGGAATCGAAGAATGCCGCTACTCCATCAGCAGTAAACTTTTGCGTACTTTCCGCCGCGCGAAATGCCTTAGGACCGTGCATTCGTATATACACACGCCACATCCGACCCGGCTACGACCGGCAACTTCCACTAGCAACTCGGGCACACGACGAAGAGCAAACGGTCCCGCCGTGTGTACACGTACGCGGGCCGTTATTGGGCAGAGGAGAGATCAAATAAGAGAAAGCAAGAAGCCATCAAGTGGGAAGAAAAAGACCGCTGACAGAGAGGGATGGAGGAACGACAGTCAGCCGGCAGGGGGGAAGTGTGCCGCTGGACCGCGATATATGTAATATCGATAATCGATCCCCGTGAAATCGGCTGGCACCCTAGGCAGCTGTAGAACGATACCGCTTCATTACTCCGTGATCGTTTATATATTATTCAACCGCTTGATTTACGATCGCCGTGCGTTCTCCAGGTTCGTGGCTTTCTTCTCGCGACCATCCCGTGAAATCGGCAACTAATTACGGCGAAAGAGTCGAATGTATACTTTGAGGAGGGCGGACCGCAGCAAGTAAATGTTTAATCCGACGTGCAGATGATTCCAGGGAAATTTAGGTAGAGTGGCCTTATCCGAATTTGTAAACATTACAACTCGGTGTCTCCTTTATCTGGCAGTGTCGGAAGCATTGTGAACTCGTTCAACTTGGCAGGATCGCCCGAGGAGGCGCATCGAGGAAAATCGATCGCCTTTCGACTCTGGAACGACCTTTTTCCCAAACTACTGCGACTAGTTCCCGTGTTTGCAAGTACATTTCCTCCCTCGCGGCGGCGCCGGCACGAAAAACCGTTTCTTAACCAACGAAATTCACTTCGCCGCCGGATGAAGTAGACGAGCTTCAACGGGTGTAGGGTGACGGAGAGAAGGTTGTGGGCAAAGTGGGCGACGTGGGAGGAAAAGCGAGCCTCGAGCAAATCAAAGAGACGGAACACGTCGCTGCATAAGTAATGCGCATCGTTTGTGGATCGCGATGTAAACTGGCGCGCCACCGATATATCGCTCGTATATCCTTGCTCCCGGGGTTGCAGGTACTGTGTACGAAATGACTCCGCGCTCCCTGGGGATGATCCAGGTTTTTCCTGTCGTGGCATTTTTCCTGACGCGGTTGATTTCCGACCTCCAGGAATTTTGGCGCGCGCGCGAATGAAACAACAGCGTACAGTGGAAATTCTTCACGCACCGAATGCAACATCAAGACTACGAAATGGAGTCAAGTAGGTAGGTACGCGTGTGTGAGGATAAAATAGCTGGAGGGGTGGGCGCAGAAAAATGAATGGAGACGTACGATTGGCGGAGGGTACTTAAGAAAAGCAGTTGAGCAGTAAAATGACGAGTTAGATACTCCAAGAGCGCTGGCGAATGGAAACGATCGAGGGATAAACAAGTGGGGTAAAAACAAATGGGTGTACAAATTAATAGAAAGGGAGAGCGAGGGGAAACGACAGACAGAGAGTAGATTTTCCAATCCCGATGGATTCCTGTTTTTCCCGATTCAGTGTTAGCGCACAAAAGCCCCCCGCATCATCTATCCAATCTTGTTCACCGACACGCGTCCAGATCGCGGAAGCGGCGAATACGCTCGGCCGACCGAGGATGCACGGAAATATAATAAAAAGAGGAGCATAAAACGTGGCACCGAGGTGGCAGGGGGTGAAACAATGGCCAGCGTATCCGCGAGGCACCGTAAATTTCGTCGCGGTCTATATTCGTGCGTTGTACAATCGAACAGTCGACATAATAACACTTGGACGCTGGCCGTAAATTTACTAGCCGGGATAGCCACCGCGGGTTAAACCGCTATTGGTATTCTCTTCGGGTAGAATCCCAGACCAACAACCTCTCCTAACCCCCCTTCGATATGCAGCACAGACGCTCGGTCCCGCTTCTGAAGCTCATCGGCCACACGCCGCGTCCTTTGCGCTCGAGATTCGCGCTTTCCGATCCATCCGCTCCCCTAGTTAATCAGACGTTCCCGTTTCTAATTACCGAACCGTTGGGCGTGTAATGTATTCTTCGGGCAGAAGATTCGACGGGACGGGGGTGCGTAACCAGGCAAGCTCGTAAAAGAGAATAAATGACGCGCGCCTGTAATTGTCGGGCGGCCTGATCAATTTGTAAATGCTCGCGGGCGGGCGAAAATGTACCGTACCTCCGCGGGGATGCTCCGTTCGTTGTAACGTATCGATCGGGCCAATCAAGCCCCAATCCTGTACTAATTAAACTTCATTGCTGCAACATCTCGCATCTCAGCGTGCTGAAATATTCCGCGGTCCTCGATGCGGTAAAGGAGGTTGGCCAGGCGATTCTCGCAGGATATCATTGGCCGTAGGGTAAGAAACGTAAAGCTGCGAGTGCACGGCGACGTTCCCTCGATCGGCTTTAACTGCCAGCCATCGTAAATGAACCGTCGCTGCGAAACTTGCGAGGGCAACACGGTGATTCATGACCGGGAACCAACGACAGGCGATCAAGGGCGGCGGAGGGGCAAGAAATTCGATCCCATCTGGGCGAAGGGTTTTCGATGAGCCATTGATCGAACGAATCCCTCCGAGAGAGAGACCGGTTGGCCAATGGATACTAAAGGCGCCGTCTAGAAATCCCGGAAGTCATCGACGGGCGGGAATCGTCTTGGCTCTCCAAGACTTTAGACTCGGTTGGCTAGATAATGCCTCCCCGCGTCGTGTCGCTAGAATCCCAGCAAGTTCTTGCTCGTTCGGTATACTCCTCCTCGCTCCAGAGGAATTCCCAAAATTGCCGGCGTTACTGCGGACAAAGACTCGACCAAAGTTTCGATTCCCGAGCTAGAGTGGATCTGGGCGCAACGACCACGCCATTCTCTAATTAAGAATCTCACCAACGACCTATAAAATCGCACCGCTTAGGTGCACGATGCATTATTGCGCACCGTGGCTGCGTCGTGGGCGAGCATTTAACTATGTGACGTGCATCGTCTAAAGAGGATCCAGTGAAATGGCAGAAATCGGGAAAATAATCTGCAAAGGTTCGCGGGGCGATTAATCCAGGTTGCCGTATGGCCTGGTGACCTTTCCCAAAATATATCGCTGAAACCAAATCATGACGTAGATCTGACGTACGTACACTGTTGCAGAAACCGGGATCGATTTTTCTATATCCAGTGGAGACCAAGTCCTAGATTCTCATGGTGCATAGATCAATATGAACAGAAACTTTTTTTAGAACGAGTTAGGATCAACGTGTGACAGCACTCGCACGCAAATAGCTAGTTAGGCACCACTCGTTAAGCTTATTGCCTAAGTAGTGACTGTTATTCGAATATCGTTCTATGTACCGAATACCGATTAGTCGTTATTCTTAATTTGATCGTAAACTGAGATACTGACGAAATCGATGCGCGATGCTAGATAATCTGCATACTTAAATCGACTGAATTTCCCTTTCCTCTGTATCCTCTGAAACGAGAAGTGGTGAACTCCACTGAATTTTGATGATCATTCGCGACACCCCAATGGATGAGGAAGAAGAAATCGATGTTGCTAATTCTTAGACCTCTATACTTCTCTGTTAATTCCATTCGCTTCGCGAACACCAGCCATCATCTATTTATTTATTTATTTATTTATTTATTTATTTATTTTGCGGGACGTACCCTTTAGATACAATGAAGCATATAGCTAACAAGGGAACATCCAGAACCGGGAAATTCAAAAAATTCTGAAAATTTGTGAATATTTAGAGAATTTCTTCCTGATTACAACGCAATTTTTGTTTGTTGCCCAAATTCACTCTAAGGGAGTGTAATTGACCCCTGGAAATCCGGTTATTTTCCGATTTTGTGTTATACCTCGTGAACTGTAAAATAATTTTTTTTTTACCAAATGATAGATCTAAGTAAAAGAAGTAACTTTTGTCTTGAAACTTTTTTTCTATCTCTTACAGATTGCTAGTTACAAAATAAAATCGGAAAATAGCTGAATTTTCACTGATTAATTTCACCTAAATCTCCTGCATGTTCACAAAGTTTCAGAATTTTTTGAATTTTCGGGTTCGGGATATTCCCTTGTAGGTAAGAGGCAGTCAGTAATAGTTATCCTGTATGACGGACGAGAAAAATATATACACAGATTCAGAAAGAGAGAAGGGAAAAATAATAATCGCAAAAGTAAAGATAACAATACCGCTATGATAGTCTACGCTCTAGCTCAGTAGTAACTTGCGCCTTGAGTCGTTGAGGCGACCCATTAAAAAGGTCTAAACAAGAGAAGAAATAAATCTATGAATGGGATCACGCATACCGTAATGAGACTTGGGACAGCCTATCCGAAAATAGAGCTTACGACGTATGTTACGCGACATCGCTCACAGATTGATAGACCCAGTAAATCCCTACAATCGATTTGGCTATTTAAGACGTAGTATAGAAAACAGATGTCAACTAACTTAAAATGATCACATACGTTTAGCAGCCCAAGCTCAGTGCATATAGCCCCGTAATCATGCTCAGTCTACAAGTCTATTTTCGCAAACCCAATGACTTGTGTCTAACAAACCAATGTGGCGATTGAGAGAAAACGCGGAGAAAGCACGCTTCAATTCGTCCCTGCTGTTACGCGTACACGAAGAACTCCATTAATTATCCAGTCACGGGCGTATGGTAACATCGGGCATACGAACAAAAATGCACACGATAAACGCACGCACGTACGTATATAAGTCTGACGCAATGATACATCACCATAATGAAACCCCGAGGCGACAAGTCTCTCCCCCATTTCAACCCTCCCGCTCCCTTCCATTCTCGCGTGTATACGGATACGATTTTCCTCTGGCAGCGTTTCCCTCCTCCTCTACGTCGCCGAACACCATTCCCAGAGTTCGCGTTCCCGGCTACATCTTATAAATCATGGTTTACCTTTGTCTCCGCGTACCAAGTCTCGGGGAAAACACGGGGCCAATCGGATTCGCCGATACCGCGGCGCGCGGACGGGCTCTCGTGTTCGTTAAACCAGCCTCTGCTCGACGGAATCTCGGTATTACCGGTAATTGAACCGTCCGCGGGATAAAACGGGATCGAACGGTGCCGATTGGAGTTTGCGTTCGTTGTCGACGCGTTGAGACGGAGGCTTCCTATATTGGAAGCCTATTAGGTGAACAGCGCAAGGGTCGATTAACCGATGGATCTTCTCAAGAGCTCGTGCAGCATTCTTCAAAACCCACGTCCACGGTGCGGCAACTGTTTAAGCAAGCGAACCTAAACGGCCCCCGTGTAAACACGAAAATGCCACGATTCCCTCGTTGCAGTTCTGTTCGAGGGGCAGGGCAACTTCACGCAATAATGGACTGCCGCGATCCTATAGCTGCTTCTCGTTCCGAACTACATACTTGGAACTTACCAGAGCTCGAACTTAACCCTGAGGACGCTGTGGAAGTCGAGAGGATCGGTGCATAGATCGTCACCGTTCTAACGACACCTGGGTGCGTCGTTAAGAGTTCATGGGCGAAGACACCCTCGAATGCGCGAACCACGGGAATGGGTAGGTGGTTGGTGAGCAAGACGGCGGGGCCAAGGGAACGGGGGAGGCGCGAAGGGGGTCGCGTAGAAATCAAGAGGGGGTGGAGGCTCGAGGGGAGAGCTCGGGCCAGGCTCATGCATATGCCAGAATCTCATTTGACTGCGTAATCACATTTCGGCCCGGAGGGATCAGCCGTGTCAACAAGTTACATATTTTTCCGTACCGTGTCTCCCTTTTTGCCCCCTCGGTCAACAGCGGGTTTCGCCGCGCGACCCATTGTCTCCGCGTCGCTGATTTGCTCGCCACTAATTCGCGACAATTGTTTGATCCTCGCTATCTAGTAGCGGTCGCTCGGCGTCAGGGGACCGTACAATACGAGATGCCTGTGGCTGCTTTGCCGTAACCCTTCGGCTGACGCGTTCAGGAGGGCCGTCGCGGGAAACGGGGAAACCATTCCACGAGAAGATATGCGAGTCGGAGCTTTCACGGAAATGATAAGCGGAAATTGTCTAATTCGAACGAGGATCAGACGGTGTGGCCTGACGAGTGATACATCCACGGTGAAGTGTCAAGGATCTAGGGCGAGAAGCCTCTCTCTTATATCTGAGGCTGCGAAACTGAGCATTCCCACGCAGTGAAATAACAAGGTTTTAAAGCAACCGCCCTTCATCGTGTTCCACAAACTACATCTGCTACAATGGCAGTGTCTTGGAAGTAATACGATTCTTGGCACGCGTGAACGTGGCGATCTAATAAAGTGACAGGTCGTGGTACATAAAAAGAACTTTGATTCATACCGACGTTACCGTCAAATCGGGTCTGAGGCCTCTTTATTATTTGGTTATTGAATTTTGTACGCAGTAACCGTGGCCGAGCGAATTCAGCAGTTTTATTTTACAGGATCTCGTATAATTTTTAATTTACGAAAATAACAGAGGGTGGGAAGGAGAGAACGATGTAGTTTTCCCATGCTTTTAAAGCCCTTTTAGCTACAAATGGAGCTTTTACCACCAGAAATTAAACATTCACATTAAAACACCCTTTCGATGCCCAACGCCGGTATCGATTTTACCGTGAAACGCGCGGGACGTCTCGCTGTTTTCCGCCGCGCGCCTGACTAATGCGGGATACGACTACTTAGGCGCGCGAGAAAGGGGGAACAGGATCTATCCTGTCAACGGAACGGGATCACGATGTGCGTTTGAAGGCGGCATGGGAGCAGCGTGAATGATGTATCGTCGCGTTCGGCGACAGGTCTTGGCTACAAAGCCTTGGATAACCTACATTCGGGGAAAGATCGAAGAACGAGGTCACTTCCAGCCGAAGTACAGCTTTGATTCTCTTCGTATGTGCCATCTACGCTCCGGCTGCCTTTCCAACAATCGTATTACCCCTCGTTCGACTCGACTCGACGCGAGACGTAACGCAATAAAAACGCGATCAAATTTTTTATCAATCTCCCCCTCGAGCAACTCGAGCGGAGATCGATCTATCCTTTTCGACTTTATTCAGTTATATCGATGCTTACGTGTAAGGATCCCACTTCGAGTTTTCGTCTAATTAAAGACAGGAATGCGAACAATTGATCGGTAGAATCCTATATTCATTCTCATTGTTAGATGGGATTTATCTCAAGAAAACTATACATAGAAAGTCTCGATTTATAATTCATAGGAGCTACGAGATTAGAACTCTATATAAATGCCTACGAGGAATCCCGTACCTCATGAATGAAAATATCTTCGTTATTCCTGCGACGGAAAAATGTATACACCGTAATCCAATAAAGAAGATACTCGCGAAGTTGATTGAGTTTGACGGGAGCACGGCATCGTTCGGTACTTACAGTGTTATTAGATCACCGGCAGGTATGTGACGCCTGGCAGATTTTAATACATAAGCAGTTTACACCGGAGGATTGCTGGTTCAGATTCCATTTGTTCCGCCTGTCACATCATGACGTATGTCCCATCCGACTCGACGTTCGCTCCACCCTTTCCGTAACGTATTACAACGCTTTATATATATATATATACATATACACACACACACGCATACACATACGTATATGTATATATATTACATGTATTACACGCAACTATACCACTCCTACGCTCGAACGGCGCACAGCAGTAAATGTAAACTTGCACGCATTGCGCTGGACGTTAGGAAATATCGCGTGAAATTTTTCACCCGCGATTTCCTCTTCTCCGTTCGATAACCGTAAACACAGGGGCAGGGTGAAAAAGATTGGCGACTTAAGGAGCCATGCACACGAGTGATTCGAAATAGAATTTGCAACATGCATCCGCAGAAGCAAATTCTCGACGAGATCTCCAAGTAACCGCCCCTAACGTCATGAAATTTCGAAGATACTCGATTGGAGCCACCGACAATACCAGTCTTCGGAACATCCCTCGTAACATAAACAAGGGTAGGTTCTCGGTCCCCGAGGGTTCCAGCGACACGGCAGCCAAAGAGGAGAAGGAGAGTTTACTGTACGCGAGTCCTCCAACAGCCTCGCTAAACATCGTTAATTAACCCCACTACACGGCCTCTGGTCAAATAACGTTTCACAGTGATTAGTCTGGTATGGCGGATCTTAAAGCAACGTGCATATAGAAGGGCCTCCCCGATCGTAGAACAAAAGTACGCGTAGAGGGAAGACTGTATGGCTATAAAGTAAGGAGAAAGAGGAGCCAAGTAGGTTGCCCTCTATTTTGAATATAGCTTGTCCTTAGGGGAGAGACATCGCGATGGAAAGGAGCGTTTCACTTATCTCGCGATCACTTAGACAGCAGTCGTCCGCGTGCTGGTTGCAGCCCACCACGGCGAGATTGCATATCTTCGCGGCACAGCATTTGCGAGCAAATCCCTCGACGGTGGCGTTAATAACGAACCCGGAACGTGTACGTATGGTTTTTCCACCACCCGCCCTTTCGCCTTTCCGTCAGTCCTTTCCCCGTTTCCCCTTGGCCTGCCCGCACTTCCGCGGCCCTCCCCTCCGTTCTCACTTCTCCCCAGCCCTGCCAGCCCTCGGTCGCGTCCTGGCTCTTCTTCCTCTTCCTTTTCCTCTATGGTACACACCGCATATCAGGACGTGAGTGCTCCACGGCCACGTAGCTAATTATCCCCAAGAGCGTGCGGCCCTGAAGGTGATCTATTCGCGGTAGGAAATTTCTGCGAGCGAGAGAAAGCCCCGGGTAGATGGCGAGGCGGAGGAACGAGATAGGGAGAGGACCCCGGGTAGAAGGAGATACTCGTTTTCGCGGAATGCAAATGAGAGTTGGAGCAGCAAGTGGGACAGAGATGGGGGGAGCAAAAGGAAGGAACCCGTCCGTACTCGCTCTAGCATTCTCTCGAAGGGACGGCGGGAGCACGAGGGGAGGGTTCGAGCCAACCCCCTCCCGACGACGGGGGCCAAGGGAGGAATGAGAGATGTAAGGTAATTAAAGCGAACGTGCACCACCTTGTAGGAGATTTAAAAGCTCGTAACTTTTTATGATTTACATTCCTTTCATTTAGTCGCACGTTCCTACGAATAGACTCCTGCTGCCGTTCCATCTTCCCTCCACTCTCCCCCCCCCCCCCTCCCTCCCCGACCCTTCTCGCTCGCCCTTACCATTCTCGGTTTCTCCACCACTCCTTTTCCACCTTTCCTTCCTTCCTCCGTTCCGCCTTGCAATCTCGAGATTACGTGCGACAAGTTTACCCCCGCGCGAGACGCGAGTTACCAACTTTATATCCTCCCTTTACCGACGCTGCTCGATTAAGCTTCCACGGGATCGAGATTAATTGAATATCCTCTATTGTGCGTTCGATCGCCTGGCCGACGCTTAACGTCTGCCTCTACTGTGCTGGTATTACAAACTCCAGCGGACGACCAATAGAGTGGCTCGCCCTGCTCTGTTTCCAATGAAACCAGTCGACGAGCGAGTTTCCAACGAGGACGAAACGCAAGAAGTGTCCCTCCTCGTTGACTTTGAAAAACCCGAGATTAAACGTTTGCCAAGTGGTTGGCGTAGATAACGGTTGGGGAGCGCGCCATCCAATTTCTCACGGAGCACGTCCACGGTATACGCAAATAGACGCTCATTACGACGCTTAATCGTGACATCGGGCAACTAATGCCGTCAGCAAGGATTCGTCGCTACTCCCCAAGTTTATACCAACGTGACGGTCGCGCCGTCGACGGTCCTCTGTATCGGTTCTTCCACCAATACGGGCCGGGAGAACTTGGGCGAAGGCTTCGGTGATGATTTCGCGACTCCTCCCGCATAACTGGGATTAATCACGAGCACGCTATGCGGCTAGAAACTTAGGGACTAAGACGGTATCGAGTTGTATTATGTTATATGCGAGTGTACACAGATAAATCGGCGCGGGAACGGGCGCGGGACGTCTGCTGTACACGGGGCATACAACGATACCGCGAAATTAGGCGGGACCAACTTTGGACGCCAACTTCCCACTTCCGACCTTGTCTTTTCTCTACCGGCGTGGAGGGAGGCGGCATAGCGCGCCCAAGACCAGAGGCAGACGTCTGTTCGAAGACAATGGGAATATTAGAGATGCTCTCTGAACACGGTACGCGCTCAGTTATCGATTAACTCGAGCGTACCGCGCTGACAATAAGCCGGCGTGGAACAGTGGCTAGGATATGTGCTCGATCGGCATCGGCGATTCACAGCATTACCGCTGCTACCTGGATGTAAATGACCGTGTTAACGAATTTATCGTCTCCGGCGGTGAGCCAAGGATCCGGCGGTCTCGGGATCAGGGAAGACAACTGTTTCACCAAGGTTTGCCTCCGTTTGATGCTCGTGACAAATGAATGGCGTGGAAGGCCGGACAATGGGGAAATCCGCGGCGAACGTCAGCCGCAATAACGATCTTTGAAAATTTAATTCCCATTTCTCTGGTCGTTACCATTCAGCCTCCTTCTCCTCCCCATCGTTATGTAATTTCCATGGGAGGCTATTTCGCGCGCAATCTGCCCGCGTACTCGTGCGGTTAAAATGCAAAGAACAACCTTAACGTTCTTTCACGGCGTTAACAACCGTCGATTCCCGAGGTTGATTAAGCAACCAGCGTGCAGAGTACAAAATCAATCTTTGTCGGTGCACTGGAAGTGCGAACTTTCATTTCATGAATGCTCCCAGAGAGAAAAGGTTCTGGAGAAGGAAAAACGAGCAGGTGGATTTTAGGATGGAAAAGTGGTAGTCAAAGAGACGAATTGTTTTAGTGTTGTATTCGAGGGGGAGCAGTTGAAGGTGTGAAATAATTGAAGCCGGGGAACAGCGTAATTCTACGGATGAGAGGCAGAAACGGAATCGAGGTAATACAATGGCAGGCGGGATGGATTTGTCGCGAAGCCACCGACGATCGCGTCTTTCCATTCGTCATTAAAATATGCATCGATGTACGCTCGCTCGGACGAATCACCAATCGCGGATCCGTTTTTCCAATTTCCCGCGACCCGCGTCTGTGGAGATTTACGCGTGACGTCGGCTCGCACCGTAAATTCGAGGAGGACGTTCGGAGATAGTAAAGAATGGAGTGGCCCCCGTCCACGATATTGTCAGCAATCTTGTCGTGAGTTATCGGAACCGATTAAAAAATTCAGCCAGACGTTCGCCCCGATATTCTCGACGATCCATTCGTATCATTATGTTACGATACTGCTGACCAGTGTTATTCGCTAAATTTCAGCCACGCTTTTGGCGAAACTTTGCATATCGGAGCTGAACAAAGCGGGCAAACTTAACAGCCACGAATAGTCGATGCTAGTATTACACAAGAATTAGTTCCAGCAGAAGTCAGTTGAAGAATAAATGGAAGCTGAAAAGGGTCGCGACATCAATGAATATTCTCTGGTGACTGGGTGTCACTACAAGCTATCACAGTTTCAGGAATATCTTTCAAATTCGTTTAAAGAGTATAGGAATCGATAGGAACAAAGTTAGCTGCTAGAACTCTTATAATTTAATATTTTGAATCCAGTTAGCTCCATAAATAGGTACAGAGCGGCGATTTATGGAGTATAGATACATGTACAGAACAAAGTTTCACAGGATTCCGAAAAAGAAGAATCACCTGCCATTCTGTTATGATCAGTCTAGGCTGATAACTAAGAACGTGACACGAGATAATGCTTTCCAATTCGTTCTTATCCGAACTTATGTTATTATCAAGGTGGTTGCCCCTAATTCGATTGGATTGAAAACGGCGCCCAATATTGCTTGGCCGAGCCTCGCGAACGAAAATTGTTCCCTTAAGAGCATTGGATGATAAAAGAATCTTCTGCTTATCCAGGACGGGGAGCGATAAACTATCGACTCGCTAGCAAACGACGAAAGAGGGAAGGCTATTTTCGCGATAAATGATCTGAAGAAGTAATGAAGAACCAGTTTGAAAGCCGGATGTTCGATACCTCGTTGCCTTTAAAGTTTAGTGATATTACATAAATACAGTCCCATCCATTGTTACGTAATTAAAACATTGCTTCCGCGACGAATCATGAATCATTCAGTTGATCGATGTCTCGTGCCTTCAATAATGCCAGGCATCGCTCGCAGGGGAATATCTGAGAATCGGTACAGCTGTCGTTCCAGCGAACGTGATCTCACCGAGTCGTCTAGAAGTCTCCAGAAGACTGATGGCAGATCCGCGTAATCGGTCATTTTATACAACCATCGGAAGGTGAAATGACCGAGCGCAGTGCATCGGTGCCAGTCGGCCACGGACGTGCCAATATTTAACTTTAATTCCCCCCATTAATTCCGGCTGGCTAAAAATTCTGCTAATTCACGGCCCCCGTTAAATCGACCAAGACGATAAATCCGGCGGACAGAAGGGGGTCACGGGTCACCCCCGTGCCAAATGTTTCATCGATTTTATTGACACGGTCGGCCCTTGTTTCGCTGGTACTGGTAAGTGCTGCGCCGTGATTGTCGAAACGGGACGAGCCCCGAATACCGATTCTTAAGTCGTAATCGCGGACATCGGGGGGAATTCGTCCCGCGTATACAGTCTAGTTTCTATCTGCTGACCCCGCTGCTTCGCCGTGCAACCACCAACCCCCGTGAACCACGTCTCGAGCATAAGAGGCGGGCAAGGTATATTACGGCAAGCTTAAAGCGAGCCCTTATACCCCGGGTCGGCGTAATCCCAATCTTCTCTCCTTTCCGTCGACCTGTCAGCCGGGTTAACCGACCGGCGAATTAATTAAACTTCTATTTACGATATCGATGAATCAGCGATATCGCCGATGAAGCGTCTGCTGGTTACCAATGCTCAACCGGCGGCGTAATAAATTTTCAAAAAGCCAGTGCCACCCAACTGCTTACCTCACCTTTTCCGCCCGCCCCCAACCTCCTACCTACTTCTGATTATCGGGCACTTGTTCCTTGGTTCTAATAAAAAGACGCACGTAACGCCGGCGTGGGAGGGATCGAGAGTTCTTGGGGCGATAAAGCAGCGGTAAACCGTCATATCGAGAAGAATGGTCGCGTTCTTATTGGTTCCCCGAGCAGATTAATGCCAATGAAAATCGAGCGGAGTCGCTTTCAGAGCTCGGGGGATAGTTTTCTTGGCCCGAATCGAGGAATCAGATAACACTTTTCAATGCTCGTAATCGATTCTACGCGCCGGGGTAGAATCTTGGCGCGCGCGCGAAACCTGTCGACCCGAAGAAACTTCTGCGCGCTGTAACGCCGCCAGATGGAATCGCGCGCCCGTTAAATTTACAGACGTTCTTCCGGCACGTTGCCTTGGAACCTCCTTAAACCGACTTCCGTGGCTGGCGAATTTTAATATAAATATCGCGCCCGTGTAACGAGCAAACCACAGACGAAACAGCGCAGGGGAGCGACTGCTAATCACGTCTGGTCGTCGCGCTACCCTGGCGAGCGAGAACTGCGGCCGTTTCGCAACGGTTCGCGGAATATGCCACCACGACCTCGGGGATTTACAACCGACGTGAAATCACCTATCAGTCATTTACATTTGAAAAGCGGAAAACATAGAAAGATATTAAATTCCGGCCACGCCACTTGCCTATTAAAATTCCTCTGTCAGGCAATAAATTTCAATTCTACGTTATTAAAGCTATCAAAGCCTCATACACCCCCAAATGTACTCGAACAGGATATGAAATTTTTCTCTATAGACAGGGGTAGGACATTTCTTGTTTGAATGGTTTTCAGCTTGATCCTGGGTCGAGCATTATTTAGGAACAGTTCTGTCCAACGCGGAGCCAACACCACCGCGGGGGTTTAATATCGAAAACGCTGAATCCGTCCCCCGCGCCGATTGACGATAATAACAATAACGAATTTCCCGGGGCTCGTTGCAAACTCAGGCGTAGATCATCCGAATCGCGGCCAGTAATTTATTTTCACGGCTGAACTACATTTTGCCACGGGGTGCGGAGCGTTAGCCGTGATGGTTGTGGGGGGGGGGGGGGGGGGGGGAGGGCTGGCGAAAAATTTGTATCCGTCGCGGGGCTGATAGGAATTGAAGCGTTGCAGCAAGATCAACCGCGTGGCTGGCTTAAGACGGGGCAAACTATCGCGGGCTTCTTCGAGGGAGAAAGAGGGAACAGGCATTTCTCACGGGGGAACAAAGTGGGCTCGAGGAACAAAGAAAGAATGGAGAAACGAGGGGCGTGTTTAATGTCTGGTACCCTCTTAATAAAATCCCTCGCGCTTCGAGGAGCATCGTGAATAGAAGAGCGCGGCTGCATAAACAGAAACTGGTGGACAAACATCAGCCGAAAATTTCAGCGGTAGCGACGAATTATGAACTCTTTCGGTGACCGCGCGCGCTACGATTAATCGCAGCGAAAGTACGGACGCGCTTGGAATGAAAAGCCCTTGGGGTCCAGCCGTGTAATCCCATTGAATATTCCGGAGGTTACAACTATACAATATCCGGCGTTATCAAAGCGCACGCTGCGCCCAAAAAAAGTTTCTTTACCCAGGCTCCTTGTTTCGGCCGGACACGATTTTCATATTAAAATTACTGCCGATACGCGAACAGGTCGATGCGACCGGGGGGGAAATTGTTACGCGGGAAAACTCGTTTGCTGGGAACTGTAGCGTTACAGCACGAACTTTTTGTATATTCATAAATTCTCCGGGGCCAAGCATCGATCTCTCCATCCAACGTGTGTTCGCCGCGTAAAATGCCGTGGTCCAGCGATGCACGGGGGCCGAAAGTCAAGGGCGACGCTGCGGATGCGGCGTTCCATTCTCCTTTTCCACGCCAGCGCGCAGCGCCAGCGGCGCTAACACCAAGTGGAGTTACCCACGTTTTGCTGGGCATAATAGGATGTCGCGGGGACATATGGCGATTCGATCCCGCGCTCCACGCACACACACGGTGCGTGCCACCCTCGCGTTCGCCTGTAATAATATACCGGGTGTCCGTAAAATCCGCGGACCGCAGCCACCGCACGATCCGACACACGTGACGCTCGGCTCCCTCGCATTCAGGCTGGCCGAAGTGCGCGCCCGGGCCAAACCGCCGAACGCTCGTTCTGTCCGGCTAATTTACTTTTTGTATTTTCCGTTTAAATTGACCGACCGTGCCCGATAGGTGCTTTCCCCCCAACGGTCGAAAACCTCGTTCTCCATTCGCGGCCAGCGAAGCTTCACTAACCGTGAATGCCAATCTCCTCTTCCACCGCGAGGCGATATCTTTTTTTCCGTTTTCCACCCCGGTCCACCCCTTTCCCTGCATCCCTTCTATATTCCTCTCTCTGTCCCCGGTCCAGTTGGCATCATTCGTTCTCCCAAAACCCTCCTCCCTCCTTCTGGTGTCACCCCTTTTTTCTCCCCCCTCCGGGCGCGTCCTTGTCCCTCCGTTGGCCGCGCCAGACCACCGAGCGTTTCCGGTCAAATTTTCCCGGCGGACGTAATCGTTCCCGTTTCGAAAGAGCAGGCGCGACTCCCCGTGCCCTTTGATGGAATCGACGGCCCCCCTCTCCGTTCCCCTGCTCCTTCCTTTCTGGCCCGAACGAAAAAAAAAGAAACAGGAAACTCGTAACGCCGCCACCGTAGGCACCGACTTCCGAACAAAATACGGCCACGCTTTTTCACGGTCAGACAGATGTTGCGCGTTGTTTACCGCGATAAAGGGAAACGTTTATAGCGCGGGATTCCGAGCGACTGTAACGCGGTATTGTCGAACAGTCGAGCTCTGGCCGCCAGTAATGACGTTACCGCGGCGGATGCCTTCGTTCGGAAGGATATTACGATTCGATTCTGCCGTTACAACGCTGCGCGGGGCGAAATTTTCGACCCGACCGACCGGAAGATTTCAAATGAACCGAACGTTTTTCCGCCCAACGACCGCGGGAATTACGCAAGTATCTTGTGCCGCGGTACCCTCGCTACGATTGCCATGTGATCCTCGATGCTTGGAGGTTTGAAAAGATGAAGGTGCTTTTGCCTTTATACGTAGCAGAAACCGTTGAGACTCCCACGCAGCAAGAACAGCTTTTCTCTCGGCTCGAATTCGGGACACAGAATAAATCTGTTTCCTCCGATTTCGCCAATTGCGATACGATTTGCCGGACACTGCATGCCGACAAAGTGGCCCTCAGAGATGTATTGACGTCTTTAACGAGGGTACCCGAGACGTGTCGTACGGTTATCAGGAAATCGTGGAGAAGAAGTCGGGAAAAGAGCACAGAAAGAAGAATCACGAAGTTGGGAACGTGCTTGTCGATTCCGCTAAGTGCATTTCTAAGTTTAGAACGGAGACACGAATGTCGGTCGCTGTGTTCTTAATTCAATGGAATGACGCGGACTGGGCGCGAGGGTGGAATTTCGAATCGTTAAAGTAGCTCGCCTTGGTTTTTTCTAACGGATCACGAACGGCTGCGAAAGCCCCCGCTGATGGTGCATGTAAACGAGGATTGACAGCCTCTCCGGCAAATTCCCCACGGTAATATATCGATGACGATCATTTAACTAATCGCGAAATCATTCTAATAACGTCGGCGATTCCATTAACAGAATAATTAATTCCGACGGATATAATTCTGAATGGATCGAGGAGATTGGCTGCAAAGATTAAACAATCCCGGCCTGATTATATTTAATTGCGTCTAGTAGATTCGCCGGATTAATTGCGAAGCATAATACCGCCGGTGTAATTAACTAACCACTTTTAACGATCGATTCGCACTAAAAATATCGCTTCTCTCTTTCCACGAGCAGGCATTTATCGTGCTCGAATCTGTACGTTTCAACGCTGGCATTCGTACGTATTCAATTCGTCGTCGAATCGAATAAAAAAGAGAAGAAAGAAAAAATACGCGTACAATGCGTTATTCGAAGCGTTACGGTTGCGGGCGCGAGCGCGCGTGCACGCGTCTTTCGAAACGGCGTGGCCGCGCGAAAAAAATCGTTGGACTGCAATCACCAAGGGTGCGGACCGCGTAAATAATTGAAGGATGCCGGGGGAACGGCTAATTATCAATCCGACGTTTTATTAATGCCATTTAACCGCGATAGCGAGCATTCGCAAACGAGGTCGCGCGCAGGAGAAACGATTGCAAAATTCGCCGCGCTCTAACGTATACATTTGCGGTGAGCAGCGTGGCCCGTCAGTTGTAAAATGCTAAACAAACCGAGGGTGTCCGTTCAAATAACGTGCCCGACCAGCGTCACTAAATAACCGCTCGAACAAGCAGCCCCGGCCTTGTTTCCCCCCCCCTCGAAAAACCGTTCGACTTTTCCCGGCTGCCCTCTACGCCACCGACGTCTATTTCCCGGATTTTCTGAATTAACACCGCGCTCGTTTCCCACACCGAAACATTATTTCCCACGCCCGGCTCGTATGAATCCATTCTGAATACTAATTTCACATCCGCTTTTGTCAGTGGAAACTTTTCAATGACGCTCGCTTTCACGTTTTTTTGTTTGCGCCTCTATTTTCGAAACCTATCCCGACGCCGAAATACTGTTCCTCGAAACACTGGTGTTCTAATTGGTATTGTTGTCGCGCCACGAATGTACGCAGAGGAGAAGGGCGACGTATATCGGCGAAGCGAGGAAAGAGGAAGCTATAATCATTAAAAAAAAAAAAAACGGTTCTAAACATTAGCGAAGAAGGTAGTGTGGAGTGACAAATGTGCTTCAGAGTATACCGAAGTTTCGATCCATCGAACACACCCCAGAATTCCTCGGCTGATCCTCCACGGGGCAGAGTTGAAAACAGCACAAAACGCGGTACGTGATTCCATTTTATTTCCAACAAACCCGGCCTCTCCCTATCAACGGGAAAGTTTTGGAGACTGTACCAGCCTCCGCCGGTGAAACTGAAACTTAACGTATCGCAAAGTTGTCGGAGAAAATCCGGGGAAGGGGAGCGTGGCCGCGGCGACGGCGACGACGCCGGTGCTTCTTTCTTCCAGTGGCATCTGGGATGCAGCCACGACGAGAAAGGAGTACACGAGCTACTTTCAAAGGGTCCAAAGAGAGGACAGAGGGAGGAGAGAGAGAGAGAGAGAGAGAGAGAGAAAAAAAAGGAGCAAAGGTTAAGGTAGACTCGTGTCTCAGGACGGGATCCCAGGACGTGACTGGACTCCTGACACGGGCCTCCTTCCCAAAGAGTTACCAACGAGCATCCCTCTTGGCCCGCTTTGACACCGTGCTCTCAACGAGCCTCGTTGCTTCCCAGAGATACACCACCTGGGAAACTCACTGTTCGTCCGCGGTTTTCCATCCCATCCCTGGACAGGTTGGCCAAAGTTCCACGCGAACCTCGCACGCGGCAAATAAATATCGCGCGGGAGGCTGACACGAGGTTGGAATCCAAACCGATCGCACTCGCTGTACAAACCGACTAAATTAAGAGAATGGCTGACTGTCCATTTTTACACGAGAATGCTTTGGAATCAGCAAAGAATTTGTCCGGTCAGTCGTAGAAAAATTTGCGACCGTTGTAGGACACTCCAAGAATTCCTGCTCGTGACGCGTAACATTTCGACACGGCGCCAGGCGAATTTCGAATTCGGACTGCAACACCCCCATCATCAGTTGGTACCAATTTTCGTGTCGTCGTTAGCCACTTCGCTAATTCTGATCCGATATCGTCGCGATGCATCGATCACCATTATTCCCGCTGCTATCTCGCCGAGAGCATCGAGTCCAAATAACTCTCCGGCTCTTCCATCCGGTTATTAGCCATAACGTCGATATCATTCGTCCGTCGAGAGGTAAGGCCGTTTTCCAAGAGAGTTAGGTCGTATATCTTACGGATACTTAAAGCCGTTCCGTACCGAAAACACCGGTTTTACTGCTAACCCCGCCGGATTTTACGCGGCCGAACGTATTACTTTCATCCACGGCTCTCACGACCCCCGACTCGCGATTGTTTAGACGAACTTGCGCTCACGAAGGGAGAGCATTCACGCGTTATTGCCGCCGTCATATTGTTCCACGTATTGTTCCCAAGGTTCCGCCGAGCACCCGTTTGTTTGAGTAAACGCCGCGGCCACGGGCGGGCATTGCTTCTCGTCCCCAGGGACGATCCGTTCCTGTAACTTCTTCGAGAGATTACCCGCGGGACGCGCTACGAACGGAGAACAAAGAGCAAAGGGAAGAGTGAAAGAAAAGGAGGACAGACCGTTTAATATGCGATCTCATGAATATCGAAATCGGCTCGAGATTCCTTCCTGGCAACTTTGAGAAAAACCATTGCCCAACAAATCCGTCTTGAGCGTTCCAATTGTGTGCATTACGTTTACAGTTCTCAATCTCGATGATGCTCGGGACTCTTAATATGGAGGTTGCTGGTACCAAAAGTAATTCTATATTTTAAGGGAAACGTGCGGTTGTCATGGAGAACAGTGGCGAAGACAGTCGATAAATGTGATTATTTTTTTTTAAATTTCCCGCATTATTATTCAACACGAAGCACGAATATTACCGAGAACAACTTTCCCACCAGCGCACAGTGTAACTAGTATATAGGAAAAAATCAAGAATCAATTTTCCATTAAGATACAGTTATTTACACGTAATTGGTATGTTCATCATATTTATACCCAAAAAAATTAATTTTTAACATAAAATAATTCATTAACATATATATTTTTGAACATAATAAAAATAAAACAAATAAAATATATATTTTATTTAATACATTTAAACCCAAATTAATAACAATCATATGAAACAATTATAAAAATATATAATTAATTTTTTAAATAATTCATATTGATAACAAATTTTAAATTATTCATTCTTATTATACATCTTCATCACTATCAGTTGAATATGAAGGAATTCAAAGCTCAGTGTCTTTTAAAAATAAATATTTGCCCACAGATTTGGCTAGTTTTTTCGTTTTATTATGTGTATTTTTTCTTATATGGGAGCACTCGGGAGCAGATGAAATTTATACCAAATTAAAGGACAAAAAAATAACTAATTACAGTCAAAAAATGAAAGAACCGATATGTCTCGTTTTTTTAAAAATTCTTTCCAGAATTTAGAAGATGCGACAAAAAAAGTAATAATTTAAGTCACTGGTACGTATCCATATCTTTAAATGCAAGAATTTTTAATTAATAAAACAAAAAAATGATATATTTTGCTTATTTAAAAAAAAGAACTTATAAATACAACAAAAATACAGTGGGTAAATATTTTCTATGTGTAGTCTGTGGCAGCTTGCGTTTGGTTATTCGACTTTGAATGTAATTACTAACCTTAAATCCGTTATTTATGCTACTAAGTTATGATGTTCTTCAATCGGCGGACTGTTTACTATCAATTCCATGAAATGAAATACAAAATTTCAAAACACAAATTTTTGCTTTTTGAACACGTGCCGCGACACTGTGCAGCGGCGTGGGTTACAGGTGAAAGGTAGGGGAGTGTCCAGTACAAAATTTGTTTGTCAAATTTTTTCTTCGTTTTACGACCACCACGGAATTCTCACCAGCCACGATCGGATCAGACCTCGACCGTTCCCCAGACAGTCGGAGATAAATCAGGATTTATTTACGAGCCTTCCCAAAAGGTCAACCACATCGTGGATGTGCTCCCCTTTCTCCAGGCGCGAGGAAATTTTATAATACGTCTGACCTTACCCGCGGAACCTTTCCACTGGCCTATTCCACTGGGGGCGCATCCCACGAGAGTGAGGTCACGACTGCATACGAATCCTAATCTGGTTTCCCAGCCAGGAACCATCTCGGGGCGATATTTCGTCGCTACGGGATACCCTTCTCGATCCCTTCTCGCGGTTTATTTATGAGTTTTGTGTAATATTCAGAAGGCGTTATTCCACCACTGCCCTATTGCCACCCACACGCTTTTAAACATCCACTTGTATTTTTATTTCCAAGCATTTGAACACTGAAACCGCGTAAAATAGGATGCGTGACCCCATCTCTTCTAAAGGGTGGAAAAAGGTGGCGTTTTTGTACATATATCCTATTATCCGTGATATGTATCTCTTCACCTATCCAGTGGCAGATTTGTCGGGATCTCGTCGACACGGAGGAACGATAAGCGTGGCGCGAATTCTTTCGGTCCGCGAAACGTAAAACCGCGGCCGTCGAATAAATGGCGGCTACGTCAAGTTACGGAGAAGATCAGGGCTGAACGGCGAGCGATTTGTCTTCGACCTCAGATTGCAGGTTATTGCGGCGGTTGTTAATAGCGGCCTGTACAACCGGCGATAAGGATCACCGCCATTCGTCTCGACAGGCTCGCAAATTTTTAACGACACCGCTTGCACCCCTCTGTTCACACCCCTCCGTCATTCGTATTGTCCATTTTTTTAAGGCAGGAACAAACGCGATGAACGCGACCTCCCCATTGGCCGCCGGTAACGGTTTAAACGATTTAATTATCCGTCTCTTTAAAGGATTCCGGGTATCCGCGCTCCTCTCCACAGGAATATTCTTCCACTTTTATTACGGTGTACGTAAGCGATATTTCGCGGGGCGCTATCATATTTCAGCGGGAATATTTTTCCCCTCGGTCTGGCTGAGAAGGAACGACTGGCGAATTATTTCGGAGCGTTTGTATTCTCCCACGACGTTTAATTTCTCCAGCAATTCGGAGGATACAGTAACCACCGACTTTATAAATTCAAGCCCCTTGCCAGTATTTCCGTCGGTAACCGATTATTATTTCATGCGTGCTTCGAGCATGTCCTGCGGCATTGTTTAACATCTTAAAAAACGGGACAAGTCTCTCCTTCTAAACAGGAAAAGCCCAGAAATAACAAGATACTTAGCAAACAAAGGACTCAATTTCCTGGAAATAATCTATTCCTGATTCCGATAAGATTAAGAATAGTACCTACATTAACAGCATCCCCTCTGCGTATCGCCACTGCGAAACGAATGTAGCCTCCACGTAAAGTAGCCCTCGTCCGTCAAGCTTTCCGCGACGGTGCGTCAAAAGCTACGTGCAGTCGTAAATGTTTCCATCCTCGGTTCGCCGCGGATCGCGTCCCCAGGATCGTTTGACATATCCGTTCTCCCACAATAAAAGCGAGAAGGACAGGAGGAGGTCGCGACGACGTATCGTCGTAACCGGAAAAACTTCCCCCCAAGGTGGAGAAACTTCTTTCCACGGTCTCTGCCCGTTATGGGTGGCCGACAAGTGACAGCGGAAGAAGGATTTCCATGGGCCGCGGCGGTGGTATCGTGCAAGGCATCGTCGTTTTAATACAACTTTCGATTGGCACCCTCGACCGACCGGACCTTCGACGAATCCGATACCTTCCGAGCCAAAGACGAGGGTAGTAAATCAGTCGAGTGCAGCATGGGGGTTGGTCGCCCAGGACAACACGTACCTGCCATCTATATTCGTGTGCTCGCCTCCCGACCCCTTACCTCCGCCCCTCCCGCGCCAGCCCCGTGTCGTTTCGACGCCACAACCACCACCGTGTAACCGGCACGAAGACTCCCTATAACCTTCTGGAAAGGCACGATACACCTTGTCGGGGCCTCCGAGATTTATATCCGAGCGAAATCGAGTTTGATGCTGATCGCACCTAAAGCGCCGGATATACGGACGCGGGAGCGGCGCCAGTGATATTTTTTACGCGTATCCCTCCGCCCTTCCTACCTTTTTCTCCGGGGGAACGGGTCACGGAGGCAAGAAGCAGAGCAGATTTCGTGCTTCTTCATGCAGAGTCAGAAGGAAATTTCGATATTCGATACAGAAAGAAAGACTGCATTAACGTATAATCGAATCGGGCCTCGCGTAACCTTGCAGGGGGATAGCTTTAACCGAGAATTCTCGCGGCTCGCGCTATTTACGCGACTGTTGCGTGTGTCGGCTTGCGTATCGCTCAAAGTACGGAAACTGCGTTACAACCGGCGTTTATAGAGCAACCCGGGAACCATGGTAAAACGAAATTTAAGCTGAAAGGCACTCGCTGGATTCCACAAATATTATGAATAATTCCCTGTGCCCGCGTGTAATTAGTAAGCCGGGTATGCGGCCCCGTTCACGCGGCCATCGTATACAGTCACGAAAACGATTATTGCGCGCGTGTGCACGCACGTACGTGCGTACACAAATGATATCGATCGTACGCGCACCACGACCGTTACTCGAACGTAAATAAATCAGATTGTCGACTTGGCTCAGAACGGGTGGCCTGGCGAGAGAAAGAGAGAGAGAGAGAGAGCGGCACAGGGGGTTGAAGGAGGGTGGAACTCGCGACGAAACTGGGGACAGAGAAGAAGCGGAAAACAGCGGACAGAGGGTAGGGAAAACGAGTTTGCCGTTCCAGCGGAGCCGTTTCGATTTCTCGCCCGCGCGACACGCTCGCCGGAGCTTTTGGCAGATGAGCCGAGAGCTTGTTTACACGTGACTCGATTAAACGCCAGGAAAACCGCGTCTTAGGAAGCCTGCCAACTTACCCCCTGGACCGAGGATCATCGGACTTTCGTGGCGCTCAATGATCCTATAACTAATGAGGAAAAGTTATATCTGCTCTATCCACTTCAATGTCCTGAATGATTCGCGTGGACATCGTTCCAAACGACGACGTCTAATTAACATTGATAATTTCCATTAGCAACGGCAACTCGAACCCACGCTCGCTCACCACCCCTGTGATAACGTTGAAAGGGAAATTCACGCCAATGTCGACATCGTTTTCCGGCTTGCACACAGTTTCTTCTAAGAACCGTCGGCACTCGAGTACCAAGGGAAAGGGGAGGGATGGTCGAATCGAAGACGGTCGCAATTAAAGGCACTGAAGTCCATTAATTAATTAATTATTTGTTCGTAATTATTTTCGGTCCACGGAGTTTCCGTAGCATCGAGCGGCCCGCCGTCTGGCAGGAATTTCGTTTCACTGAGCGTAGAATCGCCGTGGTGCGCGGCGCGTTTCAGAATTGTTGACACCAATTATCGACGAAACATCTATTCCCATTGCTGATAACGTTCTGCCGGAAATAATGGTGAATGGATGAACGCGGCGATTGGATTAGCACTGTTCCTCTAGTGTTTGCCGATACGCGACGAAATGGGCGTTCAACTTCACTCGAGTACCCTAAATATCCCTGCTGCTTTAGGCCTGGAAAAAATGTCTGAGGGAAAGGCGTCCTGCTCGCTTCGGCGGGGCAAATTCTGATAGACGTAACACTGTTGACTGAGATCATTAGCTACCGTGACATCAGATCTACGCTGGCCTGCAACCTTTTCTGTGAATCCTCACGGTGATTTTGAATAGGTAAGGTGAATCTTGGCAAGTAATCAAGGATCACCATGTCCACCAGTGATATGCTTGTCAACTTGAACACTTTTACCCTTAAGTTTATAAGTCAAGCTCGCTGTGCCGTTTATTCGACGACCCGTCTGGCATAAAATCGTAGAAATAAACGAGGAAGCAATATTGAGGCGAAATTAACAAGCATGAAGGCAGACAGAATGGAAGACGAAAGAAGAAAGCGAAGAGAGAAGAGACGGTACAGCAGAACGAGGAAACAAAAGGGGGAGAGGAGCGTTGCTCGGGAGAAGACTTTCGACGGCTGCCTGAATCAGAAATCGATTGTTCGGCAATAACAATTCGGTGCACTCAGCCGTGGAGAAGGAGCCGCCGTGGGCCGAACACTACTTTCGTCCCGGCGCAATATCTGTGAGTGCATTTTTCCAGATATATCGTGACGGACCACACGCCACTGGGTAGCAGACCGCGTTGCATACATGCGCCCACGACAACATCGAACAGCGATATTTCCAATGTGCTGGCAAACCAGCCAGCCGCCAGGCTGGCCCGCGGACACGATGCTAAAACTGCACGTGGCCATTATGCGCCGGCTACAATACGCACAGCGTTACGTACCACGTACGTGCGCGAAAATCACGCGTTTTACAATCAACCGCAGTCCGCATTTTCGCAACGCGATAGTCGCTGCTTCGGCGGTCCATGTGGATCGATCAGACCACTCTTTTCGCTTCGCGGTCGCTTTGCGTTCCGAATTGCTAATAAGCGGCTTCAGATTACCCCTTTCCGGGTCATTAGAGGCCACTCCAATACTTTTCACACGCAGAACGAGAGGCTTTTGCGCACGTTCCTTTTTCGTTTGTGGAATAAACTAGTATTGGATGAACTCTGAAGCAAATATGTACTTTTACACCAAAGCACAGACCTCACCCCACGGCACAAGCTTCTGTGCCACTGATCCCGATTTATATACTGAAAACAATTTCCTAGACTTTGCCCCGGCTTATCACCCTCATCCTTGCACTAGCACCCTTCAGAAACCCCTACCATTTCGTACCGAAGACGGTGCCAATTCCCAGCTCACTTCGGTGCCAATTTAGTTCACACCAGTTCCAGTCAAAGCCCAAGACACTACCAAAGCCAATTGAATTTCGCAATGTCATGTTAAACATCCATCCACGATGTTAACTTTAGAAGTACCTATATCTTCCACACGCCCAAGGATCAAGAACCACCTTGCTCGTTGCACGTTCTACAAGTCTTTTGCACCCCATAAAAAACAGTTCCCTGAAAGAGCCTGCTGAGTAGTGGCCGCGGCGTATTTCACGCGTCCGTCGTGCGACGAAAAATTACAGGACTCCTGGAAGCCGCGAAACGACGCACCGCGGAGTCCCTTTCTCGGCCGTGGGTACGTGCCTGGTGATACGCAAGATTCCTTTCCGTCGTAAAAGCCCCGTATTTTCCGATTTTGCCGGAGCTAGCCCACGGAAATGGCAGGTTTTACAATCACGCGAAGCGCCCCTAAACAGACACCGCGAGGCAGTAACTGCCCGGAGAAGAGGGCGGAATCACCTTCGCTAACGATCCTCCGGCTGCGGACGACCGTGCATCGCGTCACGGACGGTATCCAAAGGACAATGTCAGCGGGGGAGGAGCGAGCGAACGTCGCTGCGCAGCCCGAAAATATCCGTTTGATTGTCCGTGAATGGGGTTTTTTTCCAGCGACGAGCACGAGCAATTCCTTGCTCATCGGTTCCCATATTGTACTTCAGCGGGGCGGTTTTGTCCATCGCGCCACGACGCGTATATTTCGAGTTTTCAGGCCCGGAGCCGCGGCGCACGGGTCTCTTTTTGTCACCGATCGTTCGCGTCGTTTGCCGCTGGGCCGAAAAGCGTGCCTAGTTCGAGGGGGAACGCGAGATTACGCCGTTCCCTCGCACCCTTCACATTAATCCAAGGTGGGTGGGCCGCGGCGCGTTATTACAGGACTTCACATGCTCGTCGCGTTCATTAAGCACGCGCGTAAAAGCCGCGGGAACGCGTACTTGGAGTGGCCAGAGGCGGGCGCCGCAATCCACCTGGCCACGAGCGCCAGTCACTTTTACGTTTACAGGCGTATAATTCGCAGCGCGTGCGGTCCTTTCCGGATCGTCGGGGTGGCTGAAGAGCGAGAGCGTTGGGCGGCGGGAAGGGTGGGGTTGGCTCCACGATGAAACGAGACGGCGTGGAAGAGTAACGGGCCGGAAGAAAGGGCAACAGAAGCGAACGAGGGGGCGGCTAGGGGATGGCGGGGCTGAGGTCCGGGGTAGAAACTGCTCGAGTGTCGAGAGCGAGAATAACTAAGGGTGATGGCGGGAGCTGGGTGGCAGGCTGCACAATGTTGGGCCGGGAGAGACGCGTAAACTTAATTGACAAGCACAGGTGGCGCTTAAACCTGACTACCCTTCGCCGGTACTTAACTACTCGCTGTCGAGTCCTTCTCCAGCCCCCCCCCCCACCCCACCCTCCCACTGTTCCGGTGGAGATCGAGCCGGCGGCGTTTCTGTTCGCACGGGCTCCCCGGGCGGAATTGCAGCCGCACCGTCCAACCAAGTTTCCCTTGACGAGCCGAAGAAACCGACGGGCGAACGAGTGGCGCGCCAACGAAGAAGAAGAAACGACCGTGAACGGCGAGGGGGGGGGGGGAGGGCGACGAGGCCGCGCGAAATTGGAATCGCGAGCCGAGCGGAACGGGGAATCGAAGCGATTTCGGAATCCGCTCGGTCAGGGGATCGCCATCCCGCGATACCCTCGGTCTCGCGATACCTTTCCCCATCGTGGTTATCTCTGCCCTCCCCGTTCTCGAGTATCGCTCTGCGCCCCCCCCCTCCCCCCCCTCACCCTCAACCCTCTGTCCAAGGATCGACCCGGCCGGCCAGCGGGGGAGTTCATCGAAAGAGGTTCAACCATGCTTAACGAATGGAATTAATCACGGCACATCGCGGCTTGAATTCCTTTCGCGGCTCCCCCAGGTTTCGAATTGCCGAATGATTTATACCGCGGGATCGGGTCACGCTCGCGCGCCAGGAAGAATTCAACGCGTTCAACGGCGTCCAGCAGCGTCCAACGGCGTCCGCCACGCAGGACTTTGCATGTGCATCTTTAATCACGCCGGTTCACGGCAGGTGAAAGGGGGCCGGCGGCTTGCATTGCAGCCCCGTTCCCGGGGCGTGTAAAAAATTAACGACCTGTCTTCCGGGGTCAAGCACGGCGTCGATCGACACGCCTCTCTTTCTCTCCACGTCTCTGAGGGAGACCGGAGCGGATACGCTTGAAGAAAACCGCGCAAATAGCTCGTCGTACAGTTTTTCTTGTTGCTTGTTTCACCCTTGTTTAAGGTGGATAGGTCTTCCTGGAACTGGCAATTATTCTCCGGCCTTAAGTAATCGGCGTGGCGTGTCAGAATAATTCTAAACGAAACGTAGAGCTTTCTTGCGGTATCCTTAAGTAAAAGTGATCTGCGAATACAATTGCTGAGCGTGCAAGTAAACAGTGGCTAGCCTCTTGCGGGAAGATTAATTGGAACTATCGACATTTAGACTTTCCAGGTATCCGGGGGCTGATCAGTTGGACGACTGATATGTTTGATTATCACTGTGTACAATATCGAATGAACCCGCGTGTCACCGGACCTCTCGAGAACCGTTTTACGAATATCGGGAACTCGAAGCCCTCAGACAACGCGGGGATGGAGAGCAGAAACGGTTTCGATGGAAGCCAATATCGAGGTGTCGGCGATCATTTCGATTGTCAGGCGCGACGTTAATCGAATTCGTGGTTCGCGCTAAATGAAATTAACGATTCGCTCGTACCTGCCTAACCGCGATACGGGAGCGGCAGATGTTCCCTGTCGTCCTTCCTTTCCCCTTCGCTTCGCGCCTCCTGTCACTTCCTGTGTGCTTAGTTATGCGCTGGATCACGATATATTTTGAGATGCTTGCCGGTGCGTTCACGGGAAATTCCCGAAAATACCGTACCGTTGGTTCGGTGATCAACAACTATGTAACTCAAACGCGGCCGAGCTACGTCGAATTTCAGTCTATCTCGACCGATGATTACCTTGATCAACTCTTCGCCGATCCGATCGGAAAACGAACAAGAGGAAATCGAGCGAGATGAACAACGTGACCGGTCGCTAAAACTGCCTTTAAAACACGAGAGCAATAATTCAATGAGACGGGCACCGGCCTCTTAACTCCCAACTACGTCAAAGAAAAGCAATATTCGCCCCCCGAATCTCGAGCAAAGTATCGTTGCGCGAATAGAGTTAGAAACTACGGACTTGGACATTCTATGCGTGCAGAGAAAAAGAAAGAGGTAGCCGCGGGACGTAATAGCCTGCTACGTTAACGACAACCTCGCGCGAGCGATGAATTCCGTTTACGATGCCTATTTTCCGGGCTTCGCCTCGGCTGGATGCTTTATTATTGTCGCTGCATCGAGAGACGTGCATGGGCATGACTACGCTCAGCCGAGTTTTTCGCGACGCAGCTGGGAAGAAAAAGAATCGACCGCAGGTCCCGGAGTGGCAAACTCCGTGGAGACACGACGCGACGGTGTTTCTAGGTGGACGTTTGATCGAATAAAATATGGAGCCGGGCTAGAAAAATCCCTGGATCCCGTGCCGAATCGTAAATCGAGTCATTAGAATGTCTAATACCATGCAGAATCCGAAAGCGAGGGATTCTGAGATTCCTCTCGAAGAATCTTTCCCGTCGATCAGTTCACATGGAACCATGAACAACGAAGAGGATTGTCTCTGTTGCGGTGGCTGGTGCGTTATTCCTTGCCACATTGGGCGCACGTTTAGCTCTTTGTAGGAAAGCATTTCTTAGTCAAAATCGTTTTTAATTTCAGCACCGGTGCCGCCGTGTCGTTAGCAAAGCGGTAAAAAGGAAATGCTGCGCTCGTTAAAAAATACTTCTTTTAAGTACGCCCGGCGCGCGTGTATGCGCGAAAAAGGGTCGCAACCAGCGGCTGGTTGGTACACACGTTACAACCCATTAATAAATCACTTTGAACCGTTTGTCGCGCGCTCAGCTTACCCGCCAGCTCAATGAATGCAAGGACGCTGCGCGTTGACGTTTGATGTTTATGCCAGTCCCCGATCAAATACATCGGCAACTCTGTGCCACACCTTCCGCCAATATCGAGCGTTCTTTGTTCAGGAATGATTAGCTGCTTTTGTGGAAAAGGAAATATTAAAAGTTTGCGAGCGCTTAAAAAATACCAATTGACGTGGATTAAATTATCGCTGAGTCGAAGGGAAGTTGAGAAATGGAAGTCTGTCTTTATCACTTGTATTATATATCGATGAATCCTGTATCTCTAAATTACAGAGGTATTAGAAACGAGTACACAGGTATTCAGTAATATTTTTGTCATTAGCAAGCTTGCATATCTGTCACGGACCACCGCTGTAGATTCATTTCGAGCGCACTAACTGTGCTACGCAAATTATTCAACCAAAGGTATAAATCCTTCAAGGGGAAATATCAGCGCGGATTCAAACATGAATACGTTCTGCCGGGCAGAGCTAGGATTTTTCCATTCACTTAATAAACGAGTTCAGAATGTTTACAACCATGGGCTATGATTCTGGCCGGTGCGCCCGGAGAGTGCGTACAACCCTCCGGTCGCAGGGTACATACCTAAGAAAGCATGCAGCGAGCAATCTCCGGGAAAGAGATAGTCCGGTAGAATCAAGAAGATCCCTGAGAAGAACGGACGAGATGCGAAGGTGAAAGAGAGAGAGAGAGAGGTAAAGTTATTAAGAAGATTATGGACGGGTCGTTGCTCGAACTTCAAAGGACCAATTCCCATTTTCAATTTGCTTCGGGGGGTGAGGGCGATGGGGGTCAAAGCCAACTCATTCTACCAAGCTGGATCCTTGCCGTCCGAGCGCGGGCTTCCGCGTATTCTCGGCTGCCGAAGAATTCCATTCCGAGACCGGGCTTCCGCCCTTGAAGAACTTGCAACTCCGCTCGAAAAAAACCTATCCGCTTGCGTGGAAGGCGGCTCTTTATGAATGTAAAGGCAAAATCTACCCGTATCCTACAACATCAGACAGACCGGCCATCCTAACACACCGCTTCCACGCGGATCCGCGTGTAAAAAGCCGTCGATATTCCTCGGAACGTATGTACCTCGCGAGGCGCGTTGATTTCAGGTGAACATCTTGGTGCTCGTCATGGCAAATTTATTGCCACGCGGAGAACAGTACCTATCTACCATGGCCACTGTTATCAGTACGTACATAATTCCCAGACGTGGTGGGCTGGACGTCTCCGTTTCTCGCCACGTTCGTTGAACCGAGCGAACAGGCTCCTCGTCGTGGGAAATATATCAGACGGTGTCGGTGCCTGCGTTCGCCATTCCTCCCCAGGACGGTATATTTCCAGGCGTCGTCGGTTGACTCCACTATGAAGAGTGTATCCCGTAGCTCCAATGACCAGGCACCGTTATAATATCCGAAGTGCCGCGTCACTTGATCGACAGCCATTAAATGGCCAATTGTACTTCTCTAAAAGGTTCAATAACGGCGTGACGTTCGATCTGCAACGGAACGTCGATTTCCTTCGTAGGGGGGCCAGCGACGGGCGAGCAGGGGCCGGAGTGGGGCATCGCGACTGGCAATCATCAATCTCGCCGAGTTGTGCCCGAGTGGCACTAATTCAGCACCCTTGTCCCCGGGTCTCCTTGTCAACCCCGAAGTTCGTGTAGCTCCGCCACTTAAGCAGCGTACCACGGGGAACAGCCACGGTCCTTTCGTTCGACCAAGATCCAAATAAATAGGCCCCGATATATCAACGCCCCACCCCCCCCCCCGCCGAAATTGCAGCAGGTCGATCAACTCGAGTATACCTCGCATTGTCTCTGCCCCTGACTTTCCTCGCCGAGTACGCGCGTCTCAGTGTCTGTACGTGTAAGTGACGTAGTACTCCGCGGTGTGCGAGGACAAACGTTCTCTAGACGTGTGATCCTTTTTTTCACTCAGCTGCTTTATAATTTAGCAAGTCTTCTCTTCGGCTGATTGGCGCGCATTGAATTATGGACGGGAAAAGCAGGCACGTTCCAAACGTTTTCGCGTGTTTGAGGGGATGGAGTGGTTCCTGCGAAGCATCAATTAAATTTCACTGGCGGTGTCGAAATTGTACTTGGGGGTTGGAAGTGAAGCTTGATCTTCGCTGGAGTGCTTCGATAATCCATTTGGTGGATCGCAAATGCGGCACAAATTTGATTAATTCAACGGCATCAGCGACTGGTGAGGGCAGGTAAATGAATGATTGTGAGGACACAAAGCTATCGGACGACGATATCTCCTCCCAGCTCCACGCTAAGCCCGAATTATTATTTTTGCATTACGTGGCCGCGCACGCTATGCTTCGTAAAGGACAGCGGGCGAGGTGTGGCCGCCGATAATTTTAACGAGAAGGAGACGAGGCGAAAGAAGTTTGAGAAGAAGTCCCATTCATCCGGCGGTCGCGGCGAAAACTGACAAAACAGTTGATACGGCAGATATAGCGGGGGCCACGGAATACGAATGGACGTCGGCGGATATACGAGGTGCTCGGGAACGGTAGCGAAGGGGGAGCTCGAGGAAAAGTCTCGAGCCTAGGGTCGAGGAAAAAAGAGATATGGGAGGATTGTTAGAGGGGATGGGAAGGGGAAGAAAAAATATCCGCGAACGGGGAAGAAACGGGAGGAGGAATCTAGTCTAGAGACACAAGAGGTGGAGGGAGAGGAGAGAAAGAAGAGAAAGAGAACGCTCGTGGAAAAATGTCATCGAGCGATCCTGATTTACAGCGTAGGGAAATCGGTGCGGCGAACTTCGTGTCCGCGGCGGAAACTCAGAAATTTTTGCTCGTGGGAATCGGAACTTTCATTGGCATTCGTGGTAGATCTCGCAGAAAAAAAGGGGTAGATGGGGCGAGCAGATGAGAACTGCGGACAGTTCGCCAACGATTTCTGGAAACGTAAAACTATGTAGGGGAGAGGTGGGATGAAAGGGACATTTCTGTTTAGGACCACATAGTAAAAACACTAAATAACCATTCGAGTTCTAATTGGTACCATTAGAAAGGCTAGTTATCTGGCTATAACAGTACACGGTCATATTAAGCTTCTCTCTATTTTTATGTCTTATTTTACGCTTTCTAAAAGAGTGTGTTTTGTCCCTTTCATAAATTGCCTGCATTGAAAGGGACATGGGTGTTTATGAATGGGACAGTGTAATAAAACAAGGTAATATTAATATTATTCCTTTAACTATTATTTCTGCTGATACCGAAATCGCAGTATTGATGTCGACAAGTCTACAAGTCGACGTTTTTCTCAAATTACATAAATACCACGGTGTTGCAAAAATATTTGTAACAAACTTTACATTAAGCTTACATACTTAAGTAACAAAGAATAATACTCACATTAGAAAACAATAGATAATGCTTTCATTAATAACCAAACACATATTCCTTAGATTAATCCAAACTATGTTAATTAAAAAATCTTACTTGGCACGAAAATTAATCAAAAACATCTTGATGTGTGCTAAATATTCTTTTATTAACAATGTTCGGTTTATCATAGTAAGATTTTGAAGGGAACACTTTGAAAAGGGGTGTCCCTTTCATAAATTTGTCTTGTGTCCCATTCATAAATATCTCTACACTCTACAGTTACAATATTGAACAAAAGATTGTCTAACAGATATCTTATTGTTCCTGAATAAATATCAGTCCAGATGTAATAATAAAGAAATCAGTCATTGGCAACAGCACCTGGCAAAACGTTTCGAGAAATCATAAAAAATTTTACTTTGAAGCACGAAAAAATTCAACCGCGTATCACCGCCATCTTTGAAATGGCAGCGACCTGCAATTAGGCGTGTTTGGGCATGCATTAAAGTTGCTACAAAATGAAAATGCTTTCGTCGTGGGAAGATCCTTTATCTTTCAGATAATTACAATGTCCCTTTCAATACGTGTCTCTTTCATCCCACCTCACCCCTATTCGACGCGAACCGGAATAATTATTCTCTCCTATAGGATTAGAACGAGTGCCATTTGTGAATAACTTCACCGATGCGTCCAATCGCACGGTTAATGATCAATTAACAGAATATGCTCCTACTCGCAGAATTTGAAGGATCCAGCATGGTAATAAATTTGGCGGACAACATCAATCATTGATTATTTAGCATGTTGGTGTTCGTGCAGCCGGACAAATATTACTACTTAACCTTTTTGTGATAGGTAATACAGTGCACGAGGTATTACATGTTCGAGAGATTGAAAAATTATTACCTCTAGCCTTCCGTTATATATATATATTTATTTCACTGACCGCTACGAGTCTGCCTTTCCCTTTCCAGCAAGCCACAGAAATACCATTATTACCGCGTAAAATGTTTTCTATGGAGGGCGAAAATGCGTTTGGAAATTCATACCATTTCTACACGAAATAAAGGTGCACCGACCGCGTTTATTGAATAACACGCTGGTTTCACCGCAAAAACTGGCCAGCATACATCAAATAATAGTGAGCGCGCGGTTATAAAATTGATACAGCCAATGATACCATTCGCTGAATTCGCCATTAAAACTCCCTCGAAAATGATTCGAGGACGTCGTCGACGAGGTCGGCAGGGGAGGAAATGCGATTCCTCCGGTCCGGGGGTAATTTTGCCTTTGGAATTCTCGAAGCTGACCTATAACAACCCTCATCCTGTCCTCGGCGAATAACTATGCAAATTTCTGTATGGGTTAAGCAGAGACTTCTGATGGCTCCCTATACCGTGGTCGAGTTACGAGGAAACGTGCCCATAAAGCTTCACGCACGAGCCAAGATTGACCTCCCCGAACCATGACGCTCGTCGTGAACTCGTAACGAGATCATTCTTTCGCCAGAATACGATTCTGGCTTTCTATGACCGTATCGGACATCTTCCCGCAACGACGTACATTTTTCCTCGACGGGAGGGCACAGTAAACGTGAATCATTTCACCCATTGCTTTATCCCCTGTTTCCAGGATGAATCCCATCCAGGAAAGAGGGACAGGAATCAGAGGAAGTGTACCACACTATCCGGAGCATCCTACCTTTTACCACGTCATGATCGATTTAGAAATATGTTTCGGAAACCGACCACTCGTTTGACCAAAGTCAAGAAAGGCTTCTATACTACGGAGTCGATCGCGTCCACCGAATACATACCTACAAACGACGAAGGCGAATAAAAATCATCGCCATCCCAACCATACAATACACTTAACGCGATATACTCAACTGTGAAAACCTGAATCATCCCCCTGCTACAAAATAATACAATGAAATTAGGTCGTACCAATTCTCGTGACCGAGCGTCGAACCCACGTACAACTCATATCGGCAAATTACCTCGTTCAGTTCCACCAAAAAAACTGCAAAAACTGTTTCCGCGTGAAATGCTACGATTAAGTCCCGGTCCACAATCTACATGGAACTTTACAACCCTTTGCCAACACCTCTCATGCCGCACTGAAAATACTCTGGTGGAACGGGAAACAGGGACAGAAGATGGCTATTTCGCTAGCACACAACGACCCTTGTAATATGTACGCCGCGTCGCGACGCCGCACCGTAATCGTGGACCCTCCGCGGTGCGTGCGACCTCGAGTGTGATCCATGCATCAATTGCAATCGAGTTCCGCCATCCATCTCGGTGTGTCGCGCGTTACACGGCACACGCCGCATATTTCCGTGCGCGCATTCAAGTGCTTATGCCGGCCAGAGCGTGTCGATAGGTCAATCGTTCTAATTTTGATTGCGCCGCCCGACCTAGATGCAGCGGACCGTAAATCCGCGCCGCGCCTCGTAAAAGTCGCGGCCGCCGATCGAAATTGTCGCGCGTACGTCCTCCGAGGGTTTCCCACCGCGGCACCGTTTAAACAATTTTATGGAATCAGAATTTACAGCCCGCCGTCGCGTCGTGTCTCGTTAACCGTTCGAACGGATCCCAACGAATTCGACTATCGCCCGGCCTTGTTCGCTGCCGAAAATAATTTGCCTAACGTCCCGTAAACAAGTCCCGACCACGCAGCCACGAACGGGATCTCCGTCGAGGATGCTAACAATTACTTGCAAGAGCGATGGAGAGAGAGAGAGAGCTCGGCCAGCTCTCGCGAGGAAAAGAGTGAAGGACCTTTGGTCACGTTTCCACGTGTGCGACGCGGAGTGCAAGCTCGAGATGCGTCCTCGAGGCATGCTGCCTTGCACTGACCACTTTTAACCGTCCCGAAAGTACTCAGAATAATGGCTTTCTGGATATTTACTCGGTACGGTGAAATGTATTTTCCACCCTGCGTTGCACACTTGGAACCGAGACTTGGTGGTGAAAAACGTGGTGAAAATGTACAAGACTCACCGTGTGCGGGGACCAATGGTGCGGCCAGGTCTTGGTCTCGTGACTAGTCCCGATGGTCGGTTGACTTGCTAAAAAGACGACGCGTCTATCGGTGCTTCCGGTTCCGGTGCCGCTGGTGGTGAGAAGAGCGGCCCTGGCCCTGGCCCTCGACCCGCCGACACTCAGGGTGGGCGACGTGTCCATGGTGCTCTGAAAGCGAAACGAATCGGGAAATGATTGTCGGTTCGCAAGATTTCATCCGCAACCCTCCCCCAGCACAAAGGGAAAAAAGGCGCGGAACTCTTTTGAAAAACGAGACTTCATATGCGCGCGTTCAGGGGGACGTGAAACTTCATTTCAGCCAGTTTCAATTACGCGCAGAATGTTTGACTGCGAGGTGAATTCAAACAAATTCAGTTAGTTTAACGAAGCCTGTTACGGGACATGATGAATACCACCGAAGAAATCCCGAGCCAAGTGTGCGTCTTTCAACCGTGACCCCGCTTTACGAGTTACTTTTATTAATTCCGGCTCCATGCACGCGCAATTTCGAGTGGTATTAGTGAGTTTTAGCGCGATTTTTCGCGTACCTCCATGAGAGAAGCTCCAGCACGTCATTAAGGCAGCCATGTATTTTTTAAACGCAAAGCCTTCCGACGGCGAATATTTAAGTGGCGCATTTTGATAATTTCCCGTAATGCCATCCTGTGTCTCTATAACGGAATTAATTGCATCGCGAGCGTGCCAGGAATATATATTGGTTTTATTACCAAAGTTGTTATCGCGCGCTCGCGAAAATACCGTTAACAACGATATTACAACACTTCGCCGCAGCGCGTTAATACACCGCTGTTCTCTCTCTTTCCCTCTCTCTCTCTCTCTCTCTCTCTCTCTCTCTCTCCCCGCCTCAGCTTCTCTCTGTTCCCCCTGGTAGACCAACGAACAAAAAAGATGAGAGGTAGAAAATAGCAAACACGAGCGAAATTTTCCCGGAACGTGGTTAGAACGCGAGGAAGCTGGAAAGCGTCTCGCGCGATGAATTCGACATAGGGACGTATGAGCACGGTGATTCGAGAACACCGCCGCCGCCGTAAAGAAATCCGACCAGCGTAATCGAGCTCGTTAGCTCGGGGATGAAAGCTCGTGGAGCCGCGGGAACGGGTGCGATAGAGCCGATAGAACAAGCGTTTCCAGGACAAGGGTGAACGGAGAAGGAGGACGAAGAAGTGGCGGGGAGCGCAGAGTACGTCTCTCAGTGGGATTTACGGGTCGTCCACGGGCATTAAGGAGAATGATGCGCGACCACGACCCGACCAGACACGCGACGCGAGAAACTGTAAGAAGGAGGGAGAAGGGAGGGACGGGGCGAGATGAAGGAAGAAGGACGAGCGGGTGGAACGAAAAGGAATGAAGGTGGGAATAAAATGGAGCCCGGTGCTAGGCTAAGGCTGGCTAGATGCGGTGCTGGCGCCAAACTGACACGTACCCCTTAATTAAATCTCGTGCTGAATCCTCTCGGCGCGGCAACAACGTCACGGTCGATCTGTAATTTGCAGTCGGGACACACCGGCGGATGCTCGGATAACGCCGATAACAGCTACCTCCAAGTCGGCGTACCGTATTCAGATACGTCCACCGTTATCCCTTATCCCTTATCCCCGGCTCGCGGTGCACTTCAACCGGGTAATCCTTGAAGTCGCGTGCACCTAATCATTATGGCCGATGGGGGGGAGGAGGGGGGGGGGGGGCTGTGGGTGGCGCTAGGTGTTCCTTAAATCGTTCCAGCACGACGTCGGCTCCTCCTTCGCGCAATTACGAGTCATTACGAGAGGGATTCCACCGTGTGGCACGTAGAACGTACAGGACTTTCGTTACGGGCGCCACATGCCGCCGCGTTCGACGGCTACTCGCAGGCCGTCGAGGGACTAGACTGGCCTGCGTTCACCCCCGTGGCTGGACGATACACGCGCGATAATAACGATGATGGGGATGATAATGACGACGGGCAGCGATCTTATCGGGCTCCAGATAACCGTGTAATCGATTTAGGTTACCGTATCGCGGTGCCCCGAGCTTCCAGTTTGCATTCCAACTGTTCCTCGCTTCGGATCTCGTATCTTTCGGTCTGTCGGAAACTTCAGCACGGTCCGACCAAGTTCCGTTGCCGCGGAGAAGTCCAAGTTTACTGGCAGAGAATCACGAGTACCACTGTTCCTCCGCTAATGGGGAAATTACTGCCGCGGCAGGCTCGGTTTAATCTGTCAGAAAATTTATTCTGCCGACCGGCTGCGCGAGCCCGCACTGGCTACCGATTTTAATTACACCAACGCGTTACCGTCAATCCCCCCAGAGAATTTACTTCCCTCCCCGTTTCCTCTGCGCCTCTCTATTCGATTCCGCTTTTTTTTTCGCCCCTCCTCCCCTCCGCCCCTCCCTCTTCTCACGGCAGAACGGCCGTTTGATATTTTATTCGCGTCGTTACCGCAGGGTCGTTGGAAGACTGCATTCCGGTTAATTGCTATTTGTTCTGAACGGCGGTTTGTCGTCGACCGTCGAGTCAAGAGCTCTTTTTCAGGTGGCTCTTGTAACTTAATGCCAAAATAGCTCTCTCGTCTCGTTCCTCGCTCATTGTTCCGCGAGCAAATTGCCTGTGCACGGTTCCCGATGGTTCTGCGAGGTGTTCTACTTGGTCGACGCGACTCAGATATCGAAAGGATCGCTGCCGCACGATCAACCCCGTCACGGGTGCAAGTTGGCAAGCGACGCGTACGAAATCGCGCACGACACTGAACCGCCAGGACGTCTAGCACCCGAGGTGAGCCTCTCGCGGATTCGCGGGCTCACGTGCGAAATTCTTGCGCATGCACCGACGCCTTCTCCCTCCCAATTTCCCCACTTTCCTTTCCGTTCCAACTATCTCTCGTCCTTTCCTCAGCCTCTTCTTTCGTTTCCCTCTAAACAGCCCCTGTCTACATCCCCCTCTCGCCCTCTCGCCGCCCCTTATCCTCGTCTATCGCTGTTCTTTTCTACGCTACTGTACCGTCCCTCTCTCCCCGAACTTTTTATCCCCTTCTACGAATAAGCTCCTTTAGGCGACATAATGCGAGCAATAATAATCTAGCGTTAGTCCAGCTTGCCACTGGAATTAGAGGCACATCTTGCCAAGAAACTTCGAATAGATCGACGAAGAGGGGTAGTTCTACTTACAAGTAGCGTGGGGGAACCTCGAGGAAGACTCGTTGGGAGATGAAGCCTAACGCGATACTTGACGATTAATATTTCATCCCTTAGATCCCTACAACTGCTTCAAACCCTAAAACAGTCTTCCGGAGTGTATCGAGGTGCAATCTACAAATCACTCCTTCACAGACGCAAGATCGTTTCCCCTCCGCCCTGTGAATCTCTAACTCGACGTCTCTCTTCATCCACCGTGCGCGTGTCTCAGCGAATCCAACGGGGCCTTTAAATAATAACCGTTAACGCCGCGCTGATAAACAAGATTGTCACCTGTACAAGAAAATTGCGCGGGCGATATTGCGACAGCCTCCCTCGCCGCCGGGGTGTGCGTGCGTTGCGACTTTTTTCCCCCTCCCCCGTTCGCCACCCTCCATAAACTTTCTGTTTTCACCGCTCGCGCGTCCTTCGCTGCGGACGGTGCCCGCACCTTCCTCCCGCATTATCATCCACGTTTTACTTGCCCATCCTCGTGGCTCCGTCGGCGCGCGACAAGTGTCATATTTGCGGTGGATCGTATCTCCGGGGTCACTTAATAAATTCCACGGGCGTCGCGATAACGTTACCCCCGTCTCAGATTCCATTAACCGAAATGGGCTCTGATCCAGCCGTTCCCCGGTATATCCTTTCGAAAGGGACATCCCAGCGCGAGGTACATTTCATTTATTCGGTGCGCAAGAGGGAAAAGGAGACGCGCCACACACGCTCGCCACGTCATTATTCCGTCTCGTTGTTATTCCGCCTCGACTGGCATGTTTGTTCCGCATCGATCCCCCTTTGTTTGCTCGTAGGGCCGCGCGATTCTTTGGCATCGCGGGACCCGTGATCCTCTTTTCAGAATCCGCTACATCCCCCGCCCTCTCCCGTGCGTTAGTCAAATCACGGCACACGTACCTGTTGAAGACCGAGTGCAACGGTTTTGCGTCGGCCTCGATCGACTGCCGTGAAACGTGCACACTCTTTCCACGGTGGATCGATTAAGTCACGGGCCGAGTGATGCTCGAGTAATCGGGATCGAGGGAACAACGGAGAAGAAGAGCAAGCCGATTGCAACGAAACGATCCTCGTCGGAGGGGCTGAGACAATGCAGCCTCGAAAATGGGAATCGCAAAATGTGCGATCGACCCTCCTCCCCCTTTCCCTCCCGCCCCTCTCCGCCTCTCTTTCCAGGCTATTCTCGTCCCGTGTATTCATCTTCTTACTTCCATTCCACGTTCGTGTTTTCCCCCAAAGTCCACCAGGCTTTTACAGTCGTGCAGTCAGAAAGACAGCGGAACGACGGGACAAGAGGGAGGGTGGGGGGGGGGGAGACCCTTCGGCGGGATTGATTGACTGTTCTCCACGAATTCGCTGGCGTCTCGATCCGTCGGTACGAAAGTAGACCCGAAGCGAAATCGACGGATCTCGAGCGACGCGCTGCCAGCCAGGGGAAGACGGAAGTACTCCGGACACGAATGCCTCTAGGCTGGCAACGATCTCGATTTTGCATTTGGGGGACGATCGCGATAGCCCTCTCGCGGCTGATTGCCCGCGCCAGATAAAGTTTGATAGTCACTTTTACGCTGAGCGTTTCCGATCCCGTGAATCCTACAACCGCGAGAAGTCGGACTTCGCTGGATGGAATTCAGCTGGATCCACGACGTTCCCTACACGAGATTTCCAGAAGAATCGGATCCCGGATACTTTCCACCTTCGCCCTTCCTTCTATCCCCCATTTTCCGTGAACCAGCAAGATATACGCGAGATACGTTACACCCGATCCCAGCAAATTGAGTCGGTGATCTCAGGACGTAGAACTAATTCCCCGTTCTCGCGAGCGTGCACCGCGAACCGAAACACTTCTAATCATCGGGGGCGTGCCTAGACCTCGACTTCTGATTATCGCAGACGCCTAGAGGAGAAAACTTCGATCGGACGACATCATTTTAGGCAAACAATCACCAGGACGAAAATAAATCCGCGTCCAGGGCAAACATCGCAAATTTGTTCTTCACCGTTGAGAAACGAAGTGCGCGGATTAATTCGCCACATTGCTGCAGGAACGGCTCGCGGGAATCGGGGGCAGCTCAGTTGGATTTTCCAGTAGTTACCCGTAACGTTTCGGAGGGTGGGGGGGGGGGGGGAGGGGTCTATTAACGAGGAAAAAATGGTGTTCGCGAAGGAAAGTCGAGGGGACTCCGGCCGCGGACGAGGGTGTCCCGGTGTCTCGTAAAACGCGATTTTATTCGAGGTTGAACAAATTGAAACATAAGCCGCTCGTAAGTCTGTCCCCATCCGCGAAACAGGGGAGGTTCACCCTCCCCGGTCCCTTCGCCCTGCCGTTCGCGTCGCTATACGCGCCTATTCGTCTTTCCTCCGCGAATTCCCCAGGATCTTTTATTACGGGCCGCGAACACGACAAGGACAAGGTTGTGGCATTTACGCCGACGGGTTAGCCTGGCTGGAGATACCGATTCCATCAAGGCTGAATTTATTCCCGGCCAACCAGCTATCCTGCCTGCGTAAAAATTCATCCACCCCCCCCCCCCCCCCCGCCCCTCGGGCTCCGCGATATCGCTGAAAATTGTATCCTACCCGCGGTTTACTGTCTGACGGTTTCCAGAGAGTGGCAGCGGTCGCTTCGAACAGTTTTTATCGCTCGGAATTAAAACGCAACGCGAGACGCGCGTCGGCTGAATAGAACTCGGCCGCTCAGCGGGGGAGGGGGGGAGGGGGGGAAGAAAACGATAGGTACGAAGGTGGCGGAGGTGGGAGGGGACGGGAATTGCAGAAAATTCCCGGGGCCGGCGGAAAATAGAAAATTTTCAGATGAAAAACTACGGAAGCAGCTGCCGCCCGGAGGAAGAAACTTCAAAACACAGAATTAGAGGAGTCGGCGGGCGATGGCGGCGCTGGCGGGGCACAATTAAGAGGAGGCGGCCAGCGTCCTTGTGAATTAAAAGCGTCAGCTCGCTAAAAGATCAAGAATTCCCTTGTGTTTCGCCGTGGCTCTCGTTATTTTTATCCGCGCGGCGTTCCCCTCTTTGCCTTCATTTTCGTTCGACCTTCGCGAGAGCGCGGCTCCTTCGAGTAAGGCCATAACCTGCGCCACACCTCCGTAATCGGAGGGCGAGGGATGAAAGCCGGCAGAAATTCCTTGGCTGGAGCGAGAGAGGCCGGGGAAGCGCGAGCGGAGCGACGAAGGGCGGAAACGGTGACTGGGGAAAAGGGGTAAGAAGAGCATTCTCATTCCGATTCTCCTTTTCCCTCCTCGTTCTCGGATTGAAGAGGGCCTTTATGATGGGATACCGCTTTATGGCGCACAGCTTCGCTGCTATTATGCGTGCATCGGCCCGACGATGAGGGGAAAGAGATGCCAGTGGTACGAGAGGCCTGTATGGTTTTCGGTGCTCGAGGGGTAAGCGAGCAAAGAGCCAGGGGAGAGTAAAGCTAGCTATAGCCACCAGTCGGAAGATGGCTGTGAAGGGCCGCGCTTTGGACCTCGACCATTGTCAGGATAATGAAGCCAAGGCGAGATTTCTCCCTTTTCAGCGGCGCGGCGGCCAAACGATATCTCGAATCACTGATTGCCGAATCCTTTTGGATCTCGAGAGGCTATGCGCTGCCGGGGCTCAATCGCGCTGGCAGGCCAGCACGATGAAAACGCATCGCGGTTATTAACTGTAATGAATTCTTCCTCGCCGTAATTAATATTCAACGGAAATAACGTATGGTAACGGCAATCGAATGTTAATTGAACAACATAATCGGAGATACAAGAAACATGTACACGGAAGGTATTGCCGACGCAAATGCGCATTCGTTAACCTGTTGATCGTTATAAAATTGGAAAATACCAGCACGGCCATTACAAGTCCGCGACGATGAATCTGTACACACGCGGCGAGCTTCGTGACCGGCACATTTGATGCTGATTGATTAGGTCGATTTTAATTAGAGCACGCCCATGGATGGCGAGTAGATGAATTAAAAATACATCGGCTACACTTCACGCGAACATTAAACCTGCACAATAAACTGCTCCCCAACTAAACGCCTGCAATATCTTCTTTCTGGTGTAACAGTACACCGCGTGGAACGTGATAATTAATTATTTGTGTAACGTGACCAGCCAAAATTAAAAGGCACCAATAATCATTTCGCTTCAAAATGCTCAAATATTCATAACATATCAGTGTCAACGCCGAGTCGTGGGGAGTTTGAAATGCACACGAATGGTATCCGCGAACCATGGAAATGATTCCATACGAATCCAAACCATTTTCATTATTATTGTTTGTAATGGAATTCGGCATCACTCTGGGTAGGAGGTAAATTGTTGCCAAATTGTTAAATTGTTGGTGAGCCACGCAGGCCGGAGAGGGTGCCGGTCGACGAAGGAAAAGAAGATCGACCGAAACATCGGCAGACTTATTACGCGTGTTGCGAGGCGGAGTTTCACCTATCGCCGGCCGTACACTCTCGCATATTTTAAGCCGGCCATTTTTCAGCATTTACGCTATACGTCTCCGTCGAATTTGCATGAACCAACGATTCTCCGGCCTTGTTCCGGGAAACTTTCGGTGTTTCTGTGCGGGGAACCGGCCGAAAGTCTCTCCTGCTACCCTCTATCTCGCTCTGCGACTCGTGATTGACCGTCTTTTCGGCCGGATCATAATCTCTCTAATACCACTTCCTCCGCGCGGCTGTCTGAGCGCACTGACTCTTTTTCCACTGCCTCGCGTAGGTTGCGTGTACAACGAAAGCCATTTCTACGACCGCAGAGGGCACACCTACTATGAATTAACACCATAAATAACTTCTTTAGCATCCATTCCTTTTCCTCTCTCGAAACAGTATTTTTAGGATAATATGTTCTATTTAATGGAGTACAGAGAGCAACGCGAGCGTACAGCCACCTCCTTAAACACGATCTAAAACGGATTTTTAAATATTCTGCTCGGGCGAGAAATTAAAGCTGTTCTTGAAGTCTCAAAAGCCACAAAATAAAGTTCGAAAGTGGATTTACAAATTCTGCCGTTTGGTACGCTGAAAAATGACCGATGATGTGTTGAGAGACACTGGCCTAATCCTAATACAGCCCGTCTTATTTATGCAGCATCGCCGTTTCGCACCGCAACGCTGAAGACCTTAACGGCTTTCAATTTCCGTTGGCCATCAATATTATTTAGTTTAGTTGGGACCACCTTCTCGCGTTCTACCCACCCCTTCGGCATGCTTCTCACGCCTCCGCCAAGGAAATTACTTGTCCTCTCCTACCCACTCGCCGATCCACCCTTTACCATCCCCCGTGCCCCAACTTTGCCCCCCGAAGCTGCGAAGATACTTCCTTTAAGGGCGTTTGTCTCCGATCCTCGCGTCCCACCGCGTCTCGCATCACCTAACAATACATAATCGAAGACTACCAACGGACTAGCTATCTCAACACTTTTCACGAAAGAACCGTTCCCACGTAACTGGCCCTTCGCATACTAAAATCAACATTTTTCTTCGCTGAACCAGATCTGTGGCTCTGGAATTCACAGTTACATACTTCCTTTAGTGATAAGATGTATTACGTAGGGGAGAGTCGTGCAGTACCTACCGACCAGCGTACAGTACCGACCAAAGCTAGTTCTCGCTACTTCGACCAGATATTAGCACTTTATTTGAATTAACCAATGAAAATCACAATTCTCTATAACCTATTTCGGGACCATATTGTTTACTCCATTGCTCTCGATGTTCTGAGGCATTAAACGTATTCGTTGATATTCAGTGGGTTAGAAGTTATTTTTTAAAGCTGATCTTTTGTTTCTCGTGTAAGTAAATAATATTCTTCTATTATGTATACTATCTCTAGTCTATTAAGTTTAATAAAACATCCTAGTTTCGCCATATTTTTTTATACACAATATACCATGATCTAAAATGTTTTCCCGTGTTTGTCGTACAGTACCGACCATCCAACTGTCGTGCAGTACCGACCAACAGACTGTCAACCAGTAGAGACCAAATTTTTCTTATCTGTAAGTTCAATCTGTTAGCAACTCAGATTAATTTATAAGATGTTCATTTAACCTTCGTTCTACCTTTTCCCGCAGAAAAATAAAGTAAATAAGGATAGGTATGATAACATAACCAACAGGAAGCTAGGATTTAATGAAGAAGTTATCCAGTGTGTTATTTGCAAGCAGAGTTGGACATTAACTAAATAAAAAATTATGTAAATAAGGATCAGATAAAAGTTACTTTAACTTTATGAGAATTTATTCGACGAACAAAGTTAATTTTTTTATTCGACGAATAAAGTTAATTTTTTTTATTCGTTATTCGAAATTTGATGTAAATAAAAATTTTGCCCATCTCTGTGTGCAAGGAATCATTTGACAAAGATTCGGTGCAGTGTACCGAATGTGACGGTTGGGCACACGTCCAATGTACAGATCAGAAAAATATTAATTATTTTACTTGCGAGTTTGTACAAATAAAATTTGAAAAAATCTTGTATTGTACTAATTAAATGTCTTTTTATTAACATTGTTAATCATTTAGACCTAAAAATCTACTGATTTAATAGTTGGTCGGTACTGGACGACAATTTTTCGTTTCCTAGAAATTACAACTTTTTTGCTTTTGCGAATTATCAATTCTTATTATTAAATTTCACAAAAATAATTTCCCTACTCTTATTAAGTTCCATCTATACTACAAACACGTTATTGAATTTCTGATTTTTATCGACTCTACCCCAAGGTATAACCAAAAAACTTAGAGCGGTCAGTACTGCACGACTCTCCGCTATCTGGTTCGTATTCCGTTTACCCGAGGAAACAGAGCTTCCTACCAAGAAGGAAGTAGCGTAAGGTAATCTCGCGTGGGCTATGGAACAACAGGAAGGGGTGAAAGGCTATTGGGGATAACCGTGGACGCTCCCATAGTTTCACAAATTTCGGTTATTAATCTCCAGTCCCCGACGTTCTTGAACGAACTGGGCCTAGTTTCTAAAACTCAAATACCGCCGTCCCCTCTTCAAACAGCACGCACGAGAAGCTTCCTCGCGAACCTGCAGGCTCGCATTTTCGACCACGGGGGACGAAATGAAATTACGAAGCAATTCGACCGGCCAATGTCCACTCCGAAAACCGAGCGTTTCGCGAGTTCCGTGTCGAGGAACGATCGTTTCCGCACCGTTCGCCAATACCGACGGTTTCCTCGGTCCGTTCACCTTTTACCCGCGCGTTTACGTTTTACGTCACGTACACCCTCTATTTGCTGTACGATTTACGTTCTCGATTCTGCGTCCGTTGATTCCGCACGCGAGACTCGACGCCGTCGAATCGTGGAGTCGCGACACGCGCCCGATCGAAAACCGGACACGGCTGCTCGTTGTCGTCGGCCTGGCCGTCGGTGTGACTCGCCCCGCGCGCGTAGAAGGGGTCGCTCGTACGCGCGTGCCTCGTACCCCCTTCGAACTGGGTGAAATTTAATAAAAACGCCCTCGAAACAACCGTTTCCCTTTATGTTTGATCTGGCTGGATTAGCGACCACGGAGAGAACAGGTGCACCCTCGGCGATGAGCCAACCGGGATCCAGACGGGGATTTTTCTACAATCTGCCGCCGCCTGGACCGCGCATAGAGACGGCCGTGCCCGTTCCTGAGATACTTCCTCAGACCGATACTGGCAAGACAATGGCGTACTTTGTGGCGCCGTGATTAAAACAAGAGGCCGAGCCGAACGGTAGAGCGAGAGGCCGGGTGAGCTGCCTCTCGCTTCCCTTAGCCAGGCCTTTCGCCGGGATAATGGCAGAGGGAAGACGGGAAGAGGCGCGGAGGAGGAGACGAGGGAGCGAGCGCGTAACGCTGGTTACGAGAGAGACCTGAAATTGGGGGATGAAGGAGAAGAGAGAAACGGGAAAGGGTGAAGCACAGAGAGACAGAGTTTGGAGTTCTTTTCATTACCAGCGAGCTCACCTCAACAACAATGCAGACCTCCGTCCCGTACACCGCTATTTTAGCCTTCCTCTGTGTCTGATACGTACACGCGTATCCCTGCCAACGTAGACACGTTCGGGAAAGCAGAATATCTCCTCCTCCCCCCCCCCCTCCCCTTCGCCCCTGCCCCTCCCGTCCCCACCGTTGATAATCCGAAAAGTTTCCCACTGACGCGAAAAGCGCAACCGATCGGAGCTTGAGAAATCTCGGCTGTTCCTCGGGACCGTTTCGAGGTCAATAGTAACGAGTTGACCGGCAATTATTACTTCGTCCATCGCCGGGAAGTATTTGCCGGGCAATTTTGGCATCAGATTTCCACGACGGGAATTTCACGAGCGAAATGTTGCGGCGAGAGGAGAAGGGGGTATAGAGACGTTGATCAACCCTGAGCTAATTGGTTACAACGGGGGTTGGATGAACGAAGAACGGGTTCGTTAAGCGATTAACCCCCGCAATCCTCGTCCACTCTGACACCACCTCACCCCTTTATTATATCGTCATGTCTGTAGATGGGGGTGCGAGATACCGCGTGATCGAATCGTTCATCAGTTCGGACATGATAACACACCGAACGGGGCTGAATAATGATCAGCTGGTGATTATGCGCTATCTGTTAACTTGCTTCGTGTTAAAATCATTGAAAGGGGCCACCACTGACGGGCGTCGTTTATGATATCTGCTAATAAACAAGCCATCACGAGCTCCGCCTCACTGGGAAGCTTGATTTACACGTTACACAAGCGAATATAAACTTGAGGCTATAATCCATTAATAAGTCAGCCTCTGGGCAAACTTTCTTTTCAAGGACCCGTGTAACTGGATACCAATGATCCGGATCGCATGAATCTTGAGCCGTTAAACTTCAAACTCATCGTTGAAGATTAACGCAGGAAATAGATCAACTTTCAACTTCGTCATTCGCCGATCGAATATTATGGGAATAAAAGGAGTATCGTCGCTTTTCGTAGGGAATATCAGAGCTGGGTTGGCTGCTAGTCCCTATTCGTTCCCTCCATTGGGGGAGTGCAAGTTGTCCCGCGAAAGTGGCGAAGAGAGGTTTAAGTCCGACTTACACGATATCTACTCCGCACACTCACCGGGCACTCTATTCCGCGACGCGATACTGTCCTGGCGGTTCAGGAGTCTGTATTAAAATTGCCACAACGGCAAACTGGATCTCGCGACGTGTCGACGAAACTGTCCCGCAAAAAAGGGTACTAACACGATTATGATTAGACGTTACCGCGCATTGCGAACATTCGTGTAAGAAGCTTGCAAGGAGAAGAAGCTAAAATCCTACAGAGATATCGATTATTACTGTCCCAGAGAGAAATTACTATTATAACACACAAGCACGTGTTTACAAGGTTTATCCCGAAGTAGATACCATCTTCGGGGGATAGAGAAAATGATGAAAAATATGCACGTTATCAATATCAAACCGTCGCGACATGTCTGTGCATTGAAAACGGAATTTCAGTAGAATATTTCCACGTATCATCTTCCGCATAGAGGTATATCCATTTAATGGTAACAAATGTACGGTGAACGGAGTATAAGCGGCAGTTACACGCGTCAAATTAGCTGTGCCGCCTCATCCATTAACCGACCACGGTATTATATCGTTCGTCGGCTGAAATTTATCGCAAATCCATCGTGAATTACGCGTTTCCATCGGTTTTTCAATGTCCATGGAGTCGCCGCATCCGCCCCCTAGACCCCGAAAGCTACGTCAACTTCCAAATTTCCGGGCGACGCTCTGTATAGTGCCGAGTATTTGTGATCTACGAGGAATTGGACCTTTCTGCCCCAGGGCTTGTGTTCAGAACGGGACGGCTATTTCCGATGTTGATAAACGCCCAAGGCAGACGCACTCTAACTACCCCATTGAGCGTGACGAAGGGTTTCAACGAAATATCCTGCTTAACGTCCAAAGACATAAGAGGAGCAACTCCGGCTGAATTTCAGGTTTCCCTAGAAAGCTGTTGCACGCGCGAGGTTCACTTTCGCCACAACATGATAAAAGGAGGTGCCAAGAAATAAGCCTCCAGCACACTTACTTCGAAGTCTATCATGTACACTTTCACAATTTAATACCAGGCGACTAAACAGACTGCGTTCATAAACGCCTCGTTCTAAACTAAACGTTCACGTTGCACAAGCTCGGAAAATACGTGACAAAAAGTTTCCATCAAGTCCCCCGCGCCGTCCATTATTCACGTTACGCCGCGAACGCTTGAAAAGGCGCGATGGCCCTTCGAGAACGAGCAGAGCCGGCCGAAGTTTAGAAAATCGCGGATGTTTTGCAGCGGGGATGACGAAAGAAAACGGAATCGATGTTTCATTTCGTGCCGGCGAAATGAAAACCGAGGTTCGCCGGTGTTACGGCGGGGGTCGGTATTAATTCCTGGCGCCTCGCCTTTCAGAAATTGTCGAGGAATTCCATTCGTGTCGCCGTAATATTTGGCCCGTGATCGGCCGCCCCACGCCTCCTCGCGGCGCCGGGAATCGATTTACGCGAGAAACCGGCATGCATCTTGCACCTTCGACGCAGTGACAATCAATTTCGAGCGCACGCGAGCCATCGGCGGGGATGGTCGTAGACGGCGCAGAGGCTCTCATTTCTCCCCGTGGAAGACGGCAACGGGCAGAGGCGGCCGCGTCCCGGAAATTGAAAGTCAGCGACGTGACATCCGGCGAAGCCTCCGCCGGCTTCCACCCCTCCCAGAAATTTCACATTAACGAGTGGAGCAAAAAGTCCCGCGGCCACCCCGCGGCCTCTCGCCACAGACACCGACGCTTTTTCTTCTCCCCCTTCGCTTTCCTGCTTTTCTTACCGCCCTTTTGCTCCCCTCGAGCGTGCACACCCTATCGGGGAGGAACTCGACTTACACGAGCCACCACACGGGGGAAGAGGGAACGAAGCCGGCGACGCGACGAGTTTTCCATTAAATTCCCCCTTGTCGATTCGTGCTATCTCGCGGCAACGATCCGACCGTTATAATCGATTCGGCCTGATTTCGGTTAACTGCCGTCATCCAAAGTTTACCAGTGCGCCCCCCGCGAACCAACCATCCAGTATTTGCGTCAGACATCAACTCAGCCCCCGCTACCCTCCTCTCTAGGAGCAGCGTAAACCGCCACAGGGAGAGACGTTTCGTTGGAAGCGCGTCCCGCTGAAAATTCGGGACAGAACGCCGCGCCGCGCACCTCCATCCCCAAATGAGATTTCACGGCCTGTCCGTTACCCTCGAAATCGGCGATCTGGCGCAAGCAAATATGACGGACGCGCTGCCCGGTGTTTCTGGCCTCTAGACAGTTCGGTTCTCTGTCGGGAATATAAGCGGCCGTGTAACGAGATTTCCTTGGTCCCCGTTTAAAAGGAGCCCGGGCCAGCAGTCGTGCACCTGGCGAACTGGATGGAAAAAAGTGCGAACGAAAGCAGCGCGGAAATCTCGCGGAAAATTGACGCTCGGAAGGGAGCCAGCTCTTTTGGCGTGAAAATTTTCTTCGTCTTTGCTGGACTAAGGCGAATCACTTATCCGAGGTAACGTAGCGTTACACGTAGACGGGGTAGAAGAGGACCAAGGATCCTGCTCGAGCTTCCTGATATTTTTTACGCATTTAAAAAAATCTAACGTGACTTTCTGACGAACCCAATACTTCCGCGTGGGACGCTTGGCATAACGGGTGTCCCGTAGCCGGCGACTTAGCTACGTCCAAAACGGAACCAGACGGCAGCGTGTGGAAACGCTGGGGACGTGTGTTAGAGGCTGATTGCGTCCGGCCGAGATGATTGCTTTTCCCCTGACTGTGGCAGCCTGCGCGCACACAGAGAGGGCAAGAACGTCGGCGCGCACGAGACTGCGCCACGTTTGCGCACGTGTACGTTTATCCACGAACGATTACTGCGCCCATACATAGCACCGATGCCTCAATATTCCGACAGTTTATTCGCCTGGACTGGCGGATGCCTCCTGCCCGCGGCGAAATCACTCCGAGTTTAGTTAACGCCGTCAATGCACACGCCGATTACCAAATGACAAGACCTACCACTCAACTTTTATGTCTACAATCAGTCGACCGGGTTGAAAAATAAATCAGCCAGGATGATGCTTTCAAGAGCATCGTTGTTTCGAAGAAACCAGTGCTTCCAAGTAGATTCGACCTACCTAACCAGACTCACTAAGGACACTATTTGGTTGATGATGGAATCGCGCAAATTTTTTTATATAGATCGAATGTATATGTCACCACGGTCACAAAAATGTAAATTAAAGATGCTCCCAAAGGCTGGTCTAACCTTGAAAAATCAATAAATGTGGAACAGGGGAAAGAAGAAAAATGAGGGAAAGAGAAGGACAACACCGTCTGTTGAAATTTAATTATCTCTATTATATGAAAATACATTATATTAAATGAATAATAATAGATTAATGATACATAACAATTAGAAAAAAATTAATACATACTTTTGATCTATATAAAAAAAATTGCGCGATTCCATCATCAACCGAATAGTGTTCCTAGTCAGGTGTTCTGCCATCCACTACGCTCCCAAACTGCAGGACGGAGACAAAAGCGAAACTCCGCGTTCGCTTTAAAGACCCTAGCGAGACTTGCGAATCTTTTCCACCCCGATCTCCCTCATCTCAGGAATAATCGTCAAACTGATTTAAGATGGCAGTTGCTTAAAGCGTGGCCACGTTTATAACGTGGGTAGGGCGAAAAGGAATCGCGAGAGAATGAATTCGGACGGGAGCCGTGGGTGGAACAGTGCCTATCCCTGAACTACTCGAAATTGATCCTAATCCGTAATCCGGCTTGTTCAGCCTCCTCCGTCTGTTCTCTCCCAAGGTACTTAGCACCCGGGACGACGAATCGGGAGAAACGGAGGAGGGAGCGCATTCGGGACAGGAGGAGAAGGAAAGCTTGCGTTTCCAACGGGAGCAGCCACTTATATTCGGAAGGCCAGCCGGCGCGCGATGTTCCGTGCATTATGCATGATACGACGGTGCTTAACGCTCGTCCAAATTGTAGCCGGTCGATCTGAAATTTCTCGCAGGGGCTACGAACGACGATGACGGCGGCGGGCACGCTCTCGCGAGCCTGCCGGCGGAAATGCTAATTGGAACGTCGCTTTAATTAACGCGCGATACTTCACGGTTCGCCGCGATTTACCTTTCTTATCGGGAAACTTTCCACCCCTCCCCCGCCCCGTACGACTGTCACGACGCAAGTTAAGCATGCGAGGTCACGAAGGTCTACAGTGCAGCGAAGAAAATCACTTATTATAAGGCACCCTTGCACAGTGGGATTCTTGAACGATCGCACACTGCGTTTGCTTCAGTTTCGTGCTGGGTTTTTAATCGGTCGTACGGTGGAGATAAATAAAGTAGCAAGACCTGAATTTATCGCACGAGTCAACAGGTAAAAATCCAACACCATCCACTCTGTAGCCCATCGTCGATTACAAATTCTTACTCCATCCGACGATTGAAACGTCGACCGATATATCAGCTAGCGAGATCGGGACGAGCGTAATCCACGATCATGGCCCCCGGAAGAATGAAAATTTTAATCTAGATTTGTCGGTGGTTCCCTCCTGTTTTTTACGACGCCTCCGTTCGCCGTTACATCGGCCGTCCTTATCGTGCCGCCCGGGACCGCCGTTTATCACGTTAAAACCATATTGGATTCCCCCGATCGTCGCGTGCCCGTGCCCGTGCCCAATGGCACGCAGAGACAAGGGGCCCAGCGTCAACGTGGTATAATTAATCGCGTAATTCGCCCCGCCAAGACGCGTCAGAATTATTCGTCGATTAATCGGGGATCGTTAGCGTGGCCGTTTACAACGCCCGATACCCACGTTCGAGGGATGGAAGTTGCAAAGTCCTCGGAAAATTCCGGCCCCGTTTTCGTAGGCGGCCAACAGACGAGCAGCCTTAATTAATCCCGGCTCCCCAATTGCTTCCTCGCGGAACGTTCAACCGCTCGAATCTATCGTCGACTCCCTGTTACCAGACGGAAACTCCCAGTTGTAACTACGCCCGTCTAAGTTTCGCGCATCGTTCAGCAGCGACGGGGAGCGCGAGTATTTAGGATCGACGGCCGGCAGACAGTACAAGAAACGAATTAATTATTCATGGACGTCCAACGTCCGCAATCAAACACGCGCCACTGTCACTTTGTAACACCGTTGCGCGGGGGGGGATGGCGTTGTTTAGCATGACTATAGCACAAAGCAGAGAGCGTTACCGTGAGCACATAAGGACGGCAATTGTACATCCGGGCGCACAACACCACCCTGCGCTCTCCTCTTTCCGACACGCGCCTAACAGGCATAATTAATGCGATGTAGGCGCAATCGAAGCGCTGCTCGCTCCTGCGATGTAGGTACTACTACAGCTATGTCACCACGAGTTTGTTGGTTACAGCTTGTTTCTTTTACTGCATGCGTTGTATCGGTATGACTAACGAGGGAAGATCCCGAACCCGAAAATTCAAAAAATTCTGAAACTTTGTGAATATGTAGGGGATTTCCTCCTGATTGCAACGCAATTTTTGTTTCCTGCTCAAATTCACTCGAAGGGGGTGAAATTGACCCCTGAATATTCGGCTATTTTCCGATTTTGTGTTATAACTCGCGAACTGTAAGAGATAGAAAAAAGGTTTCAAGACAAAAGTTACTTCTTTTAATTAGATCCATCATTTGGTAAAAAAATTATTTTACAGTTCACGAGTTATTACACAAAATCGGAAAATAATCGGATTTTCAGGGGTCAATTACACCCCTTTAGAGTGATCAGAAGGAAATTCCGTACATATTCACAAAGTTTCAGATTTTTTTTAATTTTCGGGTTCGTGATGTTCCCTTGTAAGTAGTCAAGAATTTCGCTATGTACTGAGGAGAATATTTTGAAAGCTCTGGTCGCTGGTCAGCAGTACAGACTATGGCTGACTAACGAGGGGTGTTTCTACTTTGGTAAGGAGTCAGAATGAAAATCGGAGGGGAACGCGGGGACTTGAATTCCACGCGAAGACTAGAAGAAATTCGAGGCGGACATGTATATGCATGTAGATTAGAAGAATCGTATTCACGATGAAATCTGTGCTCACACGCAGCGAGTAGGAAGAACGTTTAACGAGCCCTCATTACGCAAGAAGCTAACTTATGCTACGCGCTGCACGTTCAGTTGCGTGCAACAATTTCCTGCGAAGTTTGTAACTAGAAAGGTGGAAAGTTAAGCGATAAACGTTGGCCGTTGAAATTCGTTTACTAGTCTCGCGATACATTCTCCTTAAGTGCTTCGCCGGAGAACTAAAGAAATAATGGAATCAGTTTTATCGCTTCTGAAAATCGAATCGTACGTTAAACACGAAACGCATTTACACTTTTATTATAGGGTAGATTTAAAAAATGAAGCTTCTCTTGTAAACTACTCGAATTCCTCTTGTCTCGTTTATACAGGTGTATCGATTACATCCAGTGACCCTCGTCTCTTCAAGGTACAAGTTGCAATAATCCGATTGCGATATGAAATCGAATCGCCCGTCCTTCGGAGAGAGAATTAATGAATTGAAGAAGGTATTTAGACCACTTTAACTTTAAGCTCGTTCTGGGCTCCAGTTTGCATCAAGTTTCGTTGAACAGCTGAATGGTAGTCATGAACAGTCCCCCTCTCGCGAGGACGTGGATCAGTTTTAATCGCGACTCGTGAATCGAAGGGGAATCAATGGGACGATCTCCATTTCCCACGTACTCCGGGACAAGAATGGCATTCCTGTGCCGGGCGAAGGACACGCGAGGGTACACACGTGTCTGTGTGTATTCATGAATCGAATAAAGTGGTCACGTGAACGGTGCCGCAATCTTGCCGTTGTTAACGGTGAAAGAGCTGAATGAACAAGGAACGCGTACTTCGCGGGATACTGAATGGAAAACGGAAAATAATTTTCTCCTTAATTCCTCTAGGGTAAACCAATCAGTAATTGACCGCATACCAGTGAATGACCATTAGGCAAAGAAATCTCAATTATAAATTTAAAAATATTATATGTTTATAAATGGAGTGTAGTTGCAATTTTAATATCCCATATTTTTAGTTACGCGTATTAAGCGAACATTAATAAGTACAATTCTTATTAAAAGTATGCGGTCATTTACTGGACTTCTACACGTTTTGCATTTTATAATTCTTTTTTCTTTAATTACGATAAGAATAAGTAATTATTTTTATAGAAATTTCAAGAGAAATTAATTTAAATGCAATTTCAACAGTTGTTTTGTTGTTATACATAAATATATTCAAGTATTAATCTCAAAGGTCCATAAATTTAACAATTCGGTCATTCACTGGTTGGTTTACCCTACTACGTCCACCTACGTTTCACCCCCTTAACTAAAATCTCCCACTAAACTCCGCATCCCCGTGGGCCATTAAAAACGTAAAATTCGATTCTGTTAATTACGAGCACGGCGTAACGTAAATCCAGCCATATTAAAGCGCGATAGTATTTCGATGCTCCGTAAACAATGCTCGGCTTGATATCCAGACCGGCAACGACAACTCCCCCGGCCGTTCTATATGTAGCAGCAGGAAACGGAGGATTGCGCTCGAGTAGAAAGACGGACGAGAGGCGGCAGGAGGAAAAGCAGAAGGAGGTGTTAGAGGATCCTTATCCCTCTTATCCGTGCGCTCGCACTGTTTCCATTCTGAATCCACGAGCAGGGATTACTTAACTGGAGAAATTCATCCGAGCGAAAAGAGGCTGCCGTCCGTGTTCGACGCTCGTGCTCGTTCCACGGGCCGATCGGCCCGCAAAATGAAAGTCCCCCGCCGCTCGAAACCGGAAGAATCATTATTTTGCGAAGAAACCGACGCCGGCTACGGGTCCGTCAAGCATTTCCCTCCCTCCCAGTCATTATCCTCTTCTTTCCATACTTCGGGGGTAGAATCGTGCTGAATGAGATGCCTCGTTGCATAGAGCCGATCGCTAGAGGTTCGTACAGAAATTTCGCGTGCGCAGCGCCTTCGTCTATCTCTGCGACCGAGGGCGAGGGGTCAGTTCGATTTCCGCGTGCAATTCTGACGAATTCTCGTGTGTAACGGGTCACGCGAGACGGGGTGGGGTCGGGAGTGGGTGGCGAACGAAAATGTTTCGAGTGGAAAAAGAAACGTAGACGGGGCATGTCAAAGAGTTATTGGTAATTGCGTCGGCCTTTTCGGGCCATTGGCTTTGATAGCTTCATACTTTACGGAATCGAACGGGAGACCGCATTCGTGTCTAGCCCCTCTTATATACTGCCCCACTAAAATCTTGGCCCGGACAATAGATAATAGAAGGAATACCATCCCGGCCCTGCTCGAGAGAAGGATCGTCTGCCGTGATATTTAGGCGGTGGCCACGCTTCCGACCGACCATCGCTTCCAAACCTGGCCCTTCGTAAATCACCGGGAAACGGTCGCGGGACCACGTTTCGAGACGATCTTGTCCCTCGTTTGCCTGAGGAGAGTGGCGAGATATAACTTATGGCGAACCGTACCCCCGATTTTCGATCGTGATCGGCGTAGTGCTTCACAGACGGAGAGTGAAACACGGCTGGTATATTTTAACAGAATGTTTCATAGAATATGGATATAGCTACAGCGCAGCGTGATCAACGTACAATTCCGCAGGGGGTGCAATAAACTCCAGTTAATCCATCCATTTTTCCAGGACAGAGGGGGCCAGCCAGCTAGCGAGATACTAAATAATTAGTGAACGGTGCAGGTTTCGAGGCGGCAGTTAAGCAGGTCGGTAGGTTACATGGTAGCTAAGCAGAGGGTTGATGGAGGCAGGGAGCGCTAAGCGCGTCGCTATGTAAGAACCGCCCTGCCTCTTCCCACTAAGTAGATGCTTGTCAGCGGAAACTTAATTAAATATCCAAAGTGGATGCTGGAATTACTACAATTAGTATGACGGCTCTCCCTAGCCCACCCTTATTACCCAGCTAGTCCCGTCCGTCCCATTCGCGGGTATTACTACTTAATGTCTAATAAATGTCACACCGACCCCGAGCGTCGTACGTTATTTCTTTCCTACTTTCCTCTCTCGTCAGCTATGCAAAGGAATTTCGGTATCTCTCGCGGAGGAAGGAGAGAGAGGGTAGAGCAGGGCTGACGAGTAACGAACTGCGAATGCAAAAGTTGGCTCGCAGTTGTCGACGCCCTTTGCCATCGAATTTTTATACCCTTCCGCGCCATGGAGCGACGGGGTGTGGTAAATTAGTTGAAATGTATGGAACCTTCCTACGGAAGCTCGTGCCCCGAGGATACCGTCTTCCAGTGAAATTTTAATTAATTATCTGAGCACAGTAGCGGGTTGTCAAATTGTTTGATTAATGTGAGAGAGACACGGCCTGGCTGCGACCTACGGCGAGGCTGAAAAATCGAAGATCGCGATCGAAGCGAAGGGACTTTATCGGCGATGGAGCCGGGCACTCGAGACGATTCGGGGACATTTGATCGTTCGATTCGGTGTTACAAGCACGAAGGGGGTACTTTTGCTGAACTGGCACGTAAATACGAGACCCGAGGACTTTCTCTCCTTTTCGAGAAGTGGTCCTCCATCATCCGCTCGGGGAAAGAGACGGGACCGACGAGGAGGGCAAATTACAAAGGAGGAATGTAGAAGCCGGACGGACGCCTTTTGTCTCGCCCGAGATTTTTCCCTGCGATTTAATTGCGGGGAGAGGATCGTCGCGGCCGAGCGACGACGACGAGGAAGACGAGGAAGACGAGGACGACGAGGACGAGAGAGAGATGTCCAGTCGTTTATTGCAAATCGAAGGAGAAAACCGTCGTACCGATGAATGGTACTCCAGACACTCGGAACGATCTCGACAAACGGATGAAATTACAGCCGAACGATCTATAATCGAGTGTCTGCCCAACGACGATAAAACTGGGGGGAGATAAAGGCGAGGGAGCTTGGAAAATTTCGAGCAACCGACGAGACACTGAGTTTCCCCGCTCTATTTTATCGTACTATTTATTTTGCCCGCACTTTTGCATCCGGCAAATTGCATACTCCCCCGAATCTCAGCGGCGAATTTTCGATTGCTCTCGCGACCTTTTATTTCCTACGGTTCGAGGAATGCCCCGTAGGAGCGAAGAAGATCAGAAACAGAGGCGTGACAGGGAGAAAGAAGAGGGACACAGGGGCGCGCGCGTACCACGCTATAGAACGATATCTATTGGCGCGGGAGAGGGACGGTTTACAACAGAATATTGTCCTGCCTAAGCCGCTCTCCAATATTTCATCAACTTTCTTATTCCTCCTTTTCCACCGCCTTTCGCGGGGTCCACGTTGCCTTTTTTCACCCCGGCCCTCCTCCTCCCTCTGGATTGTTCTCCCTCCCGCGAGGCAGCCTGTTTGGTCTCAGGGTGACGACGACGAAAACGAAGCACACTAAGCGTATCTAAGTATTTTATCAAAAATTCAACGGCGAAAATACCGTATTTCTCGCCGGTAATGCCCGACAATAATTTCCTTCCTGCGGGGTATACATTTCAGATACGAAGTAGCTTGTCCACAAGTTCTAAGAATGAAATACATACACCTCTACCATCATAAACAATGTTTGAAAGCGCAGGGTCAGTCTACTTCATCCTCCACAATTTTACACTGAGGTATCCCTGTGTTAAGAATCCCAAGTAGGTACTTCATGCCCTGTAGCAGCATTTTCTAGCCACTGGTGCCCTGGCCGCGGCTTTACGGTCAAGAAACAGCGGAAAGAAGTCGACTACTTAGTGACCGAACGTTTCCTAACCAACCATGCTAATCGACGAGGAAACGAAATGCAGTCGGTGTTTCGTCCAAAAATTTCATATCTCGTGGTGGCAAAGCGTCGATCCGTTCCGTGCGTTCGCGAGACAAATGTTCCTACCGAGGGAAAAGCCGAGCAAAATAAGCTCGCCAGTCGCGAGCAAACCTGATTCGTTACAACCCTCGACTTCCCCGCCACCTCCGTCCGTAACTTGGTCGGGAACAATAAAAATTTTAGTGCAGCTGGCCGGGTTATTGTATGGACAGCGAACGCTCTACTTGCGGCGGCGGGGGGGGGGGCGGGGGGCGGGCGGAACAGGGGGGGGGGGAGGTTTGAATTACCAAAGTACAGCGGAAAAAAATTTCCCCGGTGTAATTTCGGTACAGCGAGCAGGCGTAAATATATATCATCTCGCGGGGAGGACGGCCAGGAAACCCTGCCACCCTTCCAACCCCCGTGGGTTCTGAAAACATTCTATAACCGGATCTCCGCTTGGCATCGTACGTACGTACATGTGCTCGCGTGGAGTCGCTCGATACGCGAGGCAGAAGCGAGCGAGCGCGGGGCACGCCGCGATGGCTGGCTCGAGATGGGGCTAAAAAACCTTCAGCTTCGCGGCAGCCCGATATTAAGGGCCGCTTTTAGCGGGAGTAATGAATTTTAACGGTAGATGAGCCCCATAGCTGTTCAGCTGTACGCCCCCGCATAGCCGACGTAAGAAATTGCGCCCGCGAAATTATTTCCTTTATAAATCAGCGGCCATACGTTTCGACGTCATCCCACCTTAACCCGAATACCACCCCTCTCTCTCTCTCTCTCTCTCTCTTTCTCTCCCTCTCTCACTCTCTCACCCTCATCCTGTTTCTCACCGCGATGTCTCCATACCCGCCGAACGGAGTTCGCGAGAGAAATGGTCGGGGTTTATTAACAATACGTTATCGGTTGAAAAATACTACCCGTGTTTCGCGGGAGGAATTGCCGCTGGGTACCAGTATGCTTGCAACCGGTGGTAATCCACAAGGGCGGGGAAAATAACAAGAAGGATTACCGCTGCTGTGTTGTCGCTTGAAATCTAGATTTCTTTGTCTCGTGCCGGGTCCATTTTGCTCGGGACGTGGGTACTTCATTGAGCTGGCTAAGGAGAACGCGTTGCGAATCGCGAAGCTTGTCTCGAAGATACACAGAGCGTTCCTGGAGCTGCAGGTGCAAGCTCGAGTGGCGAATAGAACACGCGGAAAGGAACGAAGAAGTTCTAATTAGATCGCAAGCTGGCAGTCGTTTCTGTGATTACACGCACAGAAAGCGTGCCGAGTTCAGCGTGGTATGATGGATATTCGTGTTGCACGTGAAACACGAGAGCACCGCCTCGAGTTCGGCCACTCAATTGTATTACTAAACTGCTATCCGCGAACTTGAAACCTCCTGTACATACAGGCAAGGTTTTTATCGACGCGAGAGGCTTACAAGTGCGCGGTTCAGCGCCGACGAATAAGAAGTTCGGGCGGAATAAACCGCGATTGTTTCACGTCCCTGGCGGCCGCCGCGAACACGAGCTTCCCTGGATGAAGCATCGGAGGAGGCGAATCTTTCAGCAGAGAGTAGAGGACACGGAGAGACATGGGCGTCCGGTATGGGGCTTGATTTGCTACCAGAATAGCGATGGTGGGGATGTAGTAATTTGTCGGCTTGGGAAGGCGGCTGGCTCCAAGCTGATAACAGGGGGTGGTCCATTCTCCTCTGATTCAGCCACCCCGTTTCTCCTCGTCCTCCGGTTCAAGCCCTTCCTCCCTCTCCCGACCCTGCCTGTTCCACTTGCGAGTATGCCAACCCATGGATCCGCGTAAGACGTCCGGTCCCTCGCTATGTCTAGGATGTGTACGGGGACAACGACGGGGGTGGGGCAGAGAGGGGGGGGGGGATGGGAAAGACGACAATATCAGAGGCGAGGAACGAGACACCAGGGGATTTTCCATAATCGAGCGACGTACTCCTCCGTCGTTTATGACTCGCGCCAACTTCCAGCCGTGATCTTACGTAGCTTTTCTCCAGGAGGACGCCGCGATAAAAGTAATTTCTGCCGGGGATCCTCTATAATAACGTCGCGGCTAGTCGATACGACGGTCGATTAACGCCAGAGTGAAACCGATGAAAGAGGCTCTCGAGGGTAAGAGAGAGAGAGAGAGAGAGAGACGCAGAGGGAGAGGGGATGGAATTCGCTGGGCGAAGAAAGGTGGAGTGAATCGTAATTCGATGGAACGGTTTAAAGGAGGCGCGAGGAACAACCGACGGGGTGCTGTGCAAACGGGCAGAAACAAATCGAAGCTGGCGTCGTGGCGCTCGTTCGATTCACCTTCGCAGCGAATTATTTCGATCGTGGCAAACGGAGCGTGTAACAAGAGTTACCCTTAATTCGGCCAGGAATCCACTTCGACGGAGTTGAAATTCTTGAGCCGGCTGATTGCCGAACAAAGTTACCTTTCTAATCTCGTTTCGCCGAGGACCGACTGTTCCCAAATTTATTCTGCCAGGATGTGCAGGTCCGCGCCACCGTCTAGACCGCGGTGTCCCAATCGGTTTAGCGTTAGCACGGGGAGGGGAGTAAGTTCTAATTGCCGGCTGTGCGACGAATAATCATTAGATCAGTGTGTTTTAACTATTCTTTCTCCAGATCTCTAAGCGTGATCCAACTAGATCTCTAACAGGTAGAACGAACGGGCGGTTTCATCGAAGGGGTGGGTTTGTCTTTAGCAAACATCTCATTCAACACTTTCGATTCATCCCTCCAAGAGCCCTCGCCCGTTCGAACTTAATTTCCAGTTTCGCGTACGCGCAACGTACGACGGTCTCCACTTCGCGCTCCTAATTAAGCTCCCCAATTGCACCCTTATCTTTAAAACTCCGGAGCCACCGGACAAGAAGAGTGTAGAGGCGTAACAGGAGTCGATGTAAAATTTCATAAGGCGCTCGAGCAGCCAGTTTCAAGAAGCTACGGACCGGTTAACACCGGCGAGGCCGCGCCAGCCCGAGAGTTAGTATCTTTAATATGTCTGACGTATGCAGCAGTTAAATTAAAGCTCTCCGGGAGCTCCGAAAGCTCTCACCTTGTTTCAGCCCCGTACGTACACTTGGAGCCCGCGGTAATATCGCATACCAAACCCTCCTCATACCTCCACTTTCCCCGTTGTTTTACACTGGCTAACTGCCTTCGCCTAGCTTCCGAACACAACAAACTTTTTCCCGCCCCACCACAGCCGACCATCCACGATAAATAAATTATAATAAACAGGATGATCCCTTCCGCCTGCTACGAGGATAACTAGGACACCATCCACTTGCTCGTCTTTCGAATCAAACATTGGGGAAAAGTTGAGTTCAACCGCGGGAAAAACTATACCGGTACCAAGGATGCTTGAAAAGCTAAGATCGCAAAGTTTCCCGTAACTCAATCCCCACCGCGTTTCGCCGGTTCCAGTGTCGTTTTACTGGTAACCACACTCTCGCGCCGCTGTTATTATCAAGCTCGCGAAACTAACTTCACCACCTCGTCGTTCCCTGTCGGAATGACGCGCAACGACCACCGCCCCTGACACCCTATACTGCTTAGACATTCGCTGCTCAAATATTCCCGCCAATCCCGACTGTGCTTGGACCGTCTGCGAGCATTCACGGACACGGGTCGCGCGTTTACGCGCGCACGTACGACCAGGCAGAAGCTTAAGCCACGTTCTCAGGGAACATCAGCTGCTAGCAGTATTCCAACGATAACTGCAATCCACGGCAGGGCTGCACCCGAGCCTGGGAATATTCTCCGAAATTCATGCAATTAATCGGTGCAATGCCAATACCCATGTTGATATAAACCGTGTCAATATTAACGTGGTTTGAGTGAAGTATATGGCGTTGTTCAATTATTATGCTCCGGATGCAGTTGTAATTAGTTGTACGCAATTAATTATTTGCAACGTGTCATGTGAAATAACATTGTTGGCATTACACCAGCTATATTCTGTGACTCTTTCCGTATGGTTTTATGTAGGTACTAGTGGTCCATGGGGGAGCGCAGCTGTGATCTTTTTGTTTGTCGAACACCGCAGGCGGAGTAGAGAGGGGAGACAGAGCAAGGAGGTGGGAGTGATGGTCGAAAGAGAATTGGAAACGAAATGAAGAATGAAAACACAATTCGACCTACAACTCTATACGATACGTATTCGATACGACTCCCCCTAATACACTTTTATATACAGACTTCCACTTTTCACTTTACGATCCCATCCCCCGTTCGAGTTCCATCTACCATCCGCACGTGAGAATAACGACGATTCCCTAGCTTCTGCGTTCCAACAACAGCAAAGCCTATCGCGCGCAGTCGATCGAGATCGCGAGCACGAAAAAAAAAAAAACAACCGATCGGCGGGCGCAGGAACGTGGAAATTCGCGCACGCTAATGGCCTCCTTGCGGTCAGACCCGAGGCCGGTGTGAACATGGCATTAAAGCGTATCTGGGAGCAGCAGAGGCGCACGGGCGGGATCGCGCGCCCGACCCGCCCGATATACCGGCATAACGTATTCTCCTGACAGCCAGCCACCTCCTGCGGGTACAGAGAGCTTTTTAGCGAACTGTCAAACTCCGCCGAACCACGAATTACTCATTCCAGCACGTATCCCCGATGCAGCCCCGCAAAGCGCGCCGCTGTGTGGATCAAAGACCCGCCCTCGACGGGGATATACCGCGGACGAGAATTTGGAAATATCGATCTTGGTCAGCGACACGTTCGAGAATTGCCGAACCACGCGAATGAACGAGTGAATGGAGAAGATTGATTGACCGATAGATGAGGCCGAGTTAGAATACCGATCTCGGGCCAATTCTCTCCCCCGTAGTGGAATATGTTTTGTCAGCCGGTCTGAGGACTGTGCGGACATTTGTTTGGGCGGGCAAGCTGCATGGGAGAAGTTTTGTGAGAAGGGGTGCAGCGAAATGGTGTGGGAAAGTGAAATCACGTCAGTGGGAGATGACATAAACGATTTGGAATGAGAAAAGTAAGGGGGAACTTATATTGTTGTATCCTTTCGATTAATATGGGAATGTAAAATACTTGTTTCTTTGCTGAAAGTCATGTATGGAGATATCGCAATTGGGCACGAAATATTTTCATGTAATTTATCAAAATACTGCGACGATGTTGTTGATAATTTCAATAACAGTACATTTTCAATATGAAAGTAACGATAACATTGTATAAATATTATTATATTTATTCCATTACCTATGTTTTTATATAAGGCGAGTCACGGTGACTTGGTAATTTGGATAATTATACTATTATTGTATTATTACTAAAATTGTATTATCATAAGTTATTACTAGACTGTATATAAAATAAAAAAAACACTATTTTGTAAAAAGAAACTGAAAAGAACGCCTCTTATTATACAATTAAAAAGCACAGTTATTGCCTAGATCACAATATTAAAGTGGTTCACCCTATATATAAATATTATATTCCATACAGATCTACATATATATCACTACGAAATTCCTAACATTTTAGTCAAATTCGATACGACTCCCCCTAACCTCTATTTGCACTTGTCTAATTTTCCCGCCAAACGCGAGAAAGCTCAACGGCTCGGACGGAAATGGAGGCAGCTTGCGAGATGCCGGAAGCAAAGTGGTAACACTACCGCCGTGTTCCCGCTATTTCCCGCTGCCGCTGTTCGACCGGCGAGCCGTGACGCTTGCTAAAATTTCCGTATCCCCCCGAAGCATTCATACCCGTCAGGCAATGTCGCCGAAGTATACATCGCGCGTACCTTTGTTGCCGTGCGTTCCTTGTCTGGCGTTGGGCACGCGTCCAAACCGTTGAAATTCCTCGAACTCCCAAACAGCAATGACCGCAAGCGGAACGTACCCAGTTAGACGAGACGAAGGGCACGCTGGTCGACACATATCCCACGTAAAATACTTCGCAATTCTCCAGAAGCTAGGCGTTCTTACTGGCTCTTAACCGATCATAAGAAAGCTGCGATTATTTCAAGACGCGACGACATTGTCGTAAACGTACGGCGAACATGTTGAATGTTTGAAATTTGAGCGGACTACACGACTGTTTTTACGAAAGTTTTCACCGAAAAGTGACTGTGCACACGCGTAAAACATTGCACGGGCGATGGAGGAAGAGGTTCGCGATGTTAAGAAGTACTTTATAGACTTATTACGGCACAAGGAAAGACTCGAGTTTAAAAGATACGCGCGTGACGCCGTCGCGTTACCGACCAGCGCAACGTCCCGGAAGCGAATGCAGTAGCGATACTAGCGACGCTCCACGGTCCCCACGCCAGGCCCGCCAAGAAAGCGCGAACGGCGCGAAGTTTCAAATGGCGTTAGTGGGTACCAATATTAAACTGCTTGACGAAACTAGTAATATTGAGTAGGGAAGTTCTTCGTTGTACATGATATGTACACCTGGTACTTTCTGACTTGTTTATCGTAAAATAATTAATCTAAGGTATCTGCTATTTATTAAATGAATTACAATGTGAATTTGTAATGTAATTACTATATTATATACTATTTATTTTAACAGATATCCGTTTCAATATAGCAGGTTTCGTAGGAGTACAGTTGGGAAGTACGAAACAACGAGACGTGTAGTTTTTATATTAATAACAATCTGCCACCGTTTCGTCGTTCATCAAGCATTTTAACATTGTCAATCAGTTTCTGAGGGAAAACCTACGCGTCCAGTTACAACACTAATGATGCGCTACGATAAAATCCATGCGCAACGACAGTGACGTTTTCTTGGTGGCATTTTTCTAGACGACACAGGACCAGTGCGATCGCATTGCGGAGCTCTGTTAAAACAGCTGTCGCTTTCTACCCCGTCCTCTGGGGAGGTAGCAAAAAGCGCCTTGTGCCCTCTACTGGCATCTACATGACACTTTTAGCAATAGCCCATAGATGACGGTGGTATCGACACATGATTGTAGCGCTGTTGTCATTCACATCTGTGCTCGCGCGAACGCGGCCCGAGTTAAGTGGACAACCCTGTATACATTCGCTGAATTAACGCTTTGACTGTATCAGATACATACAAAGCAGTTAGTAACATTTGCACTTGAACTTTCAAATGATTTCCTACGTCGAATGAATTGTATTCTATTTTCAATGTTTAAATGTTCGATAAATATTAATGCTTGTACGTATTTACGTATTGCAAACTATTAATTAAAATGTTTAAATAGTTTTAGTTGGACTTCGTGAAACTGTAAATGAATACTTGCAGGAATATTTGTTGAAATGTTTGGAAGAATAATTTGCTTGCTATGACGATGATGTTTGGAATTTTAATTTTGCGAATTTTTGTATATTCGTACACTGTTAAGCAACAAATGATAAAGGCGACGTTTTTCAATATGAAACCTACTATTGCAGCTATTGATCGAGCTTAGCGTCGGCTGGTTAAATAGGATGTTCTGTGGTTGTGCCCTCACAGGGTATTACCACCCTTGTTGGCTCTCAAAGCAACCCTTAGCTTAGGCATCGTTCACACCCCGTACGCATGTCCCTTGAATTCGGTCAAATGTTGTTTGATCGATAGTCGAAATCACGCTGAAAACTGTTGCTCAGTAGATGTCGCGATGCAGACTACACACCCGGGTTGAAATCAGAAATTTCTTGCTAACATTTATTGACGTGGATGAACCTATTTTTTTTATTCGAAATTCTATCAAAATGAGTGAGTTGTTCAGACAGAAGTGTAAGGAATACGTCTCCTCTAACAGGAAGATGAAAATTAAGGGAACTAAGTACGTGGATCGTGCGACGTGTTCTCGTTTGATTATAATTTTATTCTGTACAAACATTCCCTTCGATTGGCAGGTGGGAATATCCGATTCCAAAATCCACAGAATATTGGGAGAAAGTGTGTGATGAAGAGGAGAAGAAGATACTCGTAGTAAGAGATCCTTTCCTCCACATTTCCTATCGTTCCATTCCCGAACATGATACTAAATTTTGTAGTTTTGATACTTACAGTAACAATAAAGCTTTCAATTTAATTCCTTCTTCTAATTCTGATGCAGATGGTTCTAAAGTATCCGAAAACTCTTTGCGTAAGTTGTCGTCCCCAAAATCGAGGCTTAATCCGAATAAAGGACACTACAACGGCAGGGAGTTATTTCCAAAATCAATACTGAAAGCCTCATCTCGTGCTGTTTCAAAAAGTTCAGGTCCATCGTGTAATCTTGACGCTCCGTCTAAAGTTACACGAATCCCAAAATTAGATACTCCAAGTCCTCGACCTAGTTCCAGGAGAATTTTCCCGGGAAAAGTGGATCATATCCGTGCCTCCTTCGGCGTCCGAAATGAACCGAAAGCGCGAGACGAAAGTTTGCCAACCTATTCTACAACTCCTTCAACACTGAATGCATTTCCAACAATATCAGCCTCGCATCCGACATTAAAAAAGTCGCGGAAACATTTACCGAAGCATCCAGAACATAAATATCCAAGGCTAGCACGAGGAAAGGATAATCCAGAAACGATATCTCATGCATCCGTTAAAAAACCTGTAGGCATGATAGAGAAAGGCGAAAAGAAGTTTCGAAAACCCTTGAAAGCTCAAGATCCCTCAAATTTCTCCACTCGTTGTGCTTACAAAGCGCTAAAGTATTTAACAAGAAATAAAAAATTAGATTTTGATCGCAGGGACACATTTCTCGAATCAAGCGACTATCCTTCCGACCACGGCGATGAAAGTCTGGGATTGTGTAAATCGAAAGAACCTGGAAGACATAAACAAGAGGACGAAGAATCCTCGCAAGTGGAGTTGAAAAGAAAGTCGCTTAAGGATTCACAATTCATAGATACCGATGTTGAGCGAGCAACTTTGAAATCGGAGAAGACAATGTCGAAGACGATTCCCTCGGGGACACGTTATACATCAGGACCGAGCCCCCAATTCATACACCCCGAGACTCGGGAAACTCCTTCGGCCAGTATTCTATCATCTATCCCGAAATTATCTGGTTATCCTCGGAAAAACCGTGACAGGTGTTTGCCGTGTATGTACAAATCGTTCCAAACTCCATCGCCGCCTAAGATCTCTTTCCCCATGACTGTTTTACGAAGAACCATAAATCCTGAGACCGCACGCTCTTCCTCGCCTTCCAGTACGTCTCTGGAGTCCACTTCCATAAGCATACCCAGCTTTGAGGATGAAATACAAAGAATCCTAAATTCTGAAGTGAAGACCAGGAGTGTAATGTTCGACGAGGAGCATGCTAATTCCCAGAGTGGAATCGTTAAGGAAACTCCACCCTCGTTTCAAGAAAAAGTCGAGGGACCGGTGGAAACAGCGGAACAGAAGGGTATCCCGGATTCAGAAACTTCGGTAAATAAAGTAACTACAAGGAATGATGAAGAGGATCAAGGAGACAGCGGCTTAACTTCAGTGACAAAAGATTTTAATGCCATTGCAAAATGCACGCAAGTTGCTTCTTTGGAGCGATCGAAAGTTTCTTTTTCGGTCCACAGTGTAAGTTCCGTCGAGGACGAATCATTCTCGGTTTCTATAGGCGGCGACCAATCTAAACGGAAGCATGTAGCGCCGTGTCACGCTCCCACGATTTTCAGGCCTAGTTTGGAACCCCTGAGAGCTTTGAGACTCAGGAAGCCCACGACTCTGCAGGATAGAATTGCTCTCACTAAATCGACATTGATTACGAAGAGCACTTCCGTCGACGACTACGACGACGTTCCAAACAAAACGAATAAATCTAAAATAGACACGAAGAAGCTGAAACTCGAAAACACAGAGCTCAGAACTCCGAATAAGGAACAACAAGTTCTCAGAAAAGGGACCAGCCTCTTGAACCTCACTGTATCAAAAGATACAGTGCCCGATAGTTCAGAAATTGTTACTGCCTCGTTGACAAACGCGTTACAAAAATTAGCCTCCGTTCACGATAATGGTTCCTCGCGAGCAACTAATTCTTCGAAACCTGTGCCGACAGTGCCGCTCAGAAGAACAGACGAGATCGTAGATACGTTGACAAACGTTAAGGAGAACGCATCATCGACTTGTATGTTGGAAAGCTTATGCAAAGAGTTTTCGGAACGACTGTCAAAGAATGTTACAAACAAGGACACCAACGCAAAACGGACTGACGAAACGATGACGACGCTAACGAGGTTGTTAGTGGACTCTAAACGCTATCTGTACCCCGACGAGTTCCCCTCTGACTTACTTTTCTCCACGAATCAGCCACCCCCGTGCAACCCCCGCATCCTCAGACACGTCCTGCCGCCAAAATCCTACAATCTCATTGCGCCTTTGCTGGGATTGCCGGAATGGCAGCCGAAAAAGGAGGCATCGTTCGCGGACATATTTGGGAGACGTCGCCGCATCGATGAGAAAGGTGCCTTGGAGGAAACGGTGTCTACCTTCGACAACAGATTAGCATCATTGGAGGTGTAGTCGATATCCCATTTCAAACAGCGCCAAAGGGAATGGTATCGCAGTCTCGTATCGTTCTTAGATAGCGTTGTACTTAATTGACACTCTGACGAGCCGTTCCACTTTACTGTGTCCTTTTAACGACGCCTTCTTTTTTATAATTATCAAGGTGCATCCACCGACACCGAGAGACACCGAGTTAGTCGGTGACGAGGAAGAAGTGGGTCAACATAGATACAATCCTTACGCTCTATTTCTGATACGGCCAAGACGCAAGGTGCGATATCTGTTCGACATCCCCGGGTAATTTCTCAGCGGGAGGTGCTTAACGAGTCCCGTAAAAGAAGGGACAGGAAACAGGGTCAGTTTTGTGTATCAGGTTATAACGTGGCGTCCTTTAAAAGAGAACGACATGGAGGGCTACGATCCGGACGCGACGCTGAGAATGAGAGCCGACAACGTGATGAAGAAGATCTGCCAGGACTTCTGCCAGTGGCTGGAAACTTTAGGGGGCACGATTACGACTGTCGACGAGGAGGTTCTCAGGGATATGTTTGAAATCGATTTCAACGCGGAAGCATGTAGAGCGATGCAGGTAAAATATCAGATTTCAGGGAAGCATTTGGCTCCTGGCTCTGGGAACAGTTGATACGGTCAAGCTGGATTTTTATTGCTTATCACCGAGAATAATTCTGAGAGTTGGCGGAACCAGCACGTCTCGCTGCGTCTACAACCTTCGTTTCCTTTTTGCCTTGCAAACAGGTATCGATCCAGGAGATGCCAGTGGTGCCCGCGGAGGTAGCCTTAGCAAGAAACAACCCCGGCGCGAGTATGCTAGCGATGACAAGGAATCACTTGATGAAGGACGTCAAAGCTGAGGAAACACCCGCGAAAACTAAAGCCTTTGGCGCTGCCATACCATGGGAGCTGCAATTCGTCCCGCCCAAGAATCAAGTGAGAAAGCTGTGGCTAGAATGCGAGAACGTGCCGCGCGATTTGGAAACGATGGACGTGGTCTGGAAGGGTATCACGCATTTGAAGAGCGTGAGAGGTTTCGTCGAATGGCTTCAGCAGCACCCCGAGGTAACATCATCGTCAATTAGGGGATGAAATTTGGCTAAACCGACGGCTATATCTCGGATGCATTGTTCCTATGTATTTGCCTCTAAATTAGCCTTTGTCAAATAATGCATAAGCGCGCTAAAGACACCTGATTAATTAAACCCGAGTATTATAATTCCGAGTATTACGCCAGGCTGCATCGAAATCCTCTTACCTGATGTCACAGGTACCGCCGCCGGAAGCTCTGAAGACACTCGTATCAATGGATCTTACAACCCTAAGGCAGACGGAAGACGACGAGGGATTCGCGCATCTCGAGCTGGATGTTAATCAAATTACGAGTCTGAAAGTGGCAGGCAGCGTCTAAGTAGTCTTGTAAACGTTCGTTTCGCCCGTCATCTCTCTTTTACGCAGATTACAGTTCGCGACGCGTCGCGCAGAGTACATATCAGCGCGACGATATCAATGCACATTTTCCCCACCTGTTTGAGCACATTAAACCGAATTATTACAATTACCGCGCAATTTTCGTGCTACTTGCTTTTGCGCTTTCGTCGCGTTTAATCGTACCGACGCATCAATATTTTAATTGCGATTTGATTGTAAAATGAGCATCAAAAATCAACGGCGTGATGGCGGCCGGCCGTTTCAAGCTCTCTCGCATCGGTTTCCCTTATAAATGAGCCCGAGCGGGCGTGCGTGTAACCGATACGGCCGGTCCAGTCGATGACACGATGTCAAAAGCACCGTTTTGCGTACGAAACGGAAGGGTTAACCTCTGAAGCCTCCGCGAATGCGCGGGGGACGCGAGGAATTTCTGACGGGCCGTTCGGTATCATCATTTCAACGAATATCAAGCATCGATCATATTTCAACCGCGATGGGAAACGGAACATGCGAAGCATCATAATATTTTGGGGGGGGGGGGGGGGGTAGGGTGGGTATTTTCATCATCTACGCCCGTGGCTAAACTCGGATATTTAACGCAAAATGTCCGGGAATAAGCGCCCGCTCGAAACAATAAAATATGAAAAGACCGGGTGAGCGGTTCGCGTTTCAGACGCCGAACGGTTAACAGCGTTCGCCCTGCTTTTACGCCGTCGATGTGAAAATAAACGATGCATTTCACCGTGGCGGCAATAAATAGCGAACAACACGATCTCGACGTCACTCCGACCGATTCCTTTGACCGCGAACGGATCGTCCTCGTTATGGACGATGTCGATAATTCCACGGCCGATATAATGCAAACGAGACGTCGAGGAATATTGGAAACGTATCGCGAAGGTGTCCCTGTCGTTGTCTGGCCGCGACAGCGGGGATACGCCTCGAAATCACGGATCCTTTCTACGGGTGCTTGAAACCAGATGAGATTAAAAAAAAAAATAAGAATAAAAAGCGGAAGGTAGAACTGTATATCGTCTCGTTTCCGATTTATCCCCTCACGAGACCCCCCATCCTTCTCCTCCACTGAGCTGCAATGACACCGTAATTCAAGTCATTTCCCGAGAAGAAATAACATATCATTATCCGGGCGAGCGGAATAACGGAACGCAGGCGAGTAAGTTTCCTTTTTATAAATCGTCACCGGTCTCGCGACACGTCACTGATGTCCTCGTTAATGAAATTCTATAAAACGCGAAAGAGAATTTTCCCGAAATCGCCGCGCCACAGTGGTTTTATTCGTTAGCTGCGCCGGTCTTTATAATTCCTTTTCAAGGGATTTCCCATGTGGTAGCGTCCATGGAAAAAGGGGCGACGAGGGAGAAGACGACCGGGGGGAAGATGGGAGTAAAAGAGACCTTAAAAGAGGAGCAGAAAGGGTTCCGAAAAAGTCGACGAGGAGAGAACGAGGCGGGGGTGGTCGGAGGGGGCTGAAGAAGGACGGAGGAGTCATCATTGGCCATTGACCATCCGTTTCGCTCCACTTGGAATAGAGACTTGCGCTCGACCGAGAAATTTAACAAGGCGCACGCTCCCGACTGACAATAGCCAACTTTCTGGCCACCCTATGCCTGGATTTTAATTACTTCAATTTAAACCTTCGGCGTTCCTCTGTAGTGTCTCAGGAAAAGGATCGCGCGGCGATTGAACCCTCCCACGGATTCTTTTGCGCCGTTAGCGCGCCACTGAAAAGGAGAAACAGCAAAGAAGCGCCCCGATCGTTGCTCGAGGAAAGGCGGCTGCATCGATCCGGCGACACGTATGTGCATTAGGCGCGTAACGAATCGGCATCGTTGTTACATCAGCAATTACAGGCTGTGACACGGCCAGGTTGCTGTCAGGACGCATTGTCGATCCCGCTCTTCGAGCCCCCGCCTCAGATCTTTTATTCATGCGATCAAGTTTGCATTTAAAAGCTGCGCTCCTCCGCCGTCCTACTTCGAATCGCTGCTTCTCAGGCTAGCTATTCCTGGAAAGATCAAGATTCGGTTCGCGCGCTGCATACAAGCGGTCCGTATGCAAATCCCCTGTACCTGTTTGGGGATTTTATGCAATGTGACGCGTGAATTAGAGAGGGAGGCGGCGGAAGGGAAACGGGGGTCGGCCGGCGGAAGCCGGGAAACTTTAATTTCTCTGGTTCGACGAACGGGGGGAAAAAAAAACGCGACGCCGCCGAATATGAGAGGAGGACGGAGCGGCCGCGAGGTGATCAAATCGGATGGCCGCGTTTTTGTTCCGCAACATAGGTCGCGGAGAAGCGCCGCTGGTCTAGGGCGATCCGGTTCGCTACGTTCATTCGACTTACACAGGCAATCGGAACGTGTGAGAGAACGTACGTAGCTATTCACAAACGAAATGGGAAGCGCTTCCTGCCGACCATTCGCGCCAGTTCGATCTATTGTCGCCGAGATTGTGACGGTGTGCGTATAACAGAAGTGTGCCTGTTATATGACTCTACCTCGGCATCGTTCTCGTCGTCTCTCTCTATCCCAATCGCAACCAACGTCCTCCTCTCTGCCTTCTTTTTCCATCCACCATGGGAAAGAATATCAAAGTCGTTCCCTTTCTTCTTTCCCGCGTCACTCCGGAAAATGAAGAAATTACTGGCCTCGACTTTCCGTCTACCTATAACCAACACCTCTCCCCCCCCCCCCCTTCCGGGTGGATTCGACGAATTTTCAGCGAGGAACCGGGGCGCAACAGCCCCGAGGAACCAGGTAAATACCTTCCTCTGCGCTTCCTGATTGAATCGTTAAGACGCGAGGATGCTGGTTTCATGTAATAAAGGTACCCGCTGGAGAGCGGATAAGATCCGAACGAACGAGAAAGCACTATGTACCTATAGGAGAGGAAAAATGAAGAAGCCTGACGAGTTAACTGAAAATAGAGATAGAATGTTGCCGCAGAGTGAAAAGGGGATTGATTATCCAGCGAGAAGTCAGGATGGGATGATGCTCAGAAGTATGTACAGAAATATTTGCATGTCATTGGAATGAGCGTGGGTTTGAAGCCACGCGTTCCCGTTGACCACGCTTCGATAAGCTCCCTCTGTTCTGCGCCTCCTATTCTTCGAGTTCCCGTTAAATTTCAACAAACTCCCGAGACCGACGAGACATTGCACAATGTTGAACAGCGCGGCGTAATAGACTTCAACGAACATCCGGTTTCACCCGGAAGGCCGCTCCCATCGCGTTTACTCCCGGCATAGTTACACGGCCGTGGCACAGTGGTATAACGCGATTCTTCTGTTTCTGCGTCACGTTTTATTGCCAAAGGACAGCGTGTCGTTGGTGACCAGCTTGGTGGATCGGTCAGTCTCTCGTTGTCCTTTGACCCGGTGACACGTCGACCGTCCCTGATTATGCGAGCGCGGACATCCGCGATCAAGTACAATTAAACGCTTCGGGGGTCCAGCGACGCGACAGTTTTACCCGTGGAATTTCGCTGTGCCGAAGAAACTTTGCCCGCCGAGCGAGGCGAACGACGGAAGTGCTCGTTTCGACGCGGGTCGCAACATGCCGCCGCAAGTGGACGAAGAAGAACCGTGCACGGGGAGTGAAACTGAAGGTACGTTTCTACGATTTTGCGTTGAACAAAGGGGAAACGAGGGAGATTTCCCGTCCAGCTTCAAGTAATAGTACTGCCGACACGTGACTTCGCCCCCACCCTTCTCTTTGCACGTAAGCAAAGCAATTAGACGGAAGTGCGAAAGAAAAGGTGTGCAGGGCGTAATGACGCGAGCAGGGTAAAGCGCGGCCCGTCCGGCGTTTCCAGATGGATTCACCAAACCCTCTTCAACCACGGACGAATGTACGTGGTCTCTCCTATCCTTTTTAGCCTTTTGCGTGGACCCTCGGTCGCGTTGCTCCAAACTGGCCGTAAATAGGACGCGGATTCATCGACACGTACGTCGGGTTCCGCGCGAAAAATGAACGATCGATCTCACCTGGCCTCGTCTACTTTTAATCGAGCACCGTGGTCTGCCCGGGCACGAAGCTGCTTCATACCTTCCCAAGAAGAGCAACACTACTAATTTCTACGCGAAGTCTCAAGTTCTTTGCAATTACATCGCGGCACGGATCTCCGAACCTTGGACTCTCCAACAACGAGAGCTGGAAAACCGAATAACTCTAGTGGACGAGGTCAAGCTCTGCCCCGTTGAATACACAGCGGTGGCGAGGTCCTGGCAGGCTGATTCGCTTGCTTCCTCCGAGTGACTCGGATGCGATGGAGATCGATAGGGAACCCCCTTGTCCGGAGACAGCACAGGTTGGCATCATCGCAGAGAAAGCTGCAAAGTATATTTACATACGGAGCCGTGGTCAAAGCCTTTACTTTGCACCGATATCAGACGTACGAGTCACGGTTCAGGGACAGCCCTTTCCCTCGAGCCCTTGCTCCGCCGAATTGCGGATGACCCTTTTGGGCTGTACGAGCCTCGCCGCAAAATTTGCGCGGGGACAATTCTCATGGCCGAACGCCCACCGGACTTCCCGCTGCTTGCCGAGCATATCATCTCTTACAGTTCGTTAGAACGTTCTGCATAATTTGTTTCTTGCGGCGGACAATGGGTCTGTTACTGCTCCTCCGTCTTCCATTCCTCGTTCGTTTCTGTCAGCTACAAACTTCGGGTACTACTTTACGAGCAGGATCTGGTGGGAAAGTTCCCGGGTATATGCCTTAGTGCGACACGTTACGCGAGACTTCCACGGTCAATAAACAGAAACTCGTTGAATCTGGAATACCTGTTGAACACAGAAACGGTGCGCATTGGCGGAAAAATTACTCGCAACTAGTAGCACACCCGTGGCCACTGGGTTTCAAGTTTCGAACGAACGTACGAAAAGGGAGGGCATTTTGGTACACCCTGCAACTGCAAAACAAAAAATTTCGGGCTCCTTTCTTCCGCGTTTTTCGCCATCTTCGAAAGATATAACCCTGCGAGGTCGAATCACGCCAGGAATCCCGTGACGAAAGATGATAGAGGGGGATTTCTGACGGCCGACAGGGGGAAGGGGATAATTGCGCGTCGGGGTTGACTTATAGCTTGTAAAACGGGTAGCTCCTCCGAGCTACTTGGGGAATCGAGGTAGTCGGGGGGTACTTGCTCCGTGTCGTTCCGCGAATCGGCTCTCATTAAAATCACGTCTTTTAAACCGCCCATGAATCCGTGATCCGTAAGTAAAATAAAACGTACAGTTGGATGATCACCCCTCTTGTCTCCGGGAACGAATCCGAACCGGCCGAGGGTATAGCGAGGATAATCTCGCGAGAGCGGGCCGAGAATGGATTATTCGTTTGGAAGTTGCTAAACGACACCTTACGCGTCGCTGCTCGCTAGCCAGATTGAAATGAAAATAAGAGAAACTCAGGAGTTTCGTGTAATTACAAGCGTTCCCTGCCAGCGAAGGTAACCGGCCTTCGTCTAATCCGACCCGTTGGCAGACACTTAGCAAAGTTTCGATTGTACTTGGTGTGCGCGCACTTTCAACGTGTAAACCCTCGCCGCCCCGGCCGCGGATGGTTCGCGGGAGCAGCAGCTACGCCGGGGCTACAGGGCAGGAAGCAGGTAAGGATCAGGTGCGGTGCAGCGTGTTCGGTGCTCGAGACCAGTGAACTTTATTAAGCGATATTTCTCTAATTATCTGAGTCGGCTAGCGGGCGGGCGTAACTCGGCGGGTAGGCGGTAGCCTATATTCATGGGCAGCGTTAAGCGCCTCGGAATGCATAAACATTAAAAAGAGCCGGGCGCGTCGAAGTTAGCGGCCGCTCAGCCGGCTTACTTCCTCCTGGCAAACTGGAAAACTTCCGCGGAGCATTTCGAGGAAAAACTTGAAAGATTAAACGCCGCGATGGTATCGTCCCGCGCGGCCGCTACGGAAACGTGCGATATAGGTCCGTGAAAAGGAGCGTCGAGCCTGCCTTTCTTTCAACGGTAACCAGACGTTTGGTAGATCGAGGGCTGGATAAGAGCGCGCGTTCAGCGGCATATGCCCGCTCGGGGATTTAATTCGAGCGGCGTAAAACTACAGCAAGGTGGAATTTCTTCCCGCCCGTTGGAAATTAGTGCCGCTCGGGTCGTAACGGGTAACAGCCAGTGGTTGTAATCCGAAAGCGATGAGGCGAGTCGACGAAGTGTCTTAAAAGCGCTGGATTAAGGGCGCTGTTCGTTGTTTACGGTGGGATGTACGACAGCGTTTGGAAATAATAGCGTGTCGTCGGAGGGCGGCAGAACGAGAGAGCGGGTATTCTAGATACGTTACTGGCGGAGGACGCTCCGCGGCAATAGCTTCTTAGCGTCTGGAACGGGCTTCGTTATCGCACTCGATGTTTATTATTAAACTTGGAAAGACCGCACAATAATTGGATGGTTTAACTCGCTGCGAAAGTTTCTTATAGTTTGGTGGCCGCGGGACTTCGCCGCGATTATAATTGTAAATCTACCCTTTAAGTAACGAAATACAACCCCGATCGCGCCTATAGGGCTTCGCGGAATTTCGGAGCGCGTCACTGGGAATGAAATTTTCGAGGATGCTGGCCAGAAGACAGGGCAGCTTTCTGAAGCGATTAAATTTAGCTCCCGTGTCCGAGAATCGACCCGATCTTCGCGCACGAATCGCTCCAAGTGACCGCGCCTCGAAATAGAGCGGAATAAAATTCACGGCTCTCTCGAACGGCAAGGTAATTACGTGTAATTTATATTACTTGCCATTGACATGCAAATCTGCGTACCATGCATGTCTGTCCTAGCCACGGCGGTGCTGATTCTCCGCCTCCCGAGCCTCGCCATCATTCTACCATCCCCATCGGTCTCTCTCCCTCCTTTCTTTGCACCCGCCTCGGCTAGACATTATATTCACCGCCGGAAAGTTGCTCGATCTTCTGGCGATATTCTTGAAAGGAGCCGAATTTCGAGCTTTCCGCGACATAGTGAAAAACTCACCGGCAGAGGTTCGCCGGGGGTGAAACTCGCGAAACGTAGTCACTGGATTAAGGTGGTTGGTCTGTGATAAAGCGGGCGAGTTTGATTTTTACTTTAAATTCTCGTCATTCGCGGTCCTCAGCCACCTCTGTTCCATTTCGGCGTGGACAAACGAGGGAAACCGCAGAAATGCTGGGGCGTTAACTACGAGCTAAGCCATTAATCAGACAGCGGGATAGTCTTATTAACGGGGCTGGCACCGCAACCGGCCAAATAATTTCGTCCACTTTCGATCCCCTGCCACCCTTTTCGCGCCCGCGTCATGGGCCACGAATTATACGAGGTATCAAAGGTAGACGCTGGTGCAGCGTGCATATTCATATACCTATGCAACAGAATTCGAGCTGGAAGCGGTGCAATGGGGATTCGGAGGTATGCACGCGGCTAGAGATAAATAGACAGGGTCATAGAGAACGTCCTGATGGAAGAGAAAGAGAGGGAGAGAGAGACGGACAGGGTCGGCAGCTTAGATACGGTTGAATTGGCCAGCAGCGTCAGTCTTTTGATCTAAACTAAAATACCAGGCCGAAACAACGGCCAAAGCAAATCTGTTCAAAGTGGCTGGCCTCTTCAAAGTACTCGGTTTCGTCCATCTCACTCGGTGCCGTGCGACGGCATACCCCAATGACCAATTATCTTTGTATCTTTGCCAATGACAAGTGAACCGCGAGTAAACTGACGACCGGGGGGGAAAGGGTTTGGTATGTGTCGGTTTATCGGCAAGGGTTGGGAGCCTGTAACCGGCTCTCTTTTCGTCTCACTCTTTCCACCCACCCGCCCACATCCCGATCGCCCATCTAGCTACACACACCCCGCCAATCCATTTGATCATCCCCCTTCTGTTTTTGTACTCCTAATTTCATGTTCGTCGGTGTCGTCGTCGGTGCTCCGCGCTCGTCGATACTCTGCCGTTCCGTCGTTTCCTTGTTTTCGTTCCTTTTTTCCACCCGCTGCCACCCCCACCTGACACGGGATCAGCTCGAAACAACGGGGCACGAGACGCCCGCGCCGCTACCGGGGATCGTTGTTGCGTTCTACGGGGAATTAAATTAAAACTAAATTAAATCCATCCTCCCCCCGGGGCCTCCGCCGTAACCCCGATTCATCTTCGAAAGAGATCCCGCTCCTCCCCCCCCCCCCCTTCCTCCCCGCCGTTTCCCGGGGAGGTGAATCCAGCAGACAGACGAACGGAACTTTAATTGAAATTCGTGTGTCGAACTAATTATACGTCGCTGTCTGGTTATAGTTCCCCGAAGAACTACGGCCGCGTTCCCCGTTTACCGAAAGCGGCATAATCGAACGTCACGGTTCCTCCCGGCACCGAAAACGACAGCGGATCGATGTTTTTCAATTCCGCGAAACGAAGAAGAGAGAGAGAGAGAGAGAGAGCGGAGTGAATATTTAAAACGCGTTTGCCTCCCCCTTGTGTGCCGCTGCAACAGACAATCGTCGTCGAAACAATAGCTATCTAATGCGAAATAGGATGCCGGCAGCCTCCACTTGCATTTCCGCGAACTAGCTTCATTTCGCTGTGCGCTTGCTACACTCACCAGGAGGAATCCGCCACGGTTTACAAGTTCGCGACTGTCTAACATGTCTCGTTAGACATATTCCTCCAGAGGGTTTCTATTTCTGTCGCCATTCACCAGCAGGAATTTCCTTTGGACTTGTCTGCCGCGAAAATATTCCTTCCTGAAACCTTGCCTCATCGTTAGCCTGTTTAATTCACTGCTGATCTTAATCCAGATGATAATTGTACAGAATGTCTCGCGAAAGTTGAACGAGATGTAGGGGAAGGTGAGGCAAGACGGAGGGGGGCGGGGAGGTCAAAACGGGATACCCCCCGTATCTCGCGATAAAAACGCACTAATCAAAATTGAGCATACGCGTTCGACGCGTCGTTATCAGCGCCGTCAGTGAGCAGCGAAGCAGTGAAACATGTAGACGCGTGACGAAGTTAGATCAGAATTTATAATTTATTGGGACTTCCTTACTTTTCCCTTATTTTTCGCACCGGTGACAGTGATATAATAATATAGAAGATCTCCGGTACATGTATGTGTTTCTGAGGCAGAATTTAGCTGGCTATAAGGTACGTATGTTATTTTATACTTTTGTAAATAATGCTTCGGGCAGTGTTCATATGATTGTAGTGAGACGAAAAGGGGCATGATGGGGTAATGAAAATTAGAGTTACCCCATCATGCCCCTCACAAACCCAGAAATAAAAATCAAAGTTTCTCATTGTTCCAGGATGGTTAGAAACTACAGACGGAAGACGGAGCGAGGAAAATGATACTTCTTTTCTATTAATTAGTCAAAAAGAAATGATTCCTTTGCGGAAAGGTGGAAAAGCTGCCAAATATGTGGCTCATTTCTCCTGTGTTGATGTAGGAGATGAGGACGACGAAGCATGTGTGCCTCCTCTGTCAACCCAATATATAATTACTTTATATATATACTTTATTTAAATTGTTTTTTAATTGGTACCCCATCTTACCCCACCCATGGAGCAATATGGGGAGAAACGACTTCTTCTGAATTTTTTTATTTAATCTATTAAAACCTGTAAAACTTAGGTGGATTCACAGTTAAACTGAAAGATTTATTACCAAAGAATGGTTCAAACATAAAATTGATTAGTTGATTATGAAAATCTGTGTTTTATTCATCATCAAACCTTAACTACCCCGTCTTGCCCTACCATCCCCTATTATCGAAATACTTTGAAATATCAGAAACAAGGGTTTTATTTCAAATGATCGACGACAAAACACGTCCAGTTTCGCGAGACACCCTTCTGCACCGTTTCAGGCCGCCCCGATTTTTCACCTTCCTCTTAACTCGACCACACTTGGTCCAGCCTCCAGAATTATTAATTCGTGCGCACACGGATAGGCTGGCCGTGGCGCGTGGCACGCGAAACACGTCGTGCCCCCTGCTAACGAGGAGAGATGGAATGAGCGACGGTGTGTTTGGTGTCCAGCACACGTACGTGAAGTAGCACGGGAGTACTTATTGTTCTGATGTCGTCTCTCGTTTAACGCACCGCGATCCGGTATCTAATCTCGCAAGAGTAATCCCCGTGTCCCACGGCTGCGCGGTACAGCCTTGCTACACGGTAAGTCAGACCGCTGACGTGATTCGCATTCGTTAGCAGGATCAACCGCCATGGAAAAAATAGCCCTTTGATGGCCCCCTTACTGCAACAGTAATTGAGGTGAACGACCTTGATGGTCTCGAATGATAATCGGCGCCCTCGGTACGACTTGACTGTTCACCCTTTGCTTCCCATTTGCGCTGAGGAAGAACGGAGTTAGGTGTAGGCCTAAAAAGGGATAGAGATAGCATGGACGAGTTGTATCCTTTCGCTTCGGACATCGAGATCGAGAGATCTTTCCGAGAACATTTCCTGACGGATCGAGTGGCCAGCCACTTCTACCCGGAAGGGCGTCACGTTAATTTCGCAGGACGTTGTACATTAATTCCAAATTGGTTTTAGCCGTGCGGAGATCCTATGGCGTTGCCGCGCCCAGGACGAAGGATCACCGATCCGCAGAATACCCAGCTTAGTTCCACCGTAATTACAGAGCAGGACGAGGCTTAGCCGATCTTTATTTATACACGCGTCACGCTGCGACGCGCGTCACACGCCGATACTTCTTCCGAAAGTAATTCCTCCCTCATCGTGCATCTACGTGCTCGCGGAATTCCACCTGCAAATCAACCGTTTCGAACGATCGCTGGGGATAGCCGTGTCTGGTAGGGATGCCCGCGATATTCCTGCCGTTCCGAAGCCATCCTCCGCGTCTAAATTACATCACCGGGGTTCAAGTTTTTATTAAACCCACCCTGGGGCCGGGGTTCCGAAAGCTTCTCGTGAATCTCGACTGAGTCTCGTTTACACCGTGCCAACATCGGTTCCAGATTTGCAAACAATTTCCAGATCCCTTGGACTTCGAAACTTCAGTGTATTCTCAACCCCACCACCCACCCGCCCTCGATCGGTCTACAAAAGCATGCACTGAGTCGCGAGAACTCGACGATCGACCCCCATTAGCCGGCGATCGAGAAACGAACGAACACCGCTTCCGCGTTTCGGAAACTGCATGACGCGTCCAATGGGTTATTGGCTGTCGGCCATTCGACGCGGCGAGTCCGGGGAATTCGTGGCGGGGCGCTAAAAGGAGCACGTAAGGCGAGGAAAAGAGCCGTTGCCCGGAGGGAGGGGGGGGGGATGAGGATCTTTTAAGCACCATGTCGCTATATTTAGAGCTCATCCTTATCTTCGACGACCCCTTCTAACCGCAGTTTTGAATTGCGGCGCGCGCACCGTCGCTAACCGCCGGTCCACATCGCTGGTGATTTCACGATAGGGTCAAAGGAAGGGGCTGCTTGCGCGAGAGTGAGGCCGGGGCCACGGGGGTGGTTGGAGGAAGGCGCGTGAACGAAGAGCAGGACAGAGAACGGTGGAACGGCAGGGTGGATCGAGGGACGGAGGCTGGGGGGTGGTGGCGTCGGGACGAGGGACGGAGACGGAGGGTGGCATCGGGAGGAGGAAAAAGCGGGATAAAAGGACCCAGGGAGGGAAGAGGATCGAACGGATCTGGGAGGGAGACGGGAGAACGGAGCCGACGAAACAGCCGGGGGTGAAGGAGAGACGGGCATAGAAATAAAGACATAACGAGTACGTGAAAAAGAGCTAGAACAAAGGAGAACGGGTGAGAAGGCAGGTGGCGAGGAGGGTGGTAGCGGAAACGGTGGAACAGGGAGAGGGTAGGATCTGGGTACGGGTAACCTAGCAAGTAGCCAGAGGTGAGAGAGTAGGACAGTGTCGGTGGTAGAGACAAGGGGGATGAAGCTGCTCACCAGAGGAAAGGGTGTTGTAATGAAGCTGCGCGGGAGAGGTGGACGCTGGAGAGAGGTCGATGACGAAGGGGTGGAGAACGGCCTAACGTGGAACGGAAGGAGAGGGTGGCGAGAACGCGGGGAGAGCGCGAGAACCCGCTGGAGAGAAACGGAGAGAGAGGGGAAGAGAGGAGTATGTCACGCTCAGAATTCTGGTGGGAGCACCACCCAGGGTGGGAGGGATGAGTTGAGCGAAGAGAGAGGGGTGTAAAGAGGGGTTGGAACGAAGGGACAGAGCCATAAGAGGGTTGATGGTGGCCCGGGTTGGACCCAGTAGCACAGTCGCGCGCCAAACTCTCGGAGGAAAGCACGTACTCGATTCAACGCGCTTCCGCACCTACGTCCCCAGCCAGATTCCTTCTTTCCAACCCCTCGCCGCCACCCACTTCTACCCTCTCGACCCGCTCACTTTGCCAACTTGGCGCGCTGCAACCTAGTCCTTGCCATCTTTCCCCGATTTATTCTCCATCCACGCGCGAAAGCTTTGGCCTGTGACCGCAGATGAGGGCGACCGACGAACAACCAGATGACGATCCCCACGAAACCGATACGCGCTGACCGAGGCGAGCGACGCTGGAGCATCGGCAGTGGCGAATCTCAGGTAATTAATATCAACCTATCTAATCGATGGCTTAAGTGAACCGATGGTAATACTATCAGAGCCTTAATTTCGTTGTAAAATCGATGATACTAATACCATCTGAATTGTGTGGAAACGTTTAAGCTCCTAAGCTATTTAAAACCCATTGTTACCGTTGAATCAATGCCTATACTAAATGCCAGTCGTTGTATTGCTTTCATTACGTCGAAATAGAAGTGAATGGAACGTTCATAAATAATAAATACTAACGTCAGAACGTCCATTGTCCCTCCGCGAGGAGAACAAACGCGCCGCTATGGAACCAATCTACTTTTATCAGCAATCGAAAAGCAATTTGTTGTCGCCAATGTTGCGCTCCCGTGCCCAATCACTCCGGTCGGGGCACCTTTTTGTTTGTCGATTAATCGTACTCTTTCCCGCGTGAACGCTTATCGATGCTGGGCGACAGGGTATCCAATTCGAAAACTGCACTTATCTTTCGAGCGCAATACGTCCAACTCTCCATTGTTTTCTCTGCTATCAGAAGCTCGCTGCGAATTCTATCAACAAGTGAACCAGATAAGAGAATAGCCTCCGACATCGAATACCGTAGGCAAATGAAATTCTGTCACGGAGAAGCGCGCATTCATCGGGCCGAGTGTAAAATCTGACTGTGCCTGGGTTTACCAATCAAATCGAGCGTGAAATTCTCTTTTTTTTTTACACCTCGCTCGAGCGCGGAGTCGTGTCCCATCGTATAGTCGGATTTTATATTTATCGAGCGGCTTTCCTCTCGAAAGAAACTGGGGAATAACGAGGGAAAAGGAAGCTACGAGAGGAGCTGCGCGTTCCACGTCCCCGCAATATTGTCCGATACTATGCGTGACTCAGCGTGCGCGTAATAAACGTTATCAAATTCAACGCGTAACAGGGCAGCTTCAACCCCTTGTGCGCACAACATGTTTCCATTCCGTCGCGTTTGAGTATCAAAGAAAACGCCGTGATGGAACATTCTCGGGTAATAACCACAAGAGATCTGTTCGATACGACGCTCCCCTAAACGCGCCGCATCGGCCGCGTATCACGGAAAATTGACGAGACCCGTGACGCGCGTAAAAGCAATCGCCGTTTTTCCGCGTTCGCGAGCGCGAAACTTTATCTCCGAAACGCAATTAGATGGACGGAAACGGGCAGCACGTCACTGTGCATCGTTATGCATGCTCCGCGGACGCGGAATTCGCGCGCCCGTAGCCTTGTTTTCCGGGAATTAATTACTTGGCAAAACATTCGCGCCAAGGCGAAATATAGTTTGCGCAGCACCCCCGCTGCTCGCAGGAAGGAGCATGCAAGCGCGTTCCTCGGGCTCTCCTGGCCAACCAACGGGAACTCGTCCGAGGGCGTTAACGTCCCCGCTAACGGGATTAAATGCCAATTAGGTTCTTAGCACCGCAGGATTGCGCAGCGCGCCGAACTTTTAACCCGATAAGTATCCATTAACGAAGGCCTCGGGGTTAGACAGCGGCTAATCGAACGGCGATAACCAGTGTAATGCAACCGCGAGTGTTGTTGAATCGTCGTTGGCCAGCGTCGTAGCGAGCGCGTTCAAGATGCCTTAAGCCTTAAGCGATCGATTTCCAAGTGGAATATCGTACCGCTGGAACCCACCACCACCTTGATCATCTGGATACTTTGCCTCCGATTTCCATCAGGGAGGAGGCAACAGGCTTGAATTTAATCCATTAAGGTTTTCTTTTCGAAGGAGATGTTTCCGCAGCGGTCTGTCTATGCTTTTCAGCTACCGCTACTGATCGCGAGTATCTCGTCTGAAATATAGATCTCACTCGCGAGACTGATCACCTGTTTAAGCGCAACTCGAGTTCAATTTTAAACGGGACACTTGGATCGAATCTAGTAATGGAAATGGAGTTTTGCTCGAACCCTGTTTATCCCCCAGCGAAAATGGATAAAATGTCTATTCTCAGACAGGTCTCGAGAGGGTATAATCGATTGGTGACTATGGGTCACGAACGAAACGAGTTCGTATCGAATTTAGAGTTAAGAGAATTGGTGTAGGTGGCGGACGGGGTAAATAGGATTCGATAGATCCTGGAGTCGCGGCCGAAATCACTAATGAAATTAGCAAACTAAAGGGCCGCGGATCTGGATCCTCGGGTACCCTCTGCGCCTCGTCGATTTTCGTCCTCATCAGGATAAAACGACGGCCCTCGTTTCGCTTCTCGCATCCTCTTTCCCTGCGACAGCCGGTTTCAAAGTTTCCGCTGTAAAACCTGCTCCATCGCTGCCGTAAAAGAGTGCTTAAACTCGGTGTAATTTACTTTACGTCTTCGCCCTTCCTCCTTCCCGCTTCCACTCTGCTCTGCCTCTCTATTCCCTTACTCTGTTGTTCTTTCTTTTCCTCCACCCTCCACCGTTCGACGCGCGTCCAAGAAAATACACTGGCAATCTCTTACCAACGAAGCATCGGCCAATTAACGATCCACTGACTTGCAGTTAAAATGTTTACTTCCCTCACCACCCCCCCCCCACCCCCAATCATCGCCCATAATTTCCTCCACGTTTCGCGGCACTTCTGCTCTTTCTCCCTTCTCTACTCGGGTTCAATTTACCAGCGGATTCCCCGGCGGTTCGAAATAACGCTCCAGAGGATTGAAACGGAAGGTTCTGGGAATTCGAATAGATTAACGAGTGAATCGTCGTTCCCTAATGCCCTTTCCCGCTAAGCAGGCCGCGACGAAAGAAGAGATACAAGACGTCACCGGCTTAATCTTCATCCCTTAACGAGGTGGTCCGACACTTACCCTCCCCGGCCAGAAACCTGGAGCATCGTTTAAGGAAATCTTGCCTTAAGTCGGGCGGCGTAGCGTTTAACGCAATTGGGGCTCATTTAAAAATCCCATCAAAAATGTACTTGCAAATATCCGCGTGCCGCCGAGTTCCCCCTCTTCCTCCCATTCTGGATCCTCTCTATCCCTGCGCTAACCCTCCGGGGTTATTTCTACGGCCCTACGCTTCCACCTTCTCATCCACCCTCTTCCTTGATCGTGACCATCTCCGCCCTCATCCTCCTTCGCCTTCGTCTGCCGTTCGTCTAGCTTGATCTCCCTCTCCTTCCTTTCCCCATCCATTTTCCCTCCGCCTCTCGAGTTGACGAACCTCAGACCACCCCGAGACAGCGGGGAGAGAGAGAGAGAGACGGCGTCGGCGGGGCGGCTGATTGGATTGTAAGCTCAATTTACACTACCTTCGGTTTGCAGTTTTCCTTTTTCCAACCTCGTCCACTTTTTCCTCTCTTTTCGCAGAGCGACGCGACCCACGCCGCGGTATCGCTTGCACGGTCGCTAGGCACGCGGCGATTCAGAAAGTTAGAGTTTCGAAAGCGCGCGTCTACGGGGCGATAACAAAGCGACGTCGTAATGACCGAGACTAGGTTGAAAGTTTCGGCAAAGTGAAATTGAGTGTGCATGATATTTCACGGAGAGTTAGCTTTCCCTCGCGAAACGGTTTCGTTATACCCTGGCCGGAGCTAGTTTCTCTTCTTTTATTATTCGCCCTCCAACCATCCCCGGGGAGCGAGAGAGCTCGCTGACGGGAAACCGGATCCCCCTCGACTCTTCCAGTCAAATTTTCCGCGGGTCTCGTAAGAGGATCGCTGGGAAAACCGCGCCTCGTCTACGTCGAATCCAGTTTGCCTCTTTGAGAGACGTACGCCAGGAATCGGTCTTCTCTGGCTGAAGAGAGCTACCATCCACAGTCATCGAAGTGTCGTCGTGCATCGAGCGTTTGCACGATGGCCGGGCATTAAGGGGGTTTCGCTTCGCGTCGCTTCCAATAAGCCGCGCGCGCTAACGAATCCATTGTTCGACAGATACGTTGCTGTTTTCCCGCGACTCATCCTCGATTACGCTCCCGCTTTCTCTCTCTCTCTCGATCCGCTGCGCCCCTATCGACGGTCAAGCGGCAGCTCGACGTCTTTGCCGGGGAGAACAAAACGAATTGGAAACCGATAGAAGGGCTTTGAGTTGCGCTAAATACAGGAATGGTTTTTTTAGCGCGTGGGAGGCACCGGCCCCGGTCGGACAGAAGGCACGAGCTGCAGAACAGCGATAGCTGGGAAGGGGAGAAATGAAAAGGAAGGGATATGTACCTATTCTAGCAGCACGGCCTCTCTTATTGTCCACGGTCAACAGGTTTCCCCGTTGTTTCCGTTCGATCGATATCGCCCGCGAATCAGCCGTCGAGCCCTCAGAACGATTCCACCAATCCCCGTTCTCTGGCGATGGAAATTAACTTGCTAGGATGCCCGATGCCGGGGATCAAGCGCTAGGTTCTTTTTTCTGTTGTTCAGTAAAACGGTTTCTTGACCGTTAGCGCGTCCAGAGAGGACTGGCGCGAACAAACAGCGCCGATGCGAAATGATTAAAAATACGATGTGTAAAGAACGTCGTTTCAGCGTGGGGAATATAAATTGCGCGGGGGAGTAATAAAAATGTGAAGCAATATTTACTGTTTGTCGGTCAGAGACGGCTACGCTAGCTACTCCTTTGCCCTTTTCCCGTGACCCCGCGATGACGCACAGGAAGATTCATAAAAAGTACGAAGAAATAACGTAAAATGTCAAGGCAGAGTTTTAATTCTTAAATGGAGCATAATTGCTGTATCATAGAGTATTAGTGACCCCCGTGAAATGGTGCGGAGCGGAGACTTCGCAGACTTAGTCAATTCCAAGACGTCCAATTATTAGAGAGGAATAGCGGGCGGCACTGGCAGGACAGAGGTGGGGAGGAAGAGCAAACAGGGCCGCGCCTGCATCTCGCGATCAATTAACCGTACAATACAACTCTTAAAATAACGAGCGTTACACGGAAAGGAACTGCGATTCGCAAGTAGCGAGCTTTCATAAAGAGACGCGTCAGGAGCAGCGCGCCAGCTTCGTCATGAAACGACAATGCAAAACGCGCTGCAGCTCGTTCTCGCTATAAGTGGAGGTTGTTTGACTTAGGACGAAAGATTCTTTGAACAGTTTGGACGGCTCTATTGGCGGAGCTTGGATCGAGCAAACTTGAAATTGAAATAGGGATACGTTTGACTTTCCTCTCGCTTTGAATATTCACTTCTATAATCCTAGATTCAGAGGATTAGATGTAGAGTCGATATCTCTGCTAGCTCAGCTGCCGAAGCTGCCGGAGATGAAAGATCACGATTCGAATCACTACCCGGTACTTCGCTCGTCCAATCATCCACCCTCCCTTGATCTACCGACACGTTGTACCCCGAGGAGCATCGCGGAGCTCCAAAGCCTCGTTGGAAATCAGCCCCGTTGAGACACTAAAAGACATTATCCTCCGTTTCGCGCGTCCGAGGTGAAACGATAAAATCCCCATCGAAAGAAGCGGCCGGGCAACGAATGACGCCGTGTCGATGATCAGGGGGTATCAGGTAGCGCGTCTGTATTTTCTGGTAAAGGCAGGCGACGATTACCCCTGGTGCGAACGTAATTACGGTGGAGCAAGATACGAGGTGGAAGCTTACATGTAAATTGCTGCTTAAAGCTCGATCGTGCCCGTCAATCCCGGCAGCCAGATTAGAAAAAGCAAGGAGCCTCTTACACGGTTCACTAGGCACGGGGTTCGGGCGCGGCCTCGAGAGCCAGAGGGGGAGGATACTAGGGGCGAAAGAGAATGAAAACCCGATAGAAAGTAGCGCGCAAAGAAGGGGCGGACGTCGGATGAACAACGATACTTTGATACTCGGCCAATTCGCCACTGGATCGATGATCAAAAACGTCGAGTTTCGCGCCGTCTAATTTTCCGCGAGAACACTTGGATTCCGTCGCCAGAAACCAAACACCCTGGAGGATTTCTCCCCTGTTTTCCATATTTCTGCTCGCGCACGGCGCCAGGCAGCGTGCAGAAAAATGGGGGATGTTTTTTTTCATGAAATAAATACATCGGAAGCGTGGAATAATGTTTTTCGTGCGAAGTTTGTGTGCGAGAGGCAGCGATTATTGAAGTGATTCGAGTACGCCCTCGACTAAATACTCGAGTTTAACGAATCCCCCGTGCTGGATTCAATTACGTTGCACGGGATGTGTAAAAATCATGATCTGTGTATTACGAAACTTCCCGTTAATTTGGACAAACAGGTCAACTGCTCCGACAACAGAGGAAAAATAATTTCCGGAGGGGCGAAGGTTTGTGTGAAAAACAATTTGTTGTAGGTACATCCGCGATTTAATTTTTCAGTTGAAAATCTGCCCCCCTTCCCGCCGTCTGTCGCATCCTCTGTTACAAACCATCAATAAATTTATACGCGGTGGAACGTTTGCATTTGCAAAATATGGTAAAGCACTTGCGCAACTGCTCCCGCTACTTCCTCTAGAATCCACGGGATTTCTCCACGGCTGATATTTTTTCGAATTCTCGTGCCCGCCGAGAGGGGCAGCCGTTGGCAGATATTTCCTAGGAACGCTCAAAGAAATGATCCTTAATAACATTCGTCGGAATACCTCCGATAAAATATCGTGCAGCGCCACGCGTATATAGGTAGGTACCTATAGCCAACAAACTCCCGGCGATTCGTCGAGCGAGAGGACGCATATATTTCCGAATCCTATCTGCGTGCATACGTCTATCTTCGTTTACGTATTTTCCACGCCGAGGCCGGGGATTGGGAGTGTCGTGAAAGGAACCGTGAAGAGCTAGAGCCACCCCTCGCGCGACGCTGGTGGTGGTGTGGGTGGTGTCGGCTGGTCTCGAATGGGAGCCGGGGCAACGTCGGATTCAGCGAAATGATTGATTCCATGCGAGAATTCCTCGTCGATATATACATATTCTTTGTCGAGCGTTTGAAAACACTTCGTTCCGCTCGCAATTAAGAGGCAAGAACGAACCGAACGCGCACGAGCGGTACACGTGAAATCAGCGTTAAATTCGAGGTGAATTTCCTGTTGGAAATAACATCGCGTTCGGCGCAGGGGAGGGAGCTCCATCCGCGAATATGAAATTGGATTTGGCGGATTTGTTATGGTTATGAAACACGAAAATCGAGACGGGGCGACGGCGTGGGGCTTGCCGGAGCGCGCGTCACCCAGTTCCGCGTTTATTAAATCAATTCTCCGCGGCGAACTACCGGCGCGACAATTTTTTTCCTGGAACATTAACGTTATCCCTCCGCGAGAATGGAGGTCCGCCGTCGGACAAGCGGCCCGTGATTCGAATGCGACGCCCGTTGAAACGGGCAATAAAACCGCGAGCGGGATCGCGAGCGCGAATCCCGTGGACACCCTTCTACGTATACAATCGCACAGGTCGGACCTTTCGAGTCCCCGTCGCGTGCAACCCGAAGTCCGGACACGTTCGATCGATCTCGTGGAACCGAGATAAATGACGGAATCGTGAGAACCGGGGGGGGGGGGGGGGTTGGAGGAGAAGGATACGTCTATCAGGGATCTCTGTGCCTTTCCAAGAGGAAAGAATTAACTCTCGCTCGACTATTGACGTAACGAAGAGAGAGTGCTTCCGATAGTTCTGCCTTGAAGGTAGTTCCTAACCAACTATGTTAGTCAAATTAGAGTTGGGTAATAAACGACAAATATAAGGCAGTATGATACTATGGAAATAATAATAATATGGAAATAATAATTTGTACCATCATGTATATATATTTTAAACAGTTCAATGTTAATTTAAATAATTGTAATACGAAAATAGAATATTAAATTGGTTAGCGTAGTGAATTGGAGCAGCAGATCTGACAACGTCGCATTCATTCGGAGCGTCTTTTATAACCAAAATGTCAGGAAAAATGGGTGCGTTCAGCCGACACAACCGGTGAGCAACCGGTGAGTAATTTCACTAGATTTTACTCGCGCCGACCAATGAACCAGCATATTCGGAGTAAAATCTAGTGAGATCACTCACCGGTTACTCACCGGTTGTGTCGGCTGCACGCACCCAATGTTCATATGAATTTGAATCTTCGGCCGCTATTAAAATGTCTAAACATATCGATTGTGCGACGGTGCCATGTTCACTGCTCTACGTAGTTCCTAAAAAAAATTGCACGTAAACGCATTTTTTATGGGCATTTACGAAGAAACCATGTGGTCAGTTTCGCTGAAATAAATAAATTCATTTCGTGACATTTCGATGTACTTTGGTGCCAATTTTGGTACACTTCTTGAATATAGTTTTCCTGTTTCAGCAGAAAAACTGAAACTATAATACTCCTTTTTCGACTCTGCCATATGCCACTGTGTTAAAATACATCAACTTTAATTAACAATTTCTCGATAAATATGTGGTAAATCAATTTTAAACTTTGTACAAGGGTGTCTTGTATTCCAAATTAGTTTTGAACGAAATTTGAAAGAATTCTTGAATTTAGTAGATTATTCAGGAAGTACCTTAACAGCCGCACGGCCGTGTCCGAGAATTAAAGGCGCAAAGAAATATACCATCTTCGTTCCGTCGTGGGTAAAAAGAGAAATAATCATGAGGCGGGGGGGGGGGGGGAAATCTCGTACAATTAACTCGCCGTTGCTCCGTCTCCGTCGAAATCGAGGATTACAAACGCTGTCGCAATTAAGGTTCCCCGGATCGTTTCGATAGCGCTCGGCGACGATAACGATATCTGGACTTAGGGGAAACGATCTCCAGACGCTCAACCCGCCCCTCGCCCCGCCGAAAACGCCGTTCCCCATCGCGATCGCCGCGAAACGGTTCGGTATCAGCGTCTACGAGGATCGTTTGCGAAAGCGGCCGAAATTGTCGGCAGTAACGGTTAATACCGCCCAACGGGGGACAGAGAAGGGGCGGGAAAAAAAAAATTAAATTCCCTCGCAATGGACCATGATAGCGGGCCGCGGGAAACGTGTTACGATCAAATTAGAGACGAAGCCTCGAAACGTTATAAAATTTTATTTTACACCTCGGAGGGCAATTGGAACCCGGGCCACGCGCTCGCCATCTAGTTCTTCGAGGGCCTGAGCGACCCCCGCCGAGGGGTGCGCACCTGCAGGCGCCATTAGCGGCTGGAAGCACGGTCGAACATCGGTGAAATACAAATGTGGATAGGTAACCGCGCGCCACGCATTGTTAGAACGAATACGCGGCAGGGTTTCTGGCGGAAAGAGTGCCAGCGCGGCCGTGAAGTAATGCGCTCGCATATTCGGCCACCCATATTCACCAGCATTCTCACCCCGGCGCTACTTTACGGCCCCCACTATATTTATTCCACGCACGGTGGCCGGATTACGGGTCTAACGGCAGCGCAAATACGGCGACGCCCGCTTGTTGACACTCGCCCGGTTACCTCCCCTGGCCGTTCGGCGATAGAATGGTATCTACGCCAGCTCGTGCACACACCGCTGGCGCTTACACGTACGTACGCCCACGCACTGGGAATACGAGTGCATTTGAACGTTCTCTCATTGCGGTTGAAGCGCGGCATAGGTGCTTCACTCGGCGCAGACTGCTCGCGAATATAACCGGTGGATAACGCGCGGCCGCGGTGGTAGGTATAGGTCGCCGATGCCGGGGCACACGTGAGGATCGCATTCAGGTAAATACCTCTCCATATAACGGGTGCACATAAAGGAGAGGGTACATGGGGTATGAAGAGAGGAGAGAAGCAGATAGCGCCCGGATAATAGCGGCGAACCATCCGCCAGAAAATCTCTTCCAGCGCATATAGCGAGGGTGAATGGAGGGGGAGGGGGGGGGTGCACGGGGTGAAGCTGGGAGAGGGTGGAGGGATCGTAATATAATGGATATACGCCTGGGCCTTCGTGCAATGCATACTAACCCCGTCTGACCGTTCGCGTAAGCTCAGCTCGTGCGCGACGTTTTTTCAGCCTCGCTGCGACGAGTCTCGATTAAACCGCAGACCACCTGCGACGGCCCACTGAATCACCACCGGGATTACGTTATCGGATTCGACCTGATAATTGGAGTCATTTGCCATACAACCGAGCCCCCGGCCTCCTTTCAGAATCCTCGCGAAGGGTTAAGGCTCTGGTCGACTTTCTTCGTGGTCGTTGGGATTTCGAAGACTTCAGGAATCGAGTAGAGTAGTTGATGAGTCGGGAGGCCGCACACTGGCGAAAATGACCGAAAACCTGGCCAAAAATCATATTTCCAATTGTAGGGGAAATTGTTGAAATATTTTATTGTAATATGACTCTAAGATGATAAACATGTAATTTTTTAACGTTAAATATTTAATTTGTTGTCCTGATTAAAATTATAATTCTTAAAAATATTAAAAATTTTGTAATTTATATATATATATATATATATGTCAAATAATTACAGAATCATTACTATAACATTTATATGTTTATTTGTAACTTAACGTACAAATTGCAACAAATAGTAACACTCGCGGATATGTAAAGACTGAACTGGGCGGAAATTATACTCGTGTCAGTGTACATAAACGCTGATATTTGCCAAAATGGCAAAAAGTTGCAAAATTCTGCAACGGCGCCTTATTATGCATACCTTGAGTTTCAATTTACAAAAAGGAACGGTGCGGCATCTCGCGGCATTATCAACTTTTTGCTTAACAATAGACAAAAAATGTATATGTGGTCAGTACTCATTTATAACAGCTTTCAGAGACTCCGCATTTAAAACAAAAATAGTGCATGTGATCGTACATCATAATATAATATGACTACTTACTTTGATAGGTACCTATACTGGATAATCTGAAAATAAATCTTCAAAAGGGCTGCAGTTAAAAATGTTCAATTAACGGGAAATTATGCACAGATAGGTTATAAACGAATTGCACTAATTAAATTTGGCAAATTAAAATCGTTGTATTTGGACTTTTGGCCAGGTTTTCGGGCATTTTCGCCAGTGTTGACCGGATGGTATTCAGACATTGCGAGGCGCATATCGAAGATAGTGTGCGCGGCGGTGCTAGAGGGGCTACCAAGGTGCGATTCAAAGCGCACCCAGCAACGATTACCAGCGCTACCAATCGAGTTCCTAAATTATACTCCCGCGAACACAATCGGGCACACATTCGATTACATTAAAATATTCGACCGGAACATCGGTGACCCGATGGAACCATCGACGCTTTTGTCCGTCGCTCCCAAGTGCTCCGTCACGGTCCCATTACCATTACTATCCAATTTCAAGATCTATTGGAGCCAATGAGTCATTAAGCAGAGATTCAGTCCGCCTCGCGTAAACAATTAACCGCGCCTCTCGTGGCCTACACCCACGCACCGCTGGTCGTCCGCGTGAGCGCGGAAACGCGGGAATTTCTGTTGCATATGAAGCATCGCATGGAAACGCGATAAACCGGCCGTGCGAATAAAGTTAAGAGACACGCGAGAAACCTCCCCCTCGAATTCCCGATCCAGCTGTTCTCCCCCGCCCCCCCCACCCCCACCCCCCGTACAAACCCGTGGCCATGCGTGGGAGGCCATAATTAGCGCGGTATCGTGGACCGCGATCGCAGTTAAATGCATCATCGAGAAAGCCGCAATCGAATTCGGGCCTGGAGCCGGCGAGCAAATCCGAAACGGATCGCGGCCGGCTGTAAATTCGCTGAATGTCGATGCCGCGGCATCCGTGCACACGGTTTACCCAGTTTATTCGCAAAAATTAACGCTTAAGCCCCGCGGATAAAATGATACTAAACGACCGTTGATCCCGATAAGCTCTCCCCGGCCGTGATACCAGGGCCGTTGTGTATATCCAGTAGTATATACCGGTCTATGTACGGCCGATTCTGCGCTACCCGATCCAGTACACTCGTACGAACGGATACAGTGGCGCGACTCTATCTCCATCGTTTTTTGCTCCCCCACTTTCCGCCCCGGGGGTTCGATCTCTTTCTCCATCGGGCGTACGTTCTCGTTATCGGGGCGATATTTCAGTTAGCGGGCTTAACGGGAAGCGTTCCCTGCAACCGCCCCTCGCCCCAAGCCCTTCTACCTCCGCGCTTGCAGAGTCTCGCGAAAGGGTTTAGAGGATCACGGTCCAGAGAAGGCACGAACCGGGGCTAGCCGATGTGGCGGAATTTACGGGCGCGTCGCGACGCCTTCACGGGCAGTTAAACTTAACGCCTATTTACGCGGAAACGTAACGAAAATTAACACCGCGCATTCAGGAGGGAACGGTCGAATTCGTTCGATCCGAACGGCAAAGCCTGCCGCGAATCGATGATTGCAACTGGATAATGTTTCCACGCCGCGTTGGTTGGCAGCGCGGGCGAACTAATTACCGGAAGCATTGCTCGTTTTCGCAGTATCCGGGAGCGTGAGGGGATCCCTCGATGCGGGAAGATGCTCGACGGCCTTGTTAATCGAAAAGAAGCAACGTGGAGGATGGGGATTCTGGATTCTACAATTCCCGTTACACCTTCTGGTTCGTTTTTCTGTGGCTAACAGCTCCCGACACAGGTCTACGTATAATCAAAGTCATCGAGAACTTAGTTTACAGAGAACTCGGAATCCACTCCGTCTTTGCCGGCTGGGCGCGAGGAAATTGGTGTCGGCGGCGCTAGAAACTTTGACGCGATCTTTAATTAGAAAGCGCGATGAGGCCGGAAATGGGAATCGACCTTTAGTTGTTCTTGTCGGGGATAAAAATTTTGTTGAACCTCTGAGGAGAGAAACTACGTTCCTTCCGCCTCTCATTTCTCCATCTCCATCTCCCCGCCGAAACTTTTCCGTCCTAGTTGTCACCTTCCCTCACCCCAATCACATTAAAGTACTGTCAAATTACAGTAATTCGTGAAACGAGTTTAACAGCGAAATATATTGAATCGTTGAACTAAATTAGAGGAATCGATTTAGTTAATAAAGGCGCAGCGGTGAATTAATAAAATGCTTTGGCATCGAAATTCCACGCGTTCCGCCACTGTTCTGGCGTTTCTTGCGTTCAACAATACGGTTCCCTCGCGTGATGATTCCGTTTAATATTTCCGCGCAACGCACGAATGACGCATCGATCATTAATCACCGAGAGGGACTACTAGAATTCTCCGTTAACAGGGCAGTTTGATCGACCTCATTTCGCTGAATTTCAATTAGAAACGGTTCAGCGGAAACGGAGCGTTCCACGGTAACCCTCGTTTCCACCTAATAATTGAACAAACGCGAGGAGAATGTCTTTCTACATCCAGAAGCAAAGTGGCCCTGGAAATGGTGGGAACCAGAAAAGGAAACCACAACCGGGGAGGAGAGAATACTGCAGTCTGCAGACATGCCTCTCCAAATCGAGAAATTCGAAATTATTTCCGCAAATTTATTTATGGTCATTTGCATATTGTGTTTCAAGGGTTCGAGAATTTATTCAGAATTCTAGACTTTCCTTTCCGTTTTACTTCTCATTCCTCCTTCCCGTTTAATCTCCGAATTCCTTCCTTTCTTTTATATTCTTCCCATCGTTCACTCTTCGCGGAAAGGTCACAAATATTGAGCCTTCTTGCTTCAATGAAATTAAAACCGTTCAACTGCTTAAAATAGGTACGCGTGAATCATAGTGGACGATATTGCGGATATTGGCTTTGCTTAAGGAGGTTCGATACCGGAGAAAAAATAATGAGAAATCTTTGAAAAGTGTTTTAATCTAGTACTCAAAGTGTAGTCCGCATTGTGTCAAAATTTCAAGTTGATTGATCGCACGGTTTTTGAAAAAATTGAAATCAAAATTGCGCTCTTATACACAGGCTGTTATGGGAGAAGCGATAAAATTTGTATAAAATATTACACAGAGTCCTTAAAAATAGTGAGAAAGTCCTAAAAAATGTTGCAACGAAAAGCTTAAGTATTCTTATGAAATTCAAAAAAAGAAAATCGGTCATATACCATACGGTTTATTAGATAATTGAATAAATAGACAGCAATGTGCTCGTATTTTTGGAACTGGCTGAAGGAACTGTTTGAAACGTGGCAACGCTGTACGCCGCGTAGTCATCTGTACAATGTATACTTGCAACAAAGCATACAGTAAAAATTGGTAAAAACACTACCAAGCTGTAAACATGTATTTAATAATTTGTTGCGAACCGCAACGCGCAAAAGGACGTTACAAGTGTGAGATGGAGAGAGAAAAAAAGATGGATGCAAAGCAACGTTGCCGCATTTCACTCACATATTTTACGCTACTTTTAATGAAAATATTGTTTCTAGCTGAATTAAACATACTTTTTGTTTAATTTAATTCCAAAACAAGCTGTGTAGTAATAATTTTATTAGGAATAGACATGTAAATAACATTTTTGTCTACATAATTTTTTTCTATCTAAGATTGGCATCACTGCAGAGCTCCCATGTATAAGCATAGGCTTACCCCTCTCGCCGCCTGCCCCGCAAGTGAGGTATCGAACCTCTTTAAAATGTTCAGTGTCTCGAAGTGGAATCGAGGAGCTGTATCGAGACGAGTCCTGTGAGATCAGATGAAACGGTACGCGAGTGTTGTGCGAAATTCGATGATATCGCGTTGCCCTCGGCTCTTTTCGCTCTCGACGATTGCGACACGCCAGTAATCAGCTGAAAGACGAACTGAAACTTACGTGTATATACCAATCCAGACGCAAATCGACATGCCGCGTTTCAATCACGTGTGTGTATTTCACAGGAAATCTGGAGGCTGTGACGCATGTGGCAGTTTTGTTTTTGTGGAATTACGTAACTGTATGTGATAATTTCAGAAAGTCCTCAAACACATTGGCACTGCGCGTGATCCGTAAATACATACACTGGTTTTTTAAGTAGACCATCGATAAACCCCTCGGCGGCATGAAGTGCTCTCGGCATCATCAACGCCCGCGTGCTACCGCCCACTTGATCGACACCTTCTGATATGCAAATCACGGGAATCATAAAGCGAGATTAATCACGAACCGACAGGCACACGTTGCCGTCAAAGTCTGAAAAGAACGGGGTGGTCTGATCGGGAACGTCAGAATCTACTTGCGAAAAGGCCAGCCAGCGCTGCGTGGCTCGCGCAGTCTGGCCTAAGATTGGTTTATACTACTGCGGCCAATTTAATCACAGGTCCCCGCCTCTCGCGGCGCTGGAAATGTAATCCGGTAGAGTCGTAAAGGTTGGAAGGGAGGTTGCAGAACGTATCTTTTTTCAGGAAATATATCGGGATATGTAAATTCATTAGCGTCTGTTTCACGAAGTTTAATTACATATGAAACTCGATGGGAGCTTTTGTTTGCTCGACAAAGGGGCGGGGGAGAGAGGCGACAACGTGGAAACGCGGATGGAGGTTGGGTGGATGATGGATGCCAGGACAATCGAGAAAGAAGAAATTCCTCCCCGATCGTTCGACGGCAAAGGTTAACGCGCCGTCTCACGGCGTATTTGTTGAGCATGCGATTCGTTATTTTCTTCGTTTTTTGCTCGCCGGCCGCGGCGACCGATCGATGGGAACTTTTCCGCGGCGGTTTCCGTAACATAACGGAAATAATCGGGCAGAGTTATGCGAGGAATTCAAATAAACGTTTCCAGGCTGATCCGAGGGGAGAAAAAAAGGGCGCACCCCCCACTGTAGCCCCCCCCCCCCCCCTCTAACGCCAAGGATCGCGAACTTTCATAATCAGCGCGGTGAAAACATTGAAATACAACAGATGCGTACACGCTCGCCCGTGTCCGCGCCTCCCTCCTTTGTCGTCGCAGTTGTCCACGCAATTTATCAAATTGCAAATATCACCGCCCTTCCCCGCTACATGCCCAGCCAAATTATTAATATGTGTCCAACAGCGAACTCGGTTAACAATAACGCGGACGCGGAAAGACAACGGCATGCAAATTAAATTTCTTTGCGAATGGAGAGACCCGCTTTGCCCGCACGGGGTTGCAAGTACACTTGTCACGATGCTTTTTACAACGCGCTCTTTTTCTGCAAAGTGTATCGCACGAGTTTTAGTGAAAGCTTGCATGCGCGCAAGGGAAAAAATTACAACTGCACCGTGCACCTTTCAACCCCTACTTTTCATCTCGCCTACGATGTCTTCTCGTTCTAAATGTTCACCGAAAAGGTCGTAGGAACGTAAGTATATATCCTAAGGACCACTTTGCACCCTCGGAAGTTCCTCTGCCCGCCTACGTACGCGGCGAACGCCCGAACAATGGCGTTAGAACGAGGCGAAGCCAAGGGAAGGCTGTCAGATGGCAAAGTAACGATAGCCAGGCCCTACTCTCACATCGTGGCTGCTCGTGTGTGCCTCTATGTGCGCCTGCACAATATGTGGGTTTGTGCACGATTGTCTAGCCGCGAGCGCGTGCAAGCGAGCGACGAGACGACTGCTACGAATCGTATCTCGAGCGGAAGGCGCAGCTTCGCCCATTGTTTCGCTGGTGCCGCGACGTTTGACATCACCGACGTTTCCTTCGCGCTTTAAACGAACCTATAGTTCCGCTATCGCCACGCGCTTCTGCCGCGCCGCTCCCTTTTATCTGCGTCCATTCTGCCGAAATCTACGCCGCCCGCTGCAGACAACCGCGAGCCGCGCTGGGAACCTCGCGCCTCGCCCTTCTAAGACGTCCAAGGCAAAGTAATAACTTCGATTTCAGAATAGAGAGGAAGACTTCGAAGGAGAAGCGAATCGAATCAACTGATTACCATAAAGTTAACTTTGCCGGAGAAATCACGAATTCGAGAATTCAAGCAGAAAAAGAAGTATTCGTCGAAGCTCGGGGAGGTTCGCTCCCTTCAATTTCGCCACGTCGATTCCGCTGATCTGTTCCCGGAGGCATGAACAGCCCCGATATATACCCCGCCCATCAATCTCGAATACTCCTTTCGGCAGAATTAATTTCCACAGAAATATCGGTGATCTCGTCTCCCTAAAAGTCTGCGGGCTGTCGAAAATTTCGACCAGCATCGATTGCACGGTTGTGGGGCGGTGCGGCGATGGGGGGGAAGAAAAAGTTCTCGCCGTCGGTTTCCACGTGGACCGTCCCTTTGCTTCGAAACGTGTAACTTTATTTCGGCGATTTTAAGCGTCGCTCCGGGTCCTAATTTCGTTAAATGAGTTGTTTGCTAACACGGTTAAATTCGTGAGCAGTCAGCCAGAGAGACAAGCAAACGGCTTGGCAGCATCCCCGTCGAGCGGCCGGCCGGTCCACCGACCAACCAGTAACGAACCGGCCGACGGGGTCTCGTACGGGTAATGGTTCGACATGGTTATTGACGTTTCAGGCCGAAATCTAATTATTTGATATACGTGCTTGTCTGCCGTCACTGCGGAATACAGATACGTCAGCCATCACCGCTTCTGCCTCCAAGCCCTTCTCTCTCTCTCTCTCTCTCTCTCTCTCTCTCTCTCTCTCTCTCTCTCTATCGCCCACCCCGCCCCGACCATGACTCCTGCTGACACAGCCTCCGATATTTCCAGGTACAACGGTCCACACACGCTCGAGTGTCGATGATAATTGCTCGCTAACGCATAATTCTAACGTTCGTGGTAAACGTTACGGGCAAACAGCGATTCCCACCTATTTCACGGCTAATTGCCATTATCAGACATCACGGTGACCGAACGAAAGACGAGGGATGGTGCGGTGGGCCGTAGCGGCGTGTATTTTCTCCGTTAGTCTCCGCTAATTGGTAATGATCGAGGACCGAGTTAAAAGCGGAGCCAATACGGAGGCTTCCCCACAGAAGACCGAGTAGCCAGCACGCCAATTTGCGAGCCAGTGTGAATTGCACGTGGAAATAGTTGCGCTAGCGCGACGCGAAATGTCCATCGGCTTCGTCGCCGGGTACGTGATCGGGGATATTATTCCACGTTTTTCCGTCTGCCAAGCACGGGGCACGGAGACTCTGTACACACCCGGGGGAAAGATTGAAAAGCTCTGATTGAATTGTTTCGTTGCGCGAGCCGTGTCACTTTAGACGGGTGGCGAATAAAACGCGGCTGTCGTGCTGCGATCGTGCGACGGTACTAATTGAATATTTATTTGCACGGCCGCGATCGCGTGTCCTATCACGCTGGTCGCTCCACTTGGCTCCCTTAATTCCATGCGGCGAGAATGGAAGTGGGACGTCGCGACGAACCGGTACACAATTTCCTTCGTAAAATTTACTAGCGGGCACTCGATGCGCTTTACGTTTCGAGCTGTCTCTGCGCGCGTGCACGTTAAATACGTGCCTCTGTGCATGCTGTGTAACGTCGCACACACGCGTACGCGGAGCGCGAGCGCGCGCGCGCCTGGAACAGGGATGCGGTTAGTTACTGTCTGATCACACAGGTATGGTCGGTCGCGTAGCTCCGTAACAGCGTTAGGTTATAGGCTGGCTCGTAATATGCCCTTCCCATTCAACCATCTACAAGAGGGAATCTCTGTAAACCAAGTGCACCCGGGTAGTGGTGGTAGTTTAGTTGCCGTGCTACACAGTTGCCGTGTACCAGCGACGTACTTAACATAATTATAGGATGCTGTCGCATTGTTCCACGGCACGATGCCTTCGGGACAAACGGTGGCAAAGGTCGAACTTTGGTCACGATCCGTATCCAGATTTCCGCGTCCAATCCCGTGCCTTCCACTCGGCGAATAATAGACGCGCACGCGGAAAATGAGAAACATGAGAAGGCGATACGGGGGTGGCGGAGATGGACGTCGATAGGGGGTCAATCGTTCAATCGAACGTTGCTTCGTCGTCGCTGTGGATAAAGGCGATCCGATGGACAGTGGGGTATTTGGCCCCAAAACCCGGACATATATCGATTTAAAAAATTTTGCGTAAACCGTCAAATTTTTGGTGCTCGAGGCAGTTGAATATCTGAGGCACAATGTCTGAATATTGTTTTTCTCATTTGTGCACTGATGAAGCAACAGGCTTCGTTGAAAGTTAAGAGATTTTAGAGCTCACGATTCTTTCTTAACCGTCCTCTGAAACATCGTTGGCTTATTAGAGTTTTCTACATGTTGTAAGGAAATTCTGTGAATTCTTGCATTATGGAAGCTTTTTCGGTAGGTATATGCTACACTTTTCAAAAGGTTTTACTTTTTCGTCATATATATTTGCATAGTAATTAACATTTGAAGATAATCGAGATTCAGTAAATTTTCTCTACGATTATAGGATTTCATTAACGATTTTGTTATACTGCTGAGCCCTGCCCACTGTTTTTCTTGGTGCCATTACATTTGATAAAGGTTTGTGATGACACTGCAAAAAAGATTGGTTCCGGATTCGTCCGGATTTAAGTTTTATAGCTAATTTAGGTAAAAATGGCAATCAAGAGCTGCTGCGTTTCACGTACGTCTGTACGGTCGCGGTCGCCAGGCCTTCGTGAGGTGTTAAGGAACTCTTCAATGGAACTGTTTAAATTGTGGACATATATGTATTAACTGAATAAAATGAAAGAAAATCTAAAATATAATATATGAGTACGTAAAAAATACTTTGAATATTTCGCCGTGTAGTCTCTGATGGCACTGATTCAACTGAGTGCCATCAAAGACTACACGGCAAAATATTCAATGCTCTTTTTACGCATGTACTTATATGTTGTATTTTAGTTTTTCCTACATTTTATTCAGTTAAAGTTTTGTTTTGTATAGCCTATATTTAGTGTGCGTTATATATATTTATCCTGCGTTTATTAAGTTCATTAGTTAAGTTCATATTTAAGTACTGTTTTGATTTTACTTTTATATTAAATTTCATTTTACTTGTACTTGGTAAGTACGCTTAAACATTTGTCACATGAACTAAATATTTTCCACTATTATGAATAACAATTCAGATGTTACTTATTTAACGAAAATATATACACGTATAGGTATTAAAATGTCAGCAAATTCTTCGGTGCAAGCTGCGGGTCCATCTGAAATTAAACTGATGACGCGAGAAAAAATAAAATTTATACAAAAAAAAAGCTGTCAAGATGCAATTCCTAAATGAAACAATAGATTTACTTCTTCCCCCTGAGCTCACAATTTGTGTAAACGAAGAATTTCTGTAAAAACATTTAAAAATGCAGTTTTTTTTAAATGGCTGTATCTTTGTTAGAAAAAACATCTTCTTTTATGAGGGTCGGCTTATCGTAAAGGCAAAGGATCATACTTTCCGATAGTAATCATAAAAATAACAAAAAATATTGTTTGCACTCTGTAGCACTTGACAAACATCAAGAAACTTTTACAGTTTGGCACATTTCCCTTTAAGGGCGGATTTTACCCCCTGTATACCGATTTCGATAAAATTGATTTAATGAGTCGAAAAGTAGAAAGTTTAAACATTAAAATGGTTTTTGTTTCATCAACTTCGGATGAATTTTAACAAAGTTATGGGAGTTTGAAAATTTTAAAATAGCCATGTCCGGGTTTCGGGGCCAAACACCCCACTGTGCGATGGTTAATTTCCCAACACGTTATTATGACCCAACTAGCTCGGAGAAAGGAACGAGGAGGAGGAGCAGTGCAGCAACTCCAAATGCAGCCGCGTAAGAGCACCCTCTCGGCATTCTTTCTTTATCCAAAAACACACAATTTATTAATGAAGTTTCCCGTGACGGTCGATCAATGCGATCTCCCCCGGCCGCTTAAAGGTCGGGAGGCATTCACGGTGCAACGGGAAATCCGCGGAGCTTTTATGAGTTCAACGCGAAACCTCGCCGCTGTCTGTTATAAGTGACGCAAATTGCGCCGCGTCGGTGCCCCCCTCTCACCCCCGGAAAATCTGGTAACTGAACGGTGCCGACGAGCGAGCGGAACTCCTGCATCGCGACGGGGAATCGGCGTAAAATCGATTCGCGTTTCCACGGTGTACAACAAAAAAGGCTGGGGGGCACATCAAAGGACGCACGATGCGATTGGACGGCTTTCCGTGGAGAGGCGAATATTCAGCGTAGCTGGCACACGGAAATTTAGCCGCTTAATGTAAAAAAAAAAAAGTAGAAGCCGAGTGCGAAGGCCGAGTGCTTCGCTCCTCTCTTCTTCGCCCTTTGTCCCTTTCCGCCCGGTTTCAAACCCCCTTCCCCCTTCGCCCTTGGATAGTGTACAGCGTTGGACGAGGTCCGCCATCAGCGCGGCCTCTTCTTCCCACCTGGTCCCGTTTTTTTCCAGCCCCAATATTTCCTAGTCTACTAATAGGAAGGCCTGTCAATTGCGCTTTTCACAAAGCTCTCTCATCCTCCCCCACCAGTATCACTCTCTCTCTCCCTCCCGGCCTCCGTTGCCGCCGCTTTCCGAGCAACTTTTCCACAGTGAAAGAGCACAGATGCATCCCGGCGCATGAACGCCTACGCCTACAGACACACGGATCCCAGGCGTTTACGGGATTCTGCGTCACGCGCCCGCCACGTACGCACACAACGTCGCGCGGCCCCGTGTACGGAGCAGCTTACGGGTGCTCGCGACGCAAGCATGGGCTCTGCGCTCCGGCCTGCCTCTGTGTACCCTCCGCTGAATACCGTCTTTCAGGCAAGTAACGTTGTAATTTCATTAGGTACCTGTCACTCTTCCTGCCGCCTCCCTCTCTCCTTCCACACCCCCTCGGTCGCTGTAACATTGTCTACCTTATTTATCGCAAATATGCTGTTGCGCGCATCACTCTTCGACAGCTATAGGTACCCGATAGGACAGAATTCGAATCGTGTTACAGAATCACCTCTCCCCTTCTTCCAATCCGCGTTGAATTTGTATACCGCTTGTCTGCTGTCGACGTCATCTTGCTTTTGTACTCTGCCTATAATACCTCGCATCAACACTACCCTGCCTACTCCATTCTACGTTCACACCTGCCGAATCCAGTCCCTCATTAACGTCGATCAACCGAAGAAATAAATTGTGCTTACTTATCTCCCCGGATCCCCTGTCCCACCCCACTGTCTGTCTCAAGTTCAACGTCTCCATTTGTCTTTTCAGATACCAACCGTCTTCCTTTGAATTCGTTCGTGATACCTAACAACCACTCGAGCGCCACGCTCCAGCCGCCAAAGACGTATCGCCGAGTGTTTTGTAAATCGCGGACAATAAACTTGCGAAGCTCGACGCGTGTGTTAACACTGTACAGCGAATATAAGGATCCCTGTTCGTCGTAGGATTGCTTCGAGATATCTGGACGTTCGGAACGAAAGTCACGAGGACGCTAGGAAAAATAGAATCAGCTGATGGACGTGTAAGATCAGTTGGACGGGCATCTGTCCCATTGGCTCGTTAGCAGCGATGTGCCAAAATTCCGCCGGCGCTGCCAACTTTGCGAGCACGTTCTTCCTTCCTGATCCTGATAGTCTATCCTCTCTTTCCAATTTCCTAGCTGTCTAGGAGTGATCGTCGATGGAGCGTGATTATTAACCATATTCAGTAGGCGATTAGTAGTCGCCGGAATATCGGAGCGAGCCCGGGCGGATTGTAATTTTGTTGCGCGTCCGGCGTAACGCCCGTGCACGCCGATTAAACGTGAGCTGTATTTAACGATCGGGTTGCTAGCGAGCGAGTGCGGCAATTTCGCCGGGCATTAATGCGATGTAAATGAAGTTGATAACAATTATGCCGCCGCGGGGCTCGCGCCGCGTAATCTAATCGTCGGCGGGCACGCCGCAGCGATTCTTCAAACGGGGGAGACAGCGAGTCAGGACCGTGGCGAAGAAGATCACGAGGAGCGGAGGACCGGCAGGATCATCGAGGGAAACGTATATATCATGGATGCAAACGTCTGGGTTTCGTGACAGGCGAGCCGTTCTTTACAACTTGGTTCGTTGTTGACGAAACCTGCACGATCTGCAACCACATCGACGATACATCAGCGACAAACACGAACGTTTCGAGTACTCTCCACATTATCGAGGATATATCGCGGCGGACGCCGAGCGCGGAGCGTTGGCGCGGTGGAAAATATGAAAATAGCATCGAGAATGTACATGTTGTTGGTAATCGGGCACAAGACGCGGTGAAAAATCGTGCGAGGCGCAGTGTCGACGTGCTTTTCCCTGCACCTCGCTGCCAGACGGGGAAAAAGGAAAGACTTGGGAACGCAGGAAAAATGACGCGAGGGGTAGCGTGGTCGCGCGACGATTAATACGTGTCTCTCGAGCCGATGGGGGGGGGGGGGAGGGCGTGGGGTAACGATGGCCGGATGGCAAGCTTAATCGTTGATATTAATGAACGAGGGCTGGATTAAAAATGTAAAGCTTCGTACGAGACGGTAAATAAAATGAATTGAGAAATAAAAAATATATAAGAAAGAATTTTTATGTCAAAGGATTTTATTAAAAATGCACTAAAAACTAAAAAATTATTCTTTTCTTGTATTGCAATTCCGATGGTGTTTTTTCACTTTAAATTAAATCGTGGAGCAGGGTATCTCATAACAAATTCATTACGACGCTTGATGCTGTATTAAATTGATTCATATTCTGTTACGAAAAATCCTGCTCGACGATTTTATTTACAGTGAAAAAACACAATCGAAATTGCAGTACAAAAAAGAATTAGTTTTTAGTTCTTAGTGCATTTTTAATAAAATCGTTTAACATACAAACTTTTTTTATATTTTTATTTTCTAGTTTTTAGTGTCTATGGATTTACATTTCGCAGCTCTGACTTCTTTAGAAATATCTTTTATTTAATTTCAAATCGCGATGCGACTAGCGACCCGAACGCAGCGGTTTTTTGTCGTTTTCGTAAAGAACGCGAGTGGCTGATTTCAAGTCGTTTGGATTTGTGGTTATGGGTTACATTTATTGATGACTGGGTAATTTTTTCACCCGCTCGGGGTTAATTTTTTTTTAAATATTGTATTGTCATCCAAACTACGCACGCCTGCAAAGTTTCAAGACAATTGGATAGTTGGAAGTGGGTTAAATTTGAGTTGCCAGATTTGAACAATACAAACAAACAAACAGAGGATCGAAGCTGAATAAAATCGTTTAAAAACGGTATCTCCCTGCGAGCATGTATCGCCCTGGAATGGTGAAGCGGCGGGGAGGCGCCGTTTAATTTCCGCGATGCGTTCATTTCACTAGATTAGGAAAGCCAAGTAAAACAGTACCGTCTGAGGGGTTGGCGTGACTAGGTATCCGAGCCGGGCCACGCTAAGGGCTCGAAAGATCCTAATCGTTAACGATCACACGACGCTGGTTGCGCTACGTTCGCGGCGAGGCCGAGGGCGAGGGCGAGGGCGAGGGCAACGTTCCAAGGGAAAGGAAGAACGGAAGACACTCGAGGTCTACTTAGGGGTTTACTTAACTCGAGATTAACTCGGGGGTTAATTCACTTAGAAGGAGTTGGCCCCGACACCGCTTCGGGCTGCTATTAGGTATTACCACTCGCATCAGTATTACCAGTTTACCGGGGTCACGTTGCCAGCGTGTGTGCCGATCTCTTTCTCGCTCTCGTACCCGGCTTTACTTGCAAGTGCTCCGGCATAACGTGTTCACCTTCGGCTTCCTTCCACCGTCCCGCCACCCCTCTGGCCTCACCCTCTCCGACGTTCCGGATGGCAGACTTCGCGATGCACGAATTCGCATTAGAAATCAGACTTGTTCGGGACCGAGTTCCCCGAGGCGGTTGCCCCTTCATTAACGATGTCCCCTGTCGCAGCCTCCAGCCCCTCGCAATCCCCCCTGGCACGTAAACGAACCTGCGAAGATGCCCGTGCTCCCGGGCCCAGCTTCGCCCCGACGTGGAACAAGAAGCTATGTAGCTTCACCGAGAGGTCGTTATTCCGCGGGGTTAATATCCGATTACGCTAACGTCGTTATCGTTATCCCTCGTTACACCGTTTGCCGCTGTTTACGCGCACACGCTCGCGGCGCGTGAGCGCGATACAAATTCTATCAGGAACTCTTCTCTGCGACGGGGGTCGCGGCAGGAGGGCGGCATCGGAAATGTGTCGCGTATTGGCCATTAACGGGACAGATCGAACGAGCGCTGTTCTCTTAGCGTCCACCCGGTCATTTGTACGTCCGAGAGCTCGACGCGGGGTGGCTTAACAGACCGGTATGACGTGGAACGGTCGCAACATATTGGAAATCACACCGCGAACGGCATAATAACGAGCCGGACCGGCGCGATTGTCTATCAGCCCGCGAACGGCCGGACGGCTGGTGCGAATCGTGTGCCGCGAGTGCATGCTAGCATTCATACGGGATGATGACACGTGTGCGCGAACTGGCCATGGCTACGGCCCAGGCGAACCGCCGACGTTCAATGCGCTGTCCTCGCTTGAATAGCGATACCGAATCGGTGATTGAGCTGCCGCGAACTGGTATCCGGACGCGTAAGAGTCGCTTAAACGTCACGGTACTGTAGCCGTCACGGTGCAGGAAATTTTTCGCGTCGCTTGCACGGCCGGCTCGAGCATCACGGGCCGTAGGAACGTCAACGGTGTTTCGCGGGATAACGCCAAAAATGTTATCGAGACCGTCACCCACCCCCGGCTCACCCGCCGTTCAACCCCTCCGGCCCATCGTGCAGCTTTTTTCCACGCTCCATTTTCCGCGCTGTTTTATTTTCTATCCAACCCGACACCGGAGCGCGAGCGATATCGGAGCACGAAGTTATACAGCGAGCGGCCGGCGATTTGTTTGTTTTAAAAATCGTGTCCGAAGGCTAACGTTTGAAACACGCGTAAACGATCCGCTGGCAAGTTGATTGCAGAGGTTTTAACCGAGCGACGAGAAAGAGCTGGGCAGGGATTTTAATTGAACGATCACGGTTTCGAGGGACGGTGGATATTGAAGTCGGGTAAGTCGATTTTCAGCAGGACCCCGTATTCACGGGAGGCTATCGTACCTCTTTGAGCGAGCCTCGGCAGCCTCCTTAGCACAATACCCGGGGACTCGGTCATCGCGACCCTATTACCCGGTCGAACCATTTCTGTTCTTCAATTACTTCGATGCCTCCCGCCTCTTCCCTTGCCGTTCTACCGCCCCTCGTCCTTGCTGCGCTTCCCCGTGACGTCAGACGTCGCCTTCTGGCCCCATCCTCCTCCACCGTATTTCGCATAATTAAGGATCATCCTGGCGGCATAGCATTCAAGCAGCGGCAGCATCGATTTTCGTCTCCCGCGAGTGCATGCGTGTACCTGGGCAACCTTCGGGATAGAACTCGCGGGACAGGAATAAACCGGCCGAGGTCACCAGGTGTTACTCGCTCGGACGAGCTCTACGCGCGAGCACCTCGCGGCCCTGAAAAAAAGAGAGAAAAAAGCCGCACGCTCCGGGGGTCAAAAGAAAAGGCATTTCGCCGGAGGGACGACGGTGTACAGAAGGCGATCCAGGCCGGGCCAGGGGGTTCATGTAATAATTAATCGCCATGTCGGCGCGGAGCGGAAATTGCATTTATATAAATTCATAAAGCCGTGGCGTTCAATTTCGTCCGCGAACAGCAGCTATTGATAGATCTCAAATTCCATAAACCTATAATTCCGTGAACCGAAATTCCATAAACCTTCGGTGACGGAGGGTGGTGGTGCGTGGCACAAGTGACGGGGGTGGGTGTCGGGGCCAGAACAAAAGTTGATATCGAGCGTGCCATACGTACAGAGACTCGATCCCCTGGATGCCGCTCAGATTCCATTTTCGCCACCTTCAACCGCCACACCCCGGCACTACGTGTTCCGGTCTTGTCGCAAGTGCGGGACGCTGTGATCGAACTGTCCGAGCGAATCAGTGTGCCGTCCGATCCGTGCAGTTCGCTGCCTCTCCTCCAACCCTCCGCCCTCTCTCTCTCTCTCTCTCTCTCTCTCTCATACACGTGCATACACATACACTCACTCGTCTGCCTGGATCTCTCGTTTTCTAGCGCACACGTGCACCCCGTGTGCCAACAGAAGGCGATGACAGCTCTCCGCTGACAGCCACGTGACGTTTGCGGGTATTCCACTGGGCATCTAATTACCGTTGGCCATGCAGAATGCACCGCCGTGCACCATCTCCGAGGATTCTTCCTTGCATTCCCGCGGTATTATAGACTGCAGCTTGTCAGATAGACGAGCAAGAAAGGGAACAACGTCAAACGTTTCCACTGGCATTTTAAAAATGAACATCCATCGACGTCACTGGACATATCATATCTACGACCCGGTTAGATCGCCAGCGTCCGTCGCTGCGCGGCGAACAACTGGAATTACACATTATATAATTAATTACCAGTGCGGGGCGCGACCTGTAACACCGTTAATTAAGACATCCAGCTATGTAACTTATGTAACGGTAATTCCATCTTCACCGTGATCGCGTCATCGGGACGGAGGAAGACGAGGGTACGGAAGTACTGCTGTTGTCGCCACTGATTTCAGAAGTGATAACACGTGAGAAAGAACCGTCAGTCTTCCCTCGTTCTCTATCGAGGGGCTTAATTGCAAACGCTGCGCGCTGAATCGAGGGAAAGTTGTCCACAAGCTAGTCCTCGAATCGAGTACTCCACCTGAACCGGCCGCACCACACCCCGTCCGCCGTCTCGTCCTTTTAGCCACGTTCTCCATACACCGACTCACCCCCACGGTTGCACCCCTCCTCGTCGGCTACGGCGACGCCGCTGAAAGCCACTCTTGATCATTCGCCCGTACTATATTATTTTTACCCCCGCAACTAGAGCGGCGAAACACGCAGGCGTTATCAAACACGGCATTGTCTAACTTTAATTGAAAATATTGGAATAAATCTTCCAATAGACATTGTCTCTGTACGGGCGCCGCGCGAAGAGATAGGGATGAGAGCGGCTGGCTGGGGTGGAACGAAGAGAGACAAAGAGAGGGTGGAAGAGGGGGGGGGGGAGGGGTGAGTGACTGGATGGCTGGCGAGTGGAACAGGGAGACGAGCATCAACGAGCAGGCCAGAAGAGGTAAATAGCCATTTGTGGTGGAGTTTATAGCGAAGGCACGCTGCTCAAAAATGGCAGTCGGCTCGCAGTCAGTGGACCGTTTTGGCAATTCGAACCAATCCCGAGCCTATTTCCACACCACCCCCTCCCGCCCCCCGCCTACCCCCGAGCGGCTCACCTTTATATCGTCGAAACAGTTCATGCCGTATCAGCGTTTCCGTCCGTGTGGCAAATGGACCACAACCTGCAGCTCTCTTTCTCTCCGCGTGCGTGCACGCGACTGCACGGGGTAATAGGTTATTATTGAGACGCCCGGCTCCCACCGTCTCCAATTTCATTTAGCGGTTTCTCGAGGCAGGTGTTGTACAAACGAGCCGACGATCCCGCTGGAAAACAGCTTCCTGGAACGACACATCGATGTCCCTGCGATGGCGTTTGTTATTCTCCTCTAAGCAGTTAGGAGGGGCCCTCTAATTACTCGATCGAAAGAAGAGCTACCAGCCAGTGGCAGCACATCGGGACGAAACATGCCGTCGGAAGGCTTGAAAGGAACGAAAGTGCCAGGCTGGAAAAGCTTAGCCCGAGGGGCTGCGATTGAACCGCATTCAGGGCTTGCACCGGCCTCGTTCGGAGCAACCGGTAATGACGATAACGAATTCGTCGTAATGGCGGCAGGCAGCCGGTCGTTGTCGACGCTGGGCGGCAACGCCGTCGACGTCGTCGTTTTGGAATTCGAAGTGCGACAGGCTACATAGGTAGGCACGAGCAACGACGACGGTTATCGAAGTCGATCATTCAATTTTGCGCTGCAAATTGTCCGCGCCGGAAACTCATATCCGGGCACTTCCGGTTCTCCCCGGTTCCGCCCCCGGGGGAAGAGGAGCCTCGCGAAAGGGCGGCCCTTGCTGAATGGCCCGGTAAGAGAGAGCCAGCAGCCCAGCCGACGAGGTTGAGAGGGACAGAGAGGCAGAGGGGAAAAAGGGGCCAGGGACTGGCAGCAGAGAATCGTGGAACGAGAAGGTCGCAGCTTCGATGGATGGGGACTTTGGTTCTGGATGAGCGACGAGCTCGCTTCCGGTTGATTCCGCGTCCTGCCTCCCAGCTCTGTTCTTGTCATTACCGACCTCGCCGTGGGTGGGATCTCACCTGCGGCTCCACCGTTTTGTCCCTGCCTTAATTCCTCGTCGAGTGGCGGAAAAATTTGCTGATTCGTCGGCTTCTATCGGTGTTGATTGAGCCACATATATTGTATGGTTCATCGCCGATTCACCGCCGTCCTTTCTCCAGCGAACGGCCAGACCGCGTTCCTGCTGAATTCACGAGCAGTCGGTCCCGCTCGATTTAGTTTTTCTAACTTTATGCATGTAAAAGGATAGGCGACGGGCTACTTCCATCCCTCAGAGTCGCGGATAAAATGTGGTTATTAATCTGGAACCGGATCTAATTCGGGCATTACTATTCATCGCCACAGCCGCCGTCAAACCGACGGATCCACCGGAATTATTCTCGTCAATCTGAACCCCATTGGGAATGGAATTTGCAGCGTACCCCTTCGATTATTTCTACCTTTATGGATCAATCCGTTAGAGAAAGTGAGGCAGCTCGGGCTCCCGTTAATCGTCAACGGATCGTGGAAGCCTGCTACACATACGAGAGGTTGGCCGCCGTTCGTTAGTCGCTGACAGAGGCAAAAGGTGGCAAGGACAACGGCGATCCGATGCAAATCAGAATTTGTCGAATCGATCGACTGTGCGCATCGCGGCGATAATTATGCCCTGGGTACTAACTATAATCGGCTGTGCCTACAGTTAGTGCCTTTTAGCGGACTGGTTCTAAAATTTCCAACTATTTCGGCAAACACATCGAGGCGCTCCGCGTGGATGACGATGATACTGGCTTTATTAACGGCTTATACGCCACTTAACCGGCTTATTTGTATGGATCGCGCTTCAGAAAATCGGCCCATAAACAGACGCTTCCCGCCGCGAAAGGTCGATAAAATTATGCAGAATCGCCGGCCGCTCTTATGAAAACGAATCGACAGCCGACAGGGGCCGACCTCGGGCCCCGTGGATTACATGTTTTCTGATTAAGAGCAGATCCCGCGGATACTCGTTTCACTTAACGCGGACGATCGACGAGCCTCCGATACTCGATAATTTTATAATCGTCGCTCGATGCGTGGCGCGCCGACGGTCGCCGAGCTTTACTCGGGGATGAATACATATATCGAGATCCTGCGGAATATACGTTATTTCTTGCTTCAATTATTCCTAAAACTGCGGCAGAAATTGAATTCTGAGGTAATCAAGCAATACAAATGCAAATACCGCCCAGAGGGAGGTGCATCGAATCGCGGCCATCCCCTCTCCCCCGTCGCAACCCCATTGCCGCGTTACCGCTGTTTCGCATCGCGAAATATTCCGCACAAATAAACAATCGACAGCTACGAATTACATCCATTTAGAATATCGATCGAGGGACGTGTTGTCGTTGAATCCATGGCATTAATAATGCACGGTCTTAATGCACGCTCGACCGACTGCCGATGCATATGGATACAGATAGTGTTTCCCCGCTCGTGACACCCGATTCCCCCACGTTTCTCACGATTTCTCGCTAATTAACCGACGACACCGTCTGTTTGTCGTCGACCTTCCAGAACGTAGCGTTTGCAGCCGTGCTCGCTGCATCAGAAGCGTACAAGTCGCGGTCGTAACGGTCGCTCGTTGTGTCGCCAACATACTCCCGGGACTACAAGTGTTCGTTGGACGATTCGTAATTTCGGATTGCCAGAAACCGCGAGCGAGAACCTCTCAACGGTCCCGTCTACGCGTCGATACACCCTTCAACGTCCCCTGTGACATTTCTTTCGCTCGATCAACGCGCGGCTGATCACGCGCCCGCGTCACATGTCCCCGTTTTATCAGCCCGCTTGTCCACTCCGCGATTCGTTAATCAAAGCGACAATTTGTAACGCATCGAAACGATATCAGCTAATTCGTCAACGGGAAAGGTAATAACGCGTCTGTTGTATTATGCATCACGTTTGATCCTCCCTCGCCCGACAGCCGGCGGGCTCGCGACACGCTATTTCGCTGGAGACAGGGGCGCATCGTTGATTCGCGACGCTTCTGGGGCGAGGCAATTTTTTTTCATTAGCTCTGAAACAGGGATTCCTCGTCCCCCCGGACGATCGTGCCCGATTTGCCGGCAGAAGTTGTCGTTTAACTACTCTCTCTCTCTCTGTAAGTGATGCGACCGCGGTGTACAAAAGACGGTCGGCGCTCGGGACTTGATCGCCAGGACGCGTCGACGGACGCATGAAAGCATTCGCCTTCCGCGAAGGCGTGCCAGAAGTGGCTTTTGTTGCGATTCACGAGTCGTCGGGAATGGTGACGCGCCGATAGCGTCACGCGGCTCGCCGGGATCCGTTTAAGCGCGATTCAAGAGAAAGTTGGCGAAGTTGGTCCGGTTACGGGACAGTCGGTGTCAGCCGCGGCGCGAGCTGAAAGCTTGGGACATCACCCTCAATAATGTAGCAATTCCTGTTCGCCGCCTCTGGCGGGTTTCACTATCCTCGCGTTCCAAACGACTAACGTAACGATACCGCGGAAGAATCGCCACCAGAAGAGGGAGAAGCTTCGCTGCTCGCGTCGCTAGAAAGCTTGTGTACTTGGATCTTCGATCGGGGGCTGAGAGAATCGTTTTCTTCCAGACGCTTAAGCGCGGCGAGGCGCGGCGAGGAAAGAAGTTGGCCAGCCTACTAAAAATTCAAAACGCGAGCGAATTTCCCTGGGAATAAATTTCCAAGTTTTCCGCGCGAGAACAGCCGAGCAAATACAGAGCGGCGAGCTCGCCCGCCCCCCCGAGAGCAACTAGAAAGTTTGACGCATTGCCGGTGAATAAACCGAAACGATTGTTACGCAACGTTTGCGGAAAGAAAGGGGGAGGAAGTTTCCGAAAGTACGTCGTGTGTAACGCGAAGTCTGGTATTATAATACAATAAGAAGATAGCAAAGGAACGCGCTTGTGCCCTTTTTCCAGCTCGTTACGTTCGTCTACCAAGGCCGACGACGGGGGACCATGAACAATACTCAGTCTAACATGACCACGACGTAAGTAATTGACATCGAAGTGGGGAGACGGGTATAAAATTCGCGGGAAATTTTACGATATAATCTTGATGGAAATATCGTGCAGCGGTGAGCTCAAGAGCCGTGACACGCCAGCGATAACCCTATCGCCAGAGGCTGATGGAAAAGACTACCTCTCGTCGCCCCGAGGAAGAACGTCGCACCTACGAAGACAAAGCATGTCCTTGACTGCCGTTATCAACCATAGGAGAGGCCTTCTCGGGTAATACGAGCTCGTTTTATTATTTTCCATCCCGCTTTCCATTTACCAGCGCGAGGCGCACGCTCGATTCACCGTTAGCAGTTATTAATATCGCATCGAACGCTGAAATGTGCCAGGTCTCGCGTGGTCCGCGTAAAACGGGAACGCGGAAAGCGTATAATTTCACGATCATTGATTTCAATTTTCGAGCGGAATATTTTCGTCGTGACGGTCCAGCGATTCGTTTAAATTTATATTTCACCGGGCGTAGTCATGCGACAGCATCGCTGGATATTGCTAAATAACATCGGTGTCCTATATACAAGCGGCGATATCGGGCGTTATATTTTGTCGGTCACGTCGAGATCGGTGCAAACAGGTTACACGCGTCAGACAAGTGCACTCATTCCTTTCGACAGAGCGTTGATTTCAGGGATAGGCAGCAACATGTCACTCCCGTCCTGCATGCCCCAGGACCAGGAGTTCCTGCCGGGGCAACCGCCGGGGTACAAGATCCAGCCGCCGCTTCTAAACAACCAGCCGCAGGAGAAGAACGACTACGAGCTACAGAGGCAGCGCCCGAATTTTCTACCTTTGGCACCCGTGAACACGGCCTGCGTGCCGATCAACGCTTTGGGGCCCGCGAAAAGTAAGTGTCCTTTCCTTAAAGGGAACGTTGGAAACAGCACGCCGAACATGCTCTCGAAACTTTCGCCGACAGCCAAACAGCAGCTTATGGACCAGTATACAAGCCCCTTGGAGAAGCGGAAATGCCACTCAGAAATGGTATCGATAATGAGCACACTTTACGCGAAATTGCTGATCGTAGTTGGAGTCGCTGTGCCCGTCGCAGCCAGCGTAACCGAAAGAGTTCCACCATACATGAACCAGGTGATCAAAGCACCTCTCTGTCAACCTCCCTTGTTGTCTTAATTGCTACAACGTCGTTAGAGCCTACCTTCTACAGCATCAGGAGCGAGTAATTTGTTCTTCCAGGGGTTTTACCTCTACCTCTATCTAGTCAGCGTCCTGTTCGTGATCGCGATGTACGTCATTGTGCTGAGGGACAAGGCCGTGAGGACCCTGACGCAGAAGAACGAGAAGAAACAGCAGACCTTCGCTTTCGACGAGAAGGGTGACCGCGTGAACGTCGGACAGGTAAGGCATCCGTGTCCAATCCTAATCGAAGGGAACATATCTGAACATTGACTCTGTATTTATTCGGGACGTGGCAGCATCTTCTACGTTCGCAGAAAGCTTCCGCAACAGTGTGAAGCTCCAGTTCCTGTAAGTCGTAGCGCCACTATCATACTTGCAAGCTCTTCGATCGATTTCTAATCGCTGCGGGGATACAAACATTGCATTCTCTTTCCCATCCTCTTCTACGCGAAACATTCCTAGACTCGAGAGAATCATGAGGTTACCTAAGATGGAATATCCGAACTGTAGCGTCCCATCAATGAAAATGTTTATAGTTCCTTGCAGAAAAGTTCGGCGGATCCGAGCTTCGGTCGTGCTAATTCGGTCGTTTTCTAACTAGCTACTTAGGCGTGATTGCACCACGCAACACGGTACAAGGAAATCTTTGTTCCCTCAGACGCAACAGTACGGCAGCTTTTGTCTAAGGCTCGGCGCAGTGGGATTTGGCGCCGGCTCGCTGGTATTTACGGGATTGCAAATTGGGGCGGAAATAGCTTCCGGCCCGTTCAGGGCGATTACACCCGGTGCCAGGCTGCTGTTGGTCACGGCACAGATGCACTTCATATTTCTCAACAGCAAGAGTCTCAGCCTGGACAAGCACACCGCCCTCGCGAAGCTTGGCCTGATGCACATGATCGCGACCAACCTCTGCGAATGGTTGCAGGTACTCGTTCGTCACGTAAACGTTCACGAAACGATATTTCGCGGCGATGACGGGGGCGGACAGTTGACTCGCGGACACGTTAAAATTGCGGGGAAGGCAATTCGTTCGCCGACGGCGCGCAAATCAAAGACAACATCATTTGCATGAATATTAAATTTCACGGGAATCTACTCCTCGGGATGGACGGCGCACGGCGAGGAATAATTCAAACCGGGAAAATAGTAAAGCACGATCGTTGTTCCTGTTGTAGCTTCCGGCAATAGAGTGAGGCCGAAAAGAGCCGCACTTCCTTTTTCAGAGCATCGCATTTGATTCGATATAATAATAAGTTGAACTGTGCGTTTATTTTCCGCGAGGCGAGAAGGAAGGGAGGATTTCGTTACCAGGTTAAGCACCTGCGGGCTGCGTTAGATTTCGGGAACGTTTTAATTCCAGCAGGCTAACGACACACGGTATTTAGCATTTATGAAAGTCAAACGACAACGTTTATTTGTAAATTTGTGGAAATGTATCCCGCGGCACGGTTGAGCAGACACCCGTGACTTATTTGCCGGGAAAGTCGAGGCAGTCGTTTATCAGTGACGAAATTATTCCAGCGCGAAGGGACTAGCGTGCTAAAGCGGGAGGCGTGTATTAACGATAATTCGTGGATGGTACCGATACGCGTCATGATACCCCGTGTATTTTTCACGCCGCTCGATCAGCCATTCCGTTTGTTCTGAAAAAGGTGCTGGTCGAGGAGACGCAGCACGAGATCGATCAGCTGGGTCATACGCACGACGACGAGGACGGGATACTCAAGTCCCTCCTGAGAGACGCCAGCCCGTTCCTTTTTCCATGTACAATTGAATTCAGTTTAATTTGCGCGGTGATACTGTTCGAGATGTGGAAGAGGGTGAACGAGAAGATCGATGCAAAGGGCGAGAATCCGTCGAGATCCTCCTATCACCTTAGCATAGATTGCAGCAGCTCTCACAGGTCAGACGGGAATTTAATTAAATCGATAAGACCCCCTACCCCCTTTTCGTCCCGTTAATTTGTTAATGCGATATCGTTGAGATTTTAAGACACTCTTTCCCGGATGTTTTATCTATCCGAACGTTTCCAGGGGTCTTTTCGGCGGGATTCTGGTCGTCGCCGCGACCATACTGAGCCTGATCATGTTCTTCGTCTTGAAAGAGGCCAAACTGAAAATAGCGATCGTGCAAGTTACCGCGCTGGACGCGACTATACTCACTCTAGGTAGACAACAAATTCGCGACGCCCACGATCGGACGGTGTTCTCGTTAATATTGAAATTTCAGGCATGATCGCTTCCGTTGCTGGGACTTTGAAGCTCCAAGCGTTGCAGCAAAAAATCATCAAGCCGTCGGACCTGGACACGACGTTATTGGCAGCGGCTCAAGCTGGAGTCTACCTGCACTGTCTTTTTGGCGTGGTCGGTGACATATTAACGATGGGTCCGACTTGGGTGCTGTCGCTGGTCACAGACTTCCTGGCGTTAATGCAAAGCACGAGCCAAACTTTGCTCATTAAAGTGAGAACCCGATCGCTTTGCCCGAGTTAATAATTGTATCGAACTGACAGCCTCCATTCTGGGAAATGCCTAGATCGCTTGGGGCAGGCGTTGCTCGAGGAACGACAAGCCCGGCAAGGAGCTGATCACCTTCCTGATAGTCGTCAACATAGCGCTGTGGACGGTGAACACTTTGGAGAAATCCCGTGCCGGAGTCCGCCCGGATCACCTGCGATTCTTCGGCGTCTGGGCGTGGACCATCATCACCCACGTTTCCATGCCGCTCGCCATATTCTATCGCTTTCACTCCGCCATATGCTTATTCGAAATATGGAAGACGTGTTACAAGTGCAGGTCGAACAGTGTCGTGCACACGCCCTATTGAGATTATCCTGGGACCGAATGAGTTAGATGTCGCGACCACGTTTCCCGCAATTCGCGCGATGAGCGTACTTTAACTAGCACGTCGAACCAGATTGAAAAGCAAAGTCGAACAAACAAACCACCTGCAACAGAATTCTCTGTCCCTTCAAATTATCACGTAATTACCTGTTTAAAAGAGAAGCAAGAAAGCAAGAAGGGAGAAAGAAGAAAGTAAGCGACCTTCTGTAAATAACAACGTTGTGGGGCATAGGGGGCAAAGTTGCCCACGGTGTCTGCCACCCTGTCACCGTACGGAACTTCTAAGCTGACGCGAGACAAAGGGTGAAAGGAGCGGTTCAAAGCGGCGCGGCGAGACGAACGACACGGTGCCATGGTCGCCGGAATCGATAGAGGTGCGTACTTTTATCGATGTACAGAGGAAAAAGATAGACGGTAACGGTGACGGTGGACCGTCGACAGTTTGATACGGTTTACGGTAAACACATTTCGGTAGCAATCACATCACGAGGCAAGCAAGCCTCGCTGCAGCGAGAAGTAGGTGATGCTTCGGTGGTTGGAGAAAGGGGGCGAGTGGTCGTGAAGAGGCTCTTAGCCAACCCTTTGTTGCTCCTGCCGCCACTATTGCGTCTCCCACTCACCCCCTACGAACGTAGTAGAGGCTCCACTCTTGACCAAAGGCCTCTGATTTACTTAGCCTATCGAGTGCCCTCGGACTCGCCCACCAAGAATACCGTATATACGGCAGCCGACCGTGTACGCCGTGTTCCGAAATTTCCAACTTAATGCTCCACTTACTGTCGTTCCACCCGCCACGCCGAGATTTCGGAGTTTGATTGCGGGACAACGTGTAAATAAATTTGCCGAGGGAATTCGAACTAATCGCGACAGCTGCCCGCACGTGTGTTCTACGTTAGTTTTGGTTGCCTGCCGTTCGCGTCTGAAAAATAGAGGATACGTAGCGATCGTTTAGGATTTAGAAGAATCTCGCGGGAGCCACATGAATCTTCGACGGGAGGAGGAAGAAGGGAGGCGTGTTAGAACACGCGTCACCACCCGCAACGCTCGCCATAGGTTTTGCTTTTTTTGCGGATTTAACGAGGATTTACCGTTCCTACGATTCCTTCCCTTAGCAAGCTTCCGCCACCGCTGCCACGGTCCCCGACACATCCGGAGAAATCTCACGAAGGCCTCGAAGAGAGCGAGAAATCGTAGATTTCCAGGGGTAACTGGATGGATATGAGCAATCGTAGCGTGCACCTCCAAGATAATTTTCAAGAATTTATTCCGGACGAGCGTCTCGCGCTGCCGGAGATTCGCGGCGAATCAAATTTCTCGGTACGCGGACGACCGCGCCTCGCCCCCTCTCGTCGCGCTTCATTTGCTTACTTCAATTTACCATTGAATTTAAAGCTACTCCGTTAATCGATGGTGGTGCCTAATGATCGAATAACGATAATGGTTATTATCGGGGTGAATCGGACACGCTGTCGTTGTATCGATTATTCATATTAACAGAGGAATTATTTATAGGGGACGCCTTGAAAGCGGTGTAATCAAGGGCTGATTAAATTGGCGCGTGACGCCGCGTAAATTCCAAACGATTATTCGCAGATCAGACTCGTTTTCTCGGTACTATTTCTCCTGGAGTGGCGACCTTTAGTGGATGGCACGATGCACCGCGCTCGGCCCGCGGAAAAATCTCACAATTTATCGGGTTTACCGAACCGCCGTCCCTGTAACCCCCCCACCCCGCCGATTCCAAAGTCCGTGATGGAGAAGGGAACAAGTAGAAGAGAACGGCGAGCACGGGGCGACAGCGACGGGACGAGGAAACCTTGATATATCCGCCAAACATGGGGAGCTAGAACGCCTTGGCGGATTTATCGGAGTTGCGGATAATGGATGGTCTTCTCGGGGCTGGGAAACTTTTTTAAATAATATAACGCGCAGCTACCGTAGAGCCTCGATTCAACGACGATCTGAAATACCCGGCTTGCGCCAGCAAACCGGGGGAAAGAGCTCCTACCGTCGCAAACACAGCGGGCAAATAATCGTCCGCGATAGAATTCGCGCAATAGCAGCTGATCGCTGCCTCCACCTACCACTGCTTCTCCAATGCGTACGTCCACGGAGAACGTGTCGATACGTGAAATCGTGGAGCGCTCGAAAAAAAATTATCTCGTGAGTAGCGAGCGTAAAGGAGCCGCGGCAAAGGTCAACGACGGCTGTCCTTCTCGACCCAATTACACGAGGCTCTAATGAATTTTCGATATACCCGCCGCGTTACGCCGTGACGATATTAAAAAAAAAGAGAGAGAAAAACAATTACCGCGAAGTAAATTATTCGGTCCTGTCGGAGCGACGCCGGGCGAGAGAAAATAAATGACAGTGGTATTGGCAGAGCAAGTACCAGACAAAAACCACCACCGGAGGTCGTCGATTGGACGATCCCCGGGAATGTATTTAATTCGATTGGACTCCGCCGCCATCTGGACGGGACAAGGAGGGCGAGAGGCCCTGGGGGGGGGGGGGTTGACTCGCAGCAAGGGTGAGGGAACCTCTGTTTCCGGCGGAAATGAGGCCTTCGCGACTCGTACTCCCATCCTCAACCCCTTCTGAGTCCTCCCGAATGCCACTTTCGAGCCCCCTCGACCCGACTGTGGCCATTCCCCTAACCGAACATTCTATCGCCCTCTATCAGGTGGACGGGGCTTCGGGGCGGAGATCGAGGGGGCAACAACGGTGCAAATCGTATTTATATTCCATCTCTCATGACCAGGTAAATATTTTCAACGGCTACGGTCGACGTGTATCGCGCACGAAACTTGCGAATCCCTGGCAAATCGTTTGAAATCCACCCTCGGACACGCGGCAGGATTATACACGCACACGAAGACACGCCTCTGTTCCCGTTTCGCAGCCGCCGTGTCTCTTTTAAATATTTAAATTATAAATATTTACCAGCGCCGCGAAATTCAAGCATGAAACGCGGGGGGTTGGTGGTTATGCGCGATTGAAAATTGCCGAGAACAGAGCCGCGCCGCGGCGATATTGTCGTCGTCCTCGTCGCTTGTTTATCGGGATTTATTGAAACGCGGGACCGCTTCCCGGCGCGGTTAAAGTTTAAACGAATCCTATTTCTACGATATCGCGCGTTTGCCATTGCGAGGGGACGACGGCCTGGTAAAGGGGACAGGCGAGAACTGGGGAGGAAAAATCAGAGCCAGAAAGAGGCTCGGTCTAATGCTTCCCTCTCGCAGCTCCCGTGAATGTCGCCCCTGCACGGCGAGGATGTAATTTTCGCTGTATGCTCGGATTAGAAGCCGGCTCGTCGGTGGCTCCGCGTTATACCGCTTGATAAGTATTGCCCCCTCATGCCTCTTGAATACACTAGAACTGGAAAAGGGATTCGAGATGATCTCAAAGCGATCGATTGGCCTCGACGTGACGTCATGGGTCACGGCGATAGGCGGCCGTTATGTCTCGTTAAGAGTCCACCTACCGTAATAGCGTGAATTAATGATAACGGCGTAAGGGGATAGCACAACCATGCAGCTTGCAGCACCGTGAAAAGCTATTATTACAGAACCTGGCGTTGCCACTTCACCGAGCTTTATTTTAACGCTTCGGAGTAAAAGAGAAAACTTCGTCGAGCTCCTCCGTAGCTCCAGATCTTAAGAAACCGATACTAATAGGCAAGCATACGTCTGTGCGCATGTGTAGCACCGCTTCGTATCCAATTATTCCATCTAGACACATGATGTGTCTCTCGTCGTTGTATTAGGTACTTGAATGGAACCGACATCTGTTTATAGAATATAAGTTGCTGATGGAAAAAGTAGATTACGCGAGCTCGCCGTTCTCGGAAACGAGGAGGGACAAAACTTTTACCAGATGGTATTTCTTAAAAATCAGGTAAGCGGATCATTGGGAGATTCGATAAAAAAAGAAATCCTCGCGGAGAAATGCATCGACGTAAGATACTCTCTCCGTCCTCCTTTTCAATTTACAATATCGTAAAAAATGTTATACCGACGGTAACTTTGGTCGGTATATCATTTGACAATTAATCGACTAGCTGTCTACTAAAAGAAAAGAATAACTTTATAAACGATATACAGGCTGAATAAGAAGCTGGTACGTGTTTTACGATTTTCATTTATTCGAGCGCTTAAGACTATAAGTTACATTGTCACATAATGTGTAACCGATAGAATAAGAAACTTTCTGTAGTTCGTAGATATAGTATCTGCTGTTCCAGCTTAATGTATGTAGTAATGTAAATTTGTAATAATGCCGGTGCATTGACATTCTAAACACAGTGTTTCAATTAGATTTTTAGTCTCTTTTTGCTTTTACCTTCAAGGAACTGCTACGACGCTCGCAGATATGCCACTGATTTTTTCGCAACGATGTAATAACAAATTGTTCACTTTCTATACACGCGTAATTGAACTTGCGTCGGCTTTGGCATCCTCGACGGTTCCGATGTTTCTGGGAGCTGAGCATACTTCGCTAATGACCGTATCTAGAACAGAAGAACCAGAGACTTTGGAGAAAACCTATGTAAAAGGACAAAGCGTACAATCCTTCTATGTACTTTTCCTACGAATATACAAATAATTTTCAAAAGCTTCAAGAAGCCATCCGTGTATCGCTGTGTTTCTTAATTTCTAACTCACTTTTGAAACTCCCACTCTCGATTGTCAAGGGGACACACTTGCCGAGTCTTCAACCAACGTGAGATGCAATGGAAATGGAACGCATGCTACGCAAAAGAGAAGTCGAGAAATTAGCATACATCGCGTCTGCGATCGAACTCCAAATGCGTATTGTGTAGCAAGTACTGTTACGATGAAACGCGTACATTACAGACACCCCAAGCTACGGTACATTCTTCGCTGGTGGCTGATGCTTGATTCGCTTGGCACTCGATGCATAGATCCATTATATGATTCCGGCAGATAGCACAATTGTCCACCACGATGTCTGTGAATCGATTAAGTGCACGATTAACGAGATATGTCATGAGGAAGTTACCAAAACAACTGCATTGTGTTTCGTAGCAATTGGGAAAGATGCAGGGACTCTGAAATACGTACCCCATGCCCAGAGTGCCACAGCGTTCCACTGAAACAGAATATTACGATTCTCTTAATAACCGTTGGATGTAAACCACGCGAGTGTAGCGCAAATGACAATGCGAAACTGAGGTTAACATTCGACGATCGAACTGTTAAGATGCGTATAATCTACATAAGTGCCGCAGAACAGTTCGCCCAGATTTTCGCCTCACCTTTTTAACTTCGAAACGTTTCTTCTCTCCTTTACTACTGCTCGAGGTTGGTAAATCATTTTCTTCGTCGTCTATCTCCATCGCAGACGCCATCTTTAAATTTTGATGTTTAAAGCCAACTGACATCTCGCGCCAGCGACTCGAAATGCCACGAGCAGGTCCGAAATTCGAGCATGTATTTCTCTAATTACAAAATACTTTGTGAGCGTTTTCAAGCGCTATATTGCTCTAAAGCTGATGCTTTACTATCGCAATGAATGATGGTTATAAATCAAGGCGCAGGTAGTAAAAAAAGTGTATCACCGAGCCGACACGTCGATACAGGGTTATATTATCAGAGGAGATACTGATATACGAACACAAGACGACAGACCTCGATTTTAAAGTTGTTCAGTTCTACCGTTTGTAATCTGAAACGGACTGCGAGGCATAGTACACGATGAGACGAAAGGCGGGTGTCGGCGCGATTCATAAACAGAAGTTGGAGCAGGAGAAATATAAAGACAAGGGGACAGAGATCCAGGAGAACCAATTCGAGCAGATGACCAAGCAGATGGAGACCTTTCGTTTCAATCTGGAGGAATTTGCAACCAAGCATAAAAATGAGATTAAAAAGAATGCACGCTTCCGGCGACAGTTCACTGAAATGTGCGCATCGATCGGCGTAGACCCTCTGGCCTCGGGTAAAGGCTTCTGGTCGATCCTCGGGATAGGGGACTTTTATTACGAGCTCGCTGTCCAGATCGTTGAAGTATGCATGGCCATCAATTACAAAAATGGTGGATTGATATCGTTGGATGAACTTCGGACGAGATTAGTTCAGGCCAGGGGACGTAGAAAAGAACATCAGGAGATAACGAACGAAGACTTGCTAGCCGCGGCTAAGAAGCTAATGATCTTTGGTAATGGGTTCTCTATTGTTCCAATCGGTAAAGGCAGATACTTGGTGCAGTCCGTTCCTGGTGAACTTAGCATGGACCATACAGCTGTATTGCAGCAAGTCAGTTTATCTGGAAACGCGTACGTCTCAAAGCTAATGCTATGCAAGGATTTGAGGTGGAATCCGGGTCGTGCGCAGAACGCCTTGGACCACATGGTAAAAGAAGGACTGGCATGGTTAGACGAGCAAGGTGAAGACGAAATATTATATTGGTTTCCTAGTTTATTTACAGCCTGTATCACATCTAAAGACTAAGCGCAATGTTGTATGCACTATCTATACATAGGCAGCGTTTTGAAAACGAGGGAGATATATCTGTAGTATAAAATGTATTTTTAATGTGAATAAATTTACACGCTCTTATAATATTTACACAACCAAATATCTATACTAAAATTCGTTTAAATGGACTAAAATATTGTCATCTAATTTCATTCGCTTCGTTAAATCTAAAACAAACACGTTTAGAATCATTTGGGGAGGTATCGCTGTTACAAGGATATAGTAAATACATACCTTTGTATATCTTGCAACGTGTACTGTGTCAATTGTTGGTTGCAAATCAATAACTCTTTACTCAATTCATTATTTTCCTTTTGCAGAGCAATTATTTTGCTTCTAAGTTCTTTAGCTTTTCCTTGAAACTTCCCTGTCAAACATTTTGCTTCATCTCTCCATCTAAAACATTCATTAATGTAAAGCTGTTAATATTTACTTACAAGGGAACACCGCGAACCCGGACTCACCGATTGGAACGCAACTTTGTGGGTGTTTAGAGTGACTCAAAACAAGAACAACGGCGTGTTTCATTTGGGCCCTATCGCCTTTTAAGGGGGTGAAAACTAACCTCAAAGTCAAATTGGCACTTCCACTTTTTCGCGTATAACTCTCGAAGTACAACAGACAGAAAAAAATGTTTCAAACAAAAGTTTAATGGTGCAATAAGCGCTACAAACTTGCGTTAACAAAATTTTGAAAAGAGTTTAAAAAAAAATATCTGAACGAAAAAATTTTTTTTTTTAAATTTTGTTAACGGAAGTTTGAAGCACTTGTTGCATCATTAAACTTTTGTTTGAAACATTTTTTTCTGCTGCTATACTTTGAGAGTTATACGCGAAAAAGTGAAAATGCCAATTTGACTTTGAGGTTAGTTTTCACCCCTTTAAAGGGCGATAGGGCCCAAATGAAACACACCGTTGTTCTTGTTTTGAGTCACTCTAAAAACCCACAAAGTTGCGTTCCAATCGGTGAGTTCGGGTTCGTGGTGTTCCCTTGTTAGTTGCGTACATGTACGAGATCTCCATACTTTTTACTTAATTTTTGATGAACATGAACGTGATGGATTAGCTCCTTTGTTCTTTTATCAAATTTATCTTGTAATTTATTCACGTGATCTGACAGTACTGATTGACAGCAATGACACTTATTTTCCACCCTGTGATAAAAGTATTATATACATATATAATATCGCCTGAGACACTGAAAACGTAAATTTACTCACGTTATGTCGAAAGTGCGTTTACTTTTTACATCGCATGAATAAGCATTCATTTCGTCCGTCAAGGCATCCCGGAATTTAGTTTCGCGTATACAATTTGCTTTCTGAAGATTAAATTCCAATTCCTGAATTTTATTTTCGAGAGAACATCTTTCGTTATCTCTTTTTTGTATCTCGTAATCAAAGTCTCGTTTCAATGACTTTAACTGCAATACGAGAGTTTCTTTATCTCCTAGTGTTTTAGCCAATTGGCTCTCTAATTCCGAGTACTGTTTGGTTATGTCTTTACTCTCGCGATTAGCTTTTTTCATTTGATCTTCTATGTTTGTGGAATGCTGCTGTTCTAATTTTTGTAACTTATCGTTTGCAGTAACCAGTTTTACTTCAAGAATAACAATTTTATCTTTTAACTCTTTCATTTCCATATCATGTCTGTTTTTAGCTATTGCTTCATCAAACACTTGCAACTGAAGTTCTAAACGCTTCGCTTTCTGTTCAGAGTCCAATATTTTAACATTCGAGTCCTTACGTAATTTATCTAGCTCCTCGTCGGCAAGTCTCAGTTCTCTTTGAACTTTCTCTAGCAACGCTGCTTTTTCTCGCAGTTCCGCTTTAAGCTCCTTAATTTCTGCTGAATATCTTTGTGCATTAAATTCAATATCGTCTTTGGTCTTTTTACTCAATTCTTGTATTCTCCCATCGTATTCATTCGCAATTATCGCTAGCCGATGTTCCAGTCTAGCTTTTTCTTCTACAACAAGTGTCTCGCGATGAAGCACCAAATCCTTTTCCCTAACTGCAGATTCTATCAATTCAATGGCTTCCGCCATTTTATTTTTTGTCTCCCGATCTTTCTCGATTATATTTTCGGCATATCTCTTAACTTCGTTCAATTTCTTATCCAATTCTAATTTGGCTTGAGTGACCTTGTGCGTCTCTGCATTAGCATAAGCTAAATCCTTTTTCAGTGTTTCTATCGTCACCTGATTATTCCTGTCTTTTGAAACATAAAAGTAATGTCTCCATTTATTACAAAAGATTAGAAATATGTGTTACTGACCTTTAACTTGAGCATCTTTCTGCAAGCTTATGTATTTCTCCGCAAGTTCGTTGTTTTCTTTAGTCAAACCTTCGTTTCTTTCTTTACTCGTTTCATACAGTGTTTGATGCTTGACAAAATTATCTTTGGCCACTGAAAGCTTTTCTTCTAACATCTTTATAGCTTCTGAATAACTCTCCTTAATAGCATACGCTTGCTCCTGATAAAACTTTGTCCCTTTTCCATCCGTACGACATCCTTTTAATTCTTCCTCTAAGGTACTTATGGTACTCAATGAAATATGCCACAGCTGCAGAACGGAATCTTTCTCTGCCTCTAAACGCACGATACGCTCCTGTAAATTCGTTATTTCTTTCTGATGCCAATCCTGGCTGCTGCATTCCTCCAAATGAATATGCTTGAAGGATTCTCTTATGTCGTCGGCCTTTTGGCTTTCATTTCGCAGAATTTCTAATTCAAGTCGTATGTTACTTTGTTCTGCCTAAAAATTACAAAATTCGTGATACACATTCGTGAGTAAGATTAATTCTATAAAAGTGCATACCTTGCATGATTGCAAATCCCGTTTCAGTTCCTCCACGATCTGGTGTTGTTCCTCGAGTATTACATCTCCTTCCGTGCTACATTGACGAACAGAAATCGGTTGAATGCCTTGTAATTGATAGACGTGTAACCTCAACTAACCCTTGTTTCAAGCCATCGTCCTGCTTCGAATCGAGCATTTTGTCGCTGGAAGAAATTGTGCTTCAGGATACTATCTTGTTTGTAGACTCATTGTGAAAAAATATTGTTCGTTTAATTGATGTTCACGACCCTAAGTCACATGTTCTAAATAAACAAGGCGTCATTCAAGCCTTCGGTCCCTAAACATCACATTGCTCATTTCACAGACGGTAGTATCCTGTATCCGTACTAGGGGTACGTTTCGAGAATGGTTTCATTTATTTGTACTTTCATATTTGAAGCAACAAATATGTAGGCAAGCTGAATAAATCCATGCATTTGTTAATAAAATTAGACGAGGGATAGAATAGTCGGATCGCCCAACGCTGTTTTCTGTCATCCGATTTCGGGGCCATGAGCCATTACCATTTTCGTGTCACGTCCAACGTTATCGGCTCAAGCTAAAATAACAGTGCAGCACTACCAGCAGTCGAACAGACACGTCCAGTAATTTAGTCGAGTAGCGAGTAATTTGATAATTTACCATTGTTTTACTAAACTACTTGACTAAATATCAGTGTCCACACACGAAAAATTACTAAATTATTTGCTACTCGACTAAACTATTGGACGTGTCTGAACCGGCCTTTACAGCTGACAGTATATTATCGACTGAAATTCATTGCTCAACTATGTTACCAGACACCGATAAATGCATTTGACAATTCAATAATTTAATTATTGTACAAAATACTTTTGTACCTTTGTACTTTCTTTGACTGTACGAATTTGTTTTAAGAAAAGCTCTTTATTAACATGATTATATCATAGGCAGTCCTTCTTTTCTTTTAGCGAGCATCTCTGTTGAACTGTTCAAAGTAGGCCGCAGTAGGTTTGTTCTTGTAAAGAACACGGTTCAGGTACTCCTGATGGGACTTTTGCTGGTGCGCAAGCTGTAAATTCTCTTCGGCAACTTTCTTCTTAATATCCCTACAACAGGACAACACAGATCCATTATCTCGGCATGAGATTATTATAGATATAGGTACTAATTATTGACGAAAGAGCTCTTACGCCCTCCTTCGATCCAATTCGCGCTGGTACGTGTGCGCTACCACGGCTTGCGAATTCATTAACTGGTCCCAGTCCTCGTTCCTCTGTTTCTCCTCCAATTTCATTCTCTGAAAAAGAAGCTTTTCTTGAGCAGAACCGAGCCTTTTTTATTCGCCTGGCCGAAGCGAGCTCTCGCAGCCGCGACTACGCCTGGCATCGTTTCAACCAACCGTTCCGCCGCTTTTACCTCGATTTCTTTCATCTGGAGTGCCTGCGCATCCCTGAAAGCCCTAAGCTGGTCCGCAGTCATGCCCTTGTAACGCGTAGCCAACGGCTTGTCGGGTCCACGGGTGCTCTCCGCCTGCTCTTTGGCTTCCGTGAGGAAGTCCCCAGTCACGTGATTGTAGATTTCCGCCTTGTTGTCCTCTTCGTCTTGGAGGGCTTCGCAGTGGCGGCGATGCTCCTGCTCCTCCGCCTGTTCAAGGGCGCGGAAGAGATCGTTGACTATCGTTCGATTAAAACTCGTGGGCCCAGCGAGGCATGCACAGCGTCGAAGGGGGAACAAGTCAAGGACGGGATCGCGCGGCGGGAGGAAGCACGGGGAAGCTTTGTGACGATCGCTGGTCGCCGCGTTATTATCCGCGAGGCCCGTAGCTGACGGTGACGTCACCGAGTTTGCTCATCGACCATAGCAACCTCGTGGCCGCTGTAAACGGTGCCTCACCTTCGAGGAAGGTTTATGTTAACTGCAGCCCGTGACGAGCGAGTACGCGAGGTTTATTTTCAACGGGTGATTTGTGCCGCGGCACACGCGCCACCGGGGATATTCATCGCCGAGAGGAGGGAACGGTATCGAGAGGAGGACGAGAGCTACTCCCGGCTCGCTGTTGAACCCTGACATTTCACGGTCCCCGTCGTTGGCCGCCAGCGACAGCTAACGAGAGGGGACTTTAAATCAATTAATGCGACGGAGGGCCATCGGGTGTTAATTATCTGAATTCTCGCTTTCTCGCTCGGCCGCGGCGACCCGCGGGCAGAACAAAAACCCGGCCGCCAGGGAAATAGAATCGTCGGATAATAAGATTCTTATCTGTCGTGCGGTCCCTGCCGTTTTGTTGTCCGCCTTCCCTCCTCCGAGGACTAAATAGGAGAAAGCCTTACCAGGGCTCGATTAAATCTCGCGGTGGCTTCGTTCAACCTTCGACGGCATTCACGTTCCATCTGATCTAACGCCATGGCGCGCTTGTCCCTGGAGATGACGGCTTCCTGGTACGCTTTCTCGGCTTCCTGCTGATCTCTCTCCGCCTGCACGCGCTCGCCCATTTGCTTCTCGATCCACCATCTCGTCTGCTCCTGTTGCGCCTTCGAGCGTCCCTTACCGCTACCATCCTCGCCCTCGAATCTGCACAGTCGGACGGTCGAATATTTAATACCGCCATCCCGTCCACATCGGAGATCGACGGGACCGTCGGGGGAAAAGGAGATTGGCGGCGGCAATATTTACTTGTGCGCGGAAGCTTCGTCTCTTATCGGGGCCACCTTTTTCAGAGCGTTCGGATCATATAAATCGTAATCACGTCGATCTTCCGTTCGCTGGCAGTGACGTCGGAAATTTTCGATATCTTTATTTATGTTCCGCCTCTCCTGAAAGTCGAACGGACGGGCACACTGAATAACGTTAGTTCCGCATATACCTAGGATACTTATTCCGCGGCAAAAAGCGCGCGAAGAGAGCAACAACGATAACCGTTGCACGAGCGTCGGAATCTTTAACGATGACACTGCAAGGGACGATTAATCATCCGGTTGGCTATGCTCCTTTTGTTCCTCTCGTCTCTCTTCCACCGCGTAATTGACAGTTTACCTCTTCTTGTTGCTTCTCGAGGAGCAAGGCGAGCTTGCTGCCGCGAATCAAATTCTCGTCAAGCTCGGATTCCCTGGCCTGCTCCACCTCGCGCAGCTGCTTCTTTTCCGCGACCTGTTTGTCCAAGAATTCCTTGTCTATCTGCGAACAGTACGGACGAAGGGTCGTTATTCTTTCGCGGCCGATCTGTGATAGGCTAACCGTGGCTGTCTAGGTACTAGGGAAACACTTTGCTCCCGCTTACCCCAATTTTTCTGAAACGTGTGTTGAATATCCGCTGCTTCCTTTCCTCCTCTATCTGCCTCCTTCGCTCGATGGACGCGGCCAGTTTCCGGTCCTCCTTGGTGATCACCTGGAACTTCAGCATCCTGCCAAATTCGATTTGCTGCGAGGACGAACGTAACCGAAGCCTCGAGTGAGCTTGGCCGCGAAAGCCCCACGGATCGAATGAAATTCGTTACCATGGAGCGTTTGGGCGATAAACGCGACGCCAAATCGTGAATTCCGAACCACCCTCGTTCCGTAGTATAATAAGGTAATTGACCCAGTTCTCGATCATTTTCACAAATATTATGATAGCCATAAAGGGTGTTCAAAATAATATTAAACAACCTTTAGAAAAGAATAAATAATAAGATGGAAATTAAGCATTCCTTAATTTAAAAGTTTGTGTTGAACATGTTTTGTATGTTTATACAAGTGTTTTATGAAAAAAATTATTTTTTGTACTTAAGTATATAATAAATATTGAATTATTAAAATTTATAAGATAATTTAATGAGATAAATTATTTATAAATGTTTCGGAAGGATTTTTACCCGTTTTCGTATTTTAAGTTTTCTTTGTAACCTCTCTTTTCTTGATCGACTACAAGAGCAATTACTGATCGACAACTATAAGTTCCGACCGTAATTTAGTGATCGACATCTGGGGCATCAACATTTTTTATCTCAATTATAATTTCCACATTTAAATATATATAGATTCTAATTTTTACTTTGCTATTCTCTATATTAATGTTAAAATTAACTGCTAAAAGAAAAAAATTTGATTTTGGTCCATTTACATAATTTTTTTCATTAAAACATTTCGACCTCCTACTAACTAATCGACAACTGGGGCAATTACCTTACTAAAGGTGCAAATCCACGACGAGAGAAAAATAATACATGAAATTAGACTCTCGCGAGACAAGTTTCACGATATATTTTCAAAAATCTCGGGACTGTTTCCATTATGTACAAAAAAGTCTCAAGTAAAACTCTCATCGTGGATTCGCACCTTTATACACACACCGACGGATAGGTATCGCGTCTTCCGTGTATAGATCTTGAAAAAGGATTTCATAATGATTGGTTCGCCTGACAGGTCGCGCGATCTGAATTTAATCCGATTTTTTCTAAACACGAGCTTCCTCGAGTTTCGACGATGTCGAGATCCCTCTGACACACATTCGCCCAGCTAATTACTCAGCCGTAAGGACATTTGCATGCTAAGGTCACGTGAAGAGCAGCTGTCGGAGGCGTAAACATGTGTTGCACTATCCGTTGATTCGGGGAAAGTCATTACGCGTGACTCGTGACTCCGTCGTTCGTGCATTTATCACAGCTGGACGCGTGCATCGATCGCGTAATCATGCCGGCGGTAAGATCGCAAGGAAGGGAACGGGGGAAACGAAACGGCTTAGTTTCCTCCTTTGATTTCGTTGTACGACTCGAATCCGCGTCTGCGTGCGTACAGTGAGTCAAGCGAAATCTGTTGCTTTTTCGTAACAATGATAAGGTGGCAATGGTAGCGGCGCATGCGACTATACCTACGTGTGATTCGACTCACGTGGAAGCCGCGAAATGTCACGGCTTATTAAATATATACGTATATTCCGGGGTCAAGTCGTTGGAGACCAAGTTGGGAAAAAGCTCGGTGTAAAGTATAAATCGTCGGGAGAGTGGTTCGAGGGGCAAAGCCTCTTTACGGTTTCCAGCCGGATACGATGAAAATAATATTGCCGACGGGATAGATTTTAAGGAAGCGATTGCCTCGCTTCCTCATTCATCGATCCCAAGGGGGCAATTTGTATCGTTTATTTCCCCCGGTGACGCTCGCCACTGCGACGTGTAATGTTCCTGGAAAATGTAAAAGGAAACGCGACGGCCGCGAGATTTCGCTGTTCCTTAATTACGCACACGTAACCGACAAAAACAAGAAGCGTGTCGTTTATCGTCGTCCAATGATAGGTTCCTTTCCGGTTCATTACTCGACGATTATACGACACGAGGCGTACAGAAGTCAACGATTCCAGGTCTGTCGATTATTTATTCGTCTGCTTGTTTTCGTATTTCATGCCACATGCGCGAACGGCGATAAATACGCAGTAGTTTTCAGAACAAAGCAAATGTATGTGCTGCCGCTGTTTAGAATTTTGCACCGTTTTATTGACGGGCATTACCGTAAAAATTGTACCGAACTGGAGGTTAATAATCGCAATTAGTTCCCGGTTAATGAGAGAAAGGCACGTGTGCCTCGCGTGACCTATATTGGTGGTATCGGGCCATATGGCCACCGATTGCGAGCGTAGATCGTAAAATGGGCAGTGCTCACTGAACGGGAATAAAAGCCTCCCTGTGATAGGGAAGGGACTTGTGGTGATAAAAGTGAGCAAATAGGCCACAAAAGTTTCCTCTGTGTTTGGGAGACAATGGGTGAAAGAGTTTCTGGTAAATCGGAGCACTTGCTCGGCTGTAGACCGTGACTTCACATGCTGTTGCATTCTAAAATGGTCATTTGTAAGGGGCGAACAGATCAAGCAATAAAATACGGAGAAAATAAATATGTTTTCTACTACGCGGAATCTCAGTAATTGCTAAACGTGCGTTAAAATGCCTGATATACTAATCGTAAGAAGAGTTGATATCACTCCCACCATTATTTGGTATCCAATTACTGTTGTTTACATTCCGTTATCGTGTTCAATGAATGTCAAATAATGTTTACAAGCTCAGGTTTAGTGGAATGCTGGAATCTTTCCGTCGTTGTACGACTTGCGTTGCATGTAATTCGGGAAATATAAGAACGTTAACTTATATTTATGTTACATCTTTTTTCATCCAAGCCACTATACAGTAGGGTAAATTGGTGCTAAAATTCCGGCGGGTAAAAAGTCCCGAATGCAAAACCTCCATTCGTAAACTATCGATCGAATATTGCAGCATAACTATGTTGATGGCAAAAGTAAAGGGGAGGACTTAATTTGAGTTTAAGAAATATGGCCAAAGTGCTTAAAAGATAGTTATATCTTTATGTTGAGCCAAGATTATTGTGCAATTTTTTGTTCAAGCTGAATCTGTGTCCTGTATTTTCATTCTTTTGTTTAAAAAAGGGTGCCATAGTATTTTCTTTCAATATTGTATACAAAAAAAATGGTTTAAAATATTTGTTGATTTCAAAAGTGTTTTTTACTTATTTTGCTGTGTTACACGAAAAGCTGATTAGAAAAAATATTAAGGACTTTTTATCCCAAGCAATTTTGAATTGACACACATTTTGTGATATAACTCAGCAAAAAATAACACTATTAACCAACAACTTTGTAAAAGTAAAGCATAATAGTTGCAGTTTATACAAAATAACGCCGTATATCTCTAGATTGTTCTTACTAAATTTTACATAGGTTTATATGAAAAACGGGACTTTCCCCACCCTACCCTACTTTCACCGAAACACCGTGCATATTCAAAATTTTATATTAAAATTGTATTCTCTCGTGTGAACGGGTCCATTAACATACATGAATGTGCACAAGGTAGACGGCGTGTGCGTACACATTGAACGAACAGAAACCGCATGACACGGCGTGCCTCGCCGCTCTATTGTCGACGCGCTTGCCTGTTGGACGAAGCGTCCGGAATGAAATGCAAAATTTCACGCGCGGTTTAATCCGAATCCGCGTTTCGTTTCGCGGAAGACCGCGCTCTATGTTCTCGCGGTATCGCGATACAGACTCGACCCAGAGAAGATGCCCCGAAGCGACGCGAGACTCGACGGCGCCTGCGTGGCCATGTGACGTCATTGGCGAACCGGGCAGGCCGTCCACTAGACATTCAGTCTCGCCTCAGCGTTGAAGGAGGTTGTATCAGCGGAGCACGTAACCCGACCAAGCGTATCGCAGCAGCGGTCAGACTTTGGAGGAGCCGAACCCGACAAACGACGTGCTCCATTATATCGCTAAACGCGCCTGACAAGACGGGATCGCGTGCAATCGACAGAAAAAGGTGCGAAAAAAAGAGGGGAGATCGATCTCCCGTTCCCGTTGCTCCCTACGTTCTCGTTTCCCGCGACAGTGGCATCGTTGCTCCGTTTCGTGTCGCGTCGTTCCAATTAACGTCCCCACCGAGAAGCACGTGTCGACCCAGTGTGCCCAAGTAAAAGGAAGAAGAGGGAAAGGGGACCGGGGCACGGCCATCGCTCGCTCTCGTTCGGAGGATGCTACTACTGCCGTCGCTCGAGTGACGAGTTCCGATCAGGCAGCACGCGCACACGGTTCCGCCGTCTCTCGGGGAGTGCATGCAACGTTCGAGTGCGTTACCGCGCGCGTCGCTTCTAGGCTTCCTCTACTATGCACACTGAGAGAGGATCTCGCCTGCTATGAGAGAATGAGCTGCTCGGTGAAGATCTCGTGTGGCAAGGGCTGGAGTGGATCGCAGCGGAGGATCAACTCCCTCGCGGAGGAAACTACGTGCTCGACGAGCGGAAACGCTAGCTGCGCCGGCCTAGCCGCCCAGCCGGCCACCGTCGTGTCCACGTCCACGTCGACCACGGCCACCACGTCCACGGCGACCACCACAAACACCGTCAGCGGCGGCGGCGGGGGCCAGAGGATCGCGCCGCCCCGTCCCATCAAGTCTATCGCCGTCAGGAAAGGGGAGGATACCACGAAACTGCTCAAGTACATCGACGATAACGTCATCGGCAAGAACGGCACGTTCTTCGGACCATTCGGCCGCAGGAAAGGTCAGTGATCAATATAGTCTTCACCCCTACCGCCCCCTCTGGCCCTCTAGCCCTCTAGCTTCACCTCCCATTCTCCCCCTCTTTCTCTCTGCCTCTCTATCTCTCTGCTCCCATGGCCGACGACACGCATCGCCTCGGGATTTGCGTATCTCTTTGAGGTAGTCAGCATCGTTCGATTAACAGCGCGATGCTTAATACTCAGTCCTATCAATAAAATCGAAGGTTCTCGGAGCGTGAACGAGCGGGCCCAGCCGTATGGAGCTCGAGGTTCGTTCTTCGTTCTAGCCTCGCCGGGACTCTCGTTCCGCTGTAGGTATATAGACGGACGAGTTTTTCTAGAATCGGCCAGCGGAGGCCCCGGTTTCTCGAGCCCGTTGCTCCTGCTCAAAGTCTCTCGCTATGCCGAGCAACGGCGGCAGGGATGCCCTGCAAGTGCACTCTGCGTATACATTTCGTAACTCGATACTTGGCAGGCCCGCGGAAACCTCTCGCGCCTCTTGTCCGTCTGTGCGCGTGCATTCGGAGCGCCTCGAATTAAGAGCGCACGATATCGCGCGCACGCACACTGCCGGGTCGATATCGCGAAAAGAGGGTGCCCAGCTCTATTGTTAATATCGTCGCGTCCGCCACGCGTGAGATCCTGTCGGAGGAACACCGCCAGGGCCCTTCCTCCTTTATCGCCCAGCGAAACCGGCCCGATCACCGTACGTCCATCGCATAATTAATTTCCCTCGAGTGTTTTGCTTTGACGGAACGGCGGAGAGGGGGTTCGAGGCGTTGGCAATACAGGGAACTTCAAAGAGATTGATCGAGACTTCGGCTACGAGTTCTGTGTGTCGAAACGAGGGAAACGGTACAGAGGAGCCTTCCAATCACTCGCGAGAAAGATCGACCTTGAACCCACGTTCCTAGAGACGCTTTTCCCTACCTTGGGTACATAGAACACACGAGCTGCTCAGATCAGCCTCGTTGGGACAGCCTGTACGAATGTTCGTCAACGTAAACATCGCCATCCTGTTACGGGAACTCGTATGCCGGGCCCTGTTAAATATTCAGAAGCGCGAATGTTTGCGCCATCGTGTTATTTAAGTGTCGTTGGCCCACGATCGTACCGAAGGCCACCCATTTTTCTGACCCACCGACGCCGCGCCGTGAATCTCTCGACTCGTGGATGTTTCCACACGATCCACGAGCACCGCGACCATTCGAGGATCGCCAGCGTTCGCCGGAAGTCGTTTCGTTCGTCCGAGCCGCTTTTTTCCGGGGTGAGGAGGACTGTCCCTCAGCGTCGCGCGATGCCATGCGTCGTTTGATCGATGTTAGGCGTCCCACCCCGTCGCTTCGTTCGGTCCTCCAGGCTGGAGGTGATTACTGGAGGATTCTGGGGAAGAAAGCCCTGGATATTCCGATCTCGCGCGGCAAGCTCTCTCACCGCCACCTACTGCAGGCCACGTGCTATGCAAATAAATTGCCAACTTCGTCCATTTAAACGCATCCATTAGCGCGAGTGCTCGCGTTCCCGATCTAATTTCCTTCGAGAAGCGCCTCTCGGCCGCCTTTAATAATCGCTCCTCGAGCGTCGAGCGATCTTCGCGCCGCGCAAATATTAGATAAACGACGTCTCGTAATTACCTTGAAAATCGCCTAGATCGTTCGAGATCGTTACGCGGGGGAAAGTCGAGTGTTTCTTGCTTTAACGGAAGATTAAGAAAGTAATTGAGATACAGCCTGTCCTACGTAGTAATGTAGGTTGTAGGCGCGACGTCACACTGATACGCTATCATTAATTCGAGTAGACGCGCACGGTGTCGAGTGTCCTTGCCTTCATCTTTAACAGGCGATGACATAGTGGAGCTTGCGAGATACAGTCTGACCTCTGTGGACTGCAGTTTGCAACGTCATACTGATACGATATCTTTTAATTTGCGGGCAGATGCGCGTGGCAGAAAAACTGTATCTACTTTCTCGTAAACAAAGCGATGTGTTGTGCACGGCTCGCAAAGTTATTGAAGCAGAGTTTAATTTATCTACCATGTCCCTTACATACGAGAATTATATCCCATTTTTTGGCGAGCTAGAGGAACCCACGCAAAGAGTACAACTTTAATACAATTTTAATAGAAAACTATGTTTTTTTGTTATATCTTAGGGTAGAGTCGATAAAAATCAGAAATTCGAAAACGTGTTTGTAGTATAGATGGAACTTAGTAAGAGGGAAATTATTTTTGTGAAATTTTATAATAAGAATTGATAATTCGCAAAAGTAACAAAGTTGCAATTTCTAGGAAACGAAAAATTGTCGTCCAGTATGGACCAACTATTAAATTAGTAGATTTTTTTCAAATTTTATTTGTACAAACTCACAAGTAAAATAATTAATATTCTCCTCATCTGTGCATTCGACGTGTGCCCAACCGTCACATTCGGTACACTGCACCCAATCTTTGTCAAATGATTCCTTGCAAACACAGATGGGAAAAAATTTTATTTAAATAAAATTTCGAATAACGAATAAACAAGAATAAATTCTCATCGAATAAAATAATTAACTTTATTCGTCGGATAATCTAAAGTTAAAGTAACTTTTATTTTATCCTTATTTACATAATTTTTTATTTAGTTAATGCCCAACTCTGTTTGCAAATAACACACTGGATAACTTCTTCATTAAATCCTAGCTTCCTGTTTGTTAGGTTATCATACCTATCCTTATTTACTTTATTTTTCTGCGGGAAAAAGTAGAAGGAAGGCTAAATGGACATCTTATAAATTAATCTGAGTTGCTAACAGATTGAACTTACAGATAAGAAAAATTTGGTCTCTACTGGTTGACAGAGTCTGTTGGTCGGTACTGCACGACAGTTGGATGGTCGGTATTGTACGACAAACACGGGGAAACATTTTAGGTCATGGTATATTATGTACAAAAAAATATTGCAAAACTGGGACGTTTTATTAAACTTAATAGACTAAATAGAGATAGTATACATAATAGAACAAAATCATTTACTTATACGAGAAACAAACGATCAGCTTTAAAAAATAACTTTTAACCCATTGAATATGAATGTATACGTTTAATGCCTCAGAACATCGAGAGCAATGGAGTAAACAATATGGCCCCGAAAGAGGTTTTAGAGAATTGTGATTTTCATTCGTTAATACAAATAAAGTGCTAATATCTGGTCGAAGAAGCGAGATCTAGCTTTGGTCGGTACTGTAAACTGGGGGAACATTGGCATGTTTTTGGAACATTTCGCTACATATTATAAAAATTAACATTTTTACATTTGCTTAAATATTTTTTACATTTGCTTACATATCCTATCATAACATTGCATCTTTTCTGAATGGACTACAAATGTCAAAATACCTAAAAGTTTTGTCCCTAACCTTCTTTAATACATGTTAAATACTTGCCAATGTTACCCCGTAACCGGGTAACATTGGCACATCATATATAAATACCACTAAAAAGTTAAAGTTTTACCACATCTGAACTTACAGGAACACTAAAATTTGTTTCTTTTCTTGTTCAATGAACTCTAATTTTTATTTCTTTTCATTAATATTTTTAAATTTGGGTTTAGGTATCCTACTATAACATTGCATCGTTTTTGATTGTACTACACGTGTGAAAATGCATCAAATTTTGTTTCCTTTTCCTTTATAATAGATGTTAGGTAAATGCCAATGTTACCCCGTACTGCCAATGTTCCCCCAGTTTACGGTACTGTACGCTGGTCGGTACTGCACGACTCTCCCCTATCTGATTAGAAAATCCCAATGCTAAGAATCTTGATCCTCGTTGGCCTCACTTATTTCGGAGCACGCGTCTACGGGCTGATCTTCCCGAAGCCTCGTTATCACGGAATTATCATCGACTCTAGCTCGACCGGCTCCAGCTGCTGTTGAATCCCGTTCGTTTTTGAAGTAAACGTTATTACCATGGTGAATAGGCCCGCGGTGTGAACGAGACGTGTCATTCATTGAGCGCTCGAAAAAGTCCCGGTGAATACAGTGAATACAGGCGGGGTAGGCGGTCGAAAAACAAGTTTTTCAAGTGAACGGACGAGGCCAGATGCGTCTGGCCGTCCAATTTGCCGATTCACCGATTCGTTCCGCGAAAGACAAGCGCGCAAGGTCGCTCCTCTTCGTGGAGAGTTTGCCATGCTTCGAAATGTACGGGACGGCGAGGATGGTTGAAAAGTTCCCGTGGACGAGCCGCGGATGATACGGAGCGACGGCGAAGTGAGTCACCTCTCGGATATTAAGCGAGGAACGATAGCCGGCGAATACACGAAAGGGTGATAAAGCGACGCGCGTTTACTACGCGCGTTTACTACGCGCGAGTAGCGTTATCGAGGCTGGCACAGCCAAGGACTCCGGCCCAGGAGGAGCAGCGCGAAAGAAAACGAAAACGAATTCGAAAAGGAGAGTCTTGGTCCGCGTCGGTCGCGGTCGCCCCGGCATCACCGTCGATGCCGTCATCGCGCGGATATAGCCACGCGGATAGCTTCGTCAAGTGCAAGGTCAGTCGACGAGAAGTATCTCCTCCAGGCTCGATTCATCTTTCCGCTATGCCCGGCGTGTCCTATCTCTCGCTGGCGAAATCTCGCGTCGGAAACCAGTCATGGGAGCAAGATGGGTGGGGGGGGGGGGGGGGGGGGGGGGGGCGACGAGTAACCCGATTTCAGTTTCAAACCAGCTTTTTGTGCGCCGAGAGCAGCGACTGTTTATGTTTCCATTGCGCGGTCCCGTATCGCCAGGCAACGCGACCCGATAAGATAATTCGCAGAGCGAATTCCAACGACGGCAGTTTCACGCGTCGACGCCTAACTCACTTTCTCCGATGCGCGTTAATTCTGCTACGGTCGATTTCCGTGGAAGCAGGCGCTGAGCGCGGTTCGTGGACGCGCGCCGCGACCCAGTTCGTCGCACATAGTAACACCTCGTTGACCCAATTCCGGCCCGCCCGACATAACAGTGGAACAACGCCCACGAATGTCCCGTATTAAAAATAACGACGGCGCGCAAGCACGCGTACGTATGTACACACGTAACCGTTCGAGCGATCGGCATCGACGATCGCCCGTTCGTTTTATTCGGGGGATAATAGGGGTGGGGCGTCAAGGGAGAAGCTTATCCGGCGTCGTTCCGCTGCAACGATGTAGTTTCGCGCGAACGCAATAAAAGTGAACGGCATAACGACAGGCATTGTACCATGGAGACAACGAGCTGCATTCACCATAAATTTCGCGCGAACGAAGCCCCCCTTCTGCTCGTCCCTCTGTTCATTCATGAACAGTCGCTTGAAATTCCAGATAACGCCGCGATAGGCCGGCTTCCTACGAATATCAATTCCGCCATTGTGATTACGTGACGATAATAAACATGCCCGATGGAAAAGTCTGCCGCGATCGTTGGTAGGCTCGTACGTAAATCGCGGCGCCCCGCTTCTAGGGCAAGGAGCTTCCGGGCGTCGGATAAAATCGGCCCCGGCTGCTTCAGATAGCTATCGTCGATTACCGAAATCACTTCGGCCCGGGCCCCGGGTGTCGTTAATCGCTCGGCTCTCGTACCACTTGGGCGATCGTGTTTTTCGCGTTGCACGCCGATGGCCGCCAGTCACGAACTGAATCGGGCGAAGCTGAAAGTCCGGCACGATGTTTGTTGTAAAAAACTTGCGCGTACAACTCGTATCTTGTTCACGTGCCGGCGCGATGCTTGCACGTAGGGTAAACTCGGGTATGTCCGTGATAGTTTTAGAATTTGTCTATTAACTGCTAATATTTACATATTCTGAAAGTGAGTCTAGGATTTAATGATAGGTCAGACATCAGAGAAATAAATAATAGGTTAACAGAAATTTACTAAGTATATTTAATTGAAAATATACAAAATTAAGTTGTCATGACATACTCTTGTTACTCCGTGATAGTACTCTGGTAAGTCCGTGATAGTTCTCGCCAGCCCGTGATATGGCCATCAGCTATTTTTTTATATTATTTTATATTATTTTACATTAGTTTACATTAGATAACATTATTTTAAATTATTTTACATTATTTTATATTATTGTTATTTTGTGTATAATCAATCGTTTCATGATCGTTAGATGTCTGAGACGTAAGGAAACGTGGTATCTGGTATTTGCCATCAGAATTTCTCGAACAGAGCACAATCAGAAACGCAGGCTCGGGCGCACGAAAAATAAGAATTTAATTACTTTTCACTAACAAAAGTAACACCGATGCCTTATTGTATGTTAATTTCAAGAGTAAGACTTGTTAAAGTGTCATTTTACTACCACTTACCTGCAGTTTGAACTTTCCATTTATCTTGTAAAGCACATATAATACATAATCAAGCGATCGTCCACAACTAGCACGAAAAATTTCACGAATAATGCGCTGCTGGAACAAAATGCTCTCTCACTCTATCACACTAACTTCAATTGACTAATTATTTTACCACAACATAAACTAGAAGATCAACGCTGTCTGTTAGTTTTTGTTCCATCTAAATTGAGTCAGAGGATTTCGAGTTACATATAAATAAAAAAGTATCGTGGAATAACCTATACCACGAATTTACTCGATTTCCCGAAAATCGACTATTTCACGGGAGAAACGAAGATCGCGCGATCCCGGACATCGATGATGTCACTGTCTCCTTTTATATGGAACCGTGATGTTCGGGCGCACGGTGACGGTCGAAGGAAAGTTCGAGAGGCGAACGGCGATGAAGAATACCGCGATTTCTCGTGGAGGGATTCTCTTTCGAATAAATCGGTCGCAATAACGCAATAGTTGGTGCCTGGTATTTAAAGATGTTTATACGCTTTAGTTGGGGGGGGGGGGGTGAAGGGGCGGGACGTGTATTTAAAGGATACAAGTTACAATCCGCGAGGATTTTATACGACCTGTGCGTGACAGGTGTCCGTTTCAACCATTTCTTCGTCGATATATATTTTGTTGGCAAGGATCGCCAATCAATTTCCCGGCAGACCCGTGCCAAAATCCATCGGCACACGTAACAATATTTTATGCTTCCTTTTGGCCACGGCTGTAAGAGTTGTTTTTCTTTTCCTCCTGCTGGACGTTGAAAAGTCACCGGAGCCCGACCTCGATCCGCGAATTCGGCATTTCGGACGCGGCGTAGAATTTTAAGGAACTCGGCTGGCGTGTTGAATTTCGCCCGGGCGCGTTCCGCAGGTCGTATAACTGCGTTTCGCTGTTGAGCGGCTGTGGGACTCGTGTTACATCACGATTCGAGCTTGCCCGGCTCCGCGAAACCGTCTCCTCAGGAACCCGAGCTACCGTTTCGCTATCATTGTTCATACATTCTACGCACGTCGTTCTCACGGTCCACGGAGTGGCACCTTGACGGACGCCGTGTCCTCTCCGCGCTCCTGTTGCGTCCCAGGCTCGACGACACCACAAAATCCTCGCTCCTTCGAATTAGAGATCGAGATGAGGGTCAGCAGTTTGCATACTAACGCTAGCCAATGGCAGATTACGTGACACACTAAGCCTCGCTCAGAGGATCGACGTTAAATATCTCTTTAAACAGCGCACAAATAGCAATTCATTCAACGAGCAGTGGACGAAGCCTTTGCTCGTTGCGAATTAGACGCTTATAACGGTCTCGATGATTCTCGTGTCGCCTACATATCCTTCACAGTACACCGGAATTGAGTAAGACACACGAGATAACAATTATGTTTGTTTGCACCAAATGCCCGGAGACCGATCTCAGGTTCCACTACACAGGATGTCCGATATTAGATATCTGACGCCAGTGAAAATAGATATGATGTCACTTGGCGTGACAGGACCGCGAGAAATCCATCAGAAAGATCCTTCTAGATTCTAGCCTACCTCTCTCGACAGGTAAATCTCCTGCAGGCCGTCCGGCAGAGGCGCCTCGGCGGCTCTCGAGGGGAACCGATGATCGAGCATATCTCGGAGACGTCTCCGCCTCGCTGTCCGCCATATCTCTGGAAACCCAAGCAGGCAGCGCAGAAAGAAACAGCGAAATGGCTCCACCACACCCATTTGCCAGCGGCCTCGCAATAATTCTCCCGCCGCGGGAAAGTCACGCGGCCGAGCTGCTCACGTTCGCTCACATTGTCACCGTCGACGTTTATGCATTTATGCATAACGTCCTTTGGCGGCGGCAAAGAATGCGCAACGATCGGCCGCGGCGGGCCCCGCGCGTAATCTCGCGCTGCATAAGGACGGAATTACGCTCGGCGACCCGCGACAGAGAGATCTACTTTCACAAAAACGTAAACCGCGAGAGAGCAGGCCAGCTTGAATTTACGCGTTTCGACGTGTCGCGGAGTTTCACCGCGCTTTTCGCCGCAGCTCGGAGATATAATCTGCTGAGGCGACAGCGTTCACGGACGCGTCCATTTCTCGAGGGTCGTGTACGCGGCCGATAGTCACGCTCCGGTGGCACCCCGGCTACGCGAAATTCTTCGGTGGCTAATCGAGGCTGATGGGCAGCCCATCGGCTCTCGGAGATACGAGACGCGCGCCGGATGTAACCGGGTCAGTGTGCGTAGCGCGTAGAGGCGATCAGCGCCCGCAAAACGGTTCACCGAGCACGAAGATGGGAAACGGGAACGGAAAACGATCGCAATCTATGCGCGTATGTAGGTGATGGATGCGGCGGCGCTCCGTGTCGCGGGTCCAAGTCCGGTAACGGGATAAGATGGAGCCCCGGAGAACGGGCGCTCGTCCTCCGACGTCCTGATTTACCTCATAAGGACGCGATTCTGACGCCGCGGCCACCAGAATGACTCGCTCCGACCGCGACCGTGGAGCGAGCAGAGCGAGGAGCGGACACGCGCTCGCCAAAGGGACAACAGCCACGAGAATCGCGGGTTTATTCGTGGACGTGAGTCAGTATTTGGAGTGCGCTTCGCGGAACAGAACGGAGCGGAAGGTGGTGCGCGCCTCAGCATCGCGAAAACAGATTCTGATGTCAATGATACGTAATGGCGTTTCGGGAACCGGCTATCACGCCACAGATTTCCTTTTATTTCATCGAGGCTTCCAGGGAACCCCTTAAGGGGGATTCTTGTGTACCAGCTCCCGAAATTTATGAATTTTTTTGGAAGAAAATATTGTCAAAATTGCATTAAACTCTTTTAGAATATAAGGCGGCATCTTTGAAGTTTGAACTTGTAGAATTTTTTTTATGTCGATCCTCATTATTTATTAATTACCAGGCTAAAATACCCGGTGTTGCCCGGGTAAATCTTCGATTGTCCGGAATATCAAGAGGGTGAAATAAGGGGGAAGGGATGAGATGCCCAGATTTCATGGTAACCTATATTTTTCGGAGGGTTCTGGGGAGTAATTATGCAAAATTTGGTGTACATCGGTTAAAAAATCGGGATAAAAAGTATCCCATATGTTATTTCTCATCCTAGACTACGTATATACAAAATGTCAGAAAGATCCGTTGCGTAGTTGCGACGTGATTGAGTAACAAACATCCAAACACACTTTCGCATTTATTATATTAAGTAATAGGATTGTGGAATCATATTTAACCTCATCGACTATGTTGGCGTCAGGTGTAGCACCTGTCACAGTCATTTGATTGCAAAATGAAAATTTTCTTAAAGTTAAATAATTTACCCTGGAGCTGAACCTAAAATTGTAATATTAGTATTTATTTATAATACGTTTTCGTCGATATAAAGAATAATATGAAAAATTTGTCTAGGAAAAAACTAACTTTTTCTTTCAAACGCTTTAACTCTTTCAATTTTTTTTTTTTTTCTTTAAAGTGGACCAAATCCAGCGTAAACTATCTAACTTTAAGAAACTTTTATTTTTTGCAATCAGATAACTGTGAGAGGTGCTACACATCCCGCCAACAGTAATTACATCGTCGAAGCGGTGTACAAAATCCATAATAATTAATAAACAATAAGAAGGATCGACATAAAAAAAATATTTTCTTCAAGTTTAACGTTGCCTCCTTATATCCCAAAACAGTTTAATTTAATATGAACAACAGTTTAATCCAATATGAACAACAGTTTTTAAAAAAAAAATCTTAAATATCAGTTACTTTTGGGGTTGTTAGACGAGAATCCCCCCTTAATCGAGTCGCGTCGTTGTTTAAGGACTCAAACCGATGGTTTATTGGGAGGCATGCGTCATCTTCGCGTGTGTTTGTCAATTTGCCGCCGTCTGCCATCATCTTGGGCACTCCTTTCGGACACATGCTTCGCTAAAACGTTTCTACTTAAAGTACTCTCTTGACGGCGTTGGCGAGCATTATGATACGGACGTTACATATATGCCACTGATTGGAGTAGTTATAAAAGAAGAATGTTTTTATTGTATTGCAAAGGATGGTCGGTGTGCCTTCCTCCGATTTGAATGCAAAGCAGTCGACAGATTCTTTTGTCGAGTGTGACTCAGGGGCAGATAGTTCCTCCTTTGTTTCTCGACGGCAGTCCCAAATTCATTGTCTCAATTCTTCAAAAGTATGAAGCATCACCTCTCGATACTCCAAAGAATAGATAGTAAAGAAGACACAGAAGAATTGTTTCATAACTTGGAAACGGTCGAATATCGGATCGATGTCCACTGTAAATGTGCATCCAACGGAGCGCTGTCTAGTAGAATAGGGCCGTCAATGGTCAGACCCCGCCGTAAAATCTCTCGACATTTCTGGCCTACTTACGCCCAGATTTTTATCATCAAAGCATTTCCTTCATCCGTCGACCAGACTGTCCTCGAAACGTGCAGTTTCTTCTCGCTGGTTCGGGGGCGACCACGTGCAAGGCAGCCGCGCATATCCAAGTGGCACGTTTCCGACGACCGAGGTTCGCGTGACTTTCCAACCGAGCAATTATAACGCCTGCTCCGCGGGCGACGGTGCGCAGCCGTCTCGTTAACCCCGCTTTGAAATATTCGACCTCTGCCACCACAGACGGTCGCAGCCGCGGTGGCTGATCGAGCGTTGCCGCCGCGGAAGTGCGGATCGGCGTCGTTTGAAACGCGGCCCCTCAAAGGCCGTGCACGAGCGAAAGAAAACGGCGGATAGGTCGGCGTAAAAACGGCCTTACACGCGCGATCGCGGCAAAAGGAACGGGGGAGAGACATACGTCGAATGGCGTGCATTGCACCACGGCTGAATACGTAACGCGATATTGTCACGCGCAAGGTAAAAGTCCCTCGAGCGTGCCGCATGTTCCAGCTTCGCGTTCATTCCACAACTATCGTCGGTCGGGGAGAATGCTCGCCCAGTCGCTTGAAACGCGCTACGTTGCATCGGCGAGCGGTTGATTTAATAAACAGGGGAGTGTAGGGCAAAGGACCCAATTACTGACACTTTAAGCGTTGACGCTGACATTATCTTTTCGTTTTGTATTTATAGACTAAAAGTATATATGTTATTCTTGTTATTTATTATTATTTAATATGTTTACTTGATGAACAAATTTTGGTGGATATTAAAACTTCGATTTTTATGTATACACTCATCAATTTCAAAAATATATTTCGGGATCTATTACTGACACCCTTCAAATGTATTTGATTGAATTACTGACACCCCAATTACTGCCAGCTAACCTAACACTGTTTATCTCATTTTAAGGTTATATCGTCTCATGTACATGAGCAACTACTGCTACGACAGTAATACCAAAATGCTTGAAACGCTTGCACCAATCACTGTCACCCAATTAATAAGTAAAAAGACTTGATGAATCGTTGAATTCGGATCTTTATTACTTTCTATGATGCATATATTATTTAAAACATTATATTTTGTTATGTTAATAGCTTAAATATTACAATAACAGCATTTGCTTTAACTCCTTGTTTTCTCTTTCGCTAGTAACGAAACCATCGTTTTCACTCGCCTAATATCCGCTTAAAATTTTGGATCGTTTTATCGAAATTATTGAAGAAAAAATTAAGTGCTGTTTTTTGTATCGTATAAGTAACAGTTTCAATTGTATCCAAAAAATTTTTTATGCATCATTTCACAAGATTTATTCGTTATTTTACGCAAAACAGCTGAGGGTGACAGTAATCGGGTAGGTGGCAGTAATTGGATCCTTTACCCTATACGAATCTCGCGGGAGGGGGTGAGATCGTAAGCAGAACACGTCCGTTCGGTGTCTGGGTTGGAGAGGATGGCAGGGAGAAGAGCTTTTGGTAGCAGTCAGAGGGAATACGATAGCGTTTCGCGCACTATGCGTGGAGTAGACGGTGGGATAGTAGAGCGGTAGATCATTCGAGTATGTGCAGTAGAGAGGAGCCGAGCTGACACGAGCCTCGCCGAACGTTCACCCGCGCGGCGACCGTCCGTAGATCCCATAGATCGTTACGCTCTGCTCTGGGTCTACTTCTCGCGCGTTGCGTAACGCCTTTACGCGCTACGTAAGCGTTGCAACCGGAAGAGACGCGTGGTCGCTATCTAAATTCCGCGGCCAGCCGAGGGGAAGCGGCCGCTGTCGCGATAGAACACTCGATGGCTATCAGCTCGTTATCGCCTCGATCGCAATGAAAGTTCTGCTCGATCCTTTCCTATCTTCCTTCCCCTCTCTTCGCGTTTCGGGCTCGAAAGCGAGTACTCGAAATGACCGCGACAGCGTGGAGGGAGCGGTCTCACTGCCAATTATATCGATGATTCATTGCCTTTCCTTTTGGTAATCTCGTTTCTGTCTGGCCGAGCCCAGAGCGGATCCGCAGCGAAGCTTCCTCGTCCGTGCTCGGGAACAGGCGCTCTGCTTATGGATTAGACTCGTTCGTATTTTCAGCAGCGGTAGATCTCGGAGCTGGTGGAACACCTCGGAATAAGATCGCACCTCGAGTGCAACGATGCAAATGCACGGCACAGTTGGCTTTTTCAACGGAAGCGTGCCTCCTCTCCTCGACGGCCAGAATCAGATTCGATCGCAAAAGGAGAGCCCCGAATTCCACTCGAGGGGAATCGAAATGAAGAAAGCCAACGAGCAAGCCACTCGTTCCAACCCGATACATATGAGCCGTGAACGGTGCAGTAGCTCTCGACGCGGCACAATGCCGTGGCACCGGATGCACGGTCCAAGTTTCCACGTTTCGATGAGAACGCGACACTGCATCGGCCGGTGGTTGAATGCTCGCCCACCTGGCACGAGCACGCTCCTCTGTTCCTCCCTTTTGTTGTATAAAAACCGACGTTCGCTTCCAGCGAAAATTCGTCTCGGCTCCCCATTTTCCCCTCTGATTAAAAAACGAGCACAAAAAGAGACGACGAAGCCAGGACAGGCTGGATTCATCTATCTGTCACTGTACGGGGAAATATGTCTCGAAGAGGTAAAGGCTTCTGACAAGTAATTATTCACTTATAAGGAATAGAGTTTCCCGATTTGGAATATATATATTTCTAAAGTAATCATGGTAACTAAGAAATCATGAAAATTATATCTGCAATGGACCTATTTTACTCATGTTCTCGATAACATTCAATATAGCCTCAAGGCGTATGCGAAAACCTGCAAAATCCTCTTATTTAAGAATACTTGGCTAGAATCTGGCATCTGTAAATTTTTTGAGGTGCTGAATTCGAATATGATGTTATTTTTGTGTAAAAAAAATTTCTAAGATAGTTCTCTTGATAAAAAATCGGTTTTTTCAAGATAACTCAAAAAGGAAAGGCCGGAGAAATGTTTAGATAGACGACTTCAAAGTTATCATGGGGAAACATGATGAAAACACTTAGAATTTTATTCGAACACGGTAGAGCAGTCAATGTGAAGATGGTCGAACAATGCACGAATCTTACATATATTCATCTCACAGACTGTTTTTCAGCTTAACCTAAACTATAGTTATGAATTGGTATCTTGCCCTATGGGCCCAGATGTATCTCCTGGGAGTTAAAAACAGGTTAAAATGGATTTTGAAGTAAATTAATACGAGTAATCCGCGAAAAATATTTAAAAAATTCTTCGGCCTTTCCTTTTTGAATTATCTCCAAAAAACCGATTTGTTATTAAGAGAACTACCTTAGGAATTTTTTTTTACACAAACAATAACATCATATTCGGATTCAGAACCACAAAAAACATACAGATGCCATGTTTTAGCCAATTATTCTTAGATAAGAGGATTTTGCCGTTTTTCGCATACGCCTTGAGACTATGTTGAATGTTATTGATAACATGAGTAAAATAGGTCCATTGCAGATATAATTTTCAGGATTTCTTAGTTACTATGAGTACTTTAAAAATATATATTCTAAATCGGGAAACTCCATTCCTTATAAGTGAATGTTTACTTGCGAGTCGCGACATGGATTCCCTCCAACGTGGGTGACCGATGACAAACCGTGACATCACGGTGCCACGGGATGGTAAGGAAGACCGCTGGTCCGGGGCATCACGACGGATGACACGCCTTTCTCCGTTGCTCCGTTTCCCGGATTCTCTCGTTGACGTCATCGTATCCAAAATGGCCGTGCGTGTCGACGATGCCAGCCGATCGGCTCAGCTCCCCGTGCATTATCGCCGGGCGCGCTACGCAAATAGCCGTCCCACCAGCGAGAAAAATATGTTCGGCGACACGCTCGCGAAAGTGTCCCTCTCGAAATAAAACGCATCCACCCTTGGAGCCGCGCGATTACGCGGCAACTCCACTCATCATCACTGATCTCTCCCCCTTTCCTCCTCGCGCTCTTACCTCTTTCTCCGTCGCGCTGCTCCCACGCCGAAAGCTGTAGTCCACCCAGAGAATATGCGCGTCCGCGCGCTGTCCTCTCTTCCCCAACCGTAATTCTCTTTTATGAGAACCGGAGGTTGCTCGGGCGTACCGAGGCGACGACGCGTCTCAAGGTCGACCTATCGATCCGCCGACCCTCGCGCGGCTCCCTCGCCCAACCTCTTTCTCTCTCTCTCACTCTCTCTCTCTCTCTCTCTCTCTCTCCCTGGCCGATTCACTTTGCTCCAGCCGTTGTATCTCCGAGTGCCTCTGACTTTTTCACCCATCTCCTTCATCCTTCCTCCCTGGCTGCTCCCCGGTGCAGCCCCATCCGCCGTTAAACCGTGACGTCACCCGGTATCGAGGCTCCGAACGCCGTCAAACGGGACGAAACTGGTTCCGTTCGTCCAGGGGAACATTTACGGGTTGAGATCGTTCGTTGACTCCCCGCCGTCCGCCTGCGCCGGCAGGTAGTATCTCCTCATAGTCCTCGCGGAAGGCCGGCCGCCATAATCGGATCGCGCCGTTCTCGCTTCACACCCCCGACGCACCAAGCGATAAACCAGTTTCCCGCGGCCCGTTATCGCCCATTTCGTCGCGTCGTATTCTCAATCGGATCGGCCGCGAAATCCCTGGCCGTCGTCGCGGGAAACGCGTCGTGAAAGTGTGACTTCTACCCGGGGATCGACGCGGATCGATGGTTTGGCCGGGGAGAAATGAGCAGGATCGCGAAAGGTTAAAGCTGCACGAAGAACAGTCACGGGGTAACGTCGGTGACGCAACCTGGCACTTTTGCTAATCGAATACATAATTCAGTAAGGATAACCGGCGTGGATACGTATGATTACTTGGTGTATCAGGAGCCGTGCATCGACGGGTCTGCCCGCGATCGAACCGTTCACCGACGATTGCCGCAAATACATTCCTCTGCACGCCCGCTGAACAGTTATCTGTGTCAATTATATCCCTCGATCCGCGAAACGGTTCTGCGCTCTCCCACGGCCGTCTGCGTCGCGTTTCTTGGAAGATTCAAAAGTCTGGCTGAATCTCGCCCACGGGGATCGGCTTGGCAGCCTCTGCGTAGACCACGCGGCCTAGCGTCCTCCAGCGAAAGACGGTAACAGCTAATCAGGACACGGTGCGGCTTATATTTCATTCGGGCAAGGCGACCGTGTACCAGGCCTCGGGCTTTGCGACGCTGATAAAAAGGGAACGGCGCGCTTGGAACGGTCGATTGATCGTCCGATTTCTAAATTACCGCGTTACACGCTAGATACAGAGGAGCTGGATCGACACGGGTCCAGGTGAAAGTGCTCGAATCAGCGTGCCGCATGAGCAACCATGGGCCCTCGCCTGCTCGCAATGTAGATCGATCGATTTCCCTGTTTCTGCCCGTTGAGCCTTCATAATCGAAATATTCTGCTGCATAACAGTGTGCGGGCGAGAAGTTGGCCAGTCGTGAGCGCTGGATACGAAGAGAACTCGCCGATCCCGGTGACGAAAAGACTCGACGGGCCACCTTTTCCAGAGACATGACTGGTTTGGTAATTTCATCTGTCGCTCGTTTCTTTCGGTCACTTTCCCTTCTCTATACAAATATTACGAAAGCTCGAGCGCTGCCAAACGCCGGGTACGTCCGGAAGAAGGGGGGTGTGTGCATTCGAACGGTGAGAGTACCTACCTACGTTCGCGTGGAGTAGGCACACGTTCGTAGCGTGGCTGCAATTTCCCGCGATACGCGGGAAGGAGGAAAGGAGTGGGACCGAGGAGGAGGGAGGAAAGGAGGGAGAGCCAGAGAGTTTCTATGGAAATATGTGCAAATGATCTATCGAGGGGGTGGCGCGCGTTCGAGGGGCCTCTCGACTTTCGATGTCTAGTCGATCTTACTCCTTCAATTACTCTCTGCAACGACTTCTGCTTTGCATGCTTACGCTGGATAATGATATCACCGTCGCTTTCCACGGCTCCGCTGGCACCTCTCTGTACACGTGCATGCGCACGGAACAGCTCGTAACGTATTCTGACGATGGATCAGGCGGTAATGAGAATTTCAAAGGAAAATGGCGCGGAGTGAACGGATGAATCGTTGCTCTCTGCACGAGCAGAGAAATTGAAGACCTTGCAGCGACAGGGCTGCAACTCCATCTTGACCAGTTTCGAGCAAACTGGAAAAAATTGTTTATAAAATCATTTCTACGGCATAACATTAAAAGGAGAACACTAATTGAAAAATATACATTTTCACAGAATAGGGTAACGGCACCAGTAGTTGACTACTTTTCAGAAAAACATGAAAAATAAGGTTTTCAGAAGTGACGATCTTTTGAACAAAGTGCAGTTCTCCAACTGCACTTGTTCAAAAGATCGTTACTTCTAAAAACCATATTTTTCAGGTTTTTCTGAAAACTGGTGCCTTTACCCTAAATAGTAGTGATTGAGTTGATAAGTTTTTATTTCTATTTTTGGCGAATTTTTCAAGTCTGGAGCTGCACCTGTCTTGCACACAGTACAAAAATCGATCGTTTTTAAACGATTTTATTCAGCTTCGATCCTCTGTTTGTTTGTTTGTTTGTTTGTATGTATGTTTCATTCTGTATTAAATTGATTCATATTCTGTTATGACATATTCTGCTCCACGATTTTATTTAAAGTGAAAAAACACCATCGAAATTGTAGTACAAGAAAATAATTATTTTTTAGTTTTTAGGACATTTTTAATTAAATCGTTTAACATAATTTTATTTGATATATTTTGATATCTATGCACAAGAAGGAACACCTTTTATTGATTTATTATTGCTTTATTAATTAAATGTGCTAGAAATACGTCTACATTTGTTGTTGACATTAAAATATAATAATATTCTTGTTCCTGCTCGTCATCGTTATCTGTAAAAATATCCTCATCCGCAGTCTAAAAAGGCTGTTTATAAGGTGGGATGTAGTTGCGCGTTCGTATTGCATAAAACAGTAATGGGTACAGGTTTAAAAATTGCAATAAATTGCTAAATTTTTATTGGATTTGCATCAAACTTGCTCCAAACGATGTAGATTTTTTTACGAATATTGCATTGACAAACATTTTGTGGTATAACTCACCAGAAAATAACAGTATCAACAGACGAACTTCGTGAACGTAAAGCATAATAGTTATAGTTTATACAAAATAACACCACATATCTCTAGATTGTTAGTACTAAATTTTACACAGGTTTATACGAAAAACGGGACTTTTAGCCCCACCCTACCCTACCTTCACACTCAGATAAGAATTCACAAGCAGAAAGCCGCTGTGATATCAGCCCCACAAGCGCGCCTCGGGAAATCCCTCCTTGAAAACCGAATTCCACGACAAAGCTCCAATTAATCCTCCCTAGAGTTCCCAAATTAGAAACAGTCATTCGATATTCCGCGATAACCCGTGAAACTCCTCTTCGTTCCTCGCGTTCGCGCGTCATCATTGAGAACGCGAGCATCATCGTCGAAGGAAACGCATGGTTGGTCCAGGCGTTCTCTGATGAGACGTCTAAAAGCGTCACAGGAGACCCGTCCGAGTGATTGCCTCTTCTGCGAAAACCTCGCGTCGACCTGGTCCCCTGTTGTCACCGTTCGACCCGTCGAGCCGAGAGGACCGAGTGGGTGGCAGTAAACATTTGCCCAGCGGTCGTGATCGAAACGAAGAAGCAAGGCGTCGAGCTTCCCGCACCTTGCCCCGATTACGCCTTTCTATTTCCATCAGGCGACGTCTCGTTGTCAGCTGCCTGGGCCTGTGCGTCACTCCGTAAATATTCCGGGGCACGCGGACCGCTCGCCGAGAGCTCGATCGGTCGCGCGAACACGCGATCACGCATTTCGGCGAAGGGAACGGTGCGGTTACCTGGTCGCGCTAACGGTAACGCACACTCTCGCCACTCGCGACCGGTTCGGTAAACGCGACGACCGAAAATGTTTGCGCGTTACGTGCGTCCATGACCCAAAACTGTCCGTCAAAGCCCGATCCTGGGGATCGGGATTTAACGAGCCGCTCGGTGCCTGGTGACACGAGCCACGGAGACAAGGGGATAATTACAAACCCTTTTCACCCGTGGTCCTCGACATGCTCAATTTTACGTCGCTCGCGCGTCTCCGCGGGGCGCGTCCTCGTTTCCCGGGATTCCAATTGCCTGTCGGGCGCTAGAAGATATCGGTCCCCAGCGAGTATCTTCGTTTTCCAGATTCTTTTCAGCACGGTATCTACCTCTGCTGCGAGTGAATAACGTCCTTCTCGTGTAACGACCTTAAGTGGATATTACACAGCGGTGACTGTCTATCATCGTTCCACTAAAGATGCTTATTGATGAACGCCGAGAGGAAGGCTCGAGGATCCAATTTTAATCAGACACGATACATTCACAACTACGATACCTCGACGTACGTGCAGCTGAATGATGCAGTGTGAACCGGGTCAGCCGCGGGAACGGAAACGTCGATTAGAATTACAAAGCAGCGGTCGTTAGAGAGGCGCACTCGCGTTTGGCGCCCTTTCACGAAGGGCAGCGTCCGACGGTCGCGCTGCGGTTTTCATTACTCCATTTCCTTTCAATTGGGCCTCGTTAAAAGGATCAGTCGTCTCGGATGCCGCGGCGGAACGCGCGTTTTCTCGTTTCTGACGTCACCGACGTCGAGGCGCCCACCGAGAATACATGCCGAAAACGACGTCGTTGTTGCTGTTCGACCGGGCACGACTGACTTCTGCTTGTTTGTTCCCCGGCCCGAACGGAACCAACCTACCCGGTAAACCGACTTTCGATCATAAAAATAGACGATTCCGTTTACAACACTCCCACGATCGTAGGCGAAATGTGGGACAGCGCTTCCAGACTTTATTGGAGTTGCGTTCGAGGAGCGAAAGTAAACTGAAAGAGATTCTTGTCGCTAAACGCCCACGACCACCTAAGGACGATATTAATCATGAATATGCAGTGTCCCAGTTTACATCGCGCGGCGGAATACCCTTCTATGAGGGTTTCAATTGCGCTGGAAATGAAAGGAGGAGAAAATGAGCGAGGCTTTTGTTCCGGATTCGATAATTAAAGTCTGCGAACGATAGATGATTTCCCGAGACAGCCGGCGGGGAGCGGAGCGCGATGCACATTGCACGCCGCTGTCGGCTGGTTCAATCAATTTTGTTCCCTTCTATCCAGCTGGTTGCTTCCGTCCCCCGGCGCATTCTAAAGATTCCGAAGGGATTGCAAGCGATTTCGCAGCCGTTCCACAGCGCCGTGGAAGCCTCGCGCGTTCGGGCTGATCGCCGATCGAGCCGCGTAACGTAATCCGCCTGACCGATTTTGCAATCGTGGAGTGGAAGTATGCGAGCGACGGGGATTGGCTCGTTATCGAGGCATAATGGTGAAATTAATTGGACCTGCTTCAACCGTTGAACGTGATACGCGATAACCGAGGGACCAATAAAGTATGCCAATATTCATAAACTGCACTTCTGTCCGTCTATAATTGCCTCCTGTGCATTGGTTGCGTTATATTTGTTCGCCTGGACCTCGGCCGGCAATGGAAACGTTCTGTTCGCGTTACATCGGTTTAACCCTTCGCGCGTGACGTAATTAAGGGTGTAATTGTATCGATTTAGGGAATCGTGGCGACAGAGGGGTTGCGAAATCTCTGCCCCTCCTAATTTCTATTCCTGATCATCGAATTTCTTTGAGCTCGGGGCACATTGGCTACATTAAAATTCCCGATACATCCACCTGTCGCGATTGAGCTTCAGCTATTGAAACGGGACATTATTGGTGTAGGCAGAGTGCGTAACCCTTTATCACGTCCATCGTCAATCTGCTGTTACTCAACCATCTGGCCCACGAACGGTCAGGCAGACTTTTCCACTGCGCGTTCGCGCGGCAGTGGAATAAGCCGAGCGCCGCCATTACGCACAGACAACACTCGGGCCGTGCACTTTCACGATCCTGCTGACCACGTAGCGCCACGCCGGGATGGACACCTAAGGTAAATGTCCCAATACCTGGACACGTCCCAATACCTGGACACTAGTGCAAATAATGCTGATTATTACGTTTAATATTCGCTTTATCCATAAACGAACTATTTTATTCAATTACTCAAATATTTAATAAAATAGATTCATATACATATTTTTCTTAGTAAACTTGTAACACTCGTAATAAAAATAAATTTTCTTGAACTCTCCGGTTTACACCATTTTAGTATTGCCGTTAGCTGATTTGCTAAACAGTCTCTACTTTTTCTTAAGCGAATATTATTAATAATGTTTAGTATATTGGTACAACTAATACATTTTTTGGAAAATGGTACCTTGTAGTATTATTTTCTGATTGAATGATTAAAATTAATGTTCGTATCAGTTTTTTATTCGCGTGTCATTTGAAAACCACTTTGTATTTCCTAACAAGTTGAAACCCAAAAACAGTCGAAAAGAAAAAGAAAATATTCCATCTGTGGGTACGTCTGAGGAATCGGATATGTACCATTTACAAAAAGAACTGATTAAACGTGTTAAACAAGAAGAAGTCGAAGAGCGCAAAAAAACGAAAAGAAGCTCAATTAAAGAGAGCTGAAGAACAGAAGTCAAAGAAAGCTATTCTAGAGTCAAAGAAGGCTATTCTAGAAGCAAAAAAAAATTGGCACAAAACAAAAAAGATGTAAAATTAATAAAACCAATTAAATTTCAATTTGTTAAAAAGTAACATTTATTTTTATTTAATTATTAAAATATTTAATGACTATGAATAAAATTTAATTTTGGTTTATCAAAAAGAAACTATTTTGCTGTAGTTTTTATTTAATTTCTCTTGAAAACATCCAAATTGCTGATGATTTATCATGTGTCCATGTAATGGGACAGTAAAATTGGGACACCAGGACATACTAGTTAAGCTGCCCAGGTATTGGGTCATTGTAAAGGCTATGAATTTTCTATATTTTACAAAATTATTCAATCCAATAATGTTTTTTTTTTAATGATAAAGTACACACGATGCCCCATGTAATTGCAAAATCGTTTTTATATAAATCGATTTGTATAACTGAAAAATTCTCAAACGTGTGTCCGCCGTACCTTAAATGTCCAGTTTATTTCAGCGAACGCGGCGGATTCCTGGCGCGGTGCCTGTCGAAAGGTGCAAATACCTTGTTCAACTTGCCCGCGGGGTAATCGAACGATACTCCTCCCGCTGATCGATCATCGCGCAACTTCGTGATAGCCCCGAGGTGGGCCGTGGAAGATTCTCTCGCCGGCGGCGAAACATTTCCACTACGGCGCGTCCTGCTTGTTCTTGTGCAACGATTAACTCGCGCATCACGGCGTCGCCGACAAAAGGAAGCGGTTCGCGTTGCGAGCGAATAGATTAGATTTTTGCAACGGCCGCGCTTTCCAGGCGGATCGCCGACAGTTTACGATCGACGCGTTGACCGAGGTCGCGTGAGGAATGGTAGCCAACCGGCGCGGCGGGGCATTTCACGTGCATCGAAACGCGACGATCGGCCGTTGTGTAACCATCCTCCGGCAAAAATGCTCGTCGATTGTTGAGCTGCACGCACGGTCGGCACCGTTCCCGCGGCGCGACACGCGAGCTGCGCGCCGCTGCATCGTCAAACATCGCCAAACACCGCCTCCGTTCGTCGTTATTCCCTTTGAGCCAGCACGGGCCGCCAGCGAGCACCGTGCACCGATTCCGTTTTATATTTATACCCCGATCTAAAAGCAGGCAAAGGGGAAAAAAGTCGGCTCGTCGACGCGCGAGCGTTGACCCGTGGTGATCCGTTCCAGGTCGGCGCGGAGCGTTCATAGACGGAGTTGTTATCCTTTCCTCCTCGGTTCTCTTTCGCCCAGAGTTCTACCCTTTCTCCGGTGTGTCGCATCAGCCCTCCGGGCTACTTGTCATCGTAAAAAGACAATGCCCTGGAGATGAGCCAAGCAAGTCGTGCCTATAGACTCCTTCTCTGTTTGGAGCGGCTCTATCTGTCGCTCAGACAGCTTCCCTCCCCCACCCAGGCGTTCGGTGCCTGCCCGATGGCGGCTTCTCCACCGACACACGCGTATCATGCCTCTTCCTCCTACTTTCGTTCTTTTCTGCAGCGAGTCGAGTAGCCGCGCGCGATTCTATCGGGTTCGTAACGGTCGTCGATCCTCCGTACAAAAGCGAGCATCTGCTCGGAGAGACATACACGTGTGCCAACTCGACCGTATCAAAGCAAAGCCTCCTCTCTTCGCTTTCCCTCGAACTTGCCTCGACAACAACGGCCCACGTCCCCGCCGATGCGATGTCGCCGTCCCGTTTCCTCTCGCGTTCCTCCCTGCGAGCGAGCGATTCCATCGATGGAATCGCCGGACGAGCTGTGCACGATTTCCCGCCTCCTCCCCCTCGCCTCCCCATCACCGATCTCCTCGTCGTCCCCCCACCCCCCACCCCCTTCACGAGCTTCTTCCACGTCTTCCCTTTCGTTATCGTCCGCCTCGCGAGGCCTGCAGCGAGAGCCGGAAACGCTCGATCACTTTCTACGCCCGGATCGTGTCTCGCGTACCGTCGTCGTGGTCACTGATTCTGACGACTAGAAACTGGGTTGCGTGAGTGCCGATCGTTAAATGGGCTTTCAGGGAAAGTACACTGGGAAGAGAGGGCGCTAGAAGGGACCTAACGGGTCACTTCCGATAACGATCGTTCACGACCATTTTTCTTCCCTCGCCAGCGAATTCTCTAGCGAGCAGTGAACCAGCCTCCACCAAGTCCATCGGATTTTCCACCGAGACAGACACTCGCTCGCAAACTAACAGCGAAATAGACTCTATATCACGATACAAGCAATATCGCTACTTCGTAAGTGACAAGTTTCGCCGTCCAACTTCGCCTCAAGTGGATCGTGCATTCCTCTGGCTCGACAGAGTTCGTTCGTGTCGCAGCATACTTTTCACTCTTCCCTAGGCGCATCGCGACAACGGTCGCATTATTTGCACCTCGCCCCTTCGATCGATGTAGCCGGCGAGGGCTGGACGTCCTGGAAAACGGGGCGAGCAAGCTGTTATCAGCTTGAACCACAGTTTTCGTTTAGCCGCTCGCCGAGAAGCAACGCGATCATACATCGCCGGGTGTATTGGATTAACGGTGGCGAGGCTGGACGGCCGAATTCGTGTCAAGGCCGGGGATTACCGCTGGACGCCTCGAAAGGAAATTTCAATCGGTCCCTCTTTCCTCTGGTAACGGGAAAACAGTTTCGCCCTGGCGAGCTTGATTGTTAACTCGGTTATCGGCTAGCCGCATCAAGGTCACCCCGGGATGATATTCCGCGGGAGAGCGCCGTTTATGCTCGCGTTTACGAGCGGCGGAGCTTATCGGCAATTCCATAATCGATGCCCCGGGTAGTGCTTAAACAGGATGTGTTTTCCCTCCGTCGATCGATCGCCGCGGCATGGAATGCAAGGGGAAACGGATAAACACGAGAAGAGGCAGGCCAGGCGAGGGCCTCAAATTCCGCAGTAGTATAGTATCTAATTTCGCCGACAATCAGCGGCGAGCGCGTTAAACGACCGCGCGCGTTTCTAATTGCGCTGCCACCGATTTCCTGCGACGTAACAACGCCGTCTCTCCTTCTGCCGCTTGCCACATATTGTTGCCCGCACGCGGAAGCTGCTGCTAGCGTTTCTTTCGCGACAAATTGCGCATTGTCCGGCTGACTTTTGCGCTTCCCCACCTCCTCGATCCTCGTTGGCGGTTCTTATCGTTCGGACCTGTAACGAGCATCGCGGCTAAGCCCAGCGAGTGGCCGCAAATCCGCGGCCGTCGTGTCCTTCCACGGTCGCGGAATTTTAATCGCGAGGGATGGTGGGGCGGCCATTAAACAACCACGGCGCTATTGCATGCGAATAACGATTCTTCGCGGACGCCGTCTCCTCTGAATTACCGTGCCGATGCATTCGCCACGTTCATTCGCGCTGGCGTTATCGATTCCTCGGGCGTTGAAATTTCCAACCCACTTCCCCGCGGCTGCTGTCGAGACGCGAACTTCCGCGTGCAATCTCGTCTCTTAACGCATTTATGTCACCCCTAAAACCCATCGCCCGTCACGCTTTCCAGCGAATGTGCATCGTGGATGTTGAGAGGGCGTGTAAGTTTTGAATGGATACGATGCAGTCAATATTCACCCTTGCAGGAAACTTGTCACCACGCAGGTGACGTTGTTTTGCTTTGATAGACAAAAATGGGATCTAATGGGTTCAAGGGTGGTAGATAAAACCAGATTGGAAGTAAGGAACAATAATATTTACTCGAATTGTTTGTTCAAGTAGGTCAGAATCGTAACTGGGTCAGCAACTTTGTTTACACGAGGAGACACGCGCCAGCTATTCAGAGTTTGCGCGTTGTGCCATTGAAATTTTGAGGATTATCACGGGGCAGTGTTAGGGTGTCCCTTAAAATGGATGGTGCGATAAAATGTTTGGACGCCCGCTAATTTTATTTCTTTTGACGTGCTAAGTAAATATGCAAAATTTCGGCAATCGGATTATTCTGAATCCTGCCCCAAGAAGCTTAAAGTTGCGATGTAGGTACTGTAAACTTTTTTTATTTATTTTTATATTTTGTCCACCTTTAGAAAATAAGCGTTCACTTGGAACAGATGTTGCTGGAATGCATATATATTTTACCGCCATAGTCCAAAGACTGGAGAAATGGAAAACTTGTACCACCTTCGCTCTTCCACCACTTAACGATATCTCAACGATATTTTCGAAATAGCGTTAAGTATAATAAGGTGTCCATAAGATATCGATAATAATCAATAGTCTCAACTCTAGGTTCATCACACATTTACTTACCTACATACAGGATTGCATATTAAAAAAACAGGTGTTTGCAAAAGCCCAGTGTCGTTCAAAACTTTGAGCCTCTTGAGGCAGAGTTTAGAGTTGTTGGATCGAGCCGAAATTGTACACACATATTATCACACCAAAGGGAAATAAATCAGGGGTCATCTCGGACCGAATTCTTAAATTTAAAAAAAAAGTCATTATAAGGGACACCCTAGGCAGTGTAGGTAACACGGACGTTAGTAATCTTTTTAAGTACTAGATTATACATGGAATAATTAACCTTCAGGACTCGCCTTCCATTCCTTCTGTTTGCATTCCCCCAAAAGGTGTCCTCCTCAGCCTCTACACATGTTTCAAAAAAAACAGATGCAGAGGTTCCCTATCGAGTACCGAAAGGTCTCAGCCAGTGTACACACAGCGACTTGTTAGAGTCTCAATGGGATCCACAGAGCGGTGCTCCTGGAATTACAAGGAAATCGCATCCACCCTCCTGAGATTCGATGGTAGCGATCCATTCGCCAGGGGCGAATGAAATTTCGCGAGGAGCGAGCGATTGCCAAGGAAATTCTTTCGGTATCCTTGATCCTGTAGCGGGCGGGAGCCGTGCGCTAGGGAACGAGGCCAGCGAAAGGATCCTACGCAGGCCAGAGAAACGAATGTGCCGCGTTCTCCCATTGGTCGTTGGCCATCGGCCGACTCTGCCAGACCCGGCGTCGCCCCGCGGTTTACGTTACCGATTACATCAGCCAACGCTGGTCCCTGATAAGTGGTGTGTGAGTGTACGTACGTAAAGCTGCCCGCTATTACGCGCTCGATTCGGGACGTGCGAGACCGCACGAGCCTGCACACAATGGAGTATCTGTCCCCGCGAGCGTCGAGCGAGCCAGCGAGCGCTCTACACGCTCCAGCGAAATACGTTTCCTCGAATGGCAGACCTTGAATGGTGACTGGCTCTAACGCGCGAATCGCCGGTCGCCCCGATCGTGGCCGCTTGCACGCACCGGCTGTCGTAAAATCTTTGGTTCTTTCAATCTCGAGATTTATTTTCAACGTCACAACGATGAACAGCTCTACGGACAGAGCCAACGGTATGTTTCGGGGATTGTATTACGACGAACGATAGGGTTCAGGTTGCGTTCGATGTTAGAGGGTATCATTCCATCCATCAAGCTTTTCCTTCAGAAAACCACTCACAATCCTACATTACGATATCGTTACTCAGGTCCCCCGAAGGTGACGGCATCGGTCCGCCGCGTCACGTGGACTTTGACATATGAGTAAACCCCTGACGTGCCATTCCCTCAATCTCATCGCTGTTTGCCGGGCTAAAATCCCAGCTTACGGTCGCATACCGCCGTTACTGCCAAACGTCGAAACAGCACGAACCAACACACCAGCGACGGTTCGTGCATTATTCATCCGTTCGCATGCAAATCGACTGATTTCGCTGGAAACTGTTTTATTCCGACGCCGAACTATACGCGTCCGCTTGTCGGCCTATCGAACGTCGTCCTTTTATTAGGTCAACCCGAGACGGGCGGTGGATTTCACGTTCGCGATGCACTCGGTCGTTTATCGTGCACGCCTTATTAACTCCCTTATTTGCTGGCGATTAGACGAGCCGGGCTGCTATTAAATGCGGGGTTCACAGTGTCGTCTCCTTTGAATTTCAAATCCCGCTCTTGCAGGAACCGCGAGCGTTTTCGGTCTATTTAAAACGAACCCGTAACCTCAAAGAGCCGGGCAAACTGGGACCACGTTCAAAGTCAGCCCCCTTTATTCCCCGGCGTGCTAATATATTCCACGATTCTCGCTTTCGTATCCAGCATCCTTTCACTGTTTACCTCTGCCGTTCTATTTACGCCGCCAGTGTCCGACGGCGCGAAACGGTAAAAGCGGGGCAGCCAACGGTTTTTACTTTCCGGAGGGTCGTTATGTCTTCTTGCCCGCCGCGTCGCTTCGGTGATCTGGTCGCAACGGGGTGTTGAAAGCCGTACCCCGAGAGCAAAAACACCGATGATTCAAACCCATTCTTCCCCGCGAATGAGAGCGAGAGCATCAGGAACGAGCACTTCGGCCAGACTCGAGCGAAAATCGAGCCACAGCTTTTTTCGTTGGCCGCCAGTTAATTGGATCGAGTTTTCCAGGCACGCGTGTCCGTGTCGCCGCTGTTCCCATACCGCGTTCGCCAGTGAAAACGGCGAATTCCTCGTGAGTCGATTTACGGGTCGGCCACGCGCCAAGTCGACCGAGATATCGACGCCAGTGGTACGTTTCCACGGATTCTCAGGCCTCGGTTTATCGTGGAAATAGCGTTACATTTCACAGTTACTTGGGGGGAACTTTACAGCGTCGAACAGTCGGAGCGACAACGCTCCTTCCTTCGAGTATCGTTCGGTATCGAGACGGAGAGGGCCAAGAGGAAAACTTGTAATTTTGGCACGAGCTTCGGTCGTTCGGCTATTTCGCGGGCTCGTGCGACTGCGTTGCAACACGCCCTCGCGCGAACCCTCGATTTAAGCGCGTGGAAATGTATATTTAATGGAATGCTAGGATCGTTTGCAGAGTCGATTATTGTCATCGCCGGTGCACCCACACATCGCTCGTGCGTCGTGTTCCTCGACGATTAGTGGGGAGATCGCGATACGTAGAGTACCAAGTTATTATTCAATGCACCTAGCTGAACGCTCGTTATCGAGGCATCGCAGATAATGATAACCGGCGTGACAGCCGCGTGGCCCTTTGGTGATGTTTCGCCGCCACTCGACTGGCTGGAAGTTATCGCGAGCCGAGATGGTTTCCAACGAAATGGCTGGTCGATGGACGTAATTAGCGCTAATAGCGGAGCATCCGCCGCACGGCTGTTTCTCTCGGCGGTTGCGTCATCCGACGTCGCGCATTTTCCTCGGTCTCGTCCAGAAAATGGCCTCGACAGCCGGAGTCACGCAGGGGAGTTTCCACGTACACACGCCGTATTGTTGAGCGCGCGAAAGACGCTCCTTACATAACGCGCCTCCACCACTCCGCATAGTCAACAGGCACCTCGCCGTTGGTTACGCTCGTCAAAGAGCTCGGTGTAAATATTTTGAACGTTAATGATATGCCAGCTATCGAACGGTCGATACACGGGGTATTTCCGAACGATCGTAAGAAATTGGCACGCTCTTCCTGGCGTTCACGCGCGGAGCGTGAATGTTCTGATAGATCGCGGCTTGGTCCACGAAAAGCGTGCCACCTCACAGTCATTTATTTCTCGCCAATTTGCTTTCGTTGTTGCATCACGTAAATAAAAGAGACGGCTTGCTGTCAGCAGTGGACGAGCGCGCGCGCGCGCGCAAACCTCTCGCTTCCGGGTCACAGGTATATACCTACTTTCCGTGTCAGCTCCAGTGATTCATTATCAATGCGCGAAGCGTAAACAACTCGTCGCACAATAGAAAGCGTCAGAGATACCCGGTGCGAGATGCTCGAAATAATCGGGTTAATTACGACTGTTTACTCTACTTGTTTTCCAACTGTCTGATAGGAGAAATAACGTCTTGTCTCGAAGTGGAGGCTACGTAACGCGCGCATCACTCCGAAGACTGAAAGTGACTTCTTGCCGCGATTTCTTCGCCGATGCTTAGCCGTAGAATCTGTGCAAACGGCACTCTCCTCGGGCTATTTTATAGCGGTCGGGCATGCTAGTCAGTCGAAATAGAATTCTGAATGGTGAATTGCGACGGGTAGCGGGGAAAGTTACGGTCGGTCAGCGTTACTGAAAAATTCACGATTCGTCGCCGGTCTGGGTTTGGTATTTGCGGGTCTGGCGCCTAGAAATGATACAATTTTAGGGAACTTTTTTTTCTAAGTAACTCTATAAGATATCTTGTTGAAACTTTTTACATTTTATTAATCTATGTTGACACTATAATTTCCCATTTTTATATTGCCATAAAAAGATTGTTGTTTATATAGAGGGCAATTTAGCACCTCGTTCTATCATCGGAAACCGAAAAATCAAATGGTTTCTTTTATTATTTAAGCCTGAAACTGCGACTGAAAGCGTAGATGCGATTTTCGCATCATTTTATCACCTATTTTCTTCAATTAAAAACAAAAAGTCGATTAGTATTATGTATTTTGGGGGGTCCACTAGATTGAAGTCGTACAAAGATAACGCAAAAAAAAATTTAGACAAAATGACTTCTAGTTAAAAAATCGTACACGCCAGTTGGAGAAACGGCGTTTCGAGAAAAACACGTTTAAAGTAATGTAGGTATTTCCCTTGAATACCGAGAGTAGATCGGATGACCTGCTTTGCTTCCCAACGATATAACTTGAAGAATATTTCGAATTTCTTTATGAAATTTTAACTGAACTTTTTTAAAGGGCTGTTCCGGTCTAGAACCCACAAAAATAAGTGATCTTTACGAATTAATTAAAGGGAAACTACTACATATAATTTAATGGGACTTTTTGCATTGTATTAAGGATGTCTTAAACTATGGAAATATATGAAACTCGTTCTTGGACTAGACCAAAAAAAAATTACAAAAATTACATTTTTTTTAAAAATAACGACACTTGAAGTTTGAAATCACTTTTTCCTTACATTTTTCTGCCTTTCAACGCCTTTAAAAATTATAAATTTTCCATTTTTTTTAAATTTTACTGGTCTATCCACGAACTTGTAGTATATTCTTCAAAATAAAAAAGTTTCTGTCAAATCGGATAATAACTTTTAGAGATACAGGTTCCACCGATTTTGAGAACACTGTTTCGAGAAAAATGCGAATATCTTCGGGAATTTTACGAATTTCAAAAAGTCCTTTGAAACACGTATTCCTAAAAGGTTGAACATTCGAAAAATGAAATAAAAAAAATCGATTTTTAGACCTCCCCTTAAGATGTTATACGATAAAATATAATTAATCCCACCGTAACAAACGTTTTCTCTCTATCGACGGTGGCAGTTTCGCGTGTTTCCATCGGTCGGCCTCGCTCGGTCCTCTGTTCCCAGCTGCTCGTTGCGAGAGGATTTACTTTACGTAACTGTGGCCATGCAACGCGCTTGCGACTGCGTGCATGCGCGCGTTTGTAATTCGAGAGCGCGACGCTTATCGCTTTATTAGCCGTTCTTTATTGCACCGACGACCCCGTTGACAGCCTGGGCTGCGACAGCCGCGAACCGCCGGCGCGTTTCGCCAATAGCGAGCGAATCCCTCGGAGACGTTTCCTCGGGGAAAGCTGAAGAAGCGTTCACTTTTTACACTGGCGTGCTCGTAGATTGGCACTTTACAAAATAAGTACGCTCGATGACAAAGCCGCGGGATGAGAAACGGACGCGGGAAGAATAGGCAGAGGAAACAGAAGTGGACTTACAGCGTTACAAAAATAAACGGTCCACGGCTCTAAAGCGTAACTAACCACCGCGTTCATTTATTTTCAGACGCTCATGGTTGGAGTTTCGCGAGCTACGCGTGTGATTTTCCACGGGCAATGGAAAATCACCGTGCTCCCTCCAGTGCAGCTCATCTTTTGGGGCCATTAAATGCCGCTCACACATGTCACAAGTCCCACGACACACTTGCATCATTGATTTTCCCAGAAAGACGAGAATCGTACCGATACCTTTCCAAGCCGCTTCACCTGCGCGAGAATACAAGCTTTGCCCATGCGTACAGTGTCGCGGCACGTGTTCAAAACGCAAAAATTTGAGTTTAGAGAGTTTGTATTTCATTTCATAGAATTGATAGTAAACAGTCCTCCGATATAAGAACATCATAACTTAGTAGCATAAATAACGGATTTAAGGTTAGTAATTGCATTCAAAGTCGAATAACCAAACGCAAGCTGTCACAGACTACACATAGGAAATATTTACCCACTGTATTTTTGTTGTATTTATAAGTTTATTTTTTTTTTAAATAAGCAAAATATATCCTTTTTCGTTTTATTAATTAAAAATTCTTGCATTTAAAGATATGGATACGTACCAGTGGCTCAAATTATTACTTTTTTGTCGCATCTTCTAAATTCTGGAGAGAATTAAAAAAAAAACGAAACATCGGTTCCTTCATTTTTTTATTATAATTAGCTCTTTTTATGCCCTTTAATTTGGTACAAATTTTATCTGCTCCCAAGTGCTCCCACATAAGAAAAAATACACATAATAAAACGAAAAAACTAGGCAAATCTGTGCTCGAATATTTATTTTTTAACAACGCTGAGCTTTGAATTCCTTCATATTCAACTGATAGTAATGAAAATGTATAATAAGAATGAATAATTTAAAATTTATTACCAATACGAATTATTTAAAAAATTAATTTTATTTTTTTCAAATTGTTTCATATGTTTGTTATTAATTTGTGTTTAAATGCATTGAAAAAATATATTTTTTATTTGTTTTACTTTTATTGTGATCAAAAATATATTTTATACAATTATTTTATGTTAAAAATTATTTTTTTTGGGTATAAATATGATTAACATATCAGTTACGTGTAAATAACTGTATCTTAATGGAAAATTGATTTTTTATTTTTTTTCCTATATACTCGTTACACTGTGATGCGTCAGCACTGTTTAAAGGATGAACCTGGCGTAACACATCGACAGTGTCATTGGCGGGCGTCATGCTTTCCCCCGTGACACGCGATCGCAATCGAGACCAGCGAGTTCGTCGCGGAACAGGAATCGATGCTGTTGCCCGTGATTCAGCGATTCGCGCGATACGTGTCGCGTTTCCTTCCGCGAAATATATAGCGGAAATCCAGCGAATATCGGTGAAGAACGGAGATCGACAGGGGACGTGTACAACGCCGCGACCTTGTCGACGTGTCACGATCTAGCGATACATAGATAAATCGTGGATTGAAAAGGCGCGGCGCGTGCCGCTTGGCCAAAACAGTTTTCAGTCAAATCAGCCGCTGCCCCGATGAAAATATCTGCCACGGAAATAGACACTGTCGAAAAGGCCACGGCGTTATTTATATGATCAGTGGCTCATCTTTTGTGAGGAATCGTCGTTGAGGAATCTAGCGTGGCCTATCGTAAATACCACAGCAAACAGCTGCGCAGAATGTTAATTATTCGAACGATTAGCTCGACGTTATCGAACGTGTCCATCGTGATCGATGAAATTCGACACGCACGAAACTGTCGACGATGAAGCGAACGGCCTTGAATTCGTAGGCTTCCGTTCCCGTTCCTGTAATCGTTAATTTTACTGTCGCTTGTTGCGAGGCAATTGAAGAATTTTCCACGGAAATCTGAGGAACTGTTTACGATGTAGGTAATTGCTCGCGTGACCAACGGCGAGAGGAGAAAAACCCAAACGGGCAGACTTTTGCTGCGGCACGTTAATTATTAGATAATCACAGGCACGGGCAGACGTCGCGGCACCGAGGCAGAAAAAAAACCGAATTCTTATCGTTGGCGAGCAACTCGGCTTCGCCTAAAACGCGAGTATCATCGTGGAAAATCGAGGAAATGCTTGTCGATAAAGAAACACGTGTCGATAAGGCGCGGCAGCCGCGGCGACGGTCGGCGATAGGTTGAAATTCCGTGCTCGCACGGGAACGGCATAAATTGGGGCGTTTTGACGCCGATAACGCGGCCTCGTTCCGATGCCATTGCTTGTCAACAAGTTCACCTCCCTCGCATGAGGCTTGCGTAATTCCTGACGTCTGGGCTTTTTTCTACGGCGATCATTAACGGTTTTATCGTCTCCGATGGAAGACGTAAACAAGATTATCCGAAGCAGCGATAATCGATACGAAGGAGCCATAAACGTTCGTTAGATATTGCGCGGTCGATTACGCTGCTGCGAGTTGCCTAGGAGTTTCATCCGATCCCTCGCGTTGCTTTTCGTTAGGATAGGTCATCCGACGATGCCCAAAGCCCGTAATAATTATTCCGCTCCAATTGCCGATTATCCGTGATTACTATCTCGAATACGAGCTGCCAAGGTGGAGAAGCGACTCGAAGCTTCTCGCGAGTTGCTGAGAACGTGGATGGGAGAGGATAGGATGATGCGCGTTCGTGCGATAAAAAGTTAAGGCGGCGATGCAATTGAAGAAGGCAGCCACGGTTACCTCACGTGGGACAGCTGTGAATCGGCTGATATTACATCAACGTCTGAACACAATGCTGCACTTCCATGTACAATGTGTACGTGTGCGTACGTGCCGCCCGGTAGAGCATCGATGCCCGCCGGCAGATACTCGATACAACAGACCAACTGTCAAACAGGAAGTCGACGTACTTCGTTGGATATCAGCATTAGGATGTCGATTAAATTGCCTTAACGACGCATCCGCGCGCGACGATTAAATATAAATCGAGCGTCGAAGGTGAATCGAAGGAAGTTCCGTTGCGGTCTGGGTTTATTTTAGAATAGTTCCGATGGCTGATCGGATGCTTCCCTTTCTCCTCTTTCATCGATTCGGTCGGTCTATAGTAATCTCGATAAAACATGGAGCTCTAGGGGAGGGTTGCCTATATCGTACCACTTAAAACATTTTACGCTATATTTCATATTTGGTACTATTTTGAACACAAATGACTATTGGATATTGTAGCTTGATCTTTTAGGCCCCTACTATTATATGCTTAACCTTTTTGTTCAGAACAAATTAATTTGATATTTATCTTTTCCTTTATCTCCTAAATCGTACCTCCACTAAAAATAGTATCAATAACAAATAGAGAAGAAAATATTCAACATAAAGTAATGATTATTATATAGTTACATATACATGTGTATACGGATCACACACAGGCCGCAATAACCTATGCATATGATATATGTACATAACCTATATAACATACGAGTTGTCAAATCCTATTGGTACGATTGTAGTGGTACGATTTAGGAAACATGATCAATTTATTCATAAATATCAATTTAAACTTTATAATGAATATAATATGTACTTACAATGAATGTAAAATATTCTGCATTAAACCCGCTTTTAAAAAAATACAGGACAAAATTGCATTGTTTGATTATTATTAGCTAAAATAAACTGGTAAAAAGTTACATCAATCATACCTGATTCTTTATAATGCTTATACTACGCACAAAATAGGGTGTAAACTCAAAAGGTTTTGTTTCTATTTCTTATTTCGCATTTACTTGATATTTTTATCATCGGATGTTGTTTACATTAATTAATTACTGAGAAATTGATGAGGTCCGATTTAGGTGACCAGTACGATATTGGCAACTCTCCCCTATCCGTCACAGATAGATCCACAGCAGCTATGCAGCGGCTACGAACAGCAGTCCAACTAAGGGAAGAAAAGGCATAGCCGAAAAATGGAGCAGAGCGTGTCAACGGAATAACAAATCGACCTGCCACAGCCCTACTATCCTACAGATAAATTGCAAGACGCTATCCCCGCTGAGCGGAGCCAAGGAAATGGCATTCCTCGCGACGAAAAACCGCCCACGCGGTCAAGAAGAATCTGAATGTACGGTCTCCGTCAGCTTCGATATCGCGAGATCGGTGCCAAATGTTTTGCGCAAGATTCGCGCGTCTACTGATCCGCGGATGCCACTCTGGTGCTCGTCGGCCGGCGAAGGTCTGAAAATGCGTCACGCCTTCCTGTAGCGCGATCCGAGGCGCGTTATCATGCGACTCTATCCGCCGGCTCGTGGATAGGCTGCGGCCGCTCGGAACCCGTGGATCAGAGGCCAGAGCGTGCAGCCTGCACGCCGGTGCAGCCTCTAGCCTTGACATTGGCCCCCGGTTACCTCGCTGCTTACGTAATTCAACAGCCAACGGATCAACCACGTGCTAATGCAGCACACGCCCAATGTGGTTTGCTCGTATGGCCACTTGCGAGCCACGTAGCCACCTCGTGTGCCTGCTGCACGTCTGTTGCTACGTGCCTGCCTCGCTGGACGAACCGTCCGGAGGAACCGCGCGAACCGCGGACGCGTCTTCGCGTTGATTAAGAGGAAAGCGTGTTTAATTATGGCCTGTGGTCGGTGGGTATCAGAGAGAGAGAGAGAGAGAGAGAGAGAGGGAGAGAGGGATCCATTAACGACCAGCGTGACAGCTCAATCAGAGCAGTTGCCGGACAAATGAAGGGCCCTGGGTAGAACCGCAGCCCGAACTCGACCGATCAGACTTGGATGTTCCAGAGAACCAGGATAGAGACACAAATGGGATCAATGCAGACTCGTTGAACCCTGACTTTAAGTACCTACCGTAGACTCTCTCGGCGCGCATTCGAACGGTTCAGGTGGTTCGGAGCGTTATCGTGCCCCGGCCCGGGCTCGTTAATAACGTTGCTAGCCGATGCTCCATTATCGCGAGCGAATCGCCGGTCTCGGTATATCATGGGCGCGCACGGGAATTATCGGTGTGGATATTTGGCCGGGGGCAGAGTGGCACTCGATCACTTCCGTTCGCCCCGGGATTACGGAGCCGATCCGTGCATAAAATAAACGCGGAGGGCGAGCGGGATTTAATCGAGTTTGCAGCGGTAATTGCGCCGAACGGAGGCACTTTGATGGATCGTGTACGCGGAAACTTTGCGATCACGTTGCTGTACTTTTGACGACGGTATAGGAGGCACCGGCACACTCGTGCACAGTAAAGAGCAAATACTTGATCTGCTCTTGAAAGTTACACGAAGACGTCGATAGAGCGAAGATAAAGAGTTTTCTAACCGAACGGTATCGACGATAACGAAACTGATTCATACATAATACATATATGTATCAACGACACACAACGCCTCTCCTACGATGGTGCGCCCGTAACTGACGCACTGCCCACTCCTGTATTTATCACAATCCATGTGTATTGCATCAAAGCCTACTTAATTCTCATTACGTAACCAACAACGCATTCTCTCCATTCAACGAAGCTACCTCAGCCAAGCAAAAGATCGAGGCACGTTAGGGATCGTAATCGACCCGTCCTCCAACAGGTCCCCCTTTCCTTCTCGCGCGACCCTACACCCACGCCCTTCCAAGGCCACGCAGGAGCGCGGCGCTTGCCAGTAAACAATTGTTGCCGTGACGTCCTCGAGCGTGTCGCCCGCTTATTAATGCCGCGGTTCCTCAAGCCGCAGGATGTCTGATTGATGCGACCGATGAGAACAAGGAACAGACACGAGCGCATCAAGCGAATTTTCCGCCGAGAGCGCACTTAACCGGTTCCGCAAGCGGCGCGTAAATCACTATTTGTGTCCCAAGTTCAAACGCAGCCTCTGGCTCCGTCGTCTCTATTCATGCGTCATTGCTCCAGGGGTTAAACGGCCCCAAGGAAGTGTGGCAGTGATTTAATCACTTTCGGTTTCCACCACCACCTTGGCCGGTCGACGGTAGTTAGATCCAGTTACGATCGACCTGCGGCCTGTCCTCGAGAGCATCGCTTGGTCTCCTCTGCGGTGACGGGTCGAGGAAGCCCCGCGGAAGCACGCAGAGTGTTTTCCAAGCCAGCTGCTCGGCGGTTTCAGCGCGGATCGATCCGCAGGACCACGCGCTGACCCATTCTCGCGGGAGAGAACGAACAGTTACGAGCAGAAGAGGACGCAAGGAAGCCGAGGGAGGGCCACCGCAAGTGCGCCCCCCCCCCCCCCCGTGCACGCTCCAGCAAACACAAAGAAGGACTATTTTCGTCCGACGTTTTGATGGTAGTGACCCCGCGCAGCCGGTGGTACCTACACTCTGGTTCCCTTCGTATTTAGGTCGCAAGCCACGCCGCGCCTCGCCACGCTCCGCTCTTTCACCGTCCTGCTCGGCGAGCAACGCGACACACCGTTGGATATCAGCCTTGTTCCAAATTTAGTGCCGTGGCTCGGTCTCGAAAGGCTTACACCCCCTCCGTGCCGAAGGTTTTTGGCGCTCGTAAAAGATTCCGAGAACTGAACCGCTCGTTGTCGGAGCCGTTCCCGTCTGTTATTGCAAGCACGCGGTAAAGACACGCGGTGCTCGGTGACGCTCCGCCGATTCACGAGAAACGGTTTGTTTTGCTGCAACCTGTGCTGCCGTATGGCTATTTATATCGATTAATTGTGGCGCGATAAGGGTCGCTGCAATCTCCGTCGTATACGAACACATTCTTCATCGTGTATCGTACCTACCGAGGCTTTCGCGTGAGAACCTCGATTCTGATCAATGGAAAATGTGTGTTTGTTCTCGAGATATCAAGATCCTCGTGGCGACTGTCAGAAGGCCAGCAAAGAGATCGGTTCTATCTGGCGGGGCACACGTGGGCAATAGGGTGGCTCTTATTTTCGACTTTTGAATTTTCTTCGGGGCACCCTCCAGAATAGGTCCAAATAATTAAAAAATAATCCGTGTAAAGTTTGAGCTCGATCGGATAACGGGAAAGGGTGCCCCTGGGCCCTTAAACATTTAAATCATTATTTAATAGCCCGCAAAGTCGATTTTATATAATATCCTCTAAGTTATTGATTAAATAAAAAAATATGTCAAACAACAGTTGTAGATCCGGACAAGAAGCATCTTTTATGTTGTATTATTTTTTTTCTCGTGCGACAAATGGTTTTCGAAAAAAATCCGAAAAACTAAAAAAAAACTTTTTTTTCCTCAAATTTTGAAAGTTTGAATGCTTCTAGACACTTTTTATTTATGAAGGCGAACAAAAAAAAGGAATTTTTATTTTCGAGGACTATTTTTTAAACATTTAAGGGGGGGCATATACCGAAATATGCGAAAAATAAAAAAATTCTTTTTTCTTATTTTCAGTGTTTGATATGTCATGAATGTTCCTGAAAATTTTGGTTCCAAATTTTCAGGACACATTCATGACATATCAAACACTGAAAATAAGAAAAAAAAAATCTTTTTTTTTAAACGTATTTTGGTATTAGTCTCCACGTTAAATGTTTAAAAAATAGTCCACGAAAATAAAAAACTCCATTTTTTTGTTCGCCTTTATAAATAAAAAGTGTTCTATATGCATTTAAACTTTCAAAATTTGAGGAAAAAAGTTTTATTTTTTAGTTTTTGGGACTTTTTTCGAAAACCGTTTGTCGCACGAGAAAAAGTAATAGAACATAAAAGATGCTCCTTGTCGGAATTTACAACTCTTGTTTGACATATTTCTTTATTTAATCAATAACTTGGAGGAAATGATATAAAATCGACTTCGCGAGCTGTTAAATAATGATTTAAATGTTTAAGGGCCCAGGGGCACTCTTTCCTGTTATCCGATCGAGCTCAAACTTTACACGGATTTTTTTTTTAATTATTTGGAACTATTCTGGAGGGTGCCGCGAAGAAAATCTTGAAATAAATTTTTACTAAAAGTAAATAAGCCCCACCCTAGTGGGCAATCATCAGCGGGCAGACGTCGCCGTCGTCCAACCGAGTCCACCAATCTCGAATTTATTGTTCGAGCGAAGGTCAGGTGTGGGAACGAAAGACACAGCGAGCGCCTCGCACGCCCCCGTCTTCGTCCCACTCGGCTGGGATTGTTGGAATTGCGACGAAGGGCAGCGCCTCCCGCTCCGAAATGCGCGGGATCGCGGGCTCGTTAATCGATTTTTCGCGGTGAGACCACCATACCCTTATCGAGGCAGGTAGATCTGCAGGTCGGAACGAGCTTAGGCCTGGATCGATCCTCGTATCTCAAGATTACGCGCAATCTAAATTGCCCATCTCGCAGCGGAAACGCTGACTTACGATCCGCATTTTTTCACCGCTTTCCCGATGGAAAGCCTCTTTGAAAGGCACGGAAGATAATAATAGACGCGGTCGTGCGTGTAGTACCTCACGTTCGAGCATTAAACGATGATACCTTCTCTTGGATCACGAATAGCTGCTCTTTCTAGGATCGGGCGCCTTCGCTGGAGCTATGAGTCACGCGTGTCCAACGAAATGGCGCGAATAACGTTCCCTGCAGTCGTGGCGGGGAACTTGCTCGACGGATCGATGATAGCGCACGATCCAAGGAGCCCGAACAACCATGAATCGACTATCATCTCGGGTGCACAGCGGGGTGGGGTTAATCGAACTCGAAACTGGGTCGCATTCGGCTTGATTGGCGTGGCCGAGCCTCTATCCTCGGCTCATAGATCATGCTTCTTTTAATTTTTCTTTCATTCCTTATCCATCGGCTGGCCAAGCAGCGGGCTCTTATCTGAATCTGTCCTCGGCCCGCGGCAGACAATTGCAGAGGGAAGAGAGATTATCGCGAAATCTGCCGGATGTTGCGCGTGACGTTATTCCCTGGTCTTACTATTCTATCAGGCTATCAGCCAACGTTATTGTGCGGAGATACAATACTCGAAAACCATCAAACCGCAAAGATGCCAATCAAGCGCAAGAATCGGATTTTTTCGCTCCAAGTCATTCTCAGCTCCTAATCAGAAGAGCCACATGTACGTGCTTACCGTGTCAGATCTCCCTTTTTTCCAAGAAAGCACATGTTACTGCTCAGGCATTGAAAATAGCCTCCGTGTTTGCGCGATCAAGTTCCGCGTAACAGTGGCGAAAGCAGAGAGGTGGACGGATTCGATGAATCGCGCTGGCCGTGCAACAGGCATCCGTGCGGCTCGTCTCTCGATGCCCAGCTCCGTTTTAGCCGGGTCGCGTTCACTCGCACGCGCGCGACGCGATCATGAGGAGCGACGCTTTCAATTACTCCTTGGAACGGTCGACCTCGGCGACAATTTCTCGGATTACCCTGGCTAAACTGGGTGCCCAGTGAATGGCGGGTGGAACGATTCACGCGAAACACAGCGACGTTGGTGCTGCGTGTACGGCGGCGCGCACAGCTCGCGCCTAATCCAGTTACCGATGTCGGCCGACACGCGCTGAAACCAGCCGCAAAGCGGTCGCCGTCAAACCGAAGACGGTATTCCCACCAGCTGCTAGTAATAATCGCGAGCGTTAATTTCGTTCCGTCTCCCCTGCCCCTTGTTCGCGCAACGTACACAAGACTACGCGAGCGAGACGATCGATCCAGCCGTTCTCACGCGACACTCTCAACTCGACTTTCCAGCCGCTTTAGGACTTTTCAACGGGAACTGGGGTAAAGGAAATGATCACGACTGAGCAGTACCAGTTGAATTCATTATAAGTGGGAAGATGGGCAGTGAAAATGGTGTAACAGTTTACTTGGTTGCAATATTGCATTAGATGCAGCGTACAATTCCTCTCGCAGAGATTATCTATAGGAAGTGTTTATGTCTGACGTATTCACGCGCTATCAGGAATGTCGAATGGACGAGGTGCTCGCCAGGGGAGTAGAATCGCTTTCGCCTCGAGAATTCGCCATGCCCAGAAGTCTATCTCCTTATCTACGGCGGATTTAATTGGCGCAATAAACTGTTGCATATCTCTAGCACGGTTTCTTTCCACGCGCGTTCAACTTCGCTTTCTTGCTCCTTTCCATACAACGTCCATCTTGACGGGTGCACGAAGCATCTCAGGCAAACGAATATTTCCTTAAGGTAGTTCCTGAATAATCTACTAAATTCAAGAATTCTTTCAAATTTCGAATACAAGAAACCCTTGTACGAAGTGTAAAATCGATTTACCACATAGTTATCGAGAAATTGTTAATTAAAGTTGATGTATTTTAACACAGTTGCATATGGCAGTGTCGAAAAAACAGGGTTATAGTTTCAGTTTTTCTTCTGAAACAGGAAAACTATATTCAAAATGTGTACGAAAATTGGCGCAAAAGTACATCGAAATGTCACGAAATGAATTCATTAATTTTTGAGAAACTGACCACATTGTTTCTTTGTAAATGCCCATAAAAAAAAGTTTACATGCAATTTTTTTAGAAATTACGTAGAACAGTCAACGTGGCAACGTTGCACAATCGATATGTATAGACATTTAAATAGCGAACGACGATTCAAATTCATATGAACATTTTTTACTGACATTTTGTTTATAAAAGACGTTGCCAGATCTGCTGCTCCAATTCACTATGCTAACCAATTTAATATTCTATTTTCGTATTACAATTTTTTTTATTAACATTGAACTTTTTAAACTATATATACATGATGTTGAAAATTATTATTATTATTTCTATAGTATCATACTACTTTATATTGATCGTTTTTTATCCTACTCTAATTTGACTAACCTAGTTGGTTAGGAACTACCTTAAGGGGGTATTCTCGTCTAGAAAAAAAAGTACGCAGTTTTTACCGATGAGCATTATATTGTAAGAAAATTTTACTGGTTAGCCAGCCCTCTTGGAAGTTCTGCTCGGCGGCAGGACGCTTCCTTCCACGCCCCCGTAAACAGTCTGAATGAACGAATTCGCGAGTAAACCTTTCCCCGAACTGCTTTAATTGCCGCGGCGCTAGAGGCTAGTGCTCGAAGAGGAGGCCGCCGTTTAGCAAGTTAAACGTCCGCGGACTCGACGCGTCCTACCAGCGTCATCGTACGTACGCGCGGATAATTGAAGACTAATTGGAAAGCCGAAGCGCCGTTTAATTTACCGTTTATCCGAGACGAGGCGATGCGATGCGCCCTACGTTGCGCGCGGTACGGTTTCGCGTGCGCGTCTCTTCTCTACTGCTCCTATTCCTCCTCTTCTTCTTCGTCCTCTTTTTCTCTACCCTCTCGTCACCGTTTCGTTCGCGCACACCCGTGTGCTCTAGTTACAGAGGAGTCGACACGGTGTGCCGCGGTCGCTCGACGCGAATAGTTGTTCGGGGTCAAACGGTCGTTCGGGCAATCGTCGTTGCCTTCGAGATTTAGGTCAAACTACGCCCAGAAGCGAATCCCCTGCAGTTCCTGGTACCTTGAACCCGCCGTACAAACGGTCCGCCGATGCACGCGCGCACACACACAAGCCCGAGCGCTCCAGGCCTCGATCACCTCTCGTGACGCAATTAGCCAACCTTCCATCCCCTCTTCTCTCTATTTTTTTTCCCTCCTGCCGCGATCCCTTGTACGGTATGCAAAGGCTAGATTCCATGCCTGCAAGCTAGAGAAAGCGACTTCGCGGACGTATGCAAAGATCCCGAGCCCGCAACGAGGTTACGAGCCTTGTCTCTCGATTCCACCGCTGGCGGGCAGCTCGCAGTAGTCGCCCCCCTCTCGGCGGGATCGAGGCTCGACCCATTCATTGGAAATTCGCTTCGATGGAACGCCGAAGCGGATCCGCCCGTAATTTCGCGGCTATACCGATCTGCGTCCGGCAGCACTGTTTATTGCGCGGCTCTTGGAGGTGGCGGACGACGGGGGCTTCGCCCTGAGGGTATCGCGCGATTACGGCTCTCGTCGCATAGCCGCGTAGGCGTAGAGTTGACATTAAGATTTAAGACTTGTCCGCCGCGGAGCGTTCGAATTATTTTCAAGGAGCTCGTGACTACTTAAGTACTGTTGGCTAGAAGTATTATTTGTGAATCACTCGTGATTCGATCACGTTCGTTCCCAATCACGTCGATTTTTCACAGTGATGCGTGATTTTTCGTGATCCCCTCCGATTGGTGGAGAGAATAACTGTTCTTTTCTCGCGTCACAACCCCAGTTTCTAATTTCTCTCAAAACATTCTCAAGCCCACACTGTTCTTATAGAATCTCAGTTGTATATTTTGAACGAATGTGATCGTTCTTGATCCATTTAAATTATCGAATATTTCTTCACTTTAGTTGAAAAGTACAATGTGTATGTGAATACTTTAGCCAATCAAATTAGTGTGTGCGTACGTTGACCAAGGGCGTCCGTAGACGTTTTTCCAGGAGGGGGCAACTTTAGGGTGACGATGAAGAAAAATATGGTAATGAAAAAACGAGTAGCCTGCTTGCTTTTTTTTAACTCATTTTGTGGTGCTAATTTAATTAAAAATTTAAATCGGAAATTTATAAATATTCAGTTTTTTAGTATAAACTTATCAAAGATCAGTTTTTGAAAATAAGCGATTTTTTCACAAAAGCCAGGGAGGGGCAACTGCCGTTTTGTTGAATCCCCCTCCGGAATTAATACGCTTTGACTGCAACAGAAGCTATATTGAAGTATTTTCAAAAAAATAATTCAATTACGATCACAGTAAGCAAATTCGTTGAAGTTAAAGAAAATCACGATCACAGTTGTGAATGAATTTAAATCACGACCGTGATCGTAATTTTGCGATCACCGTGATAAATCACTGTCAGTGATTTTGCACTCCATGTCTACAGTCGTAACCGTCCACGATGATGCTAAATGTGCGCCATTTCCAGCGGTTTCGCTCATAGAAAAACCCGAGGAACTTGCAACATTGATAGCGTCCCGAGTGTGCAAGGTGACTCGAACTGAGTATCGAGCGCTGGAATCGCTGCTCCTCAGCGGTGCTTCGTCCGCGATGATGGTAATTTAAAGGGAGGGTAGAGACCGTATCTGTGATACGGTCTGTTAGAGGAGACAACGGGTAGCCTTCCTTCGATAGCCCGGAAACAATGACATTCCGATTCTCGTCGCAGACCGACGTCACGTGTGCGGACAGCGGTCACTCTGCATTCTACGTGGATAAAGCAGACGAGGTCTACTGGGTTAGCCCGACGGACGGAATATCTACGATCTACAATCTACATAGTTGACCTCTTTACTGCGCTACCTATTCTACCTAACCGAGACGATGCACTCCGTCGGATAAAAGATCACAAGCCGCTGGAAAAACAAGCGTGTTCCGAGGGACGTGTTGGGAGTGCAAGGAGCAGGGCTTGAATAGGTTCAGAAAATAACTGTTTCAAACTGTTATATAAAGGTTCTGACTGAAAGAGTTATGAAGAATCTTCATTCTGAATAACCGTTATAAAGAACCTAAATATCAGACAATATAAGTTTAAGTTACGGTTCCTATATAGCTCTATAACTTTTATTTTTTAGGTTCTATATAAGTTCCAAAACGGTTATAGAACCGATTTAATAATTTTTATTTTTTAGGTTCTATATAAGTTCCAAAGCGGTTATAGAACCGATTCTTGTAATGATTGTACAGAATTTTATAGAAAATGAAATCACAACTAATTACAAAATTAATATGGACTACTTTGTATAACCAAAGTATTTAAAAATTATTATAAGTAAGTAAGTAAATATATATTATGTACACATTTGTACATACATATACAATTATTTTGTAATATGAAGTGTTAATATAAATGTTTGGTTGTTATACTGATGATGGTCTAGTTCACAGATTTGAATGATATTTTAATATATTGTCAGAATCATGATCCTGATGGTGAGGTGGCTCCTAATTGAAAAAATGAACTTGACAAATAAAAGTTTCGATCTATGATATTAAATATTTATTGCACTTTTTGCAATAATAATACACAGAATAGATATTTACTTACTTATTTATAGTAATTTTTAAACAATTTGATTATACACAGTAATCTATAGTTGTGATTTAATTTACTGTAAAATTCTGTACAATCGTTGCAAGAATCTGTTCTATAACCTCTTTGGAACTTATATAGAACCTAAAAAATAAGAGTTATTAGATCGGTTCTATAACCGTTTTGGAACTTATATAGAACCTAAAAACTAAAAGTTATAGAGCTATATAGAACAGCGTCACTTAAACTTATATTGTCTAATATTTAGGTTCTTTATAACGGTTATTCAGAATAATGGTTCTTCATAACTCTTTCAAGAACCGAAATCTTTATAATAACAGTTTCAAGCCCTGGCAAGGAGGCAGCGAGTGCGTTTGAAGCAGTGGTTGAAACGGTTCCGAAAATAACTGTTAAAAACTGTTACATATCGGATCTGACTGAAACAGTTATGAAGAACCGATATTCTGAATAACTGTTATAAGGAACCGAAATTTCTGGCTGTATCGATTTCGGTTACGGTTCTGCAGAACCGATATTATATCGGTTCCGTAACGGTTATATATCGGTATTATAACAGTAATGTATCCTATCGGTTACGCATCGGGTATGCGTAGCACGTTTAAAAATATTTACGATCAATGTCACATTTTTTTAATGCAAATTCGATTTGTTTACAAGTCTTTTTATCGCTGGGCCTCGCTTTTCAAAACCCCATCAATGCAGGAAGAGCCGAAATGAAAGACAGCATCTGTAAATTAAGTATTGAAAAGAGAGATTCTAGATAGAGAGGCTCAGCGATGAAGGATTTTATAAACAAACGGGAAGAGCCATTATCTGGGTCGGAGGGTTTAAGACCAATGGGTCAGAGTCACTTGTATTCTTGAGCTAGTGGCAAGTACGTTGAATTTAATACAAAAAGTATTATATTTTGCAGCAAGACACGTTGTCGTCCTCGAGACACCGTGTTTATTAAAAAAAAAAAAATAGTTGATAAACTTCATAATTAATATAAAATTAGTAATAAGGTTGTACATGTTAGGAAAGTTATTGCTGTTAGTGTTAGCAATACTTTAAATTAAGTGTCAAATTAATATTAGTCGTAGTGTATAATAGTTATTAGTGATATTTAAAAACATATCGACATAATGGGCCGAAAGAAATGCGACATTGTTCGTAAGTATTTTGAAACGTGCGATGACAGCATGAAAATGTGATGTACAGTTGGAAGTTGCCCTGCAACAATTTCGGTATTTATATATAATGTACTTTGTTTAAATTTTTAGACACTTAAGGGGGCATGCCACATTAATAAGGGTTTAACTTAAACGTAACTTAAAAAAAAAAATTATTTCAAACTACTTTTGAGAATCAACTTATTCTTCACAGATTTATTATTTAAACATAGTTTAAAAGGCGCTTATGGATGGTTGAGGTGAGTCCAGCCCATAGCGAAAGTTTACTGTATAACCGATATATAACTGTTACGGAACCGATATAATATAGGTTCTGTAGAACCGGGACCGAAACCGATATAGGCCAGAACCGTTTTCACGCGTAACTGTTTCAAGATTATTTGGAATCGAAATCGATATCATAACTGTTTTCAATCCCTGGTTTGAAGTAGAAACGAACTCTCATATTTTAGCTCGGGAGATTGAAAGTAGAATATCACTTTCATCGACCGACCACATTCCCCGCATCTTTCGATCGCCGCACTCGAAGGAATATGTATCGCCGTCCATCCAGACTGCGCGCCGTGCGGCGAGGCAGTTACGAAATCGTTATTAAATTTCGCTCGGCTCCACGCGTTCCTTCCTAAACAAATCTATCGCGTGGCTTCTATCCCCATTTGCGCCTAAACGGTTTGAAAGTCGCACGCGGGCACAATTTCGCCTGCGGCGGTGACCGGTTGTCGATCAGAGCCTTGTTTCGTAAGAAACACCTGCGAGCCATTATCCCTCGTCTACCTTGGCTTTCCCCGGCAATAAAGCGATTCGATTCGCCCTCGCGAAATAGCCAAACCCGCGCGTCCCTCTCCATCCGCCCCGCGATAAATGGAACAGAATAATCGTGCATTTCTGCGCGCTAATCCACGCGTTTCGCAACCCGCTCGAAGGCTATTCAGCCGGGCTCTCTCGCTGGAGCAGGTGCGCCGAGCGGCGCTTCCGATCTCCCCTGCTCGCGGCCTGAAAAGGGTGGAATTTTTCGAACCCCATCGCACGAAGAGTCGCGCTGTCGAGAGGACCATGAGCGTGGTGTGCCTTTTGTTGGTTACGAGCACTGCGCAGTGGAAACAAGTTCCCGTTGCTGAATAAACATTTTCCATTTTCTGGTGAACTCGGGGCTGGGTGGGCCTGGAAATAGCGGCGGAAGCAACGGCCGCTGCTTCGATGCCTCGACACGGGTGCCTATACAGGGTGAATTGCAACGAATGCCCGCGGCCATTTTCCGCGTGTTTTCGGAATAGAGAAACAATGGGAAAAGGCTGGTAGAAATTCTACCTCGTTTCGGTGCACGGGCCCACTCGCGGCCGAATAATTCTGTTGACAAACTGGAGCTGAGGATGTGCGACTCGGTTCGTGGTTCACGGAATTCCGCTCGATATCTGGTACACGACCTCGATATCACTTTGTAAACATTATTTTTGTGCGCCTCATAATGCCATATCGTTCTTTGAACTCTGTGCTTAAGAACTACTACGTTTTGTTTGTTTGCTTATTCTCGATAATAGCCACTGAATAATGCGCACTTTAATGGTCCGCAGCACCTTTCAACCCAGTACATTTAATTCCTTCGGTGCACCCCTGATACAAGTCCTCCGGGAGATACGCCCACTTGTAGACGAAAACGGATCACCCCTTATAATACCCTCCTTTATTTGCCATCGTATCTCAACTTAACTCCTGAACGGACGTTCATCTCCAAATAGACTGCTGCTCCGCGAGCGGGCGACCAAACAGCCGCGAATAACAACGCGTGGCTACGCTGATATATGTCGTGCACTATCGAGGGTATATTTCGGTGAGGGGAACGCGAGACACGAGTCGACTAATGAACCAACAGAGGAGGGAAAGCGTAGACGGTAGAGGGGTTCGTCCGTGAAAAAGCTGGCGGTATTGTTGACCCGGTAGAAGCCGCTGTCTGACATTTCCAAAGATACTCGCGGACGCGCGTATGAATAAAACACGCGGAGACGTTATCACGGCCGACGATCGATTACCTGTACGGGCAAAGGTGACCGCCGAAGGAAACCGCCTTCCTCCTCCTATGCACACGATCTTCACTGCACGTATCGTTCTGTTACAGTGGTCTACTGCGACTATACCGCCTCGGGAAGGTCGCTGCAATTCCTCGAGGAGTACATCGCGAGAGAGGTGCTGCCATGTCTGGGCGACACCCACGCGTCCACGTCCATCTGCAGCCTGCAATCGTCTTTGTTCAGGTGAGTCGATGATGGAGCGCCTCGGCCACTGACTTTCCTCCGTCCTCGCGATCCACCGTTGGATAACCGTGGAGGTCGCTGGGGCAACGAATGCACGCATTGACTTGCCAAACGGGCAAGGAGAGACAGCTTGTCCGGGAGCTGTTTCATTTCGTGGCAGTTGACGACCCGCCTGTGATCTTTTTTTAAATACAGAGGGTGGCCAAATTATTATAGTCAAACAATTTTCGCCGAAATCTGTGAAATTCGTGGCTGTAATTAAAGTAACAATGCATGAATGTTATTGTTTTTTCATTTATTGATTAACTACAACATCTGGCAACATTGTGAGTAATTTTTCAACATATAAATCTCACTTGTTTTTAAAATGACGGGGATTTAATTATTACAAATAAGACAGAAATAATAGAGAATACCATTAGAGTATGGCAGAATACTACAAAACTGCAGGAAGCAGCCACAGAATGCATTGAAAGCATGCCACGCCGAATCCAAGCCGCCATAAAAGCTAAAACCGGAGTCACCAAATATTGAGTAATTGTATTTCTCGTACAATATAGTCTTAAACCTATATAGGGTGAAAGTACTAGTAGTCGACTTAAAGCTAAACTTGAATAAAAAGTTCTAAAAAAAAAATAAACAATCAATGTTATAAAATATATTAAATGTATTGAAGTAATTCAAATGTATTTAATGTATCACTAAAAATTTTGTGTTATTATAAAAGTTCGGGGAAAATAAATAATTAGCGTTAAAAATAAAGTGTCTGAATGCTTTAATAATCGACCGCTTAACACTAAAAGTCGACCGGTCCGATAGTTAGTTGTCGACCACCTATTTTTAATATGAAATTCAAAATAGGTTATGTGCGCATTACAAACTAAAATTTATTTTTAAATATAATGTGTAACAACGGTAAATAATTAATAATGACAAGAATAATGCGTAATTAAAATAAGTTCTTTTAAAAACTTTATCAAAATTTTAATAAGATAAATTATAGTTAACACGTGGTCGACTTTTAGCGTTCATTGTGAATGCAGTTAGCTTCAGAAGTCGACCGCTGTGGTTGACTATTGAAAATTGAAAGGGAATGATGGTCCAGTTACCGACCTTCCATAAATAAATAAATCATCCCATTTTGATTTCATTTTTTAAGCGCATATAAAATTGTTGATGCTTTTTCAGTGAAATAGTATAGTAGTAGTAGTAAAAAATGTATAGAACTGTATTACATTTGTCGTTTCTATTCAAAGCGCATTTATGCTTCTCGTGTTGGAAAACAGCAATGGCACATGTAGAATCAAAATTAGTTTACACTTTAAAAGCATTTATTTTTTTTTTACCTATGAAGAGCGCTCTTTGCCGTATTTTAAAGTTAGAAATTCAAAATATAATATAAAATTGTCATTTAATAAATGCTTTATTTCAGTACTTATTTCTTTAAGCTAAACAATAAAAGTGGTCGACTACTAGAGGGTGGCAGACTACTAGTGTTTCACCCTACCTACCTAAATGTATTTAATTTGCATTCTAAAATACATATACTAGTATTAAAAATAATATTATAATATTAAAAACGAGCCATCTATTTTGTTCCATCGCTTAAACTTACAAAATCTAAAATCTTTTTGTTTGAGTATAATAATTTGGCCACCCATTTTACACAGGTGACGTTTGTAGTTGAGAAACGATCCAACTGATGCACGTGGACGATCAAGTTAACGACGCGTTCGCTAACCATTTCGCAGAACCAATTCCTCCAGTTACGGTTTAACTCTATTAAATCGCGGAATTGATGGAGCCTCGAGCAATCCTCTGTCCCCAGACAGATCGTTTTCCCGGGCGTGGATCGCGGGTTAGAAAGTATCCGGGGAGGAACGCGCGTGCATTATGAATTCCTGATTATCGATTTCCTATACCCCGCGAGGAATTAGCATGCGAGTACGATTCCGTTTGACGCCCGATTTCCGCGATAAACACGGCTCGCTGCTTTTCTATTCCGCCTCCACTGGGAATTGTGTATTTAACTCGTTAACTACCGCGCTATATGCGCCAGAGATCCTATTACTTAGGATGCCGCCGTTTTAGGGGCTTTGGAAACCTCTCAAGATTATTGCTACGTCAATTCCAAATCAACTCAGACGGATAAGGCTATCGTTGAAATGTAGGAGACGCGATGATCGTAGAATTAGACACCGCATTAGGTCTGAATCTGCTCGGTCCGTTGATGAATTTCTGGAGACTCGCCGAGGCACGGCGTTCCAATGGAAACGGAGCGCTGTCTCGCCCCCGAGTTGGCCTCGTTATCCCCAAATCTTATGCAGCGAAACGCAGGGGTGGTTCCGCTGGGCGTCCCGCTCTCCATGGCGCTGACGTCCCCAGATCAATAATCACCGACTCGAGCCCCCGTGAACACTTTATAACGGCCGAAACGATTCGGCGAATTCGAATAACTTTTGGTATCGTTGCCCTCGGCCGCGTCCTCGGCATCCACTTCCAGATCGTTGCTGGATAAAGCGGCCTCGCGGAGAGCGACCTCGGGCAGCGAGAAATCGCGGCAGGGATATCACCTACGCCCTCGGTGTAGATCTCTGTCAGTCGGCGTTTTTACGATCGTTGCACAGCCGACGGAAGGACGATTCGATGTGTATATGTATATCTCCTGACGATCATTGCAGACACGAAGCCAGAGACATCGTGAAACACGCGGTTGGGGCTGGCGAGCAAGATGCTGTGCTGTTCACGGGTCAAGGCACGGCCGCAGCTCTCTGCACGTTTCTGCGACATCTCGATCTCACGAAAGCCACGGTGGTGTTCGTGGGGCCGTTCGAGCACCACGCGAATCTACGCCCTTGGCGGGAGCACTGTGTCAGGGTAAGGAGCGCGTGCACGAGCACGTTAAGCGACCCGTAGAACAGTCTCGGAGCGGTGAGTCAAAAGTATTCTCGCTGGTGGCAGCTGGTTGATATACTGGAATGACAGTTAAATGGCCTGGAAGGCATTGAAAGTCCCATCGAGCATATTCTTGACTCGCGGAATGGCCGCTCGCGAAGGACGCCGTATCGTAATTAATGTGCAGAGCGCTTTCGAGAGGAGTGCTATTCATTTTATTCGTTCATTTTATGCGTTGTGGGTGGACGTAGGGGTTGGAAATGCTTCCCTCAAAAGCCAGGGGAATTCTTAAATCGTTTAACGTCTTTGGGAGCTCGCGGGAGCTTGAACGTGTGGCACTCGGTGCTGAGTAATGAGGCCACCTTCGGCACTTCCTTTGTGGCGATTAATTCTAGCATCGAGCTAGCGTCAAACTCGCCGACCGTTTTTATAAATACACTTTGCAGGCGAGACGTTGACTTTCGAGTTAGAGTCGCGAGTTGAAGTCAATTACTCAACCTTAAATTAGACTTGTTCGGCTAACTATGCACGAGTGGAGCAGTTTAAATCCGAAACCGACACGAGTACTCATATTCTCGGAGTAAAATGCTGTTGAACGAGTGGCGAGGAACCGGTGAATGGTACGGTACAAGGTCTTCTGGTGGTCTCCAAAAACAGTGTATGCCGCGAAGTCTGGTCCATTAATGTCTCTGTTATCTTAAGCCTCCCATATTTAATTTGCAACCGACGGTGACCTCCAGCTCCCGAACAAAGCAATACCAAGTCCTGAGAGTAATCGTAGCATTGACCAGACGTCCAACACGATAAGCAATAACGATCCAACAGAAACATATTTTCCTCCTCGTCTCCAGTTTCAAGAAAACACCAGAAACTTGGCCATGTGTCTCGGGAACGCTCTGCACGGGATCGCGCGCGTAATGTCATAAACGGGGATGAAAATGTTGCTCACTGACGTCGAAATAATCATCGCAGATAGTACGAGTGTCTGAAACCCGGGAGGGCTTCTTAGACCTGAACGATCTCGAGCGTAGCCTGATACAGGTGCGAGCAGAGGGTGTTACGCAGATGATCGGATGCTTCAGCGCTGCCAGTTGCATAACCGGGGTTTTGGCAGATGACGTCGCCACGACCCTCCTCCTGCACCAGTACGGGGCACTCAGCGTCTGGGATTACACCACGGCAGGTACATAACGATTAGCCGATGGAAGCCGATACGGCTCCGAAACAATGGAAGATATTACATTTACGCAATGTTTGTCCCCTTTTGTCACGAAAATACATTAATCGCGTCTGACCGTTCAGGCTCGATCCAACAGATATACTACCTGTAATCCGTATCGGTCGTACAAAGTCGCGTTCCCCTTTATTATTAGCGTGCCAACAAATTTATCTGCCACTCTTTCAGCCCCGTACGTACAGATCGACATGAACCCTCATCTACCCGGCGTCGGCGAGACGACAGTTCACAAAGACGCGATCATCTTCGCCGGGCACAAGTTCATCGGCGGTGTGCAGTCTCCGGGCGTGCTCGTGATCAAACGGTCCCTGCTGAAAGACAAAATTGGCACGCAGGACATGAGGGATTCCCATCACTACCACCGCGACGCAGAGCTGCGAGAGGAGAGCGGCACAGCTGGCGTGGTCGAGAGCATCAGATGCGGGCTCGCGGTACAATTGAAGGAGAATGTTACACCGCGGGCCATTGTCGCCCGTCAAGATAAGATTTCCAGGTGCGATTATTTATTGACAGTTCAAAAATAGTCTCTAGTAATTAATCATCCAGCGGTTGCCGATAAAGAGACGGAAAAAAATAAAAGATGCTCGAGATCGATCGGTTGTTGTGTACTGACACGCGTGCTTTGGTTTTCATTGGCCGTTTAGGCAAGTGTTGGCTCACGTGCGCACGATACCGGAACTGATTCTGCTGGGCAGCGGCTCGCAGAATGTTAAGAGGCTTCCCATATTCTCGTTCATGGTGCGTCACCCGCGCGGCACGTTTCTCCACCACAACTTCGTGTGCGCTGTTTTGAACGACGTTTTCGGCATACAAGCCCGCGGCGGGTGCGCGTGCGCGGGTCGTTACGCTCACGACCTGATGGGAATCGACCAGGAACTCGCCAAGGAGTACCAGAAGGTTCTCGTGGAGGGGTACGGAAATTCGACACCTTTGCTTTATGGTATCGATCCGGCCGGGGCTACGAATGTATGACTAATGAAAGGCTTAATTGCAGGGAGCGGAACAGCGAGAACGAGGAGACGAACGCGGAGGGTCTGAGGCCGGGCTTCGCCAAGCTCTCGTTCCCCTATTACATGTCCGAGGCGGAAGTGGCGTTCATTCTGGAGGCGCTGAAAATGGTGGCCACGGAGGGCTGGAAGTTGCTGCCGCAGTACGTGCTGAACCCCGACACTGGGGAATGGCGGCACCACACGAACAGCGTGTTCAAGGAGCGAAAGTGGCTCAGCTCGATCAGATACACGGACGGGAAGATGAACGCGTCCGAGAGGCGGGTGTCCGGGTCGGGTGTCCTCCCGCAGAACTATGGCGACTGCTTGCAGACTGCGCGGAACATTTTCAACCGGGCCAGGAAGATGGCGCAGAGGTATCCGCTGCAGATCGACCGCAGCTACAACTTCGCGTCCGAGCGGATGGAGGCCCTGCGATGGTTCATGCTGCCGAGCGAGGCGCAGGACCTGCTCCTGGGCAACTCGCAGAACGTGAAGCAAGATGTGCCTTTCAACCCGATGCTGTCGTGGAACAAGCTCGGCCATCACACGCCAACCACCACTCACGACAGCCTGGTGAACAGCCTGGCACTTGCCAACAGCATGCGGCGGTTGAACAGCGACATCCCTCGCACCGGGAACGTCCCCGTGTCATCGATGTCGCCCAGACATCGAAGTCTTCCTGCACTGAGCTCCGTGAGGAGGACCCTGCTGCACGCGGCCGAGTTTCAAACCTCTTACTCGAGCCCCAGCAGCGGCAACGAGGAGGAACAGCCGGCCACGAATAAAAACGTAGCTGGCCAGAGGTCACCGGCTACTTGCCCGAGTTCCCCTATGCCCGTCAGATTCGCCGTCGGCGAGGCGGTCACGCCGTCAGCCCTCGGTGCAATGTCTCACGCAGGCAACAGGCCAATTAAAGAGCAGAGGGATCTGATGGACGCTGCCAACGCTGGCCGTGCCAGGTGCAACTCACTTGGCAGCACGGGCGGGGGAGAGAACACCACGGGCAATCGCAAGGCAGCGTCATCCTCGTCCTCGCCTATACCGCCCCTTACCTTGAGCCCGCAAACTCTCACCAGCTTGGGACTGAGCGGGAGCAACGGGAACCCCTCGAAACAGAGGAAACACCATTGCAGCTGCAGCAGCCAGACGGAATTGAACTCGTTGGAGCTGGATAACGGCAGCCCCAGTCACTCGATCTTGACCTTGAACTATCATAATGCGGCCTCGCCACCGAACTCATTCTTCTCGGTCAACGACTACACGGAGAAGTTCGCTGGCGGCGGTAGATCGTCCCCGGTCTCTGGGAACTGCGGGCAAAGGTCGGAGGAGGACTTGAGGGCGTACGTGAAGGAGGTGACGAAGGAGCTGGCGACGGAGATCAAGTCGGAGATAAGGGAGGTGATATCGAAGGTGGACGACGCGCTGTCGGAGACCAACACGTCGGAGAACACGCCGCAGCATCACTCGCGCAATCTGAACTCCGTCAGCCAGCTGTCGGTAGAAGAGAAGCAGCTCCGTCACGATTCCTTCACCGCCAGCGACATCGCGGAGTATCTGATGGAGTTCTCCAAGGAAATGGCCAGCGAGGTGAAGTCCGAGATCAGGTGCATGGTGAACGCGGTGGACGGGCTTCACAGACATTCTCCCGACGCCTCTGCTTCCGACGTGTCCTCGAACGGGTGCGGTTCCCCCGACAGAGGCAGAATCATGCAATCCTCCGCGTCGCCCAGGCTCTCGAGCAAGAGACGGAGCGGGCCGATCGAGATCTCGGGGAAGGTGGGCGAGCTGACGCAGCAGGAGAGCAAGATGTCTAGCGAGTGCTCGTCGGATGAAACAGTGATATACGTGATGAAACCGCCGGAGAACGAGCAGTTGGTCCGTAACCAGTCGAAAACCGACGACGAGGAGGTGGTCCACGACCTGGACGACGATCTAAACGACGACGACACTCACGAGCGCGTGGGGCTGGAGATCGGTGACGCGAGGAAGATCCTTCCCAAGATTTATTCGGCGGTGAACTCGGTCAGTTCCCAGGACAGCGGCATAAACTTATCCTTCCACGAAAGCGACAAGTCCTTGGACTCTGTGGACTTGAAGCGCAGCAGCAGCGCCGAGTCCAATTCCACGAACAGCTACGGCCGAAAGCCAAGAGCGTCGTCGATGACCGCGCTGCCCGGCAAATCGAATTGCAAGCAACAGGTACGCCAGAACGACGACTTCTCGGAGGACGAGGAGTGCTCGAGCGATCTGAAGGAGGAGGACGACGAGCGGCCAGAGGCGGCGTTCGAGACGAAGGACGGGAAGATCGAAGTGTCGCGGCCCCAGTGGCACTGTCCACCCAAGAACATTTGGAAGCCAGCAGTGGAGGCGATGCAGGAGTTCGACATGATCCGGGACAACGACCGAGTTTTGGTCTGCCTGTCGGCCAACGGCAGAGACTCCCTGTCACTGTTACACACGCTGCACCAGTACAGATTCTACGCGAGATCGAAAGGCATAGACTTCGAGATCGGAGCAGCCACGATGGGCGCGAGCGGGCTCGATCCGATCGAGACGATGAGCTATCTGAAGGCCCTGGACGTTCCATATTTCTACGAGGAGCCCAGCACCGAATCGAAGTGCAGTAACACCGATAATCAAACGGAGGAGCCGACGGATGCGAGCGGGGCGTGCAGCTTTTGCAATCGCACGACCAGAGCGCAATTGTACTCGATCGCCAAGCAGCACAATTACAACGTGCTGGCGCTGGGCCAGCATTTGGACGACCTCACCGAGGGTTTCCTCGTCTCGGTGTTCCACGGCGGCAAGCTGAAAACCATGAAGGCCCACTACTACATCCGCCGGCAGGATCTCAGGGTCATCCGGCCGTTCGTCTACGTTAGAGACAAGTCACTGAGGCAGTTTTCCGAGAGCAAGAAGTTGTTGGCTCCGCGGGAAACGGGGTCAAGTGACCATCTCGAGGTAAGCTCGTTTATTTATATCTGTTCGATTGTTGCCGTTGCCGGCACGCTTGCGCACGCGACCTTGTTTAATTAGAGTCCGATCGATAATTCACGCATTTCCCCCGATGCCGTCGCTCTTGACCCGCTCCGATTAAGAGTATACTAAAGCACGATGCGTTTCAACCCCTCTTGCAGAAGCAGAGTCAGAGCCAGAGCAAAGAGCAGACCCTCCAGCACGAGCGAGCTTATCCGCGGCTCTCCTGGTCTCTGAGATCGGCTCTGAGACCCTTGATAGACCCCCACGGACAACAAACGGACCTAGACTGTGGCAGTAACGTGGACAACAGCACCAGCAGCTCAAGCGCCGGCAGCAGCAGCAGCGGTGGGAATAATCAGCCGAAGAGACAGCGACGCGTGAAGAGCAACGCCCTTTCGATAGCCAGTGTGGCTCAGTGTTCATCGCAGGAGCAGGAAGACAACGAGGAGACCGACGAGGAGCCGGTCCTCTGAGGGAGATCCATCGCGAGATGGGACTTCGCTCGCTCATCGATCTCATCCTCGCGCCACCGTCGGAAGTTATCTCTGCCAGCGTTCTCCGTCGTCAGGAGGAGACGATTACGTTTCGCCGCTGCTGCTGCCGTTGCCACCGCGAGCGTTCCCGATCCCGTGGCAGAACGCTAAGCAGATCGATGCCCGGCAGGATCGCGATGAATGGATCGATGGTATTAGTTCAATGAAACGATGACGTCTGGTCTTCTAGCGGCTGAGTCGCGAGGGGATCACGCGCTGCCCATCGACCCACCTTTACCAACCCACTGCTCCACCAGTGGTGTTTTCTGACCGTTTTAGACGGTCGACGCTTGCCAAACAAGTTTAGGAATTCATCTGACGTGCGAAGATGGCGGCCGCGGAGGCTGCACCGGGGCCTCTGAACGTTCTGGGGTTAACTCCTACGGTACGAGGATACTTTGCGAATGGTTTTGATTTCGCTGATGTTAGCAACGTTCGCAGCTGAACGTCGATGGATGTGGATAGGGTGCACGATCGAACAGCGGGGTCACATCGACAAAGCAAGTTCGCCTGGTCTTTCAGCCAGAGGCGTCGTCGCCGGCGTTCATCGTGCCGTTGTGTTCCGTCTGTATCTAACGATATTGCTTCAAAACTACTTAAAACGTTGTGCGCGGTTAAATGTTACTTACCTAAGGACACTTAGCGTTAATAACCACCAACATGTTGAGACTTCGGTTGTACTTTTCGGGATCGAAGCTAGGGAGAACCGCGCGGGGTCCGTGAGCAGACTTCCAAAGTCTCGCGTCTTCTGAATCGTGGACGATGGTCCACGACTCGGGGATACGTTTCTGGATTGACGATCGAGCCGGCAGGAGAAGGCAGGCAGGATTAGGCACTCGATTTGTCATCCGCGCGGGATTGGTCTGAGAAGGAATGATGCCTGGTGAACGCGCGACTCGATAATCCAATCGGACTGAAACAAGTGAATCGACATCCAATTTCGTTGGTACTCTCTAGAAAACGATGGGACGAGAATGAGACGGAGTGACTTGAGAAGAGCCAAAACCTCGACTGCTCAAACGACTGCAGCCCACCGGCTGCACGGACAATTGATTTTTTATATAACTACCATTTGATAAACCACGAGCACGCGTCCCGTGTCGACGCTGATTAGGGTTAGTCGATTGATATACAAAATTTTTGTAAACCGTACCCCATCGCGTGGCACCGCACGCGCCGCCCGTGAAACGAGACCCTGTTTTCGAACATTTTTCGACGATCAAAATCACGCGACGTCGCGCGAAATTTTCTAACGGGATGAGGGGGGGGGGAGGGTGATGGAGAGGGACGCGATAGCGAACTCCGTCACCGTTCCGTATCGATAGGGCGTTCATTTTTTTGCGGTCAAGAAAAATGTCGCCCTTAACGATTCCGGAACGTTGCACGGAGAAGAGAGAAGCTGCGCGTTCAAATCGAGAACGCGCAGAGACCAAGCAAAGGCGTGTTTGACAGCGTGAATCCGCTTCGTGGCGGGATTGAGGGGTGAAGGTTTTGACAAATTCTCAGCCGTACGTACTTGGATAGCACGCACACTAAAAATACGCGCTCGCGCATACCCGTAAACACGTGTACATAGACGCTTCTGACGAGTAAACCGAAGGAACATGGTGTATCATTAAACGAAAGCTTTTTCCTCTTAACTGGTATATATACGTACGCATATATACATCGCCTTGCTCGAGGCCATCGGCGGATCATATTTTTTAACTGTTGCATAGCCATTTCTTTCGCGATCGGCGAGAAGAACCGCGGGACGGAGTCGCGAGAGCGATTGGACTCTCGGGAGAATTTGGATTCTGACTGGACGGTTTGGTTTTGGAAATGCTGTCGGTTATTTAGCGACGAGTAGGGGATATTGCGACCCGCGGAACGTTCGAACCGATGCGATAACCAGTTAACGCGGTCAAAGCTGGATGGCATAGGGAAACTTAAATTGTAAGACAGCATCAACGTGACGGTCGATAAATCGGCTCGATACTTAACGTTTCACGTCTTACGTTTTCCTTTTCTTTTTGTATGTTCGACAATTGTATGCTCGCTATTATTAGGATTTAACTAAGGCTCGTACATAGGCCGTATGTAAAACACACACACATACACACACATCTACACGCAGCGTTATTAGATCCTCTGTACCCCCATTCGTGTCGTACCAATACTTTTTCCTTTCTCTTTTTTTTTTTTTTTAAAAATATGAGCCCGTACGTCGTCGTTTAACCGGGTGAACAAACACCCGGCGCAACACATCAAGAACAACAATACTATCGACAAAGGAAAGAGTGGAAATCTTGATCTATATATGGATTATTCGCGGATAGATATTACCATATTTTCCGAGAGTTACGAGAGGATGTTGTTACTGTAAAGATATGTAAGTTTATTTATCGCTAATAAAAATGAACGTTTATGAAAATGTAAGGGGGTTGTGCTGTTTGTACGGTTTACGAGTGAAACACACCTCTGAGCCCACGATTCTTTTCATCCCGTTTCTTCCTCGTGGCCAAGTTTTGCTGGGGAATGTTGAGGAACAGTTTCCTCGTGCACGAGCCACCGCGAATATCGCGGCTGGAATATTTCAGTCGACGCTGACGCAGCACGTGACGGGGAAAATTGATTTTCATATTTGAAGTCGGTGGCTCGCGCTGTTCCTTCACAAGAAATTGGATACCGCGTTCGGTAGTTTACGATGCATGTTGGATTTACCGTCAAGTTTTGCACGGACCTATAAACATGATTGTTACAAACCCGAGGGATAGTTCGTGGATACACGATTCTCTCTATGGATCGGCTGGATCGGGCAGATTAAAAACTTGGGTTATCACGATGCGACATTAGTTTATTAGATTTATTAGACCCTTTGAAATATTTGAAACAGAGCGTGCGGCTTTTGTTATTTGGCGTAACAGTGAAATATCGTTTACAAGGTACACAGTACGAAGCTCGAGGAGAGCAAAGCCATCAAGATCGATTTAATTATTCCATGTAACTTTCATTCACAGTCTCAAGGCCCCATCAATTTCTCGGAGGAACGGGGAAAAGGGGGAGGGGGGCCTTTCGAGAGCAATTCCATTGAGAGATTTCAAAAAGTACAAGCGTGAGTCGACAGATCGTCGACGATTTTTGTTCCGTTCTAGCGATCTTCCGTCCACCCTCGCCGATCGTGTCGATCGGCGATGTTATTCGCAGTGCGGTCGATGGAATTTTGCCGCGGTGCTTGTTGTTCTTACTTTAGATTAGTTTAAGGTGGAGCGCAACGTGATCTAGAGTAGACGAGATATTTAAAATCGAGAAGTCCACATATCTTACGAGAGGAAATCGATTGCGATCGCGTTGTCACGTGTACATCCAGATACGATCAAGACGAAGAGACTCGGCGAGCGAGGAGCAGGAGACTCGATCGATACCTACTTGCCGATTATCCTCTCTTCGATGAACGCTCTCTCCGTCAGAAGGAACAGTGTCGATTCACTCGCAGACCAACCTCTGCCTCCCTCGCCGATTTCTCGTTCCGTCAGGCAAGCCATCGAATACGGTACGCGAAGATTTATCAGTAGATACATTTCAGTACAACGAAGAGGAAGTTTAGACGCGTCGCTTGCTGGGACTTTATGTTACGCGAGACGCCGGCACTCGTTAAGTATACAACATCCAAAAATATTAGCATATGGTAATCGTATGATAACTACGGATGAATCTTTCAACCTACTCTAATATTGAAGTTGCAACCGTGAGACGAAAAACTCCGAACTTCCGAGTCGAGGTGTGCCCGGATGGTAAAGGATATCAGGCGCAAAGCATCCCGTCATTTTCGTGCGCGAATGATCCAACGAATCCGATCCGTTTCGAAGTGCTATCGGGTAACATAAAATCACACCAGGCATTCTGTATCTACGGATCGTACTGTAAGTGAGATTAGGGCTTGTCGAAACGGTCCTCTGACATTGACCGAACAGATAGCGAGCGTCACGGTCAGGTCCTGATATCGAATTCGAAATCGTGCGGTGACCCCGTTGCGATAGCAGAGAGTGGCGCGACCTGTTGCCACGAAGCGCAACCATCTTTCGCGTCAGCGCGGATTTCAAAGTGTTCCCGTTCCGTCCCTCCACCTTCTGTCGCTCGTGTAATATCCGATACACGACGAAGGGGACCAGAGCATCGAGCGGAATTTCGGGCAGAATTCTCGACCGAGACGTGCTGCACTCGCAACAGTGAATGTCAGAGGGGGAACAGTGCGATGATCGCGGTCGTTGGTCGCCTTTGGCTCAACGTTAATTCGTTCTATCTAACACAGACACGAGAATAGGTAAAACTCTAGTAGCCCGGGGACTGCACCTCCTCCTCGTCGTCGTCGTCGTCGTCGTCGATCCCAGGCTCGCCGAGCGCGTGGGCGAACTCTGGAACAATGAAGCTCTCGATAACAATTTATCGAAGGTGTCCCTAAATTTTCATAGAAACGGCACCCCGTGCCGTCACCCTAAACACTCGTGTCAGACGATATCCCGGATAAAGGAACGACCAATCACTTTGAATTTCAGAGCTGCGCGAATTGAACCGCGAAGGGGCGAAGTGACCTACTTGTCGCAGCTCCAGTATCTTCGGCTGAATCCCGGATCGTTTAAAGTATGATGGAAAGGGGCGTGCGGAAGTTTTGATACAAAGCTATCAGCGGGGAATGTAAGGGATGATTGGAACCGCGTTGGAAATATTCCGATTTATCACTGCGACCGATGCTGCACACGCCCCTGCCAGGAGAACAAGGAATTCGAGCGATAGAATAAGAGGCGTGAAATCGAAGGGATTTTTGTCGCCTTTTGGCCCTTTCGTCGAAACTCGTCGCGTTACCATCCACCGAGGTCGCGAAACGAGTGGTTCCTCTCGCCTTGCGAATCGTCGCCCTAACCCGTGAAATACCACAGTGTTCTCGCCCCTTCTTCACTCCCAATTTCTTTCCCCCGGGAAGAGGGGGGGGGGGGGGGGGAGCGTCGATCAATTGTGGGTGAAACAGAGGAAGGGGGACAATCAGGTACGAAGGAATTCCCTCTTTTCTTCGCGGTCGTTCATATTTTTCTCCGATTATTAGGAACTCTAGGGAGTAGATGGTGGTGTGCGAGCATGGAGCAGCGGCTTACCGTAGAAATCGATTCGTCCATCCCCGTCCACATCCACTTCCTTGATCATATCCTCGACTGAAACACAGTAAAAACGGCTTACACCTTGCGTTCTGTCGAATTTTTCAAATATCGCCGTTCGACTCTCCCGGCAAAGGTATCGGAGGAACGATACTGGTTACGCGTAAATACTTTTCCACTTTCGCGCCTCCCGATTATCCCCTGATATCGCGTGCACGCGCACGTTTGTCGGAATAATTGCAGAGAGTGGTCAGAGAGACTGATGGAAGAGTGGGAATTAATATCTACGCTATTACAGATGTGCATCCATCGCGGGCGCTCAACGGACACGGCATGCGTCGCATTTGGTCTGATTAAAATCACCGGCGGACGATCGTATGCTAATCGGCGCGACGACCGTGTGCAATTTAATTTTTAACCGCGCAGCTTGCGCCGGTCCTGCCGCCGTGTTTCCGCGAAATCTGTCCAGCCCCAAGTATTACCGCGTGAAACATCGCGACGGTATTAATATTCCGCGGCGCGTTCTTTCGCTGCAAAAAAAAAAAACGTGTACTCGATAATTTCCCTGCATGCAACCGATAACGCTCGCAAGCCAGAGAGGTGAAAAACGATCGTTTCGCCGCGAACCAGCGCGTTTTTCAATCGTCGCATGAATCTCCGCTCGAACACGCGGCTATCAGTTTTTGGATTTTAATTCGGAGGATAGATGGTAGGAACTGCGATCGTCAGCGTTCAGGCTGGCGCGAGAATTAATTCGCGAGTTTTGGAAATAATGGGAGCTTTTCTTATTATTTTCGTGTGAAATCGAGAACGATTAATTCTTCGCGCCTCGTCGATCCAGGAGTAATTCCAATCGATTACCAAATGATTACGGGAGAAAACTTCCCCTCGAGCCGAAAACAAGTCCCTAGTGACTAATGTTATTGCCCCCTAAGCCCTAGCACCTCTGCGACCCACGAAGACCGACAGACCTAGAGGCTTCTAACACGATTAATAAGTAATGCCAATAAAAAAATTGATTCCAAGGATGCCCGAAGCCCGTACGACCCTACGATATCGTTTGGAACGGCACTATTTACGACCGACCACACTAAATTATAAAAGCAGCAATTTTCTCGAACGACGTTATCCACGGTATTACCGTAATCGTGTTGATATCCCTCAGCAACTACTAATGCGAACAGAAATACGTGTACATCACAAATTGATTCCGGTCAATTAGTAACCTCGTCCCATGTACCAACGTATTATTACGTCGATCACTATAGATCCGCAGTCCAATACAGGAGGGGAACGCAATTTGCCGTCTCGCAGGAGAGAGCGTGTTATTAGCGCAACGCCGGCAAATTTACACGAGATGCGCTCCTTAATTGCTCGCCGTGGGAAGTTCCCAAGAAATTTCGTTGTTGTTTTGCTGTCCCAGTGTTATTTTACTAGCTCGTTCGGGCGGGTTAACTTTATTACACGGCTCATCCCGACGGCTGATTCAAGTAACCGAAGGAGAAAAGCCCTGCTTTGCGGAGTCACGTAAGTGGAGTCGATACTTTGCGCGCAGGTGGGAAGAGTAAAATACGGTTGCTGCATGAAAACTAAAATTAATTCTGATAAAGTACGAAGTGATAAAGTGTGTTACGAACTTTTGAGAAGTACACGCGTTTAGAAATAAGTCTGGTAGACTTTCTGTTTAAATCGAGTGAAACGAACACCGTTCCCTTGCCCGTAGAAGATTCCAAATTCGTCTCGGCTCATGAGATGATGATGTTCGCCGCCTTTTTAAAACAATCTCGGGCGTAATTGCGCGAAAGGAAGTTTGTCACACTTTTCGCTGCTCGGGGATAAAAGATTCCGGACGATCGGTCGGAGCGGCGGGACGTGACGGTTGCTTTAAATTGCAAAGAAGCTTGCAGGATTGCCGTGACGTGCAACGGCGAACCCACGGAAGGATAACGAGAGTTCCGAACAGGGAGCTTCGGCCGAGCCTTCCCCCGTGCTGTTTATCCACGTGACTTATTCTCCCCGTGATCCCCTTGAATCCAGGCGGGAGCGAAACAGGAGGAGCCGGTTCCTCGCGCGAGAAACGACGAATCACGACTCGCGGAAAGATCGTAATGACGCGTCAAATAAAATTAGAGACGGCGCGTTACCTGAACCAGCGAGATAACAGCTGGTGAACCGGAGCAATGGGAACAGATATTTCTCGGTGTAATAACAGTCGCTACCTCCCGGTTCCCTCTCTGTTTCCTTAGATCTTGTAATCTTCGAAAAAACATCGTAACGGCAACATTAGATTCCAACAGCCCCCGGCATTCGTTGTACATACTCCACTCCGCGGAGCATGGTTTCATGGAACTTGTTCCCACGGAGGAATTCCACAATTCGCAATCTCGAGAGATTTTTGCGCAGCGCGGACATCTGCAGCACGAGAATAACTCGGGGGACCGAATCCTCGCGGAACAGACGACGCTCGCGCGCGCACCTCTTCGACTTTTCTCTTAAATTCTAGCAGCAGCTTGACCAACGACCGCTCCTGGTTCGTGTTTTAACAAACGTGTCGAGGATGTAAAACTAGAATCGATTTGTCGTGGAAATGAACGGCTGCCGGTGGCAGGGACGGAATTGGTGCTCCGAGTAAAACTTTCGTCACCTAGCTTCGCAGCTCCCAGTCTTCTTCGCTGGCTTCTCTACGTTGTTCCCGAGTTTGCAAGTGACGAATTAATTTCCCTGGACCCGGCTCTCCCGTTCGCTTCGATAAAGGAGCAATCGGGTACAATCTACTAACGCGACCGGTACTAATTCCCGGGAATTACAACTATCCGTACGTTGCACAGAGAATCATTTCTCAATCCATTAATAGAGCTATGGATGCGGCAAACCAATACCTCATTCCGGAACAAAGTGCTCAGTCGACTTTCCGAATAACTGTCCCCGGTGCGAAAGCACACTATGCTTAGGCTACTAGATTAGGTTACCAGACTCATATCACTTTGTACTAACTAAGTAGTTACCATGTTTCTTGTATACTAAAGGGTTTTCCCTTTGAAAATAATAAATAATAATAAATAATAATAAATAATAATAATAATTTCTGGATCATTTCAATTTGCCCCACCCCCCTCCCCCCTTTCCCTGAGGATTAATATCCGCCTTCCTATCAAATTCAGATTTGCTTCCGCATCGTATTTACATTTTTTTGGATCGGTTCAGCAGTTATGAAATTCAACAAACCAACAAACGTCCGTTAGAAATTGAGGATAGCAATTATTGGAGCGAATGGACAGAATCGATACCTACTTTCCTCCTCGGACAGATCCTCCCCGAGGCATTGCAACACGGCTCTCAGATCGGACGCGGTGATGTAGCCACGATTATGCTTGTCGAACACCTGAAAGCAGACGAGAAACGAAAAAGAAAATAAGCGTCGTCGAACCGTTCCGCCGAGTCTCGATGGTCAATGGGAAAGAGGGTCACGTAGCAGGGGGCGGGCTTGAATCATCAGGCGAAATAGATTCTTTTATTTCGGGGGAGAGAGGGGGTGGCAAATGTAATATCCTGTGCGAGAAAATGGCAGAAGGCTCTTTCTTTCTCGCCTGGAGCGCCGAAAAGCAGAAGGGTCTGTTTGAAGGCGTCGATTATCGGGGCGACGTAGCCCGGCAATGGCCTGCGAAAAAATGCCACCGCGGGAATAATAACGACGCGCTCACGTCCATTATTTATCGCCTGCCGCGGCTTCCAAGCCCGGCTCGAAACGTCTGGACGGGCGTGGAAAATAGAATTACGATTGATGCAGCTCTGGGGAACGTTCTCCGCAGTCTTCGACACATTCGAGCTGATCCAGGGTCGGCGAAACACCCTGCCATCCACCATCTCGACGCTGTTTCGGCGCTGCGGGATTAACGGGCACGGCAAGACGGGAAAAGCGAAAGGACATTTCAAGGAACCACCCCCACGCTCGTTCGCGATCGCGCTCGTGTGTCGGGAACTGGCGACGACGAAATTCGATAGCCGTGCCTCGCTGGAAACGAGAAAAGTTCACCAACCGACACGCGTAACGAGGAAATAACTTTGTCAATCACGTGGAATACCTATTTGTTTCCGCGGGGCTGAAACGTTCGTTTGGTATCGACGGATAGAGTTGGGCAATATACCTACGCCGCGGATTTCGCGGGGCTCGAGCAATTTAATCACGAAACTTTTGCCCCGCGTTGCAAATTATGAATATTGTTTTTGGGAATCGTTGGATACAGCGTGAAATCTATTTCCGTGTATCCTGTTTATCCTCTTTGTAACGATCGATACGTGGGTGCAGACGATACACGTCTGTTACACGTCGGTTGGATGTTCATACTTGCTTCGAATCAACAGCTTCTGCTTCCCCGTCGTTCGGAAATCGTTGAGCCTTCTCTGTTTTCGGGAGCTATGAAGAAAAGAGTAAAGGAAGCATCGTTCCTCAGTGAGAAGTGGGATGGTGGTTTGGAGAGAAAGTGTTGGACGAAAGATTCCGTTTGATGCAACAACGACTTGGCCATCCTAAACGCTTGATGCACCATTGTCGACTAAGTGTAGGAAATCGCAATCAGGCGGCGATTAAAGCAATTACTAAATCATTTAGCTCGCTAACTATTCCATTGTTTCGCCGAGCGCATCCTCTCGCGCTCGCGAGCGTCGAGTTGACATCCTCGAACACCGTGATTAACACCATTGTCGCGTGCATAATTGAAGTCGCGCTTGCACCATGCTGAGGCCAATCGTGCACCTTTTTCCAGGGTACCGTGAGATTCTCCCCGACCGTTCAGCGAAGACGATCGATCTATCGGCGATCGAGCTGACAAATCGTCAATTGAACGGTTACACTACAAAGGTTAAGGACGATTAACTGCGCGTAAGTACACTCTTCGACGCGCCTGTTAGCAGCGACCCTTTTGAACAATGCTCTGGCGAAAGAGGTCAACGCTGGTCGAAATCTTGACTAATTTTCTCGCCTTTGGCCTGTTGAGTGGAGTCGAGAGGGTTGGGGGGGAAGACGAGGACGGAAGATAGACAGTGGACGGTACTGATTAAGCCGCGAAAGTGTACTTACGTGTACGAGCGACAGATGGTGGGATGCAGATTAAAAACATCTCAGTTCTCCCGCCACGTTTGAAATATGAGGCGCAAAACTGTACGCACAAGACAGGGCAAAAGAGTGAAAGATTAAACAATTATCGGCACCCCCGAGCTGCCTAACCTACGGCAAGCCCGTCACAAATCAAGTCACCCTTTCCCCCGCGATCCAAGATTCCAAAATGTTTCTCCACATCCCGCTGCTCATTCTTCTCGCAGCAACACAAGGGTCGTAAGATAAATCATGTCGTTCTACCCTCAACGGCTTTCCCATAGGCGTATCGCGTCTGATAGCGGGCGAATGTTCGCGAGTTTCGCCTACTTTATCGCGTCTACGTGAATTCGAGACAAATCGTGGAAATTTCGCGCGGAGTTAGCTGAAAAAGGATTGCCCGAATTGCCCGGGCTCTTGAAAACGGCGCGGGACGATAATCGGCGCCTCGCGGAACGGCGAGACGTGACGCAAACTTAATCGAGGGCATGCATCCGAGAACGCGACAAAGAATTCCCTTGACTCACTGGCACCGTTGTCCCCCCGTAGTCACATCCGGCATATTAAGATCTGCTCCAATTTTCCCTGGTCTCCGCGGCTCTCCTATCGTTCCTAATAACCAATTAGAGCGGTGTTCTACTCGCTAGGACGAGGCGAGCGTACACTTTGCGATATTAAAAGTGGCTTGGGGGCCGTGTTTCTCGCGCCCGAACCCATTGCACAAAGCCACTTTCGCCGATTAACGGATAATTGGTTACTGTGCGCGACTGTTGCTAGCTCTCCAAACCCAGGGCTGTTCGCAATCCGCGATTAAAACGCTAGATTCACGATCGACGCGTACCTTTGCCGAGTAACCCTTTCGTGAACCTTCTGTCCGCCTCGTGTGCATTCCTTCCTTTCAGCCGATCCCGAAGCACACAAAGCCGTCCGCGCGAGCACTGAAGCTCCAGGGATACGTCCTTAATCCATTCGTCTGTGTATTTACTTCCGTTCTTTCATCTCCTAAACCGTACCCTTCTGATTCCATCCTCCACCTCTGTTTACCTTTGTCTTCTAGTTGACGTATTGATGCACCAGAATCGTAGCGCTTTGCCATACATCCACGGAAGGATTGCCGTCATGTTCCCTTTTCGTTGAGCAATTCTACTTCTCTCTTGTGAATCTTCATCCCTTTCAGGCTCCTACGTCCCTCTGTCTTGCTCCCTCGAACGTAATAAATCTTACCAGCGCTCTACTATACCTTTCGTCGCTCGGTCCCAGTCTTTCGAAGGCATTCCGCGTTCCATTCGCCGGATCGCTCCTGCTCGTTTGCGTTTCCCTCCTTCTTCCCTCTCCTGTTTCCTGCTTTTTTTTTTTTTTACTCACCGGCGACTGGCGCTGCGATCCGGCTGCCAGCCCGCGGAGATTAAAATATCGACTCGGTAACTGCGATACGTCGCGTCTGACCCCAATGCCCGGCCGCTAAACTCTTTAAGCGCCCGTCGGGCGATTTAAAGGGATCGAGGTGAAGCTCTCGACGCAGGGGCTCGCTGGTGGATCCGATCGTTAACGCCCTCGCGCTGGGGAATGCGATAATGTAAAGTGGAACGAGCACCCTTCGATGATTAGAGTCTCGACAGCTTGCGTGCTTCCTCATAACAATGGGAGAGCGTTGTTCAGCGCGTTCAATTCCCTCTCCACGTCGCGAAGTCTAAGCAGTATCGAGCCCAAAAACTGCCAGTGAATAATGCATCAGCGAAATTGGAAAAAGAATAGCCCCTTTAACGTTTCAACCAACCCTTTGCATGATCCTCGGCAAGTAAACAACGGACAGTAATTATTTCGAGGCGGTACGTCAATTTCTGTGCATACTTGAGGCCGATGTTGAAACACAGGAGCAAATAGAGCGATAAAAGTGGCCGTCGACGATGAAGCAGCGGCGTGCGTCCGCGCGTAAACGCGTAATGGCTCCGGGAACGGGGAAGAGGGAAGCGGCAAGGAAACAGGTCGTTAATAGGAAGACGGAGAACCTGCTCACCCTGGTCGTGCACCGTGGAACGATGAAAATGATATCCCTGCCGCGAGTTAGCGATGAATAACGATTCGAATAATACCGACGGCTTGGATTTACTCAGCTGACAAATTGACTCGGGGCCGGGATGGTAATGCGAGACTCGTTAACGGGCCGGGGAAACGAATACTCCCGGCGTATCATCGAATTAATATGCAACGATTCCCCTTGACGAACGAAAGACGACGGTTAAATTGATACCGCGGCCAAGATTCCAGTTTCGCGACGGGCGCCGTTTAATGTATGCATGAAGGAAGGATCACCGAGCAAGGAGGACGAATGCGTATTTCCTCGATAATCGAGGAAGGTTTCTGGAGATGGTACAAACCCGGCGGGAGGAGAGAGGGAGAAAGAGAGATCGAACGGATTGGCCGCTAAAAAGAATGAACGGGCGAACAAAGGCGACGGAACGGCTGGAAGAGTGTAGGCAGACGCGGCGGAAGAAGAATGGAGCGCGAAAACGGAGGGAGGGTGAAAGTCCTTGTGGATAGTGGTGGATAGGGCTGCGAAGCTACAGTCATTAGAATGTATTGTGGCGCAATGGTCTGACACGCTTCCTTTGCGACGTGCTCCTCTGCCGCCCACGCCCCCGCGGCCGTCGGAAATTCGTCACCAGTCGCCTGGTCGTTCTTTTACACGCATCCACCCGATGCACACACGCGCGAGCTATGCATATAAAGCGACGCCAGTCGAGCTCCGCTGTAATATACAAGCTAATGGATACAGGGTCCACTCATTTTTTCGGACACGACATCCTCTCTGGGCACCGCGGACAGCGTCCACCGGGCGGGTTAATACGAATTTTCATACGTGGCGCGTGAAAAAAAAAAAGGTCCCCTTACGTAAATTAGGATGTTGGAGGCGTGGGTGCAGTTATTTTTAATGTGTCAGAGGATTCAAATCGACGATGATGTTCTAAATGCGGTGGTGCGGATAATTGACTGAATCTTTTTCGCTCGTTTCTGTCAGCTTATTCGATTTTCTATCGCTTTTTGCATCGTCACGCGAATTTAAACGTAATTTTGCGACAATTATTCGCCTGCTGGTCCCAGCTTCCTACGTTACAGATCCATAAATGTTTGCAGTTTGTTATTGACTGAAGCCAGGGAAAAACGGGAAAGCTCGGTGCTCCGCGTGCAACGTGCTCCACGGAAAGCTAAATATTTTCAACGCGACCGCTGTGTTTGCGAATTACACCGCGCGAAAGGCTCGCCCGACTGTCGCAAGAAATACAGATCGCCTCGTGTGTATTTTCGCGAGTTGCCCGCGGCTGGAAACGCGTCGAAACGCTGGGAACGTTGGAAACGCGGAAAACCGGACAGACAGTGCGCTGGCCGAGCAAGAAACTGACTTTAAAGCGACCGCTAAGGTGAAGTTAGTTCGCTGGAACGCGCGTCGATGGTGTGCTAAGCTCGTTCGGTTAACTAATATGTACGATAACTGCGCGTGGGTGGTATATTATCGCCGCGGTGGAAATGAGGACGAATAGGTACGATCGCGTGTCGAAAGCACATTATCGACTTCTGGAACTGGACCATGCCGCTACCAAGGCCATAGAGAAAAACGGAGAAAGTCGATCGACTCTTAGTGGAATTCTCGCGATAACGTATATCTAATACTAATTAATTTCCTGGTAAGCGAGCGTTAACTAGAAAGGAAATAAATTATCCATGAAAATATCTTCTTCCTGTGTAAACTGACGTCGAGCGACGCTTGGAGAATGAACCGGGAAATACAGGGAATGCGTGGAATTAAGAAACTACACCTGTAGCGCTGTAGCACGCTGGATCGAGGCTTAATCATTATTGCGTTACACTCGAGGGAGCCCTTCTATTGCTCGCAAGGGGGTGAAAATTTATTTTACAAATTTCAATGGGAACGACAATATTGAACGCGATACCTAGCCTTCCAAAGCGAACTCATCGCATAACTTGTATCTATACCTTTGAAAGTAATGCGTCCATTCAAAGCGTACAACTGATTGAAATACCACAAAAGCATTGCCTGGAATGTCAATGAACACTGTACTACTGCCTTTTCAGAAAAATCGAACGGATCTCCCTAGCGGCCGGGATTTCGGCCAATCGTAGCTTCCCGCAAATAGGAACATGCATCATTTTGCAGGGCTGTGAAAATTAAATTTATCCCGTTCGACGTGAAGTTTCACGTTCTAAAGATTTCAAGCGCGCCGAATGCTACAAACTGACAGAGTAACCTGGCATTCACTCTCGCTATAGCCTTTATAAAATGCTCCCTCTTTCTAATCTTCACTTGATTTAAAATCGAGTTTGCTGGAATTTTCGCGGGACAATGTTTATCGGCAATTGGACAGATTCGTTGGGTCGGCACGAACGCCACATAGATTCAGGGGCCCCATGGGGTTCGGACTTATATTCAAAGAATTGAATCGTATTACGGCTCCGTGGAGTTACGGTGCCGAGGGACTAATGGAGGTACGCTTCTATACGAAACCAGTACTTTCTCCTCTTCGTTGCCCGTGCTCGCGGAGCTTAAAAGGTATCTCTTAGCTGGCGCAGAATCTGAAGGATCGGCGGTAACTAGAGAGTACCGCCATTTGTACGAAACTTGGATTAGGTTGCTTCCGTAGCGGGGGCAGAATGTTGTTTAATTACGGATGTACCGCGGTTCCGTAGCCACTTTACATCTCCAAGCAGGGGGAGGGGACCCCTCCTACTCTTTAATTATTCATCCAGGTGACGCCGTTACACGAGCTCCATTCGCACCCCCGGTATGCCAGATCTTGATATGGAAATTGATTGAAGACAGTTTCATTAACCCGACCCCTTGCCGTGAATATTACAACTTCCTAAAGTAGATGGTCGATCTTCGTCTCGACTTTATGAAATCCCGTCTTGGAAAGCCACGAGTCTTCCCTCCCGTCAGCAGAAAACTTGCGAATTCGTCGGTGGCTTCGAAAGACGGGAAAGGGTGCTTTTTAAATGAACTTTAATTACCCTGATATCTTCCTCCTTTCACTAGGGAACCAGCTAGGTTTGTTATTGGATCGTCGAGTCTCGTATGCATACGTAATAGAAGTGGGCCGTTACATTACGCAACATTCTCTCTATCTGTGTATCTCTCTCAGATGGAGCTTGGACCATTAAGAAGCGACGAGACATTAAGTGGCGCGACTGGAAAACTCGTAAAATCTCTGTAGAACGATCCGGCACACTATCCGGATGGAATTCTTGTCGGCTATCTCATTGTCGCGTACAGATCGAGGCGAACTGAAGGAGGTAACGGAGAAGAAACAGGGTGGACGAGAACATAAGCTCATGAATCAATGACCAGACGAGTACAGACAACTGGAGTAAGAGAAATGCACCAAGGGAAGGTGGGTGTAACCAGTTTCCCTTTACGAGGCAAAGAGGAGGTGGTGCAGCTCTCAGCTACATCCAGGAAACACCGAAGGGCCACGGCGAGGAAGTACTAAACGAGTATGAGCAAGAGCACCGGGACTATAGTCGAAAAGAAGGAAAGTCTTTCGCCTGCAACTGCTCGATAAAGAACTAGACCAACGATATGTTTCGAGCGGGCTTGAAAAATCTGCCCCGGCGCATCCAGATGTCAGGCACGATTTTTTAATCAAGGTAGCGACGAGTGGAGCGAGAACAGAGGACATTGAACAAAGATTTGCGAGAAGTAGCGTAATCCCATCGGTTCGATCTGGCTTTGATTACGTCACGCGCGGGGGTGGCTGGAACTTCCCGTCGTTTCCCCTTATTCTCGCCGTCGCTCTCTCACTCCAACGAGCGGGCGGCGAACTTTCCCCGCGGGAGAAAAGATGGGGGACGGCCAAAAGGATTCAAACTGCATCCTCCAGTAAATATCGCCAGCTTCAGATACGAGGACATTTCCGCGATCGCGTACCATCCGCGGCAAGAAGCGCGCGTCTGCTCGAAAGCTCGCGGGTATTTCTTTGACACAGACCGCTTTCGACATTCGGCCCAACTCCGCGAGAATTCCGCTCGCCTAATGAAATTATGGCACAGGTCGGAGGGTAGAGCCGCGAGAACTTGTCCGAGACAAATTCCAGCTACTCGTCGTTGCTTTCTATCGAAGCCGCGTCCAAATGCACGCCGTCACGGAATCGAGGAAGAAGCGCTCGTCTCACGGAAGGGTACAGATGAATCAGGCCTGGACGGGACAAACGAGAAAACTTAGATTCGAGGGGATTTTAAATTACTCGAAGCGGGTCGGATTGAAACCTCCCATCCCGTGTTGCACAATAGCTGAAAGACTTCGTCGCGCGTGGAACTCGTTCAGACTTCAATTTATCAATTAGAACTTTGAAATGGACGACGATCGAGTCTCCGTTCGTTATCCACGGCTTCCCAGGGGGCAGACAGGTTGCTCAGCGATGCAGCTTGCCGCGAGTCCTCGCGACGCGTGCAAGGATTTCTTTAAACACCACTTGAAAAGCTGAGGAGAACGCTCTCTGGAAGTTACGACTCTGTACACGCTTAGATTCCATCCACGACCAAAGGGCAAACTTCGCGAGCTTCGAGTTTTTCGCTTTAAATTCGTTTCCTTATCTTCGATCAAACTTGCATGTGTACTTTGCCCGTTCATCGTCGAGGAGGAAGGAATTACGAATAACTTGAAGCTTGTTGGAGAACGTTCCGCGATTTACCAACGCGTGTGCGAGGGGTGCTTTAAATTTTAATACAGAAATAATCTGCTAGTGATGTTTATTGTTAAACGCTTCCATTAGCACAGTCAATTACGGGTGGTACCTAAGTAATTGCTGTAATGTATTCGTTGCTACTCGGACATGCATTAAAGTGGTTATGAAAAATAAATGCTTCGTCGAGCTGTACCTTGTTAAGTTGATGAACAATTAACGGAATTGCGATATGGTCCACTCGTAGAAGCGTGTAAAAAACGACGGGAATTAAATTAAAAGAAGACACTGCGAGTGTTTCAAAACTATCCTCGACGTGCACAAGAATCTCGAGGAAATAAGGCGATCTGTTGCCATGTCGATAGAGTACCTACCGTGCACCTTCGATAGACTTTAGTTCCTCCTATCGAATGAAAGGCTTCCACTTAACATGCTTCGATGCACAGCAGCTTAAAAAGCGACGACACGTTGCGACACCTTTCAAAGGACCAAGGATCTCAAAGGAAATGCGTCGTCGGCAGGCTGACGAACACGAATGCAATATCTATCATACGGTCCTGCTCTGCGAGGATCTTTTCCCAATGATTGTACGAAGAAAGAGTTGCCCGATAGGATTGCTAGAACGATTATCAAAGCCAAATCTTGAGCTAATCGAGCTACCCAAGTTGTTCATTCCTTCATTCCTGGATCACCGCATTCCTGAGTTCAGTTTCTATGGGATCACGTATCCCATGCACAAAGAACAACCCTTTAGCAAAGTGAAAAGTTGAAGCAACACGAAAGTGAAACGCAAGATCCCACTTCGGAAAACTGTGCAGCACCGAAGAAACGATTCCAAACTCCACTGATCCAGAATTCGGATTCAATCTTGCAGCTCCCTAGTCTGCACTGATTGAGCAGTCCAGAACGCCGCTAGATTCGTTTGTTCCAATTCTGACATTCTAAAAATGACTGCTACCTACGTATCTTCGGTCCGACAGAGGCACACCGCTGCAGTTTCGTCAGACAAATTCGTGGCGCGTGTGCGAGAATTAATTGGAATTGGTTAGGACGAGGAATGATACGAGCCCGAGGTTCCTTTGTGGCGAGGTTTGTAAATGCACGAGGCGGGCGCAAGGCTTTGTGTCGCAGAACGAAATCTGTCGTTCGTTACTCGTTATCTGACAATTATTATTAACGTTTGTATTCAACCGCGGTTCTGATACACCTGGCGGACCAGTTCAACGTGAGACAAGGATACACACCAACGTATCTTCTGAACACAGTAGCGTAAACCGATGTCCTCGATAACGTGATTGTACGTTAAGTACAATCATAGATGCTATGACAAAAGATACTTGGAACAATTACATACGTAGAATGAACGAGACATTCAATCTTCATAGTGGTTCTCTCCAGAAATCACCTAACTAATCTTTTGAACGTAGCTTGTAAACGGAGTGCTTTTAATCTGCAACTCCGTGCATATTGTAAGTGATAAAATTTCATGACATATTTATTACGCTAATGGTTCGTTTCATCCCTTCTCTTTCCCTTTCTCCCCTGTAAAGACAGAAAACCTTTTGCCATTCGGTAAAGTCGAGAAGATTCATGCTTGCTTGCAGCGAAAGCCAGCCACGTTGACGTTATTTCCTGCTAAAAAACCGCGTGCGCGTAGCCTGTGTTATTTTAAATGTAAAGCCTTGTTGGTCCACGGGCGGGATTCTCGCAAAGATTTGTTTTCCTTAACGGACCGCTATTTCTCACGTAGCGGCAGTAAGTTATATATGCGCATAGGAATGCAGGCCACCGTCATCGGGGCTTTATATTTTGCCCGGGCGAACGTGTGCCGAAAATTTCGGCACGGAGGAACGTGGATACATTGAGGCGTGAATTCAGCCAGCAATGGAAAACATAGGATACAACCGACTCGACTCGTAATCGAATAATTCATAAATAGATTCGATTATATTATAGGTATTCTTCTCACGTTATAGAATATTTTGCCAAACCCGGACGTTCCTTTTCGCGTAGGTACTTGAATTTTTGGTATCTGCTATGATCTTAACATTTCATTGCTGTCGCATGAACATAAAATTTTCACGGAATACGTCGATCCCGTGGCAGGAAGAATACCCAACTCTTCTCTAACTCTGTCCCACACCTACTTCAAATCCCATAACATCCATTTTAACTCTGGAAATCGTCCCGGCAAATCTCTTTGGAACGAGCCACTCTGGACTACCTGACCAGAAAGCGTAGATCGCGCGATTGTGAAATCGTTAAACGCGCAGCACGCGCGCCCAGTGAAGTTCGTATCTGCTGCAAGCTTCCGTGCTGGCGATTTCGCCAGAATGCACACGGTCCAGCTTTCAACTAACAAAAGGGGGAAGATAAAAGGCACACCTACCCGGAATGCGTCCCTCAACTCCTGCTCCTCCTGATCCTGATCGGTAGGGGCGGCTTCGCTCGCACCCATGTTGCTCACGATCTCCACGAACTCTTCGAAGCTGACATTTCCATCTCCTGGAAATAGAGAACGGGAAAGTAGCACGTGTGTACCGACGCCGTATCCATTTTCTTGTTTCGCAGAAATTTTCCGCTCCTATCGGAGAGCGCAGTTCCGACGGGATCCCTTAAAGAGACGTAAAACGGGAGGCGCCCTTATCGCGGCCGCGCCATTCATTCCAGCCCGATAAAGTCTTTTCGAACGAGGGTTGCTTCTATTTTTATTTTTACGCTCTGGAGCGTGGCGCTCGCCCTCCTCCGTGTCCGTGCCAGCGGAAAGGGGAAACGTCGAAAGGCGAGGACGCAGAAGCCGCGACATCGAGGGATTAGCGAAATTCGCGGCACGGCTTTAAGAGGACCGTTCTCAGACGAAAGCTGCTTTCTCGCTTCTCGGCGCTTTCATCGCGAAAATCGCGTTTCCTATCATTTGCATTCGCCCCTTTTTCTCCGTGCAACCGCCAGGCGCGGAGCTGCGTAAAATGAGGCGAGGGCAAAAGCACGGTGCTACGGAAGGGCACCCCGGGACGGGAAACGTTATACATATACGAGTATCTTCGAGGGTAATCCAATGTGTGTCTGGATCGATGAGCCAAGCTGAAGCTCGGGAGCATCTGCTGCAAATATCCGGCGGTATGGCTTCAATTTTCCACAGAACAGAACGATCGAAAACCATGAAACGATTTGGTCCTATCGCTGCTCCCACAACTTCATCGAACCTTCCTTACAATAAATACAAGGGGGAGAATGTGTTTTGTGTACGAAACGTGCGACAGCTGCCGCGTGTCGCTCGAGACATCCAGGATAGCTTTAACTAGGTGCGGGAGGAGCAGAAATATTTGCAGAATGTTATTTTTTCGCAAAGAGAACGTTCCTCCTATCCGTATCTATTTTCTGTATCCAGCTCTGGGGAAAGAAAAAAGACAAGACACGTCCGTCGACAAAGTCAGTCCGTCTCTATCGGTCACGTGCGGTCGTGCTTCAGGAGAAACATGACATAATCCGTTCTATCAAACAGGAACGTGCTTCCCTTGGTCTACGCTGACGCGCGTCGTTTTGTCGCAGAGAGACTAACGTCTCTCGTCGACAAGCTAACCGGCCGTTAGTTCTCACGGATATCGAGTCTAAATGCGATGATTCGTCATAGAACGAACCCACCTGCAAGAAAATGCGCTTCAAACTGTAAACATGACTCGGCTAGAACTCCATAGACAAGATTCCCCCAACGTGGAAAATAGTTATCCTGAATGATCGGGTACCCCTCCACCTGAGTTTTAATTGCTGCACCTACCTACTGTTACGATGAATTATCGAGAGCTTGCATGGAACACGAACAACGTGCCAAATGTTGGTAAGACAGCAAAGGTGTGTGTCTAAACTCTAGAGTGTGGATTCTAGATTGTCAGACGTGGAGCCCTCCCGTTGCCCTCGGCATCCACGTATCCGCGACACACTCGCCTCGGCGTGTCGTTTTAGAGGTCCGTTTGCTCACGTACACGCTGGGGAGGTCGCGAGCTGTGCTCGGGATACTCTAGCAGCCCGATTTCGGACGGCGAATTCCGGAAGCGTAACTCGCGGCCACCGTAACTTCAGTAACCGCGCCACTTCGGAATCTCTTGACGCATCTTAAGCGGCAGCGGCCGTACCTTGGCAAGTACATCGACGAACACCCGTGAGCCAAGGAGCGGCGCGGGAAATGAGCTCGGTCCGCCGTGGAAATTACACGCGACGCCTCGTGGGTCTCTTAACAAATTGGACAGGTCGTTTCTAAGCAACGTCCCGCGGCTTGCGCTCCTGTACAGCGAAATATTGCCACGACCTGCTCCACTGACTGTTAGAATTATTTTAATAGAACGTTACTGTTCTTACTAATTACTTGGCTGGTTGTATCGGCAGAAGTGGCTGAAGAAATGGGAGCCGCAACTGTAACGCCATCGCGGGAGCACGTCCAAGGGATTAATCGGCGTAACGAAGAAACAAGACAGTGATGGGCTCGAATTGTTTCGACGTGCTCCCACAAGGCAACGGTTCCAGCCAAGGAAACGTTCGTCGCGAGGGCAAAGGCGGTAGATTTAAATTCCCGGCGCGTTCGTCAGAAGCAGAAAGCGATAGCCAGCACGTGCAGGCATAAACTACTAGTCATCGCCAGCCCCGCAACTGATAGCCAACGCGTGCGAGCATGAACGATAGCGAGGCGGATCGGGGCTAAACAAACTGCCATTTGTTGAACGACGTCTCGAACCGCGGGGAAACTGAAAGGGACGAACGGCAACGTAGGAATCGTCCCGGGGATAGAAGCAACGGCCTGCATTCTCCGTCCTCATCCAATTCCTTTAAAACTCCAAACGAGGGGGATGTTGTAGCGACTCCGTATATATGTACCGATATCCTCGGCCATGAAACAATGAAACTCGACCAAATAAGCGACTCTCGTATTTTCGTTGCACTCCGTGCCACTGACGCTGAAGCTTCGTATTTTCGAGCGCCTTCTGCTTTACCTTCGCCACTGCAAGAACACTGGTCGGGCATTGGAATAGTCTCGTTTCGATTAGTGGTCGTATCGATGTATTCTGGCTGACACGGTCTCACATTCGCCGAAAGTGACGGGTGAAAGGCAGAGGATATCATGGAACCTGATACGTCTCTCGTGGAACGCGTCGCTTTGAAATATGTACCAAGGGACCTTTGAACAGGCGTGCGAAATTACCGAGGGAATCCTCATTGTGCATTCACCGGGTCGGAATCACGATCCTACAGCCAGTTGACTATCGATGGCTTCCGCTAATTCGGCTTTTTTGTAAATCGGAATCGCGTCACTACTACAACCGCGAGCCCGGTTGAAACCTATAGATTACCTATAGACTGCAGCGGATTCTACGTGTATCCAATCGCGTGCAGAGCTGCATCCTTCTCCGCATATTTCGTTGCCTCCCATGGCGATCGCAGCCCTCGTGTCACAGGTTAATGGAGTATCTTCAGCGTTAGTTCTTGATCAACTTTATTCGCGCTTCCTACACGGCGAACGGTGGAATCGCTTCGCTACCACCCACGCGCCAATTTTCCGATATCAAATAACGCCAACAGAAACAACGGGAAATTGTAAACACCGAATACACTGGTCGCGGTTCATCGATCGAGGAGCCGCCGAACGGAGCACTCTTCATTGGAACGGGTTTCCTGGCACCAGCTAGGAAAACTAGAAATTCGAACGAAAAAGAATAACACAGGGACGATGCTTTAAACCGAGGAAGATGAATAATATGAAAAAACGAGGGGTGGAATTCTGAAGCGTTTCAACAACAATGCTGGATCGCGAGATCGTGTTGCAAAGTGGAGTAAGTATGCGGTGGAGAACTCCGTGTTTCGGGTTTCGAAGTGGCCTGGACATTTTTAGGACGGCGAACTTGGTCGATAACTAACAACTACGCGGAATTTGCAGTGGAGCGGTAACTCGATCTTTGGCTACGTGGCAGAAAATGTGCCGGAAAACATTTCGCAAGCAGTGTACGATTTATAGCTGGAAACTAATTTCACATTTCAATGATTGCCCGATTACACCTTCTACGAGATGCTATCTTTTTATGCAAACATAATTTGAAGCACACAGAAGCAATGCCGTGGAAGGTGCCCCGAGTTTGTTCGCTGAACCAGCTCGGCGAGAAATTCAAATTCAAACTTGCGACGTGAACACACTTTATTCGAGTGAATTCGTCGCCCACTGGAGGAGACCCTCCAAAGTCAACTCGGCGAACTTTCCGTGTAACGTTTCCCGCCCGTTTCCTCGCGGATAAAGCACCGACAAATATACTTACAATTACTTAGCTGCGCGGTATATAATTTCTCAACGAGCAAGCCCGCTTTGAATGGGGTTCAAACTTCCACTCGAACTAAGCGCATTCATCGTCACTTTCGCTTTAGCGGGGGTGATATTAAACAACGCGCGAATAAATCTAGGCGAGCAGGGCGCCTGACTAATGGCACGATAATTCAGAGGGAGAAAGGAAAACGACCAATCGATTCAGTGGCTGATGATTTGAACATAACTCTTCGGAAAAACACAAATCCCAGAGGAAGGGCGGAGGAAGGAGGTAGAGAATGAATCGCCACTTTTTTTCAGCTGGTAGGCGAGACGTTTCAACTTAAGTCCCATGTTCGAAGAAATCCATCCATAAAGGAAACTGATAAATCGACGGAATATTGCAACCCCCAACTTCCACTTATCGCTACCAAATTCCTAATACTGCAACTCGCGCGAGCACGTCAGGGGGACAGGTAAAGTGACGCGATCGGGTCGCGAGAATCAAATATAGTTTCGGTTCTCAGACTCGCCTCGAAGTTGCCAGAGTGAATTCTATCGGTGGCTGTTGGCTATCGACCGGACAGAACTCCCGTCGACATTAGTAAATACCGCAATGTAACGCCGACGAATTGGCATTCGATGTGGCGGAGCTTTCGATCTACACACGCGCGCCACGTATGTACGAATGGACTAGTTGGCCCGACCAAGTCACGGCAATTCCACCCTCGAAGGGCGCATTCGAATGACGCCGCTGTTGACGTCGCATCGGAACATTTCTATGAGCGCGGAGCTCTCATCGCTGTATCGCTGATATTTTTTCCTGCTTTCTCCTTCTCTCGTTCTCGCTCCCCTTTTTGTCCTGTGCGTGAATAAGCGGGTGTGGTTCTATTTTATTTGATGGCGCACAGACAGGCGGTATTCATCGATACGAATCGCGAGACGCATCCACGCTGAGACGAGTTTCGATTACGTAGGTGTGCGCTGGTCTCGTTTCGCGGGCTTCGTTGCACATGCTTCTAATTACTCGTCCACGGGCTACGACCTTGTTACTGGTTGCTCCAATGCCTCGATACTTTCGGTATCGAAATTCGAAGCTGCTCCGACGGCGACGGGGTTGCATCGCGGGGGGGGCTGAATATTCGTCGGCTGCACGACTTATCGAGTCGATCGTCGTAGGTGGAAACGGCGTTCCTTCGTTCCGGCATTCGCCGCGAGAATTAAACGGACCTGGCGATTAAGGGGTGGGAGGGTAATACCCGTGGAATACTGATGACGAACGTCCATTAACAGGCGCACGGCGTCGCGGAAGTGCTCGAAAGAATCGCAATTTATTGTGGCGAATCTATTACGTTCTGGATGATAGTGTAGACGGAGAAACGCGATTACGTATCTATGCATTCGAATTATCTTCACTGACCCGTGAAATTAATAAAAATTCTGTCACCGCGGTGACGGTTTTCACCAGCAACGTGTACACGGATATCAAACTGTACGTTCCGCCTGCTACGTGTACCGCGGCGCATGGTGTTCCACGTATAGAGAGGAAAAATTTTACGCGCGGTAAACACGTAGTCGCAATTGACGACGACAGCCAGCGAATTCGCCCCCGACGAACGACCCGACGCGACGGTTGTTTAGACGTACGAGTAATTTCGGCTGGTCCGTGGAAGACTTCCCTGTGAGACCGTAGACGAGAAACTGTTACCTACCCCTTCTCCCACCACCGTCCAACGTGTTTCTTTCCTATCTCCTAGCGGAATCTTCTTGTAAATTCGGATTTTATCACGATGGCGTGTGGGGCGAAGAGTGTCGTAAAGCACGGGGCCGACGCTACCTTTAGCATGCCAATAAAGGGAGTTATTTTTTACTATCCAGGGAATCAGCAACAGGTACCTACCGATGCTTTTATATGCATCCTCTGCATCAGTACGAAAACATCCACCGAAGAGGAAGCCTCCTTTGGTTCCCGCTATTTTATCGAACGCTTCTTAATCCAGATGTTTCACTTACCGGAGTAATTCGAAACTAACTTCTAAGCTGCGGTTCATGTTTCACTTCCAAGCTCTTTCGTCAGAGAAGGGGTAACAAGATGAGGAAGATGTGGGCCACGATACGATGTTACGATGTGATCCCGCCGTGGAGTTCGAGCAAATCTAAGTAGTCATTCGGTGTTGGAACGATAGAAATCTTCGTCCGAGGTGTAACCATTCGGATAAGATTTCAGGGGTAACTTTCTCGCGGTCCGAAGCACGGGCAGAAGAAGTAGAAGAAGATTGCCTGGTCGTGGGAGGGCTAGGATATAGTCGGACAAAAACGAGGAAAGGGTACGGTGAGTCGAGGGGGAGAAAGGGTTCGAGGGGGTGGGATCTCGCTTAATAAAGAGGCTCCGTTCAGGAACGTCCTCTCGCATTGTCAGGCGGCAGAACACTTCGCGAGAATTACCCCGCAATTAAGACGATGCCGTCGGGGAGAAAGATTGTAAGTGGGCCAACGTGGTTACACGGACGAATGGTAAACTTTGAAATCCCCAGAATAATACCTACCAGATTGCTCGCCATATTTAGAAGCTGTTTAGAAGCCACGGTCTAGTAAATTACGCCGATATTCGACGATGCGCATACCGCGTTGAAAAATGTCCGCCGTTGGGAGGTGGAAATTCATTCGAAAATGACAGCAACGGTTTTAACCACGTCGCCAGAGCGCTATAACGAATTTAACAAACTGTTGGACGCGGTAGGCGCGGGATTTCAGTGAATAGACACTTTCGTTGAATATTAATAGAAAATTTCCTTGATTGACGTCGCACATTTTCGGGAATTTTCCATTGCGAGAGGTGTGCAGCTTTTGCCTTTCAAATTTAAAATTTGCGGAATTCGCGGGCATATGTTGGAAACATGTCGATTCGACACCGCGTCATTTAAATATAGTAGAATTATGTCCTCGTGATTTGTGGTCTTTCGAGGGACTCCCCTTCTCAAGCCATTTATTGTTACGATAGGATTGAGGTATCATATAGGTATCGACAGACGACTCACCGTCGATATCGATCTCCTGCAACATCGTGCGCAATTCCTCGGCCCTCGCGAACTGTCCGAGGGAGCGCATCACCCTGCCCAGCTCCTCCTTCGTGATGCTCCCGTCGCCGTCCTTGTCGAACAGCCTGAACGCCTCCCTGAACTCTGCAACAACGAGATCCCCCGCGATTAATAAACCGGCCTCGCCTTAAATCCGCCGCGGGTTCCGTCCTCTGCTCGCGGATAATGGCCGCGTACACTCGGAGGGGGCGGTTATCGCCTTGTCGGAGAAAGAAACCGCTGGGAGCGGAAAGCGTGGAGTACCGAAACGAGCTTAAGAACCGTGACGCATAATGACGTCGGGAGAGAGTGTTTCCTTCCGGTCTTAATGCACGTCGGTCCGAACACAATCGCGCGGCTATACTTTAATTATCCGAGAACCTCGATTACGCGGTGAAAAGTATCGCCGAGGGTAACGAAATAAAGGAACGAAGCCAAGGAGCGGACGCTACCCAGGGGGATGCAACTGAGTGCGGTTAATTACGCGTGTCCAGTGAAATCCAAAGAAACTCGAGCAGGACGGCTCTCGAGGAATCGCGAAACAGAGTCCTTCCACGATGGATCGACGGTTTTTTTCCTCCGAGCCAGAGAGTTAGGAGGATCGTTCGGGCTGATTAAACGCTCCGGTCGATAACATTCCGTGATGTTTGATGCCCGCGGCGGACTCGATGTGGAGGGACAGGAGGTCGGACTTGGATCGTCGGTGCTTGACTCGACCGTTTAATAGCCTCGTTTCACGGCCCATTGATTTTGTAAGTACCGGCGGCTATGGTTTTCCTATAAGCACATTCTGCACCGGCGTATCTATGCGCTATTGTGTTCCGGCTAGGAGCAGAGAGCGCGAGGGAGAGAGGGAGGTAGAACGACCGCGATTTTTGCGTTAATGGGTTACTGGCGTAGAAAAAGCGCGCGGGGGGAAGCGTCGACAAATAGATTCTGCTTAACCCGGTTACGGATCTGCGGTTTTTCGCCTTTTTTCCTCCCTTTCCCGCCTGTCCTTATTTTTTCAACGTAAAGCAGAGATACCGTCCGAGATCAACTTCGCGATACTCAGTGATGCTTGGCAATTGTAAGGGCGATCGAAGGCGATCAAGCTCATTAAATAAATAGCTCATAAATAAATCGGCATCAGATAAATCGTGCGCGACAACTTCTCAGGGGCCGAATTTCAAAACGCCGTTGGGAACACGGCATAAATGCCAATGAGGTTAAATCGAGGTTTAAACCATTAGTTTCAAGTACTGTCGTACGTACTCGTCCTCCTCTGCGAAAGGAACGTAAAACGGATCGCCGATAAACCCCCGACATTCGTTTCTCCCGGAAGGAGTACCGGTGTGCAGTGCTTCTGCAAGGATTTGTGGAGGTGCTTTTCGAGAAAATCCCATTAATCAACGATACCCACCAAAAGGTAACTCGATCCCAGAGGATGGTTCGACCCTTTAACCCGAAACCGCGCGTTTAAAATTCCACGTGGAGTTCTCGGGAGAAAAAGAAGGCCGGAGTGGAACGAAAGTACCCGAACTTGAGTCATCCACGCGCGTGTTGCTTGACGGCAAAGGGAACGTTTTCCAACAAATCGCGTATGAGAGATTTCTTTGATTCGAATTCCGTTTGCGACATCTTCTGCCTTAGGAACCGTCGCTGGCCCGTCATCGGTGGCGAACCAGCAATTTCACCTAGCCCCGCGAAAGAGGGTTTTCATAGCTGGAAAAGCGAGTTTCGTATTCGCTGAAGGATCGATCGTCTTCTTCTTTTTTTTTTTTCATTAACGTGCTGCGTAGAAATAGCGGTACTGAAAGGGTCAGGTCTAAACGTTCCCAGCACCCGGCGTCAAAAACAGAGGAGGCGGGCCGAGAAGTCGTGATTCCGTTTTCGCCCGTCGCGCGTCAAAAAATCCGATTGCCGGCGAGATCTCGCGTTAATTGGAAACTTAACCTCGAGGCCGCCCATGATTTACTTGTTAGCGTTGGGTGACAACGGAAAAGCTGCTCGTAACGGGCAGAACGCGTTTGATCCCTATTTCGGCGGTGGTAACGAAGTGACGGGGTGACGTCCAGCCGACACGACGTCCAGCTCACAACACGGAAAATTCAATTCTGCGATTCGTACGGAGGGGTGGTTTGGATTACAGCGCGAGGGAACGCCAGGTGCAGCGTGCCTTTGGATCTGTTCCCAAACATCAGCAACTGCCGGTGCTGCGACAATCGATGCCACGAAATGGATTTTCGAATCGGCTTGCAAGTTTATTGGCTCCACTTCATACTCACCTTTCATCTGAGACTTGGACATGGCGGGCGTCTTACTGGACGAGACAGGGGCGGGTCTTTTCGGCGACACGGGCACGGAGAAGATGACGTTCGTCGACAAGTTGCTGGTCTCCGCGGACGACGAGGCCGGCGAAATCACGGAAGACGCGGCGGCGGTGACGGTGGCGATCGTCGCATGGGACTGACCGTCTTGCCGTTGCTGTCGGCATTGCTGCGGCGAGTCGGCCGCGGACGATATCGATGCATCTGATTCGGCGGGCAGGAACGGCAGCCCCATTGACGTGACTGTCATCGTCGACGTGGACGTTGTCGGCGGCCTGGTCACTGTCATCATCATCGTTATCGTCGTCCCCGACGACGTCCTCGAGGAGCAGGCACTCGCCCCTTCTTGCTCCTCCTCGTTGTTCCCTACCGTCCCGCTGCTCTGTCTCGTCTGCAAACATTTTAAATCCACCTGGTTGACCGGTTGTCGTCAGTAAATTGCTCCTCCAATTTTTCAACACCCCCGAGTCACCACGATCTCCACGGTTCCCGCCGGCGAGAATGCGCTAGCGGAGGAGCGGTCTTTTCACTGGGACACGATGGGAAGAGAAGTGGAGGGAAAGTTTGCAGTCTCGGGGCGTACATGTGCGGTCGTGAGAGGCACGTTTAACGAGGTAAACGCGCAAGTTTTGTAGGTCGCGATTTAATGCTCCGCTCCATAGTGTGCATCGGGCCAACTGGATAGCCACAGGTGGCACGACGCACGTAACCATGGACAGTTCGCCGCGACACAGGGGGGACAATAAGGGGCAGCTGTGTAAAAAGCGGACAGAAAAAGAAGCCGGGAATTATGTTTTCCCGCGCACAAAGACAGCAATCCAATCCTGTTTATTGGCAATTGCGCGGGGGGGGGGGGGGGCGGGCGCGACGCGGGGAGATGGCCTCCGGGTGGTAGGATAAAGTGCAATCTAGTTGCGATTTTATTCTTTGCCCGTTTGAAGCGCGACACGTGGGTAGGATAATAAACAACGAACGTGGACAGGCGCTGCGAGGTAAGAACGGGAGCAAATTCGGTGTAACGGAAATTCTAACAGCGCACAGATCGGATAATGATCAGCTTTGCGGTTGTAAAGTTTGAGACACGTCCCGCGAGGGTATCAGTGGAAGAAGCTTATCGATATCGCAAACCACGAACGTGATTTCGCACTGTTCGCGGTAATCGTCCCTCCGTGGCCGAGAAATCGATGGAACGCCTTCAGAATTCACGGTCGTCTTCCTCTGTTTGAGGTGTATGCATAACCGACAGTATCAACGCCGGGCAATCGACGATGACGCGATGATTTAGCCAGATATCCATCGCGTTTCAAGCGTGGTATTCTCTAAAAGAGCGACGGATTAGAAAGGATGAGAAAGACAGATCTGTATTGATTAACAGAAGAGGAATTGCCATTCGTCATGATATCGCCCGACCACGCGCAGTGCCTCTGGCTCAAAAAGAATTCGGTATCCATCCATCAATGCCGATTTGACACTATCCGATGGTTTGACATAGTTATAAATGGAAAAAATTCAACACCCGCGAAAAATTCGGACGTGCAAATCGAGCTATTTGCCGCACTATAAATAGTAAAAGGGAGAAATTAATCCTGTATCCTAATCGACCCTCAACCATGTTTTCCAGAACTTGTCGGATATCTGTCGGCGTAACTACACGGGTTACGTTCGACACGTTTGATTTATGAAAGGGAAAAGTCGCTTCTCGCTTGAGGATCCATAGTTTCATGCTCGAGGGGTTACGACCCGGCGGTTAACTCTGTTTAGGGACCGCGATGCACGTGTGCCTCCGTGACAGTAAAACGCGGCTGCTCCATAGCTTCTTTCCAGTTGATTCGACGGCACGTCAGGGCGATAAACCCCAAGACAGACAGCCCGCCAAATTGCACTGTTTTTGCCCGCGAGAACGAAAGTATTCCACGAGGAGCGCGATATCAGCTTTAATCTTCCCCCGAAATCAAGCTCACGTATCGCGAGGGCCATAAATTTGCTTTCCGCGCCGTAGGAAAACGTATTATCGCAATTCTCGCCTGCAAATATTTCTTTCTTGCCTGGCGAAGAAATAAATTAAATTCGATGCCGAAAGGTACTCTGTGCTCGTTAAGCGAACGGAAGAAAAATGGAAAACGCAAATGAAGAGAGAGGTGATGAACGTTCGAGTCATTAAATTCCGCGCAGCTTCTCTGACACTGGAATCGACAACCGACGCAGAACGAGAGTTACTTACACGCGGGCGATTCTGGACTTGTGGATTTGAAGGGAACCGACAAGAGAAAGTTTCGTGGATTCAATAGTAAATGGGGGCGAGGAACGTGTTTGCCACGTTCTCCAAGCTTCCTTTTGCTTCTTTTTCCGTTTATTTGGCGGGAATAAAAGCACAGTGGCAAAATCGAATTCTCGTTAACCCGTCAAGCGTTGCTGATCGTCCCCGACACCTTTGTCCCCGGCGCCGATTCTTTGGATTGTCCGACGATTTAAATTACATTTCATCGCCGCTGCCTCTGGTCAAAGAGATTCCCGACCATTTTCCCAGGGCCCGATTCGAAATTCTATTCGAAAACGACGATCCCACCAGTCTCAGTCACTTTTTCTTTCATTTTCGTGAACGTCATAAAGAAACATCCCCGATACCTAATTACGAAAGCTGCCTGATTTTCTCTGTACTCGTCTCTTTGATTAACGATCTCCTCCTTCCCTGATTAATTGATATGGAACGTTATCTTTACTCGGAGGGATTAAACGGAAGTGCTCTAAGGAAGCCTTTCTGTACCTATTATCCGATTTCTCACTATCCAGAGAGGAAAATCACAGAGCGAGGTAAATGCACGCGAGAAGAAGAAGTGACCATATGCTGCATTAGCTCTTACAATCTTCCGCGCGGATAATTCAATTGCGACGATCTCCAAACCTCGACGGCCCATACTGGCCTCAGCTAATTAAATAAGACGACACGCTCGACCGTTCATCCTCGGTGTCCTTTGGAAGTTACGTTTCTGCCAATCTTCCTAAGCAAACAGGAAATCTTCCAAACCCACATTGTAAAAAGAAAAAAATTCGCAAGAATAGTGGATTAGTCCGTTTTCGCTCTCAATGCCTCATATCTGGCCCCGAGAAGGATTCGCACAGTTCGCGTCCAGATTATTTCCTCGAGACAGAAGGCGATCGGAATTCAATCGCAACGATGCAGTTTACTTCACCCCTTTCATCGAACGCCCCTCGTTACATCGCGCGAACCTTTCTTCGCCCCCATCTCTTAGATTTCTGTTTCTCCTTTGACATCCAATTCGTTCAGAAACTCCCGCTGCTGAGAACTGATCGCGAGGGCGACTGATACGCGCCCGTTGCTCCGCCAGCCGATGCACCGCTGAGAGTCTTCTTAACCCGCGTGGCAGGCTCTTAATTCCGTTCTGAATACTTGGCCGTCGAAGGGAAACTTCATTAGCGGGGACGACGACACTAATTGCTTCGCTTGATACTCGTGAACCGCGGGAACGGGCGGCTGAGTGGCGAAGGGCTCGTGATGGCAGCGGCCGAAGCCACGGCTATTATCGTCGCCGTCCATTTCTCCCGTTCTCATCAGCGTACTGCTCCTAACGGGCCGCTCCAACTAAAAGAGTCGCGAAATTTGTTCGCGGAGCAACGAGGTGTTCGACGCTAGGCGAGCCGGCTCCATTAAGTCCCGCGACGCACGCGTCCCTTAATTAACTCATCTCGCGGCAGCCTCCCGACGACCAATTCAGACTGACGACAGTCAAGCTCCACGGATAATTAGAATCTTTCCTCGAGGTGAGGTAGGTATGCCGCAGGTGATTAAAAGTACGCTTTCTTCGAATACCGATGAGTGTGCATCCCCCGAGATGGAATGCTCCCGAGCTCGCGTAATTTTCTGGGTTAAGACGTTTAATTAAAACGCGCGATCGGAAATGGCGTCGACGAGAGCCCTGTTTGCGAATCGTAATCACCCGGGTTTCGTTCCATCGTGGAATTTATAACCGCTTTCCGCGCGGCGTGAACCGAGCAGCTAGAAGAACGCCGCGATAATATTGCGATTAATACGTAGCGGGGTCCACTCAGGGGCAGTTGGGTCGTTAAAGAGCCCGACCTCCGGACAAGCAAAACCAGCGAATATCGCGATCTTCGCAATTCCCCCAATTTCCCCTAAATCGTTTCAGTATCGAGCTCGTCGATTTTGCTCGGCGATGCTCGCAACCGGGAGCAAAGTGACCGAGCAGCTTCGTAAGTCAGCGATTGCAGAACTAGAAACGCACGCGATGCACCGAGCTTCCGCGCGGAAGAAAATTACAGACGAGAATCACAGTGGGAGTCGGTGAAAAGCGGCCAACAAAGAAGCAGGGTCAGAGGAAGAAGACAGCCGCGGAAAAAGGGAATTTACGAGCGCCGGGTGGAGGAACGATAAGACACAGCACTCGATCACGCTGTCTCGCATTTTGATTGAACGAGAAACGAGAAAACTTTCAACTGACTTTCACGCGCACCTGACGATTTGCATGCGACAACGCGCGCCCCGCATCCGATAGATAGTATTTTTACGCAATCATTACACCCTTAATTCCATCTTATACAGATAATCGTCAGGCCTTGCAAGGTGCTAGGAGAGCATCGAGGGGCAGAGTCGCAACCTGCTCGATGCCGAATGTACAATTTACGAAGGTATGTTGCGATGAAAATTCGATTTTAAACCAGAAAATCTATAGTACCATTGTAAATGCCTCGAATCTCTTGCGTGCCGCTACGGTGCGGCAAGTTTCATCGATTCTACTCTGGATTAGCGCAATTTGTAGACGACATGTAGTTGCTGCTTCCCTTGCTGTTCAAGCTGCACAGTGATTTGATTTACATGCGACAAACAACCGTGACGAGCTTGCATCTTGTAAGCCCACAAGTAACTGCCTCGTTGACTCCATTCGACCTAAATGATGGTTGCACCTAGCCGAGAATTCCACGAGCTCCGCAGCTTTTAAAATCTCTCTAATATTCAAGAGCATTTTTCGAGATAACCAGATAAGACACAGCCTACTATATATCAGCGACGAACCGCCCCGTTAAAGTATGAATACCCTCCCGTTCTTCCAGGTCCTCCTACGCGTTTTCCCCCTTTTTGGCGCTGGTACATAATCCCAGCTCCTTTCCGATGGGATGGGACAGGTTTAACGCGACATTCGAACCAGCCGATCGCGCCTGTAATCGCAGAAAACAATCCCAGTGTAAACGGCGAGAAATTCGGGACCGGGGGGTGGCGAATTGTTTGAGGAAACTATTTGAGCGCGAGCGTTGCTGCATATTCCCAGCGTGCTAATTGGCAATGCGCGAAATTGCCAAGAATTAACCGATTAATCGGCTGTGCTGGAAAGGGCGACAAACGCGTTGAGGGTGAACTCGTTAGCGCTGCGGCTGACCGCCCGTTTACGACCGATTTCACGCCCCCTGCCATAATTTCGCATATGAGGAAGGAAATGGTCGCGTGGCGAGAGAATCTAGCGACTTCTGCAATCGTGCGTTCTGCTTGCCTCCAGCTCGATTTTGGGGAAGAAACGTAGACGATTAACTTCTCCAATCTCGAGAAAACAAACGTTCCCTTTACGCTGGGATCCCCTAAAATCCTATCGCCGAGAAGGGCTGGTCGTTCCGTAACAAGCAATTCGATGAAAAGGCTCGAACAGCGAAATCTTACGCGCATCCCCCGATAAGTGGGCGGAATAAACGTCATCGAGATTTCTCCCCGGCGTGGAATAAAAGTTTATCTTTCGACGCCACACTTCGCGAAGACGACGCGAACAACGGCTGGGATGGGAATAAAGAAAACGGGCTGGATCGAAAGAAAACACACGGCCTATTCAATGTTACATAACAGACCAGCGCCTTCTCGCGCCGTTTCTATTAGCAAGCCCTTTGTTAAAACATTATTTTTCAATAAGGAGCCGCGGCGTTACGTAAGCAACCCAAGGAATCGCAACAACGGCAAGCATATTTCTTACCGATCAAGACTTTTGATACTCTTAATAATGATGTTAATATAAGCTGCCGTATTGCCGCTGTATCACCCTAAAATAATTGATCCGGGGCGCGAGCCGCGGCTCCCTCCGTTTCCTCGTCACGCGATCTTCCTTCGTCCTTCTCGCCCAGGGTTTAACCTCGACCCCCTTTTTCAGCGGCTTCATACTTGTTCACACCTTTTTTTCCCCCGATCAATCGGGCACCGGCGACGAAGAAACCACGTCTCGGCTCGAGCCACCTTCACCCACGAGCTGACCCTCCTTATTGCACGTGTCGAAGCTTCTTTGTCTTGCTTACGGTCCCCGTCACGCCCGTTTAAGACAGTTCCTCCTTTTCCTCAGGCTAGTTCGCACTTTTTTTGTCCACGGTCGAACGAACACCTGCGTGAAACCCGATCCCCGTGCCTCGAGGCTCGCCTCACCCCTTTATTTCTTCGTCGCGTAAACAAGCTTGCTTGTCCTTGTTGCACGCACCTACGAACCCGTCGATCCATCTCGCACCCGTATAAGGTCTGGCACCCTCGTGTCTTGACCCAGTTGTTCACACTTTTTTTCTGCGACGCGAGCCTCGGCTCCCCTTGTTTTTTTTTTTACGTTCGAGTGGAGCCGCGGACAAGTTTTTTTCAATGCGCTTACGACCCCTCTGATCTTTCTAGCATTCGTCTCAGATTTCTTCCGCCTGTTCTTCTGGTGCCAGTTGTTCACACCTTTTTTTACGCTACCATTGACGAGCGATGAAAGAAGAAGGCCGCTGCGGCTCGGGCCTCGGCAGTCCGTTTGCTCCCGCGCAACTGAGCCCGTTTCTATGCGGCGAGTACGACGTTTCGCGTCGTTATTCTTCGCGTATCTAACGGAGGATGCTAACACCTCTCGCTAAATGAACCACAATGTTAAATTTGCAACTGTTAAATTTACTAATTATGAAATGGTGTCGATAAGTTTAATCAACGATGCACCAACAAGCACATTCAACATCCGCCTATCCTTCTCCCCTATATTCCACTCACACCGACGGCATTTGTTCCCAGCTGCCGTCCATTAAACCCTTTCTCTCGCCGGTTCGGTGGAAAAACGCGTTAATCGATTCTATCGTGACTCGTCTATCCCGTAAGCCGCCGAGACGAATCGAGGCAGGAATATATATGATACGGCTTGAAGGCTGCCAATAAAAGCGCTATCCGCGAGGCGGGGCATTTTTCGTGTTGCTGGTTCGAATCCCTTGAATCACGGCCTAAGTGGAGACGCGGGCTTACGTGTCAAGTACGACAACATACTCGAAAGAATTTAGTGGTGCGCCAGCCTCTCATTCGCTTTCCACAGGGCGGAGGGTTGGAGGGAATTTTCATCCCCCGTGGTCGCTCGAGTAGCGCTGTATTTCCTCCCCGCGGTGCTTTCAACCGGCGAAAAGTACGTGTTTCCAGCCACGACGAGTCTCCACCTTTTTCAAAGGGCTTCTCTAATGCGCGGGATACCTACATTTTACCGGAGACTCAGCGTTTCGCCTGGATCAACGTGTACAAAGCGACGGAAGGGCGGGACGAGGGTTCGTAACGCGGGGCACGGAGAACGGTTAAGGTTTCTCGTTTAAATCATTCCCGGCGGTCTTCCATCCATCTCGAAAACGTCGTGCACGCGGCTTCCAGATTCGTTATAATTAAGCAGCAGAGTGCACGGTTGGCAAAAGTGAGGACATTACGCGACCACTTGGCAAACCGAGACGCGGAAGCCAGCTGAGCAGTCTAGTATCGTAAATGTCATCGTCCACCGTGAGATTTACTACGTGGGTCATAACGAAGACGTACGGCGGCGCACTTACCCCTACGGTGAGCGACGCGCCTCGATGAAATTTAAAGTTTCATGCGGCCCCGCGAAACTTTGTGCCAAAAGGAGCCTGTAACTGCATCAGTTTCGCGCGGGCAGCGCTTCGCGCCGCGCAAAGGGGTCGCGTTATGGATGTTACGCGTTATCGCGTCTCGCCGTGTAAAAGATGGAATCTTGGCCATGCAAATCTGTACAAATAGAGTGTCCCGAGCTGGCAGGTAAATGGCAGTGCTGCCCGGGGGGCCAGCACACCCGGAATGCTTTATCCGCTCCACCCATAAAGAGGAACGAACGATCCGCGTACTTTTCGCTTCTTTCACTGTTTTCCCCTATTTTCACCCGTAGGTACGCGTATTGACTCGAGAAATACGGAAGTTCCAAGTGTCGCTGCGTCAGCGACCGTTCGCTTTACAATTCTCGTCTTTAACGCGGATGGAGAAAACTCGTTAGCCTCGTTGAATAGTCCCCGAGAAGCTCGCGAAAATCGAGGACAATGAAATTGGACGCGAGAGCCTGAAAAGGAACGGGCGGACTACGTCTTATTGGTCAATTACTGCGGACGCAGTTACTCGGTTGCTAGTTGTCCGAGAGTACAACGATTACCGTGGAGATTTTTAATTATGGCTCGAGTTTCGTTCTCGAATTGAATTTACTCCGCGTCACGGCTATAAATCAGGCAAGTAGAATATCTGCACACCGTGACACAAGAGTTTAAGGCTCGTCAGTCCTTGTAGATGATGTCATTCGACACTTTCCGATGCAAGTTGTGCTTGTAGCTGTTGGATTATTGTTATGGAAAGGCAAAGGTGATCCAACATTTAGGGAAACCTGACTCTGTATTATAAACAAGCCTAGTAAAATGTAACAATGCGTCTGTAGAGAGTCATTTGTTACAAGACGGTAGAGAAGAGTTCAGTTCCTTGCAGTATTGCGTTTCGAGCAGACATTCTTTCCGAGCCGTAATAAAACTTAGATTAAAATATAAAAATTAAAAATTTTATAAAACCCGACTACTTAAAATGCGAACAAAAATTACAAAAACAAGACTTAATTTATTTATACATAGTATATTATTTATCATAAATAGGATAATAATAAGATGACAATTTAAATTAACTCAATTGCCTGCAATCGGAGGCCTTAAATCTTTTAAAGCTCTTCTACCCCAAGCATGTACCGCAGTGACTAAAGAAAGTGCTTCAAGCTGGTAACAAAAAGAGGTGGACAACATCAGTGCAAATTCATGCTTATATAGAGTGATATTTCAAATTCAGCGTATTTTGTAAATTATATGTTTTCCTCTTTAAATTCCTCATCAAATTTAATTAGGGCGAACAGCGATACACAATATTTATTAAAACAATATGTAATTTTTCATTTCTAAGGCCTCCAACTGCAGACGATTGAGTTAATTTAAATTGTTATCTTATTATTATCCTATTTATGATAAATAATATACTATGTATAAATAAATTAAGTCTTGTTTTTGTCGTTTTTGTTCGCCTTTTAAGCAGTCGGAATTTAAAAATTTTTAATTTTTTTTTATTTTTTACTTTTTCTGAAAATTATATATCCCATATCATTCGGAACGTCAAGACAATTCTAAAGACACCTCATTTGTCCAAATCGGTGTAGGTATCTGTACAGGCTCTAGAGCGTAACATGGACATACAAACATAGCCTGATAATTGATAAACACAATACCCTTTGCGTGCCGCAGTCGGATAAAAAGGAAGCATCTTAATTTATAACCTATTTCCAATAGTAGCATCTCTGTTAAGAATGTTAAGATGCTGCAGCACCTTCAAAATTCTCCTACATTGCCTGGGAAAGTCGCCCCTCAGCCAGGCTATAACTGTCTTCCAATGTTCTGCTACGATTGACCCTCGAGCAGCATGAAGTACTAATACTCGATATTCATACCGTCTGAACAAGAGACACGATGTCATCTATGGTCCCCGCAATGTTCTTTTACAGTCCTATTTCGACCGAGAATTTTACAAGCATTATAGCCAGGGGTGCGGCGTTTCGTCCATATCCTCGCAGCCATTCGAAATAAAACTTCATTATCATCTCCGAATGAAACCGGCCGCGTGTTTTCGGGGACGAAAGCATTCAAGACCCGAAGGGAAAAGGACCACGCGGTAAGTGGTGCTCCGCGATACACGAAACGTTTGCATATTCAATCGATGGATATGCAGATGGAACGCCGCGCGCGATTGCAATCGCACGGCGGATGGGGGTGGAAAAAAAATAAAAACTTCCGTACACCATCTCCCCGAAAAATATTCACAGGCCGGGTCTGTCTGTAACGGAACAGGAATCGATCGTGCGATTTAATTTCGCGGTATTGGATCATTTCGAAAAAAGTTGCCAGCTCGGGGTGGCTCGACGAGAAAATCCGATAAACGGCGGGGCAGAACGACTCGTGGTGGAACAGCGGAGGCCTCGATGGCGAATTATCCATTCGGCGAAACGGGATCGACGTGTCTCTTAATTTAAAAACGCCGCGAGCCGTCATCTTATCGCGATGCCCTCCGTGTTAATTGCCCAGCGACCGATCTATCTCGCGCTTTCCCTGCTGCTGCTCGAACAAAGATGGACGTACGCGAATGAACCGGTGTCGGACGAGCACACTGGGGCACCGTTCGACAGAGTTCCCGTTTCGGTTGAACTCGTTGTCGCAGGGTCCGCCGCGCAAATAGCGCTATGTAATCCCGTGAAACGCGTCGCCCGCAGGTATCGAAGGTATTTACCTGCCGTGGCCAATAGGGTTTTGATAAAGCCCGCCGGTTTATCGAGCACGCTCCCATTCGCTCGATCCAACAAAAAAGACGTCGCTGGCTCTTTTTCCTCCGTTCCCATTGACCCCCGCCATCCAGCCGGATCGCGGCAGATAGATGTCACGTGGGCGAGCACCGAGTAGACGACCGAATAAAATATGATTATATGCGTTGCAACGTTGATACGGGCGAGCATGCACCGTTCCTCATAAAGATAACGTAAATTTTATGCGTATACCCAGGAAATTTTATTCGGCGGGGCGAGAATTTGGTCACGGAATCGACGTTATGTTGCTGAAAATTTCGGTAAACTGTACATAAAACACTAACGACGGATATCCCGGCTCGTAGATTTTGCTAACAGCGGCGGTAAATTGCGAAACGTTATTACGAACGATGATTTTACGGTTATAACGGTGTTTGCCTTTGCAGCGTGGCCCCCCATTGCTCCTTCGCCGTACTTGCCCCCAAGTTGATTTCTCGAGCATTCATAAAGGAGCCAGGTAGACGTGAACTTATAGGGAGCGTGTTGAAATTTTCGCGGCAGCCCGTAAAATATGAATGAAGGTAATATGTAAGTACCTAAATTTAACTACATACAATTACAATCGCAAAGCCCTTGTTCCTTGTAAGTATTCAACTCCACAATTTAAGAAAAATAGAGGTCACAAGCAATTAACATCCCTTTTCCACGATTTTATCATTATTTCATTGTAATGTAAACGCATCGGTCATTTTTGACCGCATAAATCTTCCTGAGCTGTTCAAGCGACAGGGACGAAGGGAAATAAAAACAATATAATTTCAACCTCTCGTCGAATCTCATTGTTCCCTCTTAAAACCCCCATTGTCTGGGGCGCGGAGTCCCTGTCCCTTGATTTTTCACTCTTTTGCATATTCCCCGTTAATCCCTCGAATGCCTCCCGCCCTATATTTCTTCGTCACCAGGACTTTTTCAACTCGCTCCCTCCCTGTTTCCCACGCCCCCGCGCCGTGCCGGAATCTGGCCACGAAACGAATACGCGGTCCTCCAAGTTCGCGAAGAAAGTTAAGATAATGAATAGACTTGGCTGACGATGTTGCCGCGAGACGTATTTCGGCAATCCCGCGAACGATACCGCGGATAGTGAAGTTGATTTAAATACGGCCTCGTTTCCTTAATATATTCAGAGAGGAATGCGCATTTATACGGGCAACGACGTCACGAAAATATCCTCAGCCATCCCAGTTTGGTCCCTCGCGAACAAGGTGTTCTTAGTGGATCTCACTGCACCATGAATATGGCTCACCGAATTCGTCGGCAGAGGTACTCCGAAGATACCTCCGAACTTCCTTTGTTCGAGAACTGAATTATGTACTTAGAAGCGCGGATGAGAAGTGGGAATGTGACACGGTCAATTAAAATTCAAGGTGCCCGCGAAGCTGTACCAAACCCGCCCAAAATTTAGTTCGGTCTTTCGAGGAGACAGTGTCCTCCTTGAATTCTCTCCGCACTTCGAACATTGTTCGGTAAATTCATCGACAAAGGTGTTACAAACTCTCTATGGTGGAGAAGGTAACTTCCTACCTCGATAGATATTAATGGCGCCGTAGAAACTAATTACCCGGAGAAATGCGGCAATACTAATCTGGCCAATTAAAATTGAAGCTGCTGAAACGACCGAAGGCGCGGTTAGTGGATCACCCGAGTGTGCGCAGCTGTAAAACAATTCACAACTAGTCTCGGTGTGCAGCTTCCTACATATCCTTCGGTAAAACGACTGCGAGCACGCTACCGAGGCACAGTTGAATTCGCAATTGACGCGCGCGTCCAATTTTTCCATATTTCGTATCCCGGCCGTAATTAATGCTTCGGATTTAATTAAAAACCTGCGTGTTTCATCGTCCGAAAGATAGAATTCATCAACGAGTGGGCTCGCGTAACGCGCAATCGATATAGAGCTAGTTATTCGTGCACGAAACGCTTATTAAGCTTCTTGCATCGGAAAACAATGCGCCGAACTTTTCCCTGCTACGCGGATGCAACCGGCACGGCGGGAACAATTTCCATTTCGGGGTGGAAAATGTTACGCGCCTCGAGCACGAAGAAAGACGTGGGCGTTCTAGCGAGCAGGATTTCGCGTCGGTGGACAGAACGGGTTCGGATCGAAGTGCCGCGATTCGAAACACGCGGCCAGGAAGTCGCATTGTGCGCGCGAACAGCGTGTTTCGAAGACGCACGCTCGGCCGGAGTGGGTGCGCGAATTCCGCTGGTCGAATCCGAAGTATTCAGCAATCGTCGCGATCGAAGGATTTTGAACAGGATGCAGAAGACACGCCGCAGATATTCTCAACTTGCGTGCGAACTCTGACGGAGCGAGTTATCGAAATTATTTAGATTCCGCGGTATGTTTCAGAACTATTGGTACGAAGTTATCTGGGTCGCGGAACTGGACAAAACTTCGCGCTACGCTCGAGTGTACCAATTTCGCGTCGCCACGCGAAAACAAAACGCTGCGCTCTAATATCAGGCTGACAACCTGACAAGTGGCGTGGACTTGGCTAAAGTAAAACGCACCCCGTCTTCGGTAACTACATACATATAGGTAACATCACTTCGACATGGACTTTACGGACCGATATCAATTAAATGTCGGCGCCTCGTAAACGTTACGGTTTCGGGAATTACCTGCCCGCTCGTTTTACGATTTGCTGGAAAGAAAGAAATTTTGTCGCGTGCGACAGTCTTTTATCACTGGCTCGTCGAATGAAACTTTTACGGGGGGGGGGGGTGTCCTATTAAAAACGATACCTTCTAGGTGAACAGCTCTTGCCGTTAACAGGAATCTAATAGGACGTAGCGGAATGCGCACTTAAAGATGATTGTTTGTCGAAGGAATCTCGGTGCACGGTCTCTGTAACGAGCCTGAAGTGTATCGGCGAATGTGAAATATCGAAGGTTATAGTCTGTTTTCTGCTTCTTTCACGCATTCCCAGCGCTTATCACCCCTTTTTTTCATCTTTGAGTGCCTCGTTATAGGAGGCGGGTAGGGGCAGAAAGAAAAGCGAGCTTCGGGTATGCGTTTCTCTCTACACGTAAGATGAAAGCTAGCGAGGCGAGCGTCGCCATAAATTTCGCATAAAGCGTACTGCTACGTGGCACAATGCTCCGGAACAATCTGCGTTTCGATAGTTTTTCAAAAAAATTCCAACGTCCATTTCCGCGAATCACGTGCACGTTTCGCGGAACGTTCATTTCATGCCCTTCTTTTTAATTGAAACCTCGAACTAAAACAGCCCAATTGGGGCACGCGCACGCTGTAGGCGTGTATCGCGAGGGAATTTTTCCCGTCGACGTGAAACGAGACTAGAAAGGGTCCAAACGAATTAAAATAACGAACCGTTCACCTATCTTTCACAAATTACCGCGGAAAATGGGATCCCCTAATTAGATTCAGGCTTCCACCTAGCACCTCCCAGCGCCACCGTGTTCCAACCCCTTTTTTTCGTTCACGGTACAGTATAAGAAGAACCTGTTAAAACGTTGTAAAGCGCACCACGAACGAACGAAGGAGCGCTCGCATGTGTGCGTACCAAAGAATGTAACGCGAAACGGCGTTCCTCGAGTTACGATGTTGTAACCGTGAGATAAAATCGTAAAATGCATATTTCCCGAGAATCGCCCCCGGACCGTCTTCGAAGTGGTTACGAGAGCTTGATGAAAGATACACTTTCAGAGGTGCACAGCGAGAAACTGAAAATGTCTAAGCCCAGGTTGTTTCATGCGGTTCCATTTACGCCGCTCCTAAGCGTTTCAATCCCATTTCTGCAAATAAGTGACCTCCGTTCGTGCGAATCGGGAGAAGTTTGATAATGATGGGATGGGTTGGTCCTAGCTCATTAGCATCTTCAAAGTGGCCTGGGTACTTTGCGACGAGCACGAAACGATGCTATCTAAAAAAAAAAACCGGGAAGTTTGCAGTTTTTATTAGAGTCTACGACGCGGCTGCGGTGCCACGGCGTGCTCCTTTAATCTACATTTAACGACGCGCAATTATGCATGCATATGACGCGCTGGCGTCAGGCCCGCGGACATTTTGAAGTACGATTCTGGTTTCGCCAATTTAAACGGAGAAACCCGAACCGCAGCACCGTAGCCGAGACCTCCCGCAAAGGTTTGCCCTCTCCAGAGAACGTTACCTATCATCGGGGTAATTATTTCACGGCGCAGAGCAAACTTTCGGCTGATGAGAAAAATGCGTTCCACCGGGATCACGCTGAAAGCCTATTGAAACGTAATGCCGACGCCCCGAATCGATACCATCGTAATTCGGCTCGGTCAGCTGACCGAGTAATTGATAGAAACTGATTCAATACGGAGGACCACGGATCACTGGGACCACCCAGGGATTTCAACGCGCGGGAAAATACTGCTGAGATTTTCGATGGGGGTCTAAGTAAATACTCGACAAAAGCTAGATTCACCTGGAACATTATTCCCGGCTACGCGTCTAGAATTGCCAGGGATCGTGACGCGATTCCGATTGTCTGGGAAAAGGCGCCGAAGATGGAGATTCGTAAAAGTTTCACCAGCATCTGTGCAATTCTACCAGCGAATAGTAACTACCTCGAGCCTCGGTGCAGATCGGCGGCCCAATGAAATGTGAAGTTCCGCGGGCGCAATGCTAATCTCGTTCAGAAAGTCAACATGCTGACCAAACTGCTGCAGATTCGTTCGCTCGAACTGATAAAACATGTCGTCGTGGTCTAACGATGGAAACTCTGATAGACTGCACATACACTGATAAAACTCGTGCATCCTGCTAGTGCTATTCAGCAGCGTTTACAATTGAGTTCAGACCCGTAGTTGGCCAACAGTGCATTCTTTTAGGGACGCCTCTGCACCATCTGCGTACGACCTAGCCATTCGTCTCCCCGCATGACACTGTGCGCGACCGGAATTTCGAGTTCTCGTGCATCGAACGTAGGTATGTATATATGTACGCCGACGATAAAGGCACGCCAGGAATGGCGGGGAACGCAGGAACTCCTACAGGAGTCGTGTAACTTAGACGTTCTGCAGGACAATGCTTAAACGATCCAGATGGTGCTCCGGGGAACGAAACGATGTCTACGGTATGTTGGAACTAGTAAGTGGGTACACATAGTTGTGCACGAACGTCAAACTCAGAGCATGGACACGTGGAGTGCTTAGAGCTGTGCGTCAGGGGCGCCTGACGAATTCTGAGCTGCTATCTATTCGGATACAGTGGGGCCTGAATCCCTTTGAGAACGCAAAGACATCGGTATGACTTCGGCGAAGTTTCGTGTGTAAAGGGAAACTATCTTTTGAATCGATGTGATCAAGAATGATCAGGTTATGAGTACACTTGCAACACTCCTCTCACATTACTGATTATCCGTTTCCACATCTACAAAGTTCATATCGGCATTGAGCTGTTTGATTGTAACCCTTTGATCACTGGAATCGTAGTCATAGCTACCACATACCAGGAGCAAGTTCCCTGGAATTTCACTGTGATAGAAACGGAGCATCTACTTGGAACTGATAATGAACATACGAGTACGGTATTGGAGCGGTGTGCGTGGAGCAACAAGTTAAAATAAGGAAAATGGAGTGCATTTCGATTGTCCCGTTTGACGTATATTCGCCTCGTAATTTGAAACAAAATGGGGAACGAGCACGTATCAGGACATTTGCGGATATGTGCAGCAACGATTGGTAGTAGTCTCGATCCACCATTTCACTCTATTCTAGAACATACACTCGAGGATACATACACTTTTCTGGCAAAACACCAAATTCACCCTCCTTTCGAATTACTTTTTCACCGACCGCTCGTTTTCGACGGAACCACGGACCACCGGCGGTCCCCCGTTTCTTCCCCTCGATCCTTTGTGCGAAACGAGAACGCTGGAGTTACTGAATCGCTTACAAAGCTCGATGACTCCCGTTCTTTAATGCTACATTTTTACACCGAGCTTGTTGAAGCCCAACACGAAGAACCACACAACAAACACAATCTCCAAAGGCGAAGTTGGCCCAGGAGACGTAATGGAGTGTAAACAAGAGAAAAGTTAGATAATTAAGTGCAATTAAGAGGACCAGCTTATCTACATTCACGCCATGGAAGAACGAGTGGAAAGTCCCTACGGGCCATTTCACTTGCATAAAGCCCCCTGTTGCGCGGCCCTAATAAACCACAGAGGTACACCCTCGAAAAGAACCAAAGCATGGGCTTTTTCTTCGACGAGGAAACAGCGAAGGCTACGCGATGCAACTATACGCTCTATTACTCTCATTCATAAGCAGAGCGCTGTCAGTTTAACGTCGCTCGAGTTGTCTTTCCTCCCGCGACAAAACATATCTGCGGGGCATTCTTCGTGGCTCGTCGCGGCACATAACGAAGCCTGCGATAAGCAGGCAACGCGTATTACAGCGGCACGGAACACCGAGAAACGGCATTCTTAATGTCTCAAACTTCAGTCCCCTTTGTCCCAACTGACGTTACGTTTTTCCACAGGGATAAAACCACCGGGCGAATTCAATCGACAACTTGCGAACCGAACTATTAAGACAGACGATTTCCTTAACCGGCTGGAAATACAATCGCAAGGTGGACGAATAGAAAAGTGTGCCGACGTAGAAAGAGGAAAAAGGCACTTACCATCAGTAACTTGACTTTGTTAATCAAAGGGGATGTCGTAAGGAACTTGTTGACGGCCGTCAATATTTTCCCTTCCAACGTGACAGCGTTTCCGGCGTCTCGTCCGTGCGAACATCCGGGCCCGATGTCCGCTTCTCCGGGGCTGGGCGACAACCCCCGGCAGTCTCGCGGGAAATCCCTCTGCTTCAGTCTCCTCGCGGGCCCTCGTGGCTCTTCTTCCCTTACCGCCCTCGCTCCCTCAACGATTACGCCACTCGCACGCTCCTCCTACCCTATCGCATCAAACGCGATTACCTAATTTTATTCTGGCAACCCCTTAAAACATCCGTTACCACGGGACAGCTGATTACGTATCCTCCGGGGCGCGTACACCGCCAGAATACCGGATGGATTCGAAAGGGGGCTCGGAGGTCTCTATCCGATGACAAAAATCGACCTCGACGTTTAGGGATGTTTATTCGAGAGGCCGTCGAGATTACTTTATCCGCCGATGCCGTGGGCGGCACGAGCAAAATGCGAGGATCGAAGCGCAGGTACCATCAATGAAGATCGAACGGGACGGTGCCAGGCAGGAATCGCGATCTCTGTTTTTATTGAAATCGACGGGACCGACGGTGGCTCGGCTCGAACCGGAGCCCTACTCCTTTCTTTCTTTTTCTCAACGAACTGCTTGGATGCGACGTAGCAAACGACGAAAGTGACGTAAGGTCCAAAGGGTTGGTGACTGTCGAGGGGTCCTCAGGGTCCCGGCGGTGCCGCGTTCTCGACGTGGACTGAAGTCCGGAGCGGGCCGATGGATGCTGCGAGTTGCTCCAGAGGCAGAAGAACGCGCGCGCGAGAGAAAGCCGCGCGTGTCCAAGGGGGACAGAGACAACGCGGGAAGAGGGGAACGGCGAACGAGCGAGGGCGAGAGAAGGAACCAGAAGGTAGGGGTTGATACGTGCAGATCGAGGAGGGCGGGGGCGAGTGTCTATTGAGGGAGGGAGTGAATGGGAAGGGAGAGGAGGGTTCACCGAGGGTAGAGTTTCGACAAACGCCACTAGTTGCTGGTAACCCTTGCATGTTTCCGCGCTTCACGCTCGGCGATTGTTGCCGATTGCTGTTACCGATGCTTCTGTGGTATCTGGAACATTCGACAAGAATCATTGAATTGTTATCGTATCGTACCAAGTAATAGCTACGAAATTGTAGTAGGTACGGAAGTTTTGTTCCTTAGCAATTCCTTTTTGATTCAATGCTTGCTTGAATATCATTTTTGTCAAGACCAAATCATTTCCAAAGAGACGGGTATTGCGCAGTTTTTTTTTAATTTGAAACGTCGAAGCCACTGCATTTCCGAATTACACGTGCACGAAAGTTATTCTTCAGTTTGAAAAATACTATATCCTTTTTGTTGTACCCTTTGTCTCGTTCACTTTGAGGATAAAAAAATACACAATAGTGTGCAAAAACGATGCAGCCCATTGTTTCGAGATTCGGTCGTAAATGCTCGATGACAAAGGATATGTCACCAGCAACCGCATTTCTTGCGGCTCCGTCATATTCCGTCATGAAATCGAACCCTTCGAGGGTTATGATCAACGATGCTCGTGACCGGTGTGATTTATGTTATATCAAAAGCTTTTCAGACTTTTCAGACTTTTCAGACTTTTTAAACTTTTCAAACTTTTTAGTCTTTTCAGACAATTTAGTCTGTTCAGACTTTTTAGAGCTTTTAGAGTTTTCAGACTTTTCAGACCTTTCAGACTTTTCGGACTTTTTAGACTTTTTAAAGTTTTCAGACTTTTCAAACTTTTCAATTTTTTTAGACTTTTCAGACTTCTCAGACTTTTCAGACTTTTTACAGTTTTCAAACTTTTCAGATTTTTGAAATTTTTTAGACTTTTCAGACTTTTCAGAGTTTTTAGACTTTTCAAACTTTTCAGACTTTTTAGACTGTTCAGACGTTTTAGACTTTTTAACAGGTGCTTAAATGTCAACGAGATAAGAGTGTTAATAAATGCGCGCGTCAGTCGCATAACGGGCGCACTACATTTTAGTATCACGCTAAACGGGCGATTCTCGCTTTGAGTTAAAGTTCAATCTGTCTGTTGGTAACGTTGCATTGCAACGGAACGGGTGAAAATGTCGTTAAAAATTTGTTTATCCCCCGCAATCGAGATAGTCGTAGCCAGCGTGCGGACCAATTATGCTCAACAATGAAGGGGGGGAAAACACCTTCAGAGTGGTGGTAATGGTGTGCGTGAACTGACGCTGTTCAGTCACGCACACCATTACCACCACTCTGAAGGTGTTTTTCCCCCCTTCATTGTTGAGCATAATTGGTCCGCACGCTGATCGTAGCAACAAATCTCTTGCGTTTCAAAATTTTTTTTAATCGATATTTTCCGCTGCGCGGTCACTCGAATAACAAAGCGAACGCACTGCATTCGACGGCACCGATAGCATTTGTTCGCTTCTCACTTTTGTTCGACCAGCTAAAAATACGATAGGACGCCGTGAATTAAGAATACTGAGATCGCGTTAATTATCTGTTATAATTGGACATCCCTTATGAATGCCGTTTTATGCACTGCTGCAAGGGAGCGCTAGTTATAGAGGATGTCGGGGTAGATAATTAAATTCAGCCGGCACGTGGTACAAATAAAGCGACAAACGAGATGACATCCGCGCAAGTACACGTTCCGTCCTCATTCTGTGATGTCGCATTACTGTGCCCGCTATCAGGAGCGGGTATCCTAACGAAGAAATCAGACGGCAGCCTAAGTTAAGCCCGAGTTAAGCCAATCGCCTCAGCATTCAGCTTGCTCTTGTTTACGTGCACACGTTGAAAAGTCTACGTGTATCTACTTGAAGCTGATGACTATGAGCAGTTGAGTGCAACGAAATAGGCCTCTTAACTTCTGATGAAATTTTATGCCCTCCTAAAGTGGTGCCTTGAAACCTTCTCGTCGTATCAAGATGTAAATGATGTTAAGACCATTTACGTCTCCAAGTTCCGCAAGGAATAATGGGTTCCTTGATGTCGCTGCTCTTTTACGTAAACTCGTTCATTACCGCGAAATCTGCTGCGAATTATTCTGCGATGCACCGTGGCGTGGTTATATAAAGGAGATGACAAATTGGGATGGTATAATCGTTTTATTCGAAGTTAATAAAAAATTCATTAGTACGAAACGAGTACATGCGAGTGTTTAACGATAAATATCGCTACAAGTAGGTACAGTGTTTAAGTCTCGATTAAACTGAATACATTCTACTGAAACCTCTTCAGTCTGTATAAATTAAGTACTTCGTTATTTGCATGGAAAACGGAAACTGCGAAAGTGTGGTACAGGTGCTGCCACCTGTTTGCACATCCGGAAACACAAAACACGAATCCTGTATCGACGAAAAGTGACGTTATCATTTATTAACGCTGTTTGTTTAATGTATATGAATATGGATATTTATTCGTCGGAATCCCATGCAGCACGTCACGCTCGTCCGTGTTCCGGGGGGGGGTTTATCAATAAAATATCGCCGCCGTTTGTTCCGGATTACGAAAATATGTACATATACTGTCGCTTTGCGCGCGGAAAACCACTGTATCATACCGATACAGAGCGATCCCCGCGTCGCTGTTCCTATTTCTATTTCTGCATCTGCCCAAAAAGAATGTCGCCAGGCGTAATATCACAGGTATAGGTACTCGAAGTGTCATCCGTAAATCGTGCTGCTTCGTGGAAGGCTACATTATCAAAGTGTCGCGTTTACGAACACAATCTACGATACTACGTATCAGTTCTCGTTAAGTGGCTCGCGATGCTGCCCCTGCACCGTCGTGTGTGCCCGGAAATTCAAAGTAAAAGATGGGAGTATGTCCGTGGTACCGAATCAATGAGAATACACCGTGTATCGCGTGACGCGATGCCCGCCGCGATAAGAACGAAAATCAATTTGTTCGACTTTCGCGACGGGCCGGGCAATACTCACGTACATCGCGCTTTGTTATATAAATTGCGGATGGATTTCGCGTGGACGGGGCGAAGCTATCATTGCATGCTGTCAGGGGGGCGAAGCGCCAGCGCCAGGACTTGTTGCATCTGTATCCTCACATCTAGCTTCTTCTCCTCCGGCACTTGCCGGATGATCGGCAACAGGGACAAGAGGAACATTCTGTCGTAGTCGTCCTCGTCGTAGGTGACCCGTTGGTTGCTGTGCGAGGACAGCATATCGTGAATTTCATTATCGAACGGCGTGAACGACGTCTCGCAAAGCTGCTTCGGGTAACGGGAGCACATTTTATAGGAAACCCCCGGCTGATGATAGTCCCTGCCCGTCGTTATGGAGGGAGCTGCGTGGGCCAATGGTACATCGTATTCCTCGATCACGGGATTGTCGACTTCACCCTCGCTTTCCTCCGATTTGCAATTATTTAACACCGTCCCGACGTTTCTGCAAACGTACAGTTATACCCAACAATCCGCGTATGTTCGCCGTTTAAGGGAAGAACGGTCTAAGATGTTCGATCAACGCTGGTTAGCGGGCTATACCAACCGTTTATTCTCCACCGTTGGCATAAGGAACAACAGCTGATCAAAATACGTATATTTCTTTCGTTTCCGGCCAGTCGTGCCGAATTTCTGTGACTTCTGAAGTTTCAGCTCTTTCATGAAATAATCTCGGATATTCCGCCATTTCCCCCGTAAATTTTTCTCTGAAATTTTACACGTATTATAGAAGCAGCCCGCCTCGGAGCGTGAGCCCCGGGTTCCAGGTAAAGTTTCCGTCCGATCGGGCGAAATTGCTGCTAATTCATTCGATAAAGCAGTCACGTAAAAAGTACTGCCGCGTTAAGAAGAAAAAGGGACGCGATGCATCTGTGTCCCGTTCTCTGGCACGGGATTATGTAAGGGAACAATCGTCACTTTCATAACCGTCCGATGTGAAAAATTCTGACTAATTTTAAACGACTGCAGGCACGGCGACCGCGGCCAGCGGGCAGCGGCCAGGGTCGAGCAAGTGCAAGTGGAGGAATCCGGATCGATCGATCGCAAGAGGCTGTATACCTTCTATGTTTCTCTCCTCGTCCGTCAAGCACGCCCAATTCGGTACCATCACCTGGCAGACCTCGTCCCACGCGGTCATCTTGGCGTTACGGTCGTTGTACTCGTTACGATTCACATCGTAAATCGCCGGTCGTTTCTCGATCTCCTCGATAAACTTTTCCGTATCGAACATGCTCTGTACCGCAACAACGTCCGAACCTCCCCTCGATCTTTCTCCACCGGCTTTGCCGTTCGTACTCGAAACGTTCTTTCAACTCTAGAAACGAAATATTTAGGCGAGACACGCCACTGTCGATGGAGCAACCGAACACATCGACTATACCGAATAGACGAGGGGGTGACGATGGGTTTTCTTCAACGACCGCACGAGATACTAGATTATCGATTCGGATTTAATCTGTGCGTGCGAGCGGGACACCGGCTGCAAGCGATATTTGTCGTTGACCAGTCGCGAAATCGATCGATCGAGGTTAACGGCGAGAAATCGAAGGACCGGCCGAGAAGAACGCCGAAAGAATTTGGACGGAAACGTGTGTATCCCGCAGGTAAACAGCCGATTCTGCCGTGCATGCTACGCCGTCGCCGACAGCTTGCGCGTCACTGCGGAGAAACCGTTGTACGGCCAGCTTGGTTTGGCATCATGGCGCCTGGCGTGCGGTTGCGGTTGCGGAGCGGAATCTATGCCGCTGCTATGCCGCAGCGTTGCCAAATCTACACGGCGAAAGAGCCGAAAGGCGGCGGAACTGGCGAATGTGCCGCGAATCGCCTGCTTTCCACCGAACTGGACACGCGCGACGATGACGTTCCTCGTATCGTCGTGGTTGTCGTCGTTGCGTTTCCAACGCGGTGATACTGGCGCGCATCGACCGCGACGGATTTATAATGACGCTTGCGAGGAAACCGGTGATCGGCTGAAACCGGTTGTAGGAGGTATCCCGATATCCATGCGGGCAAAGAAACGCGCGTCCCCCCGCTATAAATAGATACGCCCGACGAAATAATGCAAATTCGTTGCACGATTACGCGGATTTGGCCTGCTCGCTACTATACGGATATCGAGGCAGTGAATCACGCGGTCGTGCCCGCTGTTACGAAGAACTTTGACGTCGCTGTTTCGACGGTCGGGCGATCTGGAAGCGAGGGACGAGGCGAAACGGAGCGGGATACCGAGAGTACGCCCCGTGATTCACGCGCGATCGTCAACAGCCGAAAGCATTGATAGAACGTAGAACGTGACCGTACACGCCGGTCTCGTTGTCTCGCATGGTGGATGCGGAATTTGCGCAATTTCAGTGTTGCCAAATGTACCGCGCGTCGAAAGTGGCGCGTTGCTACGCGATCGCGTGGACACACCGTGCTCGCAGTCGGAATGGACGCGGGCACGCCGCGGCCACGTCGTCGCGTTTCCACCGCGCCGTTATCGACCACGCCAGCCGGCTTTGGCAAACGCAGCGAAATCGACGCCCGGCTGGCCGCCGCGCCGCCCGCCGGATGAAACGCTATACCGTTTCACGATCCGGATGATCTTGCGCACCGATCGAGGAGAAAAGCAACACCGAGTGTCCTGCGCCTCGCGACTCATCCAACATTTGTATTTACACCGCTACGGTACGGCCAACGACCGTAGCTGTCGAGGCCTCAGCAAAGTAACAACAACGACTACTTACGATCCCCCCGTGCCGATAAGAAAACATAATTAGTGCAGGGAACTGAAACGCTCTATACCAGGGTTCGTTGTAATCTGCATTTTAATTGGTCCCTCGTATCGCGTATTTTCGAGCCAATAAATTCATGTGTGGTAGAAATAATCGATGCAGCATGTTTCAATGCCGTTATATGTTATCATATTCATAATTTGGCCGTGAAGCATTGCGGTTGGCCGACGTGTCGCGCGCTGACGTTCACCGTCCAATGACCAACGCGCGCATCGCTATAGTCTCATGAGCATTCGCGCATGATCCGGGGCTTCGCACGATCACGGCGTTCACCGATGAACCACGATTAGTTAGCATAGATATCTTATCGGGCAGTTAAACAATTATACTTTAATTGCAATTAGAAAGCAATCTACCGGATCAAGTCGTAGGAAACGAATCGATCCAAAGCTCGATATATCGAAGGGAAAAACTAGCAGCTGTTAATTACAATCGCCCGCGATAATTAACATCGCGGGCGATTGTAATTATATTCGATACAAAAGCGTCATGGTTGACCTACGAGGTTTTTCGACGACTAAAAACACCGTCGGGAGCTCTTCAATGGAATAAAACGTAACGGCGGTCGTACGAAGGGGGCAGCAGGAGGCCAACAAAAAAGAAACATTAAAATAATTTACCGACGACGTATGATAAAAAAGGAGAAAAAGTAAATTACCAAGTACAGGAGCAACAAGACATCGAGTCCGCGGGTTGCAGCTGCGAATATTCGAGGGGTAGGGCGGCCGCCGAAACGCGCGAGCGAAACCGGCCGAGAGAGAAGCATGTTTTCTAACAGAAGATGAAAGGAGAACGAGAGTAGAGTCGAATAAGAAAGAGAGGTCGAAAAGTGAGAAGGACGTAACGGGGGCGAACGGAAAGGAGAGAGATAACGCAGATGGGGGGAGGACGATGGGGAGGGAGAAGGAGATGGAGAGAGGTGTGTAGTAGTCGATTCAAAGCGCACAGCTCCGCGTACGTGTACCTTTAACGTTCTTCGTCCTCCCGGATCCTAGTCAGTCTGGAGCCGGCGACAAGACAGTGAACATCGGGCTATTTCAACTCGTTTCTCTCTCTCTCTCTCTCTCTCTCTCTCTTTCTCTCTCTGTCTCTAACCCTAGCGATCGTCCTTTGGACCTACATTCCCAGGCACGTGCTTGAGTCCAGGCAGTTTCGATCGATCGACATGACGGAGTTTCTTGGAAAGAAGTACAAGCTGTTCAACAGCGAGAACTTCGACGAATTTATGAAGGCGCTCGGTACGTATCCATCGATTGAACGGTATCCAATGGGCAACGGTATGCCGACCAAAGGACATTCCTCGTTTAGCGTTTAACAGCCCGTGCCTCGGATGGCGGATTCGTTTCGCGAGAGAAGGCGTATCGTTGCGCGAATTTCGTACGCGAAGTTACGCTATCGAGTATCATTATCGTCAATACACAGTAAACACGTTACGACCACTGCGGTCAGAGAGGGATACTCATGAAAATAATAGCAAGGCGAGTTGTTCCGTGACATGTTGACGCCCTAACAAGGATACGCCTACCAGTTATGGCCCGGCGTTAAAGGAATTTTGAACGTGACGCGTAATAAGTATACATAAACCTCCCGATGGCATACAATACGATTCGTTTACAAAACTCGTGTACATACGGCGACGTACGAATGAGCTGAATGTGATATTGGTATCGCGAGACCTGTTATTTAATCCCCGCATTAATGTTGACTGAGAGACACCAGAGATCGAGATAAGAGTGAAATGATACTCAGATTCCCTTTGACGAATCTGAGAGATGTACGGCGTGCGGATTAACGCTGGGAATGAACGGTTTCTGCCGTTGCGGGACTCACTTTGCCAGCAAAGAGAATCGTCCCGGTTGCATTATCGGGGCTCGAGTATCGTAATGATAAATTAGATAATCAATTTTAATACATTGAACTACGCTCCCGCGCGACCGTGCAACGACCTGACCTCACGCTTAATTCCCGCCGTGCGCCGCCAGACATAGTCCGATTGTACTCCAATTTAGCACTTGAATTAATTTACCGGCAAGATTAATAAATCACAATTGTCAGTCGAATCGCACTAACCCGCGGTTACTTGGGGGTTTATTTAATAAAAATACATTGACCGCTTCGACTAATAATGCAAAGTGCCGCGAATCGCTAAAGATTCGCACGGAAATTCCAAGCGGCCACGACCTAATGAACTCTCGCAGTATTCTTGCACCCTGATGATGCAGTAACCGGTTCATTCGCACCTCCTTATCGGAAATTAAATAAAACAGCAAGTTCATTCTCATATCAGCGATGCCTGTGTATTGGTGTTGATGCGTTGACTGGCGGAAATCCCGGGACGAAAGAACGGGGTGCGCAGGTGCACGCAGGATGGCGATGATATTTCAGATCCCACGTCTGAGAATATTGATACATAGTCGTTACGTAATATGTATGCTTGTAGCAGCATTATGTTAGCGTGTTCAAGGGTCGCCGCTATCAATGGCACTAAGCACGAGGTATTTCACAAAGATGCAACTACAGAAATTGTACCCGGCGTAATTGAATGTAAAAGAAGCAAATGGTTACGTGATATGTAAATGGGATACGGCATCGCCAGTGCTATCGCGGAGGTTCAAACTTCAAAGTTTGCAGCTATTCACACGTTTGTTATGTTGGATTTTGTTTTTCGCGTGAATGATAAGAGACCTGGTGGTGTCATTACGTGTAATATAAGATACGATACTGGCCCGATCGAGGATCAGTCCACTTACTATTTTCAAAGGTTGCGTATCGCTCGTCTATCGCTCAAAATGCTTTCCACCTTTTACGGGAAACGATACAAACTGGAATCCAGCGAAAATTTTGACGAAATGATGAAGGTCTTAGGTGAGATAATTCCTGTTATTTAAGCGAAAGTTATTCGTTTTGCGACAGATATCTCGAGAGTAAAAGTTATCCGTTTTGCGACATATATCTCGAGAGTAAGATACACTCTGCACGCTGAATAGGTTTCGAATTGAGTAGGAATTTGCAGTGTTTTTATTCGAAGAATGCTTAGAGCGGGCTAGCAATTTAAATGCGGCCAGTATAAAATAGTCTTTGAATCCTCTATACCCTATATGTATTTCTGAAGCCACGCTTCCTCTCCTTTCAGGCGTGAGTCTACTGACACGTAAAATGGGTAGCAGCGTAAGTCCCGTGGTTGAATTAACGGAGAACAATGGGCTGTACACGCTGAAAACGACCAGTCCGTTCAAGAACTCCGAAATAAAATTCAAGCTCGGAGAAGAATTCGACGAGGAAACGCCGGACGGAAGGAAAGTAAAGAGCGTCTGCTCTCTAGATGGAAATAAACTCGTTCAAATACAGAAGGGCGAGAAGCAGACCACCATCGAGAGAGAATTCACGCCTACAGAAATGAAAGCGGTACGTATGATCGACAAACGAAAAGGAAGAAAGTGTTTGTCGGCAGGCTTTGTACCTTGACGATTTATTCATCATCTCCTTAACTCGACCGGTAATTTATTAATCTAATAAAGATCTACGCGATAATAAGTTACGTAATCACGCACCGTGAGACTTCATTAAAGAATTATAAGATTAACGGTTCAATTGAGTTAACGTTTCGTGCGACCAAATGGTTCTCCAGGGTTGAACGACACAACGAAAGATAACGGGGCGAACGTCTAATGATAATAACAATGCCTTTGTCATTGGTCAAAAAGTCCGCCAATTACCACTGTAATTCTCGTATCCGTGAGCTGAACAATTTAATCAGAAGGTCAATAATGGAGTTAATGATAATCAATTGCCACGACGTTTTGAAAGGCATGAAAAGAACTGTACACGACTATACGTAATACGTGGCAACAAACGGCGGAGACAGTTTTTTTAATGTAAATAGACGGACGCACAAGAAACAACGTTTGTTTTTTTTTGTTGTTGCAGATCATGAAAGTCGACGATGTTGTATGCACGAGAGTATACAAAGTCCAATAAGAATTCCTATTTGAGATTGATTCCCGAGTCAGCAATTCAAAGACAATGCTGAATGTTATTCTTGCCGGTTGAAGAACGACCCATTGTTTTAATAAACGTAAACGAAACAAAAGATACATATACGTATAAACGCACACAGGTTGTCAATATCATTTCAATGTGAAAATATGCACACAAGATACATCAAGCACGTTTATTCGAGAGCTCCGGCGATTTATATTATATTTCCTATGCTTCCTTGGGTGTAATTCAAACGTATGCTTCGATATTTGTACGTTATGTCCATTACTAAATGTACCAAATGAGTTTTTAATGAATAAAAATGTTGGAATAACTACAAATCTTGCAAAAGTCTATCTATTTTTTTAATACAAACATAATTGGAAGTACAAAACTGAATGTAATTAATATGATCTGATTTACAGTGAAATCATTCATCTTGGTCAATTACAGGTGAAATCTGAAACAATATTTTCATTTATCTCTGTACTAGCCCCACGAGCTTTCTACTTATGCAAGTAAAATACAGCAATAAGTTGACTCTTACATAATACTCGATGTAACAAGTACTTCCCTCGTCTGTTTTAACCATATATTGGAAACACAGCAAACCGCACGCATCAGTTCTCAACGAAACCTTATTCGCATACAATAATGCCTTCATAGCTGGCTTTATATGCGATAATTTGTAACTCGAGGTGGCTGCAGAGGTACACTGAAAGTTATCTATTAAATCACCATCGTGCGGCAACTCAACATGACAAATCCCAGCTAAACCAGCCGTACTCATTCGGAAAAAAGGCGCAGAAGGTGACAAAAGTAGCTGCAATATAATGTTACAAATGTAGAAGCAAAAGTCTATCGACAGATAAATAGAAGATTGTATTCTACCTCGATCAAATCACTAGTTGGGTCAAGTTCGGATAAAATATCTTTCAATAATTCGGTTTGCAAGACTACTTTATTCAAAACATTTTCTGCTTCAAGATGAAAATCCAACAGTTCGTCGGGATCCTGAGTTTTTAAAGAACAATCTGTTATGATACCATCCTCCTCTATAAGCACCGTTACAGGATTTCCAGCACCCTATTAGTACAATGTTCATTTGTTAATACCTAATCGCAACCACAGAATTTAAACAAAATTATACAATCTGTATGTACTTTATAAAACAGCTGCAAAGCCACTGAGCTTCCCTGAGAGATTATGTTACTCCAGAACATACAAAGACATTCCACTAATACATTCAAATTTATCCTGAAAATCACATCTTCCTTCAAATTAAATTCTTGGAACACATGGCCAGGAATATAAGCGCTAGCTTGCATACATTTCGCGTCTTCCACTGTTACTTTCAACCCATTCTCAGTCCCGAAGCAAGTTGCGCTCTAAAAGGATACGAACAGTTCTAAGCTAAATATGGTCGATCTTTGTACAAAGTTAACGTGCTTTATATTGTTCTACCTCTTTAAAATTAATTGCTTTCAATAACTGAACTATAGTTTTAAGATTCCCCAATTTCGCCACTAACTTATAATCCTGTACATCAGAATTCATGTTGCTTATAAGAAACTTGATATAACAACAGATTCTGAAATTGCTTCCCTGTTATATATTGATAAGACAATTTATCTTTGGTAAGTGCTGATAGCCAAGCTGCTAAAATATGTTTGCAAGTAAACAAAGATCTATCGTGTAATACCTGGCACCTACAAGACAAAAGTGTATCAGCAGCTTTCATTTACTAAAGTGATTGCCGCAGGAGGATTTAAAAATCTTATACCTAAAAGAAGCGCACGTGCAATAATTTATATCTGGGAAAAATGTATATATTTCTCCTGAAATCCCTCTGACTTGCACTAAATACCTAGCATTACTCTTATCACTGTGAGATGTAGCAGCGATAGTTTCAGATGGAAAGATATGAGTTACGCGTCCTTGTTCGTACAATTCTAATGCCCTTTCGAATACACCGCCAAAGACATTGTAAAGATTTAGCAGGACTGCATCTGTGACTAAAATCATCACCTGTTGCATGAAAAGGAAACTGGCAGCATAATCGCGAAACATTATCAACTACGTACGTTTTTGTTCTTTATCAAAACTGTCTGATGATTCCTTCAACACAGTATTTACGAATTCCGAATATTTTGCACGGTATACATCCGGCTTAAAGGCATTGGCTACTGATCGTTGTTCCGAACTCATGAATGTTGTTATACGTCATCTAATTATTGCAAGACCGGGCAAAATAACGTACGTGAGAAGAAAAGCTTAGAATGTAGAACCGCATAAATGCGAACTATATACATATTGTATTCGAAATAATAAATAATCTCGGTGTTATATGTAACATGGAATTATATACTACGATGAATATTTTATACCCGTTGAAAATGACAATTAAATGTGTAACCTACTTCAAATTATAATCAAATTACGCCGTATCTGCCAACTTGACGCACGAATTAGTCACTAGATAGGTGTGACTTTTGTTAAGTTAGTCGCACTGATTATTCAAAGTGGTTTAATGGCAGACGGTTGTAACGTATATGCTTAACGGACGCTACGAATTGCTATATGCGAATAGTACGAATATACTAATATACATGGAAAAAGGTGGGTAGGACTGTCTGTCCGATGACCATTTGTTGTAATTGAGTTTATATTACGGCATTAAAATGGATCGAGCTCGAAGGCATGCTTGTGATTTCACGGATTCCCTGAACAGTTTTCGTAAGTGCAGACAATACAAATGCTTTGTTATACTAAGTATTAAAGTGTATTTACTTAATGGTAAAATTATTTCTTTACAGAATACACTGATAGTTCTGATGTCCATTCTGATGTGTTTAGTTCAATATCTCAAGATAGTTTAGAAACACGTAGTAGTAAACATTCTGTGATATTAGCTGGCAGTTCGAAAGCAGATTCTATTTCAAATGCGTCCATTTCAATCATTGGGTCAACTGTGCCCGCACCCGATTTAAATAAGTGTATTGACTTATTTCAAAGTGGCAGCTTGAAGGGAGATAATAAGGAGAATGAGAATTTGCAATTTAGAACGAATGATGAGCAACTCCTAAATGCAACATCTAAAAAGTTAATAAATGAAGTAACATCAACTCCATCTAAAGAAGATAAATCTCATTCATGTGAGAAACCAAAGCATAATACAATGAATAAAAGTTCGAAGAGAGATACGAATCATAACATACACAAGAATAAATTTAAGGCTATCGCTGTATCAGAGGTAAATGTACTTAAACCAGTGGCAGTATCACAGCCAACCTCTCTATCAAAAAGTATGAGTAAAGAGACAGCTATTAGTAGCACGGATGGTGGACACGCGCAATTAGAAGATGAACTAAACAAGTTTGAGAGCGTCCTCTGCTTTTTAGATAATCAGCTCAATCAAATAAAGGAAGTGTCGCAGCCGCAGCAAGTTTTAAAACGATTATCTGACAAATATATTCATGCTCCTCACAGTTTCACTGAAAGATTATTGACTATCATTGAAGAATCTGTTATTAATAATGGCGATGATACACGTGGCACGTCTGCGATAAATTTAAGCAGATTAACAACAGAGTTTAGAAGATTATGTAAATTCATAGAAGATGAATCTACTCCTGAATGGCCACCATCCCCGTTATCTCCGCCTTTGTGCACAGAACAAGTTCTCGGAACTCCTACGTGTAATAAATCTGTTCATGCCAATGATTCTAAAAATGGTTCACCTATAAACGCAACTTCTCTGATTACCACACCTCTATCTGGCATAGACGTAATTAAAAGAAGATTCTTTCAAAAGATATCAAAAAATAATATCAATGGAAGCATTGACAATGTAATTAATCTATCAACAAATATATCCAGTACTGAATCTTTTGAACGTTTGGAGGCTCAATGTAAGAGATTATTTCCCGACGAGGCAGAATGCCTTTATTCTTTACGTAAATGCATGTCGGTACCATCTTTGCTGAGTATGACTCACATCCAACGCACTTGTGAAAAGCAATTGGCTTCTTTAAATATTTCTAATGGCATCGATCAAAATCCTGAAGAGAAATCACTTTCAAGTACTCCGAATTTGTTCGACACATGTTTGTATCGAAGCCCATCAAACCCATCACTAAACAAGTTACGATCGAGTTGCGCAAAATTACAGCCAGAGTCTCCCAGCTGTAAAAAATACCTTTTTAATGAAAAAGTGTCATATTCCAAAACAAAATCGAGAAAGGTTAACAAAAAATCTGATTCTAATGAGCTAAATAGCGATAAAGCTGCGTATGATTATATGAAGCTTGATCCAGATGTGTTGGAAAAGACGCTTCTACAAGATATAGCGGAGAAAAGAAAAAGATGTCTCGATACAGCGAGACTCATTACAGAAATTAATGCAGATCCAGAAATAACGGAAGTGGAAAAATCATTAGAGCTCTCTTTTATGTCTAGTACCAATAACGAATCAAATTCATTGTCTTATGATGAAGCTCAGTTTCTAAAAACTTTAACATCTTGTAAAGATTACCAGATGTATTTGGAGAAACGGAAACCTCTTTTCAACTTACTTAATACATCGAACTCCTGTTTGATGCTCGAAACTACTGGAAGAAACAATGAAAGATCTGATTTACACTATGAAGGAACTAAAGATCCTGTGAAAGAACTTTTAAGTGCGAAACAGCCATCGAGCGTAGAAAGCAATATTTCAACTCCGAAACCTCGTGATAAATGTAAGTCGCCATTGTCGAAAAAGGTAGAAGAAAGATACAAGGGGAAAACCAAGTGTGTAAAGCCAAAACTTTTTGTCACACCTGGTAAAACTCCGCCAAACCCAAATCAGAGAAAGAAGAAGGTATATTTTCCTACTATGTACAGTCCAGTGCGGAAGAACGGATTGGGAGACAATATTTTGAAGAGCCCGCATGCTGAAGGACTGTATAGGTTGAATTATAATACTATAATTTCACCAGTAGCAATGTACATAAGTGGTACAGATATGCAGCTTATAAAAAATGTACGTGCTAAAAAAGGTGGCTTATTAATATCACCTGGGAGAAGAAATATGAAACCGGTTCCGAGCATAATTGTGACACAAGCTACTCCATCGAAACCCATAACTAGGACTCAAAAGAAAACTCCATACAAAATCAATTTATCTCCGAAATTAGGAACAAACCAAGCATGCAGACAAGAGGTAAATAAAAATCTTGTTAAGCTTGCTTTAAAAGTAAAGCTATATAGAAACAATTTTATCATTATTGAAATTTTATTCTCATTGTTCTAAAGGAAATTACAGCGAACACCCCTGAGAATGACACTACACCTAAAACTCATTTTGTACTCCCTAAGGTTTCCTACAAGCTTCCTTTACAAGTTAGAACGGTATGTACTTGAATACAACTTCTGCATTATTATGGAAATGGTATATTCATTATTTGTATGTTTAATAGATAAAGAAAGATAAATCTCCTAAACGGGGAACTCGTGTACAGAAGCTACTTGAATCTGCACAAAGCAAAGTTGTCATCAGACATCAAGGTATCATCGTATGCAATTGTGCAAAATACAAATACGACCTCTTATAATGCAAATATGCACATTTGAAAAATATTTTTAGAGAGAACTAACTCAATCAAGAAGAAGAAGGATTCGGGTCCAGCGGAATACAATCAAGTGTATGAAATTAATTACGAGCCAGAAGATGAATCTATACACATTGAACAGGCAGCTAGCAAAACAAATTTTATTCGGCGACAGAAGAACATTTGAGTAATAATATAGTATTTTTTATGAAATTGATATTTTATATTTCTGTTATAAATACTCCTGAAAGATTTAAGAGAGCAATACTTTTTAATAAAATGTGTATAATTCTACTTAATTTTTCTCCCGCTTTTACTCCCGACCCTGCATAAACTGGCATGAAACGTGCAATTGCTTTTGTAACTGCCCTTTCTAATTGACTACGAGAAGAATGTAGAAAGAACTATAGTTATTTATTACATCAATTACATCATGAGTCGGGGGTACTGTTTGTTTGCGCACAACTGCGTACAACTTCCAGAACAAACTCGTGCGCAATTTGTTAGGAGATCCATGTGCTTATCTCTTACTGTTGTGTAACGTGCAACGTTTCTCATTGGGTCCGTGCTGCGATCGTACAGGGACGTGGCCATTATTCTTATGCCCGGAATACGTTTGAGAGGTTAAACTGTTTAGGAATTGCATTTTTAACCCTTCTATTTTTAACAATTTTAAGTGCAACTTCGTGAATTATATTATGCAGCAGATTAATGAAACTATAAAGTGACGGGAACAACAGATGCGATATACCAAGAAAAATCGGAAGTATTTCAAATAACTCGGCCCCTCGGGCTAATCGGAACGAGTACAGCCCTGCTTTGCGCATGGCACGCTCGGTGCCGGTTGCACACGCTGCCCAGGTACTTCGGAACAAGAGAAGTCATGGTGGGGAATGATCAATAAATTCGAAGCAGAACGAAGAAGCTGACAAGTAATCATCCATCTACGGAAGACTCAACGGTGAAGTAATCAATCAACAGACCAAAATGCCGGGACCAGGATGCGAGAAGTGCACAGGTAAGGACTAATACTACTCTGCAAAACATATTTTCTGAAAATAAATTAAAATTCACAAAGCTGAATGGAATCCGAATACTCTGGTACATACTAAAACGTTTGTTAATGTTTTTAATTTGTGTAACTATTTTCAAAATCGTATGAAACTTATTACTTTTTATTCATGTATGTACGCTTAAACTTCCATTACGCCTATTTTTTTTTTGCATTTGCTAATATAATATTTAAACTATGGAAATAAAGTATCCATTATTTAATTTTGAACCATTAATCCTGTTCGCGTGAAACTATGTTTTCGGAAGTTAATCTTTTCTGCAGAATTGTGTGTTACTCGACGGACGCAATAGTATTCATTTCTGATTAATCTTTCGGGGAATGATATTTAAAACATTTCTACGCAGTTATCCGTAATGGGTATCTATTTGGTACGTGCGCATAAACGGGGAATTTAATAATAGGAAGTTGACGATTGACACGGAATTTTCTTGGAACGCCCATAATGCACGGTTATTGGTCTGAGTAGGGAGCAATGAAATAATTCATTCATCCTGTACACTTGTGCCGTCAATTGATGAATTCGATGAATTCGTCATTTCCTCAATAAAACTGTCTACGATATATATTTTCCCGTTTTAAATATTCTGGAACATCATTTTTTTTAATCTACAATTATTCTATGGTTTTTTTACAGATAAGTGCCAGGACTGCAAATGCGGTGACTCGTGCAAGTGCTGCAGCTCCGGTTGCGGAGGTACTAATTTTTAATTAACGTCGCATATTTCGCTCTATGTCGCGTGTGAGGCGTATAACAATGTTTGTATTATTACGTAACATTCGTCGCAGCATGAAATCGTGCCCTTGCCCGCGTGTTGTGTTTTTCTTCCGAACGAAACGCAAAGACTGCTGCAAAGGAATGTAGTTACGGTCTCTCGTTCCGACTGTACTTGCTTTTTTTCGTAAACTCGGGCAACGACCGTTTAACCGTGACCGCTATTACTGCCGGTTCATTGTACGATTTGGTTACGGTTATGGTTTCTCGAAGCCGCGATTCTAACTTATGGAATGTTTGTTTTAACGTTTAGATTAGTTATTTAACGTTATAAATTAGTTCTACTAGCACCAGTGTAAATAATTTAAGCTTTTGTTTATCGACCACGTACTTTCATTACGTCTTAACTTTCTTTTTCACAGACAAATGCACCTGCAAGTCTGGTGGACAGTGTAGCTGCAAATCTTGCAAATGTTAAATTGGAAGCAGGACGTTAAACAAGTTGACGGCCAGCTGGAAGTATGGATGTTGCAATGCTAAATCTGCAGACTGATTTTAGATTTCATTATCTATTTAGCCTCTTTCTATCATCCCCATTTGAAATTCAAAGTTGCGATCATTAGAACTCTGAAGTTTCATTGGGAACTTATGCGGTACTATGTGACCAGCTAATGTATTAATAAAACTCTTGGAAATCATTCATCTATCAAATCCCATTGTTCTCTATGACTGAGCTTCTTATATAATTATTACTTTTTCTATGTGAAATACAAGTAACATTGAATAAAAATGTTCTTTTAATATGTTTTGCATTCAATTTTGTTGGTGGAACGTAAAGAAATATTATTTAATCTAAATATGGTATACCGACCGTGGTTCCAGACTCTCAAGTGACGACGAAGAGAGTACGGCATATATGAAGCAGTGCGGGTAATGAGAGTTGACAAAAAGAAAGTTCGCAGTTATGTGAAGAAGGCAGAAGATTCGCGCTTCAATTTATGCCTTGCAATTAAAACTGCAAAGATAGTTATCGCTGGTTAATTTACCTCGCGTTGATAAAGAGTCCCAACTACGGTCGGACGAATGAGTAATCCACCGGCAGATCGATACTCCTTTACTCTTAATTTCCACAGTTATACTGTTTACACTGACACTTTTCAAGTCACTCTCTTTTAGGAGATAAGATTCATTTCAGAATTATTAATAGCACAGACGAGGTCTGTGTTAATAACACTCGCGATACCGACACCAATCGATAAACGTTACTTCGAAAATCAATAGCATTCCGGAACGAGTTAACTTCGCGGGACCGGCCAGTTCAAACTGATTCTGGCATAGATCGAATATGATACATACGAAAAACTGTAATGCTATTAGTTAAAACTTTATTTGTGCCAATATTACCAACCAATGGCAGGCCAACGTTAGATTATCCTGTTCCAGTAAAGCGCCGCTAACTTCGCCACCCGCCCATAGAGAGCGCTACAAGCGCCAAATCAATTTCCCGTGTAAACTGTAGTTCTAAATCGTTTGGTTGCTTGTACGTCGTGTTTGAATAATATAGTATTTATATTTGAAGCGTGTCCGTCATATCTATTGTTTATCACTTATACTTTGTTCTTAATATAGTCGTTTAAGAACACAGTGCAGTTTACGATAAATTCTTACTATATAGGCGACACGTAACAGTGTTCGATCACAATATACATTTGACGAGGATGTTCACGAGGATCAAGATGGCTGCAACAAGTGAGTGCATGCAAACATTTTATCCATCCCCTCCAGCCTGAATTCTGGGAACGGAGTCATATGCACAATGTGATATATTTTCGTTGTCTCGCGTTCTCTTTCGTACTTCGTTTCATTTCATACGACGACGTTCCGCGTAAATGTCGTCAATTATTTAAAAATCACGAAAACATTGATGGAACCATCGTGTAATCAGACCCTTCTGGTTAATCGAAAATGCACCAGGAGGATCTCACGTTCGCATTATATATCGAGCAAAGTGCACTTGGTTCCCTGTATTTACGCAGGCCGTGTTCAGCCTTGCCGTCTCGTAGAACAGAGAGAATGATTGAGTTCGCTGGCTTCAAACAGAGTTTACATGTCTCCGTGCTGTTCAACAAATGTGAATTCAGTGAATCGATTCGCCGTCGATCGTCAGTGGTTACCTTTGGCGGGAATGTCGATCGATTCAAAGACATAAACTCGCGTGTAGCATGGCTCATATGGTGCTTTAACTCCAGAATTACTTATTCATGTGAAACAATTAATCTTCTAATTAGAATTTAATAGATCACTCAATCATCAAAGGTATTTTGAAGTATTGCTAATAATTCAGATTTCTACGGAGCGTCTCTTTTAAATTATCAATAGAAGCTTCATATTCTGCAAAGCTATTTATTCTCACCTAATGTTTAATTTATCGTCTTCCATTATTCCGTTCCTATATTTGATCACTGACACGGTCAAAATGGATGAGATAAAATTTAGACCTCTTCACGATTTATTCACGGTTTATTCACTCTTGTTTAAAATTTCAAACAGTTCAATGGATGGAAATAGGTTGTTAATGCGTCTAAAAAAGCCGACGATTTGAATTAATACGCGACTGGGTTTCTAGGATTTAAATCTGACTCGACATGGTTCTAATTCGAAGCCGTTACTCGACGAACCGCGTTTCCGTTTTTAGTACAGCGATCAAATATCGACGAAACAGGGATTCGACGGGCGCACGAAGCGGCCACGAATCGGCGGCGCTCCTTTAATTGATAACCCGATTAATTATGCATTCGGACTTTGAGCGCAACACCAGTTCGCCAGTTCAAACAAGGGTGGCAAGTCGTCCGGAATGCGGCATGCAAAGTGCCGCTTGCGTGCGAAACGGCTGTGAGCTAACGTGGCTTTTGTTAAAAGCGCTTAAATTTATAATGACCGCCGTTATCGGCCGTCGCGATCGAAAGGCATCGCGACCAAATTTAAGGATATCCAAGCGAAATGTTCGTTCGCAATTCCATTTGTCGAGGCGCTTCCTGAATTCAATGCGCGTTTAAAGTACTCAATTGAATAAAGTAATAAAGTCTTTCTTTATACCATGCATTAGGCTTGGAAAAGTTTAGAATCGGTCCGACAATTTTCTCGCTATAATCCCTTAGGAAATTGTTATATTTCTTCGTGAAGGGAGTCACTTCGACACCGAACGCAAGTCGTCTAACTTGGTTGCGAAGTAAACGAGTGGGACCACGTTCTTTTTCTTACGTATCAAGTAGCGTACGAAAGAAATAGGAATTATAGCTCACGAAGGCCTATAAACGCGGGGCGTAAGAAAAGCGACGATCGACGAGGGGGCAGCAACTTTTAGCTAGCTAGGCGGGAAAGGCTCAGACCGTTAACGACACCCTGCGCGGCTTTAAAAACTAATATTTCCGTCATTGTTAGCTTTTACGAGGTGGCGAGTCACGTTAAACGAAAAGCTACGGTGCAGAATGGAATGAAAGTAATTTTATCGATGCTCGGGCCTCGGTTCGTTCTAAGAGGCCTCCGCTTCGAGAAGAAACATCTTCGGCTGTGTACTTATTCTTGCATTGGCGTAGTTCCTTTGCTGCCTAGTTTGTTGGCACGGTGAAATATTTGCCACTAGTTCGCTGCTCGCTCGTGTTTCTTACATACCAGATCCCACACCAGTTGAAACGGTCTCCGGGGACAGAACGGGGCAAGACTTGGAGCTCAGTAGGTGAGATCGTTAGCGCGAAGAGTGTGACTTGGCATTGTGTCTCGGAGTACGTCTTAAGTGTTAGTTTATTGTTACCCGCTACCCGGTGGGCAGGCTTGTCTTACATATTTAAGCTGGTCCATTAGTGCTCAGCCGCGTTTATGTTTCGGAATGCTGCGAAACGGTTGCGAAACCTTACCGAGTGGCGCGCACAGCTCGTACCTCGACTCTCCACGAAACAGCTATTCACGCGGAGCTTCCAACGGCGTATAGATTTTCTTTGAGGATGATGCAACAGTTCTGATCGTTCGTCATAGATTCCTCCTAGAATCGTGAGACGCATTCGCACCCTTATCTCCAACTCGATTACAGAGACACTGCCTTATCCCGGGATCGAGGCCCTTAAGAGAAGGAAAAGGTAATTTTCCCGACCGAGGACACGTGGTAGGCGGGCTCATTAAACTTTTCGTCGTTTCATCCTTTGGAGGAATCGTGTCGGGAGCAACGGCTCCCGCGGGAACATCGGTGTGCCGCGATTATACCGACCGTCAAGAGAGAGAGAGAGAGAGAGAGAGCTTACTAGAGGGAAGGATTATACGGCGTAAAGAAGAAGGGTTAAAATAGTCCTATTCCCGTCGCGGAATGAGAATTCGAATGCTGCCGAGGGGTTCCTCGAGGTACTGGAGCGAGCAAGAGAAGGCTCCTTTTGTCCTCTACGAGCGTGCCTCCTTCTCCTCGTGTTTTCGCCTTTGTCGCTCGAGTCCGCTGGGTCCAATCGGTCGAAATTAATGTCCCGCTGTTATTAGCAGAAGTTAGCTGAGCGTCAAAGAACACGTAACGCCGCGCTGCGAGTATATTGTTACGTGGTAGTTGGCGGGATGAAATAAAAATGGCAAGTTACCGGGGCGAAGTTATAAGTTTCTGGCTTGTTCTGCACTTCTTCTTCGCTTGTCGCCCCGTGTTTCTTTGGTAATGTAATTGACTGTTGGCGAAAGCGCCGATCCGGCGAGTAGATGATACATGAGACCGGTGTGCTCGGCTTCCCATCAGGCCTCGTGTATGTCGTGTCCAAGCTGGTCACCCGATTTATCGAATCGACGGTAAGGCGATACGACGAACGTATCGAATTATCCGCGACAAGGACAACCTCTCGGCAAGGTGCATTGAATTTTAACCGCAGTCATCGATGACTTATTCTATGCGTGTCTGCCTCCCTCTTTCGATTCGCCCGTTCTCTTTCGGGAACAAAGGAGCAATGTTCATCGATACACATGGCCACGCGATACCATGGAAATAAATATTGGAGCACGGTGGCGTTGTAATTAAAGTGTCTCTTGAAAACGTTTTCTCGGCTCTTCCGCGGTCGGCCGTATAAACCGAACAGTCCCGGCCGTTACCATAAATTCTTAATCCGAATCGGCGGTAAAACTGAAAGTTAACCAAGTTCGGTAACATTAGCCGTAACAATGCTCTCGCAGTAAGTTCTTACGGTAACGATGCTGTAACGACGGTTTCCGGGCCGTGGCAATTTCTCGCGATAAAGTCACCGATGGGACCCACAAGAATTAAACTTGCTCGAGGGGCGGGCTCGGCGATGGTGCAGCCAGCGTCGCATAGGGATTAAAATTTTACGATCACCGTTCGTCCCGGTGTTATCTTTTGCGCGGGATTCGGCAAGAAAAGGGGTTTTATCGAAAGGGAATCTCAAATATGATAATTTGAAGGGTTCTCGCGTACGCGGCGCGGCGCGGCTGCGGCCCGGAAATAATGCTTGCCCGTAAACTAATCGAGAATCCAGATCGCATAGACAATTTTACCGAATTCCTATTTAACGCGCCATTATGGCCGGGGAAATTCGAATTGAAGCAGATTACCTGGCGGAAATTAGTCAAAACTAACAAAAGCCTGGCCGACCCTGTGGCATTCAGCGGCCGCAATCGCGGCCGGATCGCGATCTGCAATTCCGCAAATGGGGCGGTTCGAGCCTTCGAACAAAAGATGTAATAATTCTGCCCCTGTTTTCCAGCACCCCCCTTTTCACTTTCCACCCCTCTTTCTTTGCTCTCCTTCTCTCCTCCTCGCGTCTCTTTCCTCCACCCTCGCTCTTTCTCTAGTTCTCGCTACCGAAGTCTCTCCAGCCCTTACGAGAAGCCCTTTGTTTGCAAAACAAACAAGAATCGTTTGCTCACGAGAGTCAGGGCGCGCGGTAGTGGTAGTGGCACGAGGTTCGAGCGAAGCTTATAGGCGGAGGGCGCGGAATTTTAATTACGCGAATATTAGCGTGCCGCGTCATAATTGCATTATTGGATTTGGGAATTGGCAATCGACTGAGCATATCATTTGTCCAAACCGATTGGTTAATTGCCTGAAATAGATGGAGATTTCTCTAGGTTTCTCATATAATATTACGGGGCTAGTTTCCCCTATCATTCTCACGTTAAAGTTCGTTTCATCATTTTATCCGACATAACTGGGCAGCGCAATTTCGTCGGAGAGGTGTACTGCAAGCGCCAAACCAGTCATGATGAATGAATTCCCATCTTTTTAATATATCGGTATTGTAAAATGTCGCTGGTGATCTGGACTGGGGGGCGGGGGGTGGGGTGGGGGGGGGAGTCGACATTGTAAACATTTTAATTAAAGCCCGCGAAGGATATTTAATTTCGAATAATTAATGGTCGCCCGACGAAATTCATGCGTCCCGGACAAAAGCTATCGCCCTCTCGATTACTCTTGATTTCATTACACGAATCAACAGTCACCAGTCTGGCGCCTGCTATTAAGCACCCTTTTTTCCACCCCCGATGCCTCTCTCCGGCGTCCTCTGTTTTTGGTTGTTTGTCGATAACAATTTTGTTCGTTGACACATTTGTAATGACTTATCGACGCGCGCCGGCTCGGCACTCGTGAAAAATATTTGTGCACTCTTTCCCGAGTGGCCGTTCCACTGTTTATCGTTCCTGTTAAACAGGGTACGGGGAAATAATGGCGGAATAAATAAAAGGCGATCCGTCTTTGCATGTTGACACTTCGTCCCGGGGCTTCCGATTCATTCCTGATATGTAAACGCTCGCTGTTTTCCCTCGGAACGTTCCCATCGACGTTACCCTCGCGGCGGCACAGATTCCGTCCCTACGAATATCTCGTCCCCCGCCCCGTACCATATTCCAGTCACGGACTCCACTTTCTTATATATTTATGCATTCGAGGAATGAGACAATGCCGGGAAATACAGAACGAAGTAGACCTTCGGAGGTCATTCGACATTAGGGGGAGACGACGCGTTTGTGTTTCGCGATTCCGATTTCCGGTATCTTTTCCATGGAGCAACGCGACACTTTTGCGCGTGCCTCTACGTCGTTGACATATTTCGAAGCGCATTTTAAAACGGGGAGGTCTAGAACCCACCGGTGGCGTCCCCTTTATTACTCCCGAGCCTTTTTGCCGGATAACGACATTACGGTTTGGTAACAGCACAAAACAAAAAGAAGCCACGCGAAAAATGCGAAGGTACAATAACAGTGCGGCGGGCGTGGTGTACCTTTTGAACGTAGTTACGCACCGGTGAAACTCGATTTCATCGGGCCGCAGGGGGAAAAGCTGGAAAGGTGAAAGACGGATAGGTATACCAGCGGTGTTTCGAACTGCGCGCCAATTTTCTTTGAACGTCGGGGCCGCGTCTCGCTCGCGCGCAGACAATGCACAGCGGATTCAATAAAACCGCAACAATACGGGTGAAAACGGCGCGGGGGTCTGGTCCGGGGCGTGGGGTGGAGATGTAGGGGGTGTAGCGGCGCGAGAATGGGAAAGCGGAGGGTAATTTGAATGAAGAGACAGGAGACAATGCGCGGGCGAAGCCCAGAACAGAGGAGAGGAGGCGGCGAAGGCGGGTGAAAACAACCGCAGAATCAAATTAGAGACGGTGGGATGGGCCAGTTGGAGGTACCACGGCGGCGGGGGAGGTGGGGGTTGGAGGTGGACTGGGGGGTGGGGGCGACCGAGAGGAGCCTGGGGTAATTATATTTACAAGTGGCAGATCTCGAAAACAAAGGACCTCAAGATTGCTCGATTCATTCGAGAACTCCCAGAAGAATCGTCCTTTTCCCAGAGCCTTTTCGGGAAAAATCGTTGCCGATTAGCACTCGTAACGGCCCCCCATTGTAATGCGATATCTATTTATCGTTTATCCGCGATTATACGGAATTCTTTCGGAAGACAGCTTTTAGGAGGACGTTGGGAAAGATCCTCGGAATCCATTGAAGCCCGAGGCTCTTGCGAATGAGATCTGTGTTGGATCAGTACACTCATTTTACAGCACATTAAATGTTAACATTGCCAATGAAGTTGTATCCTTTCATTCCAACCACTGCGTTTACGGTATCGCACTTTCGAATTAAATTACATAACGCAAATATCGTTCCGATGGAACGGTTAACGAGTTTCTTTACGGCCCGATTTTTCAAAGGTTTCGCTACGAGGCGGTCGAAACCTTTGAATTTCCTCGTTCACAGGGTAGTCGATATGAAACGGTAAAAAGACATTTAATAAGGCACTTTTTAACTTCCATCTATAGAAATTACTCTTTTATTGTTTAAGCGTGCCTTCGCACTTCTTTTTCCCGAATAACTTTGGCAAGGATAAGAGAAATTGATTTCTTCCTTTATTTTGGGCATTGGAACGTCCAGTGTTCACTTTCAGTCAGTCACTTTCGCAACCCTCTATCGGCTGTACCGTCTGTTCTCAAGGATCGTTCTCTTCTTTGCGTTTCCACTTCCACTGCTCGAGGGTCCACCTTTCTCTGTTCGAGAGAAATTGAAATATTTCGAATATCATTGCGAGGGAGAGGCGCGTGTAAGAGAAACGGGTTGGAAATCAAACATTTCGGCCACGTTTGCGCGTATTCGACCATTTCGAAAATTCATTTTCCTCCACGCTGCCGAGAGTCTAGGAGAGAAGCTCCCTCTTCGAATTATGTGCCCCGTCTCACTGACACTTGGTCTTCACCCTCGATACCATCGACCCTCCACGAACACATATTTTCATATATTCTCTCTTACCGGACAACGTATTATGAGAACATTGCTCGCATACTTTCATCGCCGTTTTCAAGCGTGTACTATTACAGGTGTTCTATTGTTGTTTCCTTCCCATACAACTCGTCTTCTTACCGTTCCCTTCTATGAAGTGGCACATAGTTCTGGAAATATGCAGGAGATTGAGACGCGGATTCTCGCAGCGAGCAATCGTGCCGCTTATTTGAAATATGTATTCCGGTATTCGCTATTGTTAAACTGTCCCAAGATCTTTTACATCGATGTCGAAGCTTTGCCCAGATTGTCTTATATAAGAGAACACGTTTCCTAATTTCAAGGAGCGAATTTACTAAATTAAATCGTCGAGGTAATGGTAATCGGCGATGCAACGAGAAAGAGGTGCGAAAGAATGTAAAGGTTTTACTGTTCCATCCCCCGCGGCGTGGAAAGCGACGAATGTGCAGGGGCATTTGACGCAGCCCTCCACCCGTCGTCGCGTTATGGAATTTTTGCGGAACGGCTTTTTTTAATTGATGCAATTCAAACCAGCCAGCCAGGAGTACGGCTGCCGCGCTCGTAAAACTTTTCGTCGCCTTCCGCGCCGCTTGAATTCGAAGTTGCCCGAGTTTTTCCTCTGCATCTTTCGCTTCTTTGCCAGTTCCTTTTTTATCGTAAATGATGCCTTTGGGAAATATCCTGCCTTTCGGGCGAGGACCAAACAGGGAGAAAAAGATAAATAAGAACTGACTTACGCCTTACGAGCGATGCTGAACTCGAGGATCACGCTACCGGAAAGGGCGAAAGAACGCTTAAAGGGTTCCACTAGGTAATCCGTGTATCCGGAAGCGATGATTAAGCATTATCGTCCGATATTAGGAAAAGAAACACCGCTTCTCGACGAGCGTCTTCTCCTCCGCTCGCTCGTTTTGGCATAATGAAAAGCTTAGCAGTTGGTTTAACTTGGCCGAGGATTAAGTTTACCTCGTTCCAAGGGTGCCAGAGCAGCATGGAATTTCTACCTCTTATTTTTCCGTCTCCACGCCCCCGCGCTGCAAAAGAGCACCCGCTAGGTATTTCTTAATTAGCAGCAAGTATCTCGCGCCACAGAAGTTGCCTTATTAATTAATATTACAAAACTGACTCCGTCTCCGCGTTATGATGGAAGGGGTTCTTAGCTATTGAATGTTTACCGGCTGCAATTTGTTGGCTGCGCATTTATCGAACGGCCACTGGTTCTCGCATTTAAATCAAATTAACGCAATCTCGAGCTTCACGCCCCTGTACCTCTGTATATACATATAATCTTCGTTGCGTTTCAAGCTGTCGCAACAGTTGTATTCCTTCCACTCGTCGGCCTCGAAGAAGTATCGTTTAGAAGGGTTGAAAGGCGCTCGTTGCGCGGGAGCACGGCAGGGAAGTTCTTCGAGGCGTAGTAAAACACTGCCCGAAGGTGGTCGGGGCTTGGGGGAGAAAAGAAACTGAGAACGAGAGAACGGTTATTTGAGCAGCTAGCCTTATACTTTGACAAAGAGCGCGAGAGAATGGGCACCGGACGGAGGAGGCTAAGGAGGGTGGTGTGCAGTGGCGGTGAAGTGGTCGCGGGCTCAAGCGAGAAGAAAAATATGTAATATCGCCCGGGGCGTTTTAATAAACCGAGTTGGCCAATCAAAGCGGGAGTTAAGGAGCTTTCTTGCCTTTTAACGGCCGCTTTTACGCGCGTTTAAATCACGCTTCGCGCCACTCCTAGTCGCCCGGAATAATGGGGCGAGAAGTGTCCGAGGTACGGGCGACGGAAGGAAAAAATATCCAGGAAGGCGTAGAAATATTTTTATGACTGAACGGCCGCGGGATTGAATGAAAGCGAGAACGAGGGAAATGCGGCGAACAAAGGAGAAGGAGAGGGAGAAGTGTACGGCGAGGGAACGCGATGGCAACGGGACGGGGGTTGGGAGGCTGGGGACAGGGAAAAGAAGGAAAAGACAGGGAAGATTGGTTGCTTTGTAACCGGTGCATGCACGATACGCTTACGATGGCGGGTCAAGAGAATAAACGCACATATACACGTACAAGCGAGCCGGCACACCAGACGCGCGATAACGTATACACGGTCCGGTGGGCGAACGTAAAAAAATGCGAAAACTTTCGCATTTCGTCCAGCCTCCATTTTTATTCGCGTCGCTTTTTCACTCGAGCATCGCGTCCCCGTGAACGCCGCCGAGCCGCGACACACGCGCGCTCATCGGCCGGATATTATTTCAGTCGGCGCATATTTCCGCAAATGAATTTTATGAAAACAGTTTTTGCTCTTTTAATTAATCGCTCTTTCGTCGCCAGACCCCTCTCCCGTCAGCCCCCCCCCCCCCCCCACGGGTCATCTCCGATCCTGTGTCCTGTCCGCTCTTTTCGCCATTCCGTGGACTCACGTGGACCAGCGGGCCGCGCACCAGCTTTTAATAATAATATTGTTTCAAGGACCATGAGAAGCGCGACGCGTTCATTCTTCCCTTTTAATCACGTTCAACGGATGGAATACGATTTTTGGCCAGCTCGTGCACGGCCACGTTCTCCTCTCTGATTTGCCCAATTTATACGGAATTAAGAACAAATATATCTACGCCCACCTTTGGGCAAGAGAAATATCATCCCATTTGGAAATAAAATTGAGATAGTTCGCCAACTAAATCTGCGATTCAGAAAACGTGTACGGTTTCTTAGGCGATCTAATTACAAGGCGTGGCTTCGAGGGAAGGTGCTAAAGTGCCTGTAACGCGTAGCCAATTTTAAGAGGATTCATTTAGCCTTTCGGAGCGGATGGTCGTGCGTGCTCGCAGGCAAATTACTCCGCTCGTGTTTCATTCGTTTGGCTCGTTGAAGCGTCTCTTCCTGCGACACGTAGCAACAATCAACGCCTGGAATTAACGAGGTGGTAGGATCCTGTTTTGGCGAAGTTGTTTAGAGGTATCCGTGATTCGCGAGCATTAAATCGGTCGGACGCGATTCAGCCGGAAACTTTCGCCTGGCAATCCCGGCAAAGTAAAGTGGCGCTTGTACCGACATTTTGTACAAACAGGAATAATCGCTGACCAATTAGACGGTGGACGGGAGGGGACAGGGGGTTCCATAGTTAGGCGAGCGTTCGAGCGGCTAGGTGCGCCGCGGATAATCGCGGTCATAAATAACATTTATCGGAGGCCGGTGGTCTAATTGCCAATGATTACCGTGAGCTGCACGAGAAAAATTGCCAATTTACATCGAATGCTCGCTCTTTCCACCATCCCGTCCCCACTCCCCCTAGTTTACTTACCCCCAAACGTTCGATCATAGATAAGCGGCTCCTCTTGCAAAATCGGTCCGCATTTCGTTACCGCGACTTGTACCTCGGGATTACCCTTAAGCTTTCATAGTTAAAGCGAGGTAAAGAGTATTACAATTTATTTTAGGGGAAGATGAGATACTTGCCAGTCCTCGACGATACTTCGAGTCGCACCTTGGAAATCACTCACTTTTTGATTTCCCATCCTAGACTTCGTTTCTTTTCCGTTTGTGTTTTTTTGTTCACGGGGGCGAATGCACAGCGGGGATTCCTGTTCACGCCCGAATAGAGTTGGATCTCGCTCTCCTGAATACGCAATGCGATTTATTCGAAACGTGGCGTATAAAACACAAAGGACCGCGTATGATTGGTAAATTATTGAGGCATACCGGATTTGTCGGCCAATCACGTAGCGGTCTTCAATAATTCACAGGAAGCGCGAAGGATGCGCGAGAAGCGTAGGGAAAGTCCGGGAACAGTGGGGGTTTAGGAAGATATTACGAAGCGTCGGCTGCAAAATCGTCGGTTCAGGCGTCGATAGGTCTTCTTCGATGTAGGTAAGAAAATAGACACCGGGTAACATCGAAACAGTAATTTTATTTCAATTAATATTTCTATGATAGAACTATGATATAAAACATATCTGTATACTAGCGAACGCACACACATCCTTACGTATCCTTGTTCAAAGTTTTTAGACGCATCGTGCATTGCGTTTTGAGACGGCATTCGAGACGAGATGGTTTCGGGTCTTCCGTTGAAAAACAGCTTGACTATAATGCGATTTGTTCGTCCTTGAAGACTGTTTAATCAATGATGTACGACAGCGTACTTGGTCATCGTCACCCACGGTCGCTTCTAATCGTAATCTACGCGAGTTATATTGGTTAGACAATCGGTTAGTAGTCGTACGACAAGATATATTTTTTTTTCTCCTTTATCCACTGATCATCTCAGAGAGGCTTAAAGTTAGGAACTACGCGCGTACTCGTACCTTTACAGAGTATCGTGGAAGTTTTCGTTATACCTAATACGCCATTACCCCTAGGAAAATTCGCTCTGTAATACAAACGAGGTACTCCAGTGCCTCGCTCAAGAGACAACTTCGCCACGGAGTGTGTCGAAACTGAACGGCACAAAACCTGCTGGTAAAAGAATTATACCGAGAAGACGTGGCTTCTACGCGCGCATACATTAAGTAGGTGAGTTCTGGTCCAAAGGGTTGGTTATCCGAGAATTATCGGGTCGCAGGGAAGTAAGCTGATTATCGTTCGAGAGATTGGCAAACTCTTTCCGGGGGCGTGCCGCCGACAAATCTCCAGAGCGTATGGCATGAAAAGGAAATAAAACATTTTCTGCAGGGTGAGGAGGGATGCTGCTCGTTTCTGATAGCGGCCGAGCAAGAGAGAACTTTCGGCATAACTCAGCCTCGTTATCTGACTCGCAAATAAGGCAACGGAAAAGTTCGCGACATCAATCTGGGCCTCTACCGGGAGATTCGAAGTTGAAACAATGCTTAAGTCACCCCTAACGTATGAGCCCCAAGGGGTAGTGAGGCTGGCTGGCTGGCTGACTGGATGGCGAAGCCAGCTACCGATTCGATCTGCCAGGCCGACCTCGCTCACCAATTTCACCCCGTGGCTATTCCTTGAGTTCTACCTCCGGTAGCCCGTTGGTCCGGTGGTCCGGTAAAGCTAGATTTACCGGGGCACCCGCAACGGACAAGCAAAGTCGACTGCAAGAACGGCCAAACTTTGATCACCCCTGAGCATTCGGTTTACCCACATTGTTTCCCCGCGCGCTCTAACCTCACCCTGCACCCACGCCCAAGCTATTCCACCCTGATTTTTAAACCAGTCCGCAATATACTATAGCCTGGAAGATTCGAACAATTAGACCTCTTCTAAACAGCACCAATAGTTTCGCGCGCTCATTTCGTACAGCCTTAAAAATCTGTCGATTAAATCGCTGCCCCTATACATTCCACACTACGGACAAGGAAATTTAATAAAGTCACGCGCGAGTGAGCCTTTCAGTTCGCTTCCGTCCGTGTGTGTTAGAGCTGGCGACTCATCGACCTGTCGTTAACAATCGTCATCCGACAAGTACCCCTCTTAACGACTACTCGACCTCGATGACAATTACCCCTCGCGCGTTCAAAGTCCCCGTGAGTTTCTATACTTACGCAGAGATACGCGGAGCTTTCGGAGCGCGAGCAGAGCTTTTTGGGATTTCGAGTAACGAAGGGACCTCGGTAGAATGGTCCCTATGATAGAAGAGACAGTTGTTGTCGTTAAATATATTTGGCAACGGTATCGCGACACGGTCGAACGATACGTCGACGCTTACTTCGTTTGTCATTTGGTGTCGCAAGGTGCATTGATGCCGTTTAAATTATTCATGGGGGTTGAGGACGTTATGGGTGCTCGTGCTTGCTGGCGCTGGATACCCATTGTGGTTATGGGTTGTCTCTCCGTTCGCGTGTCTCTGCGGGCTTCCTGTGGACATCGCCTGAAAGACAGAACGATCATCTGGTTACAACGGGTTCAGGAGTTAGCGATACAATGGATTAAATCGTAATACGGTGGATGTGAAAAGGCTAATAACGTGGAACGCGATTATCGAAGACTGCGGGGGAGTTCTTTTCGTGGCCGACCAATTTCAAAGGCCGTTTTAATCGTCGGTGAATCCAAGGCACTGGGGGTCCCATAATTAGATCCGCAATCAATCGACCAGGCAGCGGCTTAATCTGATTCCGACAATTATTCACGGCACAGACTTAAAACTCGGAGGAGGGAAACGTTCCTGCAGCGAAAGGGGTCGGGTGCCGCTAACGAATTCGTTTTAGACGACGCGCTGTTCTTGTTCTCGTACCACCGAGTCTAGAGGTTCTACTCGAAAAACAAAAGACCAGAAGAACGAACTTGTATCTCAACTCGGCCCGAGCTGAACTCAACTTGGGCGTTTCCACCCGTCCCTCCCGGCCTTTTCCCTCTCGATACCTTCCCTTTCTTTCTCTGCGCCTCTTGTCTCGGTCTTTACTCGCCTCTATCTGTTTCAGCGAGGCATATTCACGGGAACGCGAGAGGGAGAGGGAAAGCTTTCGCGTGGGATGCCGCTAGGATAGGTAAGTGCCGTTGAAAACTTTAAACTTCGTATCTCTAGCTCCGCTGTTCCCTTCGCCATCAGTTTCTCTTAGTTTCGCCGGCAAAGGTGTTAAATTATACAGGCTTAAAATTCGACAGACCGTGCGGCTCAGCCTTCTCTCGGCGGAATCCTCCCTCGCCCATGATTTTACCCCGTAAGTTGATCATGCTAACTTCCGCGCGACGAACGAACCTTCAATTTTCATGATTTCCCTCGTATTACTGAACTTCCATACGCGTAAGAGAGCTAGCTATTCTCCATTTATATTTCACAAGAGCAACGGAGATAAATTCTTTTAATAATTCATGCAAAATGTGATTCATTTGAAAGCGGCTTGAAAAAACGTGCCATCCCCCATTTTAGTCTGTGAAATGCAAGGCGACGGGGGCAGAATTCACGGAGTGGCGGGGCCAGTAATTAACTCGTAAATAATTACGATAAAAATGACAAAGCGCCGCTAAAGAAATGCTTTATCACCACGGGGTAAGGGCGACTTTCTCTCTGGCAAGAATTTCTAAATCTTCTTGCCGCAACGAGAACCCCTTTTCAGCCTCCGTGAACCAGCGAGAGCCCCGGCCATCCTTTTCTTTTTCCTCCTCGATACAACGCTCTTTCATTTTATCTCCTTCGCTCCTCACCTTTCCGCTCTCCGCCCCGTTCCCTCCCCCTCCTATCCTCAGGTGGTAGGGGCCCGCACGTAATTAAGAAATCTCCGTGGAAGGCTCTGGACCGCCGTTGGTCGGTACCACGGGTTAAATTAAGTCTATGACTTATTCAAGTTTTATCTACAATTGCCAGAGGAGGAATTACCGTCCCGTGGATTTACTGCCGTCTTTGTAATCAAACGGCACGCGCCCCGTGAATCGGGGTACATAGGTACAAACTCCCTCTATATAGTCGTAGTTACGATCCTCTTTCTGGGGCGGGGTCGACCAAATATAAATCTCTTTAAATACTGAAGAGCAGCGGCGTAATAATCGAGGAGGTTTTCTGTAGTTTGTAATTTTTTATATTCCTTCCGGGAGTTTGGAGTATTCTAGGGACACGTGGATATCTCAGACCTCATGAACCCCCTATCCAAGATTTCTTACAAATTCAATGCGTCTTCAATGGACCCGCTAGATCTGATCTCGTTTATACCAGACCCTGCAGCATTCAGGTCATCTTATACGGATTTAACGAATTTCGAGTAATCGATATTGAGTCCCGTATGTGCCAGAACACGTCGCTTCTCCGTACGAAGCGGTCCAAGCCTGCTTTGTAGCTCTCTGCGGCTGTGTAAGCGTCCCTTTACAGGAGTCCTTCGCTCGCGAATAAGACATTAATCGCGGCTCGACGAGGAGGTGAAGGCAGTTTGTAACTGACGGTAAACGCGGACCATCGGGGGGTTGCCTGGAGCTGGCGAGAATCGCGTGTCATTTGTCCGTTGATCTCCCGCGGCTGGGAACAGGCCAGGTGCGAGCTAGTTCCTCCACGGTGCTGCTTTTCTTACGCGCAAAAATTAGCGCCACCCTCTACACCGCTCCCCAGTCTGAGCCAACGATTCTCCTCGGCTATCCAGCGGCACGAGATGAGAATTAGGCGGGTCGTTTATCGAAGGAGGATCATTTAGAACAGAATGCCCGCGAGCCTCGTTATTTTACCCGGGGATTATTATATCGCGTAGGATTTAGCTAATGTGCTCCATCATTTGGGATTTCCGCGAGCATCATCATCGGGGAGATATTCTTGAAATAGAGTCCCGAGCACAATGGTTATTAATTGCCGCGGGTGTTATTAGAAGCTGTGGTTCAAGCGTTCCAAGGAAGTTTCGGCCAACGTTTCGCGGATGTTAGCCGCGTGGAGCATCAAAGCGAGACTACACGCAATTTCGCCAGTCAATTATAAACTCGGTGCAGGCGACTTTCTGTCATACACAAGTGGACGCGGAAATGGGTCCACGCACCAGCAGTAATAATCGTTACAAAAGAGAGCCTTGGTCACGTACCGTTCCGTTGTTTCGCAACTAAACTCATAATCTCACATAAGCTCGCAAGCCGAGCTTTCCCATGCAGGTTTTCTGCGCGTAAATTGCGCAAGAGACTACGCGGAAGCTTTACGTGAAATTCGGCCGGGCACAGTTCAGCTGATAATACGGCCATTAACGAACACGTTGCTTAGAAATTTATTTGCAACGTTTAGGTGGATTCTTTATATCTTCTCATTTTATTTTATGAGCATCTTTTCCTTCAATTTCGAATTATCTTCCGTAGCTCGTAGTATTTTCAGTGAGCGCGCCACGCTCGAGTACACCTGTGCTCGATAAGAATGACGTATATTCTGAAGTTTAATTTAATTCAGGTTGCTTGTACACGTTTCACGAACTTTCGAGGGTCTAATCGTCTGGAAGAAGTATAGAAGACGTTGTAATACCTTATTCCCCGTACGAATCTCGTACTGCACATTGATCCTCTTAAATTCCCATGTAGTCTCCGTCTTGGCATTAGCATATTATCTCCCCCGCAACCCCCTCCTCCTAGGGTTCTTCCTTCCTCTTTCCCCGGCTCTACCCCCTTCAACCCTCTGATTCGCGGAGGACTTTGCAGACACTTGAGAGTTTGTTTTAAAACTCAGATAATCGTTTCGAACTCCCTCCCGTTCGTCCTCTCCTTCACTTACTGCCAGCACACCCCTTCTCCCGTTCTCTGTCGCACTCACCTCGCTTACTCGCGCCTTATCCCCTTTTCACGCCGCGTCCCGCTTTCTCCGAGGTCTCTGGGGGGAAATTAGATCAAAATAAGGCTTCTCGCCAATTTTTAAACGCGTTACAGTCCTCTCCAACGAGGGAGAGATTACGTCGCCGGAACGAAGTTTCTCGCTACGCGACGTGGCGAAGATCCGCGGGATCCCGAATCGATTACAACTCTCGTCCTTCGCTTCGAGCATCTTTTTTTAAATAACATTTAGAGACCCTCGTGACACTTTTGATGGATGGGGTCGAGCGGGCCGGTTTTCAACGTGGCAATTTCTTCCTCGAACAGCAGGAGTCACCGATGAAAAGCGGCTGCTCGAGGGTTACGTGGACGGTAATTGAATTTATCGAGGGTGATGACCGTCGTATTTTTTCCTATTCCGTTCCCTTTTCACCCCCCATTACTTGTTTACCTTGGATCGCTTCGCACGCTCGAGTTATTCGTAAACGCCGCACGCCCGGGCATTATTTACAAGAGCCGAGGTGATCCGCCGGAGCTCGAGCACTGCCATGGTTGCGAAAGATTGGGACAGCTGCCTGTTCTCAGGCAATCAGAAGAACTACCCTCTCCGCGTTCAGCCGGGGCAACTTCGCCATTCCCATAGCCACGGCTTAAGGAGAGAGCCGCAAGGGCGGGCGGCAGCTGCCTCCGCCAGCACGAGCACCCTCTTCGCGGTTTTTAAGAATCTTAACGCCTCCTTCGCCCCCCCCTCTTTTCTCTTGATTTTGTCAAGCCGAGATAACGCCACCGACACTTTGCATTTCGTCGCCGTCGCCTAATTCCAACAACAGACACATCCTTTCCCTCCTAACTCTTTTCGATGCTTGATCCCGTTTAATCCGTTCCCACGATCTTTTCTCAGACGAACGAAACGTTCCTCGGGATGTTATTCATGTTCGTTTCCATCGTGGAAATAGTGTCCCCATTAATAAGGAAATCCGTGAATGATGGAACGCTCGCTGTTCCCGAATAGAGATTGGTATGAACGGACTACAGTTTTGTATTCGTAGCGTGACAATTAACGCGATTAGCCTCCCGATCTGACATTATCTAGCGCGTCTAGCTCGCGCCGGAGACCAGCTGTCCCGACGCGACGGCCGTCTTTTCCATTCAGATGCTAAATGTCACTGCGACATTCAACCCGAGGAAATAGAACGGCCCTCGACGTTGGGTCGGCGCAGACACCTTGAATGTTCTCCGCGATCGAAGGTATTCACGCTTCAGCAACGACATGTCAAGAGGGATCCATCAGGCTTAACGTAATAGATGCGCAAACGACATTAGCATGCCCCGCCGATTATTGGCATTAGTCTGCCGCGCCCGTTATTTCGCGCACCGGTCATTTATAACCCTCAGCCGTAAGCCCTCTGGCGGGATCGATACTCCCTGAACGGTTCTCGATCCTCGCGATATCGAAGAATGAATCCACGAGGACTCAATGGATTTCTAATGCTCACCGTCTTCTCCGCTCGTTCTCGTAGAATGAAACGCCCGAACGGTTCTAAAGGCCATTGCAAGTGATAGGGCGTTCGCTGTACCCTCTGCTTCAGTACCCAATAATTGATAACAATTAACGATCGCTTCCACTTTGGCGCGTAATTTTTCCACCCTTGTGCAGCTGCACCGTTTCCTCGGAATGCATAAACTCCTAAAGATTTCGCCGTAGATGAATCCCGTCACGTTGCATTTGCCACCCCTGTTCGCCGTACGTGCAAAATGATATTAATTGAACCAAACACTCACGCACGCGGGGCTTACCACGCACTAGGAAGCGGGGTGGCACGCAGACGGCTGTCGCGCAAGAACATGAACACTTACGTGGCGTAGAAATAGAGTCGCAAGGGTTAGCAACCCCTGAATTACACGCAGTACGCTGGCAGGACGGTTACGGGGAGGGAATTTGCATATTATAAGTAGTACACGCTGCCTGGTCTGATATCATCAGCCCGGGGACCTCGTTATTCTGTGCATGCGTACAATTCGAGCGTGTGCGCCGGCAATCTAGCCTCTTCGACCAATCTTAAGAGTTTGTCTTGAAACTTCCCTAACGACAGTTCCAAGCAATCGTACGGGATCGCTGAAAGCGAAACAGTTGCGCGAACAAAATGCGCTGATACCACTAGAATAATTCCCACAGACTTTTCACTCGCTTAAACATAACGCTTTTATAAAGGGCAGGGGATCGTCAGCTCGTAGCCGATCGGTAAATATTTCGCATGGTAAATTATGGTACGTGACCTAAGCATGCAACGGGACGTAAACATCCTTGCAAGACGGGCATCGGATTAAGTAGATCGGATCCTCCTCGGGTCAGACAGGACGAGGTTCTCAGTACAGCGGGAGCTTAAGATATTGTTTCGAAGCGGGGCTGTTGCCTTAAGATAATCAAGAAACCCAAACGGCTTAGGGTGACAAGTTCATAATTCCGACTTGTAAAGGGCTCCCTTCTGTGCGTAGCCACTGAGAATCCTTCTTACCAACGTTGCGAACACCTACGATTTAACGCCTCTTCGTTTCCCCATCTCTCCTTCGTCATGTAGGTATACTTCTAGCAACGATCAGGCAAATTCTTCTCTGGCTGCGCGAATTTCAGCCAAGCTATTTCGCTTAAGACGTCGGTAATCGTTATTGCAAGAAGTACATTCTTTCGCACGTTCCTGTCCCGCTCGAGAGGATGGATCGTTACGGTATGCGACGAGGCTTGCTTAACGGGCGAGCTTAATTAATAAGGACACGCGATATCCTAACTCGTAAGACGATGGTGGGGTGGTAAAGCATAGCTGAAGCCTCGGGGGAGTCCTTTGTTGTCGAGAGGGTCAGGATGAGCGACCTGCCACTTTAACCCACCTTAAGGGGTTACGTCTTGAGGAGTTTTGAACCTTCCGTAACATCCGATGATCGTAATCTCCAGAAGATTCAAAGCGTCCTAGCCGACATCGCGCTGGAAGGCGATACGCTTGCATGGCCAGTAAACGTATTTGCCATTGACGAACGTGATCTGTATTCACGTTTGCAGTGGTATCGTTGTCAAAGGATGCCGAATGGCACTGGAGAAGATAGCGCGTCTCGCGGCGCGATCAATCTGATACGGTGCTCGAACGCGAGCTTTTAAAATGTCATTTAATTACCTGCGGTTGAATGTGCATCACTTGTCTCTTAATTTGTGCCAAGGTAGCCGTTGACGGCGGATTCACAGCCATATTTGCAAACATCAGTCTTTCCTCATAGTCGCGCTGGCACAGGATTTTGTTCTCGCACAGATAGAATATGTCGCCTATGCAGAATCTGTGAACAAGATAAATTGTTAAAAAAAGAAAAATGCTGCCATATGGCCGCGATCGGTATGGCTGGTGAGAAACAGGAGTTGCTAAGATTCGGAGAGATCCTGGCTAAGGGTTGTCGCAGATAGGCAGAGCAGTAAAGCGTGCTAATTCCTTTTAAGGCCACTTCCCGTTCTGCCCCGTCGAGGAAATTGCGAGAAAATAAAAACAAGCAGCGAAACCCTACCGGTGCCGTAGCTTCCGAGAGTGTCTTCGAGGTCCTTTAAATGTAAATTTCCACTCGATTCGCAGACGCTACATCGTACCTGGATTACCACCGGGCTCCTTTCCCCCTCTAACCTTTCTCCCTACGTTTCACCGGTTGAATTTTCCTTCGAAATCGAGATCTTTAGCAATCATGTTCACACTTCAGCTATTACGCCCCGAGAAAAATATAATTCCGCTCGTGCACGTACTCTTAGCCCGTTCATTTCTCCCCGGCAATTCAAAGCACCGCGACGACGCATCTTAAAATTCCACGTATGATATCCGCGGGATTTTCTAGTAATCCCACGCGGTATATGCCCGCTATATACACAGGCAGATTTCGAAATGGTGGCGAAGTACGGACGTGCTTGGCTTGCGATATAAGAGAAATAAGGTTGCCGCGAGGGTTATACGCATCGACCAACTGTCGCCCGGCGCGTGGGTGGCGCGAGGAGGGGGGGCCGCCTCTAAAATCAAAGATTTCGCATTTTTCGTTTTTATTGCCGGCTTAAAAGTCAATTTTTTCACCAACAGCGCGCGTTCGGTGAATAGGGGGGCGGTTCCTTCTCTCTTTTGGTGGCCGCATAAAGGACGATACGCTGAAAATGCTAAAGAGCCTTGGAAACGAGGATCATAAGGGTGGCTGGCTTCCAGCGGCGGCACAATAGATCCAGCGGGATCCACGGGGGACTCGAAAATCGTTTTGTCAGGATACCGCGACGCTTTGAAATTCTTGTCAGGTGCCGCGAACATCGCTCTCCGAGTGTTATACATACTTCGTATCGACCGCGATGCGACGAGCCTTGTTCCAGCGATTTGTCTCGCGGGGATGAAACGCGTCGCGGCGCCTCTCTTATTGTTTAATCCTGCGACGTGTCACACAGCCGTACAGAGTGTACCGCGAGCCGTAGCGGGGTTCATAAACCGAGTGGTCCGTTCGATCTCGTTTCCGAGTTAGTTTTATCGACAAAGTGCTGGTCGCTGGATACGAAGTTCCCGCCGAAAGCTCCGTCACTCTGCGGTAGGTGTAAACGCGAAGGGTGTATCTTAGTATCGTAACTCACCTGTGAATAATAAAAGCATCGCTTGAGGGGGGTGTGGGTGGGGCAGCACACGTCGAGTACATACGGACATTGCGTATTCAACGGATGTGCTGTCCCGTGCTCGGATCCTGTTTGAGTTTTATGTCGGGATTTCTGTCGAGTGGTTTATACCGGCGCTTATGTAAATGCAGACGTGATTTTTTCCAGCACCTCCGTTCTCCGCCCGTCACCACCCACCGGGCCGAATATGCAGAACATTCGCGGCATTCGAAACGAGCATCGTCAGCCGACTCGGCCGGTACCACTGTCTAAATAAATAACGTTACGAGACGTCGAAACGAACGGTGTATTTATTCCTGCGTCGTTTCAAACTCGACACGTCCATTTTTGTGTTCGCCGTCGTTGCGAGTCATTTTTTACATCGTCGAACTGTCGAGGGAATGGTGTCGCGGGGAACGGTTCTTGCTTCGAGTTCAGTCGGGAAAGTTGGAACCGTTCTCCCATGTGCAGCGCGTTATTACGGCGGCGTGGTTCGATCGCTGGGCGCCGTGGAAGGGGGCCGGGGGATGATTTACCGTCATCAAAAATGAATTGAGATAGCATCTGCTCGCGTTCGTAACTGACGTCGCGGATGGTGATCGCCCTTCGATTTTCCATTCTTTTAATTCCACGATTCCGGAAGGGCGAGAGGAAGAGAAGACAGGGAAACAGACAGGCGGGGCTGGGAGGCGGCGAGACGCGACGGTGGGGAAGAGAATGGCGAGAGGAGCAGAGACCGATCGGAACATCTAGCATGGACCGCCATAAAAAGCAATGCTCCACCGTAACGGGGTACGATAAGTGCCATGGCGCGAAGTAAAATCGATCCCGGGGGCAGCCTCGAATCGTGCGCCATAAAAAGGGAACATTAGAGAGAGCAAGAGGGGGGCATGAGCAGGGCAGAGGGAGGGAAGAAAGCAACGAGATCATAGCATAACGGTGTCGTGATTTTCCCACTAGATACGCGATATAGATTGGCGCGGGTGCAGCGCTAAACGTTTCGGGCATTAGTGGCGTTGAATGGGTCTGAATGGGACGCGCGCAGTACCCCCTACGGAACTCAAGTGTCGTGATATGCTCCTAGAAAGGGTTGGAATTCTTCTGCCTTTAGGAGGTAGCAATGCATTGCTGGGAAATCAAGGAACGAAATGACGGCGGTGAAAGGGTTGTATTCGCAAACCGTTAACCGTTCTCCGCGTCGCGACTTTGAACGTTGCTAAGTCGAGAGGAAGCCTCCGAGATTCGTCGGCAAACACGGCCGAGTTTGAGGCTGGAGGGGTGGGAAACCCCAAACGGCAACACTTTGCCGGTAGTCAAGACCAGAGATGGGGTATGCAGCGAAGGGGGTTGCGGAGAATAAATTTTGTACTCGATCGCCGTGGCCCCCGCCGTGAGGAGGAGAGCGGGAAGAGCTAGAGAAGGCGTCTATATTCTTGGTAGTTGGTGGTGCTCCTACTCAATTTGCATCAAACTATGGAGAGACAACCGTTCCTCCACCCCCGGAGCCCAGCCCCTCGCGTAGCTACCGTTCTAGCACCTGATGGAGCTGTGCTCCCACCCCCTTCGACGTTCTACAGTCGAGACTAACGCGTTTAGCAGAGACTCGAACCCCTAATCAGATCTTCCAACGGCACCGGGGTTTCTAAGGTGCTGCTAAGTGTGAAGTTAATGGAGTCAAGACGTTGCTCCTTCGCGCCGAGGCGTTTGCTCTTGTACGCAGCTAGGCAGTTTCACGGCAAGCACGCCTTTCCTTCAGTTCGTACATAAATTCCAATCGTTTAGGACACGCCGGACTCAGTGAATGTATTCGCCAAAGCGGGGAACGATTTTCCAGTTTATCGACGCAGAAGGAATATACGATTTTTACACGAAATATTTAATGCAGCCGGGGGCGTATTTATACGCTGTCTGGCATCAGAGCTTATCTCGGCCGTCACGATGTCTCATATCGGGCCGCTTTATTTCGATAATGGTTGCTTACCTAGCGCGTTCTCCTGTTAATTAATTCAGACTGTCGGGGTATCAGGGAACTGTGACGCGCTAATTCGATCAGAAGTGAATTCGCTCGCTTCGGTGGCGAGGGCTCGTCGCCGGCAAGCGTCAGGGGAAGCTTGTTGCCTTTGCTTCCAAGACAGATTTACCCCCGGTAGACGGTTGACGTCGCTATCTAAATGTCGCTCCAGAAGCACGTCGGAATGCCACTCGATAATACACAATGGGGGGCGTCTCGAATCGTGAGTCATTCAACGGTGAACGGTGACGTGGAAATGTATCGCCGATTTCTGCATCGTGTCGTGCGTCGCATCCACGTCAAAACGAGAGTATATAAACGCACAGACTCGAGTGTACTGCTTAAAAATTTATGGCCGAAACATCGTACGGCGTATCGCCACGAGTAGATCGCATCGAGATGAATAAGTAGCCGGGTAGATTTCGCGAATCGAAAGTGGAAGCTCTCGTGTAGCCAGGCTTCGTTTTGATATTCCGTCTGGGTATTCAGCCGTGAAGCACGCGGAGGGAGCATTCGTCTTTCTATTAATTTCTATGCGGCGTGAAATTACGCGCCGGCGACCCTAAGCCATATTAATAACCCAGATTACGAAGGAAATTAAGACAGCGATGGGTCGCTGATACCTTCAGGAGCGCGGCTTTGTTGCCTTCGGCCGAAGGGGTTGAAGCGGCGGGATGAGACCGCGATATTTCTGCGTGACACGCTCCCGCTTCGCGTCGCTGTCCCAGCGTCCTTTAATGTCCCGTCTTATCGAACAATTGCGTCGCATTACTCTTCGTTCCGTCCTGGAGAACGATCATAATTTCTTTTCCCTCGAAGCCCCGTAACGCCTCGTGCTGCTCCTTCTTTCTTCTCGCCGGCATATACTTGGGCGTTATGCTAATACACGGTTTCCATTAATATGTAACGAGCCCCGGCATGAGAGAAAACAAGAACGGAGCGCGTTATCGTAAATATTCAGACGAAGAGTGGCCCGTGCTGTTCATGTTCAATCGGCTCTTCGTATCGCGAATCGATCGGCAGTCGGGCCCGCCCCCGTGGCTGGAGAGAAAAAGTTCCGAGGCAAAGCGCAATCACATCAAAGATTATTTCCGCCAATAAAACGGAAGCCGAGTTTCGTCAGGGAGGAGGGGGATGGTACGAATCGTTCTCGGTCGCGGAACAAGACGGGGACAAGAACCGCGCTAAGAAAACGAGCAGGGGGAGGACCGGGAGGTCGAAGCAAAGATAGAACGGGGGTGGAACGGTGGCAGCGTGAGGTTAACCGACAAGCTTGGCAATAAATCTGCCGTTCGCCCGAAGCAGGTACTTATCAGTTCTCCAGGATCACTCGCGACATCACTGACTGCGAGAGAAGCCTGGCGGGCCCTCATTTCTTGAAATTGACGGCCGAGTTCCAAGCGAGACCGTCTTCCTTCGCTATGTCTGTCATAAACTTTCTCATTCTCGATTTTCTCCGCTGTGGATTAATCCCCCTACTCGTCTGTGGCAACGGTAGACCACCAAGTCCATCGAATAAGCATTTAGCGTTTCACCGTTAGCGATCGCAATTTCTTAATGCGGAAATTAACGTCCAAGTGTTACAAGGAAACGCTGCGACGTGTCTAAACGGAAATCACGGGGGCCGTTTCGACGCGCGATTATCTGAGTTTCCCGGAAGCGCATTGACTGGATAGGCGGGCATAACCGTATGGATGGTGGGCACGATCGATGCCCATTTCGAAAGGCTAAGCTCCCGTTCTGCATAATTGCCAGTTAACGGCCACGAACTATAACGCGCGCGCGTCCACCTGCAACCGTCTGCCTGCCCGCAGAGATCGATTCCTTTTTTAATCGACGCACGAACTAAAGTCCGCTGTGGTAGCCCGAGCCACTGGGAAATTGACAAAACAACTTTGGGCAGGGCGAGAATTTAATTAGTGAGCGTAATGAGGTAACCTGCCAATTACGGTATCGACCCATAGTGAATTGATCCGGTCATAAGCACGCACTCGTGGCCATCGATGAGCATCGTCGAGAAGTACGCTGCCGTACTCCATAATTCCAGATAAACTCCGGCTAATTTGAATGAGCCGATGTAGGGGGAGCGTATTCGAGAGGCTATACCGGAAGTGGAGGACCTAGGTCCGTTAAGTCGGCTCGGTCTACGAGCTGCCGAACCGTGAAGAGGGAGCCATGGCTGATTGTGAATTACGATGCTGTTTAAGTATCCATCGTTAAGTAGCCCGTGGCGGCGTAACCGGTCGAAACTTCTATCCGCCGAAATCTTCCATGTGCCGCGTATCGAATATCGAAGTTATCGAGCGGCTGTAGCCGTAACCGTAACTGTAGCCGGCGGGCATTGTCTAGGCTCCGTTTGCCACGTTACGCGTCGTCATTTCCTGGACACCCTCCGGCTGATATACCGTGAACTATCGAAGCATAAAAATATTTGAAGCGCGGACAATTCATCTCGTTTTCTTCAACAATTTTCCAGCGCGAGGGAGAGCGCAAATCAAAGTAGTTTTCTCAGGTTTCGCATGAATGGCGGCTGGACCCGTGGATGATTGAAAATTTCGCGTCAGCCTCCAGTGACGCGTGATCGGTTGGCGTTTTACATAGAATGCGGGCGAACACGGTCGAATAGAGCGTGCTGTACAAATGTGCGGGATGTTTAAAAAGCGGTGATTCAATTTTACGCACGAAAGAGAGTGCGCTGCCTTCGATGCATGGCCGAGCGCTGTGGATGACAGGGATGCCAGTGACGGTGTTGACGTTCCTGTAATTTGGCTGGAAAATATCCAAAATCGTTGGCGTAATTCAACCGGAAACCGTGGATTGTTTCCATGTTAATCCTGTCGTTAAAATCAATTTTAAAGCGGTCCCGGCGAGTCATTTATCCGACGCGCCCGCGGCCATGATCGAAGCGATGATGGAAACCGTTACGCGACGCCAAACGCTTGGCCGCTTTGTTGTCATACCATATCCCGATTTCATTAATCCCTTCTTTCTCGCGAGCGCACGTAAGCGAAGGCCTCCCGCGTATTGTAGTCGGTAGACGGATCGAGTGTATCCCGGAACGGATTTAATAAATTGCACCCCACGGCGGAATAATACGACCCCTCTCCGTGGAAGGGTTATGAATGTAAACCTTGAAATTAAGCTCACAATTAAAGAGATCCATAGAGCCGATTTAAACCGGGCGAAACTCATTAGATGACTTACGCGCGACGTTCATGCTCCTAAGCTTGATCGATCTTCTCTCAAACGCCTCGTGGATTAAACTCCCGCGAAACAAGCCGCTCGAGCTGTCCAGTTTTTTCAATACACCTCGCACAGTTTGAAAGGGGTGCGCCGCTCGGTTCAGGTCCTTTTGAAATTCGAGGGTAGGATACGTGGGAGGCTTAATCAACAAATTGGTCCCCGAAGAGTTCTCCGACGCGGGACTGTGAACACGGATAATTCAAACTTGCACGGGCCACGGTTTAATTACCAAATCTTGTACGAACTTGGCCGCAGGACTTGCTACTGCGAACTTCTTGGCTTGGTTAATGTACGGGAAACCGCGCTTTATCATCGCGTGGCGAAACCTAGGGCCAATGTAATTCGTATCGAGACCGGAGGAGAGCAACGGGGATGATAATTTCGCTGACAGAGTTGCTCGGCGTGTTCAGGAAAAGAAAGCCGGGTTGGGTTCCTCATCCTGCAACTTATAGGTCCGGCTAACGTCGTTATCTCGCTTAGAGCAGCTTGTTTGACTTCTAACGGTCTCCTTCTGACCGGTAGCACTTGATAACTGAATATCCTGAATATTCTAGAGGGGAGAAGCAGGGAGAACTAGAGAGAGAGAGAGAGAGAGAGAGAGAGAGAGAGAGAGAGAGAGAGAGAGAGGGACTGAGTTCTGGTAGCGGGCTTAGTTAGCCTAATCCTTTCTGTGGGTCGGCTTTGCATTAAGCAAAGTCCATCAACTTGGCGCAAAGCTGAAGAGTTTCGAAGACTGTCTACGGTCGGGCATTAATATAGTATTATTAATAAAAAATAATTTATGAAAACTTCATCCCTGTTGAGCAACGAAAATAATCGTGCGGCATCTGCCTCTGTCGGCCTTTTTCCTTCTCTATTATAGACGACTCTGTCGAACGCTAGAAATGAAAGGGAGAAGGGGGTTAATTCTTAGGAGCGAGGTAACGGCCATATTTCTCAATAAACAATAAATCAGCGAGGGCGCCGAGTAAGGTATAACGCCCTCTCTTATAGATCGCTTTTCTTCTTTCCTCGTCCCGTGACACATGTCTTTACTCGCTTTTGCCCTTGCCCTTTCATTCCAGCCTGCCTTCCTTGCCCCCCTCTCTCCGCGCCCCTCTCCCCGTTGCCTTCTGAGTCTCCGAGCCCCATTAATCTATGGTTATCTACGGCTTGCGCCGGATAAGTGCGTCGGAATGAGCCATTTCACCCTTGGGAGTTCGAATCCATCCTGTACCCTCGAAGAGAAGGCCATCCATAGACTGGCCCTTGGGCATCCTCTTTTACCCTCGTGATGAGGTGTGCAGAAACTTTGTCCTTAACGAGATCATAATGACAATACCGAGACGATGAACGTTTCGCCACGCAGCGAGTATCTGAATTTCGCCGTCGCCCTTCGATATCATCGCTACGAGCAATTTCTTTTCGTCCCGCAGAGATTCGTGGCTACCTGTGGCCGGTATAAATAACGGAGACCCTGGCGAGATGGTAGAAATTGTATAACGTCAGCGGGTCGGGATCGTCGAGTCTTTAAAGTCGCCACGTGCGTCCACGCCAGCTCCTCTCTCGCAGTGAATAATGCTCGTGGGTTATCTTTTCACCTTCGAGCCTCATAAGTAAAGCGGAAAGCCTCCCCTGACTGTCGGTAGTCCGACCTAACGAACTAAAGAACAACTTTACTTTACATGCGTTCAAGCAACCCCTGGTTCTCCCCCATCCCGTCTGAACCTCGTCGTCGTCGGCGGCGACGACGTCGGGCATGCCCTTATCGCCGGGAAAGTTAAGTGGAAGAAAATGCGTCTTCTAAAAACGGGGAGATGCCGAGTAAAGTTGAAATTGATGCACTGGACGGGACCCTGAACCCACGAGCTTTACGTTGCCGGCTCGTTGCAAGCTGCTCCCACAGGGAACTTCCTAAAGTTCCCTCGACGGACACCAATCTATTATCTTGCTCCTTCGCGACAAGTCCATAAAGAAGCAGGGCTTCTTATCAATCCGACACAAATACGTCAGCCCGCTGTGAAAATAACTCGCGGAAAGGTTAATTAATCAGCGAATATATTATCATCGCACTAGGAGGAATCTTTAACAAGGTTTAATGGACACCACGGCGTGGAGATAACCGATATCGACATACCGTGAATATCGTATCCTTTACGACTGTCACAAACGATCCGAATGGACGGCAGGCTGTCGAGAACGGCGCGAGTTATACGCTCTATAGGCGTTGTTATTGCAACCGAATAGTCTAGGTTCCCGAACTGACGTTGGACGTGACAAGTGATATTATACCAGAGTCGTCTGACTCGGCTGCAGCCCACTAGATATGTAGTAGATACGGGTTGTCTGCCGCAGACGCTCTGTAACTCAGAAACCAATGTGTCACGCGGGCACGGGCTTCAGATTGCGCCTTAAGTTCCGTCGCGACCTGCCCCAGGCAGACACTTTACCGCGACACATTGTTTCGCTCCAGATGTTTACCGATTAACGAGTAACCATGGAAGAGGCATTCCCTTCGCCCTGTCATTATGAAAAGAATTTCTTCCATCCAACAGTAACGTTGCTGCATCGTTTCGCTGTTACGCGTGATCGTGACGAAGCACTGGAAGCGCAGATTATAAATCGTGGCGGTCGGTGGACAGGCTGATAGAGGGGTAGGTGGGATCGGTCGATAAATTGGGATTTTATTATCGCTAATAACCATCCGAAATTATTGTCTAGTGATATTTACACCGAGGTTAACCTCCACCGCTGCACGCTCGACCGCGTGCATGCACAGATACCCGTTCGGCGCACACGCGCGCACGTAGGGGGTGGTTTCGCGCGTCGACGAACACGCGCTTTTCGTGATCGTATTTTCGCCATTATTTACGCGTCGCGTGCATACGGTTTTCGCTTCTACGCGGGGGCTTACGAATGTTTATCGGCAAAAATTAACGGGCAATTTGTACCGGGCGCATTGTCGCCGGTAATTATTATTTTATCGACGGTCACGCGCGTACGCGGCCGATCTCTCGCCTTCTCATTATTTATCGCCCTCCCCCCCTCCCCTTCGATTCCACCACCGCCAATCCCCCGCGCTCGCTCCGTTTTCCAAGAATTCGCTTAGCGGGCAAACGTAAATCCGCGCGATATTATCGCGCAACCGGCTATTAAAGCATTCGTCGCATAGTTCCCCCGAGCTAATTTGGAATTAAAGTTTCCTTTTGCCCCAGCGCCGCGTTTCTGCGATTACGCGGGGCCAGATTTCCGTTACGCCCTCAATTTATTAGCTGATAGGATACTCGTGTTTAGTGCTATCGGCAGCCTTGTTCCGAGTCTGTATATAACCTTCACGCTTCCCTTGTGGTCGGAATCATTGGCATGTACTACTGCGGCTGCTAACCTCTGGAACTAGGGGATCCTTTTCTTTTTTTATTAGATAACGACATTTCCTTTTTGAGAGGCAATAAAAAGATCTTTAAGAATTAAATATTGCTATTGAATCTTTCGATAATTCTCTTTAAATTTCGTCGAAAACGCGCAATTCCACGGGGACATTGAACGTGTTACAGCCGCGTGACGCGTTCCGCGGGCTTTCGTTTCCGGTAACGTCGTCCAGACGCGTAACAGCACGGCCGTCAGCCCGCCGCGCAGTTTTTAATAATTGGCCCGGCTCATGCCAAGTCATGCACGGGGGAGAAAAAAATTACATTTCGCGGCACGCTGCCTGTTGTTTATAAACGCGCGTTGCAGCATGCAAACAAATGATGTTTGTAAAACACGACACCGGCGGGCGTCTGGCCTATACCATTGTACGACGGACGGTTTACAGCGGGATCCGTAGAAAGGAATTTCTCGCGACAGGGGAACGGGAACCGGCGCAACGACGCGGGAAGAGTCGCGAGCCCTGCCACGGATACACTCGATTATATTTCGATTATGGTTATAGTAAATCTAAGCGCGGCGGGGGTAGATAGCCCAAGGGTAATCGCATTAATTTCTATAACGACATTCGCCGCGGTGCGGCAATTTCGGTATCGTTTTATCGGCGGCCGCGTAACGCGGGTGCGCGCGTACGTCTCTGTGCCGTGTGTGACGGCGTCCGCGCACACCAGCGCGCATCCCCTGTCCGCTTCAGCTAATTTCGTGTTTGCTCGATTAATTTCCCGCGTTTAACGGAATTTGATGTTTCGTTAATTATTCTGTCGTGCGCGCTTTATACAGCCCGCACGCGGCGCCCACTCTCCGGCGCTCGTTCTCTACTTTTGCTCGCGGCCAAGTCTGCTGTGACCCGCTAATACCCATCGATAATCTCATTGACAGCTGCCGCGAATGCAATTTCTAGGCATTCTCCTTTTTACCAGAGCGATGCGAACTTCGCTTTCGTGCACAGTGGTGGTTTCGAAATGTCGTGATCTACATACGTGATAGTGTGGCAGGGAAGTGCACTCTACATCGTTAGGAGTATATACGTAGAAAGAGTCAGCCAAGCCCCTTACTAGGAACACGATTCGGTTGATGATGGAACCGCGCAATTTTTTTTATGTAGATCGAAAGTATATGTCACCGCGGTCACAAAAATGTAAATTGAAGATGCTCCCAAAAGCTGGTCTGACCTTGAAAAGTCAACAAAGGTGGAACAGGGGAGAGAAGAAAAATGAGGGAAAGAAAATGACAACACCGTCTGTTGAAATTTAATTATCTCTATTATATGAAAATACATTATATTAAATGAATGATAATAGATTAATGATAGATAACAATTAGAAAAAAATTAATGATAATACTATTGAAATCACAGCAGTGGGTAATTAACCATTACATTTATGATAATCTTGTCGGCAAGAAGGTTTAAATAACTGATTGAAGCAATAATAATTTTCACAATGACTGCAACGAGCGAACACTGTTTCTTTCATATCTTGACCAACGAGACAGTCGAAACATGTCACTGCAAAGACTGATCGACAGATTACACATATACTGCGCGACACTATTTTTTGCCGAATGTATGATTATGTACAGATAAATTGAAAAATAAATGCCCAGAAAAGGCATAAACAATTTTCTTAAAAATCATGTAAAAAGTAAATAAGACGAAGAATTATTAGTTAGAAGAATATGTCGTATTGTACCAAATGTAAGAATTAGTAAACAAGTGATAATTCAAAGCAACAAACTTTCTCGTCAAAAAATGTGTCGCAATAAATTAGCCCTCGTTATAAGTTTTCTAAAGTTGTATGTAAATTCCGTGTGTTCAGATTGTTTTCTTTGTCTTATTTACTTCTTACATGATTTTTAAGAAAATTGTATATACCTTTTCTGGGCATTTATTTTTCAATTAATGGATTCATAATCATATATTCGGCAAAAATTGTATGTGTGATCTGTCGACCAGTCTTTGCAGAGACATGTTTCGACTGTCTCATTGGTCAAGATATGAAAGAAACAGTGTTCGCTCGTTGCAGTCATCGTGAAAATTATTATTGCTTCAATCAGTTTCCTAAATCTTCTTGCCGCCAAGGTTATCATAAATGTAATGGTTAATTACCCACTGTTGTGATTTCAATAGTATTATCATTAATTTTATTTATTATCATTATTTTTTTTCTAATTGTTATCTATCATTAATCTATTATCATTCATTTAATATAATGTATTTTCATATAATAGAGATAATTAAATTTCATCAGACGGTGTTGTCATTCCATCCCTCATTTTTCTTCTTTCCCCTGTTCCACCTTTGTTGATTTTTCAAGGTCAGACCAGCTTTTGTGAGCATCTTTAATTTACATTTTTGTGATCGTGGTGACATGTATTTTCGATCTATATAAAAAAATCTGCGCGATTCCATCATCAACCGAATAGTATCCCTAGTTAGTAAATGCACCTTTGCGTTAGGCGTCACGTAGGTACATCAGCCAGTTCGTTCTTTCGGAGAAAATCATGAAGGAATCACGGCCGCGCGAAGATGCACGCGATGAAATATTAAAGGAGGTACGAAAACGCGGGTTTTCGTTGTGGCGGTACGCTGACATTAGCCGGGGTGAACTAATCGCGACGTGTCAGAGTGATATGGGGTATGTGTACGCCGTATACGAGAAGAGTTTAATGCCCGGTTTAAGCCGTGCGAGGCTTAGGTACGTCCATTTTCTAACAAGGCCCCTAAACCGGAGATTAAGCCATCACTTTGCATGAGAGCGCTTCAAAAATCCGAGGCTTAAAGCTAGGCACCGGTAGCGCTATCAACGAACGTCGGCAACGACTGCGAATTAATTATGACGCTAAGAGCTGTCCAGCCTCTTGCTTCTGATAGCCGATTCGTTTTGCTGGTCTTTTTGTCCCTCGCCACGTTCATCCACCTTTCTAGACGGCTGAGTTCTACTACATGCTAAATGATCCCCTGGATTATTCTTCCTGCTTGAATCTCGAATTAAATGTTCCCCAAGAATAAAATCTTCTGACTGGACAGCTGTAGAAAACAGCATGGTGCTCGATCTAGAAACAAACTCCAAGGTCTTTCTGATAAACACGGTTTTTACTCGGAACCCCCATTTTCTCCCGTCAATGCGGGAAAACACGTCACTCATTTTTCAATCGAAATTGATGTTAGAGCAACAAGAGGAAAGATACACGTTGACGTACACGCAGTCACAGCCGGCTACGTTACGCAGCTCCATTATACATATACATACCTAGCTCTCGTTTGTACAGGCATCGGGGGCGTAGGGTGCAGGGGAGTTCGTAATGGGGGACGGTGTGGGCGCGTGTACACGCTGGCGTGTGCGTACGCATTTACGTGCTACGTTGCCAATGATTTATGTATACCGCTAATTACCAGCATGCACTGCACTGTTTTATCCGGCGATCATAGTTTTATTAGGCCAACCTGTGCATTGCGGTATTGTCAGTGCCAAAAGCACCGCCGGCGAACAATCCGTGCCGGCTGTGTGAAATGTGCCACGTTCACGGTCCGCGCGATCGATTAACCGGAAAAGATTCTTGGCTATCCAGATTTCAATCACGACCCGGCGGTCCCACGTTGTTGTAAAAATCGTTCGAGCCCGAAAACATAGAGTTTGCTCAACATTCGGAAAGACTCCAACCCTCTCTTTTTCGCGGCAGAACTGTTAATATTGGGATTTCTCAGAGCGGCGATTGCTATTTATTTTCAATCGGAAATCGTTATTGATTCAACGAAAGCAATTTCTTCGTTGCTCCCCGGCTCGGTAAATGAAGAAATTGGTATCCCAGTTTTCATTTCGTACGTTCCAATTGCACGGGCGTGTCCGTGCACCTGCGTGCTTTTTCCTTCGCCCCGGCCATGATAATCGTGACGTTTTATTTGGTATCTTCGGTTCAGCTACGCGCCCTTTACCGAACCTGTTGCCATACGACCACAATGTTCAATTTGTATCGGTTATCGCGTTCAATTAAACTCGCAGGAGTTTTTGGCACGGATTACCATGCATAGCCGCCACTGTGCCGTATCGATGTAACACAAGGATACACGTGTAACCGTGAAATGGTCGCCATGACGCGCGATCGTCCGTATCGCGGTCTTGGCTATCAACCGTCGTTTATTTCACCGGTGACACGGAAGCGTTTAACTTCCTGTTCAAATGACGATTCCAGGACGGGTGGAGTTACGAATGAAAAATCGACTGCTCCCTTCAGTTACAGAACTGAAATCAAACACTAAGTAGGTATTCTGAAGCTTCTTACAATTTCATTTTTAATCATCCTTATCGAGCACGCGAGTCAGGGTCGCGCGGCATCGCGGGTCTAGGATTAATGCAACCTCGTTACGTGCTGCACCGTGCAACTTTGGATATCCTGCAGACTGGTACATCGTTGCACCAGAGAATCTGCCGATCGTTCAAGTAATTCGATCCTCCATGTCACGGGTTTCATTTATAATCGAGCCGGAACGTCTATTACTACGGGTTTGCGTATCGCGGCAGGCGCGGAGGTGCGTGTGCGTTCGGCTGCGTTCGGCTACACAGTTTTCGAAGGCAGTTTCGACGAAGGGGGATGAAACGGCTGGCTAAAAGAGGGGATAGGGTGGTGGGTGTTGGTGTTGGGGTGAAAAGGGGGCGGCAGGGTGTCTATCGGTGCCGCTACCGGAGCCGGCAATGCGAGTCTAGGTTATCCGATGACAAAGCTGGTTCGGCTCGTGCAACGTGGCCCTCGGCACGTCGGATTATCACCATTGAAAATGGTGCAACTGAAACCCCACTGTTCGGATGCAGCGGCGCTTGAACGCGATACGCGGCAAGCTTTGCATCGAAAGCCGGAAGCGAATTCCTTGTCTGTGCTGTGCATTTATTGGCGATCACAGAACTCCGTCCGGTGTTGTTTTTCCCCCGTTGTCAAAAACTCGCCTGTGATCAATGTTTTCGGCGTACGGTTACCGCGTCGATCCATCCTGGATCCTTCGCAGGGTGTACGGGAAAAGTTGCCTGTGGAACAAACGTTTCCGGTAGCAGCAAGTCGAAACGCTGGCGAGAAATTCCCGCCGCCGAGCGTTGCCGCCAATAACGGTTTCGGCAGGAGCGATGAACGCGCGGAGATAGAGAGCGACGATCGCAGGATTCTTCCAGGTCGCTCGAGCCCTGGGTGGCTGGCGAGCGAGGTAAGGCGAACCACCCTCCGGGGGGTTGTAGCTAAATTGGCGGCAGTATATTACCGGTCAGACTCCCGCATTTAATTTGAATATAATCGTGGAAGGAGATCTCAGGAGCTCGGGGGCACTTCGCGACGCAGAACTGCGTGACGGTGACCGGAAGTGCTCCCGGGACACCGGAAACAAAATGGCCGCTCCCTTCTAACGCAGCTCGCCTCTTTCCACCCCTTGCACGACCATCCTGCCCCACACCTACCTACGCCTCTCTTCGCTACCCTCCCCGAAGAGCGTGAATTCGTAACGCGAAGTTGACTTTGCATTGTGCGACTTTGCGCCGGTATCGCATCGAACACCAAAATGCTCGCCCGTCTTCGAGCTTACACGCGTGCTGGCGTGGCCGCCCATTAGTCACAAGGAATGGTCGTAGAGTGGACATGGTGCTCCCGCCGTAATTTTTCGCCGGGCGGGCGTTTCGATGGTTCGCGAAATCGCGCACAGAAACGTTTCTATTAATGGTCGCGCCGTTCCATACACGTACGAGGGAGTTTAATGATTTTCGAGTAATTACAAGCCCCGGCGATGACTCGCGTGGGAATGCAGCAGGGCAGCCAGTTCGATAAGCGCCGCGAAACAATAACAATTAAACCGGCCCGACTCGTAATGCCTAAATACAATATAAGCACGAACAATGAACTATACTGCTGCGAGGGAGGAGCTGTGGAGCCATTCAACAATGTCTGCCGTGCTTTCGTAGACAAAAGACGGGCTTGAAGTTTCGTCGGCGCTTGATCGTGAATTGAAGAAGCTTAGGCGTCTAACGTCTTGTACCGAGTCAACTCGACAATGTTCAAGCAACTTTAATTGCCACTCATCCATTTATCATGGCGTCTTCCGAAAGTTTCCGATCGCTCCCGAGAAGGGTGTAGACTCTATTAAAGAAAAGCCACCCGAAACACAAATAATCGTCTACAAAGATAAGAGGAATCTTCAGCCAGCTTGTCACGTGCAACTCGCCGGAGGGGAGGAGGGGGCTGTATCTGGAAGACGCGGGATTCTCGGTAATTATGTCGGTGACTTTTATTGGCACCGTAAGCTCGACGGACGTACCCGTTAATGGATAAACGGAGTTCTTTTATCGGGCTTTACATCTCGATGGTAGAGAGCACGTTAGAGGGAGAGGGGCGATCGAGAGAGGACGGGAGAGGAGGAGAGAGGACGAGAGAGATGGAGGCCTACCCTTACGAGTTTACGATGTACGACTCGGCTTAGGAGCGTATGATTAAACAACTCAGGTGTTTTATGCTCGGCCCGTGGAGATCGCGTGACCCAACGGCCACATCCGTTTCCGTTTTACCTACGGTCAACCGCTTCGACCCCTAACCAATGGTTCGCCTTAAGGGTTGCACGTTACCTTCGACCACGAAAGAAAGTATACTTTCGACGTATCTTTAAGCAGTAATCGGCTTCGCTCGATAGTCACGTGGCGGCCAGGAGCATGCCGAGCCTGGTAACCTTTACCCGTGCCTCCATGCCTGCCTTTCCTTCCATCTTTCTTTTTCCTTTTACCTCTCGTACCTTTATTCACTGTCGCGTTGCGATAGCCGAGCCGCTTACACGGTAAAAAACAGAGAGGTTCTATTTATAATAGCGGATTACATTTTAAATTCAGCAAGAACGTGTAACTCGGTTTCGAGTGGAGGGCCGGCTAATCTGACGACGATCGGGCGGGATTTCTATTTACGTGTACCCCCGTCCTTTGTATCCAGACGATGCACGGTAGATATACTGATATCGAGAGACGGAATGGCTGCCTGTTAATTCGAGGCGGAAGCACTCGTAGCAAGAAAGGTCAGGCGAAATGCCGCAACCTGACATTAGCTGGCGCGAAATGCCGCGTCAACCACCCTCGAATTCGGCCCTGGCCAGGCAAAAACGAGCTCTCCTCCCAATTACTTTCGAAGCCGTTGCACGATCGATGTGTGCTCGTTAATTGCCGCGTATCGTTCGCCGCCCAATACTCCCGAAATAATTCCAGCAGGAAAATTAATTAATCCGCTAATTTCGGATTATCGGGGGCAGAGCTACGCGGAAACGTCTCTCACTCCGGGCATTTGCCCCCTGCCCACCCGGGATTCGTTAGTTCCCCGGGAAATTAGTGGGCATGATTTGCATCTGACGTACACCTCCAGGCACCTACACGTCGCTCGCATAGTTCGCAACTCTCTGACTTTCCACTCGGATCTCCTCTCCTGCCGGGTGTCTCAACACCCCTCCGTGGCCCTCTCACGTCAATTACGCCCGTCACGGAAGGGAATTTCAGAAAGCTTCTTCGTTACCCCGCATAATGGATCCATTTTTCAGGAATTTCAGTCTTCCTGGGATGTACACGCGTCAGCTGCTCTCCCTTTGGCTCGTAAAAAAATAGGGAAAACTTACGCAATGAACTAGTAGCACCACCGGGAATTTCTTTTTTCTTCACCGTATTTCGACGGACGTTTCTTGCGTGAAGCCGATGGCTCAGATGTCGCCAGATGGCAGAAGGAGAAATAAAGGTGTAGGGTTGTAATTAATTTAACTTCATTACCGGCCCCGTCACGAAAGCATGGCGCTTACTCGCGGCTTCCCGATTCTTGGCGTCGATTATCCTCATCCGGCGGATTCAGCGAGGTGTTCCGACTTAAACACAGACTCGAACGAGTTTCAGCTTAACTTGGTTGTTGTGAATAAGTAAGCGAAGTGTTGCGAAGTGCTGCGGAAGTTTAGCCGAGCCCCCTCCCCCCGCCCCCCTCTCTGCCGTAGGGCCGGGGTTGGCGCGAATTAAATTGTTATACGGATGAGCTGCCACGACGAATACTTCGCAGAAACCGTCGACTTTCCCGCCACCCTCGAGTGTGAATGTTTAATCACCGCCTCTCATTATATTCAATAAAATACCACCGCCGCTACGTCTGAAACTACACCCGGTATCCTGACGGCGGCACCGATGGTGAAACTCCTCCCGCGAATAACAGCTTCTACAGTCTGCCATTTAAGTTACTTGCAATGTTCGTTGCGCAATGGATCGTAGGTATACATCTTGATTACTCCTTACCTGTAATTACACTGTTGGCAAGCGAAGCATTCCAAGTGATAGACGTTCGTCCTCGCCCTCATCACCAGCTCGACGGCTGGTATAGTCTTGTTGCAAGCCGCGCAGTGGCCGGTGTTTCCGTAGATCCTGTGCAATCCAGAGGAAAGAAGGAGAGAGATCAATAACTTTATTATGGCAAGTGCTGGATGCGTATTGGTTTCCAACGATATTGGCTCTCGTTCCCCACAGGGCACGCGACATTACGTCATTCCGTTTGGAGAAGAGATCCGCGTGTCCCTCGTGTCGATGACATTATAGAGAGGAGGACTTTTAGTTGGCGGCGGAATGGGGACCAACAAGCTCACGACCACCACGAATATGCCATCTTCAAATATTAGGCCATTAATAAAGGCTACGGTGATTCGATAGCGGGCACTCCTCGCAGACGCGCCACCTGCGCGTTCTCCCTCGGGATTCGTAACCTCAACACGGTTTATTGGTTCGTTCTTGTTTATATGGGACGTGGATGTATTCAATAAGGGAAACTCATCTGTAAAATTCGATTTGTTACTTCCGTTCGGCTCGTCCGAGCCGTCTGTAGGCGAGCGCGCCATCTCTTCTCATTTCCTTATTGCCCTTCACTGGCTTCCTGCACGAGAATATAAAATCGGACGACATAAAGTCATCAGGACGCGTGAAAAGGTCGATCAAATTTGATGTTTCCAACCTCTGGAAATCCTTCACGTTTTTGCCATAGGTTCTTACATGTGTAGACTAACAAGCATGGGTAGGTAAGAGTTGCAATAAGTCACCGTAAATAGTTTGGAAAAGGTTTGAAGATGGGGAAAAATGTCTGTGTTGGAACAATCACATTTTCTCTGAAATTGGCGTACTTTGCCTCACTTTGACACTTTTTCTACGGATAAGAGTTGACTTAAATGTAACTAGTTAGGTAGTTATAGAGAGTCGTATCACCTGAAATTCTTTTTTACATCCCTTACGTACTGAATAAAATGATCCATTGCGTAACATTTCTTTGATGTCACTTAAGTTTTTTTGCAACATTGTATTTTCTTTACCATTTTGTTATGCAACCGAAGAAACATTTATACTGCAGAAATGGTAAAAAAAAAAACAAGTGTAAAAAGTTAAATAGCGATGACCTTGTAAGTTTTACATAATGGAAATTGGACCGAGAGTATAAATGTCGTTTATAAGAGTAATTCGTTATCCTAGAAAAAAAATAATACCATAATCAGATTTTACGGCTAAAAAAAAACACTAAAACCGTTCGATTTATAATGAATAACGTGTAAACAACAGGGATATGAATTTAGTTCGCCTTTTTACGCGTCCGGACCCCTGTGCGACGAGATACTTGGCGGAGAATGGAGCCACAATGTCACTCTCGGTAAATAGATGCCGCGATTGTACGCCTGTCGTTCCTGGCAAAGTGGGAAACAGAAACGGATCAACTCACCTCACATAGTCCCTCTTGCACAGTATGTGATTGGCCCTTATGAACAGCGACGAGCCGACTTCGATGAGTCTGCAGTCGCAGCAGCTGCATTTCAAGCAGTCCTCGTGCCAGAAGGTATCCAACGCCCTCAGCAGGTACCTTTCGACAGAAGAACGTATTCGTCTCGATTGGCTTGATTCATCTAGCCTCGCGAAAGGGCTGCAAGGATTTACGCGATCAATCAGAGCAGTTTACCTTTCCGTGATGACTTTGCCGCAGCCAGCGCATTCCTGTTGCGCGGCCACGTTCTTGCTCGGCTCGCTTTTGCTCACATCCATCATCATTTTATTACTCATTGGACGTCTGCCTCGTTACCTGCGCCAACGGAACAAAATCTTGATTGATTATTACGATTCGGCGCGAGCACGGGGAACAATAACGCCCGGCAATTAATACGAACAACGATTATTATATTGTACGGGGGCCAATTAATTTTCGCGCGACCTCGATCCACACTCGATCAGCTTACGCGGTAAATCACCGGGGTAACCAGATCGGGAATGAGTAATCGCGTTTGCGTGCTTTTAACAAGTTTCACCGGCATCTGGCACTAGGACGGCGGCCTGTCTATGAGCAATTAGAGTTACAGGTTCAGAATTTAACGGCGCGGTTAGTGCCATCTGTGTCCATTCAGCGCGGGGGTGGCTTTCCTCCTGCCCACGCTCCCGTCTCTTTCTCGCGGTGCGGTCAGAGTTTAGAATCGAATTAGTTTGACCCTCTCCCCACACTTATTGCGCGTTTAAGCGCCACCGGCTCTGAAACAACCACCAGCTTGTCGGGCAACGGCTGCCGCGAGCTTCCCGATAAACATTAATTGTTTTCGCCCGAAGACGTATGTATAATCCTCCCCTACGATCCCGTCCCACCGAAATTTCCAGGGTTTAACGTTTATTTAATCGGCGCCGCGTGCGCCCCTCTCTTTCCATTCATTTTATTAGCTAATCACGGCTATTGAAACTCGAAAGTATAATACCCTCCTTGTGGCAAGAAATATAACGATCCACGACGGAGAAAGGGTGCAAATAACTCTGCCCGAAGCTTCATAGAGAAGTTGCAAATTATTAGGTTACTAGACTCTACAATTTCGTACAAATTCCTGCGAGGTGGTTACTGTGCGCAACATTGCAAACGACAAACTGGAGGAACAAGCACAGTTTCAGCTAGACCTAAGGCTTGGAGTCTATCCGCGACTCGAATCACTTTAACGTCCACTAGGGGCGTTCGATCTCAACCCACCCGGTATATATTTACGAGTACCCGTGGATGCTATGAGCAAAGTTTGTGCGGTTTCAATATGTCCTCTCCCCTTAGCCTGGACACAATATTACAGAGACGTTAATATCTTCTATGCGGTTCAGACTCCGAGGTAAATATTAATACCGAGCCTTTGATACGTTAATTATTAAACGCCGAAGTATTAGAAACTCCCGCGTTCTGGACAGCAGCCCCCGGGTGGACTACGTCCCTTTTCAGAGCGTGGCATTTGAAACAAGATGAAGTACCGTTGCAGGACACGGTTGCAAATAATCGTTTTTTCTTGTTATTATTTGGAGACTAGTGAATTACGGTTGCCAGAGCAACGCCGGAGCGAGTTAATTAATCGCGTTGAATCCATTCCGTGCCTCCCTTGCTATCGATACATCGACCGCGATATAAATAATGGCACAATTGTTATTCGTAAGCGTGCGCTTCTACGAGTGCGGTGATTAATGGAATAACTAACTAGCCAGTTAATTATGCAAACTATTAAATCCGAATGCGCGCAAAGTTTGCCACATAATAATCGTGGCAACGATCGAATGCTTTCCCCGGCGAAATTAATGCCAGGCATTAATGTGTTTTATTGTTATTACAGGCTGATTAAAGTCACCGTTAACGTGCCAATGGAAAATATTCCGCGAGGGGGCGTTGAACGCGAGAGATTAATCGTTAAGTATCCGTGGTACGGAAACGCCATGATCCGGGATGATGGTTGGGTTTACGGGTGGAGGGAGCCGGCTTCTTAAGCGCCAAAAAATTCACTGCCGGCCAGTGGTATCAGAAACCGTCTCCTTTGAGACTCGAAACGCTAGCGCACATTCTCTATAATAACAGAAGTATTTTCGAGTCGGGCATACTGGAATTCGACCGCAGAAATTCCTGCGGAAGCCAACCTGGATACCACCGACGGCCTGGAAAACCTTCACCGACCCTATGTGGTCAGTCAATTTCCACTTTGTTCCGCAATTTTCATGGAGGCGTGTCCCTCTTTCTCTTTCCTCTCTTTCCCCTCTCGTTCCCCTCACTGTTCAGTTGACGCGTTGCTAGCAGCTCGCGAGCGCGGTTGTCCCGTTTCCGCACAATAGAAACAAGTTACTAAACATCACGATGAATAAAACCGTTCGAAGGGCATGGTATTTAATTAGCAATTTAAATGCAACCTTATCGCGCCCGGCCGTAATTGTGTTGCAACATTAACGTCGGTTATTCACCAATATCGCGGCTACCTTTTCGTGCTTGGCGTGGCTTTAATTGCTCGGTAGAAGTTACTATCGTCGAAAAGCCAACGGAGCACAGTGGAAACGGTTCGGTGGAACGTAACTGTGAAGGGGTCCACGAGCAGGCAGAGAAAGAGAGACGGGGAGCAGCGGGTGAACCAGAGAGGGAAACGGTCCTTCCCTTCGAAAGCAGCTCGCATCGCTGGCGATCTGTTCATCAGGTACGTGATCAGATCATCCACGGACGCTGCTCCTCAAAGCGACGATAATTCGATTATCTTGTACACGTTCGACGACCACCAGCGTGTCCTCCAATCGGTACATCTTCTCGTTTAACCATCTTCCTGACTGTAATTAAATTACTGCCATACATTATGTAGGTCCTTCTCGTCGAACAGCACTTTTCTACAGGCCGTCCAGTGACTTTCGCCATTCAATTACTCTGCTGCTCGTATAAAAAATTCCTTTTATTTCCTCCTCTGTTCAACTATTTCATGGACACGCAGAGAATTTATCTTGGTCTGCAGAGCGGAGACTGTGGGTGCCGTGAAAATCTTGGAGCGAGAGACGTGGAAAGGAAGACTCTATTTATCGACGTAACTGGGCAGTCTCGATGCAGTTCTCAAGGCCCCGCCCTCGCAGCATCCGCGACACTCCCAGAGTACCACCCCTGGAATCTCCACACCGGAAAAACAAAAGTTTCCACGTTCCCTCCTCGGGTTTCTATCTCGAATCCACACGACACGCTTCCAATGATACGGTCGTTCTTGGAGCGTCCTCTGGAACTTGCCTCGCACGTAGTAGGCTACCTATTAGAGAAAAATCTCCAGGCTGCTCGGCGAGCGTGCCCTTAGCTTTTGTGTCTTTAATAATGCCGCCGCGGAAGCGTTATCTTTTACTTTTAGGACGAGAGCACGGGCATCCGGCGAGTCGGTCCATTAATTAGGCGGGCCACATTAAGCCGAGCATTAATATACTCCGCTGGCTGTTTTGTTTTATCCCGCAGGAAGGACGTAACCTTCCCCGGAGGTTGAAGGGGGTGGCCAGGCAAGAGCGTGTGGGTGGGGAATTATTTCGACGGCGGCAGCCTGCTAATCCGACCTGCCATGCTACCGCCTTATCCCCAGAGACTGTTTAAATTCTGTAAATCGTCCCAAATGCTAACCCCCCCCCCCCCCCGCAACGCCACGTAACCAGAGACCCGGCACTGTGTTCGTTTCCGGGAAATTAAAGAAGTCGAGTTGATAAAGACGCAAGAGGGTCGCTTTGTCCCAGTATTCGCGGCCACCCTCTCAACTTCACCGCTTCAGATTCGTAACTGTTACCTCATCTAATTAGAAGCTTGTCGAAGCTGAGGCAGATACAAATCATTTCAATCTCCGGGGGGGATTGAAGTGATTTTGCTCACGGTTCGGATGATTCTTCCAGATGTACGTAACATTTTCAAGGTAATGCATCGACGAATCGGCTTATACGCGTGTTTAGGTCCTCCCTGAGGCGGTGAGTGTGGGTGACTTAGGGATCCGTGACGGCGTAATTTAACGGGCGAAAGGAATATTTCCTACGGAATAAATCTCGCGTAACACCACCAGTGAAATCCTCGTTTACCCGGTATTCAGCCCTTGCTAATGGGGGTAATTTAAGGGATGTTTTAAGCGGGCCGCCGTCGCTACCACACGTGAGTCGCACAAAAAGTTCACGTATTACGGCCACGGCCGCGGCCGTAATCACGCATTAGCATTCCGAACGGTCGGTGTCGACCGAAAACACACCGCTTAAACTTTCGTGTGCCGTTGAACGACGACGAAAAACGGAGCGCGGCCGCGAGAGACGGGCGAAATTGTGAGGGGATTTAATAAAACGAAATAAAGATCCAGTCCGGTCGCGTAGCCTCTTCGCTTCTCCGGCTGCTTCCGTCACACTGAATTATTAAATCGTTCCTGTCCACGAAGATATTTTGTTCTTCGCGAGTATAGTAGGTTAGGCTGAAACGAAGAGAGAGGAAATGCTCGGTCGACAGGGAAGTCATCCTTCCGGATAATTTCCATCCGGGGGCCCCTTAAGGGGCCACGTAAACGGCGGAACGGACAAACGGTCTGTTTAACAAGTTCTTTCGCGCCGATAAACGCGACCACGGTGCCTCCACTCTTTTTCTCTTCATATTTGTCGGCCCCTTCCCGCCAGGCCGCGGTTAATGAAATTCTAGTCAGGTCGCGGAATTCTTTCGTCAGGTGGCGATGCCACCTACACCCCCCGTCGGTTGCGTTGTCGGCTCCTCTGTTTCTTTGTTACCTTTTTTCCCTCCTTTCCCATTCAACTGTCTCTCTCGCTATCTCTCCATCTTCCACCCCGCTTCCACCCCCGCCTTGCCTCACTACCTACCCAGGGGGAGGGTGGGTCCCGGTCTTCTGGCGTTGCACGGAGCGCAGGGGGCGCGGGGGGCAACGGGGGTTTGCGTACGTCGTGGCGCGCGGAGGGGTCGGCGGCTGAAATGGGGTGGTGTGCAGTCAGATTACGCTAAGCTATGCCCGTACGTGCTCACATGGAAGTTCCACCCCTCACCGGGTTCGCCACCCCGCCTGGGAAAATGTATTTATTGTTGTTTGTCCAGCGTTCTGTATATGGCCACCGCCGGGAGAGACCGGCGGCAGGGGGGTTGCGAGGGAGGCAGAGAATCGCCCGAGGTTGAAGTTGAAAAAAAAATTGCCCGGGGACGACCGCCACGATGCCGAGCATAAATTTAAGCGGTGCTCACACCTCTCCGTCCACCCTCGCGGATCTCCGTGGATCCTTCCTCCTCTTTTTTTCGGATTTCAATCCCATCGCTCGCTTAAATACGCCGGGATTACGCAGGGAAGACGCGTTATTTCGGTCGGAGAAAGAAACTCGTCGTCGTCGAGGAGAACCGCCAAATGGATTTCCCTGATCTCCTTTGCCAAGCCGGACCGTTAATTGCGAGAGTCAACTCATTTCCCTGGGAACGTATTTCGTGGACGAATTTTTCTGTCGTGACGCGGGCGAGATATGTTTGCGCGGAGCTACTAGATTTTCCTCGTTTTCTGTCGGTCGAAGCTGGCGATTGACGAGCGTTCGGCGGAACGCTAATTACCCTCGCAGATAGGAACGCTCGGGACGGTCCTTATCGCCTGGCAATCGGTTTCGACCGGCCGCGATTCCGATACATTGCCGATGCCGACGACAAAGGGGCTCTAACTACTTCGGAAACTTTTATCTCGCAGGATTAATGGTCGGATTAAAGTATTTGCGGCGGGATGCGGGCTGATTGGGGTAAATCGTGGTGGGATTAGAACTTGATTGGCTAATTTGTAAGTGTCCCCGGCAGCCTGGCACGAACTTAACGATCGATCGGTGTCCTCCTTCCACATACGTGCTCGGCAATTCTCGCTAGACGTAGTAAGAGTGGCAGGGAAAATGCGGGCGACGTATACTGATGGACAATTTTGAAAATGTGCCCATCTTTGTATCTTATCTTGTGTCCTGATGGATATAAACCGGTGTGAACGACAGGTGTGGACATTTATTTTAATAATTCGCGCTTTAATTGCTGACATTTGAAAGCAGAATGGTCTGGATACATTTCAACGTATTCCAGGGTTTAAACGAAAATCATTTCATTTGTACTTCCACTCCAGAGGGCACAGATGATTTATTCTTTCCGATGGGCCTTTTTGTCCAGTGCTGCTGCATCAAACTGCCACTACAGGGTGTCTATTTCAATCAGAATTGTAGCATAGAGTTTACCTAAATTTCCACAATTTCTTGAATACCCTATTGCCAGAAGCGGACACCCGGTTCGCCTACCAAATGAAAGGCCTCGCACAGTCCGACTGTGAGATTAGCTCGCCTGCGTCTCGAGTGGTCAAGGCTACTTAATGTGCGGTCAGTGCATGCGGCGGGGCGTTAGACTGATTTACATCGTATCCCTTTAACCGAAAGCGAGTGCAAGGCGGGGAACTGTGGTCAGCTGAGAGATGTAGCTAACGATCGAGAGGCATCGATTAACGTGCCGTAACACCAGCCTACGATACTCCGTGTCCCATGAATTCGGAGAGCAAGAAGTAAACAAAAGGTCCAAGCACCGGGGGGGGGGGGGCAGAGGACGGGGGCAAGGAGATAGATCAAACTGTCCCTCGAAGGAGAAGCGGGGACCACCGGCACGTTTTGATCATTGCTTGATCGAAGGCTCGATGAAAAGCCGCGGGGGCTGCGGGATACTTTTGTCAACTAAACACCCCCGGTGCAAAACCACCCGCGTGCAACTCACGACCCCTTGTTTCGCGGCTGATCGACGTTTCGAAATATTTCCCTGCAGAACGGTCCCGTCCAGACGTTGCGCGCTGTCCAGCTTCCTGTCTCCTTACAATTCGCAGACAGTCCTACTCGGCAGGACCGAGTCAGGACAAAACCGGTCTCCGGTGATGGACTCGCGGAAGATAAGGGAGCATTCATGACAAAGACAAAACGCGCCCGCCAGTTCTATACCCGCGTCGCTGTTCTTCCACCCTCCCCCCTGGCCGTCCCCCCTTGGCGATCGTTCGTTTGCCGTTTAGCGCGACGGCGCGAGACAATGAGCGAAAACTTTTATTATTAATATTTCGCGGCAAGATAACGCTGGTCGAAGCGAGGTACGCCCCTCTTCGGGGGGATTCGTTGCAGCCCGATCCTCGTCAGAGCTTCTTCGCGTTTTTAGCTCGTCCTCGCCCCTTCGGCCGCGCTACATGAATCTGCGGTATTCGACGTCCCTGCCGAGGAACGAGCGCCGACGATCAACTTCAAGCTGACGTCTTCAAACGCACCCTCGAGCGGGCCACGGTAACGTACGTTTCAAAGATTCGTGTCACCGTCATTCGAATCGCTGCCGGAGAGTAGCGTTTCAATGGTTTCCTGCTGCCGTGGACCTCGAGCGATTTCGCCGGAACTTTCTGGAGAAATTTTAACAACGATTTAATCAGCATTCCTATGAGCCCGCGTAAATCAAACGCACGGTATGCAGTCGGGGGAAAGGAAACAGAGATATCTCCCTGAAGAATGTTTATTAATTATTTTCCCTTGCCTGGCACGGCTGCGGCATCGTTTCGTCAGCCAGAGCAAAGGAAGTGGTCCAGTTCGGTGGATCGTCGGATGAAAGTATCGTAGCAAGGTGTTCCAAGCGTTTCGAAATTACCAAAGAGCATCCTGCTTGAGTTCAACGCCATGAATATTCGTTAAATCGCGGCAGTGTCCGAGCGAGGGGTATGATTAACTCCAACCATCCTTGGTCTAGCCTGGATAACTCATTCAAGACGGTGTGGCCGCAATAAGACGAAGGTCTGGACACTCGGGACATATTCTCGGTCGTTGCGCGTGAGTTAGGACTGTTGGAGGAACGGTTACCCGTTAGCAGTTAGTCGGTAAATAACCTAGACACCCTTCTCGGCTACCCTCCAATTGGGATAGATACGGTATCTTCAACCTTAGACCTTTGTCTAACTTGGATCGGTTTTCGGTCAGGTTGGTCGCGTTCACGCAACACCGACCAGCAAACACTGACATCCAGAAACTGCCAACAAATTACTTAGGTACCATTCCTTGAGTGACCACTTCTTTCACATCCCCACTATTACTGTCTACAGCAGATCGGGCCATCTATCTTATTCGGCCTGTCGTCCTTCTCACGCGAACATTTTTTTTAGGAAAAAAAAACTACCACCGTTGAATGAAATATCCAACTCCCGGCGGTGATCCTCGCTCGCGAGAGGGGAATGGAGTTTTGACGTTTCGATGGATTTGAAAGAACGACGTCGAAGACAAAGCGATCGCTGGAAGGCGAGGGGACGTCCAAGAGGTCCCACCCCCCACCCCCCTCTTTACGCTTCTCGCTGTGAAGTAGTCTCGTTATTGACCGGCCGAAGAGTACAACTCGTTCACGGACGGGAACACTTAATCCAAGTAGGTGCTCCGTTAAACCGATGACAGGAAACGTCAGGGCGCTACCGCGGCTCGTGATATATCGATATTCGCGAGAGAAGCGTCTGTGGTAGGGGTTGAAACGGCGAAACAACACCCGGGGTGTTACCGGCTCGACCACGAAGAAACCCTGTCACGCGTGAACGGTACTTGTTGATTCTTCGGCGAAATGATCGATTGCGTGGAATTACCGCCGAAATACTTGGCGAGGCTTGTCCTGATTAGATCCTTCGAAGCGAAGGGATGAAAGGTATTTTTTATTTGGAATCGCGAGGGTATGCTGTCCACTCCGTTGTTCGTCTTAAATCGGCTCGCTTAACGGATCGCGGTGTTAATTAATTGCGAAATCGCTAATTTACTGCTCGTAATGTACGCGGGAGCTCTCTAACAGGCTTTATGGAGTAGAATGGGTACGGAGAATAATCAGACAGGACAGAGCAGTTAGGATAGCCTGTGAACCGGCCGATAGCGGCAAATGACCATTGCTGACACCAACATCGTCTCGGTATACGCTTCGATAATTATATACGCGTCTACACAAGGAAACGGGAATGCTATGTCAGCCTTTACTTAGGACTCTAATGACCGGGGCTCGCGGAGTGTCGACTAGATAACGTAATTCTGTCAACAAAAATCTTGAGAGTGATAATGGATGACATGCTCACGGAGAGGGGCAGAATTTCGCTTACGATTTACCATCTTCATGCGGAACAGTTAGGGGCAACTATGACGACCAAGTTGACGGGCGTTTCGAAAGTGTGATGTCGACGGAAGTAGTGACATTTGGAAAACAGTGGTAATCGACGGCGGTTCGCGAGGCAGCGAGTCGGACACACGCCGATCCTCAAACGAATGGATAAAAAGGAAGGTCAACCGAGTTATTGTTTTCGTGATGAATGCACATAAAATAATGAAACCCCGAAAGTACACCGGCGTGGGAGAGAAAAAAATATATCGCGCGTAATACGAGCGACATCGCCATAGGGGTTCCACGCGTTTCACGTATGCGAGCCGTGAATTTATTGTCCATGGTCAACGGTGAAGATGATACGGTCCCCCTATCCCGCAGTGGACAAGAGATTCGCCCTCAGCTGGTACTTCGGATTTATCGCAAGTTTAACATTACACAGAAGTTGGAAACGGCGCGAGGGATTCTGCCGGATATTTATACGGTTTGAATGCACGTACGAGGATCATTCTAATGGTTTTATTATACTGATACCCGCGGGATTTCTTGGTGGACGCATTCGCACCCGCGTCCTCGCGCGATCCCGTGGCTTCCACGATTCATCGTCCTCGCAATGCTGAAATTCCCGCGACGGGGAACGACAGGAGACCAAACAAGGCTAAAAGGGAAGCTGGAAAGCATTTCAGGAAAGTATAGCCGCAATCTGCGGCTTGTATTTTGTCTGTGTTACATGTAGATTGAAAATTTACCAATCATTCCATCTACTTTATCGAACAAGTACTATCCAAGTTTTTTTTCCACCAGTGGGGGGGTTACTAGGGGTTCGCAGCTAGGTAAAAGGAAAAAAGACAGCGTTAAGACGTTACTGGCTGCTCCCGCGAGCTTTCGACGTTGAATTTGAACAAAGGCAAACAGGGATACTGTATAGAATCGCGAAGTGGGCTGAGGTGAGAGTCGATGAAGGTCCTGGTACGTGGTTCAGACGCATCTTTCCTATCGAGAAGGACGATTTATCATCCCGAACGCTCCATAGGAATATTGAATACGACAAGATAATCTCTCGACACCCTTCTTCGGCCTCGCCCTCCCCCTTCAGCCACCATGACCGACAGCATCCCCGTTTTGCGGTAGCGCCAGTAAACGGTCGTGCTTAATGTACCGCACCGACCGATAAGCCGTTATGCCGTCGTGACGTAGCCTCTAGTTTTTGCCTTGCAAAACGCGAGCGTGCACCCTTTCTTCGTTGACGATCCTCGTGACAGTGGCACCAGTCACTGACAGAACTCGTTATCTGTGCCAGCCTGTACTCCCGGGTTCAGAGTTAAAAGCTGTGCATGTGTAAAGAGCTACCCCTTTCTCTCTCCCCCTCTCTCTGGGCTCTCCAAATATTTCTGCGCGATATCATCGCTGCTATTATCGCAACCCCCAATTACACCGCGTAGCAAGTAAAACGTTGGCGGCGTAATAATTGAAAATTTCATCGATCGTTCATTACCACGAATCTAAAACCGTTTATATTCCAGCGTTCTCGCAATCTGTCCAGATAAATCGGCGATGGGATCAGTAGTGTTCGTACGCGTCGATGATAGTTCACTCTAATACCAATTATATAGCCCTCCAACACTTCGGATCCCTACCCTGCACTTCGTATTTCAAGATCTCCTTTAGACCCATCGGCTTATCTCGCGGTTAGAGACTCCACCGTCGAAGATGGCAATCGGCGTGGCTTAATTATGCAGAGTTTCGGCCGACGGATCCTAGCAGTTATGCTAATCCGACTTTATTAATAAGGACTCCAGCCAGAGTGGAAATCGTTGTAGGAAATGGTAGCCTTAACCCTTCGCCATTTGATCCACGCCCCCTCGAAGTCACTGCAAGATCCCAGCGCTCTTTGCCGTTTTGCTGCGCAAAGTAAGCGAGACTTCTCGTATAATCGTTTTATCCTTCGTTTACTTTCGAGGACCATCGTGGCGCCTGGGAAAATCAGCACACCCTGACCCAACCATCACCCGTATTACCCGGGGAATGCTCGGTTATTAATTAAGACCGACAGCTTTCTGCCTCTGTACACACCGTTACGCTAACCTTTTCCAAACGTCCGCGGCAAAACAGGAGGGTTTGTTTCGGAAACGGGAGAAGGATTTGGGAAATTGTATTCGTGTCATAAACAGTCGAGGACAACGGTTTTCCGCTCTTGTTTTGACAACGATTGGATCTCGTCGCGGTGACATTATTTCATTTAATATAACCGAACGATGAAGTTTAAACGTGGCCCGTCCATCACGTGCTTCAACAGCGCTCGTCCCCGAAGAATCTTCCGTTTCTTGTTCGAAATGCACGAGATAGGAAGAAGAGTGTCGCGCGATAGATGGTCGCCTAAAAGGCCTGGTTAGATGGAAATATAATAATAGCCGAGAACGCTGCCACGTCCCGCGGTCGGACGCGACGGACAAAGGCACTGTCAACGTTTCGGACGACACGCCGCCGGCTTTGAATAACCGGAAGTGACACAGGTGTCAGAACAAGTGGACCGTTCTGACAGCCAGTTATCGGTTATCGGCAATTTTCGAATTTATCGGTGCTCGACAAGACGACGCGGTCAGTTCACCCATTAACGTCCCTGGGATATTACACCCCGCGCAAAGCCAGAACCACGTATCACGATCTATTAACGCGTAAACCTTTCTATTTTCACGTAGAAAGTCGCGCACGGAAGGGCAATCGATCCCCGGGCGAACAGTGCGCCGGTTAATCGAACGGGGGCAGGCGTAAGATGGCATCGAACCAAACACCAACAGAATACAGATCTTGTTCCATGGCTTGTTCGCTGGCGCGGCAAAGGGGAGGAGGGTCGAAGCGAAGGGAACGGTGTTAGTTTCCGTGGCATTGACGTTCCACAATACAGGCCTGATGCCGTTGACACCCCCATTTGCAACCCCCGGGCGCAATCTCTGCCGTCGCGGAACTGCGCCCCGAAAGTGCGCCAGGGTGAATCTTATTCATCCCCTTCCGCGGCTCTCACGATATTTCCTGTCGACCTCGGCGTTAGGTCCGTGGAGATTTTTCGGAAACCGCATCCCTCCCCCTGACTGCTCGGGATCCCCGAGAGCCATCGTCGTATTCTTCGCGGCTGGCGCGAGCATCGATAAAGGGGCAGGGAACCGGGATGAGCAACAATACAAAGAGCCAGGTTGAAAAACCGATAAACCGACTTTCAAGGAGTTTTATTGCTCCCCCCCCCCCCCCCCCCCCCACCGCTCGTCGGTGGCAGTCCGCCATTGCCGGAGGAAACGGAGCATGAATTCGTCCCGTAAAATCTATTATCGCGTCCGCTTATCGGCTGCGCCCGTAGGACAATGGATAATATCGGCGTTAACCATCCTCGAACGATGCGAGCAACGTCGATCGGTGACATCGTTATCAGTTGTTTCCGGCTCAGCAGGCACTTTGGAACGGTCGCTCGGCAAGATGGCGTCCGTTCACCGCGCGTCGCACAGCTGCTCTTGCGGCGGGAGGCGGGGGTGTATGTAAACGCATATGCGCGGGCTGATCGACGGGACTCGCAAAAATAAGGGAACCCCGGTGGAAAGCGTGGAACCGTGAACGGTCGGCCCGCAAGAAATACGATCGCCATAATTCGAATTCGAAACGAGGATCACCCCTCGGTCGCCGGGCTGTTCGTTAACGCGTCGCGATCGCGTTGTGCCGCGCGATTAAAGGGGATTACGAAGTTAGAATTTTAATCGTCGAATTAACGTCGCGCCCGTTTTGCCGTTAAAATCGCGTGGACGAAGGAACACGATCAGCGGGGGAGTGCGTCGGACGGGAATAAACGCGTACACGCCGGCAAGAATGAAAGCTGCACGCAGACCCCCGTTCGATGATCTTGTTTATAGTAAATCGGACCGCGACCCGGGGAATATTTTTCCGTGCTCACCCCACCACCCCCGCCCACTCCCCTTGCCCTGGGGGGATATTATCGTTCGCGCCGGTTCAGGCCGATAATGGCGGTAGTCAGTCGCGTATGATGCGGAGAGATAGCCGCAGCGATAGGAGAGTACGGAAAATGCGGCCGGCGACCGAAATCCGGCTAATGGTTTCACTGAATCAAACCAGAGGCCCGGCGTTTAACGGAGCAAACAGACAGAAAATGGAGCGCAACCGCATATAAAGAGTCGATGATAACGAAATGATATATGACTCGGTGCGAATAACAGAGGAGAACCGAAACCGACGGGCTTGCCCTGCTCTCCTCTCCTCTCCGCTCCCTTCTCGCCAACGGGGTTGGGGTTATACGGCTCCCTTCTGTGATTGATCGGCTTGGAGATATACCAACGGGATATTCACTACGGGATTAAGTGAATGCGACCAACACTTAATAATGCGTATAATGTATATCTTTCTATCTGAGATTTCGGCCCGGACACGCGCCCGTACCCGCGTTACTTGCTCGTGTTCACCACGTTAACGTCGCTCCTGCTCCCATATCGCGATCCTTTCCTTCGGGGTGTAACGATATAACGGCCCGAGATCCCTGGAATTCTTCACAAAAGAGATTCCTGAGGTTGAGGCTGTTATGAAACTTTGATTAGGATTGGCCTAATAAACACAATTTATTCGCACGGGAAGGTACTGAATCTTCTCCACTGCACTCTACGTTTCAAGCACGGAAAAAAAGCTTTAGCACCCGATAAAATTCCCTGAAGAAAATATGCGTTTCCGCTGACTCGCGGCTCATCCAACCGTCGCGTAATCGTCTTCCCACGTAATGGCGGAATAATTCGGTAACAGCTTTGGATAATTATCGATTCAATTAGCTAAGAGTGCCATAAAAGTCTGGCCCGACCTGGCCCCTCGAAACTCGCTGCTTCTTCTCGTCGATTAACGCCTCGAAAGCCATATATCTTTAAGAAAACCGTCCGTTTCGCGCGAGATTAAAGTACTCGCCTTCTGTTGGAGGAGAACGATCAGACCACCATGGTTTATTGCGCGTTACCTGTACGAGGCTCGATTCGCCGGGGAAAGTACCTACATAGACCATGAATCGTAGAATGTGGCTGGAGTCGGAAATTCGGTTATTGGATGAAGTTGCGTAGAAAGTAAACAAGTCAAAGGGCTCTACGTAGTCGCCGCGGCTATAAAGTATCTCTCGCTTGTACGTTAAGGCGCGCGCAGTAAGTTAATTTTCTGGCATTACCCGGGCAAAGTGGGCCGTTAACGGTAAATAATACTGCAACTATTACCACCAAACGGCGCTCTTACCGAAGAAATATGGCGCTCGTACAAATCGTGCTTAAGAATCCAAACCCCCGAGGTGTGCGCGCTACCAAGAAGAATGGAGGTACCACCAGGCCGCCAGCTTCCGTCCCTTTCTCCCTTCCCTTTCGGACCATTCACATCTAACTCTCGTCTTTATCGGTTCCAGAGAAAGAAAGCCCATTTTAAACCAACGATAGCAGTGGAAATCGTGTCTCCTTTTATTCCTGTCATCTTTCCCCCAGACTGTATATCGTAGACGCTCTGAGCTTCAAATTTAAAGTAAGATGTTGCTCGACATCGTCATAGTTAAGGGGGAGCCCTATTTAGGACGCTAGAAATTAGGTGATCCTTGGGAATTTTTTTCTAAGAAACTGTTAAGCGGATGTTTTTCAAACCTTTAGGGTATTTTAGTTCAAATTCAAACAATAGAAATTAATATTTTACGTTACAAAGTGTTCGGTAGAAATGAAGATATATGAACACGTTCGCTAGGATTCGCGCCCCGGAGTTGCAAATTGGCGATTGTAATGGTGGCCCTATTTCTTCCCTGAAATAAAAAAACCAAGGATTTTCTTATTTCTAGTATAATTACATTGTCCATGAACCTAAGACATTGATAAATAAATTGATTCGAACACCTCTTTTTCCATAAATAGTACGAAATATCTTGGGGCAAAATCGTAACTTTTCTTTCAAGTCCCACCAATTTGCCAACTTTTAACTTTTTTTTCGTTTGTTAGGTTCGTCGACAATGTAATTATACTAGAAATAAGAAAATCCTTGGTTTTTACTTATATATAACATCTCTGATCACCGCGATAGCGCAACCACCGCGCGGAAGCGGTTGCTTCAATATTCAACGTTAGTAATAGCCGGACACGAGGTTTATATTCAATTATTCAAGTAGCCAGTTGGTTAGGTCGGCGTAAATCGAGAGATCTAGGCTACGTCCGGGGTTTCCCGCGGAGGAAATCTCAACTTGCCCGGTGTTGCTGTGAATTTTGCAATGGACCATGTACATAGTTGCGAAGCGTTTTGGTGGTCGGCGCTCGAAATGCACAGCACAGCAAACAGGCCTCTCTGAAACGTTGGAAAAGAGATTTCCAAGTGTTCATTATAGTTTCGAATGATGCTTGTACACCAGCCGTTCTGCTTTCACTCATCGACGAGCTGGCTTCTGGTTCGACTCGGCGCAGCAGGTTCATGCATATTCTTTTTGCGTGCGGGACGTGGCTCGAGGACCGTCGATTTTAAAGGATCCATCAGTGGTGACGACGGGATCTTCCGCAGAGACTTCAACGCTCGTTTCCAAGGTCCGAGTCTTAAATAATGCATGAGAAGTCGGCCGAAAAATGAGCGGCGGATAGAGCCGGAAGGGAGTCCCCTTTCTTTCATCGTTCCTGTCCGTCCTGTCGGAAATGAGAGCGGAGACAAGCAGCAGCCACTCATCACTGATTCAGGGCGGACGTCCGCCAGGAGAGACGTTACTCGGATGCGCGTTTAATTGAATCGTAAGACCTTGCCGCGATCCTCCGCAGAGGCGTCCTGAAAGCAGTTCGGTGCTTGCAAACGACTGACTGGGTTAGGCCTGGGGTTCCCCTCGCGGGGTTCGGAATCCACCCTGAACGCGTAAACTTCTGTACGAGTCAATGGCCACGGTTGTGTCCAGAGGCCATCGATTAGCGAGCAACGATTGCTCGTTTAAACGAATTTAACGCTTTGAGGTTGCCCTGGACCGTTGTAGCTCGTTAAGCGGTTAAAGCGATTCATGCGTGGCCCCCGCCGACGGGATCGTTTCTTATTTGTTAAGCTAGCAAACGAGATGGAAGAGGTGTTTCGTCTTGCACGTGAGGCAACGCGTCAGGAGGAATCCGATTGATTCGGTTGGAAATATTCGCGCGTGACCGAGGTGGCAGAGAAGCCTGGCACGGGGAAGGTGAGAAGGCTGGAAAGGAAGGATTAGGGTGACGAGGGGATGCTAGGTCGATGAAGACGCCGTCGGTGGAGGACGGCGGTCGCACGTAATTTTCGCCTAGAATTGCCTATTAGGACTTAATCGATATTGGGTTAAAAATCACGGATTAAAGGTGCCCTCGGGAGTTTTCAAGTGTGGCTGACCAAGCTGTAACTGACTTTCGCGCCGACCCTCGGGGCCACGTTGACCAAATTCCTCCTGTAGATAATTATAAGGGTCGGATATAGCCCCAAAACTTTCGAGCAAGGGTTCGCGGGAAGATAATGCACTTGGGATGGCGGCGGAGTGTGCTGTTCATCGTCTTATTAATACGTGTATCATAGTTACAGATCGTTCTCTTATTTCGTTAATGCTCAAGTTTCTTATAGCACGGTTGGGGGTAGTAATCTGTTTGCTTGCTCTCTGTAAAACAGGAACGCGTGTCTGGCTGGTGTGCGAGGCTTTCGTGCGATTAATCGCCGGCGAGAGTATGAACGACGCGCGTAGCGGGCGCTTGTTTAGCATAAAATGTAAAATAAGCGGTGGCCAGGAAATAAATTGTATTCCCATTAGGAGCGCCACGAAGAGCAAGTCTGGCCGCAATTTGAATACGCTCGGATTAAAAATTAAATATTACCGCGGGAAGCGACGGCGATTAGAGCCCGCGGGCCAAATGAAAAACCGTGGAAAAAAGGGGTCCATGTTGGCGCGATACGGGGTGGCTTCAACCGCTGGGAATAAATCAAATTCTCGTTAATAATTTTCACGACGAGGGCGGCACCTTCAATATTATATTCGTTACATAGGAAGTGGGCAATGGAAAATAGTAAATCAGACGCATTTTCTACCTGAACAAATCTTATGATCGCTATAAATTTTGTAAACAAGCAATAGACGCCTCGCGCTCGAGTCTACGTCTGCCTGGATCGACCCTGTCCCCTAAGCGCCTTGAGTACGAAAAATTTCAATACAGACACTCGTATCCTTCTAAGGTCGAACGAAGGCTTCGAGCATTCAGTATTACTTGGGTCGTGCCCGCGGCAAGGTCTGTGTCATATCACAGCGTATTTCTAGCGTGTTATTGCGTGTATATCGAGGCACAGATCATAGCTCATTGCGTGACAGCATATTACGTACATCCGAAGTCACGTAAGGAAATGGAGTGTTTGCATGTGTGGTGTACATGTTGCTGACGTTCTAATAGCAGTCAAAATAGATACTAGAACACAGCCTTCCAAAATTCAAGTGCCCACATCTCGAGTACAAGTCCCTAGACTGCACTAAGGTAGGATACTTCACAATTTTCCTGTTTAATCGGCCTGATTCTTCATTTTTGACGTACCTTGCGTTCATACTGTCAAAGGTATTTTAAACATCTGAACTGTATAAACAGTTCACATGAAAAGTCAGTCCAGAGACTGAAGGTCCTGTAGGGCGCGAGTTAATTGTAAACGGGCAGGATTTGAAATTAAGTGCCGGCTAAAGGGATTTTCATGGGGGCAATGCGTTGCGAGGGGCGACAGGTGAGCCGATCAAAGGCAGGGTTCGAAACTTTTTGCAATTCTCTGGCGTTTCGGTGGAAAAAGAGCGACGGTAACGTGCGCGTCGCGTTTGATTTGCGAGCGCTCGCGGGATCGTATCGCTCGCGCACGCTGCGCCATAACCATCCCTCACAATTTCGGGGGTGAAGTCGGAGGCGCGCGGCTGATACAAGTGGCCGTATCTCGCGGGCTTCTTTTTCCAGGGCATTAAAGCCTCGAGCGCCTCACAGGCACGGTTAACTAAGACATCAGTCATAATTCGCGAGACAACCGGATGCGAAGGCAGAGGCATAAAGGGCCCTCGTAACTTCTCGTTTACCCAGCTTTTGTTTCTAATGCCCTGACGCCGCGCGAATCACCCCAGAAACTGCCTTTATGCCCCGACGAGAATTCGCGTGTCTAAGGTTTATAGGCGAGCAGCCAAGATTTCAAAGCTCGCGACAGTGTGATTCTGTAGTTTGCATTCTGACGACCTTAACGCGAAGCACTTGGTCGTTCTTTTTATGCGATTCTTTGGGGGAACAGTTTCGTCACACGCATCGTGACTCTCATTCAAGTTACCACATCCGCACACCTCTACCTTCTTCGCTCAATCATCTTACATTCCAAGATTTACGTTCGCAACGCGTTAACGGTTAGAGCACCGCCGGTTTTCCAACATGGCGTCGTTTACCCCGGTCGTAAGATAGACAAATGCGTTCTGGTCAGTTGGGACAGCTCTAGCTCCGGTTGCCCGGCGAGGGAGATTTACAAGTTTAGTTAGCAGCGATCACACCCGCGGGATTCGAACCGATGGGACGCACAGTCGACCGATATGAAGCTTCTCGTAGCTTTTTGCACTGCGCCGCAAACACTCGTTTCCACGCGCAACCCATTCAGAATTCGAAAACATTCGCAATCTTTAAGTCTTAATGATTTAGCAACAACATCAGTCGGAACAAAAAGGTTCCCAGTAAATTGCACTTCTAAATCACGCCGGATCATTGGGGGTGGCCCATCCGTCGTTATCTGTTGGGTCGTTATGAGCGCTCTGTATCGGCGAACGTCGAACAGCAGCCACCGGAGAAGATTCCTTCCCTCCTTTCGGCGACGTCAACAAATCTCGCCCACTTCCTAACCGTTACAGATAGCCGGCCATTAGAGCGCCACTTTTTTCCCACGTATATGAATGACCGGTCGCGGATAAGCCCGCTGGAATATATCGTCGCCAGGCCCGGTCTCCGTGCGAGCGCATTTGTTTGAATTATTTTATATCCCGCGATTTTTTATTATCAGTATCTCGTGTGACCAAGCGGCGGGTTACGTGTACCGAAATCGGAACATTTACCGGGGATAGACTCCCTGCGGGCACGATAAGCCGTTCTTCCTGGATTATATTGGCAGAATCACGGAAATACGGCGCAACGGTGGTAGAAAATATTCCTCGTCCGCACGGACAGCTTGATACGCGATCCACAACACGGGGCTAGGACCTACCGAGTGTCCAAGGGCCGTTTCCTTTCGAACATGCAGCGTACGGAGCACGGGCAAGGCATCCAAGCTCGCAGAAGCAACGTCAAAAGCGGGTGTTGGCGGTTTCGGAGAGCTTTAAGCTCCCCCGTAGCCAGAGAAAATGACGCTCGTTCCGACGGTCGCCAGGATCGGCCCGTTTGGCGGGCCAAAACCACGTCGCATAATGGGAAAATTTGCGTAAACGGCGGGGTCATTAAGCACCCCTCTTACGCGCGAATGTGCGTGGCGGTCGCCGATGTGGAGACGGGGCTATAACTTGCGGTAATACCAACCTAACCGTGTACCCATGATTATAACGCTACCAATTAGTCAAGCCGGCTTAGGATGGCAGCCCTGCCCCCGGACAAGGGTCCGTGCATATACGCGCTCGCCTTCAACTACACGCGAACAGGCTCCGTTGAGCCATCAACTCTAACGTCCAAGTTGCAACAGTAGTGCAACGCGATACAACTTTTCCTAGCTTTTAATCACATGCTCTTGCGCCAGTCCTCCGTTCGTAATTTGTTTTAATTCCTTTGATAATCGAGGGATCGAAGCCCATTGTACCTATACATGGCCAGAGACAGAGACGGCTGAGATTAATGGACGTACGTATACGTACATAACTCATAGCGAACGTATTACTCAAGAGACTATTAGTACTATCGTATAACGCGTTCCTATATAGTATCAAAATGCGATGTCCTTTCCGAGGGGCTCCCGAAATGATGCAGAGGGCAAAAGAAGAAATCAACACGATTCATGACTACAGTGGTCCAAACAGAGCGACACCAGCTTGGCTCCGTTACCAATTAAGTTTCGTCGGTTGGCTGGCAATGCGTCGTCGTCCGCGTGGGGGGCAAGTTTTGGTAATTATTTAGCTAAATTGCGAGACAGTTGGCGGCGCACGGTAACATGTGTTTGGAACCGGCGAAAAATCTCTGAATTAATGCTCCGCCATTAATTATGTTTATGAGCTCAAATTGTCTCGGGGAGGCGCGAATACACGCGAGCGTAATTTGCGAATTTGGCGTGTAGGTAAAACGCGCGCAATTAGGAGCGTCGCTTCCTGCCCTCGGCGGCTGCAACGGCAAATTTACTTGCGGGCATCGTTTTCTGATCTCTCGTCATCTTTTAATAATGGGGAATGTTTAAAAAATGAATAACTCGAAAATTTAACCAATCTCCCCGTGAACGCGTCAACAAATAATATCGTTTGTTTCGTTCGTATCGTCAGCCCGTCGGTCGGTCGTCCCCTTTGCCAGCGCTTCGTAAATGATTGAACAGTCAGGCGGAGCCGAAAAACTTGCCGATTCGATTAACTCGTCCGTTTGACCGATCGATTTTTACTCGGTTGCCAGGCCGCTGATTCTCCTTATCGTCGGCCCATTATTGACAGGTATGCACGCTGACGTATTCCGCGCGACGGGGCGGAATGCGGATCCGCCGGGCAAAATTTTACATCCCCTTACAGCGGCGCAAATTGAAAATCTCTGGGGGTCGTGCGGGCCGAATTTCTAGGGTGGATGTGTTTGTTTTGCCGTTGCCCGAGCCCCGGGGCGGCTAGCCAGAGGTGGCCCTCTGTCGTTGGCGTGCCGTACGTATCAGCTGCTTAATTAATTTTACGTCTCCTACAAATGAAATGGAGAATTATAATACGCGATCCCAACATGCCTATTTGAACGACGTCTGAAACCCCTTCCAGCGTTATTACTACTTGTCGCGAGCCACGTTTGACTGTTTTCGTTCTCCTCTACTTCGCCTGTTTTCATTCGTCCTCTTGCAATTTGCGTTCGGCAATTTGCGTCCGGCAAATTGTCTCGTCGTGCTTCGGGTTTAGAAACATTTAGAAGGGGGAGGTACACTTGCTTTTCTTTATTCTAGCGTAAGGAATCATTATGTCGACGTGTAGAGTGAAATTGAGGTGTATATAATAAATTAACACACACCGTGGCAATCAAGTGTTCGTTTCGGGAATTTGACAAACGTCCCGCAAAGGTTCGTATTCGATCCTACAAATCAACTTCGCGTCGGCCACTAATTTCCTTTTATCTTCGTTTAGCCGGTCGCGCGACTTGGACGTGCTCGTTACCGATTGCATTTTTAATTCCAGCATGCCCGTTAAGCTTTACGGGGGTTACGTACTTTCGTACGCGTTGCTTCAGCCCCGAAGATCAGCATTGCGTGTCGCGAAAGATTTAAATCGTTCGTAACGTTAGGCAGGCGGCGCGATTAATCAAACGCTCGGCCGTCTGTCAATTGAAAAAGCCCTTGTGCATCGCGAGCACGCTGAACAAATGTAGGTATTTATTCGCCCAGCATTTTTATTTTTACAAAACAACGTACTCGTCGGGATTCGCGCGATATCCATCGACGCGTTCGATGATCGAGCCGCGCGCCAACGAAATTTCATAAGTGAGAATTAACAGGATGGCTGGTTTTTATTAGCGCGCGAATGGAGTACAGCAATTCAGCGTCATTCAATTTCGTTTGTCAGCGCGGCGGGCATTATTCGACGCGGCCGTTCGATCGTTTCCCCGTTACGGACTCCCCTACGTAAAAAATATAAATTTTCGCCTGTGCAAACTCAACAGGGACGGCGAAGACACGGCAATTGTATGGCCGTGATAACGAAACTATTTTCACCGGCGGAATTATATTACGCTGCGGTACAGCTTGAACAACATTGGAGCGCGTTTCCAGCGGTACCTGCCAGCTCAAAAAGTTATTGATATTCAATACTGCGGACCGCAGATTCGGAATAAAATATCGTAATATTACACGTCGATGCGATATCGAATATCGAGGCGATGACACCTGCCAAGTGTCAATGAATTAGCGTTCAGCGGGGAGTTGGCGTTGATCTTTGCCGTAGGAAAGCTTTCATCGTATTTATCGGTCGCTAATCGATACGTGACGGGTGACGTACTAAAACGTCGGATCGTTAATGCCACATCAAGATCGCTGTGGCTTTTGTAAAGTATGGATGTGAGCTAGTCGTACCAGAGCTGCGCGCCGCGATACGGCTACCTATCGGGGCTTGTTCCGTAGATTGCCGCGGGCCACGCTCGATACGGGCTTTATTAGTTCGCGGCAATAAATCAGAAGGCAGATCAATTTTGTCCTGTTCTCTGATTTCCGTCCCGCCGGAAAATCAGATATAAATTTGCGACTACGATCGTAGTATCGCGACCCGTCCAACTGCGCGCTCGTGCGCGGAAACGGGGGCGGAGATGCGGCTGATATTGCGACGATGTCATTCGATGCTCTTAATTTCATCGCGCCCATGCCCGCTTCATTCCGCTTGCCATCATCTCGTCGATCGATCTGAATTGCCCCGGATTTGTCCTCGTTATCGCCACTGAACGATTGGCAGCAATCCTCTTTGAACTTGCTACCTATCATATGTAGGTACGGGCGCTTATCTATTCGCGGCGAACACAAGAGGATTCGTATTTCAGGCATATTGCGTCATCCAACTTATGGATATCTAAATAAGCGATTGAGGTATCTCATCGATAGATGATATTCATTCAGCTTTCACTAGCGAAGACTCTCGTTCTACGCAAGCGAACCTAACAAACAGGTCTCTTTCTAGAAAGATGGAATTACTTTTAATGTTCGTCGCGTGAGGTAGAGCGGCGTGTAGTATGAAATAAGGACTCTGCGAAAATATTGAACGTTTTTTGACAGGGTAGTACGACACGTCCGCTACAGAAATTAGCGTTACCGTGTGCACTGTTGACTAACGATGGAGGGGCCCGAGTTCACGAGGGTGACCAGGCGGATGGCTTCCATATACATACATATATATCGACAGGCGCACATCGATTATATGCTCGATTAATTCGCGACCGTACCGACCCTTGATACGCTCGTTCGCTTACTCGCCCGTTCGTTCGTGCGGCCAGGACGCACGCGATCGATTTCACATGCAAGTATATACGGTTTGCGCCCACGCACCTTCCGATTCTTTTTCATATCTGGCCGGTGACAGTCACGCAATTTAAAGCGAATCAGCCAACGTCTCTACGGCAGCGTTACTCCTCCAAGTGCATCTTAGGAAATTCGGGTCCAGTGCCAGCGAAAAGGACGATCCATGGAAATGTTCCATCGATATCGATGACGATGCAGGAGGTAGAGTGATACATCGCGGATAGGACGCGGCCGCAAAACAATTCGAACGATCCTAGATGGAATCTTCACCCTTTTATCGGCATCGCATTGATGCAGCCACCGGGGCAGCCGATAGACGGGGAAATTTCGAATTCTACTGGAACTCTGTTGGAAACGAGAGACAGGCATGAAGAGGGGGAGATGCTTCTGCTCGATGGAGCTGCTGGATCGATGAGAAAGCTGGATCGCTGCCTCGCGTATAGTTGTTCCGATGATTCGCCGAGAAATTTCGTCATCATATGGTACTCGATGCATGCTCGCAATTCTGAAAGGACGGAGTATCGGTCGTTACGAAGGGATGGATTTGGATTTGGATTTGAAGGGTGCCGCGGCCGTGGTAGGAGCGGCGCGAGGGTGGAGGATTGGAGGTTGGTCGAGCAATTAGCGAGCCGTCAGTGGCACAGTGGCTGACAGGGGCTATACAACCTACTGCCTCTACCTCCGTCGTCTCTGGCTTCAGCATCGTTTCCAGCTACAATCTCACGCAGCGTATGCCTTACTCAGCTAGCGAAGTACCGGCTCGTGTTACCCCTAATTAGAATATCTAACGGTCTATCGTGCCATTGCTACTCGTTACTATCGACATTTCAGAAGCGGCTCGCCACCACTGCAATGCAACCGCCGCCCGTGGATTGGAACGTAGCCTGACCGTTCGCCTCTGCTCGGTGATTGAAATTCTTTTAGCAACATCACAGAGGGGACCATTCTTGCTGGAAGTGGTGCTCTTCGAAGCCGCGGCTTTCTCTTTCTTTCCTCTCGACGAAAATGAAACTTTGCGCGAGGTGTGCTACAAACGCCGATGCACCCTCCCTCTAATCGAGTGATCTTTCCCTATTTTTAATTCTCCGCAAATCCTTGACAGGACGGGCACCCCCAGAGGAGGGGAGCAGCCACGGAGAGAAGTATCGCGCGTGGCCGCTGCCGAGCCACGGGGGGTTAGCGAATGCAATTATAATTTTAATTTCGATGGTATTTAATAAAGGGGCGCATTGCGCAGCCTGCACCGTTTGCCGTCCAACCCTCGAGCCTGCCATACAGACCTGTATGCGCTAATTAGCAGTTACAGCCCGCAGACCGCACGAATGCATTCTGCTGCTTGCTCGCGCCCTGCCACGTTGCACTTTCGTCTCGAACTCGTTCGCTCGGTCGATTAGCCAAGTCCAGCGAGCTCGCCAATAATCGAGCAGGATCAAACGTTATCGCCATCCATCCGACGATCGCGCGAGGCAATAAAAATGGGCAAACGTTAGTCGTAACGAAGTTAGGCACGATACGTGAAACGGGAATCGAATTGGTGTCACGTTTGAAGGAGCCGGCCACTCGAACGAGTCTGCAATTGTCACTGAGTCGTTGAACGCGAGCATACGTGCACCCCCTGTTCTACCTATTCCTTTTTTCTTTTAACTTTTGCTCGTGCCCTCTCGCAGCTACGAGCTCGCGACGTCGCAGTGGAGCACCCTGTTCCGGGCAAATTCCCGTTCAAGTGGAGAGGGACATGCGCGGCGATTCAATTATACCGTCAACGAAGATTGTTCGTATCAAATTCCGAAAGGCTGAAAATCAATCCGGAGTGCGATCGGTTTAATGGGGGCACGCACCACGTGCCGCGGCCATTATATCCCCCGCTCTCTGCCACCCCCTCGACAGCCTCTGCCCATCTCGGCCTCCAGCGAAATCCACCCTCCATCACCCTGCGCCCATGCCACACGTACCGGCACCGCAGCAGCCGTTACCTCTCGGTACTTATGTGTACAGACCCTCGCAAAAAGGATGGTTGACGATTATCGTGGTAAAACGAGCTTGTGGATCTTTGCAACTTTGCTCCGTGATCTTCCCCGCTTTTGGTCGCTCGCAGTTTCCCGGGAACCCATCGAAGCGTATTTCGTGAATAGAGGACATGTTCGTGGAATCCCTGCCATCGCGACACCCGCGTTAACGATTGATCCTCTCATACAGGGCATCCGATTCAATATACCATCCCTCGACCGTCATACTTCTAACCAGCGCGCCGTAAAAAAGTAATCAGAGATGAAGAACCATCGATATCCAGCGTAACTCGCAGGACATCCGGGCAAACCCTTTGGCGGATGCTCGCGATCGAAGCAACACGGGGTCCCCAAGATCCATCAATCGGCCCGCAATCGAGAACCCCTTACCCCTGTTCGAAACGTTTAATAACCCCCAGCTGGCCGATCAGGGCGACGCACGTGGTGGTAGCGTGGATACGCTGGGGGGGGGGGGGGGGGGTAGGGCGAATGGTTCGAACGGGCAGCGGGAACGGACCGGACAGAGAAAGAGAGCCGCGGGGGTGAAGAGTAAAGGATAGGATAGCGGTGAGCGAGGGAAGGAAGCGAATGTGGGATGAGTTTGAAGGTAGAGAGGGTAGGATCACGGTAGAGGGAGGATAGGGGGGCAGTTGCATATGAGCGATTGCCACACACGGCGTGTAACGCCGGCCGTGGCGGCGGCATTTACGTTAATTAAATTTCCCCAGGCCGTAGGACCGATCCTCTAGCCCTCCTCACTTTCACCCCTCCATACCGACGGCCCCAGCATCAATCATTGCACGCTCAGCCTCACTAGCCGGACTTCGCTATACCGGAGGATCGAGTCGCCGGAGACTGTTTAAAATTGCTAACCCCATCCTCCCCCTCGTCGCCCCCTTTTTCCCTTGTCCCGTACCCTTTAGTTCCAGCGGAGAGTAGCCGGTGATCCGCCAACGGCGCCTTCTGTAGCCTTCTGCGCCGTTCCCGTGACGCCTCCCTTCGAAAGCTATGATTTTCCGTTAACTACCCCGACGGGTATCAATTAGAGGCCACGCGTCGTAGTTTCACCGGTCACGTACTCTTAAATACGCTGACCGATTCTGATTTCGATGAAAGAGAGCCCGTAGGTCGATTGTCGGTGTAAATAGAGAGCTGGTCGCCGCTGCAACTTTTTTTTTCGGCTGGCAGGGGACTTGGAACGATCGAGCTTTGAGCTTTCACCGCGGGGGACTACATTTTGAACTTAAATTTTTTTTAAGTAAAGTAAAGGATGGATAGGAAGACACTGAATATTCTATGGATGGAGTAAACGATACTCGATTCCGAAGAGAAGAGAAAAGTTTCCTAATCCTTTGATTGCGCTTAGCACAGCCTCTGAAAGGCTTCGCTACTTCGCCGCGTTTCGCAAAATCCGATAAATTCCCGCTGGCAGAGCGTCCGTGTCTTGAAAACTCAGGCTACTTCGTCGCTCGTTCTCCCTTCAACCGGCCGTCCCAATCTCGTAATCGACTTTGCGAGGCAATTCTATAATCCCTTAAACCTAATTAGGGGCGAGTGAACCACGGCCGAGGCGGAACTCGAGTTAACTTTGCTACAAACAAGAACAATATCTTCCTCCGTCAGTCGGGGAACTTCGTTAACGGGGGTAGGGGGTGGAGCCAGACCGGGCCACGCCGGACGATCCGCCAAGGATACTCGTAAGGAGAAGAAAATAAGGTCGCCCCGAAGGATCGCCAGCGGCTGGCCAATGTAATCGCTTGTAAAAATGTAATAAAGGATCAAAGTCTGCCGTTGAAACGAATATTACTCAGGCACAAGAAGGTATATCGAAAAGAGCACATTTCCCCAGTCTCTTCTGCATCCATGCCTTCCATAATCTGACAAACCCCACGCGACCCGGCGAAACACGAATTAAATACTTCGTGGAACTTAATTACAGCAACTGTTTGCGGAGGTGGAAAAAGTTACTAATCCCTTAATTCCTAAAACTTGCGCTTCGATTGATCACCGGCTACGTCTAGCTGCCCCCTCCCCCATCCGAACATCTATTCTTCCATATCGTCTGAATTTGATTTACTGCAACTTTGCGAGCTCCACTCCATGAGAGGGCAGCCCCTCAGGAGGAATCTGAACACGTGACGTTTGTACGCCGAGGAGATCCAAACATTCCAGTGACATTCGTAACTCTCAAAGCTCTGGACCGGTAGCCCCCTTTGCTACGGAATATTCGACGACGACCTCGAGAATAGACGGAAGGGGAGAAAGAATCGCCGCTCGATGCAGTTGGCCGAGACGCTCGAGCGCACCCTCCAGCACGGGGGTGGCTCTGTCTCCGAAGGGGCACTCCTCGGACCGGAGTATTTCATATCTGACTATCAAAGGTGGAGCTTTGTGCAGTTTATATTAAATCACGGCACGGTTACGGGGATGTCAATAGGACGTGCCTTTCCTCTTTACTTGAGTCGAACGCTTTACCCTTAGCCTCGCTCCCAGGCATCGGATCGCGTTTCGTTGCACGCGCCGCAGCTAGAAAGAAAAATTCTATTAAAAGCATGGCCGCGGGGTGAACCGTTCCGACGTGTCCCAAAAATTCTGGCAATTATTTTTAGGTCGACCCGACGAATCATAGTAACGATCGATGCGAAAAGCGTCGAGGTTGCACCGATTAATTCAGTAGCCAGGACGGAGGTCGGATGCGACTTCTATTCGGGATGAAGTTTGGAGACATTTCAACCTTCTAACCCGAAACTTTTAAAAACATCGACAGCACTGATTGGTTGCAATCGGTATTCGAGTTTTCAGACAATGCGTGAAGTATCTTAGAAGCTTGTTGTGGTGGATCGTTGAAATTACCGTGAATAGCGGCCGTAATGCGCTCGAACGCGGACGGAATCTAAGGGAAATCGGGTCGGGCGAAGTCGATCGGAATTAATGAATGAAATCAAATCAGTCCTGTTTGTTGATTCGGTACCGGTCGGCGTAGGTAGATCGAGTGCACGGAAGAGGAGCTGGTTGGTAACAAGGGGGGTCCGTTGCAGATTCCAATCGATATGATGCACACATGCCCGGATGCCAGCAGCGTTATTACGTCGAGTGCTGGTAAGACTTCCAATTAGTTCGATGTACCAATACGTGGCTTCGGCGCGTTTCATTCAGGAAAATCAACGGAAAATCGGCCAGTTATTTGTAATATTCCCGGGTTACGCGGAGGACCAGCCGTGCACCTGGCCGTAGAACAACGCTTGAATCGAGCCCGCGCGATTTTCACAATTTTCTCTCTGCGTGTCTATACAATGAAACAGCTAGAGAGAAATGAAATAGATTGCATGAAATATATTTTTTATGAGTATGAATAATTGCGACGGGAGGATATCTAATATTGTCAGAAATCAAGTGGCTCGATTGGAATCGAAAGGAGTTCCTTTCAGCGACGAAGCTCATCGATAATGTCTTTCGCTCCCACAGGAATCTATTCGAAGCTTATCTCATTTATTACCCCTCTGTTTTGCTCTCGTTCGACGGTTATTTTACAACCCCAGATAGGGGCGACTAACGTCTTTGTTTTCACCGCACAACATCCTCCGTCCAGCGACCCTCAGCCTTTCGGCAACCGTTCTTCCGACAACAGCTAAGGGATGTTGAAAGATAAGGAACATCGTGCCTTTCGATTTTCCGTGTCGTCACCTTTCTCTCCCCCCCCCTCTCGCTCTCTCTCGCTTCTACAGATGGTTGCGAACAACGTCCAACAACTGGAATTTCATCCATTTCGAATTTATTCACAGCACGCATTTTTGTCGTTGGATGAGTACGTTCGCTTTGTACAGGAAAAATGTGCTTTAATTTACAGCAGAACAAGCCGCACGTGCCTTGTAATTCTGTAGGTATGAGGGGGAGAATACGATCGCAGCGTGTCACGTTTTTTTTTCATTTTGAAAATACGGCCGAGTACACTACGATCTCGTCAATCGATGTCCAAGAGGTAACTTGCGAAATGAATATCAATATCGAGTTGTGTGAACGAATAAAACGGGTTCCGCAATTTTTTGGCACAAAGTAACAAAAGACTGTGACGTCTACCGCTGTCGCAACAGTCGAAAAATGAAGGACATTTGTACGCGAAGAATTACTGGACTTTTTCGTATATGGGCCCTTTGTAGAAATAATCCGGAGGATTCATTTTCTTTGAAAAACCGCGCTCGGGAGGAAATTGAAATAAAGCCAGGGTGAAGTGGAGCGGGAAAGGCGAGAAATAAATGACAAAGCAGAGATAGAGGTGTGGCAAGAGAGAAGGTGAAACTTAAGGTCGTTTTGTTCGAGGAAGGAGATTGGCTTGGAAGAGAGAGAATACCTAGTTGTTAGCAAGCACGAAGCAGTCCGGGGCTGCTAGATAAGGCGTGGGCATAAACGTCCGCAGATAAGGGTAGTTTGCACCCCCGTTGTGGACAGTTAGCCTTAAATGAGTGAGGGGAGGGGGTGAGACGTGTAAAGGCTTTTGTTGCGTGGGTCCCATCTTCCCGCTTTTGAAATCAGTTTCGCTGATGTCAGTTCTCCGCGATAGGAGATCGAATACCCGACGTGACAAAGAGGAATTCTCCACTCGAACAGCTCTCGTCATCTAAACGTCACGGCTTCTACTTTCGACTTGGTTTTTCTGCTTTCGAAAGTAACCAGTTGTATTTGAGTGAGAATAGAAGGGATTGGGAATGCAAACCATAGAGGAATCTTTGCTCGAAACGAAGTCAGACTAAAAACGAAAGAAAAATATCTGTGGTGGTGGGTGATTTTTCACGAACAGTCGTCCGTACAAAAATCCAGTCTCGCCGTTCTAAATTCCGCTTATCTAATGGGGTTTCGACAGTAATGTGCCGGCGTATTATGTAGAACCATCCTGCCAGGACCATCCCTTTTACGTGGAAGGCCACGAGCAGCGGTGCCGTTTAGCGTCAGATAGCGGAAACGTATGAGGGACGGGGTGAAGCCACCCTTATCTTAAGGGTAGCTACTCAATAGCTAGTCGCACCGAAATTTCTCCCGTTCTCTCTTTCCCGTTCTATCGGCCTCACTCCCTTCTATCTTCAACGTGTTACCTCTTTCACTCTCCACCTTTTTAGCAAACGCATAATTCTTTTACGCTTTTTTTCGCATAGCTCATTCCACGACAAACTGAATTTCTTTTAAAGGCGCGCGCGTTCTCCTTCCCCCGTCAATGACTCTCGGTGAGAATTTGAAACACGACCAGATCGACGCGCACCGAGGGGAACCATGCGCGCCTGTGGACAAAGTACCAAGGAATATTTCTCATTCGTACCTGCGAGGCACACGCGCATAATTTAATGTACAAGACACTGGAGGCACGAGCTAGGCCCTAGCCGCGCCGCTTAGGGTTACTTATACTTCGGGGGAGGGCTATGTGTGTAATGCGCAGGAGTGCCTCCGGGGTAGGTGCTTGCGGTAAATCTAATAACGTTGTAATGCTGTTACCCCCCTCAAAGTTGGCCCGTAAGTTTCTGCCTGGGCCTGTTGGCTCCGACTGCCGTGCCGAGAATTCCTAACGCGTGTGCCATTTTCGCTGCATACGCGACGTGCGCGCATATTTCCACGAGAAAAGAAACCCTTGTCTCGAGAGAAACGAGCATTCAGTGGAAGCGTAGGAGGTCTTCGAGATCAGTTGTTCAAATATAAGTAAAACGTTCTCTTCGGGGGGCACTCCATTCAGAGTGTTGAATGTCGGATGCAATGTGATCTCTTCACCAAAAACGGGTTGGTAATTTCAGGCTAAATATAACTAAATGGGGGGGCTGACAGTCCACGTTTTCGCCAGAGATATTCAACTATACATGAAACTGTTTCACAGGTGGAACGTTGTAGCAGCCACCTCCCCAGAACTGAGTCATTGCAAGGAGGAAACATCTACCGGGATTCAACACCCATTCGAACGTCCTCGATGGTGGGCAGAATTCTTGGAAGAATTGTTGCACGACTTGTCGATTGACGGTCTGCGAAGTTGGGCAACAGGTAGCCGATGCCCATCCGTCGACGCGGTGGAAATCAAAAGAGGCGGATTGACGGGTTCTTCCGCTAATTTCGGGCGACTCACCCTCGTCTTCCCTTCCTGATCTCCCTTCCCCGACCGTTTCGTTGGAGCCCGCGTAGATATATGTCACGAGCCAAGGTAAGCCTGGCAGTCACCCGAGGGTGTTCTGCAAACTATGCTCGCGAAAAGTTCAACACAACTTCATAACATCGGTGTTCCGTGAGAGAATTAGGGGGGTGAGAAGGGACTCGAAGTGTATGGTCGGTAGAGAAGTGCGGCCGTCGGGGGTAAATTTGTTCTAGCGTGAGCTTACACGGGTTACGTTAAGTACATAGGTGTTTGGGGGTAGTTAGCTGTATCTACCCGTCCCGAATTCGCTGCAACTTGAAACGCCCTGTACGGCGGAGCAACGATTCCTCTGCGGATTCGGTAAGTTTCTATACGGCATCCCCCCCAATAACAATCAGAAGCATTAACGCCAAGAACTCGAGACTATCTGCCGCTGCAATCCCCCTGCGATACCTGCGGATTGCTTTGTACGAAACGTGACGTGCATTCCAGCGGATAATATTATTGCTATAGGGATAAAAATCATCGCAAAAAGCCGAACAACTGTTGTAAACGTTGGTACGGTTCGATGGGTTCCTAAAAAATACGCTTAAAACCATTTGGATATCATAGTAGTCGTAATAGGTCGCGGTTTATCACGGAAAATTCCTCGGTCGCTTAAAATCGTAATACAAAACGACCGCTGACCCGAATCCTATTCCTCTTCCGCGCCCTCTCTTTCCATCCCTCTTTTTCTGCCTCTCCCCCGACTGCTCTTTTTCACAGTACCGACTCGCGAAGATAAAAATCAGTAATTAGCCGGGACCATTATGGCGGCCGTTTGAAAAATTAGCGGGTCGTGGGGTAACCGCCCCTCTGGGCATAATCCTGCATCGGTAACGGCGCATACCAACGTGCATCCAACCTGTCTGTGATTTATACGGGTTTGCTATTAATTACACCCACCCACTGGCTCGCTTTCCAGCAGCCTGCCCTCCTCTGGACACCTATACGCCACCACCCCCCAATCTCCTTGCAGTATACGTGCTAGCAAAAACGAGTAAATCCTCGATTTTTACGGGCGAATAGTTTGTGAGCTCGAGCTTCGTGCTCTCGGGTGGGTAAAAAGGGCAGAATTGCTATATTTAAAGAAAGAAGTATTGTTCTATCCCCTAAGTTCGTGAAATTTAAGAGTGAATATCTTATCTCGCCGCCTTATCGCTACTACATTCTTCGCAATAATCTTTCTTTTCATGGGTCTAATTGTCTTTCTACTCGGCAGCAAAATCTTCTTTCCATACCTGCACACTCCACATCTAAATTCGAATCCTCCTTCGCCTATATTTCTGTTCACTAGTATAATTCTAAAGGCCAAATGCCTTTCCTGATTTTAAATGTAAAGCTCGACGATATATATCTCAACACTATTCCTAACACACCTCTATATTCTTCCTTCTCCTTGTTTCGTCCATGTCTATCCATTTACGTTTATGCTTTTATTTCGCTTATGCGCCACAAATTGTTACTCTTAAATTTTTCTCTCTCTTTTTTTTCTTTTTTTCCTAGTTTTGGTTTTAGTTTTAATTATTTAGTTACGGTTAGGCTTCTAACAGTCTTGTACTGCAGCCTCGCCTTTTACTTGGCTATGCTCTATGTATTACTGTTCTTTGTATATTTACCAAGTAATAAAGATGAATAATAATAATAATAATAATAATAATAATATCGAATGCTTTTCCCAGCAAAAATTCAGTTCAACTGTGCAGCAACTTACGGTGGTTTCAACATTACCGATAGAAATTGACATCGTGCACTCGGTATGCGCGCAAACTCACGGGATACGACTCTATACCTTTGCGTTGTCGATGTTTTTATATCTATTGTACCCATTCGTGCGGTATTTATTTTTCCACCGCCATTGTCTCATCACTTCCATCTTTCAGTGTCCACTAGACCCGCTTTGATCGCGTGCTTGACGCACACATCTGCTCTCCTTTTCTATTTTCTTTTTTATTGTTGTTCGGGTGCGAAAGAATTCGAGTCGAGCGCGTCGAGCCGAAAATTTCGGCCAGGTCTCGAATCGGTTGTTATTTCGACTGACACTGCCGGCCGGTCTCGACGGGCTGCAGCGCAATTAAATTAAATGCTTCGGAGTAATTGTTCGAAAGCAGTTAAATTAGTTGCGTTTGTTTTGCCCGATTTTTGCGCAATCTCGGCGCGGAATGCGCGAGGTACACCCGCACCCGGAGGGAATTTCGTTGGCCGACCGCCTATTGCCCATCGCGCATCCTCAAATCTCGGCAGCGGTATCGCGGAAAAGCGCGTCGAATTGCGCGGGTGCTCTCGCCAGAAGGACATTTAAAAAATTCATTCGTCAGGCCGCGTACATGTTTGTATGCTAAATGAATCCGCGAGCACCGCGCGTTCCCGTTTTTCATCTCACTGAACCCAGAATTCGCGATCCCAGCCGCGTCTCTAAACACGATATCGCGTTCCGCGAAAGAGAAGAACGCTGGACGGTTTTCATTTAATTATCGGCATTGCAGCGTTGATCAAAGCATTGTGCCACTCGCGCGACTTCCTGCTCCGAGGGTTATAAACTCGTGCACTTGTTAAATTGTATTTGGGCATCAGGGCTGGCGGAAGGCCCGCTCAACTACCCTTTGCACGGGATTCGCGATAGCCGGACACCTAGTTCGATAAGAAAGATTCTGCGCGAGAGAATCTCTTTCCCTGAGCTTCCACGCAAGGCTGCATCTATTCTACAGCCGTGGAGCAACGTAGGGGAGACCGGGGATGGTTGTCACACGGGTAGGTTGTCACAACCGCTATAACAAAGAAACTATAAACAATAGGAATGTACTAATACTCCATGGCGATGCGTAAACATATCACCGCCTCCCCCCGCATCACACAAGTCGTTGTAGGCCGCAATCATTGTCATTGTTTGTTTTCGTGTGCTCGAAGTAAATTACGCCGTATTTGCTATCAAGTAAGTAGGTATAGGTTGTTTCTTAGTATTGACTATAACATTGTTGCATTATTCTCGTAGTTTAGAGTTTTTTCTAACTTACTGCAATGATTTTTTTACATTTTTTAAACTTTTTAATACATGAATCGAGGGGTGAAATTGTTTAACGGTTTGGGGCAAGATGTCACAGAACATTTGGAGTTCGGTATTTGCTGCATGTGATATTATATTTTCTTGTTTGTTTAGCAACAGTTCTCAATAACAATGCCGCGAACTTATAATAAGAAGAGGTGAGGTGCTCCCGGAATTAATTTTACATGCGGCAAGAGAGGTTAAAAAGGCAATTACACAATAAGAGGGATTGCGAAAGATTATATTATAAATTACCGCACTCTAGCGTGATATTGTCAGAACTACAATAAAAAATGATAGGGTAAAGAGTACAATGGTTGGCCACTTAAGAAAGAGTGTCACATAAATAATGAATTATAAATGTGTGAAATATAAATAAGTACGAAAAACCTCTAATAATCTAAAAATAAATAGAGTTTATAAAAAAAAATCAAGAATCTACAAAAATATACAAAAAATGTGTTTCCTACGAAGAAATATAGTTATTGGCATGTTTAAGACAGTAATTGTCCAATCGGTTCGACAGTGATTGGCCGCTATTTGATACATAATATAACCTAAAAGAAAATGTTACCTGATTTGGTGATAGAAATAAGATTAAAATTATTAAATAAAAATGGATATATTTTATTTAGTATGTATTTGTTGTGTTTGTTTCTGTTTTTAACAGGGGGCTAATTACTGTTTCACCATTAACATGGTTAAAAAACAATCACTGATCGCCCGGCCAATTACTATCATTCAACATTATTCATATGACAGTTGTTGACCCCTCGTATTTTTCATAATATATGTATAATTTTAACGAATAAATAATTCTTTTATAAAGTTTCAACTTTTATTTATCGATATATACCGAATATGAGAGATATGCATATCATAAATACATTAAACTGTTCGCAAACTTTCAACTGTACTCTTATGGTTTTTTTATTAAATCGCTGTAATTTCCAAGCTTTAAAGCCGAGTCATCCTATTTGCTTTTATATATAATCACAGTATATAATGAGTGGAGAAATATTGATTACATCCGAAGCAAGAAAGTACAAGGAATATGAATATGTTCATTAAAAAAAGGCATAATATTGGTATTTCTTTATATTCAGTTATTTCTCAAAATAAGGTCAATCACTATCAGGTGGCCAACCACTGTACTCTTTACCCCTATTTCTTTCTTAATTGAATCAACTTTTTATTCATAAACTTAGCTATCCAAATGTGCGACAATTAACCCCAGATACTGTGACAACCAACCCGACCTCGGGGTATGTTGTCACAAAATAGTTCCTGCAAATAATGTGATGTGGCTTCTAATCTGGCTGGCAAAATCCATAGGACCAATTTTTTTTATAAAATCGGACGTACTTAGTTTATATTAATCTAAGTTTGAATGAACTTCCCTGCAGCTATAACCTGTAAAAAAATCAAAATAAAAAATGAGACAACCATCCCCGGTCTCCCCTACTGGAGGAAAGGTTCACGAGACATCGTTGGCCCCGGCTAAAGTGCCTCGCCTCGAAGGAGCCAATCCTCGCGGAGGAAGAGAGCTTACGAACGGATGCAGGCAGGAGTGCATCGTCAGCGCCGACGCGGACTCCTTGAGCCGCATTGCTCGGATGCTGGCGATGCGTTGGGCGCGTACGAGCGTCTGGCGAGCTTGCAAGTAAACGTACGCTAGACATGGTTAGACTGGCATCCGGCCGCAAGCTCTCGACCTCATCGCGACCATCCGCCACCCCCGAGTCCCCGGCTAGCTTTCGTGCTTCTCCCGTCGTTCAGCCTCTCCCCCCCCCCTTCCTCCTCCCCCATCCCTCTAGAGTTGTCTGTCTAACCGATGCCCGTCCGCCAGACATCGCATCGTTGAGACATTCAAGACATAACGGGCCGCAGAGAGATATGCATCATCAGGATTGCCGGACAGCCGACATACGCGGCCACTTGGCGCGGCGTTCCTGCATCCTTCGGTTTTCGATCGGTCGAGATTGCTGGAATGCTGAGGGGTGCTGGGGCCTAAGATGGTCTCGCATAGCCGAGTCCAAGATGCCTATGCGTACCATCGCGTGCAGCTATGCGCGCAGTTGCATTCGAGATATTTTACAATACACGGATCAGTCCGGACTACGTGCTTGAGTGAAATAGTTGAAGGGACCTGGAGGAGTCGATACGTTCTATCTCTGTCGTTTGCTCCTCTCGTCGTTTAAACGATCAACGTCGCCAGTGCGACTGCTCCCTTGGAGCACCGAGCCGTTTAAAACGGGCCAACGGACAATGACTCGAGGTCTGCATTGTCCGCGACGGAAGCCCTCCGCGGAGGCATTTTCTGGAGGGCCCAAAGTATTCCTCGCCCGTCCACCGTGCACCGTGGACGCGCGGTGTACGCGGTGATCGTTCGCGAATTCCTAGCATGAAAATTGCATACCTTCGCATATGCGTGCATACGGGCTGGAAACAAACGAATAGGGTTGTTCAGGCACCATGCAGGGTCCACTGGGACGGGAGAGGGTAGATGGAGGAGGGGAGGAAGAGGGATGGTGTAGGTGAGCCAGAGGCAGGGATGCGGGGACAGTGCGGGACGAAACGAGATACGGGATAGGGAGAAAGAAAGAGGGAAAAGGTAGATGGAGATAGGGTTGCGTGGGGGTGAAAGGGGTAGATACGGTGGTGGTGCCGATGGTAGTGCCAGTGGCGGTGCCAGTGACTCGGTCGAACGACGAGGGGTTTGGAAACCGTAATCGTTCTAGCCCCGCACCTCAACGAACTACCCCTACGCTTCTCGTACCAACACTCCCCGCTACACCCCCGATAGCCCCGTGCCCGCTCGCTCGCTCGCTATTTATTGCCCGCACTCGGCCGGTTCACAACATAAATATGTTACACCTATGGCCACACCTATTGCCCACGGTACGCGAATTCCTCCGCAAGCACGCGGCCCCTCCGCGAAAAAGAATCACCACGGATAACCGGATAAATGTGTCGTTTCGTTCTTCTCTTCCAGTCGATGTTTCTTTCTTTCGTTTCGTATTTTCGTTCAGTTCCCCTTGCCTTTCCGATTTTAGTTGAGCATTTTTTCCACGCGTAACGAACGTAGCAGAGTAGAAATTTAAAATTATTCGAGCTTTGTCGTTTGTTTGCTTCGCTAGGCCTATTTATTTTATTGGAAAAATAGCTCTTATGTAAAAATCAAGTGGAGGGAGTTAATACTTTTCATTTTGAGAATACTTTCTTAGGCCAGAGTGTTCCGATGAAATTAGATAATTAAGTTATTTACATGGAAAGAGGAATCAGGGGCTGTTGATACACAGACACACCAACACCCCCCTGCCTCGCCATATTTGTTTTTAAAGAGGACTCTGGTATCGGCCCCTTGCCAAAGAGAAACAGTCTCCCGCAGTACGACAGGAACCGGAGGGTGACGTAAGAGCAGACCTGTTAAGGGCTCGGAGCCAGGGGTAACACGGAGGGTCGAGTTCTCGAAGATAAAAGAAGGACCAACTGTTGAATATCGGCCAAGCCGGCTACGAGCGTAATGACGTCACAATCTGCATTCAAGTAACGTTACAAGTGCTCGCGAAATTTCAAAATTCCCTCCCATCCAAGAGACTCCCATAAATCAATCGACATTGTGCGACTAGGAGCAATGAAACTGTTACTTACGTTCTTCCCGATTTTCTTCCAAGTATCGAGGCTGCTCCCCCTCAACTGCGCCTGCGACACGATCCGTTGACGGTCCCGGGGTCACAGGGCACGATTGTCTTCCTCTGGCTCGTCAAGCAAACAACTTTGTTTACAGTGGAAACAGCAGTAGCGTAATAAATACAATCGTGATTGACGATGGAATGGAGCGCAGGGGTGGGGGTGTGAGAAATAAGCGACTGTGCAAGTGAAAAATGAACCGAACGGTTTGACGCGACGCTCGGGTTTCGGTGGTGGGTCGGTGGAAAGCTCGACTCGCGGCGGGCCACGATGCGCAAAAGCTCGTCAGCTCCGCGGACGCACGTGCAACTCGGCCGCGTGGCACGTGGTGTTTGCCGGAGTGGTTCGCCTCGAAAGCCGCACAGCAGAGCTTGCAAGCTCCCGTGCTTTCATTGGCCGATGGGTGGAAACTGCGCATGATTGCGGGTGTGGCCAGAACTTGGGGGGCGGAATAAGCTCGGGGTGACGATAGGGCATCCTGAAAGGGGCACGTCTTCGTGGGTGTCCACGTTCCACCACCATCCCACCCCGGATGTGCTTTTTCCTTCAGTGTCCTAACGAGCCTGAGAACAGCCGTTCGCCCGTCCGAGCTTCGGGAACTTGCCAGTCGACTTTCCTCGATCTCCAACTAAGAGAGGGGCACCGCGGCTGGACTCGAGGGGTAATTAAGGGAAACTAATGACATCAAGCTTCTCCTGGACACCGTCTCGGAGTTAACGTTGGTTACGGCGATATTATTCATCGAACTTTTTGTCACGGCCACGATCTTCGCTCAAGTCTTTTTCTACGGAAGTTCGAGCGGCGTTGTTTTTTCAAATCGCTCCTCAACCAACATAGCTCCTCAGTGAAGCTACGACGAAAAAGATCTTCGAAAGATTGTAGACACTTAGAAATTCTTCGGCTGGAGTTTAAAATTCTTCTTCATGAAACATTTCACGCACCCATCGAACGTAAAGACACTGGCACGTGTATCCAGCGTGCTTTGTCGATTATAAGACGAAATGTTTTTTTTCTCGTGTAAGGAGGTGTCTAGAGCCATCGATCGGCGGGACATATTTTTCTTTTGTAGCAACAGGTGGAATGTATTTGGTGTTAGTATGAAAAGAAATCGAATGGGAAGCACGATGCACGCAACGTACCTACCTACAAATTGTTTTTCGCGAGCCACGCCAACCGATCGCTGGCAAATCAGTCCAGCCTGTCAATGTTTGACGAGGCGAGACGTGTCCATGGTAAAGCGAAAGTCTAATCACGGCCGACCGATAAATAAATCGGTCTAGCTAAACAGCGAATCAGTTAGGAGGATGGTGTGATTTCAGGGAAGAGTACGGGGACGGTGTTACGCCCGCGGGGGTGCGCGGGGGATTTCCATCACGTATTTACACGGTATGCCTGCTGATTGGCGTGCACGGCTACCGCTGTTTTAATGATTTACCCTTGGAGAATGGCATTCGGGCTAGGCTCGCGTAACGTAATTTATTATTGATTGCCGTTCACGCCGCGTAAACGTAATTTAGTTATTCCACAGTGTCGTTCTAATCGGATGTCGCGGTTGCTTTCATACGCTCTTCTCAAGCAATACCAAACGGCGCCAAAATCAGGCGTATTGTAGGCTAACATTACTACAATTAACAGCGAGACAACGTTTTTATATTCAGCAGTTTACTTGATATAAAGTAGAACATCATTTGCGGAAAAGTTTATATCTCCCTAGCTAGCTCTACATAGATCGTGCTAACATCATCTGGATGACTGAAATGACTCTACATAATCTAGGTTATACGACAATTATCTGAATTAAAGAAAAATTCATGTTTCGCTCTTCCCCGTCGACTACTTAGTCTCTATAATACATAGGCGAGCAAGTAGTAACGGTCAATATGTGGCCAGACGTGCCTCAATAGCGGACCCCGCTGGGATCATTATAATCTCATAATGATCATAACATAATGACATGAAACTCCTCCACGTAGGATGAAATAAATTCAATCAAGGAATGTCATCCTCGAGAGAAAGGTGTCAAAGGCATTCGTATCTCATAATAATTTTGGGGATATTAATTTATGCCACTCGGAGCTTTACATTCTGCAAAGCAGAAGATATCGTCGATAAGTGCAGGCTGACGTTAATAGCCTGTGACTGACGTAACGATGTAATCTGATAGGTGCATTAGGTCTGAACGCTTTCGTCTCGGTCCGCCTCTTGGTCGGGCAGACGGCGAAACATAAATGTGTAATGGGCCGTCGTCTCGACGGCTGGCCAATTATATATAACGTCAACTATTGATTGCAATTATGACGCGTACCCGGACGGGTATCCCGATACGGATACAGCCGATCGCTATTTCATAAATTCACAATGACGCACAGGGGATTCAGGCCGTGAGTGACGCGTCATATATCGCGCAACGTTTATGTGCACTCGCGGAACATAATTGCAATTAGAACGGAATTCATTTACATCGATCGACGGTCGATTTGTTGTTCAGGGTGGCGCGGGCAGAAAGCACGGATTTACATCGGTGCTCGTGTTGGCCCGCGTCTGAATTTATTTCTGTGCACGTCAATCCGGAAGCGCAATGTAAATGGTATTAGATCGCCGGGAGCGAGCGATATAGAGGCGTTACCGGGCGGAACATGAAATTTGCGATCCGGTGGCCCCCTCGAAAAATCAATTTGCTACGCTAACGTCGCCGCCTCGATATTGGATTTTCTAAAAGTGTCTGGGAATAGTTTCTCTCGGATGGCAAATATGTATCATTGAATTTTAAATATTTACGAATTTTTCGTTATTTTCCCAAGTTCCCAAGTGTTATTCCTCCACTCGGCGCCACGTTATCCGTTGCGGACCGGAATTCATCGTCGGAATAAAGTTTTATGAAAATTAAACGGGAATTAAATAAATAAACTCCGGGTTTATTATTTTAGAGGAGCCCTTCCCGTGGAAAACAAGCCGATACTCGCTAAACGATAATACAAGGTAATGTCGGGGGCAACAGAGGAAGGGAGGAAAGGGCTAAACTGTTAACCGAATAGTCAATGGGGAAATACGTAGAATAGGGGGAGAGAAAAGAAAGGGGCTCGGTCAGAAAATTTCATTTCGATTTTTTTAAATACCGCGCACGCCATCGCCGCGCTCGGGATTAAAAGCTAATTCGAGCGATCCAGTTTAATTGAGCGATTAACGGATAAATAAAGCCCCGTTTCTCTCTCCTCCCTGTCCCTCTCGCCCTCGCTAGCGTTGTCCGCTTTCCTCTACCTCGCCATCCCCCTTTTAGAACAAATCGTTCGTGATGGTGTCCAGCCCGCTGGAAAATATAATTCAAAGATATTTATGGCTGGATTACCGCTGGAATTGGGTATCTAATATACATGACCGGTTCCACGAGCCGGTCGGACTTTAACTGTCCACCTGGGGGGGTTGCGTTTCAGAGTTTTAAAATGACAGGAACCCGCGATTACGCGCGAATGTTCGCCGATTGCGCGTCGATACGATCGCGGACGCGACACGGGGACGCTCGCGTGCCAGTTGGGAAACGGAGTGATCGCCGTATTGCGTATGCTCCATTGTCGAACACGTAAGGGGTATGAAAGGGAAGCGGGACAAGAGTTTCCCCGCGATCCTGGAAAAGGATTAGCCGCAATTGATAGCCACGAGCATGGAGAAACGTGCTTGAGCCTGGCGTTACGCACCAGAGCACCGACCGTGGTCAAACTATCCACGTTCCGGTTGCTCCAAAAGTTTGCGTGTCCCGACATTCGGGCACGCAGCGTGCACATGCGAGACTGAACAAAAAATGGATGAAGCGCAAGCATGGAGTAAAAATAAACGATGCACTGTGAAAGTACTCTGTTGTCGTTTCTCCTTTTAAACTCGCAATCAGTCATCTGTCCGGGCGTAAAGAAATTTAGTGGCCGTCACGTAGCGATCGTTCTGGCTCCTTTCAGCAAAGGACAGGTCGTAGACCGTGCCGAACGCGGAATTAATTAGAAGCAGCTGCCGTTGCAGAGGCTAGGCGCGATGGCGAGGGTAATTTTGATCCTGATCCCGAGTTAGTGCCAGGCTCTAGTGTCCAGTGTCCAACGTCCTGCAGTGTCCGGTGGTTAGTGCTGGACCAGATGTCGCCACGGGCGTGACGTCACTGGTTAACTACCCTTTCGCGACCAACACCACCACCACCACTACTACCACCATCCCCCGGTACCTTCACCGCACCCGACGGACACGATATACGGGGATGATTCTGATTAATTACCGATAGTTACACAAGCTGACGCCACGCCGTTGACAACCCTCGTCAACGGCGCGAACCTACCCTCCCCTTCGCCGGTCGAAAATCGCATATCCGATTAACTTCTTCGAGCTGGCCATTTTTCGGTTCGAATCGCAACATTCGATCAATCCTTTCGCGCCTCTGAATTAAGGGGAAATCCATTGCGAACTGAGAATAGATAAGCTTAATTGCCATTGCGTTCCCATAACATCTTCCCCTGCGAAATGTTCGTGATCTTCGAGAAGGGACGGAGCAGGCGAAGCGTATCCGGGGAAAAACACCGCGGCAAATCCATTTATCGATTCGTCGAGGTTTAATTCATTCAGAGGGCGGCCGGGAAGGATTGTTATGCGAGAAGGGATGAAAACGTGCGGGCGCTAGCATCCCCTCGCGAGATGCATCGAGCCACGACCAACCGATCGAACCGCCAATATTTGGCAATTACGAAATATGAGTTTACATTTAATAATTGCGGTAAACACCGGTGGACGCGGCGAGTGGCCACAGGGGGTGGCGAGATATGGTCGCGCGTTTGTACGTTCTCCCGCTCGCGTATGGGGTAAATTCCGATTTACCCTCCGTGATAGGCATTATTCGACGCAGCCCGCGACTACGTTTTATTCGCTCCAACACGCCGCGAACCTCTGTTTCCCTTTATCATCATCCGCCGAGATATATGCCCGCCAACCACCCCCTCTACCGCTACTTTTTGTTCCCGATGCTCGCACACGCGCCAACTTTTCATGCCCGCGTCTACCTTCGGCGCGCATTTTTTCCTCCGCACCTCGTCTGGCCCCGCCAGATCGTATCGCGTCGATTAAACCGGGGGAACACTTGAGGAACCGATGAAACGGGGATTGACATGGGATAGGAGGCTGTCGAAGGCTCCCCCGTGTCGCTTCCCAAATCCCCGTACAGGTGTGCGATTAACGAGAATATGATCAATATTGGCAAACATTTCCCACGGGATATTTACCGCGGCGAGTCGTCTAAATCGATACCGTATTTGCGATCCGTCGCGGTTATCGACGGCGACGTTTATTCAAATGTAATATCTCGTCCGCCGACGAAGATTACCTGCTTGGAAAATGTGTCCCACAGGTACATCGATTTTCCTTCGCCGCGACACACCGCGCCGCCCCCACAGCCCGTCATCCCCCCCCCCCCCCCTCCCTCCGGTCGCACTCTTCTTTTTCGTACGAATTATCTTTTCCCGACAGGCATTAATAAAAAGTTCAGTATCGGCTGTGACGTTTTTTTCCAGACGGAAAACCGGACAGATTGCCACGAGGCTTTCACATTGACGCGTCCAAATAAAACAGTAGATACGTACATAAAACGAGACGTTGCGGTTGGATCATCCCCCGGTTTTTTCTGCGCCCCGTAATGTGTCGTTAATTTGTCAAGAACACAGCCGCGGATACCGTGGAATTCGAATTGTCGCTCCGGGTTGCGTAATTGCCTGAACGAGGGATGCACAGGTCGGGTGGAGGCGACCACCCCGATAAGCATCGGGCGTTTTCTCAGTCCTCGAAGGCTACGGATACATTTACGCTGTTACGTAAATCCATGGGAGAGCCTTGTCACCTTTTATTCTCCCGTTCCAAGCATGCCTCCCTCCCCTCTCCGCCCGATAGACGTTCCTGCGAAGGGCTCCGTCGCGCACGTACACACGCGACCATCCCCCTCGCTCGATCCCCCCCCCCCTTCTGCTCGGTGTCCTACAGCAGTTCAAAAAGTTCTCCAGCCACTCCCGACGCAAGCTGTTTCACGAAGGATCTCGCGCCTTTTTCCAATTTCTTAAAGAGCCGCGACAATTTATGTGAAGCGTGTTCATAAAGTACTGCCGCCCGCCCCTCCGGTTACCCCAACCCTCATGGTGTTGTAACCCCGAGGAAACCTGGAAACCAACCCTCCTACCATGGCCAGTCTCTCGGCGGAGTTCTTAAAAGTTACTCGGAGCCCGTGTTTCTCGATACTTATTAGCCCACCCCACGTTGAAGGTGCCTGATCGCTTTCGCACGTATTCGCGGTACGCGTGGACGTGTCGAGGAAACTTTCGTAATATAGGAAGGCGTGAAAACGCGCGAGTCCACGCTCGATTATTTGTCGCTGCTCGGTGTATGGGACGGCGAAGCACAGAAGCAAACGGCGCGGGGAGTAGAAAAGGGGAGGGGGGCGAGAGTGGAATCATGGCAGGATTGATTTAAAGTGGAAGGCGTAAGGGGTATTTAAATCCCCATGTTCACAGAGGAAAAGGAATCTTCGTAGCGATGGAATTTTAATTCATTAAGGTTTGTTTGTATTGGAATAATCGTCTGGGGCGAGGATAAGGAAGCCAACACGCTAAGGAACAAGCTGAAGTTCTGACGGAAGATCGTAATCGTATGTGGATACTTTAGGAAATTGATTACGGGGGTGGTACGGGGGTAGCTAGATGGTTTATTGTGCCGCCGCGACGTGGCAGCACCCGTGCCTTGCTACGACGGGATCCATTTTAAAATTACTCTCGGGCGCATTAAACGTTTCATAATCAGCTTTTCAAACTCGAATTCCATTTCCTTTATGCATCCTTAATTTCATATTATTCTGGCGAAACACTTGTCAGTGCGTTTCTCTGGGCTACAACGCCGCAGATGTTTATCCTTTCATTCCTTGCATACTAAACTGGTAATAACAATGAATTATACTTAACTAATCGCAGATTTGAAATCCAGCTCTTGTAACTCGGTCGTTAGTAAGAATCTTGATACGGTTCTTTGGATACAACTCTCCACGTGTCGGTTTCCTCGTCATCATTACCAGGCTGAAAAGGGTGTTCATTTACACCGCCTGTGTTATAAAACAATGTCTAAAGGCCACTGCGAACTAACAGGGTTATGGAAAAGATTTTCCGCGTTAAGCATTTCTGGTGATGCAATTAATGGAAGAGGGTAACGCGTTGCGGTCCCAAAGAACAGAAGAGGTGGAGTGCCACGAACGAGAAGAATGAATGGAGGTCCTCCGCTAATAACTCTGAATAGCTAATATCGCGATTTGCGTAAAAGATTCAGCAGGCTGCGATTAATCGCGAAACTTAATAGGCGCTCTTCCGCCACGGGGGTTAGCCCCGCAAAGTCCTCTTCTCATTTGGAATTCCCCGGAAACCGAGGAAAGACCTGGCACGGACACGGGGCCCGCGAATCGTCGGAATTCCTGTTCCGCGTTCCAGCGGAGTTCCACGGGACGTCGACCGTGTACACGGCTGAACATCACCGTCAAGAACAAAACCGGGCCGTGAAAGCGCTTCGAGCCACCCACACCGCCGCAACGTTCGCTGGTGGCCGTGGTCGCACCGATAGAGCCGGCAAGGAGGGTTTCTACTTTCTTCTTTTCCAATTAAAATTCAACGCCCGTCGGACAGGCCGCGTAATTGGCCGAGATCTCTTTAAGCGGGAAAATTACCCAGAAGGGCTTGTCGGGCGGCAAAGGTTTAACAGTCGGCCGGCGAGATGGGGGCGGCCAGGGGCGAGGGGGCCGGGTCCAGGCCCTCCTCCCGGCGACACCCTCGGGAAGAGCAAAAATCCTGCCAATAAATAAATTTAAATACATGAATATCTAACCCATCCCCGATGCGCCGTGGCCTGATCGCGGATTTACGAGTTCATCCGGTGGATACCGATGGATCGCGGCCACGACATCTTGACGAGCCGACTCGTTTCCTTCGATACATAGTCCCACGATGGGTTCTCGAGACCCGTCCTCGCTAGTATCCGCGTTTCTTTTCTCGGCTAGCGCGAGCAGCGTTCCAGTGTCGCTCTCATTCCTCTTTCATCGACGAAACCGCTCGGGGAACGATTGTCTTCGCCGCCGTGAACGATGAACAGCGGGCGCCGTAATTACCGCGCCAGCTCGTTTCACCGGGGCGATGTCGTTTTTACGCGATGCGCCGACGTCACACGCCTCCCCGAAAGAATCAACCGTGTGTGTGGATCAACAAAGTCGCATCGCGCCGACACTGACGCGTATCGTGCAACGTGAAAAAAAAAAGGGATAGAAGGAGAGAAAAAGAGGAGAAACACGCTGCGACAACCCTTCTCCTCCATCGGATTCCCCCTGTCAGGGTGAAGGGAGGGCGGGGGGGAGAGAGAAGCTGGGTTTGCGCGGCTTGCCACTGACGTCACGAGCGTCTCTGAGCGTTCCTGTGCCGCCTCACCCCTTTCCAGCGCCCTCCCGGACACCGCTATAAAATCATGTAATTAGCTATATACCTCTTGTCCGTATTGCTCTGTCAGTGGTGCGGTGCGGTGCACTTTAGCGTTACGAGGAGGGGTGCAGAGAAGAGGGTCGGTCGACGTACAGGAGAGCCAGGAGGACCGCGGGGAGAGGTTGGTCCGGGAGAGGGGCACGGGGGTGGACGGACTGGGACAAGGGGGCGGAGTGGTGGGGCGAGGGGAGGGGGCCATGAAGTACCCGCTAATTAATACCCTTAATTGCACCGACCCCAGCCTACAGCCGCTGCCAGGGCTGTACGTAGAGCTAGAATGCTTCACGGTGAACTCGTTTCAGCCGATCGTCGCTTCGCTTCTCGTCTTCGATGGACTTTGTCAGTGTGGATGCTCTCCACTCGAGCCGGTCGAATTCTATGCCCGGGCTTCGATCGGGTTCCCCCATCAGGGGTAAGCTGGTTTAGAAGCAGCCTCGGATGTCGCCGCGCGTAAACGATATTCCGCTTGTTATCCGTGACAAAGGGAATCCGCCGGCTCGATCCCCCTGGACGTTCATATTTTCCCGTCGTAACAGTTTCAAGGTGGTCCGGCGTACCGGTTTACTTCGTGGGAGTAGCACACGTGGACCCCATACGTCCCCCATAGCGAGACGTTCCTCGTAACGTTCTTTGGCCTCGCCCGCTCGAGGGAGGCCTGTAAATCGGTTCGACACGTTTTTATCGCCTCGCAGCCCGCGCAAAAGTACTGTATGGGGGTTCTGCCTCAAGTTCGCGCTGCCGTAGCTGCACCTTACGAAGGGACGGGGCAGAAATGCGAACGGAATTGGGTGAATGAAGGTGGCCCGGGGGGGTGAGCGAGGGAGGGGAAGGCGGCAGGTCGCCTCCCATATCGACGGTGGCGTTAAGTTATGGTGCTATCCTGGCAACATGTCGCCGGGCTTGTTCGACAAACTTTTCAATGTCGATATATATTTTCCGCGGGCGCCCTTTTATGAGCTGTTGAGCTAGTCTTTCGAACCACTCAGCCGCCAGCAAACCGATTCACCGTATCGATCTCTCGCGGGGCCATTACTCGCTCTCCTCTGTCGCTCGTTTTCTTCCTCGCATCGTAAACCGTCTATTGATTCGTCTAATACTCGTCTTACGCAAAGGAAGAGTTTCTAGTCTGCAGTTCGGCCGGACTTTTCTTTCACGAAACTTCCTTAATCCGAATCGAGGGTGTCCGTTTTCCCCGACGACTGCTTTAACCGAGCGAGAAATCCAAGCTGTGGATCAATTCTCTATCCTGAAACTCAATATTCGAAACGGTGGCGCTCCGCGTTGGCGGAGAAACAGCGCGGCCGAATATTTATCTCGGCCGTTGAAAAAGATGAAACAGGAGGATCAAAAGCCAGTGCACGTTGCAATTGGACAAACAGCACGTCGCGCGTGTTATGGAGCCGGCGCGTTATGGGGCGTTTAACGAGTGCGGTTAACCAGCCCGCCGGAAAACACCGATGTCGTCCTCTAATATATACGAGTCGCGTTCGCGGCGAGCCTGTCTGAGCATATGTTGCCAGATTCCACTGGTCTTGGCATGGTTCTTGCGCTTCACGCGCAACATGCGTCGTATTTCTCAAAGGAGGTCGTAATAATCCCCATTTAACTGGTCAAGAGATAAGTAATCTCTGGTAATTGCGCTCTAATTAAATCCGAATTACATGATTACAGGATACACTAATATCCCATGCGGCTTCGCGGACTAATTTCCCCGAGTTTTCTGCCACGCTTGATCCCCTTTCAGAAGCACAGGCGCAAGTGAACATTCCCCGATTACATGCTCTGACCATTTCCCACAATTACAAAAGCATTAGAGCCACTTCTAGCCGCTCTACGTTACCTACACCAAAGGAACAGGATAATAGAGCGCCTATTACTTGAAAAAGTAGAGGCTAAAAGAAATCGCTGCGTGGGACGTCGAATAAGTTTCCGAGACCTCGTATATCGGGAATGCGGATAGGGGGGGGTGGGGGTGGGGTAGTCGGCCCCTCGATCGTTAGAGAATCCGTTTATTGGATGCGAATGTTCACCGACATTTTGATAAATTTGCGTGCGCACACGCGTGCACGCGTACTTGGAACGGACGCAATCAAATAGACACGATTAACGACGCGATCGTTAATTATCGTTCGGTAAATAACGAGAGCTATCGCATTGGCAAATTGTTCGTGGCGCTTTAATTGAACGCGAATTCATTTTCAAGTGCCCCGTCGGCCCGATTTTATCCTTTAACGGCGGAGTGTTCCTCGTAATTGAATTTTTGCCGAGGAACGAGCGTTCCTAAAATCGTGGCCCGGCGCGACCGTGTGTGCCGGCCGCTATTTATATCTGTAAACGCGATTTAAACGATCGCGCTTTCAGCACGGGACCGATTAGATTTCGCTCGTGCTCGATTACCGCCAATTATATTCGCGGGCACACTCGCGATATCCAGGCCAAGCCACGTCCCCCTGTCGCCCTCGCTAGCGGTTCGTTATTAATTAATTGTTACGGAACGCGAGCCGGTCCTGGTCAATTATACACTGCCTCCCGTTGTCGGCGAAGAAGGATTCTTCGCGGGGAACCATGTCGCGGGGAAGCGCCATCATTTCACGTACAAGCGGATTCGATTCGCCCGGTTTCCGGCGTGAAAGCGAGCCAGTGTAACTCCGCTCCGCTGTATATTATTAACATGTAATTGAATGGCGTAAGCTTGCACGGGGATGTATATACATATATATCCCATTGTGCGAAGTCGCGTGAGCGCCGCAAGTTAATTAAGAGTCTCTAATGAACCAGCCGCACCGCAAACGACGGCAGCTCGACGCTGGCGTCTCGATCGATTAATTAAAAATCTTGCACAGCATCGTCCCAGGGCGACGCCGCAGTCGAGCCAGCCTCGAAACTTGCCCGCGTCGCGCACGTACCCTTCCACCGAGCGATAATATGGATGGTCATTAATCCTGTCCGGTTTGTCTGTACCTCACGCTCCTATTCTACTTGCCCCCGGACCAGCGAGCAACCGAGCAACCGTCTCGCGCTCCCTCGTCCACGTGCCGTCGTTTTCTTTCTCGTCAAACGTGTCGATAGCACACCACTCTGATGGGTCTCTCGACTTTTAAAGATTAATATTTAAATAATAACGCGGGGTAAAGCGACAGCAACGCGAACACTTTCTTCCACAGCGCAAAAGCTTTGTTTCTTCGAAATCCTAGACTTTAATCCGTACGCCGTGCTGAAGCATTGATCCTTGCTCTACTGCATCAACCTTGCCCCCTACTTTAAACACCCCTAAAAACCTGAAGCACATCCGCAGGTAGGGTATTCAAGTTTCAGTTGACATTCTTGTACGCTTGTGCTAATGATCACTGTCCCCGGTATCTTGGCAGAAACTTATAGAACGTCTATTCACCAGCCAGTGAACACGTGAGTATCTAAGGTGCACCTCTTTAGCAATGCCTGCGGCTGGTTTCCATCATCTCGTCGCGTGCAATCGTTCTCCGTGTCGCGAGATTTCGTGGGGGAAAAACGTCGATGGTTAAACGGCCGTGTATTTACGAGGAGAAAAGTGGCAGCAAAGTAGTATCGACCGGAATAATCCTATATAATTGCGACGATACGATCGCGCGAGTCGAAGAGGGTTAATCGCGATTGTCACGCATGAGGACACTGAGCGGGACGAATCGATGCCCGGCTACTGAAGTCGCGGACGTCACGAGGAAAAGCGTCTCGCAAGACGCCGGGCAGAATCGACGACGCGTGAGCTGGCCGTGGGTGAATTTTATTGGGCCACGGGTAGCTGGTTAAGTCTATAAACTATTATGCTTTTACGCCCGGTTTTATCGCCGCAATTTCCAACTTCACATTCGAACGGACGCTGAAATAAGAATCGCAGATACGATTTTTTCCCGCTGTCGAGTTGACAAATACCGTGTTACGAGACTCTATTGGGGTTGACGACGTAGAGTATATCCTTTTACGCCCCATAATACTCTTTTGTCCCGAGCGACTTGTACTTTGGCCATACGTTTCCTGATTAAGAGCAGAATTGATTTCGGGAATCGTTCTGTACTTACTCTGTGGAATTACAATGTTATTTCGTGCTGCTTTAGAATCAAATAGGAAACGTAACGCATTGGACAACGCATCTGCCCAAGCGTTCGATCAGGATCAACCAGGAGATTTCGTGTATTTGGAATACAGATTATTTGATTCGAATGCGTACTGTGACAACTCGCGTAGAGAAAATTATACGGACTGTCGTATTGTTCCTATGATATCACAGTCGACATAGATAAATAAATATCCGTCGCTGTTAATTAAGTAAAGTACTGCTTCAATGGGAAATCGACGTTTCGAGAAAGGTCAGACGATCCGCGTCTGTGACATTTGCGAGGATCAAAGCGCTACGGAATAACGGAGCCACGCTGGTGGCAACGGTTCAGCAAAAAGTAAGAATTAACGATAACTGTGTACCGTGAACGATGGTGGAAAGGGTGGAGGGCAAGTGAGACAGGGAGGGAGAGAAAGGGGGTGGAGGAAATAAAAGCGGGATGTGGCCGTGCCTAAGCCGAGCCAAATGAAGTAAATAGTCTGAATACCAGCGGTACTAATTAGTTATATAAAGGGCTCCTTACAGGCCCGTGGCTTGGGAAGCTTATACCGTTAATTAACATACCGAGCAAGGGTGCCAGCCGTGGCGCCGGAGCCGAAGCCTTTCCGTAAAGCAACCCCTGAAACTGAAGAAACATTATCGAAGGCAACTTTGTCATCGCTTCTCGTCGGCCGTTGAAACACGAGCGTTCCACCATCATCCACGAACAACGGGAATATTCCACGCGAATTACCATGCAAAGTGGCGCGTAATCTTTCTCGTCTTCCACGGCGCGCCGGTTTAAAATCCCCGCCGCCGGAAAAATGTTTCCAAACATTCCACCCTTTCAGCTTCGCTTCCCTCCCCTCAATCCCGTACATAATCAATTTCTTTATTGGACAATCAAATATTTACACCCCGTCTTAAAACCCCACAGACGCGTGTCGAAATATCATCCCCGTTCAACCATTCCCCACGAGCAGTCGATAAACCGACCGAACCGTGGACATTGTCGGTTTTACTGGCGGACTGTGCCTTTCAGCCTTTCGTCGCCGGCGAAATCATCGCCCTTATTACACCCCACCGTTAAAACTAAGACGCGCATGGGACGGACAGTCCCACGGCGATGCGGAGGAATCGTTTGCTCGCGTGCGACAGGGGTGGCCGTGGAACGTCGTCGAGACAATGGCGGGCCAAAGACGAGGGCGACGAAAGATAGTTTATGAGTCGTCAAAGTAGCTCTAGCTAGAGTTTATACAAAAACCGAATTTTGAAAAAAAACGGTTTTCGAATTCCACTATTCCCAAAAAACAAAACCGGTTAAACCGGTTTTCGAATTTTCACAAAAAATATAATTAAAATAGAAAATAAATATCTGTACATATTTTAAAAAAATTCAGTTTTTTTTTAATATTTGTGGAATTACAAAAATATAACAAAATAAAATACACTGCATACAAAACCAAATGAAAAATAAAACTAAAATAACTAAAATCCGTACCAAATATAAATTATAAATCTTTATTTCATTCAGTATTTTCCTTCCGAAAATATGAACTCATGAAGATTAGTTTTACAGTAAACTGTTACCTAGGGTAACTGTGCCAGGAGTCGGCCATTTAAGGGAAAGCGGAAATTCATGTTACGCGTTGTTATTATTAATAACTAGGCGTTGTTATTATAATATACTATTTTTTAAATGCGTTATGGACAGTTAAATTCTTTAAAGTACCTATTTTTCAAATGTATGGATGATTTTTTTAATAGTATAACAATTTTTATTTAAAATATCTAAAATACCCAGAAACGTCCTTTTTACCAATAGTCAGCCAATAAAATCCTAACTCCAGCCTTTCATATGCCAGTAGTCATCCAGATTCTTCAATCAGGTTATATGTACATATATGTAACAGCCACCCTATAGTATACTTATCGATAATCGTCAGAATGGTGGTTCAAAATTCATGATGTGTACTCAAAATTTAAAAATTTATTTTTTCTGAAAATTCTAATTATTTAAATTATAACGGCCGACTGCTAGACCAATCGTCCAGTCGTCAGCCGTTTTGTGTTTTAGACGGCCAACCACTGGTCAATTTGTCGATTTCTTAACAATATCCAGTAGCTAGCCGGAGGGGGGGGGGCTGACTATTGGTTTTCTTTACATTTTGAATGCCAATAGTCGGCCACTTCAAAAATACTTACTAACCTAAGTTTAAATGCAATTATAATTTCATGAAAAGTTCATTCGAATGTTATTAATCGCGTATTCAAAATTTGAACATAAAAAACTTCGTATTAGTGTTGGTATACACAATTTCCAAGTGTCGCCTATGGTACTAAATTAATTCAAATTGACTCATCAGTCGTCAATTATCCAATCGTCAATACAATAAAGCTTTCTGCAGTTCATATTTTTACCGCTAAAGGCATGAAACTTCCCACATTCGAAGGAGAGAGTACACTGATCATTGTTTCGTTTAAATATATAAGATTTTGTTCCCAATTTCTTATTTCTAAGCAATTTATTTCCGAAAATACTGACGATTGGGTAGAGGCCGAAATATGACACATTTACCCTTCTATAATATGCTTGGGTCCGAGGCGATTTCAAGTAAAAATATTAACGTTTTTAATTAAATATATTAATTCATTTTTACATATTAATTCTAGTACATAAAAACGTTTTTTTTTTAAATTTAAAAACCGGTTTTCGAATTTTACAAATTTATAAAAACAAACCGGTTTTTAAACCCGGTTTTGAAAAACCGACAAATCCTAGCTCCAGTCAGTACACGGTGCGTCTTCTCGGATGATGTTATCGAATCGCGAGGATTGCAATAATCTGATCTTCTCGGCTTCTCTTTGTAAATCGAGCCGCGATGATCGTCATATGGGAGCCTCGTAAGATGCTCGTTCTGTATTCGATTAGTATCGAGGCCGCGACGCGAGGCCATTCGCGAACAACGGGGATGCAATCATGCGAGATGCGTACCGTCGACCGCGATGGAATATTATCGTAAAAACGCGGGGTAAGACGCCGCGAGGAAGCTCACAGAGGAAGCGACAGGGAAGGGTTAACCTGGTCTCCTTTTCGCCTCGATTGAGAAGTGAATTCTATCGATTCGCTACGTCCAAGCGTGATGGCAGCCGCTCGATGTACCGCGTAATCGCTCGCAAGAGGATAGCGCTTGCCACCCCCTCTGCATTTTCGTGACTAATCTCTCTGGGGGAGGGAACCGAAAGCACAGGCAAAATATTTCAGAATTCTTTAATTCCGGTGTTTGTTCAGCCCCGGGGGGAGGGGGGGGGGGGGCGTGCGACTCGAGACCGCAGGCAAACGTCCTCCCTGCTCGTCTACAAATCTGCATAAAGCCGCTCCGTCCGCTCCGTAAGGCTGTAAATTTCGATATTTCGCGTGTTTGAGGAACGGATTTTTTCTGGTCGTGCTTCATGCTTCGCGCCGCTCGCAAACGAGCGGATATTTATGGCGGGACTTAAGCGTCCCGTGCCATACGTCCGACAGGTTCCGCGTCGCACTTCGTTATTCTGCCTTCGCTTTTTCCAACCCCCGCCTCGCCACCCGGCGAACAGTCGCCGTTGTCGCGCTAATTGCGCCTCGTCGGATTCCGCCCAGGCGGTGGCGAGATTATTGAAATCTAGTTACTGGTTCGTCCGCGACAACTTGTTACAAGTTGCCCCGTCGTTAAATAACGCGAAGCCCGACGAGGGACGAAGGAATCGAACGAGCGTAGAGGAGAAGCGACGGCAGAGTTCCGAAAGAAACGCGGCGAGGGACGGGGAGTCTTTTTTTACAACGACCGTATCGGGCCGATCCGCCGGAAGTTGCGCCCCACGGAACTAACGAGGTCTTAACTCACGCCAGTGCCATAAACGTTGGCCGCAGAAAGTCTGGCCGACTAGTCGGACCCTCTACTTCTTCTTGCTGCCCCTCCTGCTTGCTGTTGCTCTCGGGGATCGTTGGTTAACAATGAGACAAACCAGTTGGCCGACACACGAGGGGGTTGTGCTACTCGCGTGCCTTCGCGCAGGGGGGGGGGGTCGGTGTAGCGCGGGAAGCGCGTGCACGGGTTCTCGAGCTGGTTTTTGCGATACCTCGAACGACCGCGTCAGGCAGAAAGAGGCGAGCGTGGGGTCGACAAGTTGTAGTCGGTGCCGCGGCTGGGAGCTGGCATTGGATTCAGCCCCTCTTCCGTCCCGCCATTTACTGTACCTAAGAGGCTCGCAGGGGTGCAATGATCCTCCGCGAGATAGCTGTGTACAATCGTTGAGGCATGAGACGGTCGTCAGGTCGCTGGGGAGAATCAAAAAGCCTGTTGGACACGTTGCGCCGTAGAGTACAGCCGGCTCCCTCGTCCCGGATCCTCTCGAAACGAACAATGGTGCGCGGACAGAAATGCGGAACGGTCCACGAACCAGGAACGGAGGTAGGTTAACACTGGGCAATAAATTCATCGCAAGATTCTCGAAAGAGTCACGGATCAGCGATGATTGTATTCGATCTCAGTTAAGAAAAGGCAAGAGGCAACAGACAAGACTGTCTCTACGATAACTGTCGACATTACCGAAGGTACGGTGACGACGCACAGTGGGACAAAACGACCCGACGGCGGTCAAAAATCTATAACTTTGGTTCTGGTCTAGATATTTTAATGAAATTCGACTCAATTTAACGGCAAATTTACGGCCTTTAAGTTGTATTAATATAAGTGATATTAACCCTCGGAGGCCTGTCCTAGGCCTGTGTATTTAGACCCATGTTTTCGAAAAGAGGGGCTACTGGCCAATTACAATTCACATTTTATTAACATACTTACTAGTTACTGTATCATATTGTGGTAAACCCCGTTTTTTAATATTTGCTATTGTTGGTTAATATCACTTATATTAATACAACTTAAGGGCCGTAAATTTGCGGTTAAATTGAGGCAAATTTCATTAAAATGTCTAGACCAGTACCGAAGTTATAGATTTTTGATCGCCGTCGGGTCGTTTTGTCCCACTGTGCGTCGTAGCGCAAAGATCGCCCGCCTGGCGGTCCAACCAAAGGAATTGCTCGGGGGCGTCGAAAGAACACGTGGGATTACGCGCGTCGCGGCTTTATCCGTGCAGAATGCTCGATATTCGCGGTGCAAGTCGAAGGCTGCGCGCCTCCTGTGCTCGCGCCTCCACACACTCGAGCCTCCGCGGTAATCCTGAGTTATGGCGGATTATATCATCAATTTAGCCGACCAGGATCAGGTGCAACGAGCGCCATCGGCAGCGCAGATATATCCGCACGCCTATATGGTACGGCGCAGAGCGGTGCGACACCCCCCGCTCGTCCTGCAGCCATGGAGGGCCTCATGCTTCTATCGCGCGAATCCAATGTCCCATAACACAATCATAACGCGAAACAACTTAACGTGCTGCCAACGCCAGAATTCTCCAAACCTCAATTATCATCCCTCTCGAGCCTCCACCTTGCTAGCACCCATTGCGAACTATCTTCCATATTTTGACACGGGAAATTCCTGCCGCGAATCGGGAAAATATCGGGCGGCGTTCGAACTGCTCGCAGTAATTAGCCGTGTCGCGGGACGGTGGGACACGGGGTCAATAATGGAGCTGATCGACGCGACGGACGGGTCGTAACGAGACGTATTGCGGCTTAATAACGTGCACGCTTCGAAAATACGATTCCGCGGGACACCGATGTCGATATTTACGCCGCCGGCAACGAGCAATCTCTTTTTCCCTGGGAACGTCGATACGCGTCGCGGGGGAAGGGGCTACTCTGTCGAGAGGGGGTCGTTGGCGCGACAGCGGAGACTCGAAGAAGGAATGATATGCCCGTCGTACGTTTCCCTGCAGATATCTCCGGGGATATCGAGCCGTGGCAACGGGGCAACCGGTGAAAATATAAATCCGCTAAAATATCGAGAGATTAGCGTTCGGACACGTCGCCCGATAGCCGGGCCGAGGCTCAGGCCCAAAGCCGACCCGCTCCCACCTTTCTCCTTCCCGCCGGCGCACGCCTCGTCCTCCTTCTCTTTTCACGCGTCGCAGTTGCGGAGCCGGCCAGCAACGGAATCGTGGAACAGCTCGGGAAACAGAGAAGCAGTGAGACAGAGAGAGGGGGGGGGGGACGGTCGTCGCTATTTTTTCTCGTAACAATAATTTGTCGTTATCAAATAACGGTGGCGCGGAGGCGGCTCGGTCGGCCGGCTTTGCGAATGCGACAATAAATGCTGGCGAAATAAAATTTTACTGCCGAATAATATCCCCGTGCGGGAGTTTGTTGCTATTGAATTCCACGACCGTTTCGTAACGATCCCGGTAAACTATAGCCTTCCGAGATTCGTTGGTGTTCGAGGGGATTTGTTTCGCCGCCGCGAATCCCCTCGCTGACTGGTTTCATTGAGCTTCGATTTCTCCTTATTCTGCACGATCGTGTTCCTAGTTTGTCTCGGAATCTCGCATGAATGGCAGTACTTTCGCAACTCTAATCGGTTCCCCTTTTTCAAGGAATTACCTCGTTACCCCTTGTATCACAATCTACGTCGCGCGGTGTGTCTAGCTCTTCGAGAACCGATCCCTGGGGAAGCACAGACGTTTCACGGGTGAGGGAGATATTTAAAGGGGTCTCGGGGCGCAATCAGTTTCTAATTACGAGACTATAGTCACGTCGAGGTCTCGGGGGTAAGACTAGGTTTCGCGGAAGATCGCGCCGCCGCGGCCAAGACGCTGCAAGGGTTTGGAACGCACAATCGAGTCCCTTCTCGAGGAGCCGTTTACCTTGCCGGGCTCTCGCGGCGTACAGGGAACACAGAAACGGGCCGAGTCTACCGCAGAGAATAATGTTAATGAAATACAGATATTATCTCTATACAAGGGTCCCTAGCGCGCGCCGCTTAAGTATTGTCCATTTCATTTCACTTCACCTTCTCCTCCGCCCCGATCTCGCGCTCCAAAGTACTTTTATCGCAAAGTCAGCGTCGCTGAAATCGTCTAATCTCGCGTTATAGCCCGATGTAACATCGCAAAGTGGCGTAAGAGGGTGGCGCAAAGGGGACGCGTGGATCTGTTTCTGTTGACAATAGTTTCGCCAGGGCGGCGTGCCTTACGTCTGGGAGCCAGCTAAATAACGTGTAAACCACACCGCGCTCGATACGAGAAGGTTATGAACCCAGCCGTTTCGATGATAAGGAGAGCGAGGCATTCGCGAATTTCGACGATCCCGGCGTGAAAATTTAATGGCGCGTGTGCACCGCGAAGAATCGTTTCTCGGCAGCGGAGGGTATTGCCACGTCGAAGAAACGATCTCCGTGGTGCGCAGCAGTTGAATATACTATGAAACGCTACGGGAAACGCGATTCTTCTTTGATGGTCTAAGACGATGGACCGTGAACTCATCCATGTGTACACGAGGTGCATCGATAACAGCGATGCGAAAAGAAATTTTAAACTAATGATTTAAAATAGAATTTAATTTCAACAAAATTTATAATATATTTTGCCCCCTCCCCACACTAGAAATTGTATCGTATTGAATTACAGTCGAGTTTTATTTTAACAAAATTTACGAAAAATTCAGTTCCTCCAACTAGAAATTTTAACGTAATGAATTAAAAAAGAATTTAATTTCAACAAAAGTTACGAAAAATTTAGCTCCTCTAAATAGAAATTTTAACCTAATGAATTAAAATATAATTAAATTTCAACAAATATTTGTCGACTGTGGCGTTAGAAAGAGAGAGGGTGTCCCCCATGTATATTTTTCTCTTTTTACCGCTGTCTACATTTTTGCCCATTGCATGCTTCCTCCATGTTTATATGCTCTAAGGGGAAATATGATGAAAACACTTACAATTTTATTCGAACACGGTAGAGCAGTCAATGTGAAGATCGTCGAACAATGCATGACTCATACTTATATTCATCTCACAGACTGTTTTTCAGCCTAACCTAAACTGGTTATGAATTGGTATCTTGCCCTATGGGCCTAGATGTAGCCCCTGGGAGTTAAAAACAGGTTAAAATGGATTTTGAAGTAAATTAGTACAAATAATCCGAAACAAATATTTAAAAAATTCTTCGGCCTTTCCTTTTTGCGTTATCTCAAAAAAACAGATTTTTTATTAAGAGAACTTACAAGAGAACAACTACCTTAGGATTTTTTTTTACCCAAATAATAACATCACATTCGGATTCAGAATCACAAAAAACATACAGATGCCAGGTTTTAGCCAATTATTCTTAAATAAGAGGATTTTGCCGTTTTTTGCATACGTCTTCAGGCTACATTGAATGTTATTGATAACATGAGTAAAATAGGTCCATTGCAGATATAATTTTCAGGATTTCTTAGTTACTACGAGTACTTTCAAAATACATATTCCAAATCGGGAAACTCCATTCCTTATAAGATAAGTGAATGTTTACTCGTGAGTCTCTTCAGAGGCAGCATCGTTACCGCCGCCCTCTCTTTAATTCCTGTCAACGAAAGCCCATCAATTCCCCCCGACCCCGTGGAATCCAGCAGGCCGAGCATTAGCAGCACACTTATAGCAGCTCAGTCGCTGGATATCGTTGTTCGGTGACCGGACAAAGCAGCCGTTTCCCGCGTCACGTCGGCCGAGCTTGCTGGTGGATCGGGCTCGTCCCACCGTGAGCAACCACCCGGGGTGGTGGGCGAGCTGCACCGCCTCGCTGACTGATTTTTTCAAAAGCGGCCTAATTAAAGAACGCCTGACAAAACGTTAATTAAAGCACTCGAAAACCGAGTGCCATTAAAGGAAGAGGGAAAGGCGGTGGCTGGCGGAAGACTAGGAAGAGAGAAATTACAAGCGCGGCTGTCGCGCATAAAGGAGGACACGGAAGCGGAGGGACTGGGTGGAGAAAGACGGACGGAGAGGGTGACACCGAACGGGGGCTGAAAGAAAGAAGGAAGGAAAGAGGAATGGTGGAACGAACACGGCGGCGTAGGGGCAGGAGGGGGGGGGGTGGGGGGGGGGTGAGAGAAGGGCTTAAAAGTTGGAGCGCGTCCGTGCTAGTAGGTATAGCCCGGTTAGGGCGGGCGAAAGCAGCCAGCAGGCAATTCCTAACGGGTGGAAAGATATGCAAATGCGCGAAAGGGAGACCGCGGGCTAATGTCTAGCTACCTGGGCCGAGCTGGGACGCAATAATCATTAAAAACTAAAACGCGTGGCCCTCTACCCGCTCGCGGGGACCATCGTCGTGTCTAGGGATCGAGCAGGGTACAGAGGGGTCGGTGGGAGGGGGTGCGGAACACGAAGAGTGGCGGGAGACCAGCGGGCTTGAATGGGTTGGCGGAAGGAGCGAACTTAGGTCGAGCTTAGGAAGTTGGAGCTTCTCTTCGGAGAACAGTCCCCCGTGTAGAGGGGCTTGGCGCTAATTTCGCAGTCGCGCGGCGAAGCGAGTTGCGTATCGACCTAGGGCTCCCCTGGGATCGTTCAGCGTGCACGCGTATTCGATAATACTGAGATCGATGGTTGAAGAACACGGCGACGTCTTGCTACGCGATGCCTCTCCGGCTCGCGAGAATATTATCTTGGATTGGAGCGATCGGGGTTAAAATGTGCAATGGATTGGGTGTGCATTCGCCGGTGGCGGGAATGTTTTAATGAAAGGATTAAAACCCCCATTCACGGAATCCTCTCATCGTTTGAAACGAACCACTGTTATTATCCAAACAAGTAAACAAGCAGACGGTTGTTGCCTCATAGCTATCGACGATGTTTACTTAAATCGACTTCATTAAATGAGGTATTAATCAATCCACAATTAATTGTGAATATTGCTTTAATTAATTCGGCCCTGGAACGATCGCGTTCGTTTCTAAATAAACGAATTAGAGCGCGAAGATCGCGGGCAAACATCCGCAAGGACGTGCTCGAATTGCGCAATCCACTGTGCATTTATGGCTCGGAAAGTTTATCCGTAGATGTCGGACGGATTCCGGGAAATTCGCGCGGCGAGAATAGCTCGGCGGCGACCCTGGCGGACCTGCATTTGTACACGTAACAAACTCTATTGTAACGCTAATTTATGAATATTAACTCAACGAGCGAGCGGCATTATTAACGGTCCGGGGGCGCAATTATCACCGCGCGATGCAATCGATAGACCGGCAAATAATAATTAATAACAGAAAGTTAATGCTATGCCTTCGGAAAATCGTGGCTCGCTTGCGTGCCATTTTAATTGCGGCTGCCCTACCGCCCTCCCGCCCTCCAACCCCTCTCGCCGACCTCGTAATTCTTTCTTATTAACTGCGAATCGACCGACCCCGCGACAATTGTAAAACCCACCGATTCGCGGTTACGAATTCACGACTTTATTTATCGCGATTTAATGGGCCCGTCGACTCGATAGCGAATAGGGAACGCGACGGAAAGAGCCACGGTGGGGAAAAAACGAGCGGAGCCTCGCGACGTCGAAATATCCAACGGGACCAGCGGGGTTCTGGGGCCGGGGGGGAGGGGGGAGGGGAAACGAACCGAAAACGATGTGATCGATGGAACACGTGAACGTGCAACGCTCGGGCATTAAAGCGTCCTGCTCTTCCAGGGAACTTCATTTAAGAGTGCTTGTTTATAAACTGAAACAGGACGCGGCGGAATATAATTCCGCTTCTAATTACTCTGAGTGCTTTGCTTCTTTCATGGAAAGCGAGCCCTTCCCTATGGCGGGGCGCGGGAGAAGTTTCGTCCAACGGCGAAAAGCCGGGGATCCGATCGGGCCGACGGCCGGCGGCCGACGGGGACGATTGTTGTACGGTCGCGGCCATAAGTAAAAACTTAATAAATAGCCGGCAGAAAGACCGAGACAGGAAGTGTGAGCGCGAGCGGAGAAGGCGTAGCACGGCGGACAAAGAGGGGAAGGTGGGGAAGAACTCGGGTGAAGGAAGAGGAAATGCTGCCGGAGAGGACGGGGTGGACGGAGAGGGAAAGAGTTGAAGGCTTGGGGAGGAGGGTGAAATTCCCTGATAATTAAGAGCGTTTTAAGGAAAAAGAAGCGAACGCTCTGTCTCTCTGGCTCTCTGTTGCACCCGACGCGACGCGACGCGGACGCTCTTGGTCGGTCGGTATCCTTGCATCCTCGAGAAGGCTAATTAATTTAATTACCGCCTTCGCCAGATTTACCCTCAACCCTCTCCACGGCAATCCGACTCCAGAATGGCTCCGTGTTTCTCGATTTTGCCGGGGAGAATACAATGATTCCGCCGGCCTCGCTCCGTACCGGGGGAGGGAGGGAAACGATTCGATCGACTTCTATTCCTCCCCCGGCCGCCCCTCCGCGCTGCTTTATCCGCTCGATTTCTTCCGAGCGAAGCTCATGAATGACGAGAGCGACGAGAAAAAGGTTAACTATCGAGCGCATATTTATGAGTGGCCGCGTCGCGGGCCAAAGGGAACGGGCCGAAACCTCGCGGAAACCTTGGGAGGATTTAAATTAACGGGGGCCACTTACCATTCTTAATTGAACCGATATTCTTGCAGACGCTCGATCCAATTAACACTCGTTCCCCCGTTCGTTTTCCATCGCGGAACTACTCGCCGGCTCGTCCACGCGTTCTTCTAGCTACCCTCGCCCCGCCGAGCCCTTCAGTCCGTGCCCGTTTCATCGGGATGTATTATAGGCGACAGGGAAATGAAACTAAAAGAGCTCGCGCACGAAACAGGTAACAACGCTTCGTATTTCGTGGTAGCGAGCGGCGCGCGCTTATAGACCGTAACGAGTAGTAACGGCCTGGCAGGCGCGGCCCGTTAAATTTAACGTTTATCGACGACAGAGGGCGTAAAATTTAATTAATCGAAAAGTGATTATGAGCAAAAGCACGGAGGCAGAACGCTGATTCTATCGGTCGCGATCAACCCATAAGCCCACGGATGGCTGGCCATAACCCTTCAAGTTCATTTTACTTCACTCCGTGGACCTGACATAGCAGACGGCCGCTGTTACGCCACGCGTTTCGATCGCTTCACTACTGCCCAGAGGCCTATACCGACCTGATCAGAACAGGTGTTCTTTCCACTGGTTTTTTCGCCGTTTCTTTCTTACTCAACTCACTTGCTCCGCAGTCTGCTCCCATTGTCTGCTCCATCCATGAATGAAAGCCACGTCATATATAGCCCACGGCACTTGTAAATACTACCTGGGTGTTTTAAAAAACCGGTGACACAAATCGAGGTAGAGCCTTAAGGTAGTCACTCCAAAGTTCGTCGCATTCTCCAGGCTTTCGCGAAAATTCTCGTTATTAGCTTCTCCCGATCGATCCTGCCCGCTGGAAACTACGAGCCGGCAATTTACGGCAAATATTGCGATTCGTTTGGAGTCGGAGAGCCCGCTGGAAATGGATATTGTCGGTGCAGCGGAGGCCAATAAAAATTATAACGCGGACCGTGAAGGAGCGGAGTAAATAAAAACCAACAGGGTCAGAATGAGAAAGACAGGGGATACGCGATTTGTTTACCAGGCCGGGTGTGTACGTTCGTTAAGGATGAACGATTCCCGTCGTACGTGATTCCGTCGATCGGCGCTGGCTGCTGCTGGTTGGGCCGTTCAAATCCGCGCTCGCGAGACCCCGAGCGGAACACGCAAATTGGAACAAATTGATTTTCCCCGGCGACATCTATTAAAGTGACGGAAGAGAGTCGCGGTATTAACGAGCGTCGCGATATCGAAACGGCCGGCCCCCGTATCGCCGAGCTTTTCGGTGGCAAATTGGATTTTCGTGAGAAACATTATGACAGCCCTCATAATTGCCGTGCCCGTGCGATATACGCGTTCCATGTGCGCGGGTAAACGCCCCCCTAGAAGCGAAATAGATACGCGCAGCATCGATGAGTATCGTTCTATGTGCCCTATTTATTGCCCCCTCCCTTGTGAAATTATACTTGTCCAACACACAGTAAGTGTTGAAAATTCGCGAGATCGAAGCCTGTGTGAGGTGGTGCAAGACTTTCGCCGCGTTCCGACTTCCTTTTTCGCGCAATTCGCAAGAGATGTGGATTGCCACTGAAATCGAATGTTAATCTTGTCGAAATTGCCAATCGCTCAAACGCCCTTATCGTCACCATTATCGCGCCGATCTTCGTTTAGTCCGCGCCCATTTAAAACTGGAAAGTTTCAGTGTATGGCGAACCTTAAGGGAGACGTCACCCTCATATTAATTCTGCAGGCCTACCGCTGGTAATATCTCTGCCGCTCGTGCTGCTCCCGAGGGTGGCGTGAAAGCATTCCCTTTAACAACCGCGAATCGAGCCGCGAGATAGGCGATCGTCTTGCTGATTACGGTAAGGAGAACGGGTATAGTCCTCGCGGACAAAACTTACGGGATTGGGCATGAGACAGTTTGGGAAGCAGCTGCGTTCCCTCTGCTTTATTTACGAACTTTTAACTTTGGTATTCACGCGTAACATGAAGAAATTGGAGGGAGCACAATCTGCAGGCGTAGTGGACGTGTACAAAGGATGCCCAGTTCGGTGAAGTTCTCAAGAATTGAGCAGGATAGGTGTCAAATAGCATTCATTATTTATTGGGTGAATTATTCGTTCACGAATAGTCCCTATACGTATATTTTGAAACGATTTGGTAAGTACAACATTGGAGTAACTGCTGACTCCATACACTATCACAACTTTGATCATACTTAGTAGGGGAAGGGGGGCATGATGGGGAAACTAAGCAAACATGCAAAAAAATTGATAATTATACCTTTTATTTAAGTTTTTATGAATCAATATATAATTATAAGTTAATACTTTAACCTTTGGTACACAGTTTGAGCAACATTTAAATAAAAATTTGAAGTTATTAAACTTTTAAAAAAAAAGTAATGAAAAACCATCTTGCCCCTGCCACGGGGTATGACGAGGTATCGAAAATGGGGCAACACTGTTCCTCTAAATATTTTCACAATCGATGTAAATATGAATTCCTTCTAAATTATTTTCTTCCTACCCTCGTACAGGAGTTGTGGGACTATATTAAATATTCGACAAGTTCTTCCTCATCTGTTTGAGAAAATACACTTTTAATTGGACCTAATGGTAAACCCATGATCACTTCATTTCCCTGTTTCAATTTTTGGCCGTAACGTTCCAATGTTGTTTGTGGAAGGCAGTATTCTCGAGCAGCTTTCTTGTACCCCATTCTGTTGCTTAAAACTTCATCTACAGATTTCTTCATAACTTCTTTTGACCATTTTCCTCGTTTAGTTTCACCTTACATGTTCTTACCATTTTCAAATGCGTATTAAAAGTAACGAAATTTCTACTTAAATTATAATAGAGAATGATGGCGTTGTTCCACCTCACATGAACAACCATAATCTGGGGTATGATGGTGTACCCCATCATTCCCCGTATCAAGGACCCCATCTTGCCTCAAATCATCGTTTTCCAGAGACTGATGTTATTTGTACAACAAGTAAAACATATTGCAATTTTGTAATATTGTACATTAAAGTAAATTGATTGGAGATTATAATATAACAAACATAAATGACTTACTGTTTTTAAATATTTATTTATTATAAGTCTTTTTAGTACACAAAATAAGATCCACGCAGCATGTGGACGATTTCACAGCTCTAAACCAAAGGCGCGTGCTCCCTCACTCATTTTTATCCACGACTTTCTTTTGGTACTTTCATAAAAAATGTCTAGCATTTTTCGATTATGATTCTTTTTACGATACCCCATCTTACCTCGCTACCCCGTCATGCCCCCTTTCCTCTAGTAAGTACCCGCAAAGTTGCAAACGACAATTTTTTTCAACAATGATGCAACTGAAATATAGCTGTACGAAAAATAAAATCCCTATTTGCAACTTATTTATTTGTTGTGCCTCGTAATGTCTTGTGTCATGTGTATTGTATTGTGTGAAATATAAAGTGAGAAGTATATAGTCCAAAATGTGAAACAGAAATGGTGTGACTGTGATTACTGTGGGGAAACGCTGCAGTAATTATGCCTTTGGATGGAGTGTACTCGAGGGTAGATCAATTCGATTCGTGATGATTTCAGTAATTGCAGAAATATTAAAGACTTCAAAATCTGTAACTGCGCCAGTAGCCATACAACTCAATATACAACCACTAGGCAAAAATGGTTAACATGTCCCCAGAGGCACGTATCGAGCGTGAGTGGACAGGGTAATATGAGTTGTGCTCGATGTGTAAGAAATGTCAGGAATGTAAGGTGCGAGAGAAATATAGTATATAAAATATTAGAGATCTGTAGAACTACACTATCCCTGGAGATATGCAACCCAGTATGCCACCTATCAACTAGACACGAGTGCGTGGCATATCCTCAGGCGCAGTTTAGTTTATAATATAAGGCTTGTAAAACACGTACGGAGGAAGGGTGCTACACTTACCTGATCTCGATCTTCACCGAAACTTCTGCTCAGTGCTGTCGACATAGATCTTTATATCATACTACCACGCATTTTTACTAACATCCTGGACGTCGGTCCGTTTGCTTCGCGCCCAACGATCGGACAGTAGAAAGAAAGTATCCCGAGCCGTAGACTTCTCCATCGGAACGAGTAAGGTTGGGAAATCGGTGGCACGTACAAGGCGTTAAAATTAACGGCGCAGTAACAAAGTATCGTAAGTCTGTCGACTAGAGGGCTCGAATCGCGTGCAGACCTGGCGTTCCGGCTCCTAACGAACAGTAACGGTAGCTCGTTGAACGCGGACGCGTTACGGGCCTGCAGGGTGGTAATCAAATACTTAAAACTCGATGCGGCCGAGGGAAAGCGGAAGGAAAAGCTGGATGGAAGCTGGATGAGTAAATCTCGATCCTTCGAGTCTGACAGGCTCGTAAACCGTTTCGTCTTCTCACCCCTTGCTTGCACCGGCTTCACGGTGACTCTAGACCACCCACTAGATCTTCTGCCGAACTGGGGGGAAAGAAGAAGTCGTATCTGACGATCATTAACGACAGGAACTGCGTGAGCCGGCGAAACGTGCTCCCGCGGCAAGCGTGCGTAAATCCGCGCGTAAACCTTCTCACATCTGCTGGTTAATACCGCCCGCTGAAACTTCTCCAGGCTAATCGTAACTGATAATTCATAAAAGAAAGACTGACGAGGACAGAGGCGGATCGCGGCGAGCGTGGATGCTGGCGAAAAAGTTGGCGCGAGTACTGGGTAGGTAATACGCCGGTAATGCCGGTGCTTAGCGGCGTATAAATAAGCATTAAATCCGTGCTTAGGATACCTTAATCTGTATTTTTTCCCCGTCCCGGCTACCGGAATATATTATCACCCGGGGGATTTTATCGCGCCGGCGATAATGCCGTTAACGCGCGAATATACTCGACGGAACTTTTTAAAGGAGCCGCGGCTCTGCCACTCGACCGCGGTGTTTCTTCCGATCTCGGGGCTCTCTCCGTTTCTCTCCTATCCGTGGAAGGGAATTTCGACGGGGTATAGCTCGCGGAGAGCGAGATGTACACGAAGAAAAAATTGGCGGCAAGACAACGATAGACACTCGAGCCAGATCTAATTCGCCCTCCGCACAGAGTACTAATGGCTCACCTTGGCGCCGGTTAATGCAGTCTCGATCTCCCGTTATTGTAATTACGAGGGGCGACCCGTGCCTCTTCGCTCCATCTTTCTACCAATTATTCCAAGCCCCAATTACCGATATCTTTCCGGAACTTTATTTCGCGGGACAATAGAACGGTCCACGCTAGCGGCCTTTGCCTGATCGTTTCGCGCTCGATGCCCGATTAATTGCAAGTGAACCAGGTAGATGAAACCGGGAAGGAGAGACGAGGAAAGAAACGCGGACGTTTAAGTTTGGACCGTGGGATGCGCTGTTAACGGACCGTTCCCGTGATACGCGGACGTTTCCCGCACGCTCATCAGCGTCCACGATGTACAGCCACCGGGGAGCACGGATTTGAATTAGGAGTCGGTGCAGCACGAAGCCAGAAAGCCAGAAGGTGGGGTAGGAGGACGAGGTTGGTTGCTAACGACCGTCGCCAGACCAGGGTTGTTAACTGCTGCCGGGTTTGGTCGTCGTCGTCGTCGTCGTCGTCGTCCCGCTGGATGTGGTGGTGGTTCCTCCATGTGGGAAGAGGTTCCACTGGAGTGGGTGTGAGGGTGGAAAAGGGCCACGCCGGGGGAGAATGGCTAAGCTATTCGGAACAATGTCTTGTTAGGCGGTTTGCTTTGAGGTAATCGCCGGGAAGACCCCGGCAGTCGTTAGACTTTCCCTCGCGGACCTGTTTGTTTCGCGGATAATTGCCCACCGATACTCGACTCTAGTCCCTCGTAAAATCGTGAACGATCCCCGTCGGGCTTACGGTGGAGGGCGAGAGAAACGGGGGAAAGCAGGAGGAGAGGCTGGTTACGGGGGCGTGCGGGAAGCACGAGAGAAATATAGTCGAAACGGAGGGGTGAGAAGCGGAGAGAGACAGGGGATGGCGCTAGGAAAACAAGGGAGACAGAGGAGCCACTTCCATTCGGCTGTAAGAATGAACGTTTTCGACAGGAGGAAGGGGCCGTCTTATTACACCGCGATCGAATCATTTTACGTACGAGGAATGGGTTGTTATGGCGTCATTCGATTTAACCAAGATCCCCAATTACGGGAGCGTTCGAGTTACAGCGTAGAGGAAAGGAAAGGAAAGCCTCGGCAAAAACCTGATCCGAGAGAGCCGCGAAACAGCGAGCTTGTGTTGGCGCGCACGCACACAGAGCCCGCCGGAAAAAAGATGCGTCCAAGTTAATTAGCGCAAATTACATCTCAACGAGGAACGCGGTAATTACAGATTTTCTATTCCCGACAGCTCGTTTCAGCATCAGAACCCGTTGAATACCTTCGCTTAAACGAGACGCATTCACGTGTCCTGTTTGCACAAGGGAACGATACGAACGGTTCGGCGAGCGCGGCAGTGCGCAGCCTTTGAGCGGCGATAAGGCCAAAGCTGGCACGCACGAATTAGTACTTATAGATCACACGCGCCCGAAGAATCATGCCCGGTTTTCCGCCGGCGAGTGCTCCAGACTAATTAGCATGCCACGCCTCTCGGAACATACTTAAAGCATTGTCCGCGCGCCACGCTGGCCCATTACGTTCGCTACCCCGTTTCTCCATCGCGCGTGTATAGCCGCTACCGTCTAAAGTTCACCCCCCACCCCCCCACCCTCGCGCCCCCGGATCGCCCTACATAGGTACCCAAAGTCAGACCATTACTCGGGCGACCGTGGCTGCTGTCGCCAGAAATTGAAATACCGTGACAGTTAGCACTGGCCGCGTTATTAGTACGTATCTCCGGATAGTTAGCGCCGTGCTCCCAGCGGTAATATTCTTAGTTTAGTTCAGTTGCCCGCGCCGTTTTCGCGCCTCGCATCCCGGTGACTAAGGGCTTCGGGAGCAGCGGTGGGTTTAGTTCGAACCGAAACTTCTCCGCCGATGGTGCTTCACGCACACTAATTCGTACTTTGGGGGCTTACGGGCAACTAACTTACCCCCTAATGCTCTGCTTACGCGCGATTATTGTCTTGGACGAGCACCGGCCTCCGACTCAACGTCCTTTCGCGATCTTTTCTCGTCTGGCAGGGGTCCTCTCGCGCTATTAATCGCGCAGCACGATGTCATGGAGCCGATGGAATTTCTGGAGATCGATTGCCGGATATAGAATGGAGAGGATACGGGTTCTAGGATCTGTAACATTTAAGTAGAGAGTGTTTCATAGAGAGCAATGTATTTATTCACATCGACATACACGAAATGATTGGTACAGTTATAATCTGACAAAGAGAATTCATTCCTTCCTCATCTCCTCCCCTACAAAACTGTCTGAACTATAATTCCTGGCGGGGCAGAGAACGGTCGGCTGAAGCCAGGGCCACAGATCATGGGTATCGTCCGTAATACGGTGCTAGATAGTTCATTCTAACGTATCGCAGGATAACATCGACGCTACGGGCGATCGTTATTTATATGTAATGCAATTTATCGATCTTCCAAACGCCTAGCGGCCGAATTATTTGCCCGTCTCCGGGACGTATCGCCGAATAATGTATCGCGGGTATATATGTATAGTCGCGACAAGAAGGGGCAAGAAGCCCCGGCGATCGACGAACCGGCCGATAGATCTTCGCGACGTCAGGGTGGATCGGCTGCGGGAGCGAATTCCCGGCGAAACAGGTGCCGATTCGCTGAATAATTCGCGCTCGCGCTCGTGCCATCGTGAATGGCCGCGCCAGCAGCTATCACACCGACGGAGAATGACCAGAAGGAGACCAGAGACCGGAAGGAGCGCGCGAGAGAGACGAGGGACGGCCATTAATAGAGCGCGAAATCCGACGGTCATGCGCCAATCAGGTCTCGTGACAGTCCCGAGGAAACAAGTATTTTCCATCAGTGGTGCGCGCGTCACACAGCCCGATATACGTATATCCTGGCGGCTAGCAAGCGCGATCCTCCACTCCGTTTATTATTCCAATACGCGGGTCCTCCCTCGTTCCTCGGCGTTTAGCAACCCCGTACAGGCCCTATCGATGCATCAGGGAGAGCCCCTGGTATCTATCGCACGAGCGTTTTTATTTTCTGTTAATTGATTTTCACACTCCGATACACCCTGACGAGGCTGTTCCTTCTATGCGGCGCGGCCGCGACCGTTTCGTCGCGTATCCATGGAAATGGTTCTACCGGGGTGCGATATTAGGCGGAGGGAAGGACTAATTGAAATCGAGACGATCGGCCTCCACTTTCGTCGGCTGTACCTACCTGCCTTTTTTCCTCCCCTGACGGCGGGGAGAAATTCCTTCGGAGCGTAAGAGTTTTCCGCGACTTCTTCTGCGTAGCCCGTATCGCGGACGGTCTAGTCCACTCGAGGGATCACGGGGACATATAGAATCCCTTTTCACCAAACGCCCCTCATAAACTTTCTTTCCTGCGTCTGCTATCTTCGTATCGCCATTCAGTTTCCCTGTCTCGCGTGGCCACTCGCCTCTGTGCCCCTGTATACGTGACGGCACCACGACACGCTCGAAACGTCGGCGAAGTAGATTTTTCCGCACCTCGATATGATTAATACCCCGGCGAGATAGGAAGCCCGCGGATGGCGGCGGGTGGAAGGGAGCGTGAAACGGGACGACACATAAGGGGTGCGAGGGGCGCGGAGCAGAACGAAGAAAGAAGCCAGCATGGGTGATGGGAGGTGGGAAGAAAGGAAAGAAAGAAAGGAAAGATGTAGGAAGGGGGGTGGTGGAGTGTAAAAGGGAGAGGGACGAAATGAGGCGGTGGAGCGGGGGGGGGGGGGGGAGCGGGAAAAGGAGAAGGATGACGGAGGGTGAAGGCAGCCGAGGTAAAAGGGAACGGTTATGGGCCTGGTGGTCGCTTGCCGTACAGCAAATCCCCGTCAACCGCATTCAATTACGATGTTATCGCGAATACAGATGACGGTTATTTCCTTCGGTACACCCTATACGTAACGTTCGCGATGCGGCGTGGCGTGGAGCGGCGTGGAGCGGCGCCGGCGTCGCTTCTCCGTCCAAAGTTAAGGCAGTATATCGTGTAATGGCGGGTTGGCCGGCCGCCCGTGTGATTGCTTTAGGATGCGCGCCGACAATACACCGGGATAAAGCGACTCCGATTTCGGACCAGCGACAGTTACGGTCACGAGCCCTCCTTCACCCTGCCTCGCCCTCCTTCATCCACCGTCGCCCCACGCACACCCGCCCCGATATTGCCGTGATTTTCATCCGCGGTGACCGCCAAAATGAATCTTTCGATCCACCTTTCGGCCCCCGCCCCTCCCACTTTATTGTACCGTCCAATCGATTTTTGCGATTGCTTATTCGTTTCGTTATTGGTTATCGGGAGATGCCTCTCGGTTCGTTTCTCTCGGCTCGAGTTCGCGGTAATTGATCGACCAATTACGACAGGGTGTATTGTGACGCTGAGGGACAGTACTTCAGAGGCAGATCAAGGCACAAAAATGATGAAGCAGGTTTTATACAGACGTAAGTACTGTTCGACTCTATTCCAGAGTTCTGAGCAGTTTTCTATTGTCGTTCGTTAGAGGACTCCGGCGAGAGAGAATGCCTGCCGGCCTGACGGTTGTTCAGGGAGACGAATGGATTTTCACGGCACGGTTACACGAATAACTATCGAGAGATTGGCTCGTTTTTACTTGCCTCCCTGGCCGCTACGTAGGAGCCTCAAAGGAGCGAATGATCTTGCTCGGCGCGGCAAAAAGCGGAGTCGTTCGGGCTCCGCTGCCCGCGCGACCGCGTAAGAAGTCAGATTCTTACTAACCGCGACGCGTCGACAGCACCCTAAACCGGAGCCGAGAGTCTGAACTGCCGAAGAAAAATGATTCCAGTCATAGATCGAGCGGGAGAGTCGTTAAACTGGGGGTACTTTTGTACGGGAGCTATTATCGTTGACCTGTACTACTGAAAAACGACGAACATCGAGATTCCTTGAACTACTCAAGCCATAGGGTAAATCCGGGAGACGGGGTCGATCTAATATAAAATGGCTATTAAAACTAATATAGAAATTACTTATTTTATCAGAACAAACCTATAAGTTCAGAATTTTATGCTGATTCATAAAAACTTAAGACAATATTTACTGCAAATCTGGTTGAAAACTGAAGTCATCACATCTGACCACCTCGCCCGAGGTGCCGGGAGAAATGGTTTTCGTCGTTGTCAGAGACCACTTACATAATTATTCATGGAAAATTAACAAAGGATAAAGCCAAATTATTTATGAGTGAATACGCTAAACAAGTAAAGAACACATCAAAGGAAAAGTGAATTACCTACTGGCGATTGGCAAGGCAAAATGAATACAAAAGTAAATAAATAAACTAAATAAACAAAAATAATAATAAAATAATAATTAAAAATAAATAAATAAATGAAAATAATAAAAAAATCATAACTCGACCATCTCACCTTTCTGCAGCGGCAGATGGTTTTCTCGTTCGCTTTGAGAGGAAGAGTTAATATGGCCAAATACTTTGACCGCATTGTCCCTCAATATTTCTACTATCTTATTATCCCAAACATTAAACGAAAATAAATTTAGAAGTATATTTTAAATACGATTCTGTACAGCCCCGTTTGACAAAAGAGATTAAAAGTAACCTCAATTTACCTTTTAAAGCCTATGAATCCAGAAAAACACAGAAGGAAGCGAAATGACGCTATTCATTCAACTGTTTGGCTTCTAAAGAAGTAATTGGTCTGCACTTTAACGCATTTTTACGTAGAGAGTCTGAAATATACCGACTCGACCAACTCTCCGGCCCGACCGCGCCTCCCGGATTTACCCTATCCCTCGGAGATCTACCGTTCTTGTTCTTGACTGTTCAAGGAAGCCAATCTCCTTCAAGATCCGAGCCTTTGGACCGTCCAGCTATCTCGAAACACTTCCTTTCAACGTCCGTTGTTCGAATTACGCACAATCGGTACGGTCGATACCCTGAAGCTCCATCGGTGCCCTAGCTTATCTACTACGAAGAAAAGCGCCGCGAGCCGCGGCTCGTTCTCCTTCAAACTTGGAGCTCCCGCTTTTCGGTGTATGGCCTGTCGAGCACGAGCAGCGCGGCCCACCCTCGACGCTTTCGAGCGATAAAACCTGAAATACGAGCGCACACGGTGGTCGAACTTCTATTCGGCTCGACCGAAAAGGATGTCCGGATCATAACGCCGCGCTCCCATACACCCCGTTGCTTCCGTGAGTTACTTTTCACGGCCGTTTGAAAAGCAGCCCCTCGCTCCTTTGGACCTCGTTCTCGAGCCCCTGCTCTTCCCAACGTGACACAATAATCGCCACAGGAAGCTGTTACCCGCGCGACCCCGTGCAACGGCATCATTTAATACCCTCGCTGTTACCGTGTCCTAATCAGTATTCGCTAAGGGTCTACAGTTTATACCGCGCCGGCGTATTCCCCAGAAACTTGCAGGCTAGCAATGATGGACGTTCGACACCGACGAACGAATACCAAAGACTTAGCGATACGCCCATCAAGGTTGGTCGCGGTTTAGATTAAACAGCGACGCCGATACGTTTGTCGAAGGAAGAATGGGGGGAGGGGGGGGGGGATCACGCCTGGGAACGAAGCAACCCGACACACGTCGAGAGCACCGCGACCGATAGAGGCGGCCTGACGGCGGAGAGGTATCTTCCACGGGGTGAAAAAGTACGAGGGAGATTAATTGGAACCTCCTTCGAGCGAAACAGAGACTGCGAAGGAGGGGGCGTGCGGTGGTGAACGAGGGGAAATTGAGAGGAAAGCCAGAAAGAGCGGGGCGGGAGAGAGGAAGAGAGAGAGGGACCGTCAGGATAGCCCGAGGGCGAGCTTTTTGCCGAACACATAATGCATAGCGAAGGATGACACCCTTATCTCGGGATCTTTAATTCCGTGAGCCGCCGCGAGGGGGTTGCCGCGTCGTCATTTGTCGGTTGCACCGCGCTGGAATCAGGGACGGGGGTGTGGGCCAGGGTGGGTGGATAAAACCGCCACCGCTGTTAACATCACCGTTGGGTACAGGGGCTGGAAATTGCCTTGGCTGATTTCATTTCGGGCCAGATTATTTTAAGGGGTTCTGCTTTTCTTTCCTGTCCCCTCCTGCCACCCGGCCGCCCCCTTCCGCCCCCGATCCCAGTCAGCGACGTGATTAATGCTCGGGAGAAGACAGCGCCACAGCCAGGCGATCGAGAATCACGTTACCATCCACGCTCGTACCCGTCTGCATTCTAACCAATTCAGCTTCAACCAATGCCACAATTGCACCCTCGTGGACATCCATGATGTCCTCCGCGACCACGTCTTCTCACATGAACACGATGTCTTCCGATTTGTGACGAACGACAGGGATTGTACGGGCGGGATGAAGCGTCATGCCCTCTCCTGGCCAATAACAGGGACAGGGGAGGGAGCAGGGAATCCAGCACGGGGTTGGCGAGTTTTAAAGAGTTTCAACGTTCTATTATAAAGTCTTCACCGTGCATAATAACATTCAACTCCGTGGGCTGGAAGGCATTAGGGAAATCGCGTTGCCTCCCCATAGCTGTTTCACCCTCACCCCTTTCCCTGCTCGCCCCCCGGCTGGCCGCGGTGTCCCGGCTCCGTTCTAGCCGTTTCCCAACGCCACACGGACAATACGGCCCCCACAAATCAGCGTGGATCTCGAGCGACGTGCCGCGATTTTATTTCTCGTCGATTTCCCTACGCCTCCGCGGGACTGCGGGCAAGGCGGGACTCCGGCAAGGCAATATCGAGGGGAGAAAAAGAAGAGAGGCGGATGGATGGAGGAGGCGAGCTACAGAAGGGTCCATAAATACGGAAACAGTAGACAAACCTGGAGAATGCGCCGCAGCGTCCAAATCGCGGGGAGAACTGGAGCCTGGAAGTGAAATGATGTTACGCTTGAGACTCGTCATGTTGTATTTATAAGAATGTTATATTTTCTCGGTAGTAATTGGGGGCCCCTATCGAGGCTGTTCGTAAATATGTTAGTAGTGCGCTAATAAATGATATTTTATATACAGATGGATTAAAAACCAAAAACAAGAGGAAAGAGTTCACCCATCTATCGCGTTACATCGCAATCGTAGTTCCATTCTCATCCTCTCACTCTTTCTCACTTTCTCTCTCTCTCTCTGTATCTCGTACCACATCTACGGTAGCTCTTTTATACAGCATCCTCTCTGTAACCTCTTTGTACTTAATGGATACGGTGGTTTCGGGTTCAGCGCGCGATCTTGCATAATTTACAATCGTAGGATCGCGCCGCGACTCGTGGAAAAGTTCCCCCGATCGAAAGTGGGTTACAACGAACGATGAGATCAACGCGAAATGGGAGAAAGGGAAGGGCAGTTTTCACCGGGAGTGTGGGCGGGGGGGGGGGGGGGGATTTTCCAGCATCGCCGCGGTGTGAGGTTCGCTTTGTCGGTGATTCGATACCGGATCCTTTATCAGCGCACGCATCGATTAGCGGATTCTCACTGAGAATTTCCCAGTCATCCTTTGGTACAGACGTCGCCTTCCCATTCTCGCGTCTCATCTTTTCTGTTCCTCTTCTCTTTTCTCTCTCTTTTTTGGCATTAAAGCGTAAAGCCGCGACTAAGCCCCTCTCTCGTCAAGCGCTCGATCGTTAGAGACGCTGGGAACGCGTTCGGAGGAAAGCATCGCTCGGAAGGAACGGTTCTTACGCCAGTCGACAGAATCGCCACCTGTTACGGTTATTATCACTGAGCAAGGGATCTCGCACGCCGAGACCTCGGCTCGCTTGTCGAGGGGCATCGAAACTTATATCGTTAATCTTTGGTATCAGCCATCGTAAGATACTCGACCGAGGTTTCGGCTCGTATACCGGGATTTGGAAGTTCCTCGAGATTCGTCGTATTCGCGCGAGCCTCCCGTCGAGAGGGACGAGTGTCGATTAAAATGGTAAAACATCGCCGGCAGAGAGAAGATCGCCGCGAATCGAATGGAATGAAAGAACAAATACTACTAACGATCTCCAAACGATTACCTTTCCTGCGTCCTGCTGACATCTCTCGCCTCTTCGATCAGCTGCCACGTCGAACAGCGACGAATCACGGGTACCATAGAATTCATCGATTGGTCTGCGTATACTGATAGTCTTTTTCGGTGTTGCAGAGTCGTCGATACGGATATTTACAGCAAACTCTGCTACTTTCGCGCATGCACACTACCTCTCTCTCTCTCTCTCTCTTCTTCTTCAAGCACGCTTCGTTAGCATTCACTCCTCTCCCCGCTAGAAATATATCTTACATGAATCGTCTATCTTATCGTAACATGTCGTACCGTATATTACAACGACGCGTGTCGCGCGTGTCCCTCCGCGTCTGTAAACGCGTCACGGCTGTGTATGATCGTACAGCCCTATCACATCCCCACGTATCCTCCGATAAATTTGTTCATATTCTTCGCGATCACAGTGATTAATAATCCCGACCCCGCGACGGGGTCTCGGGAAAACCGCTCGGATCGAACGGATGCGTCCGCGAGATCCTCCGGCCGGAAGTCGAGGAGACGTTTCTCCTCGACCTCGGTTCTGCACCCCCTGCACCCTGTCTACATCATGGCACGCGCTCTCACTATCGCGTTCCCCTCTGTGTTCACTTCGTCAACAACTTGGTGTTCTCAGCCTCGTCTCTCGCCGGGGAGCCGTCAGCCTTAGTCACCGCTGAGACATTTGAGCTTCTTCAGGGGAGGCGAGAGCTCGTTTCAGCTGGTCGGCGCCTGCATGGACATCGGCGGTGGTTTCACCGGTCCAAGAGCAGGACCCGACAGTCCGTTGTTGTTCATGTCACCGGGGGCCCTGGGTCCGCCGACACCTATGGCCGTTCCGTTCACCGTCGGTGCGCCCCCCGACATGTGACCCTGGAGCCATAAAATTACCACATTCTCAGTAGAACGAATCGGTGGTGGCCGAATCTCGTGCGGGGAAGCCGAACCGGTGTCACGCGAAACGCGCGAGATTCGAGTCACGCGCCTTTGCTTCGAATACTAGGCGCGAGGGGGAGCATAATTCAATTGTCGAGGGTAGCGATACAGCCAGCAAAAGATCCGCGTTTGAATTATGCCGAGCGAATGCCGATCCACCGGTTCCCATGCTCATGCGTTCTAATTAAATTCAACGGCGCTGGTGATTAGTGGAACGAATTAAAAGCGAAGCGTCGAGTGTCGCTCATGGCCCTCGACCGAAAGGGATAGCAATGGAAAGATTAAACGCGAAGGGTGAATCTATCTGATCGTTTTGCATGGCAAAGTGAGCCGATCACGCGGTAAAAACTCGCGCAGGATTTTCAATTAAAACGCGGCCCTCTTGTCATCGATGGAGCAACAACCACGAAGGGGGTCCACACGTCCGCGCAGACGTGCGTGAAAACGCTACAAACATTGGTCCTCTCTTTAACTTACGTTCGACACGTGATTATGTTGACCCACCGACTGGCCAAGTCCTTGATGAGGTTGCAGTGGATTGTGACCCGGATGCATGTTCTGGCCAGGCGGCGTCGGCGTTGGAGGCAGCTGCCTTTTGATGTACGCCAGCGAGGCGGGTGTTTGCGCCGACATATTGGCGAGCATCTCCTCGTAGTCGTACTCGCACAGGATTTTGTTCTCGCATAGATAGAATCGATCGCCCACGCAGAACCTGCAATAAAAACCAGACACTGTCGAGCCTTCGGGTCGTCAGCGAGCGAATCGACGCCGTTATTCGGCCAGTCGCGATCGAGGCTCCCTTTCAAGCTCCCCCTGAAGTTCGGAGAATCCTCGCGTTTAAACGCGACAGAATCCCGCGCTAGAAATACTTCCACGAAATAACGAGGGTCAATGGCGAGTGTTGCGAGCACCCCTCGTGACTCAACTATCGTTTCAATAACGATGATTAATATTCAAAAGCTACCTGCGACGGCGTGACTCGAGAGTATTAAACGAATTAACTCACACCCGAAACGAGCGGGCAAATTAAAAAGAATCCCCAGGATTCCTCCGAGTTAGCCTCTCCTCTCTGGGGAGTCGACCTCGTCGCGGTGGGTGCTCGTCGATAATCGGTTGATTGTCGCGACGAATGGGAGAAAAAAGACGGGAAAACAATGGCAAGGGGGGCATAGGGGAGGGGGACGCGGCCGTTGGATAACGAGCGTATCGCAACGTGTCGGACAAATAATTATTATCGGGCTTCTGTCCGCGAGCGGTCTCACATCCGCTTTGATCCCGGTAGGAAATACGAGAACGAAATACGAGAGCGGCAGAGTCTGGTTCGAGGTAGATACTCTCATAATCGTACGGCAAATAGAATTATCGCGTTGCACGCGGCTGTTCCCGGCGAACATAGCTTATACCGGGTTTCGCTCGTTTCCCCCATTATACGCGTCGTCTGCTAAATGACGCTGTACTCTGATCCTCGCCTGCCCTTTCTCTCTCCTACGCCGACACCCTTCGCGCGTCCCCGCTCCTCGCCGCTCCTACCAGGTCGCGACGCTCTTTCGGCCGTTTCCTCTCCGCTACTCAGCTGACCGTCACCTGCCCGCTGCTTTCTGGCCCCTGTTCGCCTCCACCGCGCGAGACCGTCTCGCCGCGACCGGTCTCTCCCGCTCTCAAGGTGCTCTCCTTGCCAATTGCCTGTCAGCTAAGCCACGCAAGGTTATTTACTCTGTCCGCCCTTTCGCGAGCAGCTTCGCTCTCTCCTTTGTGCAATCGTTCTCCGGCCGTAATCCTCGCAGCTGGCCAGGCTGACGCGGGGAATTACGCTGGCGATGGTGAACTTACGGCGCCACGGATCCAAGACAAAGACTCGAGCGTTTATATCTGTGAACGTGCTGCTCGGGGATAGCTGTTTAGTCCCGAGGGGAGAGGAATCTGGGAACAGGCTGGCCAGGGGATGTGGGTCAGCCAAGATTCGAGTTTGAATCCTCAATCAGTTACCGCAACACCCCCGATACTCGCCACTATAGGCCTTCTACCCACGAATCGGCCATTCTTGCTGCCACTGATTCTTGATCGATCCCGACATCGCGGAGCCTTTGTCCGAACGCTCAATGTCCCGCGCTCCGAAGCAGGGTCCTGCAAGCCCTTCGAAACACTGGCTGACCTAAGAAGAATAGGGATGCCCTGCTTCTCTCGAGCTATCCTATCCCCAGATTCTTTCAGCCACTGAACAGCGAACTTTCATACGCCCTTCCTTCCCTACTTGCTGAGAAATGCAATTGGTTACACCGATCATTAGGAGTGTGCGGATCGTCCCGAGGCTCGGGTTCCCGGCCCTCGGGACGGGTCGGAAAATTTCGGGCGGGATCGGGCGGGGTCCCGATACTTTCGTATTGCTCGAGATCCCGAGACTCGTTTCGGGCTACAAGCATGACCGCCACGAGCGGGCAATTTGATTTCAATTTACAATTGAGTTTTAATAAAAGTCCCGAGTTTATGGACGAGGACGGCATGCCCAGTGTCCGCCAGAAGACGAACGCTGGGAAAAACCCTAACCATGATTAGATTATAACGTAGCTCCTCTCAACATGTATTTTCAATTCTACCAAATATTCTGTGAATACTGAATATGTCCATATACATACATACTTAAATAAATACCATGTTCAGAACTTGGGAAGAAGACTATTTTCATATCGACAATATTTTAAAATCTTAATAAAATATACTTCATACTTAGTACTTTATGTAAAGAGAATATATAGGGTATTCTCTTTTTCGGGATAGGTTCAGATTTAAAATAGAAAACGTACGAACAACTATAAACATACAAAAAGGAATATTTCCTGGATGTTTCATAGTAACAACAATATACAGGAAGGCGAATACTTTATTATTTCAAATTAACGTGTAAGAAACATAATTTTTCTATGTTCTCAGGTAATAATTTTGATCTATTACTGGTAACCGAGACGACATGAAATCAAATTGCCCGCTCATGTCGGCTATGCTTGTAGCCCGAATCGTGTCTCGAGATCCCGAAACTTTCCGGATCTCGAGCAATACGAAAGTATCGGGACCCCGCCCGATCCCGCTCGAAAGTTTCCAGCCCGTCCCGAGCCCGAAAAGTCGGGTACCCGCACACCCCTGCCGTTCATTCACCAAATTGAATATTCGTAGGAGGACAAGGCAGGCCGATGTATTTTGACGCAGGGTTACAACGCATCGATTCTTTTAACACCGTTCCTCTGTCCGGCTGGATCAAAACAGATACTCCAGCAACAGCTCGACCAGCAGCATTATCGTGCTGCACGGGAGCGCACTCGTTTCAGGGATCCTATTATGATCGGGCGAATAATGCCGCGCGAAATCCCGGTCCTTTAATTCCCGCGACCAGCGGCTGTCTGTCGCGGCACGATACCGCGCGCGATACCTGCAGATTTTCCACTTCCGTCCAGTGTTTTCCTGTTCGCGTAGGGGAGAGCGGGGACAAACGTAACGGCTCATGAAAGAAACACGCCTTCTCCCGCCTTCCACAAAAGTTTCCAAAACGTTTGCTTTACATAGTTACGCGTGTTTAATGTTTCTTTTATTCCACGGAGTGACGTTGAGCAATACGACGATTCGTAGGTACACCGTGGGCAAGCTGATTTCGTTATTTCGATCATTCAGGTAAGTGTGTCCTCTGTTGGTTATTTTGTTAATATTCATAGTTAAAATATAGACATTGATCCAATTATTTGTTAGAGCGTTCTTAGATAATGTCTTTATAATAATAATAATAATAATAATACGTGTAGTACATTATTATTATTATATATAATAATAATAATATAATAGTGTAGTACATATTTCATTTTTTTTCGTTTTTTTTTTGTGGTGCAATGGGCGGGATTCAGCAAGATGCTGCTTTAAAATCCTACCCCAAATAAGTACCTGTATTTGATTTCCAATAAGTCTTGTATAGTTTGTACGTTATAACCAGTTCTATGCTGAAAAACATGGCTGGGGACAAAAGTAACACGTCACTACGGGGAGTAGTTGAATCCAATATTAACAATAGTTTTTTAACAAAAAATCATAAATGTTAGTTACTTTTGGGACCGTTACACGAGATTCCATATTAAATCAAATATACGGTATCAAAGAAATGTTTGAAGCTGGTTATGCTTTTTTATCGTTACATACTTAAAATATGTTTATTTAAATGTTTGTTTCTATCGTTTCTGATAATAAAAAATCCTATTTTGCTTTGGAAGAAGTGTTTTTACTTAATTCTCCTCAAAATAATTAATATTACTTTCGTCCCCATGGTATGTTACACTCGTCCTACCTCTGCAGGACAAAAGTAGCAATGACAGTCACTGCGGAAAATTGCCATAACTCTTTGACTACTTATCATGGACGGCTGAATTTGTGGTCAAACGATAGACCAAGAAACACACTATCTTAAGGCATAATTTTCGTTTTTATACCTGTAAGAGGTAATTGGCAGCTTAGCCAAATGTAAAAAGTGTTACGTTTGTCCCCGCTCTCCCCTATTCAGGTTCGTTTAAGCTTCCCCCGTTTGAGGAGCAGGTTACGTCGCAGTTCACTCGCTATCTTTTTAACAATGCTAACCAGCCTGTTTCGCGTTCGATAGAGGAGTGACCAACTCTTGTCTGACCCCTCGGCACCCGCATATTGCCGCCAGGATTCGTGTTTGCCGCCGTGAGAGATGGCAGAAAGAATTCTAGGGTGTCCGCGCTAGAAGCACGCGTCCCGATCGTAACTCTTCGGTTTAGTTCGTTGCGGAGTCACTGCTGAGACCCCGTAACACAACATCGAGGCTGAAATATTAACTGGCCGCGGCCAGCAGACGATGGAGTTGTCCGAGAGGAGGTCCGCGTGGAAAATTTCAATCCGTAAAGGGGGACGGACCGGGGACTCGGATAACTCGGCTGAATCTTTAACGCGGAACTGCCAGCTTTGCGAAACCGAGAAGGCTCGAGATATACAAGAGGTCGGGGAAAAATCGTGCATGGACAGGGAGGACGGGCAGAGGGTGGAGCGGCGAGGTCTAAGCTTCGAATAAATAAATAAAATAACCGGTGCCAATGCGTGACCCCATTAGAGTCACCTTACGGGACATGCTCGCCGTCGGTGCAGTTGTAACGTTCCCGGAGTAATGCCGGCCCCTGCACCAGGACCCGCGATATAAAACATTCACTCGGCCGCTCCTCTGTGAATCCTTTCTTTGAAGGGACACGGGTTTCTTGAATAAAATTTGCATACGCGGCCCGCTGCTACGTCGGATCCCGTGATCACGCTGGTGTACAGCCGTGACCCGCGCACCGTTCCCGCTTTAATTCGCTTGCAGGAGCATTACGGGGCCGAGCTTTTTCTCGATGGCGTTGCGCGAGCACAGCGAATTAAGCGCGGGAGAAGGTGGATTTCCGTCCAGCTGGCTGACGTCGTATATGGGGAATTGACTCTTGCTAAATAAATGTGAGCTTTTCCTGGTCTTCTTCGGTTAGAACTTTTAGAAGTTTAGAGCGACGGAGAATAGCTATAAGTAGCTGCGATAGTGGATTGCGATGATCCAAGTCTGATGCGTCAGACAATTGAGAGCTTCCGGTGCAAGCTGGTCGTCCAGCGAACCCTTGGGCGCATTTGTTGGTTAGATACACCCCGTACGCGCACACGAACAATCAGCCAACGTCGAATTAGCGACGTGACGGCGGCAAACTGCAATTTGTAGTCGACGGGGGCATTAACTGGGCGGTCGTTAAATTTGACCGGACGTCTTCTCGAGAGGATCGAAGAAACGTCGAGGGGGACGCGTATTCCGTAGCCGCGCGAGTGTAGGTGGATGATGCGGGGGCGTCGGTGTACGGGGTACACTCCCGGGCGCGTTGGTGGCGCGCGGGCGTGCGAGAGAGAGATATCTAATTGGATCGGTAAATCATCCTCTAACCAGGAGGGTGGTAGGCTAGGCACCGCCACCGGCAACCCTTTATTCTGTGTTATTACAGTCTAAAGTTACCCCGTGTAATTGTTGCTGTTTAATTGCAAACTCTAAGTCGTCGCGTTACACGTCGCGGCGCCCCGCGTATAATTGCCCTCCTCGAGTTCGCCCGCTCGTTTTTTACCGGGCGAAATAATTGGAAGCGATCCCCCGCTCCGCTCGAAATATCTAAATCCAGGCGAAAGAGGGTGTGCGCCTCGAATCGTTTCGATGATCGCGCGGCCATCTTCGATAGCGATTGCCAGCGGAGGAGGTGGTAATTTAAATTGGGATATAAAAGGCGATGGTAATTCTTTCGTCGTGCTCATTCTAACGTGCTTCATGGTGTGATTAATGGGAGAGCCTGGTTCAGCGCGGCGAAGAAACCGATTTTATTTTGCATAAATCAATAGTTGAACATCACGATAATATGTTCCCAAAGCCGTAAAATGAAATTCGAAAAATTGATGCGGGTATAGCCGGTTTTGCTACGGAGCACCAGGTTACCAGAAAACTTTAAATGTGTTTTTCTCGAAACGACAGTTTTACAATTTGCGAACAATGTAACTCCAAAAATATTCAACCGATCGACTTGACCTTGTGCACAGATATTTGTGAACATTTTCTTCACGGAGCTTAATTATTGGCATAATAATATTGTTTAAATAAATAACTTTTTTTACACATTTAAGGCAAAATTTCATTGGAAAAAGTGAACTTTTTTTCAAGAGGCCGCCATTTGTTCAATTTTGCATTTTCTAAGTTATGAATTTATACGATTTATGCGTACACTCATAAACTAAACAAAAATTGTTCGATTTTTAGTTTCAGATGAATACAGTAGACGCTACGTTGCCCGCAGTGGAACAATTGCGTCGCCAACGAACTGGGAATTATCCACTATAACTCTGTTATTTGCCGCTCTTTTTTAATAATTTTTTTTTTATCTACCTTAATCTGACAATACAATACCCTGAAAGTTTCGGAAAGATCGATTAAATATTTTCGTTAAAAAAAAATTCCCGAAAAATGCCTCGATTTTTAGCTAGATGCACCAGGCTCTCTCTTTAAGCATCCGAATGGTCAAACTTACGAGCGCGAGTGGCCATTAAAAATTAGGTCGCGCGAGTCATCGTGAAACGCGGGGCGGCTGGATTCATCGTCGATTCGCCCCTCGACACAGGCAATCGTCCCGGCTATTGGATCCTGGATTCCGTGGAAAAAGCTTTCACCGAACCGCAAGAATATCGCGTGCACGGCGGGGGTGAATTACGAGACAAAAGCGGGTTTCGTTGATTCCGTTGAAGTCAGTTGTGACGTTGAACGCGACGCGACGATGCCTTGGGCAGGGAGCTCTGGCCGCGCGACGCCCGCCGCGAGCCCATTGTCGAAGATAGACAATGCGACGCGATAAAAACGTAAAATTGATGCTCTTTTGTTCGCATTGTTTGAGAAAGCTGTACAACGTTTGTCGCACGCCTGGACGAGCCACTGTTATTGGCTCCAAACTACATTCTCCTGTCCCGTTCCTTTTCCCCGCTGGCCCGCGACCTCGTCCACCGACCCGCCTCGCTCTCTCTTTTCCACCCCCGCCGCCCCAGAACGCTGCCAACACGGTTTTCCGCTCGCCGGCAACCCTCGAACCTTTCGTTTCGTCAATAAGCCGGCATTGTGCACCGCCACGGTTCCATAGTTTCGGCGTTTTACATTGACCGCTTCCAAGCAGCCCCTGTCTTCCTCCACTTTCGACCCCGTTCCACCCCCGCGCCGCGGCTCATCTTTTTCAGCTCCTCGCGAACAGACGCGGTGTTCTTCCTCCTCTCCACTCCCCACTGAGCCCTCAAGATTGCCCCATTGTTCCTGCCTACCGGCGGCATCGAACGTACGGCCACGCAACGCGGGGGAAAGGCCGAGCAAAGTCCGCGGCGCGGAATTACTCGAGAGAGTCTCGTTACCGGGGGGCAATAAAATTTCGGATCCCCGGGCAAATTGCACGGAGGTGTCCGTAGTAATTTACGCGCCAGATGGCAGGCCTGGATCGGGGCAATTGCTTCGAGCCAAATTGCGGAACTTTAATAAAACATGGAAACCGAGAAGTCTCGGGCAGAAGAGAGGTGGCGCGTTAGGGGAGAAGGGAAAACAATCTCGGGGATCCCCTGTCGTTCGAGGAAGACGTCAAACGGCGAGACGGGCGAAACGGGCGACACGATTCGATTCGGGCGCGGGTGGGACACTCGAGAACGATTCACGGATCGATTCGCGGGGAAAGGGACAACGCTGCGAATTTCAGATCAGCTTGCAGCCCCGTGGTACGTCGCCAAGTGCTTCGGGACGATGCAGGCGACGGGCTGTTCGGCATTTAGGGACCGTCTCGCTCGCCAGTGCGCGGCAATATGATACAAAAATGTCAGCAGTATCTAGATAATTACATAACTGGTCCCGAGGGTCGGGACCGGGGTTGGGAGGGGGTGGACAGAACGTGGCGCGGGAATAACGCGACGAGAAGTTGGTGTCTCCTGCTGCGTAGAATGCTGGCGCAAGCGGGGGAAGAGGTCGCGCGACGGATAGAGCACAGGGTGATTTCCCAGCTGACCTGTAAAGCAACTCCCGAGCGGACTGTGCCTCGCAAACCGGTACTCGCTTCTTTCCTTTCGCCCCCCTGCATTCCCCTATATCCTTTTCCTGTGCGCGTCTCCTTCACCCGGCCCCCTCTGTCTTTGTTGCTTTTGCATGTCCGCGCATTCATAGTAGTCCTTCTTCGCTGGTATTGTCCGTGACCATGGTATACGGGACGAAAAGCGAACGAACGCAATCGTGGTCGGTTGAAAGGCTGACCTTAACTACTAGCCTCTGAACTAGCAATTGCTCGACGAGGGATGAAATTTGTGTACAACGAATGGAACAAGTCCTTTTTTATACTCCCTTTTTTCCGTCTTCGACAGTGCTAAGAACTTATAAAGAATAAAACTGTGGACTCTTAACTGAAGATACCGAAGAATTTGACCGTTCCCTTCCCTTTGCTGCTTCTACGATTTCTTTACATGTCTTCCACCCCATGTACCCCGTTCTTTCGGCTGCACCGACACGGTTTGCTGGAGGGAGCTTTATTTGATCTGAACGTACCGATTGAAGCACTGTTGACAGGCAAAACAGTCCAGGTGATAGACGTTCGTCTTGGCCTTCATGACCAGTTCGAACGGCGGTATGTACTTCTTGCAGGCCGCGCAGTTGCCCGTATTCCCGAACAGCCTGAGGTAGTCCCTCTTGCAGAGGATAAGGTTGGCCCTGGTGTACAGGGATGAACCGACCTCTCCTAACCTACACTCGCAGCACCCACACTTCAGACAGTCCTCGTGCCAGTAAAGGTCCAGAGCCTTCAGAAGGTACCTGAGGAACCGACCAGAGTTTTCGTTCTTACCGACCAGTAGTCTACCATCCCCCGAGTTCATCTTCTACCCCAGATTTTTACACGGGATATCTACCCTCGGCCCCCGGTACACTATTCTTTTCCAATTTTCCACCCGCTGGACGCGATTCAAAATTCAATTTTCTCTACGCGAAATAGTTCTCCGCCGAAAGCTGTATCAACCATCATCCCCCGATGAGGGATCTCGATATCTCAGCGAAGGGACACGAATTTAACGCGGGAAACATGCTCACCTTTCCGTGATCGTCTTCCCGCAACCGGCGCACTCGTGCTGCGTGGTGCCATTTTTATTCGTCTCCGACTTGCTCACGTCCATAGTCATCGTGATTTCGGCTAGAACGCCGTCTGCAACAGAGAGAAAGAAACACCGTCTCGTTAAATCCACGACATCGTGAATCGTGTCTCGCTGGCATTGTGCGTTCGTAACAATGCTCCCGCAGACAGCCGGCGCGCAATGTACACACGTACGTCGTAATAATAAGCGTCTGCGCGCGGTAAGCGGCCGACAACGCGCAATAATGATCCGCGCTAATTGGACCACTCGGTCGTCATCGCGCGCACAAATCTCCCGCATTTGCTTTCTTCCACGAATCGACGCTCTCGATATTGGGACTCGTTGCACGATTTTCGGCGGCGCGCCGCGTGCCTCGTGATCGTGGCGTCGATTGTCAGGTCGACAAAAGGTGGTTCCGCCGGTGGTGAATGTGTCTGATCGACCGCCGTCGCGTTAATCCCGACGTTTCGATGAGCAGTTAGCCCGGCAGCCCGCGACGACGCATCCGGTGGCCCCGTTCCAAAGATCAACGGGGTACCGCGAGGAGAAGCATTGATCAAGCGGGAGTTAGAGGCAACGGTGGCCCCACGGTGAGAAGCGACACAGGATGCGAGAGAGGGGGGTGGGGGAGGGGGGAGAGATGGGGGGAGAGGGAGAGAGAGACGAGCAACGACCACATCCACAGGAGCGGGTTCTAAAGGCGATTCGAGGGGGTGTGGGGAGGATGAGGAGGGCTGGCTAAAATGGTGAGTGGGTGCATGGCGAGGCGCGGGGGCTTAATTAATTAGCCGGATACTTTGAGTAACAATCCATTATTACATACAAACATCCTCGGCCCCGGGGCCGAGCTGTAGCTTTATGCTGCTAATTGGCCTTCTCAAAGCTTGGAGACCCGGGCACGAGTTATAAACGCCACTCCTCTAACTCGCCAGCACCCCGACCCCATCCCTCCACGCTTTTCCCTCTCACCCTCTGCCCAGCCTCCTTCGCTCTCTTCCTCCCACCGTTTGTCTTCCTTCCTCTCTATCCCACCGACCTGTTCTACTCGTCTCTCCGCTGTACAGTCCCGCGTGTCCTCCCCCTCGAGCGCACACCTACACACACGCCCCTCCGTTACCCTCCCGCTCACTTTGCAATGCACATAAAACCCATACAGCTGCGCGGGTAGGGATACGCGAACGCGGTCTACGCGCACGTAAAAGCCGGGGGTGACAGAGTGTTGGTGGGTGGACGCGGGAGCGGATGGTGGAAACGAAGAGGAACCGCTGGCTGAGGGAGGAAGGAGGTGGATAGGTGGGACGGGACAGCGTAGAGCGGAGGAGCAAATGGGGGGAAGGAACAGCAGCAGGGGGTGAGGAGGAGCAAGAGGAACGACGGATAGCGCTAATAACGCGCTCGTGGCGCAAAAAAAAAAAAAGGAAGGAGTATAATTGCCAGCCCTCGTGGCAGGTATTTTTCAAATAGGACCCCGTCCGTTAATTGGAGGGCAAATTAAAGAGGCGCCGCGGAGGAAAAAAACATCATCCCTCTGCCCGCGTATCCCCTTGGCCCCCTCTTAGCGTGCCCCACCTATGCTGGTATCCAAGAGGCGCTTCGTGATTCGTCAAACGATCCGTGCACTCCATTTTTTCTCTGGATTTAGATTTTCCCTCCTGCCGCCCACACTCTCCCCCTTGTTCCCACCTAACGACTCGCCCCTGCTTCCGTTTCTCCGAGTTTCGATTGTTACGATCGCCGCGAGACTTGGTCTTTCTCGAACGACCACAGAAATTTCCCCTTCGAGAGGGGGCAGGCGAAGGAGCCCGGCGAGCCGTGCGGCTCGTGGGTCGCGCGATCGTCCGATCGAAACACGAAACAGAGCGGCGGGTACGCGGGAGGATCGATAGCAGGAGCCGTCTCTTCAGCCGTCGCCATTAGCGCATACCTACCGATCGGACTTTTCACGGGTGCGCGGTTATTTGTCGGGCACACGCAATATCCAGTTCCAATCCGGGCGTCGGCGTCGGATCGGCGGCCGTTATCGAGCGCGGGCCGATGAAACGTTAGATAAAATTAAATTAATCCCGCCAATTTACCGTCCCATTATTTCGCGACAATGTGCACCGATATATCGGCGTCCGCGGCCGATGATACCGCTCGACCCCGTGATTCTGATTTACGCGGCCACTTGCCGGGCGAAAAAGTTCCCCCAGCCCCTCCTGCGCGTGTCGGCCGCGTAAAAATCGTTCTGTCGCAAGAAATGGCTTACGCAGATACCACGGTGGCCAGTAGCCACCTGACGCAATCGCGAAGTGAAAAGTTGATTTATAGCGCGGAGCTGCGGGGAGATATTCGTATAGGTATATAGGCAGAGCGGGGGCAGTTTGCGGTGGGCGCGATACAAGCTCCGACGTTTCCGCGCCGAGTGTCTTTCGGCTCGGAAGAAAGAGAGGGCGAGCGAGGGGCGCGGACACTGGCGGAGCAACGGGGATATCCGATCGACGAATCGGCGACGGATACGAGTTTTTATTCGGTCAATATATGAGGCACCCTCGCGAGATTACGAAACTGCCCTAACAGCAATATGGGATAACCTAGCGGCCGACCCAGACCTCGGGATCGCCGCTGCGTCCTCTCGAGATACGCTGTCGCTACGGACAGGGCTGCCGGCTGGTTTAATAAAAATGTCAAATATAAAGTAGCCGGCGGGGACGGACGTTTAGGAAATAAATAAATGTAAAAGAACCGGGCTAGAGGGGGAGGGAAGTTGGCCCTCCGTTCCGGGGGAGGGGGTGTGCGTCGGGAGAAGCGAAAGATTCAGAGGAAGCGGACAGACGCCGGGGTGCGGAGGGAAAATATTATTCGGAAGGACGAGACGAAGTTATCCGTACGTAAGAGAATGGCCTCCATATAATATTACCGCTCGAGGAGGGGTCAGTGCGTATCTGAACTCTGTATATGAACGCGGGCTGCATTCTCCAATTTTATGGAATTTTTTCGCGACGAAGAGGAGCGCCGGCACAGTATAACGAGTGTATGGAACAAAAATCCAAAATCAATTTTCCATTAAGATACAGTTATTTACACGTAATTGATATGATAATTATATTTACACCCCAAAAAATTAATTTTTAACTTAAAATAATTCATTAAAATATATTTTTGAACATAATAAAAGTAAAACAAATAAAATATATATTTGTTTAAATACATTTAAACACAAATTACTAACAAACATATGAAGCAATTATAAAAAAATAAACTTAATTTTTTAAATAATTCGTATTGATAATAAACTTTAAATTATTCATTCTTATTATACATCTTCATCACTATCCGTTGAATATGAAGGAATTGTCTCAGTGTCTTTTAAAAATAAATATTCGAGCACAGATTTGCCTAGTTTTTTCGTTTTATTATATATATTTTTTCTTATGTGGCAGCACTCGGGAGCAGATCAAATTTATACCAAATTAAACGGCATAAAAAGAACTAATTATAATAAAAAAAAATGAAAGAACCGATATGTTTCGTTTTTTTTTTAATTCTCTCCAGAATGCGACAAAAAAAAGTAATAATTTGAGCCACTGGTGCGGATACATATCTTTAAATGCAAGAATTTTTAATTAATAAAACAAAAAAAGGATGTAGTTTGCTTGTTTTCAAAAAAAAAAGAAAGAAAAGAACTTATAAATACAACAAAAATGGAGTGGGTAAATATTTCCTATGTGTAGGGTAAACTCGGATAAGTTCGTGGTACAGGTTACTCCGTGATACTTTTTCATTTATCTGTAACTCGAAATTGTCTGACTCAATTTAGATGGAACAAAAACTAACAGACAGCGTTGATCTTCTAGTTGTGGTAAAATAATTAGACAATTGAAGTTAGTCTGATAGGGTGTGGTAGCGTTTTGATCCAGCAGCGCATTATTCGTGAAATTTTTCGTGCCAGTTGTGGACGATCGCTTGATTGTAGATTATATGTGCTTTAGAAAATAAATGGAAAGTTCAAGCTGCAGGTAAGTGATGGTAAAATGACACTTTAACAAGTCTTAGACTTGAAATGATTATACAATAAGCCATCAGTGTTATTTTTTCTTATGAAAAGTGACTAAATTCTTATTTTTCGTGCGGCCGAGCCTGCGTTTCTGATTGTGCTGTTAGAGAAATTCTGATGGCAAATACCAGATACCATGTTTCCTTACGTCTCAGACATCTAACGATCATGAAACGATTGATTATACACAAAATAACAATAATATAAAATAATATGAAATAATATAAAATAATACAAAATAATGTAAAATAATTTAAAATAATGTAAACTAATGTAAAATAATATAAAAAAAATAGCTGACGGCCATACCTATCACAGGCTAGCGAGAACTATCACGGACTTACCAGAGTACTATCACGGAGTAACCAGAGTATGTCATGACAACTTAATTTTGTATATTTTCAATTAAATATACTTAGTAAATTTCTGTTAACGTATTATTTGTTTCTCCGATGTCTGACCTATCATTATATCCTAGACTCACTTTCAGAATATGTAAATATTAGCAGTTAATAGACAAATTCTAAAACTATCACGGACTTACCCAAGTTTACCCCAGTCTGTAGCAGCTTGCGTGTGGTTATTCGACTTTGAATGTAATTACTAGCCTTAAATCCGTTATTTATGCTACTAAGTTATGATGTTCTTACATCGGAGGACTGTTTTCTATCAATTCCATGAAACGAAATACGCAATTTCGAAACTCAAATTTTTGCTTTCTGAACACGTGCCGCGACACTGTGCGCCGGCTGGTTTTTTTACTCGGACGCGTGGGTAATGTGTCTCTGTTGCTCGTTGAAGTCTCTTTGTGGGGAGGACAAATGTTTTAACGATGAGTCCAAGAAACACAGAGGCTATAGGGCGTAACGATAAAGCCCGGTGCAACCTCCGCCCGCGATACACATTTTCCATGCATCGCGCTATAGACTTACACCCCCGGAGCGCGTACCTACTGGCAGGCAATTAAAAATCGTCCTGTACTCATTGGGATTCCCATCGAGGGTGCAGGCTGCGAAGCAATTATACAAGTAATTTCGCGCTCATCCCTTATCCACCCCTCGAACTCGATATATCGTTGCTGCGGCGAGACGAGAAAATCAAACATGAATACAGAGACGCCATCGTGCGGGGCGCAGCGGAAGATAGGATCGCGCGAAAGAGGCGAGATGAAGGAGTAGAAGAAGGAAGTTGATGGTAAGCCCGAGGGTGGGTGGAAGAGAAGTGCCTTGGCGGCGCCGAAATGGAACGCACCCTCGTCCTCGTTGAGTCACGTTCCGCATCTTGCCGCGTGTCCTTCGAGCCGTGGATCGAGCGCGTAGCGAGACGAGGCAGGGGCAAGGGACCGGGGCGCAGGATAGGGCAAAGTACAGGGCACGACGCGACGCGACGCGGTGCATAACACGGGACGGCAGGCACCGGTGCAATTTCGGGGTTTAATAATGATCCCGGGCGACGGCTCAAGGCTGTATCCCCGTGTCATTATACTGTGAAGTGGAGAGGCTGCTAATTAGTCATTAGCGTTGGAAAAAGACACCTTCAACGGGGCTCGGTAGCAGCCACGGGAACAGGAACGGGAACGGGAACGGGTACGGGGCGTACGGGCAGCAACCCCATCCGACGACGGACGGTGGGTGCACAGGTACACGGGCAAACTTGAGCAAACAGGGTGTAGCTTCTAGCCTACGTCTAATTGGACCCTAGCGACGTAAGTTCTGCTAATTGAGACCCAGGCCTGTAACTATCAGCCGCGCGACAAGGGCCTTCGTAAATTCAGCGAGATCGACGTGGTCTCAGCCGCTTGGCAAACACACAATCCCGCCATCTCTCGCACGTGTCTGCGTCGTAGAATTCGTTCTCTGCTTGTCGCGCAATGTACAAGTTTCGCGGGCGGGGGAAAGATGTCCCGAAGAAATCGTCAGCAACGTGTGTGAGATATGATATTAATTTAAAGAACGTTCTATCGGGGACCGACCGAGACCGAAATTTTTCCACCTCGAAATATTTCCTAAATGTCCGCTGCCGGTGCGCCACTAATTTGCATCGTATCTACGCATATATTTCATGGTCTAGAAGTTATTAGTTTCGCTCCAGTACGCGCGATACAGTTTGCAACCTATGACTAATTGGAAGTCGGTAACGTAGCTGCAAGTTTCGCTAATTGAGACGACCAGTTTAGTAACTACTAGAGAGCGCACGAAGGGCGTTCTCTGGGAAAGGAAATTTCTCAAGGAGAATTCGAATCAACCGGCGAGCCTTAATTTCGCCCGCTACGCCCTCCTCGCCCTCTGCCAACCCCCGCCACGCCACGCCACGCCGACCGTACACGAGATTAACGTTTAATTAAGCATTGGCGCTTAACTACGGCCTCGCCGTTGATTTCTCCAGTCATAGTTCCCGGAGATATAAAACGAAATCGTCCCTCTCGGTATGCTACTTTTAATCCGGCCCATCCAATTAAGCGACGCTAATGGGACCCCTTTGATCGAAGCAATTATATCGGAGGCTCGAACTTCCGTCGCCGAAGAGTCCGCGGGATGGCAAGGTAGTTTAGCCTGCAAACAACCGAATCGTTCCGGGGACCTTTAACAACGCCCCAGATAGCTACGACTGCCGGTAAACGAAGAGGAATAACGCGAGATTGGAGGGAAGGGCGAAGGGATAACAAACGCAATCATGCGGCTCGTCGAGAACCTTCCGTCCCAAAGAAAGGTCCTCGAAATTCGTGCAACGACGCGTCGACGATGATCCCGCCACATTCTCGCGGACGAGACCCTCCCCTCCGACTGACAAGACGTACTATAAATTTCACAGCGACCGCGTAACGAATCCGCCGGGGAAGAAGCGGCAGCGAAATGATGATAGAAGGGGAGGCAGAGGACGAAACTGAAGTGAATAGAGTGGAGATGAGAGAAGAAACCGGCAGAACAGAGGCAGACGAAGAACAAGAGAAAAGGAGAGAGAGAGGGAGAGATATAGAATGGGGCGGTGGAAGGTAGGTAGAGCTAAATTTTAATTTCGCCCCTAACAAGGGAAGGCACGGAGTAGGGTGCTCCTCGGCCCCTTCAGGACCATGGTATTCCATCCTTCAGAATCATTATATCGCCAATTAGAAGATAGCGGAGCTCGCCGACGCCTAACAAGCTTCCTGGAGAGACAGATCTACTCTCGATCCTGCCGCTATATGCGCAGGTACCGATGCTGCTGTCTTCGTAGCGAAGCTCGTTATAAAATATTCATCTCCTCTCTCTCTCTCTCTCTCTCTCTCTCTCTCTCTCTCTCTCTCTCTCTCTCTCTCTCTCTCTCTCTCTCTCTCTCTCTCTCCTCTTATCCCTGCACGTCTAGATAGTTTCGAAGCAAGGCGACAATTAGCCAGCGAGCACGACACCTCTACATCCCCCAAATGACGCGAAATTTAATCTCCTGTGTCACGTTATGAAGTTAAAGAAACGTGGCGATGGGTAGAGAGATAAGGAGAAGTCGAAGAACGACACGATAGGTAAGTACGAAACAGTTCCACGATTGCCTGAACGTTCAATTTCGCTGAGCATTTCCAGTGTACCTGCTTGCCAGTCTTTCGTCGTGTTCGCTAAAATGTAGCAACCCGCATGGATGCAAACGGTTTACCGTTTGATGTGGATCCCATTAAATCGTGGCCAGAAAGCAGCCTTCTGCGACGCAACGGGCACGACGACGCCGGTGACGTATCGAGACGACATGGGTTGTGGGTGGTGGGGAAGCGAAATAGAATTGTTCGATGGTACGAAGAATACAGAGATAGATGGTGGGCGGATGCAGCACGTGGATGTCCTCGCGGATAGGGGAGAGCAGAATTCAATTTAAACTTATTTTGTTCCTACGATATCTGAAATGATAAATTTAAATAGGGGAATAAAATATAAAATTGCTTCTGCCAACCGATCAACCGACTGAAATGGTTCCGCGGCACGACTGTCTCCTTCCTAGAGCGTCTCTCCTCGTATTCCTTCGCCCGTTTCAATGAGAAACTGGCTCGAACAGGGGGATGAAAAGAAACAGTAATCAGGGTGCGAGCGTTTGGGTGTCCCATGCGCGATCAAAGGCAACGAAATTTCCGAAAGAACTCCCCTTCGCGAATGAAAGTGATCCGGCGTGCCCCTGTTTCGAAATTTTTTCAACGTTTATCAGCATCCAGCGGGGATTTATTCAACGCGAGATCACTTTTCCGAGCTCCGTCGCGCGATGTTTACCGTTCCAAGCCGGCCAAAATATTTGTGCCACAAAACGCCCGACGTGTATGCCGTTCACGTGGTGGATAGGTTGCCCGGATGACACAGAGACGCGTGTTCCGAATTCCGCGATCGCCATTATCGCGAGCCACGCGGCCAAGACACGCGACACGCGCATATTTATTAATGAGCCTTCTCTATTGTCGCCGAAGGGCCCATTCATTTCGCGCGATCCTGGCCGTAATTAATAGCCGATGCAACGATAAAACGTGAAATTAATTACGTCGTACCGTGAAGAATAGCGGGAACGCCAGTGTGCACGGCGTCTGTGTAATCTGTGCGATCGTGAAGCGACTATCGCGGCCGAAACTCGTCACAGCTACGAAACACGTTCGTCTGCCTCTCGTCAAACAAGCCAGTAATTCCATCGTGTTTCTTAGATTCGATCGGTTGATAGAGGAGGTGGAGGATCAACGCTCGATTCCGCTCGGTATCTGCCTCTCGATCGTTGCCCATTCACGCGACGGCGCGGTGTCAATAGTCGGCGAGATTCCGAGCGAAACGCGGTCGAATTCATCGTAGCGGCAAAGGTTGGCCGGGTCGATTTCGATCGGATCGCGCGGCACCCCTTTTCCATTTCGCCTACCCCGCTAATCGGAACGACAAGAATGTTATAAAAGAAAGTTCGCGTACTGGAGCGGCTTCAAAGCTCCTCCACCGGAGGTGAAATCGACGCGGCGCGGCGCGATACACTTTTCTCGGTAGGCAATATTCATAAATCACCCTTCAGCCCACCCCGGGCATTCTCCTACCCCTCTTATATACGCTTAGAATAAGCACCCCTTTTCCTGATAGAGGGATGCAGCGCCGGGGTCAACTCCCTTCCCCTACCAGCCCTTCCCGGCGGAGAAAGGCCGGGCGAGTAGTAAAGGACAGAGGAGACGCTCGGGCGGAAAAAGGAAGCGCGAGGATGAGGACGAGAAGAGGAGGAGGGAAAGAGAGTTAGGAAACGAAGGCTACGGGGCTGTAGTCGAAGACGGTGTTAGTCCGTGGTACGGGACTCGCTGAGAGGGGGTGGTCTCAGATTCTATTAAGATCTCAGTAAGTCTTGTTACACGGAGAGGCCACGCCGCAAATCTCGCAATAAAACAGCCACCGGTATAACACCGATTCGAGCGACCGTCTAGAGCGGGTAGCCAGGGATGGTCGGTGGCGTCGACGACGACGCGGACGTCTACGAAGTCGTCGCCACCCTCTCTCTCCCTGTACGTTGCCAAACACCCTCAGCGGGGGTTATGGACTCTACGCGCGGTGCCTCGGAAACGGAAGTCACGGTTAATCCGAGGAGAAAGCTGCGGCTATCGGTTTATCCAGCCCTCCCTCCCAACAACTTCAAGTGGCTGGTTCTCTGATTTAAATAGCCAGACGAGGAAAGGAGCGCGGTTAACTTCGAACGATACCGAATGAATACGCCTTCGTTTCCGAGGTTCTACAATCTACGAGAAGCGTTACTACGTCTTTCACTACCGATCATCTTACGTCCACATCCAATCACGTTCTTAATTGTACTCCTCTGGTTAATCTTGATAAGCCAGCTTGGTCAAATAACGCGGGGCCGTATAAACGGGGCAATAGAATCTCGAAAAGATAAGTACGAAGATCGATGACGCGAATACAGCGCGGGGCTGCAGAAGCAAGAAGCGCGGCTGTATAGAAGATCGAAGGCGAGCGAGCCGGAAGAGGAGGGTTGGCCTCCGGGGCAAGGGTCCGAAATCAATCAAAACATTAATTGAAAGAGCCGAGAAGACAACGGCGCCCGGTTGGCTAAGGCGGTAGCTACGGATGGTCTTGATAATCGAAAGATATCCTGGCCAATAGCCGGCACACCCGACGAACGACCGAGAACGAGCGAGTCGAGTCGACGAAGGAAGTTTCCTCCCCCTTCGTTTGTTCGGGACGATCCGGAAGCACCGTGGGAGGGAAAGAACAGAAATTCGCGGCACGGATAGACGGCGGCCGCGCGACGCCGATAGGAGAGATGGGAGAACCGGTTAACAATGGGGACAAAGTCTTTTTAGCCCCGGTGACACGAAACGGGCCGTTATTGTTCGCGGTTTAGGGCGCGGAAACACGTAGCCGCGGGTCCAGCGCCGGTACACGCGAAGACCAGATACCGCGTGCACGGAGGGTGAGCACGAGAAAGAGGAAGGGGGAGAGGGCAAGCCCGAATGCGTGGCCGCCGCCAGAAAGATTGTTTATCGGGCTGCAAACTCGATCATTCGGGTCGGTTGATTCGATTCGTTCGGTAATGTACCGCAACCGCTGCTAATAGTACATGGACAGTTAATGAACGCGATCTCTATTCAATTGTGGACCGGCGGTTATTAGTAGAGGGAACGTAGCCGCTTTATTAATTAGTGAATCGATTTTAGTCGGAGGCCGGTTAATTATTCAACGTCGGTCGGCATCGGTGCAACTGCAAATGGTTCTTTAATGATCGAGGGGGCCCGACGCTGCGAGCCGCAGCCACCAACCATTCCCGCGATCTACGGAGGATCCACAGCGATCGTCCGCCCGGGAGATCCGGGCGGCTCGATAAACGCGCGCCAACCGTCAGATGCTAACCCTTGCTAAACGATCTTCCCGAGGCCAATCAGCCCCGAAATTCCCGGTACCCTCGATCGCCTTATCGAATCGCCAACGGAACGAATTAAAGTTCGAGTTAATTATATTCGCGGTCGCGTGCAACCGCGGCCCGCCCATCGGCGGAGGGGCGGCACTGTAAAAATTAGACCAATCCTCCCCTCCTTGCCCTCCTAGTCCGTTGGAGAGAATTTGTAGCCTCACGAAAGCGGTAAAGTGCGCGTCGGGTTAGCCTCGTGGAGTTAGCCTGAAAAATCTTGTAAATGGAATATTGGGGCCGACGCCCAGAAGGACGCGGCACCGCCACCTGGCGGGTTGCCCAAGGACCCGCGGGAAGCTTCAATCGCCGTAAAAGCAACGCCTCTGTATAGGAAGGGGAGGCAAGGAGTACGTCGAGGGGTCAGAAGTTAAGTTGGAATCTCGCGGGTGGATCGCGTGGACGCGACGAGGACGAAGAGTGGCTGAATGCGTGCGAAGGGGAGCGAGAACGGGGAAGGAAGAGGATAGCGTGCGATGGTCAGTTCCGGAGATACACGTTCGACCGGTGCACTCGACTTAAGAGGATTACATTTGATATTTCGATCGGGCAAAGTGGCTTTTTATTGGACATTCGCCTCGGAATTATCGCTGACGCGTGTCCGGAGACATTACGCGTAGCCGCTATTATTAAATTATATCGCCACCGCGGTCCCCTATAATTTCCTTGGCGATGCCGGACAGATACTTACTTGGAGGAAGCGTATCGTCCTGTCAGGAAACGTGCAAGGCGCCTAGCCCCTCGCTGTCCCACGCGAATATCGAGCGCGCGAAAAAATGGGGGGAGACTAAACGCTAATTGCTCCGTTATCGCGTTTAGACGTGTAATCGCGAGGCACAGAGTGCTCCCGATTCAATTTCTGTCGAGCGTGAAAGCAGCAGACGCGGGGCCAGGAGGCAATTGGCTCGAATCGCGAGTCTCTGAACATTGTAGCCGTTTTGCTGCCACGCTGCAGCGGGCAGTATTGGCGGCGCGACACCGACGCGCCGCGTCACGGTCATACTTCTGCTTTTAGCCGGAGCTAATTAGCCGCACCAATTTGTCCGTGTAAAATAAACGTTTGCCTCGCTCGACCATCTCCCTCGCTCCAGTTTTCTCAATTTATTTGTGAGCGGGGCATGCCTCCACACAGGCGATCGTCTCTGCCTGTGCAACGTCCAAAAACCACTCTCTCTCTTTCTCCCCCCCCCTCCTCTCTCTCTCTCTCTGTCCACAAACTTCAAACGAAATAATTAAGTCACTCCGTTCGGGTGGGCGACTAACGAGACCGCCGCTGCTAAAGCTGGCGCCAATTATTGAAATTCAAACGACCGGATGCCCTGCGTCATCACCCTATCGGGCCGGTCAACGCTCACCTCCAGATATCCGGTCTTGCCAGGTCGCAGACAGTGTCTCATGTGAGAAAGATGTGTATGCGAATAAATAGATAAGCGGTTCGATAAAGCGGCGCGATCTCGACGGGTAAACAAGAGAAAGGTCTATGACTCTGCACCGGAGGGATCACGTGGCGAACCCGTCGATCGTTCAGCGGTATAACTTAGAAATTACTACTATTGTAATAGTTACAGGGCTTACCTGTTTCGAATTGTAAGATTCTTTGTCCGAGCCGTTGTTAATAGACAAGGGGTTAAATTTTATCTGGACTTTGCGTTGGGTTGTCCAAGTGAATTAAAGAGTTAGTCAGAATACCAATGTTACGCGCTTGGTGAATGCGATACTCCGTTTCCTATCTTTAATTAAAAATTCCCGCCGCCGCCGAGGTATCGAGCGTCACCGCGTAACGCGAAAGTTAGCGCAACAATGCGCCAGCATTTTACGGGGTGCAGATTAAGTTCGCTTCTAAGGAATCCGTATCGCTAACGGCAACCATACGACCGCGTCGCCTTTAGCGCTGCCTGTAAACAGGACAGAGACTCGCGTTGATGACTATACGGCCGAATGGAACGAATCGAGGCGAGCAAAAAGCGGCGATCTATCGGCAATCAATACGCACCGTGTACAATTTGTTCATCACAATTGTCTGTTGGCCTCCCACGCACCCTATCATTTGTCACCTTGCACGCGCAAAGCGGATTACGCGGAATTTTATAATAATTTTCGGAGCGACGCGGATTGAGCGGGAACAGACAAACGCGGGCGCGCTCGTGCACGTTAATCACTGCGCTTCCGAGAGGGCGAAAGCGATTTTTCACCCAAGCTCTTGTTTAATTGAACACGTGATTGCATTTGCCCCGAGACGCGGAGGGAAGTTTATGAAATTTCAATTACACATCGTATTACGGATTCCCCTCTTATTACCCAGCCACGTCTCTCCACGTTTCTCTACAATTAGTGAAAAGATTTCCAATTCTCGGAAAGAATGTTACAGGTCAAAAGTCATACGTAAACTAGCACCAAATCTTAGGCGCCTGCCTATCGTTTTCCAAGTCTCACACTAGGGCAGATCGCGAAATGAGTAATAGCGTTTGAAACGTAAATACCTGACAACTCCTCGAAGCCTGAGCCAACTTCTCCAGACACCCTCTGCCACGGACGATTGCCTCGACTCACCCCCGTCACGTGACACTACACTAACCGCACAGAGCAATGTTCACTGACCGACATTCGCGACAGATCCCACATTAAAACGATACACCCATCGAACAAGCGCAATTCGATCGAATATTCTACTCGTCGGTGCTGTCTGCGACTCTGCTCGCGAGTATTTACTTCGAACGGTAAGACATCACGCGTCTGAAGCTCCGTGGGTGAACGAGTGAACGTGAAACGAGAGACTCGCGAAACCACCAGACCGGCGGTCGGTTGTAAACTGGCGAGTACCGCGTGCGAGCGCAGCACGCCACCGACAGTGATAAATCCCCACTCTGCGCGGCAGCTACCCCTCCAGACGCCCTTCTCTCGATCGCGTTCCCCCACCATCGCCCGCGAAACTACCCTTACGCTGCTGTGCCGTGTTTCCCTCCCCTATGGCCGTGCCCCCACCCCGGGCGAGGTGCACTCGATCGTCATCGCACCCGTACTCGAACCCGAGGAACTCTCGCGAGCCGAAACCCGTATTTGCACCCCTCCACCCTTCCCCCCCCCCCACCCTTCAAGCTCGAATCCGCGCTCGCTGCCTCGCTCTGACCGCCTATCATCGAACCATTCACGCTGCCGCACAGTTTAACTGCTACTCGGGCGGAATTCGCCGCGCTCCGGAGCCGATTAAGACGGCACGATTAATCGCCGCGGTGCACCCAGGCCACCGTCGACGGAGTGCATTCCATCGATCCGAGTGCCGGCTCGATTGATACGGAAACAGGGGTAAGGCTGTCGAGGGTGTGGGTAAATTCTCCAATCTCCTCCGAAGGGGGACGATTGGCCGAGTCGATTTTAACAGGCGATTCGATAGGCTGTGAATTTGACTTGTATATTGGATGTAAGTTAATTAAAGGCGAGAATAGCAAGCATGACGAAGGGGCTTCGTTGGAATGGCAAAGGACACCGTCACGATGAAAACGTTCTCCTTGATGCACGATTTAATAACCACACGGCCATCCGCCGGAGGAACGACAAAAGTGTCTCTAATTACCGTCCTTCCGCAGATAAACTGGCAAAGGGATTGCCTCTGTAGCGCCGGGCGTTCGTGTGCGTACGCGTGCCATCGTGTGCGAGCGTTTGCACGCGCGGGAGAGACAGAGACGCGACCGGTGGGAGGCGGGATGGTGGGGTACAGGAAGGGCAAGGGAAAGAGAGATCAGTGCGGTGGATCGTAACCCGAGTCGAGACATAGCGACGGAGGATTAACCACCGAAGCGGCGTGCTCGCATCGTAGCATTCCACCCCTAAAATCACCCCTACGAAACCCTACCATTCCTCGACGCGGGGCGAACGCAGAGGGATGGCATCCCTACTATATGGTCCGGTTCTCCCGGCGGGAGAGCCGCGTCTACCTCCTCTACCAGGCCACACCTCCCATTACAAAAATTACACTGGTCGCTGATTTAGTGTTCTGCGCCGGTTCTTCGAGGGGGTGGGTGGTCGCGGGGGGAAGGACGGAACGGGGGCACGGCGGTCTCCGTGGCGCGCGAGGGTTGCCACGAGGCAACTCACGGGTAGGGTGGGGACGTAAGTAATGAAAGGGTTGCCGCCGGCTTCGAGAATCACGGAATCATTCGCCAGATTAAATTAGAAAGGCTACGACCTTTTTTCCACTCCCATGCTATCCACACCTATGAGCTGGCCGACCAAACGAAATGGATTAGGCCATGTTTACTGCCGCCATCGGCGATGGCTCTTCTCTTTTAATTACTGGCTGATTTATGACCGGCCACTGATTAAATCAGGAAAAAGAGTGGATTACTACTCCTGCAAAATCACATTCCCGTGAACTTATTCGATTCGCCACTACAGTCTCCCCGCTGACACTCTCCCACCCTCCGACCCTCCCGCCCATCATTCTCGATCGTCACCCGGCTAAATCTAGAGACGCGGTAGCATCTCGACACCAAGTACATGTTTCGACACCCTGTTCATGTCGACTATCGCTACCGCTATCATTTACTCCTCGCTCGGCTAATCCTGAAACTTAGTTCTTTAATATCTCATCACGCCTGCAATATTTCCTAAATTTAAAGGCATTTTTCTTATATAAACCGCATATAAGCTTTCGAATAAGACCAAATTCAATAAAATCGGTCCACGCATGACGGAGATATTTGACTTGAAATCAGCCACTCGCGTTCTTTACGAAAACGACAAAAAGCCGCTGCGTTTGGGTCGCTAAGTAGTCGCATCGCGATTTGAAATTAAATAAAAGATATTTCTAAAGAAGTCTGAGCTGTGAAGAGTGAATCCATAAACACTAAAAACTAGAAAACAAAAAATTTATAAAAAAAATTTTTATGTTAAACGATTTTATTAAAAATGCACTAAAAACTAAAAAATAATTTTTTTCTTGTACTGCAATTTCGATGCTGTTTCTCACTTGAAATAAAATCGTGGAGCAGGGTATCTCACAAAAAATTAATTTCGACGCTTGATGCTGTATTAAATGGATTCATATTCTGTTATGAAAAATCCTGCTCCATGATTTTATTTAAAGTGAAAAACACCATCGAAATTACAGTACAAGAAAATAATTATTTTTTAGTTTTTAGTGCATTTTTAATAAAATCGTTTAACATACAATTTTTTTTTATATATTTTTTCTTCTAATTCTCCAACCAAATTTTCGTCAACGTAATACGTATACTACGCGTCACACGCATACCTTCAGCCAAAACGAACTAATACATGTTTCGTTCGTCAATCGCTATCTTCACTATGCAATCTACACCAAATTTTGACAACTTACAGTCAGGTTATAACCTGACGAGTGTCAAATAAGGTAGGTTGTCAAAATTTGAGATGCCACCTGTTTTTACAAATATGTATCGTTGTACCATTGAATTGCAACCAAAATGCAGTCTCAAACACAACGTAAGTTGTGCTGTTTGTTTATCATAAATATAACCCGTAACCACAAATTCAAACGACTTGAAATCAGCCTGTAATCGATATGCAATCAGCATACAACCGCAAACCAGTATTACTTTTTAATTAAATATTACCCCATAAAAAACTTAAAAAAAGTCAAAAGAATACGCCAAGTACATGAAAAAGTCGAGAACGGAATGGAGTATTATCAAGTAAATCACAAAAAATAGAAAATAATCATATAATATTAAAAATTATCTGAAGTCATTCCCTATGCAAATTATCTTTGTAAAAAGAAGAGAGATTCCCATAAAAAACTTCAAAGTAAAAAAATTACGCCAAGTACATGAAATAAAAAAAAAACACAAGAAGTAGAAGATAATAATAATTACAAAGTAAAAAAAGATGTGAAATCAAAATGAGCTGCAAGTAAATAAAGGTGCTTTCCCTCAGCGTGCAAAGGCGACACTGTGCAACACAATAAAAGACAAAAAATATATGTCCGTAGCCTGGAAGTCAAATACTTGGCGTGGCCAGGCACGGTCAATGTGTCGATGAATAAGAATTATTTAAAAATTATTTTTTTTTATTTCGTGTACTTGGCGTAATTTTTTTACTTCTTTTAAGTTTTTTATGGAGATTTATTGTACGCCGAGTTTCCGGTCCGCGGGAAACACGCGGCTTTGTTTTTCGAATCGGGATTTCGACGTATCGGTTTATTCTCCTGCCTACTCAACCGCCTGGGCAGCGCACCCTTCCCCCTCCCCCCAGTTTTTCGCCAGCGTAATGAAATTGGGGCGATTGCCAGGTTTCATCTGCAATCCGGGAACGAGGCCGTCTATGTTGAATTTAATTTCGTAGAAGTGTCGCGGTAGGTCCGCCGGGCGTTTATGGCTCGTGGCTTGCAACGGATTCTCCGCGCCACGATTCTTCGGTAACGGTCTTGTGTGAAGCGCGTTGGAAAAAAGGGATGGTTACCCCGCGCCGGTGGATTTAAAAATCGTGGAAAATTTCGGAGGGGACTCGGAAGCGTTTTCGACCGATCGGAATTCATTTTCTCACGGCTAGTTGGGGCGATCTATACTGACTTTTGGCACGTCAATGGTCGTTGCACGCGATAGGCCAAAATGGTAAATGCGAAAGCGGTGAATGGTTGAAAGATTGGCTGGCACGGAGAACGAAAACTGGGTATACATAGAGCGAGGGAGAACGTAGAGTAAAAGGGAACTACAGAGAGAAAGAACTAGTGGAAACAAAGAGAGAAAGAGAGGAGAGAGCACAGAGAGACAGTTACAGCAGGGATAGAGGAAACAGAGAGAATGGAGAAGACGGGGAGGGTACTAATCACTTCTAGGGACTTTAATGGAGGTTTTCTGTACGCCGTCTACTTTGTCCACGACTTATACTACTTCGAACCGGTTGGAAGTAGAGTATTTGGGAGAAAAAGCAGCCGGAGAGTAGCGTTACGTGTATTAAGCTAAACGGCACTCGGGGTCGGTCGGTCGCGCACGCTCTTGTCTTCCGAAGAAACGTTCCGTGTCGATGCCGAAATAAATTCTGCGCTGGCCGCCAACCACCCCCGGGCCACCATCCATTCCAACCTTTACCCCAAACGGATTTATTTAGCGTTCGTTAATTAAGAGCTCCGCGCGGTTTCAACTTCTAAATTCGATCGAGCTTTTCTTCGATAGAACCTAAATTCACCGTAGTCACGCGATACATCGAGCCGTTCCTCCCCCGTAATTGCCTGCATGCGCCCGCCCCTGAGACGAAAACACAATTCAGTGTCCGTTTCCGTTAACGAGACCGTTACGATGATTACTTGCCTAACCGGTGAACGAGCAGCGGAGAATTTACCGCGCGACGGAGACGCGGCAACTTATTCAAATCGGACTTGCGCCGGGGCAATCTCCGCGGGAACGTAGACAGAAAAATATCCCCGAGGGGGGAAATTTGATGGCCATGTTCCCTTGTAATACCAGCGTCCCGCGATATTGATATCTGGAGGAGGCTCACGATCCTCGAACCGGACAAAACACGCGTGGAGAGACGGCCGGGGCCGTGTTTTCCAAGTTCCGTCTCCGCCGAGTGCATCCTCCTGTCCCTCCTTCCGTTCAACTCGTCCGCTCTGCCAATACGGGCTAAAGCTCGCGCGTGTTCGCGCTCGCCGCACTACCGCTCCGTGGATTTATTATGCATGGACCTGATGTATCGGACATCGGCCGGACAGCTACGTGGAGCCTGGCTGCAAGTGTGTTAGTGCCGCTCAAGTGGCATTGCCCATCAAGGGAGGTAGACGTTACTCTCAAGAGTGGACTGGGAAAGGACGACTGCGAAGGATAAGAAGAAAGATGCTGCGACTTGGTGGGAGTAGATGAGAGTAGCTGGTCCAGCTCAGCTCTGGGGCTAACGGTCCTCTTTTGCTCTCCCTTTTCCCCAGTTTTTTCTTCTCTCTCTCTCTCTCTCTCTCTCTCTCTCTCTCTCTCTCTCTCTCTCTCTCTCTCTCTCTCTCTCTCTCTCTCTCTCTCCCTTTCTCCCCGCGTCCAGTCAACTTCTATCCGTCCAACACGGCGATCCTATCCCCTGCGAAACACGCAAACGGACGTGCACGCAAATGCACGATCGGGGCGTGTATTTTCGTTTGCGTCGCTCCTCTTAATTATTCGTTAATTACTCCCAACAGTCTTGTTTTCGTGTTTCGTTAAAGGGAAACGGTTTCCCTCCTACCATGGTTCACAGGGTCTCTTCAATGTTATTAACGGTCAGGACCATGTTTTCACTCGGGAGCCCGACGGACACTCTTAAAAATGCCAGCTCGTTTACATATCCGCGAGAAAATATTTGTGCACCGGAACACTCGACGGCGAGAGCGAGCAGAGCGGGCAGAGCGTAGCCCCTGTGGCCGTCCGCGCGGTTTCGTACACTGCTGTTGTTGCTATCCAAACACGTAGATATCGTGCTGCCTTCCTCCTACGTCGAATATTTTTCCGAGCGTGAACTTGCAAAACAACCGGCCAGTTTTCGCCTATTAGATCCCGTCGCGCAACACCGAGGCGCGACGGCCAGACCGACGACGTGAAAATAATCGATTCCGTTTCGCGTCTGCCGATCGCCGAAAAACAGGAACGGTATGCTGATGGCGCGTTGCGGATTTTGGAAGGACGCAGCCCGATGGCATCGATGCTCGTGTGGCACAGATACCGAGAGCTTTTCTGGAAGAGCAGAGGTCCATTAGCCGACTCGCCTGTCTTCTGAGTCCATTACAAGATGAGCCACCATCCCCCCGAGCCTCCTGCCTTCCGTTTCCAACTTACTCAACGATACGGTGCGATCTATACCCACCGTATAGATACGTTCCTCCCTCTCGTATCCTCCTCTCTTTCTCACTTTGCCATCCTCGCCATCCTCAACTTCCTCACCTCCCTTACCTCCCTCACCACCCTCACCGCTCCTCTGTCTCCGTATTTCTCCTACCTCCTGGCATCCCTCTCGCCTACTCAACTTCTCGATACTTCTTCCTCAGACTCTTAATCCTTTCCTCCCCAAATAGATAGCAGCGTGAAAGGTACGCAGCATTGTAAATACAGATCCTTCCTTTGACGAGAAATTCAGAGGTACTGGGGTGAGGACAGTTGACGTCGCCGTAGCGAAGGAACGCTACTTTCGGACCACTTTGAAACGTTACAGGCACCGCGTGTTTTCCAGTTCCGATGCGCATGTACCGGAGCCGCACATTTTAATAAGCCCGAAGGGTGCCCCGGAATACAAGCAGGGTGGTTTATACGGAGGACCACTTCCATTGAAGGACACTTTGTACAAGCCCCGACAATGCATCGTGTTTCAATGCACAAGTGTCACCGTGGTTAATCGTAGTTTTTAATAGAAGACAGCACATGGGGCGCCCCTAAATCATCGCGCACCCAAAGACGGATCAGAGGATTACGCTGGAACGTACGCGTATGTATGTACGTGGGAATGTCCCCGGGTGAAACGAGACGCGCCAGGCGTCTGACTGGTCCTGTCCCTTTTCACGCATTATTCGTCATAAAGTATGTACAAAAGAAAGAGGAGCCGGGGCCGACTCGGGATCGGTGGCACGCATCGGCCGTGGTTATACCGAGATCGCGAGAAAGAGAGCGCGAGCGCGAGCTCCGCTGCTGCGACGTTCCTTGATTTATTCACCCTCTGAATTTTTTACCGCGCCAACCTTTACTGGGCCTCTGCGGACTTTGCTGCCCCAAACGAACACGTATATCCTTCCAGTTGCCTCGGACACGATGTATTACCGCGTTGCCCCGGCCGGCTCTCTCCCTCTTTTCCTTTTGAGCCAGCTTTTCCGGTCCCGTGACGTCTCCTCGGGCAAGATCAGCTTCCAGCACACTCAGGATAATTGATCCTACATGTACCTACGTATGTCTCGATTCGTGGATAGAAGAAGCTCGGTCAGATGTGCATACATGTATAAGTTATACTTGCAGGCTCAAAGCTGGAGCGCGCCCGAATGGTACATAAGAGACGCCCTTCAAGGTACAAGCCACTGAATGAGTTCTTCCTCACTCGTCACAGGGTCGTTTGGATCCAACACGGTGTGTCCGGGCCCTTGATACGCTAATGTTCACAATGCCGTTGTGATTTCTTGAGACTCTCTAAATACTCTAGTGTGCTATCGTCTGCATCCCTTCTATAAATTGTAGGTACCTCGTTATACAATTGAGGCATTTGATGGAAAAAGGGCGCATACGCCAAAATGCCATTTCAAGAAAATCGATTCCAAAGTTTTCATTATAGTATAACTTAATAAAAAGTAATGCAATTAAATCCAATTTTTTTAAGGATGTAGTTACCGTTAGTGTCCGTGATTTCTCGATATTTTCCCCATCTCGAGAAATGAGAAATCAGACTAGGTATATTTCTCGAGAATTCTCAAGAAATGAAAAAAATATTGCTGAATTTATATACTTGGAATGATGTCAATAATATTTATCTAAATTTTTATTCGTGTCTAACTTAGACAAAACTTGTGTAAATGATAAAATAGATATTAAATATAATTGATAAATTTATTTATTTAATACAAAATGTGAACAAGGCGAAACATTACTTTTTTTGTTTTTGAAATAGTTATTTAGAAAGCACAATGCGTCTACTGTCGCGTCAGCCAATCTACTTCTTATTTGTGACAAAATCTGCGGCTGTAAAAAAATTTCTTTCATTTTGAGTGGAGGGTGATTAAATTGTATATAGAGCATCGGCCATACGAAGAGAAAAGTTTATGAAAAATCGCGCAATTCTTCGTATGTATGTTTATATGTTCACGATTATCCAGTAACACACCATTTGAACTAACTGAAAATTCATTTCTGAAAATAAATGGGATTTATAATAATTTTCATACACTTAAGTTTCTCGAGAAATACTCTAATTTCTGGAGAAATGAGAAATAAGAAATTATAAAATTTCTCGAGAAATTCTCGAGAAAGAATTCTCAAGAAGGAACACTAGTTACCGTGTCTTTCAAGCGTTTTGAAAACAGACGTCATGATTTAAAAATGATATGTATCTTTATTTATAAGTTTTAAACAAGTGGTTTATGTGTCCTTTTTCCGTAAATTTTATAAATTCATAACAAAATTGCTTCTCCGTTTAGTTATTTAAATATAATTTGGTTTACATACTTCGTTGCACATTTTATATACATTGCTTAAATAAAAAATACAAAATGAAGCACAAAAATAAACAAAAAAATGTTATGTTTTATATATGTATTAGTTTCTTCGATTTCTTGCAGCAAGCTGTCTTACAAATCAATTTTTTCTTTCCTAAATTACCTTCTTTCCCTGCGGATTCGATACTCGCCTCACTTTCCATATTTCCTAGCTTACAGAAACTTCTCTATGAAACAAAGGTACTTATTGCACGACAGTACGGTAGCGCGACCGCTCAGCGACTATGTAGCTGCGTGTCGATCACGCTACATAATAAAGCAGCATTTAGCTAATCTGAACGCGGAAGAAGTAATATCCTTGATATATTATATATATAATATATACCTGAGTTGATTTAAACGATTTAAGGAAAAAGGGCACACAGGCCTATGTGTCTTTTTTCCATCAAATGCCTCAATTTCTTACAGCCCCAATAAAAGATGGTTCAGAGTGTTCAGATGCACAACTCGTACTATCCTTGATACGTGATCATCAAAGTATGTATTCCATTACCGTTCTTTGGTAGCGCGAGCCTTTGTTATCGATAAACCAGCTGATCTCTCCACCAAACGGGTGGTACGTTCACCGTTACCGAAAAGGGCCGATAGATCGATGGCGCACGCATTCTCGACGGTCGTGTACGCGATAAAGGCGCACCCTGTCAATCAAGATGGTGGCGCGATGTCGATGCCGGCGAGCAATAATTTCGAAAAATGCAATAATAGTGCGCCCGCGACTGGGACCGTAATGGATAAATTGCTGAGAGCCCGTCTGTACACACCGATAATACGAACAGGCAGACAGGCAGGCAGGCAGGCAGGCAGGCAGGCATGTGGGGTGGATGGATATTGCTTAGCGGAGACTGGAGAAACCCCTCTTTCCTATATTATTCTCCCCCAACCCCCGTATATTTCGTTCAGCGAGCGCGTCGAGCAACGCGCAAACGTTCAAGGAGCCAGCCGGAAAAGAAATTAGTTTTAAAGCGGTTACCGTGAATAATTTTCAATAAGCCCCCCCCAATTGCGAAACGCTCCACGCGTCCGCGAACAGTGTACCAGGGGGGTGTGCCGTGCGAAGCGGCGGGGGTTGAGGAGGATCCAATCGAGGACCCATTTTCAAATGAAACAGTTACATTTCTGTTTGTTTCTGCGTTTTTATTTGACTTGTCGTTTTATTTCGCCGCGGACTTTGTTTGCTTACTACGGAATTATCCGTTGGAAAACATTGGGCGGCTATTTGCCAGTACCCTCTCTCGCGTGCAACCGTTCGATCTTCATCAATACGAAACCGGTCGCCGTGCGGAGGGGCGTTTGCTTGCGCTACGCGGTATAACTTGTTCCATTCGATCGCATTAAAAAACCCGTTCGTAGCCATCGATACCAGAGGCAGGTAACTCGGCACGACAGCGGTATGAGCGAGATACCCACCCACGCCATTCATCGACAATAATTGCCTTATTGACATTAATAAAACGAGCCAGATACCGACGGGTACGTCGTCGAGGTCTATGCACGCGCGGCCGCTCGTGCACACTCACACAGGTATGCTCCGTTGCGTAAGGCTAACGACGTCTAGGGGGTGCAAAAGACGCAGCTGCGACGCTGGGTGATTAGGCGACGCACGCGCGGGCATTCCTCGCCAATGCCTGCCGATAAGATAAAGTATGTTTCATGGGCGTTTTCAGCCCCGATCAACGTCGTGCTTCAATTTTCCGTCCATAACCGCCCCCTTTGCGCTGGAAATTGAATCAATCGCGTTACCCCGGCCCGCTTCATCCGCCCGATCTTGATTGTCTGCGGATTATACAGAGGCATCCCCCCGCGAGCAGCAAGATTCAGCCGTCGCCGTCGGAAGAAACGAGAGGGGACGACACGATAATGTTTGCCTCGGAGAGCCAGTTTCGAGGCGAATTTTCGAATTACCGTCGTTCGCCCTTGCCGAGGGGGAAAAAAAGAAACGGAGGGAAACTGAGAAATCGTGTGACGTCGATGTACCAGTTGAATTTTTAATGAAATTCGGAAGAGTCCCAGGCACGAGGGCGCCCCACGAGCAGAACAATTTCGCGCGATTACATTAGAGGGGGACGTGGGTAACAGAGACATCGCGTGTCCGCGACATCAGCCGCGTAATAATCGAGACACATCGTCGCGCGAGCTGCCGCTGTCGCAGCGATCGGCGGGGGGGACGTTCCGGGACATCCCTTTCGCTTGCACGGGAACACTTTGCCCCGCGACAAGACACAGCGCCGCGCCGGAACGTTCTTGATACATAACCGCGCTGCCGCCATCGCCGCCTCCGCTATGGACCGAGTAATACGGATAAAAGCATAGTATCATAAATAATCTATCGCGCGGCGTTGGGAGCTCACTCCGCGGCACGGAAGCTTGAAAAATCGAATCGTTCCGGTGCGGCAAGCGGAGACCGAAGGAAGAGGGATAAGTGGGTGGGTGATAGGGGTGGGACCGAGCGTATTTACATCGCGGCTTACCCGCGATTATTTTTGCTTCCGCCAGTTCGCCACCGTCTCGAGTATAAGCTGCAGGCAGATAATAAAAGGCCGCGGGAAGCAAGAGGCAGCGCCGACTGGGTGTGGAGGAGGTGAAGGGTCTAGCGGCGGCCAAGAGAAGAGACCACGCGGAGAGGAGCGGCGCCGTGCCCAGAGGAGGGGGGGGGGGGGCAAGGGGCAAGCGGGGAGAGGGAGAAAGGGAGCAGCGATATTTCACGGGTTTCGCGTGCGGGCGAACTTTAATAATATTCGTTCCATCAGGTATGGCCGGCCTCATATTAAGTCGGTCCGCGGTGGACGAGGCGCTGCAGGGGCGGCAGGATGTGACGAGAGCACAGCCAGGGAGGAGCGGCAAGAGGAAAGGAGAGCAAGAGGAGGATCGTATAGACGGTTCGCCCGTGGCGGGGCCGAGGGAACAGGGAAGAGGGAAGAGAGGGCGGCCAGGGAGCACAGAATGAGACGTGTAATAAAGTGAGTTTTTAATTTCCACCGGTGCCGGTGGTTGGCCCCCACGGGGTAGGGGTAGAAGGCACGGGTTTGCCCCCCCCAGCCTCGTGGCCTGTCGGCTAGTATTACTAGATAAATCACCCAACAGGCAATAACCTCCCGCCTGCCCGCCCGTTCTTGCTTGCGAGCCACCTCTGCCCCGGGATCTCTGCCGCCGACAGCACTGATACGCGCCCGTTCGCCACTAGACGCCGGCAAAGGGGCCTCCGCGAACGAGACCGGCCAATTTTACGCGCCGGTCAAGCCAAAATCGCGTCGCGATCGCCGATTTACGGTCACTTTACGGCCACTTGTCGCGTCATCGCCGACACGGCTTCGGCGGAAAGTCCATTACCAAAAATTCCACGCCCCCTATTGACTTACCCGCGTGTGTGTGCCGTGTACCCGCTGATATTTGATTTCGGATTGGATCGTATTTGTTTATCTACGAGACGATTTCTCGGGCGCGACGATCGCCGCCCGAGCACATGGCGAAATCCAAAAACCAATATTTGAAAACCCCGACAGACGGACAGACGGAGGCGGTCGGTCCCGTGGAGCAACACGAGCGACGGGGGATCGTAAAATTTGGCCGGCCCGTCCCGCGCCGTTCCCCGGGCTCTGCCCAGATAACCTGAGAAAATACAAGGAGTCCCTAGGGGGGAGACGGCCGGGTCGACACTCTTAAGTCCGTCCTGCCAACAAATTAATGTCCTCGGATTACAGAAACGGGCCGTTGGGAGAGATTTTCGTCGGGGGCCGGCGGATACGTTTTTAAAATTTACTTTAAACCCGGTCTCACTCTACGGGACGCGCGTCTAAAAATACACGCGCTAGACGGTGCCGTGGCGCAAGCTACCAGAGCACATTCGTTTAATGGAAGGACTCACGACGACAGCTCGTTCGACGAAGCCTGGCGGCGGTCGATCGGCGAAATCGATTATCGCCAATACGGCGGGGAATGGTGGCACGGTTTTTTTTCCATCGCGGGAACATTCTTCTTGTCGCGTGACCGTGTGTGCAGTAAGTCGTCGCAATCCCGTCGCTGACACCGACGTATCGATCGCCCGGTCGTTCGTTTCGTTAACGAACAGGCATAAACAGCTGCTTTACGAGCGATAGTCAGCACAAAAGCGAGAAAGAGTAGCGAGTCGGGCGCAGGGAGCAGGGAGCCGGGTGCTGGGGGCAACGGAGGAGCTATGAAAACAGGCAGATTAGCGGCTTTAATGCGGCACTTCCTGCCTGCGAGCCATCGCCGAGGGGACCCCGAGTCTGGCAACTTGACTCTGAACTTGCTCAGAAGCCGGGAACACATCTGGAACGTTTCTTCCGCCGTATATATGTATAACATACCTCCTCCATCGTCCCACGATATCGCCCCTCTTTCTCTCTTGTCTCGTCGTTTTTTCGCGCTGCCAGCCGCTTTTTTCGGCCTCCGCTCACCCTTTCTCCATAATCGGTACATCGTGAGTGCTCCCGGGTAATAGGCAAAAAGCCACGAATTACGTTCGTTTGGTTCTCGTCTACGATACGCTGCTGGGTTTCGTCGAACGTAGCGTCATCGGGACTGCTGGGCCGGCAAGGGGGCAGGAAAAGTCGCCCTATGAAAATCGACCGTGTCGCGGGCAGGCCCGTTAAGCGTAATTAACCATCCGTTAAGTCCATTCGCGGTAGCGTGCACGGCGAATGCGACCTTCGGGCAATGAAATCTGCGCGGATACCGGTATAGGGGAGAGGAGGGAAATTATTTTTGTGAAATTTAATAATAAGAATTGATAATTTGCAAAAGTAAAAAAGTTGTAATTTCTAGGAAACGAAAAATTATCGTCCAGTACCGGCCAACTATTAAATTAGTAGATTTTTAGGTCTAAATGATTAACAATGTTAATAAAAAGATATTTAATTAGTACAATACAAGATTTTTTTCAAATTTTATTTGAACAAACTCGCAAATAAAATAATTAATATTCTCCTGATCTGTTGCATTCGACGTGTGCCCGACCATCACAGTTGGTACACTGCACCCAATCTTTGTCAAATGATTCTTTACAAACAGAGATGGGCAAAATTTTTATTTCAATAAAATTTCGAATAACGAATAAAAAAAATTAACTTTGTTCGTCGAATAAATTATTCTCATCGAATAAAAAAATTAACTTCATTCGTCGAATAATCTAAAGTAAAAGTAACTTTTATTTGATCCTTATTTACATAATTTTTTATTTAGTTAATGCCCAACTCTGCTTGCAAATAACACACTGGATAACTTATTCATTAAATCCTAGCTTCCTGTTTGTTAGGTTATGATACCTATCCTTATTTACTTTATTTTTCTGCGGGGAAAGGTAGAAAGAAGGCTAAATGAACATCTTATAAATTAATCTGAGTTGCCAACAGATTGAACTTACAGATAAGAAAAATTTGGTCTCTACTGGTTGACAGAGTCTGTTGGTCGGTACTGCACGACAGTTGGATGGTCGGTATTGTACGACAAACACGGGGAAACATTTTAAGTCATGGTATATTACGTACAAAAAAATATTGCAGAACTAGGACGTTTTATTAAATTTAATAGACCAGAGATAGTATACACTATACATAATAGAAGAAAATCATTTACTTACACGAGAAACAAAAGATCAGCTTTAAAAAATAACTTTTTACCCACTGAATATGAACGTATACGTTTAATGCCTCAGAACATCGAGAGCAATGGAGTAAACAATATGACCCCGAAATAGGTTATAAAGAATTGTGATTATCATTGATTAATTCAAATAAAGTGCTAATATCTGGTCGAAGAAACGAGAACTAGCTTTGGTCGGTAGTGTAAGCTGGTCGCTACTGCACGACTCTCCCCTACGTACCGGCTGGTGGCATGAAACTGTAGAAGCGTGGGTGCGAACTTAACTGGTTAATGGAACTGATAAAAATGAGGAAAACGGTGGTGGTGGATGTGGAGAAATAGGGTGGAGGGGCGGGGGGATCCACGATGCCGTTGAATAAACGTTTGATCGGTGTACGGATTCGTTCGGCGAGCATCGGCAGCGGGACGAACGGACAGGGGGGGGGGGCCTGTGGGGGAACGAACGAGCGGAAGAAAGAAGGGAAGAAAGGCGTCCAATTTTCAGGATATTTTCATCCGAATCCCAGTAGCCGACAATCGTTCATTAACAGATTTTTTCTCGCGACACCAGGTTAAATTGCATAGACTCCGTGGGGCATTCAGGGTGTCGGACTCGTCGAGGGGGCGCATTTAAATAAAAAGCGACGGTGGCCCCGAGCGGTGATATGTCTGTCGTGCTCGCAGAGTGTGCAGCGCGCGCCTATATACCCGGGGCGGTAGGTGGCTCGAAGCGTGGGGGGCTTTCAGGGGTTCGAGGGGTGTCGAGGGGTCAAATGGCGGGCAGAATGCGCGGTGATTGCTGGAGGGCCGCATAATTGCACCCTTTGTGGTGCAATCAGCGGCGCAACTTGGCCGGCGCCTACGTCTATCGGCCCTCGCTCGCTCTCTCTCCCTATCTCTCTTTCTCCCTGTCTCTTTCTCTCTCTCTCTCTCTCTCCCCCTCTGTCCTCTGTCTCTTTATCCCACCCCGTTGCTCACAGTATCCATCTCTCTCTCTCTCTCGTCATCGGTCCCTCTCTCTTACCCCTGATTTCTTCCCTGTCACCATCTACCCCTCTCTCTCCGCTGGCCTTAACCACCGTCACAACGCACTAGCACCCCAATCGTCCCTTAAATTCCCGCCGAGTTACTTATATCGTTAAATACGCCTATTGGCGAACGAAGACGGATTTCTTCACGGCGCATCAATGGCGACGGAATTTAACGCCGACTCGATTAGGGTGCCGGGGCTGCCCGAGAGAATATTAACGATGCGTTGATGCTTGCAAAGTCGACGCGTAATGAAATTACGGTCATTCATCGGAACGGTGGGAGCGAGCGACGGGGACGTCGTCGCGGAGGAACCGCGTTCGGTTCGTCCGGGGCGGCGTTTCGCCGACAGTACCAAGAAGGAAGATACGAAGGGGACGGCGAACAATTAAGCAGAAACGACATCCGTGACGACGGGATCTCGTCGGTCAAAACATCTTGCCAGGCAATGTGCACATGGTGGCCCAGGGTTGCCCGCATGTGCGTACGCTTCGCGTGTATACCCCAGAGTATTCACAGGAATGTTTATCTTTTCTTCGAGGCTCTCGTATTAATTCGGCGGGGCCGAGCCTTGTACGAAGATTAGAGGAGACCGCAGCTGGTCCCCTTCTGCGCCTCTTTTTTCTCCTCCCCTCTTCATCCCTTTCTCTCTTTTTCTCGGTTTCTTTCTTCGGATCGGCGTATCCTCCCCTGCTGGCCCGCTGTGTCCATTACGCCCGCGTGCACGCGGCCACGGGCGAATTCAAATTTCGTCGCGAGAAGAGGCCGACTTGTGGCCGAGTTTATTACATTTTACAGTAGCCGGATGGAAATGTCGTCGACATCGACGGAAGCTGCGAGTAGGTATATCTCGGGGCGGTCGGGGGAGGTTCCGTTCGCGTCGCGGACTTGGCGCCAACGCGATGGACACGGAGAATGGATTCGCGTGATTGAGAATCACTGGAGCTTTAAGCTGGCGACACGACGATGCCATTACCGCGCCGACCTTCTCCCATCCACCCCCGCGAACCCGCTCACTCGTTTCACCTCTCACTCGCCGCCCCCTCCCTCGCGCTCTCTCGCGCCCAACCACCCATCCCCCGCATCTCTTTCTCTCTTACGGATTGATACCGCAGGCTCTTCCTCCCTCCGCTTAGCTCCCTCTCGCTCTCTCACTCTCTTCCCATCTCCCTGCCTCTCTGTCCGTGCACCCCGAGTCTTGAATTATACAGACAGCGCCACTTAAAATAATACGCCCGGTATAAACTGTGCATCAACGCTAAAAGCTGTCATTTTCTGTAAGCCAGAATTATGGAGATTCCATGGTGCCGTCGCCGCGACCCGCGCCCCGCGCCTCAGCCCACCATATGTCCGCCGTTCCGTTACGGCGCTAAAGGAGACGCCGAAGGAGGAGGTGAAAGGAGGTGCGAGAGAAAATAAATGTAGCCGTCGCTGGCGGAGGGAGCAGAATCCATTAATTTCGCGTCTTAAACGAGCGATTATTTGACTCTGATAATTAAAAGAGGGCAGCGCGAACGAGAGCCGACGGGGAACGGAGAGAAGAGCGAATACGACCCCCAGACCGTGAGACGACGCTGCGACCTAATCGGAATCGCGTCTAATCTCGACAGAGTCTAAGCAGCGCCGGATAATTCATCGAGCTTCCCTTTGCCTTCCTTATCAAGTTGCACGGGATGATAGGGAAAGCGAGAAGCCCCGGCTGAACTATGACGGAAGTTTCGCAGGATCCGCGGAGCCCGGCAGCCGGGCTTCTTTAATCCGGGAATTTATTAATTACACGGTACACGCCGAGGACATTTATTACGTTGGATACAAACTTCAATTACGGCCGGCCATATAAGAGACAAAGGCGGCTCTCTCTCCCGGGGGAGGCCGAGAGAAGTTCATAGACAGCCGCGGATGGAAATAAAGAAGGACGGCTCATTATCTGCGGCGGTCTCGTTACTTTTAAATAAACTGCTGCCCGCGGATAAAGAATAATCCATCGTGGTCCAGCTGTCAGAGACAGATTTTTTTAAAAGTCGCGCCCCGTAATGGGGGTCTCATTATAACCATTGCTCTTAACTGCTAACAGCTAAGTTACGTCACACGAGTAGCTAGACTTGGAAAGAGGAGAAAGAGACGGGCGGAGGAGCTGGAGAAGGTGCGCGAGGCGAAACAGAGTGGAGGAAAAAAGAACGGAGAGGTGAGAAGGAGCGACGAGGAGAGAAATTAAATTGATTGCTCAACCTGTTTGCTCGTTATGCTTGTTATGCTCGTTAGGCTGGCGACGCCGACGTGTAGAGACGCGCGAAAGGGACTTAAAACGGGATGTATCCCGATTTATCGGAGCGACGCTCGTTCGATTCAACAACAGACTTCCAGACGGATGGAAATATCGACTCGTTGGTATTGATGCGTAAGTAGTTATCGACGAAAGTGTACGCGCCTCTGATTCTTCACGCGGCGCTCTTGGAAATGGCGCTCGCGGACGCGGGGGAGGCGATGGGGTGAGTTAGGGCCGCGATGTGGGAGACTCGCTTAATTAGAATCTTCGTTAAGGGGTCGCGTAAGCCCCCCTCGAGACCCGCTGGTAAAAACGTAAGAACTATTTTCATTAAAGTTGCCAGGCTCGCGGTGAAAAGTCGTTTCGCCTTTGTGCGCGAGCGCCGAGTAAGTAGCTGCACGCGTACAGAGATTAAATCAGGAAACACGAGAAACCCAGCCAGGGAGGCGCGTTTCATTATTAATTTACTCCTATTAATTCTACTGGGCAGGCTTGAAATCGCACGACGCGTTCGATGCCTACCGCTCTGGGTAATCGATCGAGTTCTCGGAGTTTCCCCCCCCCCCCCGCCGAATTTCAGCTGCGTGCGATCCATGTGCGTCTAAGCCCCGAGATTACGCCGAAGACATTAATGGCTGAGGACGCGCAGATGGATCGCGAGTTAAGTGCCAGCAACTTCAACTAGCACAATTCCCATCGTCTCGAGTGTCCCTAGTGGCATGCGACAGGCTCGAGATCCGGAAAAATGGATGGAGATCGACGGAAATCGGTGCGTTTGTCGCCCAGGGCTTGTGAAAATAGCCAGGCTCTTATAATCACGGCGACGGGCACAAGTAACGAGCAGGAAAGCGCGCACGGATTGCGAGCTGTGGCCCCGGAAGTGCAAGAGCCGCCGAGGCCTGACGTAAAAGGGATGGAAGACATATATGGCATAGAATATAAAGGACGTGGCAATGCCATTAGCAAAATTACCGCTTACAGTGTTATCGATAAGCGGGCGACGGGGCTAAAGAGTATTTAGTAAGTGGCGTTCCGCTCCGCGCGACGCTGAAAATCAGAAAGCCCCGCGTGCCATTCCTCCACCTCAACTCGGCGCACAGTGGGACAAAACGACCCGACGGCGATCAAAAATCTAAAACTTTGGTTCTGGTCTAGATATTTTAATGAAATTCGGCTCAATTTAACCGCAAATTCACGGCCTTTAAGTTGTATTAATATAAGTGATATTAACCCTCGGAGGCCCGTCCTAGGCCCGTGGATTTAGACCAATGTTTTCGAAAAGAGGGGCTATTGGCCAATTACAATTCACATTTTATTAATATACTTACTAGTTACTGTATTATATTGTAGTAAACCCCGTTCTTTAATATTTGCTATTGTTTTCATGTGATGGGTGCTCTTATCATTACCATTTTCTTGGAAAGTAGCACAAAGTAGCACCTAATTCTTTTTGTTTCTAAGAGAGAAGGGTTCATTCTGTCACATGATATCAATTACACCCATTGCAAATGGTTGCAATTTTGTAAAATTTTATAAAAAGTTTGTTAACATTTTACCCGAAAGTATGGGCTTAATAGAGTATATAACTATGTAATTAACTTTGTACCTAACTTAAATTGCACCCCTAAAAAAATGTTCAGAATCGTGAATAAAAACTATGGGAAACGAAAGTTTTTGATAAGCTCTTAACTGTTGCGATTTTGGCAAAATTTGAGCACCGATCACATGAAAACTATAGCAAATATTAAAAAACGGCGTTTACCACAATATAATACAGTAACTAGTAAGTATGTTAATAAAATGTGCATTGTAATTGGCCAGTAGCCCCTCTTTTCAAAAACATGGGTCTAAATTCGCGGGCCTAGCACGGGCCTCCGAGGGTTAATATCAATTATATTAATACAACTGAAAGGCCGTAAATTTGCGGTTAAATTGAGCCGAATTTCATTAAAATATCTAGACTAGAACCAAAGTTATAGATTTTTGATCGCCGTCGGGGCGTTTTGTCCCACTGTGCGGCGTCCGTTCGCCAGGAATGTAATTGCAAATGACATCGATCGGGGCGAAGGAGAAACTTCTGACACGCTCCAGGGGGTAGGATTGATCTCCAGAGGTTCTTTCGATGTGGGAGAGAAGTTGTAAAAAAAAATTCTCGGCCGGATTATAAAAATACTGAGCGGGACTTGGGGCCACAGGGACGATAGGTATCTTTAATTGAAAGGAATCACGGGTAACGCGCGAATCGGACCCGTTGGTCGTTACGACGGAGACAAAGATTTATGCAAATAATCGGTGTTTTTCTATGCGCCAGCCGGAATTCCCGGCGGAAGCTCTTTTCAAGCTTGCACGAGTGTCGAGAAGGACTCGGTTACCCGAGCGCGCCGCTGTAGCCGAGTCGTTTCAATGAGCTGTGTCGTAGGAGTAGCGGATGGATAGACGCAGAATGGAGAACTGGCAGGAGAGTGCAGTCACTGATTTAACGCGGGACAATTGAATCCAATTACAACCGCCGCAGCAGCCAGTGGATCTCAATCGTGCCGTACCGCGGCTCGTTTCTTCTATTCGTGGATACACCGCGCATCCGTCCTTGTATTAACTCGATTAAAAATTTTCCTTCACAGACACCGACGGTCTACCCCAGAGCATTACCTGCCACCGACGATGCAACATTTTACGGCAGCTTTTGTAAAACAGATGTCTCAATAGCGTGCACGTTCAGCGACACGCTATATAAGAGAAGCGTCGTAAATTCAAAAAGCGCGTGTTCCGTCGTGGCCCTCCCTCTCTCTCCTTCGAACTGAGACGCGACTTTTAACGCCTCGTTTTATGGCCGGACAGACTGGTGGGCGATCCCGCGAAGACGTTCCAGAACGGAGGCAACATTCGTCGGGAGTTTATTCGTTACGCGTCTCGCGCAGCTGGCACGTCTCGTTGACGTCAACTTCCAATGACGTTACCAAAAGTTCCCGGCAAGGAAATTATGACTAATTCGCGGAAAGCTGGAAATCCGCTTCCACCGTTAATCCTGTTTCGCGGTTACGGGGAGTGGCTGACGGCTCTCTTCCACCAAGGTTCTCTGACCTTATCGTTCTTTGATGCGATTTTATCTCCGGGGGGGCCAAAGAGACTCGAGAAATTGACCCAGTTTGTGGCAATAGTGGAGCGTGCACGAGTTCTCGGCCAAGTTTTCGACTTTCCACCGTACCTACCGAAAACTACCTAACGCAATTACGCAGATGCAGACGTACGAGCGACGTGCCGTATCAGAAACGCGGGCCCGAGCATCGGGTCGCGAGCCGCCGCCCCGCGTCGCGCCGGAGCGTTTTCGCGCGTTAGGACGTTGAACGGTACTTAGGTACGTCGATACGGTTTACCCGCGTCGTAAACGGCGAAACGGCCGGGCCGTAATCGAAACTGCCACGCAATGCGAACCTCGAATGCAACAGCCGGGGGAGGATAACGCGGTATAACGCTACGCAACGTAATCTGTCTGTCTCAGACTAGATGGCGTGCTCCAGTGGCTGCTCTGCCGGCCGCCCCTGGCTGTTCATTAGGGGCCGCATTGTCCGCTAACTAAGTACAGTCACCCCTTCCCACAGCCCTCGAACCAACCTACTGATCCCCGAGCCCCCTCGAGTTCCGCAGAATCCCTTCTTCACCCCCGCGCAAGAATCGCCGTCCTTCTTCAACGTTCGCGCTACCTCTCCAACCCTCTCCAGCCCTCCCCCTTCCCCCTCCCGCCAATCACCTTGCACCCTTCTTTTCTCCATCGTCCGCTTCATTCTTGCACGCCACTGTGTTTGCCTCTTGCTTCTTGCCTCCGACTGCTCCTTAACAGAAGCTACGACAATCCTGCGATCCGACCAGTATACCCTCCCCTATCTTCCTTCTTCGCCCCGCGCCTCCCCACCATCCCTGCCAATGCTCCCGTTCATTCCTCTTCACTGTGCCTACCCTATAGCTCGCTCTCGCTCCGACACGATACCCGCGTTCGATTCCCAAGAGGGCGAAACGGGAGCCCCAGTGACGTATCACGACTTCCGTGCCCGGTTCAAGGTCGCCCCTCTTCTTTTTTCAATTGTCCAGCCTGCGACTAAACGCTATCGGAGCGGATGCCCCCGTTCGTTTTAACGAACTTCAATGTCCGCTCGGCGAGCACCGGGTGGCGGATTAATTGGGGAAACGGGATTGAAATTGTTAGACGATTAAGCGGAACGATTGCTCCTCGGACGTTGGCCGCGAGCGGGAAAAGAATGGTGGCTACGGATTGTTAGACGGCGACGCGATAATGAGAGGGGAAGATGAAAGAAAGGCGAGGATAGGTTTCCGAGTTACGGTAAGTAAGTTTCGCAGGGTGTTCCCCTGGACCGAGTACCTGCTACGGGGAAGCAGCCCCCGCGCAGACGCGGTTGCCGGGCACGAGTCAGACCGCTAATCCTTCCGCACGCGAACAAGCGTCAATCAGTATCAAACTACTATGTGCGAGCGCTCCCTCGGAACGTGACCAATATACGATCGTCCCCCAAATCTTTTACTTTCCTCCTTTTCCTCCGCCCTATCGCCCTATATCGATCCACGGCTCGGCTATTTTTTCTCCTACCCGAACAACTGAACATTGGAAACTACTCGCGTTTCTGTATGACAGCAACAGAATGTAGTTTGAAATTTTTCGCCACGCTCCTTGCTCATTTCCCCTATCGTTCCATCCCCTTCGCTCCGACTTGATCGGGATGGATCGTACGATGTACAATTCATTGTGTCCGGGATAGAATCCAATCAAGGGGCTGGCAAGCTACCGTCGAGCGCCGGCGTCACGGCTAATCAAACCTTCCTGCTTCTCCATGTAAATACACGTAGGAATAGCTGCGTAAATTTCTGCTAGACCCCATTACAATGTTCTCGCGAAGTAAGAAGAAAATCAGCTGATTCTCTCGAGGTCATGAACCGAAAAAAAAAGGAACAAGTGAAATCAGGCAACGCGATGGGTGGTTGGAGTGTCCGTATCGGAAACGTTGCGGCTCGAGGAAGTCGCGAAAGAGGCCGGAAGGAAGTCGATCGAACGGAATTAGAAAGTATAAGCGTAAACATGAGAACGGACGCGGGGTGAACGCTAATTCGATCTATCGTCGTCGCCGGCCGCTAAATGCGCATTACAATCGGCGAGATATGGAAATTTAGTTACGCCTACCCACCGTCCTGGAAACACTGTGGGTATTACCGTAATACCCTCCTCGACCCGCTTCCTGCCAAGCTATCCTTCTACCGGTGGACAGCTAGCCCCTCGCCAACCCCCTCGCGCCTCCGTCGAACGACGAACTCGACAGGGCCGTATTATCCAGGCCGTATACCTAACTATGTAAATAGAAGTCAGCGGAAATTGGTCTTTCGAGCTGGGACGTGACCTCGCGCCACCGGCGCGGCGTCTTAACAGAAAAACCGGCGCGTGAATATCCGTTGACGTATTAGAAACGCGCCCGACACCGCTCCAATATTGCATTTAGATGGGCCAATCGTATATGCGCCCCGGTCTTTCTCCACTCGGCCAACGAGCCGGATGGAGATCGATGGGAACGCGTGGCGAACGATGGCACGCAACCGCGATCGAGAGAATTTCGTAACGAGGAGGATCAAAGGCGAACGCGTACGGTCTAGACGTCAACGCGGCTGCTCGACGGTGGGATGCAGATAACGGCGGGATTTCAGCGAGCAGAAAATGCGCGCATTAGCGGGGCTTATCGTTTCGAAACCGGTTACCGAGCTAGGTTGCAGTTTAATCGCTTATCGCGAGTCCGCATAAAACGTATGTACGCAACGCGACAGGATCCGCTACTTAACGCACCCGCATACGAGACACCAATCCCCCCCTGTCTCCGCCGTTTCCACCCGTCCGACACCAGCACACGCGCGGCACAAATTCGTTGCCTTGTAAACGTTCCGTCGCGAAGTAACCTAATTAGACTTTCGCGTTCGCGTGGCCTCGCAACGCGCGAAAACGCCGCGCCGGCCGATTATTCTCCCCTTGCGGGCCGCTCGTGCTTTCGAAGCACGTGCACACTGCACGGCCGTGCAGCCCATGGCCGCGGTTCGATATCTTCGCGAGCCGCGAGCAGGAACAAATAACCGTTTCGCGTGTTACCGGGGGATTCGAATGAACGTGGAACGCTTTAGGGCGAACGGTTCGAAGCAAGCAAATCCGTGAACGAAATTGATCTGTCCGACTTCCGACGAACGACAGCTTGTATTATCTTGTGATGCGCGAGTAATAGACGTGGTATACGAAGAAAATGCCGAAGCCGGAGAGTCGTGCATGAAACGCGATACAGATTCGATCGGGGGAATCGTCGGGAACGGTTCCCGCCGGGAGGTCGCGCGCCTAGACCGTCTCCCGTCCATGGATTTCCATAGACACGCGGATACAGGCCACCGGCCAACGGTCTCTCGTTGTTCCTTCTCGGTGATCGCGACCACTCTCGACGGGGCGAAAATACCAGAAGCAGAAAGGACTTTTCGCTTCGGCGAACGATGGCCCCCGCATTGACCGATCGGCATACACGTACGTATATAGATATGACCGCTCGGAGAAGAGCGACCTTCTCGCAATCTCCTCCCGATCCAATATCCGAGTTTTTTGACAGCAATTTCGGTCACGTCCGATAATATATCTGGATCATTAATATAAAGCTCGGACCACACACCGCGCGTCCCTCGCGGGGAAATTGCTTTTCAATCCCCTATACCGTCCTCCCACTTGCCCACATGATAGGGAGCTCTCTGCTTGCCACCCCACCATCTCAGCCGCCTCCGCCACCATCCGTCTCTGGCTCTGCGTCGCTCTCTTCCTGCTTCTTCTGCCTCCGCTCCCGTTCCCACCTTCACTTTTCCCCGTGGCTCGATCACAGCATCCCCCAACTCCGATTTAGCTCTCCGTCGATCTCGATCCCTATTGCTGTTCCGTTATTTCGCCGATGGATCGCTCGTCGTAAACTCGAAACGGTCCTTCGCTGCGACGCACAGTGATTCGAGTATACAACATGCTAACTGGACAAAATTATTTATTCGCGGGTTGGGGTTTATATGGGGTTCAAATTGTTAGAAAACAAACCTGATTCATATCACAGTTTATTATGTCACTAAAAATCTCTCCTGCCGAGCGTCGCACTCGAAAACAATTCACAAAACATAGTTTTGCAAATTTTTGCAGATCGATCATTTGATTAAAAAAAAAACTAAAAAGTCTTTACTTTCCGTACATTCAATCCTTGTTGCGTGGAACGGCGTGGAACATATAGTAAAACACTATTTTAATAGCGATGCAGAGAAAACTGATTTCAAACACCAGGTTTTAAATTTCAAAACTCAGAAATTACAGGAATAGACATAATGTTATAACTGATAATTATAGTTAATGTACAATACTGTCGTTTTGTTCTTTTTCCTTTATTGAATTAGTCATATTTTTATTTTATTGGTATTTTTAGTGAAATAATAAACTATAATACGAATCAGGTTTGTTTTATAACAATTTGAACCCCATACAAACCCAAACCCGCGGAAAAATAATTTTGTCCAGCTAGCATGAAGTATACTCGAACCACTGTGCGACGCCCCGAGGATGCAACTGTTTCTTCGCGACGAAGCCACAAACCCGTCGCGGCGGGACTAATTGTAAGTAGTACTTTAATAGCGGTCCAAGCCGCGGTCCCGATGCTCTTCCAGTTGGGTCCTCGAGTTGTCAGTGGCGACGACGGTGCAGCAGACGCTCGGGAGAGAGAAAGTGTACGGATCCTCGCGAGCGATGTCTAGAGTACACGCGGAGAAAGTAGAGACGCGAATGTATCCTGTGTATAGACAGGAGGTAGAGCGGAGTATTCCGAAGGCAGCAGGGTAAATGGTGGCGCGCGTGTACATATGCGCCGATACAGAGCGGCGGGGAATCGTGCACGGAGCACCCTCCATAAAGAAGATCCCCTCGATCAGATAAAAAATGTATTATAGCCGCCATGATACAGGTCTCGATACTTCGACGAGACTTGCCCGGGAACGGACAGCGTATCCTCCCGCAGGATTCAACCCCTCCGCCCACTTCACTCCCCCCCGGCAACCGTCCCTTCGCTCACTTCGCTCTCCTTGATCGCCGTTCCTCTCCCTCCCTCCTTGGCCGGCGTGCGCGACAGGTTCCATCCCCCTCACCTGGAAATTGCTATCGGGCGATTCAACCCCGAATGCAGATCGCTGCACTCTCTCGAGTCTCGAGGATGACATTCGACGAAATTAGATTCCGAGGAAAGGAAGAGGAAACACGCATCTCGCCGTCCTCGTCCCCCTCCGCTCCCGTTTCTGTCTCGGATTCACCTCTCCCCCGCTTCTCATTCAGAATCCCTTCTCCGTGCAACGGGAACGACGAAAAATCTACTCCTTACCGTTACTGGCCAATCTATCCAATGGTATGGCTTTCGGCTCGAAACACGAATACCGCCTGGACTCGATTAATCGAAATTCCGTTAGACCCTTCAGCCAGCATTGCATTGTGTACAGGTGGAAGAGCACTTCGATCTATCAGCTGATTAAATCGCGTCCGGCGATCGAATTTTAGTGCGCTGGCGGATAGATCCGTAGATTGACGGTTCGCCAAGCGAGGAGGCAAAGGGCAAAGATACACGGATGTACACGTGCCCCTGTGGTTAACGTTGCGCGTCACCAGGACGAAACGCACCTATTAACGGAGCCGACGAATACGGCGCACACGGTAAAAACAATCCCCTCTGCTCCGCGACATCAATAGCATTAGTCTAAGTAACGTAATTGTTCGGCTTCCCTAGAGAGCGGTACACGGACTAACTATGTCGTACAACCACCCTTATATTCCACTGTTGTCCAGGTCCATCGTCGTCAAATTCAATTCCGTGTCATAGGGGTAAAAAAAGAGCGAACTTCAGGCGAATAAAATTGAATCTAGCGTAGGGGCTAAAGTGCCGTCGCGCAACGTTGCATCGCGTATTTTTGTGTAAGTTACTCGAGGCAATGCAGTTTGGTCAACCCGTTAACAAACTTTCCCAATCACTTTATAATTTCTCTTTTAACAAAATTCAATGCTCCCTCCTGAAAGCTACCGAGGACCAGTGACAGAAGAATTTCCTAAAGAGATTTTTCCCTTCCCAAACAGATTTTCATTCTCCATACACCCTCGCCAATACCTCTGCGACCAGATACATCTCACCTGAACACATGCCCAGCGTCGCGATATTCACCTGCGCGGGGATGGGTTGCAACCTCGATTGCTCGCGAGCTCGGCAAACTCAGAGTCGTGGTGAAAGTTTTGGAGGCACAGCGGCGGACTGGCAGAAGTTGCTGCCTGACACTTAAGGATGTATCGGATGTACAATATTAGACAAGAGTATATGAAATTTGAAATACTTGAATATCTACGTCTTACGCATAGTAAATCTAGATTTGAGGAACTGGAACGACAGTTGGAGTCTTATTTTTACCCCTAGAAGGGTATTTTTCACATTACAAATGCTTCTTCAAGAATTATGTGCCAAACTTTTGGCAGTGAAAATGTCCTAAATTCACAATTTTCTCAAGTTATAATTTATTTCTTTAAAACGGTGTAATGAAAACAATTGAAACTCGGCAGATATTTTCATCTATTTATATACTACATATAAAAAAGAATTGAAAACATTGGTACCATTTCTTCAATATTTCTTCAGTTGTTTTATCTGTCAAGATCGTCTCTTTCCATAAGAGTACGTGTAAAATCAGTGAAAATTAAAATCGTTATAACTCAGCAACCATTTAGTGAATTCGTTTAAAATTTCTGCAGCACATCAAAAAGATTAAAAAGAACAATCTCACAAATTTTCATCAACTTGGTACCACTTTGAAGATAGGTCCGATACATCCTTAAAAACGGGGCCCGGCGAATAGTGCGACCCGCGAGGGTTCGGCGTCACTGGATTCACGCTTCTCGAGAGCGGAACTCGACGGTGCGCGCGCGTTCCGCAGAAGTAATCGCGCCACTTAATAACTTAACGAGTGTACAAATGGCACCGTGCACGCGGAGGAGCGAACAAAACGGTGGTGGGCAAGGGGCACAGCGGCACGGACAATGGTGGAATATTGAGATAAAAATGGAGGTCGAAGGGAGAGCGGGGGCGGCGGGGGAGAAGCGTGGAAGAGACGGGGGTTGGTAATACCGGCGGGCAAAGGGAACCGTGGAAGGCTGGGAGAGCGTTTAATTCATTACAGACATTAAAAAAGTAAATTGCCCCGTGTCTACGGGGAAAAAAGGAGGCGAGATGATCACGGCCGACGGACATTCGGCCACGAAAATATTTAATTAAATTCACGACCGCAAGATACGCCTGTTTCGTTTGCGCCCGCTCAACCGTACGCCCGAAAACCGAAAAGTAATTATCTCAGCCTTTCCGAGCGGACGGCCACGTCTGATTTTCACGGAAAGAACGGGGCTGGGGGATCCGCCGCGCCGATGGATCCGTTCCTCTCGATATCGCAAAAAAAGATAGACGGGCGGAGAAGAAAGCCACCAGCCGCCAACCATTCCGTGTGGCCCGCTAAACTCTATACGCGGTTGATCTCTGGTTTAAATACCTTCTCCCGGCCTGTCCCCCAGGACTCGGTCAGTGACCAGGCCAGAGAACACACCCAACGAATTAGGTGGATGACTCGCGACTTTCATCCTTCAAACGTCGGGACCAGTGTAGTCGACTCTATCGACTCCCTTTTAATCCATGAAATGTCGCGTTTCTGCCATCGATCGGCGGGTTTCTGAATTGAAAGGTGTCTCCTCGAAGAACCCCCAGCGCCCGCAGCATTTTCAACGGTTATCGATTGCCCGTGGATTAACCAAATAATTATTGCATCTGCCAATCGCGTTTTGTGTTACATTATTTGCTGTGTGTGTAGAACGCATCGAGCCCACTCCAGGCATGCACACCGGCTCAGCGAACAATATGTTATTACGAACAAGCTTTGTAATCGATCCCCTTATATCATCCCCCTCGCGCGATGCAATCTCATTACCGGTGATGCACTTTCTGTATTAATACCGACAAGAATTAACTTTCGGGGAGTGATTGGATCCAAGTGTCGTCGATTTTCTACGGAGCACGGTACGGCTTGATTTTTATCGATTGTCACGAACAATCGTGTAACTACCTATGTACCTACCGTTAAGGAAATAGTTCTTGATCAGGCACTAATTTCTTTTCAGTTCATGACATAAATCGTTCTTTTAAGTTTATGTCAATAAATAATTGTTTGAAATAATTACTAACATAAAAATTGATAATTCAAAAATCTATGCGTTGTCTGTGAAAGCATTTAATATTGTTAGTTTTCGTGAAAATAAATGTGGAAGGAAGCCCCTGTTGAATGCCATCTCTTACTGTTCGAAGTAAGAGATCACCATCGACGCCACAGTCGATTTCTTTGCTGGTTGTTGCGGTATTAAAGGTTATTTTCATACATTCTGCTTACAATAGTTTACTTTACAATGTAGCGCAAGAATTTTAGTATTTTATGTATCATTTTGCTTTAAAAGACAGTGATCATTATTTAGTTCCAATTTTTTCATGTGGAACTAATTTTTGATCACCTGAATAAAAAATAGGTTAGGACATTATAAAATTATAAAAAAATTATATTTAGATGGTTTAATACTAAAAATAAGTTTATTTCGTACTTTCTTTTTAATTAGTATTAGTATCTGATCAAATATTAGTTCCTTACCTGATAAGAAATTAGTTCCCATGTATTTCAAATGATCATAAACTAAGAGTTCCTCACCTGATCAAAAAATTAGTTCCCATGTATTTTAGATGATTAAAAACTAGTTCCTGACCTGATAAAAAATTAGTTCCCATGTATTTTAGTTGATCAAAAACTAGGTCCTACGTCACCTTATTATTCGGTAACTTATAAATAATTAAATTATACTTATTTTCAATTTTTTACAATTTTTTCTTAAAGTTTAAACATTAATTCATCTTTTAGTATAAAAAAGTCTACGATTTAAAGTTTTATTAGGTTAAAAATAAATATTAAAGCGGGAAGCCCTCTAAACTGATCAGAAACTAATTCCTTAACAGTACATGGCGCGCGACCGTTTTGAACGTTCCCCGACATAATCGCTAATTTTCCTTCCAACGATGAATAATTCGAACGTCATATCTCACGGCCCAGAATTTAATGGATTCCATCGATTTGTTACAGACCGGTGTGCATCGCGACGACGAATAGATTCAACCGATTAGCGTGCACCAGCACGGGGAATGGGGGGTAGGTATGCTGCACGTTGTAACGTGTCGCTGAAAATGTTTGTCGCCCATGTTCGCCCGTCGAATAGCGGGAAACATTGGGCAGCAAACGATAGACTGTGCCCAAAATGCATTTTTTCCATAGAACAATCCGTGCTGACAGGGGGTGGGTGGCGAAAGAAAAACAACAATTACGATCGTGCAATTCGGCGCGGACTTAATTGAGAATTACAGTTCTACCGGGCAGCGAGCAAATCTGACTGCTGTTCGATCGTGATTCGATGTGTCCGTGTTCGTCTCCCGTTACAGCGGCGCGAATACATTTAAAATTAGAATGCTGTCGCGAAAGGTGAATTAGAATCTTTCACAAACACTCTGATCATCTCTCGACGACGGATAGCTCGTTAACTCGGCGAAATTAACACACAGCGACTGCCGTTGGAAAAATGTACCCCCCAGTTCGATATCAAACGGATTCTAGGTGGATCAATGCCGCGTATCCGATAAGCCCAGGTCCCCGAAGGTGGCACGAAACCATGCGATTGGTGTATCGGCTGCGGCATCGCATGGTGCTCCTTCGTGGAGTACGGGAGTGCAGCGCGGGATCACCGGCTGACAGCTTCCTAATGGAACCCATAAACAGCGCGCGAACCACGTTATGTTTTCCAAATGAAATCCCGAAAATTGGTTTTGAGAGTCAGGCCTCACCCTCCTGGCGATACGCGGGCCGGCATGGCCGCGTGTAAACGCCCGGCTGTATCGGACGCCGGCCGTAATAAATAGTTTATCGCGGATCGACAGCGCCATTACTAATGTCTTTTATCAAACGGTCGATTCCATATTTCCGATTACCAGCGAAATTGCTTCGACCCTGCCGAATCATCGAGTGCGCCCCTCGAAACGGGGGAGTTCCAGTTTAAATACCAGCCCTCCGCTATTAATGACAATAAAAGCCCGCTGATTCCCAGTAAGATTAATCAAACTCTGTGTGCGCGAGCGCGTACAGCCGATTACGTGTATTTCTGATAATTTAGCGGCGGTGCACAGCAAGGGCACGTTATTCGCGGACGAATTTTTCGAAAAAGGGTCGCGGAGTGTAATTACTCGGTTTTCTTCTAATTAGCGCCGCGAACGCGCGTCGCTTAGACAGAGAGACAGGCGATCGTTCGCGAGGACGGCCGCCGGGCGCGACGCTAATTCCAAGATAATTGGTCCCCGCGAAATTTATGGCCGGGTAATTGGTAAAAACGGTGTTTTCAGCCGTTCTGTCGGTGAGCGTGCGAGGGGCGGGGGGGGGGGGTACGCGAGACGAAGACGGGAAGGCCAATCGCTACTCTGTGTGAGTATGGTACGGCGTAATTATCAGTGGAAATCATCGGTACTGGGTGGGCATTAATTCATAACAGACTGGATGGGATTACCGATCGGTAATTTATAATAACGAGCGACACGTGAGAATAATCAATTGCCCGTTTAACGTTAATATCGAAATTAAAATGTCCCGGTGACGTTCGAATAAACAGCAGATTTCAGGGCGATCGGAATATTACGAAACGTCGAGCGAAGTATCGCTGTGAACAGGGATAAAGTGACGCCGGCAAAGAAATGCCGCTTTGTTCGACGAAATGACATTGCGTAATTAGTCGGTTATCTCGCCGTTTAATTTAATTTTCCGTCCGATGACGCGTCTACTTTAATTACAAGCACCACTCGTACGTGCCCGATTAATATTCATCCTCCGATACTCTCTAATAACGTACCACTGTAATATCGTGCCACTGTAATGCCGTAAATGTAATAATAGCCCGATTATCGTCATTTACGCAGAAATAATTATTCCTCCCGCTCGAAGCCCCCCGATATTGCACAATAGCGAGAATGGTTACCCATGGCTACGAGACGGAAGCGCGGGAAAGAAGTTGCCGCGAACTACACCCGATCAAATTTTAATAAAGCCGGCCGGCTATCGCCCGCGTCGAGCGACCGGTATACCTACCAAGGAAAATCAGCGCAGTGAAGCTCCACAAAAAATTAAATTCGACTTTCCCGGGGACACATGCGCGCTGGCAGGGTTGTATCGCTTTTGATGAAAATATCCTTGGCCTCTTTGTGCCCTACAGGATAACCAACTATGCATCGACAATGTCAATTAAATTTCATGCTCTACCGTCTACTTGGCCCGCGCCAAAGGTCCCCGCGATATTAAAACGCGCCCGCTTCCAGGCTTTGTAAAAATGAAAAAGGAGTCATCTTAACTCCTCGCGCATCGTGCTCTCGCGACAGCGCGCCCTGTCTCATGCGCTACCTTGCGCGACGCTTGAAACTGGAACCGGGGAAGACTTATCTGGTCTTGGGGAAATGGAAAGGATCCAAAGGTCGCGGTTTTCGCGTATTCTTCGTTCCATGGGGAAATTATCGCTGAGAGATCGAGCCAGCGTCGGCTGCTTTATCGCGTCAACTCCGCGTCACGATTTTATTAATCATGGACTTACGCACGGGCCGATAAGCCCGTGCACGCGCGTCAAGCATCGCGCTATTGTTGCCGGACGCGCAGGCCAGTAAATTTCAATGTTTCAGCGCGGGTCTGCAAGCAAAATGCATTAAAGAATCGGGGAGAGTACGCGGGCAAACTTTCTCATCGAACTCCGTAACTAACGCGCCGCGAAGATTACTCCGTAGATGGTTGGCCGTATTTGCGCGGGAAAATGGATACACAGCCGCTGCTGGTTCCATCAAGATCCCGGGCACACCGAGGCCTGGCGAAATTATATTTGATTCTAATCTAATAAATGGGACGGGAATGCAATCTATTTATTTACACTTGGCTTCAACGAGCCGCGGTGATAGTATTGTCGGGACGGTGCGCTCGCTGGACCTCATCGATTTCACCTGGGCGACGTTCACTCCGATGCGAGGCTTTCGTTCGAGATAGCGAGGAGTATTTGGGAAAATGGAGGAACGGGAAAGGGACCGTGAGAAGGTGGGAACCAGATTCTGAGAAAGGAAACCAGAAGGAGGGGGAAAGGGGGAGAAGCAAGCTGAAAGGGTAACAGCTTCACGCAAACCCGAAGGAAAGTGTAGTGCAAGCCAGTCGTCCTTTTCTGAATAGCAATGGTTCATTCTTGCCATCGGCTCGCTCGATAAACGAGCCGTGGGACAATTGTTTAGCGGCGGGAAAGACAGCTGGCCTAGCCGCCGAGAGACACGACGCGCTGGGACGAAGTGGCTATTTTCCGGCGACTGCTCACCGATTAAAAATCGAACCCCCCCGCGCCAAGGAGCGGCAGACAATTTGAATCTACGATCCGTTCGAAGCGAATGCTCTGCATCCTCCGTTTCTTCTACCGCCCGTCCGAGCTGTCGTTCTACCACGAACTTAACCCACTGTACATACAAATGTACACATCTTGCGCGCAAAGTGTTCGTGGGCAGAGTTGGGCATTATTCGACTAAATTTTTATTCGAATACGTATTCGTATAAATCCCCAAGTTTATTCGCGAAAAACGAATCACGATTTTATTTGACGAAAAATTATTCGTCATTTACGAATAAATCTGTACCGTTATTCGAGCCAGATTTATTCGAATAAGAATTTATTCGTTATTCGACCTGATTGAACGACGAATACATGTGATACCCGAAATCTATCGATGGAATTCTGTACTGTGTCCAATACACGTTTGGACGTGTGTGGCTGGACGCGTGCATATGCGTCTGAACGAGTGTGTGACGGGTGCGTCTGGACGCCGAGCTATGACAGACAAAAGTTACTTAACCTAAAACATTCCCTAGTAGCATTTATTTATTGGGAGCTTGTAGGCCCAACATTGGATATACATAGGCAAACTGTCATAACTTTTTGTTAATTAACCAACCATAATAATTGTAGGCTCAACATTGAATATTCGTTGGCAAACTGTCGTAAGTTTTTTGTCGGAAAATTTTCAGGCAAAACATTAACTATATCCCAACTAATTTCCAACTGTTGGCTACCGTTGGCCAACCAAAAATGATACTAGGGTTAGGTCTCACGGGTGTGAGTCAGAGTTGGGCAACATGGAATCTAATTACAACTTACAAATTACGATTAATCTGTAATTGTGTAGTTGATTACACATTATTTTCTGTAGTCGTTAATGCAGGTAGTTGATAAAATTGTGGACAACCACCTACATTAACGATTACCGAAAATAATGTGTAATCAACTACACAATTACATTTTAATCATAAATTGAAAGCTGTAATTAGATTAAATTTTGCCCAACTCTGGTGTCAATCAGTGGTGTCACCACACATTGTTGTGTGCCGAAATTGTTGAGTCGACTAAATTTCTATTCGAATAAGAAATTATTCGAATACATTTTACAATACCGAATACATACAATTTTCAGTCAAATAAGAAATCATTCGTTATTGTCGAATAACTTCATTTTATTCGAATTTTTTATTCGAAGATTATTCGAATAAAAATTTGTTCGCACAAATTTATTCGAATACGTATTCGAATGAAAATTTAGTCGAATAATAACCAACCCTGCAATCGTGGGCAATAGATTAAGAGACAGGCGTACGAGCAGCATTGTGCGCGCCACGGAAGCGATCAAAGGGGGAATCAAGTCGAATGCACTTAAGGAGTGGGTGAAGGGAAGGGACGGGCCACGATTATTAATGGACATCGAATAATGAGAATAATACCCGAGACAAGCATACCGGCGCGGCGCTCTCTTGTCAGCTAATCCAGCACGGTTGCTCACTGTCCGATCTATTATTGGAGATCACGTTAATCTTGGTAATGCGATATTATTGCGGTCAACGCTCGTATCGTGACACCGGTATAATCGTCGAAGCCTCTCTATACGGTGGCCGAGGTCCGTGCAGAAATCCGAGACATTGGGGTGTGCAGGAAACGAGAACTGGCCAGGGCATTAATTACCGAGAGATCAAGACGACTCGGTCGCTGCGAGTAACGTTCCTATCCCTTGCCTGTTTACCGCTAAGAATTAGATTACCCCGCGATGCGATCGATCGGCCCGATACCCGCTCAAACGTAATATCGTTCCGCGGCAGCGAGGGGGGGTTGGGATCTGCCCGAAAGGAAAATTGGAACCTCGGTCAGCCCGAAAACTAATATGTCCGTTCCAACTGGCACCGGAAGGGAATTAATAACCTTGAAATCCATCTGTCCAGGAGGCTGTGCGGCCGACGGACGCGCGTATGTGCGCGCGTGCAAACGCGCGACAATGGGGCGCAGGCGGGCGCGTTACGTTGCATAATTAATCGAGAAGCCGATATCCAATTGATAACTACGCCCAGTTCCTTTGTTTCGTTAGCGAAGGCGTCACTTCCAGGCAACCGATCCAATACTTTTTATTGATAAATGAACCGACAACGTGATTTCTAGAGGGGACGGTTACTCGTGGGTGAAAACGAGAGGGGGACGCCAGTCGATACAAGCCGGCCGATGGACGATAGCCATTGCAGAAGCGGTTTTCCAACTTCCACAAGGGGATCCTGACGGCTAACGAATTAAGGGCCGTGAATAAGGAACGTTATAAACGCGTATTACGAACTCATTAGTAGGTCCATTAGGAACGTAGCTAAGCACATCCACGTCACGCCATTATCGCGACTCGGGGCTCTAATTAGACCGCTCATTATGTCGCGTTTAAATATTTCCTTACATCGATGCCTATTCCGTATCTCCACGGAGTCGGCCCGCTCTGGCTGGTTCCGCTCCCCTGCCTCGCCCGTCAGCTATAAATTATTATACGCCGGGTCTGTTACACGATTAATCGTGCCAATTTACTTTAAAAGTTGCCGCGCACAGCCGCGGGCCGATCCAGGATTAATTGCAGAGCGGGATCGACGGTCGAGCTCATAATCCGGATATCGCGCGTGATTCGAGCGTAATTTGCGATTGACAACTGCCACGGCGAGCGAGGGACGCCTCGTCTAAATAATAGGAAATTAAAACCGGGGACGCGAGGCGAGTGTGTCCGGTGGGCTTCATGGCGGGTACGCGCGGAGTGCAGGGCGCACCAATATCGAACGAGCAGTTTATTCGAGCTTCGACCGTGAACCCGTCGTGATACGGGCACGTTTGATTAGCATATCGTAGCATCGAAATCGACTGGGCGCGATCGAAACGGCCGTTTCTTTCCGCGGACCTTCGTTCTCGCGCTATTAAACGGGGCCCGATTTGCTCGGCGGGGAATCTCGGCTCGTCGATCTCGCCGGGCATGATCGCGCGGCCGCCCCTTTCTCCCAGGATTTAAGATAAAAAGAAAACGAGAGAACGAAGGAGCGGGAGAGAGAGAGAGAGAGAGAGAGAGAGAGGGGCTAGAGGGTAAACGGTTATAGGAGGAGGGAAAGAACGGCCGTGAAGTAAATAGGAGTCCTGGCCGCTCTGCCGTAAAATTGTATGTGAAATTGTGCGATGTGTCTTGCGAATTGAATCGCCGGAAACGACATTGATTTTATTGCTTGTTTTCAGTGCTGTATACCTACGTACCGTTCCCTCCTTCTTTCAGCCCAGCCGCCCCTCCCCCACCCCGCGACCTGAAACCGACTCCATCCTCCCGCGCTCCCTTTGAACCGTCCGCCACACACTTTCCACCCGTTCTCCATTTCGCGTTGTTATAGATATCCGTCGGGCAGAAGTTCCGCCGCCGCGAATAGGGTAAACTCGGGTAAGTTCGTGGTACAGGTTACTCCGTGATACTTTTTCATTTATCTGTAACTCGAAATTGTCTGACTCAATTCAGATGGGACAAAAACTAACAGACAGCGTTGATCTTCTACTTTATGTTGTGATAAAATAATTAGTCAATTGATGTGAATGTGATAGAGTGAGAGAGCATTTTGTTCCAGCAGCGCATTATTCGTGAAATTATTCGTGCTGTTTGTGGTCGATCGCTTGATTATGTATTATATGTGCTTTAGAAGATAAATGGAAAGTTCAAACTGCAGATAAGTGATGGTAAAATAACACTTTAACAAGTCCTACTCTTGAAATTATCATACAATAAGGCATCAGTGTTATTTTTGCTTATGAAAAGTGACTAAATTCATATTTTTCGTGCGCCCGAGCCTACGTTTCTGATTGTGCTGTTCGAGAAATTCTGATAGCAAATACCAGATATCATGTTTCCTTACGTCTCAGACATCTAACGATCATGAAACGATTGATTATACACAAAATAACAATAATATATAATAATATGAAATAATATAAAATAATATAAAATAATATAAAATAATTTGAAATAATTTAAAATAATGTAAACTAATGTAAACTAATGTAAAATAATATAAAATAATATAAAAAAATAGCTGATGGCCATATCAAGGGGTTGCGAGAAATATCACGGAGTAACCAGAGTATGTCATGACAAATTAATTTTGTATATTTTCAATTAAATACACTTAGTAAACATTCGCAGTTAATAGACAAATTCTAAAACTATCACGGACTTACCCGAGTTTACACTATATTACGCACGCCCAAGAAAGAAAGAGGAAAGTACTATAGCGATAATCTTGCGCAAGAAATCGGTGGGATCGTCAACGCACGAGTGATCTTTAATGCGGTGAATCATCGTCATCGTCGACCAGAAACTTTTTTGATCCGCCCGCAACCCTGCACTGCCAACGCGGCGCGGACCATGAGAAATCACGGTCGAGCGAGATTAATTGGACTTATTAACGCGAGCGAAAGAACCAACCGTATTACTGGGCAAAATTCCAATCCCCCCAAGACACCCGCCGTGGCCCAGGAATATTTTTCTGGATAGAGAGGAGCCTCCAGGGGGGGAGGGCCAGGGTGGCCGGTCCAGCCGTCCACGGGTTCCGCCCATAATTTGTTTTCAATGATTTACCACGGGCTAATTGCAGAATGCAGCGAGCGGTAATATCGCTTTGCAGCGTTACGTCCGGGAGCTAGCTATACTTTAGTTTGCAATTTAAACTTTACTTCCTCCGGAATTGATTAGCTTTTAGTAATTAAGCAAGCAACGCCTTGGACCTCCTCCCCTACCCTCCCTACGATCCTCTCTCCTTCATCCTCCCCCCATTCCCCGCGTGTATATATACACACCACCACCTTTGCTACTCTGCCTCTTCTCCTTCTTCGCCTCCTGGCCTCCTAGTTTTCCCTCTTCACCCGTTTCCGCACACCGCCGTCGGACACACCGCTTCGTTTCGCGACCCCCTGCGCTTGCGTCCGAGCACGCGCGCGCTCGCTCGCACGTACAATTGCATACACGCACCCACTTACGCGTACACACACGCGAGCCAAGCCAAACTTCCTCTGCCTTCAACCCTCCGTCGTTTCAACCCCTCGCGGGCACCGCTTCTTCCATCTTTCTCCGATGCTTCTCACCCTTGTCCCGCCCCCTATCTTTCTCTCTCGGCCCCTTTCTCTCTCTCTCTCTCTCTCTCTCTCTCTCTCTCTCTCTCTCTCTCTCTCTCTCTCTCTCTCTCTCACTCACTCTCTTCCTCCTCGTCACTCCGCGTTGCCGGGTGGGTTTTAATCAACGCTTTACGAGTGTGAGACAGAGGAAGTTAAGCTGAGGAACCGAAACGAGGGGTGTAGGCGCGCACGAGTACCACACGCGTGGACGTGTGTGTTGAACCCGGCAGCGTATATTTTTTGACGCGCGAAAACGCAACCCCGAACTGGAAGGCTCGCGTGTGTTTTCCGTTGAATCGAGTGCGAAGCAATTTCGGCAAGGAATGCGTTTCCCTCGATACCTCGTATACAGGGGGGTATAGCCTGCCCAGACGGGACAGGCTCAACCAATTTCAACTTCCATTATACACCCTTACCCGATTCCGTGGACGTATTTCCAAAGTATGCAAAGCGACCGATCTGGATTTCCATGGTAATCTAGAAGCTTTACGCTTTCCTCCTATCCTGCATCGTCCCACCCCATATACGACACGGCCCCTTTTAACGTTTCATTTCTTTTCGAATAAACAAACTGCCATCGATCTTCCTTTCATAGGTTGTCTTCTTCCTATTTTCTATCCGCTGACGAATTTTGCAGCTAGATTGTCCGATCCGCTCTAAGTCACGCAAAATCATTGCACACGCGTGTGTGACCTATCATGCGGCCCAAAAATCGGAGACTCACTAATACGCGGTGCCTCGCGATGAATAATTATGCGGTTGAAGTGTCAAGGTGGATTTGCATTTTCGGGAAGCCACGCTTCCGAAGTATGCGGCCGCGTCGCAGGATTCGGAAGCACGCGCGGCACTGCCACGTGCCTCGGCGCCCGACGAATTTAAAAACGCAATTTACGGACAATAGAACGGCGGTCGAAGAGTTCGGTAACCTTGCCGGTGCGGAGGATAGGCAGACAGTGTATAGAACAAGAACCACGTTAGGCTGCCGATCCTATCGACGAACGATGAATGAGACGAATTTCCGCGGAGCCGCGAACCGATTTCCGCGTTCTTGGACGATTCCGCGGTTGCCACCTCGCCCCGGCATCGTAAAAATGTTGTTTTTTAATTTAGGGGACGCCGCGAGGTTAATATACGGCTTTAATTCCAGGATTTCATTTAGGGGTTGGTCGTTCCCCGCGCTTCGAGGGGCGCACCGGCAGCGCCCTATATAGAAAAGTTGAACGAAAAGAGGGGAAACGGCGGCAGCGAGGGGGGGGGGGGGTGTACCCAGAAGACAAGAAGCGGTCGCAATTGAGGCTGAACGGGAGGAGACGGTTGACCACTCTCGGCAAGATAGCCTTTCCCATCGCTCGGTTCAGATCGAACCCATTGGATAATGACCGGAGTGGATTGCAAACATTCCAGACAGCAAGAACGCTCCAAAGTCATCCGTACAAGGAAACGTGTAGTATCGCGGGTGTACTCTACTCGGAAGAATTAGAAGACCTACTCGCATCACTTTGTTACTTTCTATCCCTTGATGAAAAATACTCCGAAACCTCCAACACCGTTACGAGCCAAGTATTTGGTTATTCGAGGGTATGAATATATTAAACGCAAGGGTGCCCTCTCTTCCTGCAACTTAAGTAGTTAATTCCACAGCGTTATTACACATTAACGCTGTCCACTAATTGATTCGAGCAGCACCCAATTTTCCTCGGTCAATCGGGTAATCGCGAACGTCGAAGAAATTGGCAAACGCGTCCAAGCAACTTTCCCGCGTCCTTCCCGCACCCTTGCCGCCCCACCTCCCCCTCCACCATCCCAGAAGTCCGACGGGAACGGCGCGGCGGTCGGTCGTGCTAAGGCAATTAAAGCTCCACCCAATTAATGCCTCGGCGGACGTGGCGGGGCGGGTGGGCAGGGGGAGGCGAGCGTTGCGAGGGGCCGCGTCGGTTCTCTCGCAAACAACGACTTCTTGCCAGCTAGACGCCGCACGGAAATTTCACTCGGCCATTGAAACGTAAATGCACGCCGCGGCGTACATTTCATTCGGCCGGTGAATGCCACGGATTGTCCGATAATGCTCGATTTATACCGCGGACGGATTCAAAAGGACGATGTTATATTGTTCGATACGAGAGCGCTGCTCGTAACTGGGGCTCGGATTTATTTCGCGGAGCGGACGCCGCGAGAGCACGCGGCCAGCACGCTCGATTCCGCCCCGAGTTCAGCCGCGACCGCTTAGAGCCAGCCAAGAAAATCGTCGAGAGCAACGAGACAGCGCGAAAAGTGCGCTCCAGAGTCAAGTGCGCGGCTCCCGTCTCAACGTGCACCGTGAGCCGAGATCGATCAATCATCGCAGGATTAATCATCTACTATAGCAGAGCCACGAAAACACCGGATGGATAATTGCCCAACGACATTGTGAAAAACAAGATACCGCGGATTCATGCCGCCTCACGATACATACGAGACGTAAACAACGAGTCTCGGTCGATGTTCTCGCTCGCGCAGAGCGGCCCCGTTTTTGAAACGGAGCGACCGGTCACGTACATAAACGTAGGATCGCAAGGTCGTATTCGTGTTGGGCGAAAAAGGTCGCGAGTTCTAACGTTAATTGAAACGTCCCGCATCGGAACCGGCATCGCCGGGCACACGTTAACCATTGCCATTGCCAACTGCATTGCCAGCGGAGAGTATCGACATGTCAGAGAGTCCGCGTCCGATTCAGGATCGACATTTGCACAGGGCGGTGCAATGGTAATAAGATCTTTGAATTTCAACCCGCGTCGTCAGCCAGTGGATCGATTTAATCTGTTTATCAGCGGCGGAAAATCTTTCTGACCGCGCGCGTCTGTCGATCGCGTTCATTCATAGAGACAATGCAACCACTCACCGAATAGCAGGGGAGCAGGCGGGCTGGAAATCCTTAAAGCTCTCGCTGCTGCGGCGGCGAGCACGTAGTTCCCTCGATCTTTCCGTGGAACAGGCAGAAGTAGCTTCTGATGACACTTATATGAGACACACTCGATGAATCGAATAAGTTCTCTCGACGCGAGGATAAAAGGGGTGGATGGAGAAGATAGCGTGGGGATTTGGAAAGAAAGAAAAGGATGCCGGAGGAGATGAAGAATAGGAGACGTTCCCGGTATCTAGCACTTGGAGTCACTTGTCGCGTGATATCGATCGATCGAGTGTTCGCGCGTGCCGTGGTGTCGCGTGTGCGGTGGGAAGCCGCGCCACGAAAATAATTCAATTCATTAGCGGGATACGAAGCGTTCGTGGTGCACGCCGCCAACGTGTGTATCGTATCGTTGCGTTACTGCCGGTGCGCGCCACTAGCCAGGTGTGTGGGTGTGTGCGCGGTGGTGGGGGGGGGGGGGGCGTGTGTACGCGCGTGTTGGTGTCCGTATCTCCGTGTACGTGTGGGTTTGAATACCGAACGGAGAGCGGAGAGCGGAGAGCAGAGGCCGCCGGTACGCCCGCAACGGCAACTCACTTCGGAATGAAGAGGAACGCGGCGCGACGCGACGCGAGGCGAGGCGAGGCGACGCGGGGCCGCCAACCACTCGGCGCACTCTCGGCTAGACTTTGCTCGACGCACTCGCCCGTCTCTACGCTTCTCGTCTGATCCGGCTGCCGCTCGTCGCTCCATACTACTGCGACGTCGTTCGGCACGTCACGCGTGTCCATACGCATGCGCGCCTGCCCGTCTGTCGCGTGCACATTCTCCGCCACCAGCCGCGCCGTACGTGTACAGACACGGACGCAACTCGCTTTATACGCTAGTCACCTTTATCAATCGGCCTGATACTGAAATCTCATTCTTAAGCCTTCGTTAGCCTGTGTAAATTAAACATTCTGTATATTCCTTGCAGTCGACACGAAGACACTACCCTATTGTAGGTAAAGGTGCTTCGAAATTTTTTAGTAATCTCGAAGGGTTCTGATAAAACTGACAATGAGTTGGAGTTTCGACCTGACTTTCTCGAAACCGAAGCACAGGGTAGGGGAGACCGGGGTAGGTTGTAACACGGGGTGAATTGTAACATAAGTAAAATCTTTTTAACGACAAATCTGGTAACCCGAAGCATGCGAGAGCTGCTTGACGATGTTAGCATCGTCGGTTTTAGTGACACAAACGAGCGTTATGTATTCATTTTTTGGTTATAGCCCAGAATTTTAGTATTTAGAGCACGTAAATGTTGTCGTAGCACTTTTATTTCAATTAACCGTCATTAGACACCGTTTGAATTTTTGCTTATTTGTCGCAAAGGAATCAGTACACGTTGGTTTATTATAATGTATACGCATTTTAGTAATTTGATGTTTAGTTCCTCGTTTGCTGAGATAAAAAGCAAAAATTCAAGCTCGGGGTAAATTGTAACATGTTACTACTTACTCCGTTCTAAATGGTGATAAAGCAAGCTATTTGCTGACACCCCGGAAAATGATGTTCTAGACGAATAACGTAACAATCGAGAATCCAGAAAAACAGAAAAAAAGTATAAAAGCAAAAGTAAAGAAAGCGAAGAAGAAGATTTTGATTGAATCAGATGAATAAGCAATGATTGTGTAACTCATGTATATAAAAAGTTTATATACATGTTTTCATTCAAAGTGTTTTCATTTATATTTTTTAGAAATGTTTATTTGTGTTCATATTTGTATTTAAATAAGTAAAACAGATGTGTTACAATTTACCCCGGACTGGGGCAGATTGTAACAAAGGTTCAGATTTGTTTAAGATGAAGCTAGATGTCTAAGTGTCCAAAATTTTGTCACGTACTTACACGCAATCAGTTCACCACATATGTAAGTAGTAAATCACGCAAATTATTTGAGGAAATATAACTTTTTTCTAATTGTTTAAACAATTGATAAAACTTTTACGATTAGATAGATCTAATTAAAAGAAGTAACTTTTGTCTTGAAACTTTTTTCTATCTCTTACAGTTTGCGTGTTACAAAATGAAATCGAAAAATAGCCGAATTTTCAGGGGTTAATTTCACCCCCTTAGAGTGAATTTGAGCAGCAAAAAAAATTGCGTTGTAATCAGGAGGAAAGCCCCTAGATATCCGCAAAGTTTCAGAATTTTTTGAATTTTCGGGTTCGGGATCTTCCCTTGTTAGTCGATTATTTAACATTATTCACAAGCTTAATACTAAAAAAAAATTAAAGTGACTATTCAACTAGAACATTTCTTTCTCGTTAAAAGTCTCTGTTTCCGTTGCGATAATGTTCGACCGCGTTACAATGGTAACGGCGAATTGAATGGAATGGCGATTACCATGCCGTCACGGGCGGAAAATATCAGGATCGGCTGGCAGGCGCGAGGGGACCGCGATAATTACTGCTAATGTAAATGTTCGTTAATGGGCGTTATTAAATGCAACGCGGCAAAATAGTCACCGCCGTCACGGGTCGTACAAGCTGCACCCACGCCCACTAACCGGTCCAATTATATTAATTAAATGAACATTATAATTAGCTAATTAAATCAAAAGCATTTCGTACGCGCGCACGTTCGCTCGGCGGTGATTTTCGGGGATGCGCGTGCTCTGTGTCGCAGAATGCGATAAAGGTTTCACAGTAACACCGGTAAGCGGTATTGTCCGGCTAGATTTTCCATGATTTTACAGGCCCACCGATTTCGGGCACGGCTGAGATTACGCGATAATGAAATTCGCCCGCCGGCAAACAAAATGACAGAGCACGCGAGCCCGTATTGCCAGCCACCGCGCATAGCATTAGATGTTCGGTGTTACGCGCCGATCGAACGTTGAACATTGAACGCGTACCGCGTCGAAACGTTGATTGAAATTTTCCGCCCGACCCCGAGTATTCCGCGCAATCACCGGCGGAGGATTATTCAACGAATTTTTAATCGAATTCCGCGGAAAGTATCCGCGCGTTTCGGAAAGAAAAACCGGGTCAATTAAAATTAATGGACGGCGTAATTAGGAAAGTCGTTACGGAAGCTCGCGCGCGAAATACGTTACAATCCAATCAAGGAAACGAGTTCCTTTTCTCGTCTTTAAAAAACTATTAAAATCCCTTTCCCCGCGGGACGGGGCGTAGTAGAAAAACAAACCGGCGACTAGGTACTACGATCACGGTTCGTTCAACGTGAACGAGTGTTAAACGCGTTTCCGTGGCATCGGGATGGCCCAAAAATTGGTGTTTTCGGGTGTTCGTTATCGAGGGGCCGAAACCACGGGGAGGAAGAGCAATTATTTTAACGAACATCGTGGAAACGTCTCGATCGCGTGATCCCTAATCGCAAATAATTGTAAGCCGAAGCTCCTGCGGCTTTCATGCGGGCTGGCCTGCCTGTGTGCCACCGCGTGCACACGGGCGGTTCGGGTGTGCCGGTGCAGGAAGCTTTGCAGGCCAGCCGGTTACAGTGACTCTCGAAAAGCGCCTCGTGTCATTAGTATGTTAATTGGTAACGCTCTGGCTGCCTACCCGGCTGGCTGCCACATCGAGTCTCGTATACGTATACGTCGCCGGCTCCCGGCGTGTTTATACGTTAAGATGTTTAATCGCTTCTGTAATTATACTGTCCCTCAAAGGGTTAATTGTCCCATAAACCCATGAATACGTTAACGAGCGCCCCGCGCGCCTCGCGAGCATCGCCAAAGAACAAGGAGCTGCGGAGGCGCCGAGGGAAAAGGGCCGTAGCTGACGAGCAAGCCCATCGACGAACCTGCCGGCGCACACATGCACCATGAAGGGTGAAGCCACGAGGGAGGAAGAAGTGTTAGCCCGCCTCGCAATACAGATTCCAGCGGCTCGCTGACTGGTCCGCTTCCGAAACGTACGCGCCTCGTCTCGACGCGGACCGGCAAGAACAAGCGCGACACAACGGAGCGGATAATCAAAACGATCCAGGGAATCAAGAATCTCGTATTCGCCCCCGTACGATTGCGATCCACGCGATAATGAATCCCGCGCAGCTGCTCGACACGGTCGATCCTCATTTTCCATTTAATGAAACTGACATCGCGGGAGGATGCCGCGCACCGGATCCCCGGGAACTTTCCAGGAAAACGGAAGCGTTGGGGAAGGAAGCGACAGAGGAGAAGAGAGTGCATTGTCACTCCGTTATAATTAAGAAGATAGACTTTAAATCCAGAATGCAAAGAGGAAGGGAGAGGGGGGTTGGGAGGGGAGAGACGGGGAGGAATCGTTGCGGGCTAAACGAGTGGTAAAAGGCCGGTCTCGGTGATGTAGAAGGGGGCAGGACGGGGCAGAGGGGTGGACTCGGATGGAAATTAATTCATTACTCTAATGCGCCGAGCGAGAGAATGGGCCGGGAGTTGAAGCGTCGAGTGCCAAGTGTTTCGCGAAAGATGGATGTCTCGTTTTCATTCCGAAAATTAACACTCCCAGTTACCACTTGCCGACCGCCGAAAAAAAATGTTCCCCCACTTCTTCCCCGGGACTGACCCGGGCTCGCTTGAATTCCACTTACGTTCCGCCTGTCTATCCCGCGTTCTCGCCGCGCGACCGATCTCCACCTTCCTTTATTTACCGTTCAATCCACCCCGACCAAGACAGTCACGATCGAACCGGGACTGCGGACGCCGCACGCTCGCCGAATTTAGGGGAGAGTTGCCAATATCGTACTGGTCACCTAAATCGTACCTCATCAATTTCTCAGTAATTATTGAATATAAACAACGTCTGATGATAAAAATATCAAGTAAATGAGAAATAAGAAATAGAAACAAAACCTTTTGAGCTTATACCCTATTTTGTGCGTGCTATAAAAATTTTAAAAAATCAGGTATGACTGATGTAACTATTTACCAGTTTCTTTTAGCTGATAATAATCAAACAATGCAATTTTGTCCTGTATTTTTGTATTTTTCTAAAAGCGGGTTTAATGTAGAATATTTTACATTCATTTAAAGCACATATTGCACTCATTATAAAGTTTAAATTGATATTTATAAATAAATTTACCATGTTTCCTAAATCGTACCAGTACAATCGTACCAGTAGGATTTGACAACTTGTATGTTATATAGGTTATGTACATAATCATTACTTTATGTTGAATATTTTCTTCTCTATTTGTTATTGATACTATTTTTAGTGGAGGTACGATTTAGGAGACCGGTTGCCTAAATCGTACATTTTACAGTATGTGACAAAACGATTAATAACAAATTAATTTATTCTGAACAAAAGGTTAAGCGTATAATTGTAGGTGCCTAAATGATCAAGCTACAATATTCAATAGTCATTTGCGTTCAAATTGGTACCAAATATGAAGTATAACGTAAAATGTCTTAAGTAGTACGATATAGGCAACCCACCTCTAATTAATTCAGCCGCGAAATTGCTCGCCCAAGCCCGTGGATTTCTTTCGACGACCGTAGCCGCGCGAGCACCCCTCTCCCCTCTAAATTAACCGGAAGCAAGAAGCGCCAAGTGTCATTGTCCCGAGTTACTGTACGCGTGCTTCCGGAAAGCTTCCACTCAACCGACAAGTTAATCATACGCCTGTGATACGATCGCCCGAGAGAAAACATCGTCGATGTGACGTGGTACCGTCGCCTCGCAGAAACAGACAGGGATAATAATTCGGTTCCGGCGACAAACGACCAATCTCCTCTTCCATTTAACATACGTCGCTAATAATATCTAACTGGTGGAATCGAGCGCTATCGCGTGTTCCTGTTCCCTCTTTTTCCCCCCACCCCAGCCCCGGTGCATGCACGAAACGGTCTCTCGACGGGCCGGATATCAAGCGGACCAGCGGACAGGCTGAACGGCGGACGCGTCACAAAGTCATCCTAAAGCGTACCCATTGATGCCGATTTAAACCGAATATCGGTCGCGTTTCCTCGGATATACCATTATCGACTGCGAATCAAAATGATTCGGACAAGCTTTGGCCGCTCCGCGCGGCTACCGCCCAGCTCAAACAGCCGTCGCAGACATATGTAATTAAATTTAACGTACCTTTGACCTTCCCCCTAACCCATATTCACGGGGCCCCGTCCCGACTGTTCTTCTCCGCCATTACCACTTGCCGCGCCCGACCCATTTCGCTATAGTTCATAGAAACTGATATCGGCGTCGCGGGCATCGGCTACGCGAAACTCGATTTGATAATCGAATCAAAGGCGAGCTTACGACGGGGACAGAATTAAAGTGAACGATCGCGCGTCGCATATTGGAACGATTGGTAACTTCGTTCGCCGGCCGGTAGCAAATTGGCACACGTGACGTATGAATAGAAGTGAATGGAGGAGCGGTGGCGACGAATTTCATGGGAAACAACCTGCGCCAGGAGCGGCTACGAGCTACTGGTCCGCGGAGAGAGCAGTTACGGGCATCGGGTATGGCTGTAAAGCAATTAAAGGCTGAATTGCTCATTTGTTGGAATTTAAATGCAGCAGTTAAGGAAAATGACTGGGCTGCGCGCACGCGGTGTAATTTATTCGTTCGAACGGTTCCTTCCTGCGCGATAGGCCGGCCGAGGTCTCGTTATTTCGCGCGACCATTTCGAGCAGATGAAAGTCGAGCGAAGGTTCCGGTGCTCGCCTCGATCGAACCGACCGCCGTGACAATAACGCGGCGACCGCGTTTCGCCCGCTCGTATTTACGTTTTTAAAATCGCCGGACGGCCTGTCGGAAGGAAATGGCACGCCGTGCCCTCGTCGCTCGTTGCTGATTGCGGATGCCTTCTTCACGGTCCCCGATGTAATTTTCTGAATGACTGCGTAATTAAAACTCTAATTTCCTGCGCTTAATTGACCGGAGTCTTGGTTCCCCCCTTGCCCGCTTTCTCTCGCTCCTTACCTCGGCCGACTCGCGCGCACCACCAACACTCTTGCCTCGCCCCCTGTCTTCCCCTGCCCGTTTCTCGTCAACCTGAGCAACGAAAGAGACGGCCCGGCATCCTTCGCGCCTTTTAACGCGGAAACTTTTTTCCACCCTCGACACGCTCACGGGACGGCGCTGTTAATCGAATGCAAATTTGCAATTTCGTTCTTGTCATTGTTTTATCCTCGAGAAACGGAATCCTCTTGGATCCGATGGAACGTTGGTCGTGGCGAGACCCTTTCGAGCGGGGGGGTTGCGAATGTTACTCGAGATGATAGGCGAGCTAGTCGCAACACCGCGCCGCCGTGTACGCCCAATTTTCGTGGCTCTCGCGGCGCGTCGTCCCCCGCGAGTGTTTGGATAATTACATCCGTCTCCGCTGGCCGGGGGCAATTATAATTGCCGACTCCTTTCGCAATTATAAGTTTCTGCGAGACTTGCCGTGGCGTAGCGTGCCAGCGTGCTCGCTGGAACACAGGGAAGGCCGGCTACTGAGGATACGAATGCTGGTAGCGGGCTAAGGTCTGACAGAGGACGAGAACGAGAGAGAGAGAAGGATAGAGATGGAGAGGAGTTAAAGGACGAAAGGCGAGGGGACGAGTACTACGCTGCACGTGAAAACGTTAATTGGGGTGACCTGCTCAGAAACTAGTTACGGAAGGACTCTACCGACATTCCATGGACCCTACGCGACATTGAATACGTACAGGGGTTGATGCACCCGCTCCTCACGTTTTGTTCCGCCTGGGAATTCGTCCCGCGGCGGACAACGGACCTGTATTCTTAAAGGCATACGTTGGAACGCGCCGCGACGACGCTCGCCGACCTTTCGGTCGCATCTTTTTTATGGGCGTTGATCTCGTTAAAAACGTCCCTTGTTTGACCGACGCGAATGGGCCACCCTTTCGAACGGGAAAGCTTCGTAACGAACAAATGGCATTGTGGGAATGGAACATGAAATATGTAGCCGACTGAGACGCTGCTGGGAAGCGCGGCGAGAAGGTGGCAGTCGTGGAGGAAAGTGGAATTGCAAATAAAAAGTCGCAGAAGTAGCGCGTAAAGTATAAGGTAAACCAAAGTAAAAGGAGCGACTAGATGGTAGGGGATAGAAATGGATGTTACTTAGACTTCGGAGCATTTCTATCCCCCCAATCCCCCTGTCCCGAGATCCCCCTCTACCACTTTCATCCCTCTGCCGTGTGTCTCTCGTACGGGCCCCCCCCCCCTGGTTTGCTTCTGCGCCCTCTCCTTGCCGTCAATCCTCCCCATCTCGCTCCTTCTATCCAGCTATCCCGGCTGCTTCGTGCTCTCGGTGTCCCTCACCGGTGAAAGAGGGCTTTTCTTCTCTCGTCGCTGTCGCCTCTTCCTTCTGCCACGCGCGAGGCGAGGCGAGGCGAGACGCAAACCGCTATCCCATGTCCCGTAAAATCCTCCTCGAACCCTGACGCACGGCTTCCGCGAGCAGTTCTTTCCAACTCGTTCAGCCACCCTAAAGGTGTCGGTGAGTTCATTTCAAAGGTGTTCGCCGAGAAACTTGCGGGACTACCAGATTTTCTCAAAGCTAATGATCTTCTTCGTTAGAGTGGCGACGCCCGTACAAAAGGCTCCAATTACGGTGCCCAAGGAAAATTACGAAATAACGAGACCACCGTTCGACGCTCCCGGGCACACGGAATTTCGATCCTCCCCGTTAGACGCCAGCACGCGGCGAGAGCTTAATATTACGAATAAGAAGTGAGGGCGAGAGACCGCGAACTACCCTTCACGGCCCAACGAATTGTCCCTCCCCGTGTTTTCCGTCGCGCGCTTACGAAGCCCGCGAGCTTTTCGACTTTTAGGACCCACGACCGAAACTTTTGTCCCCCCCACCTCCTCCTTCGCGCGCACGCTTTTTAACCCTCGCCCTACCCCCCCCCCTCTCCTCCTCCCTTTTCTTTGTAACTACCTCTCCTTTTCGTGGACACCGCGATGGAAACGGTGGCTTCGTGGCACGGAGAAGTTAATTATAAGCGATACCAATCTCTCGGGGTTGTTGGGCGGTTGGTAGAACTGGGAAGCCATGACAGCCAATTACCACCCCGTGCCGACCCTCGCGCACGAGCCACCGTTCTCTCACCCTTTCTCTCTCCCTCGTACTCTCCCACCCTCTTCTTTCTCCTCTTCCTTTACTTGAAACTTTCTCTCCCATTCTCTCCACCCTATCTTCCCTACATCCGCTTCACACGAATGCACGCGCGCACACTGGCGCAACACGAACGCGGGGCCGCGCGTGCACGCTCACGCGTACACTTACACGTGCTCTCTCTCCCGCCAGTATAGGAAATTAAAAGACTGGGCGATGATTGCGCGCTGCCCACCCTGGCCTTTCCACCCCCGGCCCCCTTCGCCCCCCCCTCCCGCAACGATCTTTCTGCGGCTCCCTGTCGGGGAATGAAAAGAGAGGAGGCATTCGTTCTGCTTAGCGAAAATAACGGAATTGGTCGGGAAAAGTGATTGGGATTGGCCCTTTCGCCGCGCTTGTCCGTGCCTCGTTTCGCCTCGTTAAACCGCCCGAAACGGACACCCTGCTTAGCCACCCCCCGGCCGTCTGGCCACTGATCATCGGAAAAAGGATTTCAGCGATACAGTCTTCCGAGTGGTCTAACCTTGATACTTACAACCCTTGGAACACGCCACGCGAAACCTTAGCCGACCACCAACGCTGAAATCCCCGATCTCTACCGTCCCCGCTGTCGTCCAGAGATTCGAACAGTCTCGGGCATCCCATTGTTGGCGAAGCAGAAGGAGAAAAAATATGTTCTACCCCTGTTCCCGCCTCGCAACGTTTCGCCCAACAAACAGAGCGGACCGAATTCGTTGGCGCGCTCGTGTAGGGCTGCGCGTCATTCGCCGTGCGGATCGGTTCCATCCATTAGAGGCTTATGTCAGCCGACAATAGGGATTAACCTTCAGGAGAATGCAACGAGAAAGCGGCTATGGCCGCCTCGACAGAGATCGTACATGGGTGTCGTTTTTAAGCCGCTTTCGTGCGACGGCTTGTTTACAGTTCCCTGTGAGAAACTAGAGTTCAGTAGCTGGTCTCAAGAAGACCGCGTTCCGCCCGATGAAATTGACGCTGCGACGCGCCGTTTCACGATTCAACTTCCTCCAACGAGGACGGTCTGCTCGGTGGCGTTTACGTGAGGCTATCGTGCCTGGAATAAATGAATCATAATGCCGCGGGGGATAAAAGCGCGATGTTATCAAGGAATCGAGCTGTTATAGCAAGCTCGTGGAGAACTAACAGTGAAGGACGAGCGAGGAGTCTTGGTGCAGCCACCGCTGCTCGATACCCATAAAGTGAAACGCACAGTTGCGGCTTGGCGCAGTTAACAGGGTTGGCTTGTTCACCGGTTAGCTTGAGTTAATTATAACCGATGGTTATCAACCAGTTAACTCCAACACGCCATTACCTCACTTTGCCTTGCAGCGTCTGGGTCCCAAGCGCCGCGCGCCGTCTGAGCTTCGTCTCTCTGTGGAGTGTCGCTTTGACGTGGCTCGCATACCACCGGCCAACCTTCCACCGTCAAGATGCTAATTTCTTAAACCCCGCCGATTCGTGAAGCCGCGTGCAAGCGTGAGAAGTCTGATAATGAGACCTTGTCGCGCAACTTTCAGGAGTCTGTTTGCACGGGAGCTGGCGACCAAACAAAGCGAGACCCCCCCAACTTTCTGCAAGTACACTTTCCCAGAGAGCACTTTACAATGAAGTCCGAGACGAAAAACTTGTAGACGATCAAGGAACGATGACTCTGTCGCTGCCAATCCTCCCTCGCCCTGTACACGAAGCATTTTGCTTACGAAAGGGTTTGAAACTGATCGCACGATGGGTATCTGGTATCAGGCAGATCGTGGGATAACGATACCTCGTCCATCCAACATGGCCCGTGAAATAGCAGCGCCCTGTTTAATGCGAGCCACATCGACGAAACTTTTCTCATCCGGAAAGAAGCAAAGAATCTCGGGGCGAGAAAGAAGCGTGCCCCTATCGCGGCTGAATCTTGTGCGAAGGACCACCCCTAATCTCGGGCAATCATCGAAACATGGCCGATGCGCGCACGGTGTATTTGCTAAATTTCTATGGCGAGCGGAGATAAGCGGTAATGGGCGGGGGTGTTCAAACAGTGGCATTACGCAGGATCGCAAAATTGCGTGGCGCTCCAAACTGGGGTAAATCCGGGAGACGCGGTCGACCTAATATAAAATGGTTATTAAAACTAATATAGAAATTACTTATTTTATCGGAACAAACCTATATGTTCAGAATTTTATGCTGATTCAGAAAAACTGGTCGATATTTGCTTTAAGACAATACTTACTGTAAATCGGGTTAAAAACTGAAGTCATGACATCTCACCATCTCTCCCGAGGTGCCGGGAGAAATGGTTTTCGTCGTTGGCAGAGACCACTCACATAATTATTCATGGAAAATTAACAAAGGATAAAGCAAAATTATTTATGAGTGAATACAACTACAGATTCATTGATATTTAATTTGTTTACGTTAAACAATTAAAGAACACATCAAAGAAAAAGTGAACTACCTACTGGCGATTAGCTAGGCAAATGAATACAAAAGTGAATAAATAAACTAAATAAACAAAAATAATAATTAAATAATAATAAAAAATAAAAAATATACAAGAATAATAAAAAAAATCATAACTCAACCATCTCTCCTTTCTGCAGCGAAAGATGGTCTTCTTGTTAGCTTTGAGAGGAAGAGTTAATATGGCCAAATACTTTGGCTGCATTGTCCCTCAATGTCTCGACTATCTTATTATCCCAAACATTAAACGAAAATAAACTTAGAAGCATATTTTAAATACGATTCTGTACACCGCTGTTTGACAAAAGAGGTTAAATGTAACCTCAATTTACCTTTTAAAGCCTATAAATCTAGAAAAACACAGAAGTAAGCGAAATGACGCTATTCATTCAACTGTTTGGCTTTTAGAGAAGTAATTGGTCTGCACTTTAACGCATTTTTACATAGAGAGTCTGAAATATTGCGACTCGACCAACTCTCTAATTGCTTCCAGCAAATTGCTAATCAATCTCTTGGGAGAGTGAAACGCGAACGTTGCAACGGACGAACTTATTTCGCCGCGATTTCTGAGTGGCGAGTGGGTCTCGATTGGGCAACAGAAAATCGAGGATGCTTCGCTGATCAGTTATGGAGGCTGCGAGGATGTTGTTCGCGGGTAAATTAGCCCGATTAACTTGAACGCGGGAAGATAGTTGTTGAAACATAAATTAACCCCCTCTTGGTTGACGCACGGTGCAAAATAATCGAGACGTAAATACCGTTTAGCTTGCATGACAAAGCGCAGAGAGGGATGCTAGACCGGAACTGTACGAAAAGTTAGTTTACCTACCGAACCGGGGTATCGAAGCTAACGATCGAAGCGTTCCTCGGGAAATCAATCGGAGAATGGCCTCGTTAATCTGGCGGGGTGGTTTCTGGATGCTCGGCTGCTCTTACATCACGTAATAGTATCGGGCCATCCCCACGGTTGGCCTTAACCCCCAACCCCCTCCGGCAACTCTTCGGACCGAACCACCCTCCTGGCCTCTCCACCGTTTCCCAGCTAAGTCTGCGAGTGACTGAGTGGTTATTTAGGTAAGAGCCGGTCTCCCCGCGCAGAAGCTGCCCCCCCTGCCCCTATCTCGCCCCGCCTAAGTAATGGTCCCGCAACATATTGTGCAAAGAAAAACTCGCTCGCTTATTTACGCTACTCTATCCAGAAGAGAGAGAGAGAGAGAGAGAGAGAGAGAGAGAGAGAGAGAGAGAGAGAGAGATGAGTTTCCTCTGGCTCGCCCGAGAGTCGATTAGATGCGAATCCGATGACGAAGACATTCGATGGGATTAAGGAGAGGACAATGTCTTGGGGAACTGAGAAGCGGTATTTCATTTCGAAAACTGCGAACGGTGTAAATCAAAAAGACGCACATGACTGATCTCTTACCCTTAACACCCACTGCTTTCACTCTACTAATGCCCGAGATCCCAGCCTAATGCTTTGCTGAGAGCCAGCGTGGCGCAGGTCGAAGTGTGAACGACACCCGGCAGACAATTTGCATCGTAGCGCACCCTCGGTGTGAGGAGTTGATGCAACAAAAATAGCATCGCGGGATCAAGCTAGGGGAGGCTGATGCGTGCTCCTCCCGCTAATGCCTGCCTATCCGTACAAATAGCCGCTTCTCGGCCGGCATAATTACGGATTAGATGAACGAAAGATAGCCCTTAACTGCGCGGCGGTGCGAGGGGTGGCTGGAGATCGCGGAATGACCGTCACCACCGAGGTCCGGGGATCAATCGGCGTTGCACGGGCTTGTGGACGCACACGCTCCAGATTCGCCGAGCCAACGATACCTTTCTCGCGTCCCGTGCTACCCCGTGCAGAAGAGGACCAGCGGCACGTGTCGAACGGCGGGACACGTGCGGCGCTCCGTCGAAAATCGATATTCTTCCGTGCCGCGGACACAATGCCCCACCACGCCGTATATTATTTTAACGCGCTTTAACCTCCCTTCTCACCCCCGCCGACGATAAAGGACCCACACGGCAAATTTGTCTATGATCGCGTCCACCGAGTTCCCATGACGCGTAATCGTTTCATGATTTTCGCTACGCTCGCCGAGATTACGGCGGCCCTCGGAGAACCCGTGAACGATGCGAGGGCGAAGTTTCCGTAATGATAGGGATTTGGCGCGAAGGGAAGTGCGGTGTATTAACCATACGAATGGTAAACGATGGTTAAGCCCGGTGGACTCTTAAGTAAATATGAAACTAACTGTTTCGAAGGTGTATCGTTCAGTATCACGAAGTCGGGAGACGTTGGACGTATTTTAATCGCACGCCGCTAAGCCACGATTTAATTAATTTTTAAACTGCAGAGCAAACGCGATGCGCACGGTCGAACAATGGAGCCACTTAAGCAATAAACAAGAATGGTACGCGACCACGGACGGCAGAGCGGGCGGCGATACGCAGGACGGTAGGGCAGAGATGATCTGATTACGACTGCATCATGGGAAAGTCAACTCGCAAACCGAGGGTAGAAACTCGATTCATCCTATCGTATCCTATTGTGCCGAGCACTGTCACCGATGCGTATAATTCGAAGGGATCCACGCGCATCCACACGCTTCGGCATTAATTTCCAGCACAAAAAGGTGCCCGGCAAACGGCGAAGCGGGGCGCGTCTCGCCTCCACGCCCGGCCGACGATCGAAATTCGAACGCGAACCATTAACGCAGCCCCGAATACGCCACCCCGTCTCGAGTTCCAGCCTGGAAACAGTTGGATTCGATGGAAATCTGAGGGAAACTGGAGAAGAGATTGGGAAGAGATCATCAATCGTCGAAGGGCGAGAAATTTGGGAGCCGGAGGATCGAGCGCCGGCTACTGGCGCGGTCGGGTTGTGCGAAAAAGGGTAAACGTGAATTGGACGTGTCGGGGGAGGAAACGGGAAACGGGAAACGGCAAACGGCCCCTGCGACACGAAGAAACCACGAAGAAAAGACGGCCCACAATGGGCCGTTTATCAAAAGCCGTGATACCGCGGTGGCCGCGCCTTTCTGGCCACGCGGTCCATCAATAAAACCAAGTGATTTAGCGATTCCCTGGCGGGCGAGCGTGGAAAGGCAAGGTGGCGGAGCACGAATTTCCAAGATAAAGGGGTCAACAATAGACGGTAACCAATGGTTGGTATTCGGCCAGTGTCGAAACGCCGGCTTCCAATCACTCGCCGATAACAATGCCCTCAGTCTGGTTTATAAATCCGCGCATTGTTGCCAACTTAAAAGCTCCCGCGACGGGCGAAAGAGAGTAAGAGAGATGACGAGGCGGGATAGAGAAGCCGGCTAAGACTAGGGAGAGAGAATCTACTCAAGATCTCGGGCGTTGAAAGCACCGTCGAAAAGGTAGTGGAAGAGAGAGAATGAGATGAAGAGGCGTCCGAGGTGAAGAGGGGCGGGGGAGGAAGGGTGAAATGGGTGGGGAGGGGGGAGGCGGGTAGCGTGGGTGTTTAAAGAGTGGGAGCGAGAAAATGGTGGCAGAGCTTGAGAGCCGTGTAAAAGCATTGAGAGCACTTTAATGAATACGATTAGGGGCGTTAACTGTGAAGGATTGCCAAGCCGAAGAAAGCGCCGCGCCAGGGAAAAGCTCTTTTCCGGCGCCTTCGACCGTACCCCAGGCCGTGGAGCCTCGGTCGTCGAGGAAATTTTCGGTTCGACTCCGTTCGCGATCGCTTCTCCGTCTCGCCCGATTCAATTTTGATACACCGCGGACTCTCGTTATCGTTAAATCCCGCCCGTATTTCCCGATAATTCCACGTCCGTCGTTTATGAAACGAGGTACCCAAGGAAACTCTACTCCGCCGGGGCTCAGTTCTCGTTATTCCTCGAGGCCACCGCGCTTCTACCCTGTACCGTGTCGCTGCGCCCCGATTTATCGGACTTAACGGCATCTTCGTTTTGTCTTTTCGAAGGGCGACCTCCCCACTTCCCCCTCTCCCGGACCGCAGTCCTGAGAGCAATTAAGCTTCGACGTTATTTAAATTAACCCGTGAATTTCAAGACTTCCAGGTATCTTTGTCGGCCGGCGAAGTTGGGAAACGTTAGCCCCCGGCAACGGTATCTCCGGGCAGATGCACTTATCTCTCCAGTTGAACGCGATGTCGCGCTATCAGCATGCGAACGACAAGCCCACTTCCTATGCACATTCTTGTTCTTTCTTGTCAGTCCGGGCTGCCCGGGTATAATCTGCCTCATTAGCAGAACCGATAGAAGCCGGCTGCCTACGCGAGGCGAATCACGCACTTACATGCGTTGCAACGATGGAAAGCCAGCCACGTGTGTCTGCCTGATAGGCGAGCGCTTTAGTCGTAATGACCGAAACTTTTCGTCGTTCCAATTAGCGGCGGTATTGTTGCCAGCCCCGGCGTGTATCTGCCGCTTGTAACAATTCTACATGCGTGTGTGTACACGGCGCTCGTTAAATTATCGCCGACGGCGACGAATCGAGAACGCTACTTTCGGATAATTACGGTAATACGAAAACGATACGTAGTATAAAATCGAGCTCGGATTTCCTGTACAGTCAGCCGTGAAACGTCCCGCCTGAAACTGGCCTATAACTAACGTTACGAAAACACCGGCCCCTGTTCGACCAAGGAACACCAACGAAACATTTTAACACGCGCGCGATAATCGCGCGGTCTTCGATCCGGAGGCTGTTCGCGGCAACGGGCCGTATTACTTGCGGCCAGCATGTCCGACTCCATTTCCGGTGGCGACCGATGCCCCCGCGTCGAGAGTCAGTCCAGCCAGCAGCGGGCAGAGAAACGGGGCGAACGATACACGCACGGAACACATGGAACACACGGCCACCGAGCCGCATAGGTACGCAAATGCGCGCACGTGTGAACGACGTGACGCTGGGTACCTGCCACTCGACTCAACCGCTCTAGCTGAATCCACGCAATTATAGATCCCTAATTACGAACCCGCACGCCCTGCTCGGTACACCTATTCCTCTCTCATGCCCGCCCCTTTCCGCACCCCCCCCCCCGTAGCTTTCTGCAACCCTAACTCCATATCCCTCCACCTCGCCTCCTCGCGCTACTATTACCACCCGTATCTCAATCCCTAACCCTCCACCATGCCTCTATCCACTTCTGCTTCCTCTCTCCTTCGTCTTCCTTCGCCTTCCTACGCCTTCCTTCTCCCCCTTGCGCCGATTCGTGTTTTTCTCTTCCGCTCCACGGAGGAGTACCGACCTTCCCCTATCACCCCTCCATCCCTTCTACTCCTCTGACTTGCGTGCTCTCTCCCTCTTTCTCTCCCCCTCATTCTCTCTCCCTCGTGCTTTGGCTTGGTTAATTAACTCCCACCTCATTAACGGACCCAACCGAGCAGCATTCTCTACTGGAGAGTAAGCAATCCATCGCGCAGCTTGTAACAAGCGCGTCTCGCGGTGCCATGTGTTATTAATAATTGTTTTCGGCCGGCTCTCCGATGGCCAATCTCGCGTTCGGTATTATATGCACAACTGCCCCCGTGCACAGGCTTGCACGATCCATAAACGACGTTCGTTCATGCCCACGCGCTCGTCTGCGTGCTGTACGTGCGCGGAGGGGAGCCGCTCGTCGGTGTACGAGCACTCTTACAGAGAATCTAATTAAAGTTTGATCTTATTACGTCGAAATATAATGATATCTGGTTTATAACGCGTTTAGTAATTTTATGCGGGAAGGAGGATACGACGAGCTAATTAAGCGCGTGCACTTAAGCCGCATGCGCGTCGGGAGATATACCGCACCGCGTTCCTGCTCCTTTTCTTTTTACTTTCCGGCTGCCTTTTTCTGTTCTCTTTTCTTTTTCTGATCCAACGTTACCCGTATTTGTACGACGGGACGTCGCAGCCGCGTCTCCGGCTCGCTTCTTTCTCCCACCAGCGATGATATATTATTGGACGCGTTTACGGCCGCTCGTCGCACGAGTCTTGTTTCAATTCGTTTAGATACGCATTCTAATTAAGTCCGCCTTGAAGGAGCGCGCTGCTTCGTTACGGAACAATAACTATATCGCCCCCTCCCTCGGCGTCTGCTTTTCCTCCAACGACGCAACTGATGATCGTAATAAGTGTCGCGGACGAAAGTCACGTCAATTAACGAATAATTAGATACCGACGGGAGCGGAGCTCCGGAATTGGTATTAAATTTCTAACGAAGAAATCTGAAATCTACTTCGATGGGGCATAATAATTAATCACGGTCTCGTGTACGGAACGGAAACGTCTCGAATTAAAATCGTATCATCCGGAGCTTGTCGGTCGCGATCGAGTGGAAATAAGACGGTGGCTCGGTCGCGTTACGGAAAATGAGCGGATTTAAGTCGGACCAGATCGAGTAACAAGACCCGACCAACTCCGCGCACCGGTTTAACGTGTTCCCGCCGACATTTAAATCGCTTTAAATATTTATTTCGCGCTACTCCGCTGCGGAATTTTTTATGCCGTTTTGCGTCATTAACGAGGAATAACCTCGTTCGCGAGGCAGCCAGGTTGATAGTCTTTTGACGATAGCGCGAATACCCCTCGACGAGGCGAATATTACGGAAATATCCAGCGCTTTAAGATCGCGGCCCGCGGCCCCGAGCGCATTTTCACGGACGCCAGACCCCGCGGAGTATGGCCGGAGGGGGGTGGTGAGACGCCCGCGGTCGAAAATGAGTGAAAAATAAGCGAGGAGTTTTAGCGAAATTACTTAGACCCAATTAAGTCGAGTTTACCTTAGAGCTAGCCAGGATTCGCAGCTTCAACGTATCAAGGAGAGGGGAGGGGGAGACGAAGCAAGAGCTGGAGGAAGAGGAGAGAATGACGGTCGGTTGGAGAGAGAGAGAGAGAGAGAGAGAGAGAGAGAGAGAGAGAGAGAGAGAGAGAGAGAGAGAGAGAGAGAGGGATAGAGAGAAGTAGAAGGGCGATGGGAATTCAGTTTCCCCCTGCTAAGAGGGTTTGCTTGTATCCCCGGAGATGCGCATACGTCATCCGATTAAAATTAGTAATTAGCTAATTAACTTAAGCACGTAGCACTCCGGGCTAAGTAAGTTGACCGCCTGATTATGATGCATCACTTCCGAGTTCGAATCTGTGCGCGCGCGCGCGTTCGCTGTTCGCTCGGTGGGGAGAGAGAAAAAACGAAGGGATTATATGTAACGAAAGGAAGAAAACGGCAAAAGGAACGCGACGCGCCCCGCTGGGTATCTCGAGGATCGTTCCCCGCGATTTATTTCTCGGGTTACCAACCGCACGATCATCGCGGCTTGCCTCGTGGCCTTCCTCAGAGCGAAGTTAGCACTCTCAGCCCTCAGCAAGTTCGCAACGCAGGCCAGAAATTTAATCCCACGATTGTCGCGACGTGGACGCGGCCAAGTTAGCTTTTTCTCTTAACTGGTATACTCCGCGAGATCTGTATAACGACCTACGCGGAACAGCCAATCGAATTTGGTAGCGGTGACCATAAATCCAATCCCCTCAAGGATAATAAAGACCATTCAGTTATATATATACATGGAGGACGGAGCGGAAGAGAAGACGAAACCTCCGCCCAGGGGGTTAATCGCTCCTGTTCAAACGAAGCCCTTAAAAGGATAGACCTTAAGACGCTGCTTGACAGCGGTCCGGGGCTGAATCATCGTTGCGTATCGGATTCCGCGTATCTCGGCCCCGCAAATTCCACTTTCGCCTGTACGTTCAAGTAGCAGCGGCGCGGCCTCGGTGACGTGAGTGGAAAATTGATATATGCACGGAGTGATATCTAGTGGAAAAGTGTACGGTATCGTGGTATCCGAAGTAGCGCGAGTGAAGGGACGCGCGTCGTCGAGAGTGATTCAGAAGTGCTTTCCCGTGTTCCTTAACTAACCGTTCGTCGGTCCTGCGGACGCGTCGCGTCGCGACGACCATACTCGCCCCTGTAGGATCGCGCAGGATCGAGAAGGACCAGGCTAAAGGTCCTTTCCCTCTCTCCCACTCTTTAGTTTCCTCTCCCTTTCAAACCCTCCTTCGATATTCGCGCCTCTCACGGTGTACCTTGCCGCTTTTCAGATCTTCTCTCTCCCCTCCCGCCCTCCACCCGTCCCACCGCCCCCCCCCCCGTCCCCCTCACCGTTCCCTCTTTGCCCTTCTTGTCGCCGCTCGTCCTTCCGTCCCGTACGCGAATAATCACGAGTAATCATTCCAGCACGGTCGTTTGTCGCATTTGCATTACGTTTACGTTCCAGAGAGCACTGGCCCGTTTTAATGTACCGTATAATTTTCCGCGAAATAACGAGCAGACGTGAAATTACTGTTTATTAATGTTCTCAAGGCACGGCGCCGTTCCGTACAAAGTTGCGACGAGGGGGAGATTTAGTGGGATAATTAGCAGGCTGGTGTCGAAATATCGAGTTATAACTTGTCATAAGATTAACCAGTAATTTACTTCTAAGAGATCTCAAGGATAACGGAGCCAGCATCCTTGGAGGCGGATTCGTGGCTTCGCTTTCTAAGTGACAGTAACGCGGCCATTGGGATGCCCCGAAAGCGATGTATCATCGTTAAAGAATTGTAAAAGATGCGTCACCGTCTGTCCCGTTTCCCTTTGCGCTCTATGTATCATTCTCCTATCAACCCGAGGGCGATGAACAATTTATTTCCCAAGCTAAAGAGTCGCGCGAGGTCCGGTAATATTGGTACCTGGAAGCTAATGAGTTCCCGCTGATTTATGAGAAAATGGAATACATAGCATCCTCGCGGACCTGACGGAGGATTCCCCACAACGATTACCTTGCGTATGATTTGCCTGACTATGCGACGAGATTTCGAGCGCGAGAGCCCAAAGCTTTCGATCGACACCCTCGGCGTAGGTAATGGGACCCGTATGTGTAATTTGCCGGAGGACCGGTCGCGCACACGTTCGCCTGTATCTCGATTAGAATTTCTTTGAACCCTCATACGCGGCTCATACGGAGCCTCTGCGCCGGTGCCTTTCAGCCCCGAATCCCCGTGAACCGATGCGGGCTCCTACGGGACAACGACGCCCCGATTCGCCGCTTAATAAACTATTACACATTAAATCTAGAGGAGCCATTAAACGAGCCCACATTTCGGAACGTCATTGGGAAAAATTCCACGGCCCTTGCTTCCTACACAGATCCGAAGCTCCTCTATCCCGCGGTTCGTTACGATAGACGGGCATCTCTCGTCTCGTTAGTTCAGTCAGCAGAACGACTCGTCGAGCGAAAAATGAGGAGCGAATAAATCAAGCTACCCTTCGATCCGGGGAACCAGCCGGATCCCCGCCGACCTCGCTCGATAACACCTTCGAACGACACCCGAGGCATCCGCGCCGAAGATCTCCTCGCCGCTCGTTTTCTCCATCGCGATGCGATTACCTAACTTCAGTCTCCGTTCGATTGGTCCCGTCAGCATTATATCCAGCTGTAATTAGTGTACGAAACTGGCGGGGGCAGCATACGTGTAATGCTCACGTTAATTACCTGACATGTTTAGCATGCATTACATCCACGCACACGAGGCGGTAGCACCGACCCATCCTGCCTGTCTACCTGCTCGGGCTGTTACGCTCTACCTACAGCCTATCCGTGTGTTGCAGGCTGAACCGCGCGCGGCGGCAGGTAACGAGCGAAACGAGGGAATTTTCGGTAAGTTGGTAGCACGAACTTCAAATTGGAAGGAACCCGCCGGCTGTTATTAAGGCGACCACATATCGTTCGTTATTGCTACACAGCTCCAGACACATCTCTTCGCTCCTCCTTATTGCCGCTCCCAAACCTGGCGCTTTGTCCGCCCCAGCCACTAGTTAAGGAACAATCCGGATTTTTATTCCAGGGATCCCGATAAAATTACTCCCGCTGATAGGTTTAATGGATTTCAACGCCGACTATCATGAGCCATGAAGCTCCGTCGATACAAACTTTCGTGCGTTTGTACGGGTAGAGAGACATGACAGGAGGCAAGGGCGTCTACAGACTTTTTTCCAGAAGAGGACAACTTTGAGGTGACGGTGTAGAAAAATATTGTAATGAAAAGACGAGTAACCCGCTTGCTGTTTTTAACTCATTTTGTAGTGCTAATTTAATTCAAATTTTAAATCCGAAATTTAGAAATATTCACTTTTCTAGTATAAACTTAATAAAGATCAGATTTTAAAAATAAGCGATCTTTTCTCAAAAGTCAGGGGGGGGGGCAGCTGCCCCTTTTGCACCCCCTTCCGGACGCCCGTGACGGGAGGTTGGATACGTGAGGAGCCAGATTGAAAATTGGGGAATAGTCATAAGGGGCATATCTGTCCCCGTTTTATAGCGAACGAGGGAAAAAAACCAATACGCCGAAGGGAGAGTGTTTGGTAACGATTTCGCCGAGGTTCGCGTCGATGTGGCGACGATTCGGGGAAGGACGGCTACATTCGTAACGAAAAGAACGATTAATATCGTACGAAAGGTAAATGGACGGTGAAGGGCAGCGGACAGGAGCGCGGCCGTGCGATCAGCTATCCGAAATAATGCATAGAACGCTGGGAGGGCACGTAACGGAATAACAATTTCCTACTGCATTAATTAGAGGTCGTCGAGGCGTGAAATCGAGGTTTACGAAGCGTCAACTAGTTTTACACATCGCGACGGAATAATAACGTCGCGACGCGACTAGAATCCCGAATACATTACCTACGCGCTGCACGCTGCACGCTGCACGCTGCACGCCACGAGCTACGCCCGGCCCGCTGACAAAACCAAGGGATTGCAGCTGGTAATGATTAACGACAAACGTTAATGTCCGAAATTCGATCGTCCCGCTGCCGATGCAATTATTGTAACCGTCGACGTGGCGCGTGAACCGTCAAGCGTGGATAGAGAGGCACGAGCGACGAAATCGAATGAAACGTATCAGCCGCGAGCGTCCGCCAAAGCCTCGCCGCTCTCCGCTCCGGGAAACAAGTCACGCGCGTTACTTTGCGAACGGTGCAATTTTAATCCGCCGGAAAGCCGAAACGTACGTTCGCGAAACTGCGGCGTTTTAATTGCGATCAACCGTGTAATGACCGGCAACGGTCAATTAACACTTTCTAGACCAGCGTGTGCGCGCGCGCGCGCGACACGTGAGCGCGCCCGTCACGTACGTACGCGTACACGCCCGAGCGGAATGGGTCATCGGGTATGCGCGCAGGGGACAACCAAACGAGTGTGCGCGCGTTACATGCGAAGTAGACGGCTGGAATTGGCGTTTTTGTTTCCCCCGATATCAATTTCGGAGCGACGATGAAAGGCTTTTAATTGGGATTGGCGATGCTGCTGATGGCGACTGAATCCCGTCCATCGACAGTAATGGAACGGCGATAAACGCGAGTAAATCTAGCCGCGCGAAAATCCCTCCAGCCGCGTCGAGCATTCCAAGGACTCGGTGACTTTGTTCGTTAAAAAATAAAAGAGGATCGACTGTTTTTAAGATAATCCAGTGACAAGTGAAATTCGATCTACCACCGAGAAACTACCTACACCCCATTCAAGAAACTAATGTGTATGTATTCTGAAACATAAGACCCGAGAATGCTCTCGTAATCGGTTACTTTATCGAGTGGATTTCCCATTGCTCCTCCTGCCGACGCTTAATCGTCAGGTTGTGAAACCGAGTGTCCGCCCGAGCGTAAAATCGACGACACTTTTCTCGGAGGTTGTTTAGTCGGCGGGAAGGGAGGGCCTGCTGCCAGTCAATTCGAGAAAATTGCGGATACGCTGCTTACTTTCCCATTGCGATGGGAGAGCGTCATTTCCTATGTGGAATATAACGGTAATATAATATCCCGCTGACGAGACGCGGGGGAACGAGTATTCGAAGGTTGCCCGGATAATTTGTTTATTCAGAGTCAGTGAATCTAATGCGCGAGGCGAGAGTTTGCGCTCCACTTGGACGGGCCAGTATTCGTTGCGCCGGAAAAAGAATCATTACCGGCCACGGTACAGAGCGAAAGCACAGCGTGCCGACAAACTAGATGTTATGGTCATTTCCTGCTTCTTCTCTCGATTCCCACCGAGCTTTTTTCCTATCTCGTTACGTAACTCGAGGAACGAAATAGTCCCATGCGTTTCAGGCTTTAGACGTGCGTCGTTATCAACAGAGATATTTGAAACGTGGAGCGATAAATCTGGGAGCACGCTCCGGGACGAACCTCACTCTCCCTCGAACGGAAAACAGGCTGTACGTGAAATGAATTATTGGTATGTGCAATGCACTGGTTCGAGTTTTAAGTATACTCGGGATATAAAAATAGACGTGGAGTAAGAATGGGAATAGTAGATGTAGGGCGAGAAAGAAAGAGACGAGGAAAGTGGAAATATCCATGAGTGGATTTTACAAACAAAAGTGAATCGATGTGAAATAGTGGTGTACCAATATGGTCAATGAAATGTAACATGGCCACGGGCGAACGTAACGCAAGGGCTATCCTATGAGCTATTAGAAAACGATTTGGAATGTTTAACTTTGGCGAATGATATCGGCATTAGCGTTTCATAACGTATAACATCATTCGACACCTAAGACCTATCCAACAGCATACGCTGAACCTCGATTCAACGTTCTTCTTCTCGCTTGAATGATTCATGTAAAAGCGGGAAAATTCGCAGGGAAATGCTAGATACAACAGTAGCTTAAAATACGTAAGGTACCTTTGTCACTGCCGTGTAAGACCGTTTCCCGCGACGACACAATAGCTGCCCGCAGTTGCCTCCTGATCGATGATACCGGGAATTGTTATATTTCACTGCACACATTCTATTAGGAGCTATGAATTTGATCGATCATGGGTAGTGAATACTGCCGCGCACGACTCGCACAAGAGGAGGCGTTAACTGTCTCGATTTGAAAATTTCACACGTAGAGAAAAATTACATGGGCGACGCTCGTCCATCTGGCGACCGAGCGAGCAACTACATAGTGAACATGCCCGGTGGTAACTCTCGCAGAAGTAACCTTATCTCCGAGACGTGCGCGGTCACTTCCGGTTCATGCTGTGCAAACCGATTGAATGCGAAATACATAAACTGTGGGCATAGAAAGTTGTGTAATTACTACCAAACTATCTCGGCGTTGAAAAATGAATCGGCATCGAGGATAAACGTTCGGTGTAGGTAGGCGAAATTGTCGGCGCGAGCGATTCCCCGCTCAACGTCCGATTTCGATGATAAACGATCGGGCGTGCGAGATAAATTGGTTAAAATTAAACTCTGACAGAAACTAACAAAAGAGAAGGGCGGGTGGAGAAAGGGTGACGAGAACGGATGGCGGGTATGGGGATGGAGCGTAGAATGGGGAATGGGCAAACAGAGCGCAATTAACGTGCGACCATTAAATATGTACGCGGGTTTACAGCGCCACGATACGTGTGTGCAGACACAGCGCAAATGCATTGGCTATCGAACGCTCGCGCGCCACTACCGATCTCTTCTTGCTGGCTGTTGGCACAGCCGCTTGATTAGCTCCGCCATATTTACATATCATTAGCCGAATGTTTGCCGGAGTCGAGGATTCCCCTCTCGCATCACCGTTGTCCGTCAATATGGGAAATAAAAGTTATTAACGCCGTTCCAAATAACCGTACCGGCGAATGTCATTTTGATCATAATTGCTTTCGACACAGGACGCGACGTATAGAAAACGACGCGAGCTGCCGCCAGCTAAATTAGAACAAATGCTTAAGAAATGTTGAAGATGGCTTCACCTTTCTCTTTATGTATGAACCTAGCCCACCCCGTACGAATAGACACAATTACAATCTGGAGCTTATTACATTTCAGTTTCACTTTATTCATAAAAATACGAATTTCGATCTTAATCTCGCTGCCTACATTGCGTAACAATTTCTTTTTTTCCATTTTCTCGTTTTATACACTAGTTAAATGTATTGGACAAGCTTGCGGTGAAATTACCGCGAGAGAAAGGAAACGAAAACGAAATAAATAGATTAACGAACTCGACTGTTTAATTACGCCCAATTCCAAATTGGGCAAATCATCATCGCGATAACATGGTAATTTGGTTATCGCTATAGAAATTGTAATGCTCGGCATAATCTAACTGATGAAAGACGCCCGCCTATGCCGCGGGGATAAAAATCTCGTGAATACTGGCTACATCGATTTATCGAAAGAAATGCTTAGGAATTCGGTAAACGATACGCTAAAAACGATAATAACAATTCTCTTCTTTCTCTCCGAAGCATTTACCTCGATGTAGAATGTAGAACATGTTTTTAGAAAAGAAGAGACTAGTCTCTTGCACTTCGTTCGTAAGAAGCTTCACCTGAATCGCAAACTTAAGGTAGTTCGTTACTTTAATAACGTTTCATCTATTTGTTAACGTACACGCAACCTTAACGCCTAGATTCTCGATTACGGTAACGCGGTTTTGATTATCCATTTCTTTCTCTCCACCCCACTTAATTTCAATATGGCGACATGTCCAAATCAGTCTATTGAAACATACACACTCTTCGTGCTTATCCGTAGAAATTATTGTAAAAAGTACCATTTTTTTAAATTACTATTAAGGCAGTATGGTAATATGACTCATCTTACGTACAAGTAGGCTTCCCTCCAACTCTTTCTACCATTTATAGATCGTTCAGAATTCTGCTTGGATATGTGCGTGTTTCCTACACGTCGGTATTGCCAATGTTGATGAAACAATGTCCAAAGCCCTTAAAACTCAGTAACAGGTTTACATAAACAATTTTACAAAAGAAAAGACACTGTGCAGAGTGATCCCCGTCTCAATACCAATATCATCAACGTCTGCGTAATCTAGGCAAGTGATTCGTGAATTGCTCATCAAGAATCACGCCGCTCCAATGGAAGAAATTTGAACTTGGTCCTCGCGCTTCGTTAACTATCACGAAAAGATCAAGGAAAAGCCTAATGAACAACAATTAATAAATAAACGAATAGACAACGTAGTGAATAGAATTCTAGTCGTCAAGTAATCATACGTATCCACGTTGAGTGAAACGAAAATGGTACATATGTGGTAGTTTACCATCGCAATCGTTATCGATCATAGTCGACATCGTGATATACAAACGATCGTGTTACTCCCTCAAGGCAGTAGAGAAAGCAGGAACTGCCCAAGAAGCTCTGTTGCGATTACGAGTAACCTAATCCTCTTTCCCCTTAGGTACCCTACGTAAGTAACAGATTCAAATGCAGTGCTGAACACGTAAGAATTCCTCTTCGAATTCACCCCGAAAGTATGTGTCCCTAACACGTTCCATCAACGTAACGTAATTCACGCGAGAAACCCTACTGGTTACGAAATAACCAACGTATTCAATGAGAAGAAATGTTTTAGCAATGAGCATAATCAGCACGTTAATACCGCATTCTAATCTAACTAACTCTAGCAAGTGGCAGCATTGCTACAATCAGTTTCCAGCATAGCCGACTCGAACTGCTCGAGCACCTGCATACTCTCCGGAGATACAGCATTAATGCTCAAGCGTTCCTTGTACTCGTTTCCGGATAATCGCCGCCGAGTGTACTTGATAGTGTCGTTCATCGCTTGTTCCGGGGTATCGCTGTCACTCGTACTGCTACTGCTGCTGGTGGTGGTTGAACGTCTGCCACTGGATAAGTCTTGTCTCTCGGTGTCAGCCTTATCGTCAGGAACTGAAACCTCGGTGCGAAGCTCCAAGAAATTGCTTTGTGCGTTACAGAGGGATGCCGAATCTTGCCGGTCCCTCCGACCCTCCGATACGATCTCCGTGAGGGACGCGATCCGCCTCGGATAAGTGACGTCCGGCCGGAACGTACCGACTAGCGGACTGTTCTCCACATCGTCATCGGGTTCGCACTCGCCTCTTACATACGTATTACCGCGTTTACGTTCGTAGGTAATAATGTCGCTGGATCTCGTTACCGAGCTGAGACCGGAATCATTATCGTTCTTCTTACTCTTCCTCATTAAGATCCTTTTCGACAGCCAACTAGTTTGCTTGACCTGTCGCTCGGGAAACTCGTCTTCGAAGTTGATGGGTGTCAAGGATGCCTTGGCGATGTACTCGGCGTGTGTGTCGTCGTCCGCGGTTTCAGTGATTTCGAGTTCATTCCTTTCGGACGCGGAACCACTCTTATATACTAGCTTTGATCTAGATGGCGCTGGTATATGCGCTTCTTCCAATTTCACGTGCTCGAAGAATTTTGTGAGGGCACCACGCTGCAATTGGACCGGTGGTTCACTTCGCTCGCCTGACTCCAGCTGGTAGTCTTGATGATACAACTGTTGCCGGCTGACTGCGGGCTCTTTGTCGCCTGGGCCGAACTCTCGTGATTCTCGAGAATTATCGGTGACGATATAGGACTTGTTATGGCCTGCGAACAATGAGTGGAAAAGACCACCGGCTCTTGGCCGGTACTTTGAACGACCACTGAACAGGCTTGCCTCCTCTGGCTCGGTTGACTTTGTAATTTGTAGCTGCTTGTCGGGTTCTGTACTATCGTAGGAAGGCAGCAGGATTTCGGTGGCTCTTGCGGATCGCAGCTGATTGATGCCGTACTTGTTCCTTGACTGTTTGGCCCGGGACTTTCTGCCGTTGAATGACGATCGTTCCAACTGGTATTCGGTCGTGATGGAGAGATTCTCCGTATCGATGATACGGTTGAGTGCGGGTACTGCGCGATTTGTCTGCTTCTTACGGTTACGATTGATGGTGTCGGGCAACTGTTGACTAACAAGCATGGCGGAGTTGGCGACCGAGATCTCGGCCTGCCCGCAAGAGTTGTAGCCTGATGTGGTTGGCAGCTTATAGTTGAACATTGCGGCACTGCTTTGGTCTTCGGAAGACAGGCTTGCCCTTCTGGATGGTTCTGTGATTTTCTTGACGATGAGGTATGATTGGTGCTTTTCTGGCTGGACGCTGCTGATTGGTAGCTGATAGGCGTAGGACACTTGTGGCTCTGATCTGTCGACATAGGCGATACTCGATCGGGGCAGCTGATTGAGGACGATGGAGGAGTAGGGCACGATACTTTCTCGTTGCTCGGCGTTGATTGTTGTGCAAGGCCCGACATCCGACTGGTTGACGGTTGATGAAGAGACGTTGTTTGAGGAGATTGGGATGAGGAAGGTCGAAGAAGGAAGTTGACCGATCCCGATGGCGGTAGAGAATCCTCGCTTTTTCTTAGTTCCATCAGCTTTATGAAGTCCACAAGTCGCTTTATAGATCTCTGAGTCTTCTCTTGCTTTCCTAATAATTCCTGGCGTGTGCGATGTTGTAGCTGTTGAAAGAGAAATTAAGCAATTATATTAACAGCGTGAAATCCAATGATAACGTTGGAACTTAAAAATCACGTTGATCATCTAACTGAATATATCAGGACAAAGATGCGCATGCTTTTAATACCAAATTTAACCAACAAATCGATCTTGTATGATTCCTGATTCTATAGAATTTACACACACGCTATTCTTTTAATATATTTCTCAAATACGGAACTATTCGTAGCAATATAAAGCACATAATTTAAATTTAAGAAGAAAAGACGAAACACTGAAACCACTTTTGTACAAAAGATTAAAGTCGGAACTGTACGTGAAGGAAGCATCGTGCATTCCGTGTCTTCACGGATTAACGAGTAAAATTATTGCTGTAGACAAGCGATACAGACGACTAAACGTTGCCGTACAGTCTACTTTACGAAGAGTATACACATACATCGATCCTACAGCAATAATGTGAACAGAAGTTATAAAATGTCAGAGGCTTATCGATTTCTTCTTAATCCCAGAGAATTAGCTTCGGCCAGAAACAAATCGATGCGCCTTTTGAAAATAATATTAAAGACGAAGAAAATAAGAAGAACGCAGAGATCTTGCAGGTTCTCACTGATGAAAAAACAAAAGAGATGAAAAATGTCTGCGTACGATTTCATTAAATGAACGGCATTCCAAATGAAAAGAAAAGTTTATGAATTTTTTTCTACGCAGGCCACAGGACGAACCTGAAGAGACTGGCCGAGTAGTTGTGAGCGTTTTTCCAACTCGTAAACCTGCAATCTCAGATCCGAGTTTCGCTCGCGCAGCTCATATCTTTCTCTCTCTTTCTCCTCTGCAAGATATTTCGCGTTCAATACACGTTGCTTTTTTGTGCCCTATTACTGACGATCGACCAAAAAGTTCTTCTTAATTGCAAATTCTTCTGCCGTATTCGAGGAGCCGGTCTCACTCGCGGACACTTCTTCCGGCAGGCTGCTCTCTCGTTTATTCTCTCTGTGTGCCTACGCTCAATAAAGTCTGCGGCAACGCTGCGATACCTCGTTGCACGTTATATCTAGAAATTGTGGACCCATGTTACACAATTTCCCGCTCTCCTTTAGGGACAAACGTGCCTGCATTATCTACTAGTACTCCTTTGCCATCGTTATCGCTCTCTCGTGAAACGTCTCGCTTTTTACCATCGAAATGCACGAATGCACGCCAACTTCTGGTTATCGAACGTAACCGAAACTGCCGCTTCGTTTCATTCATTATTACAACTATATACCGCGATACATCGGATAGATCCCGGACGGTGCCGCCGCGGAATGAGATAAGCGTGCCACGAACATTCATAAAAGCTAATGTCTGCAGGAAACAAGAACTTTTTTGTCAATCACACGATCAACGATACTACAGGTAGAAATCCTTTCAAAAACCAAGGACGATTTACCGAATTCTTCGTTTTTCTTGAACGGCGGGCGTCTTTCGTCCTCCTCCTCCTCCCCCTCTTCGCCGTCTTCGATTTCTTCCTCCTCAATGAGCGCGCACTTGGGGCATATCCTTGGTGGCGCGGGTGATATGGAGTGACAGGACACGTGATAATTTGAGGCACAATTTTCACACACTGTAAGCGTACCTGTCGCAATAAAACAATAGAGCATCAGTCTCTTTGCTCTCCAACTGCACGAAAGGGCTGAACTATTCCCAAGAAGCGACGCGACGGTCGCGCAACGTACCGGGGTTCCTACAGCTTATACACACTGCTGAATCGTTGCTGATCCTTTCGATAGTCAAACTGGAGGGCAAGCCTGGTATGTGAACGGCCTTATTGCCAATCGACTGAACGGATTTTACAGTGGCGACGGGCAATTGAAGCTGGCTAGCTCCGTTTTCGTGGGTCAGCTTGGCCTTGTTCGAGTACACTCTACTTTCCGAGACGTTTCTTAGAATATTCGGTCGCGTGGTAGACTTCTGAATAGGGATCAAAGACTTCATCACAGTTCTCGACGACGGCGGTGAGGTTGATTTTGGCGGTTGACCGACAGCTTTTACTGGCGGAGGAGACGGACCGTTCATGCGCGCAGTCGTCTGTCGAGTTTGAGGAACATTCCCAGATTGCAGGTACGAGTGTCTTTTTCGTTTCTAGAATATGCAAGTACATTATTATGATATTAAAGTACACATATTGAGCGCGCTACGATCAAGTATACAATTTACCGTTGGCACTTCAAGGCTGGAATAAACAAAGTGTGGATTCGCGGTACTGCGACGTTTCCTCTCAGCCCTTTTGTTTTGCAATTCGGCACACGTGGCGGTCGTAATAAGACCGAGAGCGTTCAAAAAATTGATCTTCTCGGTTAACTCCACCTTGCACTCCTTCTCTGGCTCCTCCTTCTCCGACCTTTCGTTGGAATTCTCGTCCATGGAGACCTCGATAACATCGTCCTCGCCAGAGATCGTTTCCACCGAACTAGGGCGCAGCCTAAACAAAAGAACGAAAATGATAGAGCAGAAATAAATGAACTGTGCCCTATTATCAATTCATGGGACGCACCAGATACTCGATCAGAGTTACTCACTTCTTTGGAACAACATCCCGCGCAGGCGAAAGTACATCGCCGTTTCTGACCACCTCTTCGTAGTCTTCCTTCGAGCTCTTCGTGCTGAAGTCATTGCCGCTAGACTTGAGCCTGGTCTCGTTGTTATTCGTAATATGATTATTGTTGTTCAAGCCAAGAAGCGAGGCGATAGAAACTTTCGCACCGTTCGCGTTCTCCTCTTTGAATGTTTCGACCTCCTTGCGCAGCCGCTGGACAACTTGCTTCTGCGTGCGAAGATGGGAAACTGTGAGAGGCCAGCTTCGCTCGGTTGACGATCCTAGGAAAACTTTCTTGGCAGACTGTGTCGCGGAGTTCGTTTAAATACGAATCCGTGCCGTTAAACTGCGAGCAAATATACCTACTCGCAACGAACGCGCCATCCCATACAGCAAGGGAATGGTGTCGAACGTTCAAAGATTAAAAACAGTAGTACAGAAATATTTTTCCACCAAGTAAACGAAAAGAATAGTTGGAGCGTTCATCTTTCCAGTCTGCCAAGAGAATTTCCACGCGCCCGACCAAACTACCCTCCATTCCCCTTCGATCGAAGGCTTCTATAATTATGTAACGGATATCGGAAGAAACAACTATATTGTGACAATTCCATTACAAGGCTTCTCGCTTCATAAACTTGTATTTCTTTCATATTTCAAGAAAGTTCCCACGGAAAAGCGACACCGCTGCGACAACCCATCGCACCCGATCAGCTTTCAAGAAGGAGGAAGCTCGAAGGAAGATTTGCTCGGCTGACTTTGGGAATCCCCAAGGAATCCATACATTTCGCAGTGACTCTGGTAATAATCCTTAAAAGTTATTCCAAACGACTTGCTAGAATACCTACATAGAACGTCTCGCGGAAGAGGTGAGCAACTCGCAAAAGTTTTCAGAAGCGATGTTTAACTCGCGAAACAATGAACAGCGGGCGCAGTAGTCGGCGCGGTGAAACGAGCGTGGAAAGCGATGGAAAGTCTATGGAAAAGGACAATGCGGAGAGCGAGAACGGAAGAAGAGTGGAGAAGGGAGAGAAAAAACGCGGAGATTTCCTAAAGAGCTGAAAACGTTTCTGCGGGACATTTTATTGATTGAGACCCCCTCCCCCGTCTCTGCCCGGCCCCTTCGCTCCTTCCATTTCACCCAAGTCCCATTCCCTCTCACTCTCTCTTTGCTCTCTCCCTGTCTGACACCCTCCAACCGCTCCCGCACGGTGTATCCGTGTGTACATCCGTCTCTGTTCCCCTCCGGTGCTCCCTCTCTATCCGTTTCTATCCCGTTTACGGATATCCTTCGGTCCGGAGCGGCAAACCTACCTGGATCGGTCGTTTATTGCCAACGAGGAGTAAGAAGACACATTGCAGGCAAGAAGTTAGGCGAAACACGAGGGAATAAAGGGGCCAGAGGCGACAGCGTCTGCCCCGTCGCCCGTCCACGGTATTACCGCGGAAGTGTTTAGAAAAGGATGCTGTGTCATAGCAAAGCGCACCCACCCTCCAGCAGCCTCCTCGGGGCGAGACTTGGCCCCGGCTATCGATTCTCCGTCGATTCGCGAATCCGGGAAGAAACGTCCGAATTGATTCTATAATTCAACGGGAACGCGTTTCGGCTTGAATAGAGAGCTTTCACGGATATATATATAATATCCGTATATATATATATATATATAATATCCGTATATATATATATATAATATATCCGTATATATATATATATATATACACCCGTGAAACCTCTCGGGATATCGTATATATATCTCATGTATTGGGAATTTGATTACGCGATAGCGATGGCTCGTCGAGTAGATTCTTTCGCGCTGAATACACTCGGCATATTCGTTACTGCGGTGTTCATCGAAATGTTGTTTCATGGCCGATTAGGGAGGACGACACTCCGGATGCGATACCAGGCGGTTACTGATGTAACAACTTCGATAAGGCGGCAAGGGAACGTACGAAAAGCGAGGAAGAAAGAGGATACTGTGCGCGCGGGGGAAGGAATACAACGGCTATTCCATTCTCCACCCCCGATACGATCGACAAAGTTTGGAAAGGTGGTCGGTAAACTCGCTGAACGAGTTCCCTATTTAATTATAACTGTGCATTACTCATTCCAGCGAGCGACCTCCGAAGAAACTGCAAGCTAACGCGCGAGGTCGACGGAGAAGCCTGATTTGATAACGCTTAGCAAATTCTCCGCAAACACGACCTCCAACTTACCCCGTTAGGATGAGCGATACGTAATACTTCGTTTAAACAATGCTTTATCGGGTAATGGGCGAACGTGTAGTCAAAGAATCTGCAGTGTAACGGAAGTAGGTCGATGTGCAGAACACCGAGCTTCTAATGTTTACGAAATTTTCGGTTAACGTACTCTCAAACTTGTTCCACTTTGTGAGATGAATGAAGTTCTACGATGATTGAATAACTCCGGGGATCACATATTACTTCATTCGGGAAACAAGGAAACATGTAGCCCTAAAGTTGTCGCGCAATTTTAATAAATAACTGCTCGGAATAATTAAGAGTTCGTGTCTGTGGACACTGCGGAAGACGGAAACGAATGCCAAGGATGTTAAGATACATAGATCTCGAAATCCGTTAGCTCTAAATCCTTCCACGAAAGAGTCGATGCGACTTTAAAACATTTTTCTATAATAATTTTCCGATATCGATGCGATAACTTAATGTGACGTCGTTCCTATTCGCACGGAATGAACAGGCATAAATATGGAACGTCCACGAACAGACCTGCCCTGGATCATCGCGGAAGAGTGAACCTCGAGGAAATCAATTCTCAACTTACCTGGCATCTTCCCAAAGACACGATGTGCAAGTGAATCTTTTGTATCTGGCCGAGTATGTCTGTGTTCTGTAAAGCAAAAGAGACAGACCATTTTCAGCTTGCAGCACTCTATATTTCTAAGAGGACTATCTGCGTACATGCAACCTTTCATTGCGATTACATGAAATAAAATGAAGAAAGTTTAGTAGGACCTTAGTGATTCAATATCGTAAAGAACGACGTAACTGTCTTGTAATTGCAATGATGACACGAGAGTTAGTCACACAAGGAAAACAATGTCTGTGCGCGCGTAATTGATGTAATATTGACCATTGCCTGATTATAGTATACACATAATAAATAAAGTGCTTCTAGTTGAAGCGAAAACTTCACCATTATGTTTTCATCGTGGATAATAACGGCTAACGTGTACGACTAAAGTAAATTAATAATAATTCAAATAAGAACAGTAATTGAGATCAAGGTACAAGGAAACTTTCTCTGGAAAAATATCAACAAACTCTTAAACGCATAAAGAAACGGTTCAATTTTCGGTCAATACTACAGATCAATTTAACGCTAAAAATACCCTGTAGCGAGAGTTCATTTTCCTGCTAACTTGCGAGCGGTTGCCGTTATTACGACCGACCCCTCGAACTTACTTATTTCTAGATTAATAAAAGTAACAGGACTTACGTTCGGGTCGTCCTTTAGTTTGCCCACACAAATCTGCAATAGGAACAGAAAATTCAAGATTAATTAACTGTTGAAAGTGACCGTAAAGTTTGATTTAGAGAATCATGCCCATAACAATGTGCTGTGACCGTAATAGACAGTTTTCGATAATAACTATTAAATCAAGCCGATGAGTTTTTTTAAAGTCCCTCCCCTTCTACTGCTTTGAGAATATTTAACAAACTTTAGAAAAATTTCAAAAACCTTTGATGATCGTCACAGATTACTTTAAAAATAATCGTCCGAGATGCGAACCTGTCGCGTAATAGAGTCCTTGTAAAAGTAATTTTTAAAACTTTCCAAAGTTCCCAAACTGATATTACACCGCACCTGTTTCCCGACAATCGACGCGTCACTAAATTCTGTCTTCCGAGCAAGAACAGGTTTGTCCTATCCGGTCAAACGAATATCGATCTATGCATTCGGACTAATCTGCATGAAATTATTCGACGATTACGCGTTAAGAGCATCCCACGTATTCTTATATTAATACACCTCGTCTCGTTAGATCCCGTCGACTTCCAAAGATACCGAAAAGAAAGCACAAATCGGAATGACCGATACCGACCGAGAAAGTGCCTCGGAACTATGAACGAAACAAAGTACTATTCGATTTCGAGGAGTTAGCCGGGACAAGGTCGGTAGAGCAGGGCACAATGCCGATCGCGCGCCGGGAAACTTTCCCCCGTGCGCGATATATCCCTCTAGCGTTCTACCTAGTTAATAAAAGTTCACTGCAATGGGCGAAACAAGTATACGCGCATCCGCGTACAATCCGCTATTTATCGGCTTATATATGCTAACGTCCATTCGTATCCTGGTGATAGAATACCTTGACCCCTTGGACATTGATAATGCAAAGCTCCGATTACCTACATCGACGCAGCGTTAATTAATAAAAGATTTCAATATAGATAGGGCATTAGAAACGGAACAATGAGTACTCTTCGTGCCTGCTCGGATGGTACATTTGAGACGTTTCTTATTAAACCTTTCGTCGCAATATATACAGATTGAAATAGTGAAATACAGAAAGAAGCCAAAAGGTAAACATAGGTCATAGTTAAACAGTGGAAGGTGAGGGTCATCGAAACACAATGTACAGGCACGGTGAAATTGAAGTTTGTAGCGGCGTTTAAAATATGCGAAGATAAAAGTGTAGAGGGGAAAGAGACGAGGAGATTATAGGACTACAGAAGTTCGGAGGGAACGAGGACGAGAGAGGAAGAGACTGACAAAGGAGAGAGGGGGCAGATGAACCTAACAAGTGAGTAACCGAATGAACGAGCGAGAATGAGACGGAATGTTGGTTCTCAAAGTCATGCGACGCATCGGTCGAAGCACTCTACCAACAAAGGTTAAGGTCTGAACACTCGTTCACCTTCGAGTTCATGTGGTTCGTGAAAAAATGACCACTGGCCGTGGTGAAAACTCCTAGCATGATTTAAAGCGAGCAAAGTTCCTACGGAACTTGTTACGCTTGTTTCACTTTCGATAACGCGCAACATATCGGCCGTGGCGGTTGAATAGGGAGCAGCTTTATAATACAAATGTCCAATACGAGTGAAAGGAATCTACCGAGCTACTTTTATAAAATAGTCCCCGAAGGCGTGTATCATGTATGCCATATTAGTGACTCAGTTTCCGTTCGTGTGCCGCATAAATCGGACATCTTTGATCCCGATGATTGTTTCACGAGATCTCTTGGAATTCGCGTTAAAGTAACAAGGCCCGTAAATATAGTACGGGAGGTATGCATTTATGCGCGACACGCGCGTGCTTGATGCGTACATGCGTTCATGCACGCATTGTGCGTACTGCGTGGGAATGCCGAGGAGACTAATCGCGGAAGGAAACATTAATGCACGCCTGATTCTCGTTTACTTTATAAATGTACCCCCGAAGGTAAGAAAGTGCAATTGACAGAAATAGTGGAAACTTTTCAGAAACTTTTCAATATTTACGTGGATTATCAATGGAGCATGCTACCTAGATTTTTCCGTCGATAGAGGGAGAACGCGTGTCAAAAGATGTGAAAAGTTGGTTGGTCGGTGAAGAATCATTCGTTAAAGTTGCACACTCGCTGGTTCGTTCGGTTTCGTACTCTCAATCTTTAAATCGCTATCGACATACATACACGCACAGTCGCGGGACTCACCTGATGATCGCGTATGGCATTTTTCAGCTTATTTTGCACGGTGAGTATTTCCTCTTGCAGACACTTCGATATCTCCATATTTTTACTGCGAGAATATCCGTTTTTCCTCCCTGTTCAAAAATCCGGCCGATTTTAGCGAGAGAAGAGGAGGACGGGAAACCCCTCCTCCCTCTCACTCTCACTCTCCCACCAAATTGACGAGAGCAGCGGTATACGCTCCGATCAACCGCACGCACGGCGCGCACCAGCCACCAACTCTTCGAGCCACTGCGACGACACTTGACCGTTTTAACTTGAGAAAATCGAACAGGTAAAAATGTCACAGACACACTTCGCCGCTCCGTTACGCGCGTACATATGCACACCCTTGTTTCACGGCACCGAGCAGGCGAAATAACGTCGCGAAACCGCGTACCAAAGTGAATTGTTCGCTCATCAACGAGCGTCTGTGCTGCCACCAGCACTGTTGCCTCCGTACACGGACGTGCCAAGTTGCTCGAGATCCCCTGACACCCCTGGCCCTTACCCCCGATCCTTCTCTCTTCCACCTTCTCCCTTTCCTCCTCCCTCCCGCTGCGTTGTGTGCCCAGGGATCCGACGCGCTCCTTGAAAGCGAGTTTTCGCGCCAAGCTCGTGCAACCGGTACGTGTGCCACACTGAATATTTTTTCGTTTGATGTGACAATTTCGCCCTCACTTGCCTCTCCCTCCCATTGAACGGCCAGTACCAAACACGTTCGGGTATTTACAAAAACACGGAACGTTCGACGAAAAGATTTTCTCCCGACAGATCTTTTACGATAGTGAACGTTGGTAATGCCGGCGATAGTGGCGCCACATATTTGCGATTACGAAACGAAACGGCGTTCACGATAGGAGACAAGCGTGCTCGTTCTCCCGAGGCCCGAAGACGCGTTTCGGAATTTCTGCGCATTTGAAGACACGTCTTAACATGGCCACACTTAGTGGACACATTAACTTAGACGAATAGTTCCGTCTTGCGATCTGCTTTCTGAATACTTATATCCAGCCATTTTTCCTGTGCAGCCTGTTTCGAGAAAAGCATTTCTTTACATGGATTGCACTGTGTTCTTAAGCTCTTATGCACATTGTACCCGTATTTGTATTCGATATAAAAGCAAAGATGTGTATCTGTCTTATGAACCTAAAACTGGAACAATTCAACTTTTTGTGTATGCAATGGTCGAAATAAAAGGATATTCAGAATTGACTTGATACCGTGATACAAACTGATATGTATTTCTATGCGAGGAAAAGCGGCACATATTTTACCAAGTTTATGTAATTATTTCTAATCGTATGCGCGTGTGATGTTAGAAATTTTACGTGTAAACTAATAATTGGATTTACAACAAGTATGAATATATACGAAAGTGTGAAGTTTAAATCGATCATTTCCACGTGATAGTGCATCACGTGATCTCCAATTACATACCCATGTGGAAGTTATACACGTACGTACATACTTTCATGGGCACAGAAGAATGTAAGAATACCCTTACCCTTAATTCATGAAAATATATTTATATCTAAAAAAATGTATGCTATGTCCTATCATTTGAATATAATTGCTATAATAATTTATGCTCAGCGTGGAACATTCGTTAAAATATTTTTTACTTCGAAAGAAGCTACAAGGTTGGGATATTAGTGAAAAAATTTCATTACTTTAAAGTATCTCGCAGTAATTATTTGCCTATTGATTGATAATTGTAACTTGTACATAACTTTACGTGCGTCAAATAAATATCAAGTTCGAATCACCCAAATATGCGAATTATTGACTGTTGTATGTAATCTGTGCCACTTATTTATGAATTTGCATTTATTTCGGCAGATACGTTAGAAAGAATCAGTTGAAGTAAATGTGTTAAAACTAACAAAATTGTCAGCAAGTTTGTAATGATCGTTCTGTTTGAAATTACTTTAATTCAAGCTTAGTTACCTTATCGCTGCACGTAGACTGAGAAATATGTTTACATCACATACACGTTGCATACAATAGGCCCGAAATTATTATAATTGTGTCATTTAACCTTTTAAGATTTAGTTTCTTCATTGGATACATACCCAGTATGTACAGTCATGGTTGAAGTCGTTGAAGAGCACGCATGCGCGAACCTTCGAAAATTGTGCTCTACCGTTCAAGCCTTCTCGAGTTCTTATGCACGTTAATCATATATGATATTTTAATATAATTGCGTTAAATTCACCTCGATAAATTTGTTTATAGTGTTAAGTTTATTACGGTAAATGTTATAACTCAATTTAGGTCCTTTTTCGATTATCTGGAAAAACCAATATAGTTCTGTCGGAAAGATTAAGAGGTTATATTAAGATTTTTCTTTTTCCTCTACTTAGAAAGTAAATGTCAATTCGTTTTTCAAGAGACGGCCGATGCCGTGCTGTAGTTATTTATGTGACAAATGGAAAGAGAAACTATTGAATAAGAAGCACACTCGAAATCATAACCTTTTTAATTTCCAGTATATAGGTTTGATCATCACTTAAATGTATATATAGAATATCCTAGGTTTTCTTTTTTAGTAGTATTGAGAATGACAAGTAAAAGAGCTGCTACTACAGAATTGAACCAGGAAAATTGGAACGAAGAACATGAACCTGAAGAAGCGGGAACATTTATGAAAGCATCCAATGATGTGCTTGTAAAGAGAGTTGTGAAAAGAGCTAAGCGTCGATTACAAGCTTCAGATGTAAATGCATCCCGTACCTCTGCATTCGTTATTTTAATATATCATTATATTGTGGTTTTTAAATACTTTTCAGGATTCTCATACCAGAAGCGCTTTCGGCACATTTACAGGCTTCAAGACATCCACGTCACCGACAACTGATTCGCCATTTAGTTTTCTAGCTAGCAGTTGTAGTCCCGAAGTGACGCCAAAGACGCAGCTTGTCATTAATAAGCCTACACCGAGTAATGGAGCCTCTAAGGGCAATGAAAATGGCACGAATAAGAAAGCGAAGTCGGAAGTACAAGCATCGTCTACCACAACTGCAAGTAAAAAGAGCACTTCTGAACATGAAGATGAAAGTATATTTAAAAAATCTTCAGCATACTTTGCCAAGTTGAAAGGATTGAATGAGAGTGTAGCGCAGTGGATAAAAACTCACGTGGATGCAAATCCGTTTTGTATTCTAACGCCTATTTTTAAAGATTATGAAAGGTACCTTAAAGAAATCGAATCCAAGCATGGAAGTGAGACTGACAAAGTAACGCACACAGCGGAGCAATCTGGGAACGCCAATGATAATAAAGAAAGTTCGGACACAGAAAAGAAGCTGGAGAGTACACCATTTGGAGGAACAATTCTAAAGTCTCCTCCGATTTCAAGCAATTGGAAACCAGAGAAGTCAATTTTCAGCAATATTAGCTCAGGTTCTACATTTATATTTGGTAAATCGGAGCATACTATGGATGGTAGTAAATCCGTTTTTAGTAATACAACACCGCAAGCTACAGATGCGCAGAAATCTATCTTTGGTACAGCTGAACACAAGCCTGCTGCTAAAAATATATTCGGGAATGTTAGTTCTGATAAAAATCCGTTTCTTAGTAAAGCCACCACAGTGCCAGACATTAAAGCAGACGATCAAGACTCAAAGTCAGATTCAAAATCTACTAGTAGTTCATTTGGCACAACAAATACTTTTTGTTTCGGGCAAAGTTCTACTACTAGCAACACAACTGGTTTTAGTTTTGGAAGGTAATCCCCTCAAAGATGTCGATCATTTTAGGAAATAATTAAGTCGGAGAAATTAAATTCTTCTCCAACATTATGCTTTGCAGTGCCAAACCGTTTACATTTGGGGCTCAAGCCGTGAAAGCACAGGAGTCTGAAGATAAGCCACAGAACGAAGGGAAAGATGAGGATGAAGATGAACCACCAAAAACAGACATTAAACCAATAACAGAAGAAGGTGCCATATATGAACAAAGGTAACGCATTACAAACATTTGTTGTACAGGCTAAGGAAATGTACAATTCAAGTTTAATTACAATAAAAAAATAATCATCTTTATCATACTTTTTTACAGATGTAAAGTTTACGTGAAGAAAGATGGTGATTTTACTGATAGAGGTGTTGGAATATTGTTCTTAAAGCCAACGCCAAATGATAAAACACAGTTAATAGTACGCGCAGAAACCTCTTTGGGAAATTTACTACTCAATACTTTATTAACTGAAAGTATTCCAACAAAACGTATGAATAAAAACACAATAATGCTGGTTTGTTTACCGAAACCTGAATCTACCCCGCCACCGGTGCCAGTCTTATTAAGAGTAAAAACAGAGGAAGACGCAGATGCACTACTAAACGCGCTTAATAAACGTAACAAATAAGGGGAAATATAAATAATAGGGCGGCTTGTGAAGAGTATGTGTGTTGACTTTACAACGCAAATCGGAAGGCTTGGAAAAAGGATGTAATAAAATTATGTCGAATCGTGACTGGTGAACTTTTAACGACAAAAAACATAACTTTTCTTATTATGCAATATAAGTTTCTTATTCGTTGTAATATTTTTACTTTAATGCTTAGCTTGAAGTGTTATGTAAAATAGGAATAGAAAATTCGGATGTTTTGTATTTTCCGTTGCACTAAATATACGGTAAGACACCATTGCTATAAGTAATGCGGACACAAAAGTATGTAATTAATGAATAAACGGAAATCAAATGTAGAATAATTAAACTAAGTATTCATTACTCGGAAGAATTGTCGTAATTGTATATATGTTTTAATTGGTTTGCTCTGTCATGCTCTATGAATATAGAGATCATTCTTCTTGCATTATGAAAACGAGAAACATATAGTTCATAATCTTTTTTCCTCTTTAAGCAATTCCTTCTGTTAGTATTTATTAAGAAAGTATATATACTTTAGGAAGGGAGGCGTATAGAAAACATTTCTCAATTAAAATAATTAGCATATTAAGCTATGTTATGTCTAAGTTGAATGTAAATACAATGTGAACACGGATTGTGCGATATCTATACATTTCTGTTGCTTTGAACACGATGTATTTGAAGCATTATTGGAGTGTTAGTAAATGGTAAAGAAAGATTCATCAAAGGAACTTTTATAACTTTGTTTGTTTATTCGTCTTCAGAAGTGAAACTGCATACCAGCAGGAAAGAAACCAAGACAAAGACTAACATTTTGATACATTTTTAATATTATCTATTTTCCATACAGTCGTAAAGCCTGATATTCAAAATAATGTCTATACTTGTTTTGTTTATTTTACTTTTACGTATATAATCCAAATAAAATACATTACATTCAAACATGTGACCATCGTATGTATGAAAAATGGATGTAATGTGTTTACTACGCGAATCTTAGAACATATATGGCCTAAGACGCGAATGCAAGGGTAGTTCGGAAACCAAGTCCCCATGCATGCTTCCTTAAAATTGATGAGTCGGTAAGTGTTACAAGTGGGAAAGTGTAGACGTTAACTTTATTCACAAGTCTTAAATAAATCCACATATTCAGTTACATGTTGCTGAACATTTAAGTTTACAATATCCCAACCAGATACACTTGACATTGGTGAAAAATATATGGTTACTGCGAGTAAATCAAATTTTAGGTGAAATGTATATTTTTTACCATTCGTAGTGTATTTACAATTTGTTACGCAATTTAAGTGCATGTACCTAATGTACAAAACTATGGGAAATTAGTCTGAACGACATTAATGTCTTATAATCATATATTAATTTTCATGGCTATATATAAGCAAAAAATTAAACTATATTTTACACAATAAAAATGTAATCATTTAAAATAAAATTTCTGTATGAAATGTATGAAAGCTGCCACTGTAAACCATGCATACTCTATTTACAGCAGTATCGTATTAAATATGATTTCATAATTGGTAGTTATATAAAGTTTTCATTGTATTTAAATTGCGAAGTTGATAAGTAAATATTTTAAACATGAACACTTTTAAACGATCAATGCAATTAACGGTACAGCTCATTATTCTAAGAAGCATTTATAGAATGTGGTTTAAGACAACAGTCTTAGAAACATTATATGTACACACATTTGTATCCTAATAATACGGATACCCTTTAATAATGATATGCCCTATACAAAAAGATAATAAAATAAAGTTGGATTTCCTTACAAAATATTGTAGCATTGTGTTCTGCATCTGTTCTTAATATTTTACATCATTTAAAAGTATTTCGGCAATTACTTTTATATTTGCTAAGCCCTTTGGGCCATAAACGGTGTCAGGGCACCTCTTTGTCCAAGACCTAATTGTATATGCTGCATATGTATTTCGACACAATTCTGAAAAACTTGTTGGTTCTGTGGACTTAATTTTGAACGTATTTGTTCCATAGTGCCCTGTAATACTTTTAACTCGTATGCATTTCGATCTGAATCCGATAAGCTCTGAAATAATGGGTGGATTTAAGTAAGCAACAGTGTGTGTCAACGAAGCACCGATTATATCAAAATATTAATTAATATTACCTTCACTTGAAGCATAAGAGCTGTTAAATCTGTTACTAATTGATTCATTTTTCCGGGTTCTTTGTCGTTGATGATATTATTTCTAGCAACCATATCTGCTGCTTCCTGCCTACATTTCTCACGAAGGTGAGATGGTGCGAGCATGGCTGCCACGCTGGGTTCAGGAGCCATTTCTTGGCATAATTCTTGGACATCGTTAAGAAAGTCTTGGAGAGCAGTATTCATCTTCTCTAATTCAACCACGATTCTACAATCGACGTAAACATGTACATGTAGAAAGAGAAGATAATAAAAACGTAACACCTATTATTAATATAGTGATACAGTACCCCGCGTATCTTCTTTCAAAATCCGGTGGAAGTGGTTCTCCAAAAGATCGTCTCTTTTCCGCCTCGCAATTCATCTCTTTCAACTTCTTAATTTTTATCTTTTTAGCGGCCAGTATTTTATTTACTTTTACCATAAATTCAAGTAATTTTAGGGGATAACCATTCATCGTTCCACCAATATGAGATTTCTTTGGTAAAGACACAGAAGCATTAGATATTAAGGGATCACTGTTCAGGCGTGGAGACATTAGCTTCATCGCGTAAGGTGGAGATGGTACGTATTGTACGTGTCTAGGTCTAAACTTCTGTGCAAACGAGGCGACACTTATTGTTTCCGGAGGCTCATTTGACTGTAAATTAGATATGTAAAAATGTATCTCCTTTATAATTAGTATATGTTCTTTCGCATGAATGTTAATGGTTTTACTACGCAGACATATTCATGTACATACCAATACTTCGTAATCCGGGACACTATGTGTTCCAAGTCCAGCTCGTTCGAACGTAATTCTATAAGTATTATTACTAGTATCCACCGCATCGATACTTCCAGTGAATAACCCATCCTGTGGTTTCCTCAGTCTTGCCGTAACTTTGGTTCCTATTACCAATTGCAATGGTATTTCCGAAGGTAAATCTTTGAAACTATTAATATCCGCAGCTTTTCTTTGCTGTAGCATTCGAATCTTTTGCCTTTTTCTTTCCAGCTCTCGTCTTTCCTCTTCGAAAAACGATTGCGAACACCTTCGTGGTTTACCCATCATTCTTCTTATCTTACACCACTCGACGCGAGTTAATTTCCGAGTTTTTAATTGTGGAAATGATTCTTTCAAGCATATCATAAAATCGTTGTCACCCTCAAATAGTGTCCTGTACACAAATATTAAGATTTTAATACGATATAAGATATATATGTATATGTATTTATATCTTTTATACATACTTATCAATGTTACTATAAAACCACTCGTAACAAACCCATTTGTGTGCTTTTGGTAATTTCAATAAATTTCTTAATCGCATACCAATCTTTTGTCCAATTTTACGGTCTGGAGACGAAGGTTGTAATGGTCTGTCAGGTTCTTTCTCTTGTTTTATTGGGGTCATTGTTGGCGTTGTTGGTTGAATTAACATATTATTATTATTCTTCCTTGGTTCATGGGGTATTCTATTTTGCTTTTTTGCTGGAGAAGGTTTAGGTATTTTTTTAGGAGATTGTTTTGTGTCTGGATGCGACGGATCTTTTTTAATTCTGAGAAACAAATTTAGATTAATACCCGCACGCATCTAACGAAGTTGTATATAATTCGGATGAGCTTACCTATGATGAGGATGATTGACAAGTATATCATCATAGAACAATTTATTCTTTTTCCTTATTCTCGCCGGCATCCCTCTCCGGTTTAAAACTTGAACCGGTTGAACGGGAGGATTTGGTTTCGGGGGAGGTTGAGTGCCCACTCTTTGGAGACCCAAAGCTGCGGGACCAAGCTCGGGGATTGGATCAAAGTCCTCCGTATCCATATGGGAATCCGTCGAATTATTTGATATATGTTGATCATCCATATCCATTGTATCATCGTCGATTATTTCAGTCTTGATTTCATCGATCGACGGGTAGCCACCATTTTTTATAGACAACAGCGTCTCAGCAGATTCACCTAAGGCGAGATGATTATTTACCCACGAAACAAGGAGATGTATCTAAATAGTAAACTGTCAGAAATTCTATTGTGTTTCTTTTAGATTGCGCTACGCTCATTACAATCGAAAAGTCTGTCTACTCATATTTGAATAATTCATACACAGCAACCACGTAATGCAGGCATATTTAGTCGTCACTGAACAGAATTTTCCAAAAAGAAATTACATTTCATTCCATTTTAAGGTAGTTCGAAATTACTACTTCATGACATATACTACAATTCTTTGAACATACACTACATATAAAAAGCCTACGTATAAAATGATCGGTGTATGGAACATCGGGTACAGTCATTTATTTATAATTATAGAATTTATCTGTTATTCTTTGTTTACGAGCGCGTCATGAATGAAAGCTTATTCGAATCGGTGCTGTGGAGAGAACCGTGAACTCGATCGTTCTGCTTTCAGGCAGCGACATAACCAAACTTTATACGTAGTTCCGTAAACAGTACGTGTACTTATTGTATTAGAGCAAAAGCCAAAGTCACACAATTATTGGCATTACGAAGATTGTGAAGCATATTAGAAAGTATTGGCCTGGGAAGGATCGCTAGGTATACGGAGCCTTAAACGGTAAAGAACTTCGCCGTCCCGCTTGAATTGTGTATTGGTCATTTTTGAAATTTTAAACCAGACCTTTCTGAGCGCAATTAAAACACCAACTGTAAGTCCGCAAACCTCCTCCAGAACGATCTTATCTACCGATACCGCAGAGTTCGAAACATTTGTTTTTCCTGTGCAGCTACTTTTCGCATATAATTACTCCAGATTATATTAATTCTACGAAGAATAAGTTAACTTTTACTCACTTTCAATCATCTCCGCCATGTTGCTATCAATGATGCATCATGGGTACGTATTTCCGTCGAGCTCGCCCGCTTCGCGGTGAATTTCGCTAGTGGTTCTTTTCCGCTGTTCCAAACTCTATGATTGGCTAGAAATGCCTTTTGAACAGCGAAACGAGTGCACGTGGATTTTTTGAAAGTATGTTAAAGCTGTTCGCGGCGGATGTTATTACGAAATTGAAATAAGAAAGGATCAGTCGAAGGAATCTAATAATGTCCAATAAATATACCGTAACAACGAAGTTGTCTATCCTTACACCTACGCATACAGCGTTTTTAATACAAGAATTACATTTGTTGCTAAATTAACTTACGCAACGCGCCCCGAAGTTTGCAGTAACACTTCACTTCGATATTAATCTAAAACCGAGCATGTTGCAAGCAAGTTACCTTTGGTTATTAATTATTTCGTCGGTCAGAACGAATCAGATCGTTTCGATCGACAAATCGGTAGCCCTTACCAAGTATTGCAGGGACCAGGAGAGATTAATAACTTCCGAAGAAAATGACGAGTATCTGCTCATTAGCGCCGAGATTGATGCGGTCGTCATGATGGAGTGCCGTTTTTGGTACGATGCGGTAAGTAATTCGCGGACGATGGAAACGATTTAATTGCTGTATTTGTTTCACCGAACAGTAACGACAAAGAAGAGAGGCAGTCGAAAATTTGGTACTATCAGGATCGATACAGAGAGAATCCCGAGGAAGTGGTCGAATTGGAGATGGACAATAACGCGTCATACAATAGAATCTACACGACCCCCGACATGTCCTTAGTTATTAAGGAACTGGAGGCCACGGACGCGGGCATTTACCTGTGCCACGGCGAAGAGGGGCAGGAAGTCGAAAATAAATTCAACTACAGAATCGAACGTAACGTTTCTCGCCGATTCCCATTCGAAACGCACAATCTCTAGGCACGCGATTAGTTTTAACTAATATCAAGCGTATCTTGCGACAGCGATTTTCAAAGAATTCGGGGCCGCACACACGGAGCAAGGGAACATAAGCGAATGGGACAAGTATCGCGAAATGTACCTGGCGTCGATTACCACGCGATTTGCTGTAAGATTATAAAAAAGACTGTTCGCGTTCATTCGCGATGCTAGCAAAACGCGCCCCCTTAATTGGTTATCCATCGAATGTGGTTTAACGTTAGGTGTCTCAAATGTCGGAGTTAGCTGAAATTCGAGAAGTCGGAGTAATACTGCATGTGACTTCTGAATGGGGACCTTGGGGCCCGTGCGAACATTGCATAGGTCATCGGGGATATAGGTCGAGCTTAGGAATGTGTCGATTGAAGCGATCAATGAACACGGTAAGAAACACGATACCACTCCCGAACAAGGTGTTCCTATTATGTAAACAGAGGCTGTAAGCTCGAGTCCTATAATCTGATTATCTGCCTCTTAATAATTGGAAGCACTGTTGGCATTGCTATTATAGACGATTCAAGGCAAGAGCGATTCGTCCGTATACAAGTTCTTCCAAAAGTCTCCATCGTTACCCTGCAAGTGAGTGGCTGGATTAGAGTACTATAAAATAGTATCTACAGATTTCAAACATCGTTTTGATATGGTATCGTGTTCAAGATCCGTCCTACTCGAACAGGAATTCCCCGGTGTCGGCACGGCGGTGCACTATTTGCCGGAATTTATTTTAAAAGAGCCGTGCAAGAAGTGTGCGCACGCGAAAAAGAAGAAGGGTCGGAAGTTCAGATACGCGAAGCGATACGTGCTTGCGGAAGGAGCCTATCTTACTGTCATTTGTCCAGAGTAATTTCAGTGTTAAACAGCCGTTGAGTATTTGATTCGAACAGAACGCTGTTGAATTATTGCAGATCGAGCCTGGGCGTGCAGGTGTCGTGGAAGAAAGATTCGATAACATTAGAGAAAGGTGTCCGTCGGTCATTCCGCAAATTGGACGAGGAAGCTCGCGTGATAGTGGACGTCTTCGGCACGCTTTACCTGATAGGTATGTACTTCGGGCAGAAAATTCACACCTTCCACTTTAGCATATCCCAAATTTCTTTATGCAAACGCGCCTCAGATGTTTCCACCGACGAGCAGGGCAACTACACGTGCTACATCGACAATGCAAGCATGATGCAATTAAAAGTTATCGTTATTCCTAAGACCAGGCTATTGACGCAAGGTGAGATTCTCATTAAACGATTAGCAACCGTGTGTTATCGGCGTGATACCCATTTCTCTACCGTAACAGAGTTCTTACGACATCTCGGATACCTGGGCTTCATATTCCTGCTTTGCTCGCTTTGCTACTGCACCGGCTTGATTTACGCGTGCAGAAGGAGGCAGAAATTCGACGTGATCGGTCCCGGGGGTGTGCCAACTAAACAGAAAGAGGAAAGAGAGATGGGGGAAGATGAAATAGCGTTGCTCGATTGAACCTGGTCACTCGAGCAATGCCCGCGATTTGATAAATACAGTATGCTGCGCACTGCACCGATCAGTTGCTTCGTTTTTCTCTCATCGTGCGCGAATTAATATCGTAGCGCCGCGTTTATTTACCGACCGAGCGCTCCCTTCTGGAGCGATTCCGTCTGCCCGATCCTCTCGAGCAAGCGGTGACCTTAAACGTAGCCGAAGTGAAAGGAGGGTCTGGGAGGGACAACTGCATGGAGTACGTGTACGCTTCTCGTAGTCATAGTTTAGTTCCAAAATGGCCGTGTACCATCGTTCCTGTCTCCCTGTAGGTTTTGAGGCTGTTCACGAGTGAGAGGACCGATTAAAAATAAACTGCAGTTACAAAACGGACTCACGGTAGAATGAGTTTTAGGACAAGTGCTGCAGTGCTGCTCGCAATCCTTTGCCTGGTTCTACTTCAGAGAGCAACCGGTGAGTTCCCGTGCACAAAGATTGCATCTATATACATATATATGTGTGTCGGCAATGTCATACTTTCACTGCATACCGGACAGCTCATCCTTTTCGCAAAGTGCTGCGTTATTAAATTTATTTTCTCCATGCAGCGGCGCGAGCGTATTAGGGCCCCGATTGGCATTGTTCACGAAACAGAGATCTATGCATCGATCCCCGGGGCTTTCACGATCGAATCGGTGATCCAATTTATCGTTGCTCCGTTTTAGGACTGCTACGGAGATGCGTGAATTGTAGATCGAGAGGAGATCTAGGATCGTGCAAGGATCCTTTCACTATGAACTCCACGGAGATCCAGATGGAAAAGGGTGTAGATGCTGTCCCTTGCGCGTCCGGCTGGTGCGGCAAAATAATTGAAAGGCATGGCTTGAACAACGGTAAGAACACCGGTAGCGGATTCTATAGAAATTTATGCAAGATCAATTTGCACCTTGAACACGTTTTATTCCGCAGATTATGGCACCGCGACGCAAAGGCTCTGCTTTCAACGGGGACCCGACGACGGCGAGGAGAGATGCGCTTATACCGTCTGGAATTACAAGAAAGTGTACATGTGCCTCTGCTTCGGGGACCTGTGCAACGGAACAACGGGACTAAGCGTCCCCACTGGCTTGATTTTCGCCACGTTTTGTGCTCTACTTCGATGGTCCGTTTAAGATTGCTAGGACCTCATTGAATGTATATTATTGTATAAAAAGTTCCTTCGTGCCTGTATATGACGCGATACATTTAATTCCCGAGGATAACCAGTGCGTTGAAGAATGTAAATTTATTAATAATTTTAGACGAGGAAAGCCTGTAGAAACGTAATAATATGTATACCTGTATTTATGATTTTGTATCTTATGTAACCGAGGTGTACGCCTTTTACGTAATAAACTTTAGGGAAGTGTTAAACGAGAAGCAGCAATGATATTTTATTGTATTACCAACTGCGCGCAATTGCAAATTGTGTCAATCACACTTGCGAAAGCGTTAAACGCAGACCATTAACGTAGGACAATGGTACTTACATATATTTCCAGTACATCTGCTCTGTACACTGCTCTGTGATTCACGAGCTCCAACGCAGAGAACGAGCGCGACATTAATTAAATCTGTTTTTGGAACTTGTGGTATGAAACGGAGCCATGCGATAAAGAGAAAGTGGTTGTTTAATTGTAACATCGAGGTACAAGAGAACTCGCAGAAATGTATAAAACTTGACTCGGTATGCGATAAAAAGTATGCGTAAGAATGTTTTAAATTTTATGCCTCGCGTTAAAAAGGAGTGGAAGGCATCCAGTATTGCCTGCCCCGTTTGCCAAGATGCGACGTTCGTTAGCGAACTGGCAAATAAATAATGACCATTCATTAGCCTCCTCGTTTCAAGCTTTCCTATAGAACGGAGAGGAAGGTCTTAAGCTCTTCAGTATGTGTCCATGGAGACCGTTTTGTTTTCTTTCTTCTTGATTTCTCAGAAGCGCCCTTTCGTGTGGAATATCGTCATAAAATAGTTCACCTTGGCCGTAAAGGTATTTCACCGCTATCATCGCCTTTTCCCCAGTCAATAGGTACGGATCATTATACTCTGTAATATTACCGAGTAGCAAACTGAGATCGCTTCTTAGAAGTGCCGAGAAAAGCATGGTTCCTCCTTTGAAAAAAAAATTCTTACGAAGTCCATTGGAAAAGTCAGGCGTCGCGTGTCTTGATTCGTGCGAGCTGTACCCAAGATCGTTCACGTCTATCGGCGGAATGAAAACACCTACTGGCCACAGAGATTCAGCGTTTTCCGGTTTGATGTAGAAAGGGGCATTATTCGTTGAACGTAGACGTTGCCCTATAAAAGCATATAAACCGCCCGTTACTATTTTCTAATTGACAAATATTTCAATTGCAAATAGTACGATTCATATACCATACTCTCTCGAGCCTCCTGTTGCACTTCTTCTACCGATAGAGACGAATGATTTCTGGTCGATCGTTCGATCCCCTGCGAGATAAGAATTCATTTTACTCGAGGACGACGCAAAACTCTTGAACGGCATGCGGTGTAAATGGATTTAACGACTAACCATCTGTCGTAATACCGTGCTCATAGATATGAGGAGGGGAAACAAATTTCACGTGTACCTTCGCGAGGGGCAGAGCTCCAGTTGCTCCTATCGCAACCAGGAAGACCATCGCTTTCATCTGTAATTAAAGTCTTGAAACGTTCAATCGCTTACCAGAAGTAAGGCACATTCTCCCAAGCTCGTACACGGGGGGCAATTCAAAATACATATATCTCCGTTCCAAGGACCACTGTCAAAATTTACCATAGAAAGTCCTTACTATAATACAGATCTGGGTCAAGGTGCACGGATATTAAATTTATACGTTGCATCGAGACGGATGACCGTGCGGAACGTTGAGCCGTCTTTGCGAAATTCTGAATGTCGGGCTGGTCCTGCCAGGCCAGGCAACCGGAACTTCGCGAACGCCGAGGATATTCGCTTTTCTTATCTAGCAAACGTTATTAATCGCAACCTCGCCGTGGTGGCTGTTAATGCAGCCCGATAATCCGGTGGCTATAAACGATAATCACTGCCCACGGCTGGCATGCCCGGGTATATCTCATTACAGATGTGTGCAGAGATAAGGACTCGAGGTAGAATCTCCGCGGGAGTGATTTGTTTGCAGCCCCGAGTCGTGTATCATTGTCATTGCGATATACATCATCGAGCGGTGCTAGGCAAACTGTTAGACAAGCGGATCGGATGTTACCGGAGCGGTTATCACGCGCAACCGATGTCCACCGGAGTCAACAATTATCCTACGACACGGGCCGTCTAGCGCGCCGAGCGAGTTCCAAAGGCGAATCTGAAAGCGATCATGGAATCATCCTTACAGCAACATCCTCGGGTAACGCGTGCGATAGTGTGTACGTGTGCCTGTGCAGATGTACGCAATAGATGACTGTGAATTGGTTCGCTCATACATGACTCGCAGCGCGGCGCGTCTTGCAAAGGATTACATAGATATCTATTCATGATTTCGCCACTCCGTTGTACATTCGAACGCGAACGTCCGTAGAAAGTAAACGTCCAAATGCTGTTCATATTTTAGGTGAAACGCCAGCCTCTCGCCAACCTCCGCGCCCGGGGATACCCGACTAATTCACGTGAATAAATGTAAATACCCTCTGCTCCCGCGGAGGAGTCGTTTAAATTAACGCCCCTAGGTTTCATCGTTCCTCGTTGCAGGCGATTAAGCATTCAGCGCTCCACGGCTCTCCCGAGGCAGCGCATCGTTGACCAGTACCTTGAAAATCCCGGCGGTTCATAATATTTGCTCCTGTGGAATGCTACCGGTTATCAAGCAACCAGTTGCTAATAACATATCGATCGAGCGGTGTCATTGTGTGCACGTTCTCCCGATCTCTGTTGATCTAATACGCAACGATATCGCGATTGAAACCGGATCGCACATTTTCATTACCCTCACACACAGACAGAGTGCACTTGCGCTTAACGGAACGTCATTGTACCCAAGATAGACACGGTTAAACACATTCGCGTGCTCGACGATGCGTGTCAAACCACCCTTTCGCCTTCCTTTCCGCTTACCTTCACTCGCGAGTAGAGGTGGCTCCTATTAATTCTGCCTCCATTGTGAGATAGCGAAACGAAATGCAATACCAACGATGCGGCGCAGAATTCTCCAACACCCACGTGAATACCTACAGCTCCGATGGAGGCACCCGTTCCGTCGAGCAATGCTCGTTCAGGAAACGTCATTTGCAACTGCCCTAGAGACGTATCTAAGCATCTCTCGGAGATACACGTTACCGATCCAATTACAGAGATGGGCAAAAAGTTATTTGAAATAAAAATTTGTTTGCGAAATTTTTATTTCAAATAATTTGTTGCCCATCTCTGTCCTATTATAACGGACAAGGCGAGACAGAGAAGGCATCGGATAGCAGAAATCATTGACTTCGTCGAGTCGACTGAATCTAACTTTTTTTTAAGAATTATCCGTTGCACGCGATTGGCAAGCAAGGATTAAAGGTGCAAAGTGTTGCGCATTAGATGATTGCATCGGTATCTTACGTCGCGTGAACGAAATTAATTAACGGCACTGGAAGAAAATCGTTGTTCTACATTCGCCGTTGTTGTGTCAGCTACGGAAACAATGTCGGCGTTCAATTACGTCAACGAGGATCTTTATGGCAATTAACCCAGTCAAGTATCGCACCCGATTAAATGCACGAATCCTGGATGTGCGTATGTAAATCGCGGGATACGATCTAAACAAGATCTGTTTTACTGTATAATAACTAATGTATACACTTACCGGTGTTAAATTGCCGTTAAAAGTGTCAAGTATTGTTGAGCAAGTAATTAGATGCCCCGGCACTATACAGACCTCTACATACGTGTGCGCATGGCGAGAACATGTCTCGTTAAACATTCATCTACGAGTAGTCACCCACCATTGTAATCGGTGGAAGGTTCACGGTCAGCTCTTAAGGAATTTCGATCACTGCTGTTCGATTTACTTCCAGTCGGTGGGTCGCCTTCACACTGGCACACGGTCGCGTTAAAAAGAACTTCCGGCGACGTGGATTCCCAAAAACGGAACCCGTGTAGCGTCTCCCGGCCGCGACCAGCAACTGTTCCAGTTTAAATGTCTCGGGTGAATGTCGCGCGTAGGTTCCAGCATCCCCCTTCTTGTTATTGTACCCCACCTGCAGAGACCAAGCTACGAAGGTTCGTAAGGACTCGCACGGGGACACGGTAGAACTTTCATTTCGGTGAACGCGATGCGACTAGGTTTCACGCTACTTTGAAATTACCGCGCCTGGATGACCAAACGGTGCGCAACAGTGCATGCGCACGAACAGTGGTCCTTCCGAGTGGCGGGATGCGTGTCCGTTGTGTCGCTGCTATAAAATCATAAGGAAGATATAAAATCTTGACCTACGCGCGTTCACTTGTTGTATTCTTTATTCTAAGGCGCGTCCACGTTTACCACGAGCTGATGTCAATAGTTTGCTGCCAATTCATTATACGCGACGACGCTACCATTGCGCTTCAATTGGTCCGAGATCCGGTTTAAATCATGGGTGAGTAGAGAATATCTTATTGACCATGAATGTTATCTCATTATAATGTCCTGTGGCTATAATTACGTGTATGTAACAATAATGCATGATCAAGGTGATAATACGAGTCAAGTTTATACGTTTTAAGTGACACGACCCTTTCAAAGATAGTCCGACTGCCGGGGTTTGATTATCCTTAAACGAGCTTAATGTCTATTGACACTAAGTTAATTCACGTATTCTACGAATTAGATACCATTAGCAATCCTCTAGGAAATCATATCGTCCCCGTTAGAATATCAAATTCCCGCTCATTTCTGTGCTTTGACGTAATGGCGATCAAGCATTGAAAACTTGTATACGATGATATGCGTTTAATGCTTGGAACGGGTCTGCTTACTTGTATAATAGTTACTGATAGTTACGTAAGAATGGTTGTTTAGTTTTCTTATTTAGTAGCTTTGCATAATCCCGTTTATTTAGATTTGCGTGTAAAATACCTAACCTTAAGTGTGCGCATGTATCATTGCACAATCGAAATATTAAGCCTTCTGCAAACATCGCGTCATGTCATAAACGTCGGTATACGTTTGTGTCAATCAATAGTTTGGAGTTGTACATTATGAGATTAATTCCGTATACATACATTAACGTGACAAATGCAAAAGAGTTTATGAATTCGGGCAAGTTGATTAGGTTATGTTAGGTTTGTGCTTTAGAATAGTAATACATAGTATATAAAGGAAAAGTTTATCGTCTCAGTATAGTCTTCAAATTTTTCTCCATTCTCCTCTTTATATTATAATGTAGCAATGATATGGAAGGTGGAATAGGAATTAAAAGGTACACGAAACAAACGTACGCTTTAGTTGCTGGCGCAATAAGATTTTAAACGGTTCGAAACGCGTTATCGTTCTTTGAGAATTGATATAAGAAGCGCAGTTCAAAAGTTGTACAATTTTATTTAAGGAATATAATGTTTCACAATGTGTTGTGACAAGAGGTAATCATTGTAAATCACAGAACGCTATACAAAATAATTTATTATTATCTACAATTTATGGAGCTACCTACAGGGCCAAATTTAACATTGTTCGCTTTAGAAGTAAACGCATTGCCTAAATTAGTTGCGTAATTGATGTTGGAGCACACTGTGTTATTGCAAAAACAGCGACAGCTATTACAAGTTGTTACCGAATGTAATATGCACAGTTGTAGTTGTTCCAAATATCAGCTAGAGCTTTGCTCGATTGTTTAGGGGAATTGAAGTCTTGTTGCAGCATACTCAATACTAGCTGTCTATTATTTTAATACTTGATAGCTATAAAAAATGCATGTAACTTCTAATTATCATAAAATAGTTTGAAGTTAATTTTCCCTACGTTTATCAAGCATTGTCCCTTGCACTGTTTTTGAGAATTTTAATCGTAATCTCACTATTAAAAAATACATGGCACTGTACAAATTCTTCACTACATTATTTCATTGTTTTTATTTTATTTTATAATACAGCTATTGATCAGTGTTAAAATACTGACTAGGTCTTCTGTTCATACTTGATAAGAGTCTCTTGAGAGTACAGTGCATGCAGATATACTATTAATACATTTAAAATACTTTAAATTCTGTTGACAGGCGCGATTGCATACATTAAAAAGAAACTAATAAAAGATGAAACATCTCCTGGGTGTAAGTTGCGCGCCGATCAGTTTACGCTCGTCGCTCAGTTTTTGACGTTAATGGCGATCGCATGATCATTAAAAAGATCACAATAAATTATATCGACAACGAAATATTGCACACGCATCTAGTTATATCCAGAATTAGTGTTGCTATGCTTTGTTCTTCTCGCCAGGGAGTTCCTATTTCGAGTACAGCGACGTGTTTTTTTTTGTTTGTTTTTTCAAGTTACTGTGTATAACATGTGCGACACAACTAATTAACGTGACTATCGTACCATTAAGAGATTCCCTTAATGGTGAAAAGAAACAAAGCTGATCTGTTGTCCGTTTCGGATCACTTGCATCGTTCCGCGAAAATACCTTGTACCCGTTTCCACGAAGCACGTCCCGCCGCCTTATAATAATCCTCTCTTTTTTCCCCTCTGTTTCTTTGACACACGTTTCTCTTCTTATCGACGAGAGTTAACGCCCGCCGTTCAAATTCACGTGCGACCATTGCGGAAGGAACGTTGCTAACGCAATTTGTGTTGCGCTTTATTTTCGCGACATCAGCTGTACCGTGGGGTCCCCGGGGAATTGCATTCATATTTCGTGACGTATGCTCGAGAGGAACCAGAATGCCCCGGCCAGGAACAATGTTCCCGTGAGATCGCCCAGAGCCGTCAGGTACGGAATGGCCGAATTGTCCGGGTCGATTTTGTGCCGCCACATGGCGTGAATAATTATGTGCGCCACGTAAAGCAGCAACATTACCTGAGAATGCAAAAAAAAAAAAGTTTTACTTCCACCCCACTCGCGGCCGCTCGAACCTTTCACTTTTTCGCGTACGCACTGTAGGCGACGCGCTCGTTCTGCTGTACTCACTTGAAAAACAGCCACCACGAGATAAGAGACCACGAAGTACACGTGCAACGTGGATGCCCCGTGTTTCATGTAATCGGCGAGAAAAATGAAGACTAGTTCACCGACCATCGCCATGCAAATGAGTATTCTCGCTGTTTTAGCGTACGGCGCTGCATAACGAAAGCGAACGGTATTACGCGAATGTGACAGCGCGGAAAGTAGGTATAGGTAGCAACAGCAACATTGGTTAATCTTGCGTCATCCGTTACAACTTACAGCCTTTGAAGAGCGCTGTCCACGGGGCAATCCACATTTTCGTACGCGGCGGTAATATCCCCATAATCGTCGTCTGATGCAACGACGTTGAGATTCGAGATGCTTGTACTGAAACTAAATTGCCGCCAATTCCGTTTATGATGGGTTGGAAGATCACGAATCCTTTAAACCGGTTAACGACTTGATCAAGAATCACGCCGCCGAATCTGCGTCAGAATGCGAACACTTGAGCTGCATCGAGGTTTAATTGTCGTATTAATGCCGACAAGGATGGGATTCAATATTATACGCACTAACCCACTAATAAATAGGGCGGATAAGACGGGAACCCATCCGGATGTCAAAACGTTCCTGGTGTATTTGTTCTTAAGGACAACGTAGATCCAGAACGGTAGAATTAAAATGTAACAGCCGAGTATGACGCCCAGTATCCACAGCTCCTTCTCCATCCTGCTGAACAACGCTGATGCGATCGCCGACAGCACGCTAATTGATACGACATCCCCGACAGACGCTGCCAACGGTGTGGCCAAATTGTCAGGGTTCATCTTGCATCGGTACGATACCATGATCACGGCTATCATTACGAAATCTGTTGGAAAGATCGTTAATAAAGAGAACGAGAGAAAGTAAATTGGAGCTACGAACTAATGCAAAAGCATGAAGCTACATTTATATCGCAATCTTACTGTATATAATAAAGCATCGTGGGAGAATTGAAAAATCGTCGTTTGAAATAGATCGACAGGAGTCGATGAATGGGTGTTTGCAACTTTGTAGCGGAGAAACCAAGTACAATCACTGGCACAATGACGTTTGATAACGATTTATGTACCTAGAATGAAGCACGAACTGGTGGCGGTGGACACGCTAGATGCAGCCAACAGCAGACAGTTTTCCCACTTGAAACTGTACGCGCTGCCTCTCACTATCGCGTCAACCACAACGGCGAAAATCGATACCAAAATAGCAGCGACGATCGCCTGGATCTGTACCAACGCGATATTACCGATAATCATTTTCCCTATTTCCCGGAAACAGTGCATATTACCGAGATTCGCTTGCGTACACAAGCGGGAGGCCAGGCACATGTCCAGGTTGCCCTTTAGCCCTAGTAAAGAGGGCACCAGTATTAATAATTGAGTAACCCCTTGAAATACTGGCCAGTTCTAAAACAGAGAGGGCATTTTAATTAAACGGGGGGAGGGACGGGGTATGGGGAGCCAGGTTCCCCATCCTCCGAGGAGGAAGGGAGGATTCTTACAAACGGAATGCGACTGGGAATGTAAATTACATTTCAAGAATTTCCACATTAGTGAATGCCGATAAAATCTTTGGTTCGCAAACATTTGTACCGCGGAATGAGCGGGAGGGTGGGAGCGATGGTATTTATGTAAAAGATTCTTGAGATTATGCCGGTGTTGCTCTGCAGTCATGCCGTACACACACACGTACGTCATTTCTACGACAAATAGAATGTACAGACGCGATAAATAAAAAACGACCATGTCGCACGTTTGGCATTATCTTCTGTCAATAAGAGTGAAGTGTGCGCCCGATCGATAAGAGACACGATTGTGAGAAAAATACGTGATTTACGATCGCGGGCGCGGGTTTTTGATTTTCCAGAGGATCTAGCCTAGGTGACGGCCGTTCGTCGTGATCGTTAAGTATGTACTCAAGCGTATAGAAAACGTACCTGAACCTGGTCGAGAACTAGACCCGCCCCGATGGTGCCTATCCCGGCGATGAAGAAGGGCACCGCTACTTGAAGGATGGTCTCGTACCATCTCTCGTTCCCGTGCGTGCTGTTGCCGAATCCGCCCGCGTTATTAGGAAACTCAGGATCGGGATCTGAATTTGCGACGGAAGATATCGTCACTAGGGAACTTCCGCTGGAAAGCGATCCACCGCCGAGAATGGGCAGTGACATGTCCGTTTTGTTCTTTTGTCCGTTAGGGGCTTTCAAACCCGCTATCGAGAAACCAATAAATCTCACATCGCACAGCACGGCGTTTCAAGCACATTTATGTAGCTAACATTTAATGGAACGTGACCGCGGATTATCGCACCGATCTCGATATCTGCCGCGGCACGACGCACTTGATGAATTCTTTTATCAGCGAACGCCCACCCCCACCCCCCCCTCTCACCCCCTTTCCATTATCGATATAAATTGTAATTGAATTCCGTACCGGAAGGACAAAGAACCCGTGCCTTCCCCGTCGAGCGCACATTGCGTCCAGCATTCTTGGTACTGTACTACCGTGAGCGAAGAAATGATCTCGCGGGAAGAGAGAACACAACGGGGAAGGTTATCGCGGCACGATAATTCTTATTATATTTATGAATTGTCTTGCATTGTAACGCGATGTTTCCTCATTGCTCACATCCCGGCACGGCGGTTAATACGAACAATTTCATCGACGGCACGCTTTATTGATGCTCGCTAAGGATTAATTAGCGCGGCGGATTTCCATCAATGTCAATTCGTTAACCGAGCAAACGTTTCTCTCGGCCGTACGGTTCATCGGGCGCGTCTACTTGTTTAATAGAATCGGTCATGAAACAAAGGAACATTCGTTTTATCATCGTCGCGACGTGACAATACGCGATACATACTCTACCCTATCATGTTCAGTGATGTCTTATCTACGTGACACGAGGAAACATATGTTGGAAGAGATTCGCGACCGCAGTATAGGACGGGCGCCTGAATTTCGACCATCCTCAGCCCAAGGTGGGCATACACCCGCGGCGCTAGCTCACCTGCAACTTTCTTCACGACATCAGGCTGCGCTTTAATGTTGTTCGCCGCGTTCATCTTCTTCTCGTCAGCCTTCTCCATGCAGTCGAAGTCCAAGGCATAGTTATCCTTGCCGTTCGACATGTTCGCGCGCTCTATGGTGAATGCTTGATCCTTAACTTTCAAGTCGTTAGGTTTCCCTGTTAATCGCTCATCATTTTCATCCATGCAGGTGTTCAACTTTATATCGGTTACGTTCAACAACACCGGCTCAGTCGACGAGTCCGGAAAAGCGACCATACCTGCAATTTTTTCCAATGATTCATGAAGATCCTCTCCGGCGAGGAGAATAACGTCGAGAATTCGTCGTGCTTTTAACGCTATAGCTTCTTCGTCTTTTTCTCGTCTTTCAAATTAGATTTAACGCAACAGAAGGCTTTGCTATTGAATATTTCGTGACCTACCGAGTTCGGTGCTGACGTACAATCTTGTAGTATCCTCGCGGAAATTGACAGTGCCCGGGATCGACCTGTGATAATTTCACGTCGGATCTGCCTATTTCGGTCAGCCTTGATCTAATGGAATGCGGGAACAAGAGAAAGAATAATCGTCAGTATAAAGTTTACCTTTTAATCGATGGCTAACAACGATAATAGTTGACAAAAATAGTATCAATCCAACTTCTATCGAAGATTAAATCGTATAAGGGAGAGTGGGGGAATTGCGAACGCGGGGTAATCTCGAACACCACGATATACGCTGAATTCGGTTGTCCTGTCCTCCCGCGATATTATGAGATGATGTAATTACCTATATTTAGTATTAAGGAAATTGTCACGGCGGAAGGCTGCGCGCAACCGTGAATATAATGGTCGTGAAATGTTATCGTAGCTTTCCTTATAATTTTACGCTCGAGTATTTTGAGTCTATAGTGAATTAAACCTGTACAACCCAACAAAGCATAATTTTTTCGTAGTTCCGTTACTTAATTCAAAATAAAATCATGGGATTACTTTGTATATATATATGTTCGCATTTGTTTTATTTGAAATTTCTTATCTTCTGTTTCTTTGGGGTAATTACGAACAGCGTGTATGGGAGTTATTACGGACAATGGCATTTACCCTTTTCTCTGAACATTGTTATGTATCCAGTACCCCGGAATTATATTAGGAAGAATATACGTACATATTCATTGAAAGATCTTGAGATACCCGTGAAAGAGGTTAAAGATTAAAGACTTTCCATCCGTCAGGCAGCAAATAAATATTCAATCCCAAGAGCAACCAAAATTCGATCAAAAAAGAAGAAGGACTGTGTCAGACCCACAGTGTGGAAAAAACAGTGTTTAGAAAAGATCAAGATCTTTAAGAAGCGGGTAATTCCGGACAGAAATAGTTTTGTCTTTCTTTCAAAAAATGATTTGTTTATTAATGTATCTATAATTCTATGTGTTGCGTTTGTAGATAATTAACCAGAGGTCAATTATCTATAAAGTAAATTTGATTAGAGTCAATACTTTTGTTTCGATTTAACTTTTCCCTTAAGTGTTCGTAATTTCCCCTACTCTCCCCTACTTGAAAGCTTATCGCCGTTTGGAGTAGTCGAAAATCTTGTTATTGTAACCATAATTATTTGACCAACGATATTGCTTGCAGATATTCATTCAGGTGATTGATAATAAAATCGGAGAAATTCACGGATTGGCAGCTGCGTTTCGCTACCCGTTTTTAATGTCGTTGCTCTTGGCCAGACATTTTGATAGCGGGTGAAATATTATATACGCGATCAGCATAGTATCGCTAACGGCACGAGGAACTCGGTTCTAGTGTTACTATTAATCTGATCCCACGTGTCGCTGGAATTATATTACACGCGTGCAAAAAGCTGAAAACGGCTGTGCGGTATATTTCGAGAATCCCCTTAGAGGGCAACATAGGTACCCTGCGGAATCGCCAATTAAGCCTTATCAATGCCTTTAACGAGCACCTGGCCGTTCGTCATTTCATTTTCCTTTGACTTAAAAAATTTTTTCACGCCGTTGCTCGAAACCGATAAAAGTTAACGTGACCGCCGCTGTTCACTGGAACACGTATATATTGGTCCACCGGTCTCTCCCGCGACGTGGTCCACGATAACAGCATCGGTATCAGAATTTTTGGAGTGACAATGTATCAGAAAGATACAAATGCCGTCATACGCGTTTCCCGAATTGCAACTACACTTTGGTACAATTTTCTGCTCCGTTATCATTCGTGGTGTAACTACAGCCATTACTTTACGTACGGAACGCGTAAAGTATGAAACGTCCTTCGAGCATCCCGATATCGTCGTGTAATACCGAACGACATCGACGAACAGAAATTCACATGGTCACGAAAACAAAAGGGAAGGCCTCGTAAAAACGATAATCGACAGGTTTAATCGTCGTTTTAGCATAACTTGGGTGGAGGGGAGAGGAAAATATTTATTTCGCCTGGTACTTACGTAGTGACGATGTATCGGGGAATTTGCGCCAGCGTGTCGACGTTTTCTAATAAAACGTTTATTGTTGCTTGATGTTCGATTGACCCGGCCACTCTGGCTGGTGCCTGCTGGATGTTGCGCTGGAAAGCGCGTGGATCTTCCTACGAAATTCCTCTAGATCCGTGCCGCGGCGAGCGGGACGGGCGGTGCTCGTTTCGGTCGGGCGGCAGATTAGGACTGCGATCGGTGATCGATCCAGTGTCGCGGGATCGGGCACGGAAGAGGCACGGGTCGCGAAGAGGAAACTCTGCTACGTCCGCGAAATACACCACCGTCGACGCGTACTGAACCGTTTGCCTCACACGGTCGTGCTTGACTGATAAAAGAAGCCTTAGCTCGTTTGTCGGCACTTGAGCCGCTCATGTGCATAGATGCGTCGCGTTGCTCTCCGGGCACATGCACGTGCGCTATCTCGTTCAGCGATATAGTGGGAGAGCTTATCCTAAATAGATCGTAGATCGTAGATCACTAATTGATTGATTCGCGACGTCGGTCGGTCGCGCGCTACCATGGTGGGATCTCCGTTCGAACTTGGATTGATTCTTTGCCCCCCCCCCACCCCTCCCCCCGAGGCTTTCCGATTACCACAGTCCACCGCGCGACCGATTAAAATGCGATTCCTTCTAACGCCGACGGGAGATAACGCGGGCTCGATTAATGTATTCGATGATAAGGAAGAAATTGTTATGAATGAGGAAAATATACGTTTCCGGTAGTGAATAGTGAATACCAATACCAATTGGATGGAGGAATCAGTGTCGTTCGACTTTATTTCGAGTTTCATTTACATCGGTACGTGACGAATGTATGAAGTGCCCCTTTCGTTTCCTTTATCGCCGAGCATCGAAACGTATCCGTCGATGTTACTTATTCCTGCAAATTCTTGCAATTATGCCTGGGACGTGGCGTGTAAAGCATAGACACGTCCAAGGCAACTGACTCAGCACCAGAAAGAAGGATACCACGCTACGGAGGCCATTTTTGTTTTAACGCAAAGAACCAAACGCGAATATCCGTTCGTTACCCAAAATAGTCTCTCGATCGGACCCTGCCACGACCAACGAGAGGCACCAGTTGCAATATAGGAGCGAATCTGTCCGCCGCGGCGGTCTTCGAAGGAGTTTCGAAACGATTGGTATGACGTGCGTGCAATTGCAAATCGAATGGGATTTACCTCCTTTTATACGGCGACGTCAGAGTTACGATGCACGAACGGGAAAGTACAAATCAATGGTATGCGTCGCCAAATCACGTGGATATGCAAGGTGTGTTATCAGTCGCGATTAGGATTGATAGTACGCGTCGGTGAACACCGTGTTCGCCAGATTACCAAAGGCAATTACTGTTTAGCCGATTATGAGGGAGAACGAACGGCGACAGATTACCTGGCCACGTTTGTGATCAAGCATCTACCTTAAATAAACACTACACATTTTGGGAAAGGGAAACGAAACACTGGGAACGATATCAGGCGGAGGATGAAGGATGTCACTGTCAGTGGCTGGGGCGGGCGACTCCTTTGCGTGTTATCATGTTCCTAAGAGAACGTCACCTGAATCTCGATCAATCCAACTATCACCGGCCGTTAGATATAATGGTTAGTATTTTCACTGTCCCTCTGCGATTTTATTACATTATGACAGCAGATTCACTTTCAGTCTATCTGTCGGTCAATTTAAAGTATTTCAACTACGGTTAAACTTCAATTAAGCATGTACGCATGTACTTTACATGTCGTACATGTCCAGACGCGGTTGATAATTCTATGGCAATGGCACTCGATGCTCTGTTAAACACTGGTGTTATTCCACGTGCCGACATTTTTCAATGCTGAAATGAACGGATGTAGAGCGCGATTTCGGCGAATCTGGTTTCTGATGGGTGCGCGTATATACCGGCAGATCACTAATTTCATGAGAACTGTGACTAATCAACAACAGCGAGTATAGGTCAAGCACGCGTCCCGATATTTACATTTCGGTACGTAAGTGTCGCATGTTTGATATCATCTTGAATCAGTTAAAGGGATGATATCGGAGCGGTAAACAGGCTTAAATGTTATATCTGCGCTCGTCGGTTTGTTGTATAAATGTGTGCTTTGATTAACGGTTCTAACGTGTTCGAGATGCCTTAGACATTTCCTCCTTTTTTTTTTTCTATCTGTTACCAAGTGATCTGCTAAGTCTTCTTATATCATATTGTGGTGATACGAACCTTGTGTACGATAAAATCTTGTGATCGTTGACGTCCAACATATTTCGCTAATCTGAACACTACAATATAAACAATCTTTATAGCGGCTTTATTGCTGGTTGTAAAACACATGGATTCCCTCTGCGATTTCTCTCCAGTAATCACTACTATAAAACGTATCATGCACCTACTAGCAGGCATCACCCACGAACTTACCAGATTCGCTCGAGAGAGCAACACGAATCACGTTTCCCTCGAATTTCCCAATATCTCCCTTATCTCGGCGTGACTACTGTCACGCTATCTTTTTCGACAGAAAGATAGACAGAAATCCTTTTCGTACGTTTCTCGTTACACGAAACAGAAGGAAGTACCATATTCTCTGTTTCAATAATTCAATCGTTATCCTTTATTATCGCGAATTGCGTACCCGATAACTAATCACTAATCACTACGACGATCAGTACCTGCACTCGGAAGAGTAATTAGATTTTATAACTGATTCATTGTTTCTCGGGCAGCATTGTGACATTCTTTTAGCGCGATAATCTCGTTGTATCACTTTTCAACGACATTGAATGTAATCTTCTCCTTCGACGGAACGTAAGTGGCTAAATAATTACGTTAAATTGAGGAAAACAGCGATAGGTACATTCTTTAAAAGAGGCAAAGAAGTAAAGAATGCATAGGTTACCTGGAATTCTTAAGAAACGATCGTCATTTATTTCTATTGTCCTCGAGCGTACGTGACAAGGAAACCACAAATCAAATTGGTTTTCGTTGGACGGGGTTTTCCCAAGCTTGTTGTGAACTTTTCGGGCGAGAGAAGTTAAATAAATTTTTGCTGGTTACTTCTACAAACTTTGGCCTTCGGTATACCTAATACTTTAATTGTTTACCAGACGTGCTTACGAGTGACTTAAAATTCACGATACGGCTGATAATGCCGCGAATGAAACGTAGTGTACAAATTACGTGGCGGTGGAATTATTTTTATTAATAAATAAATAGATTTCTGAGTTACGTGAATTTTTATCGAATCGAGTCTGCGAACATACGGGCTGGCTGGTCGCAACATGTGTAATACAAGTGATTTAGACGGCTGATCTTATATACTCACCGACGATTGTCGGATTGACCTTGTTATATTCGTAGTTTATCGGAAATCTTTATCACAGCACTCTCGATCGAAATCCCATTTCCTTGATAAGTACCGAGATCGTACATTATCATTTGGGTTAAGTAATGTATTATAATGGTACGAATCAAATACTCTAAGGCAGCAATACTTATAAGTCGAATTCCACTCGTTTAATGGTCTTCTTGCCTATCTTGATATTCGATCTGAATACAATTCTGGTAGACTTTTAAAGTACCTATGATAACGCGGCTAATTTGGGGCCGCAATCTTCGTACGCGAATGTGACAAGGGTCAAATATTTCAACTGGAAATTTTATGAGAATGGGAGAAAAATGAAACGACAAGGTTAATGGTTATTAGACTATATTATTGGACGTATCCAACTATTCTTGACTAACAAATAATATTTATCGACGAACAACGAATTCCTATGAACTTACACAGTAATTTTGATTTTTAAATATTTTGATTCTCGATTTCACGCCCCTTCGATACTTTGTACCCTCGATCGTGTTAGAACGTCGCTAACAATAACCTCGAAAGAATACCAAACATGATTACAATGAACGTTAATACATGAGATTGTTCATATGACGGCGCCGTGTAAAAATGACTTGGTGTACGAGAACTTCCTTCGAAATGGTATCTGACCGACATATGTACATTTGTATGGGATTTAAAAAATGCGTGCATTCTCTCAAGTTCTTGTACACAAAGTGGATATAATGGGCTTGTAGGAAATGGACCCTGACAAACGGCCAAATCGAGTTGCGCCCACGTTGATCTCAGTTTCTCATGCACACGTATCATTCACGGACATAAATACTCTATAATTTTCAATGTCAATTAAATCGTGTTAAATTTCTCTCTCTCTCTCTCTTTGTTCCTCGAAATAAAAACTCAAAACGAAAACGTACAATAGAGCAAGGTATAAATATTAGAACTTCTATCGCTTAAATACTTAGAAATATACGTAGTCATTTAGATGAAAGCATTACATTAGGAACATTCGGTTTGCTGTACTCTTAACGTTACGTTACAGCTATCGTTACGCTTAAGATTATGGATTCTTCTTCGTTTTGGTAACAGGCGATCGATAGACCTTTCTCATTGGCAGAACTTCCTATTGTACAAAAAGCTATCCCTTCTATGTATAAAGTGAAAAAAGCCTCGCGGCCTCGTCGATTCGATCAAGAGACGACGTTCATTCTGTAAAAATAATGATCTTTCGTATTTCTGACTTCGCCGAAAAATATGTTTTAATACGGTGCGCTGTTGAATTCTTTCGTTTCTGTTTCCTCCGCGGACACCGAGTGGCCAGCTCTAAAATTTACGACGCCACCAGGCGACCGTAATTCTCTTCCGTTTTAATGTTCCCCGTCACACAGTTGCTCATAATTAGCATACTCGTCTGCATGTGATTAGATCAAAATTACGCTGATTTCCTGCGATTACCGCGTGTTTATGTACAGACGCACACGTATATTTGCACACCTCTTATAAATATACCCATACACGTGTATTTTTATTATATACTTAATAATTCGTCATCGAAATAGCGTTCACTTGTACTTCTGGTTCACCGATTAGATACATCCACTTTAATTACACTATTTCTTCTTCGTTCGCCTTTCATTTCTTCCATCATTATTTACTAAGAGAGACGTATGTAACTAGAGGACCCTGAATCGTGGTACTTATCGATCGTAGTTCAAATACTTATCGCGGTTGGCTGTAATCTCCCCGAATCGGCTAGCTCGATTTAACAACTAATTTTGATTTTTCCTCAAACACTTATCAATCTATGTGCGTTACGTATTACGATATCATTAAACTATGTAGTAGTTCCGCCGCTTACGGTATTGCTTAACTTTAAAGTGTGTACACAGCTCGTACAATTCACACACATACGTACATACACATGCTTCTGTTAGACGTACAAACGGAATATCTAGATGCGTGTAAATGTAATCGATTAGGATATACGTACGTACTGTTGGTCGAGCTCTGTATGAGAGGGGTGTGGGAGGGCACTGTTCCCTCCAATTATAACATTTCCATTAACACTATGTAAAGCTTAACTTAGGAACGCACGTTCACACAATACGTTTAATAGGAACTTAAGAACTTTTCCGTCTATCACTTTGCCGCGTATCATCATTCGCCTGCAAGTTGCTCATCGTCCACCGTATTCACACACTGTCCTTCGTTTCGCTAAACTCTGAATTTCTGCGCGTCTACGATTTCTAAACGGTCCTCGGACTGCGGCGATCGTGGCGTTGGTTTATGTCCAAATTTAGAAGAGCACGGATAATTAGTTGTTACGTCAGTTTAAGTAATCGTACAGTACGATGCGTTATGTAGATATACGTCTCTCTGTACGTTCAGAATTTCTCGTGACGCTTGCGTAACGTTTTTACCCAGAGCTATTATTGTCAGGCGGTCGTTCAATGTTTACATAAGAGAAAATGAAATTTATCTATATTGTCACATATCTATATATGTAATGATGCAGGATATATCGTTGCTCCTAAGTCTATTCTAGCGTTGGAACGAAGACGAAATAAAAAGCAACGGCAAGGAAATTAAATGGCCACGGTCGTTTCTCTTAAAACAATTTCCACTCTCCGGTTTTAATTAAGTGCCGCTCTATAAAACAGTCTCCTTAAAATATCCGCGTCCGCTTCGTTATAGAACCGTGTCCAGACACTGAAGCTTGTCATGAACTTGACTTTACAGTTAAAAACTGCAATTCATCGTATTCCCTCGAACGATTTCCCGCGGCGACGTGTATTCATAGAACGACCGTCAAAGTATTGCTGTAATCGCGTAACGAGATCCCATCCGTCACGAGACAAAGCAGAAAAGTGGGAAAACGCATCGCTGTACCTACACGTTTTCACGTTTACGCGATTTTATCGACGAGAGGAATAGAAAGGGGGAGGTGGCGAACTAAAAGGCACGTGTCGCGTAAAAGGGGTGGTCCTAAATCCGTCCACCCTTCCGCTCGGCAGAGCCCGTACGCGGCGCACAATAGCCATGTTAATTCTCCGCGTTTTTTTTTTTTGCGGCATCGACCCTAATTTCACGATTTCCACGCGTTTTACAAACTTTTTTTTCGCCTGCCTTCGTCGTTGCGCCCGTGTCCCTTGGCCTGCGAGTGCGATATTCCTCGAACAGCAGCACGTTCCCATCTGTCGTCGTGGTCGTTCGTCGACAGGTCGGCGGGAAGGAGAGGCGGAGGGGCGCCGGGTCGGTTACAATAGAGAGTCCAGAAGCGTGGCTCGCGCTAAGCCAAGAGGGGCGGAGGGGCGGAGGGGCGAAATCTTATAAAAGATTTCCAAAATATTGTGTAAATCGGCTGGGGTGCGTGCCAGCTGAAAATTTGGGGTGAAATTCGTCGAAACGGTGAGCGTGTGCCGTGGCGCGCACCCGGCACGCTTCACCCGCCGACCGCGGTGCTAAATAAATAAAGGGTTACGCGCCTTTTCCGCGGCTCCCCCTTTTCGAACCATCGAAAAACGGAATAGCCGAACAAAGCCGGTATTTTCACCCCGTTCGGCAAAGTTTTTCCCGAATCACGGATTTCTCAGTGTCCCGACCCCTCGGAAATCGTTGAACTAGAAAAAGAAAGGAGCGCGACACGGTACATACGTACGTATGTATGTATACACGCGTTGTCTCGCGGCAGTAGAAAGAGAGAAACACGCGGGCCTGTGTTTGGTCGCACGAGGAGAAACGAGGTTGAGAGATCGATGAAAGGATTCCATGAGTTCGAACCTTTTATTTTTTTATACTCCACGGTGGCAACGAATTTTTTCCCCGAATGTTGTAGAGGAGTATTGTTAGGAGGCGATATTTCAGCGTTCTGTGACATCGGTGTCGGGGAGGTCTCGCGCGAGGCTGGTTCAGCGCGGTGCTTCGGGTACATTTAATCGTTTCACGATGCTCTCGGTGCTGGAAACGCGAACGCACTCGTGCGACACCGAAAATAAAAATTCTGCCACTGGTCGAAGATTTTCGACCTCGGCGGTGGAAACTGTAACGGCGAAGCCGGTAACGCGTTGAAAGGGGGAGTCTTCAATTGCTAGCGCATCCCCCACGAGTCGAGCAGAAGCCTGTATCCCCCGTTATCTTTGGTAACGACGGCGTCTGCCATTTCTAAGATCGGACAATAGTGTTTCACGAAATTCGCTACGTAGCGAAATATTTTCGCCGACCCTCATCTCGCCACGTGGATCCTTTTGATCGTCGAAGACGTCGGCTGCTGATGTGGTAGTGTGGCCGTTGGTGGCGAAATTATTACGGGGGGATGAAATTTCCAAGTTGCTGGACGATAGGGGAAAGAAAGCGTACGTGGGGGCGCGGAAGAAGGCGAAAGGGGCGAAAGTATCGGAGAACTAGGGGCGCGGGCCTCGAGAGGGGAGAGGCTTTGATAATTGCAATTCACTTCCTTGTCAGGGTATAAGCAGCGGTGTGGCTGTAGTGGTTGATGAGTAGGAGAAACCGGGGTGGACCGGGAAAAAGGCGGGGTGCGTACGGTTCGATACCTTTCTTAAATTTACCAAGAACTTCGAGACCGAGCCACCATCGCCGCCATCGTAAATAAATGACAGGGAAACAAAGGCAACGATCCCGATTATTCTATCTTTCACGGGGGTGGACGGGAATAGAAGTCGATGAACGAATATTGTATACATATACCGCTTGTGCGGGAAACCTTTCTCCCTCTTTCCCTGTCTCTAAAATCTTGCTATTGTTCACGGCATATAAAAGTAATGGTCCTGCTTTGAAAAACTTTGGCGTTATTGAATTCTTCAAGAGTGGCAGTAAACAGGGATTTACTTTTAAGAATGTTCCGTCGCAAGACTCTACTTTATTTCTGTTTTGAAAAGGGAAAACCCCGTCCCAAGTTATTTTCTATCCGGTCCAGTAACGTTGAGTTAAAATTCAATTGCCCCCAATTAATACCTGCAGGCGAACGATAATGAAAAATTGTTGGTGGCGTTGTCTGCGGGGGAAATTACATTCCCCTCCACAAATATATATATATATATATGTGTGTATATGTACATTCCCCCATTTTCGGAGCTCTTGGAAACCGCAAGATGTTATTGATTTTTATACATATCCCCGGTAGGTGTGGGTGGGTGGACGTTCAATTTTCGGTGTGTTGGTTGCGCTTGTGTGTTTGCGTACGAGAGTAGGGGCTAGCTGTGTCATTTACTCATTGGTGGTTGGTTGGAGAAAGACAGGAGGAACGGTTCCCTTCCGCCTTCCCTTTTCAAACCGGTCGACTCCCGGCCATCAACCGAAAGGAAAAGCCCGATATAGCGCAAGCGTTTCACGTCTTCAGATGGCGCTCTCCCTCTCGCTGAAAATTGACCAACCCGCTTTTCCTTTCGTTTGCCCATAAAATATTATCCCTCGCTACCAGGATCGCCGAGAGAAAGAAACTCCTCTCCACCCTCTCCCTCTGTGCTCGCCACGCCGCCTCTCCACTCCCTTCGCCCTTTCGAGTTTCTGTTTTTCTTCCAGCGCGCTCTCGTGCGGTGAAAAAATTTTCGTAACCAGGAAGGAGAGCCGGATACGGTCGTGTGTTTGACTTGTAGTTTTTGTTCGATAAAGTGACAGAAGTGCGGGGGCACGCGAGCAATTTGTCACATTTAATTTGCCGGGGACACCCATTTGCCCCCGCAACGGCGAGCTCCTAGGAGCGGCACCCTTTAAAACACGAAACGGTGAAATTGATCGATACGACGGACAGACGTCGAGTAAATTGAATTATACAACTCGATATCCTGTAGCGTAACTCGGTAATAATTTAATGGGAACGTTAGAAACGGGTCAGGTTAAAGTCTGCAGAAAAACGGAAACAACAGAACCCTGGTGAAATCGAAATAAAAGAAATAAAAGATACTTTATTCGTACATATCGCACGGCGCACAAATTATACCAGATCGAGAAGAGAAATAAACATACAAAAATAATATAAATGAGAGATAACAAAGAAAGAACGTCCTTATTTCGCAGTCTTATATAAAAATATATATATATATATATATGGTCGATATTGTATCGATAAGTCGTCTGAGATCAGTGGTATCATGCGAGCATTTACATATAAATGCATATGTTTGTTCGTGTGACTACGTCGAGTGACTAGATCGGCTTTCGGAATTGTAAATCGTTTCGAAAAGTGACTAGATGAGCTAAAAAATAATTTCCCTAGACGCGCGGAACACTTTGCATTGAACGATACGTTTGTCAAACACGTACGCTCATATAATAATAATATAATACAGATTATACGTGTATATATTATATATATAATCTTTGTCATTTATATACGAAACGCGCTTAGCCTAATTACTTAATTTCTCTCTATATATGTATATATATATATATATGTATATATATATATATATATGAATCATCAATATACTTTGTGTCTCTTCTTTTGATTTAAACGGGTAAAATTTGATTTTGTGCTCAATTTACGTTAGTCAAGGCAATACTAGTTTCGGGGCATGCTAGTTTAAATATCTCATGGGCTAGGTTCGTCATGATTTCTTTTTGTGCGTCGAGGACAACGGCGCGATATGCCCGTGAAATGACGGGTACGGGAACGAAAGCGGAAAGGAAGAAAACTCGCGTGCAATGACAATCGATCACGTTTACGCGGAATCGCTCGGATGTGGCAAAACGAATTTGCAGCCAGCACGCGAAAAACCATGACGCCCCAAGCGTTGCCCGATTTATTATCGACTGCGAGCCGTTGCGATAATTAAAATCTACGACCCCACGCTCGGTCGCCGTGCACGGGCCATTAAATGCACAATACGCGTATTTCCATGGGATGCAATTAAGAGGGTGCCGATTTACATGGACGCACGCGTTTTGCATGTCACCGTTTCGTCCGTGCGGGGTGAGAAAAATGGACAAAACGGGGCAGGGGGGGGGGGAGGGGCGGACGAGAGAGAGAGAGAGGAGAGGAATGACAGGATGCCCAGCTCTCCACCCCAGCAGCCCCTCTCCCCGCCTGCCCCCATCTTTCGGGTCGTTACTCTTGGACTTTTTCGGAAAAACCCGGCCAAGGTCGCGACCTCTTCCTCTCTGACCTTCCCCCAAAAGGGGACCAGATGTGGGACCGTTTGCCCAGGCCCATCTCGATGGCACGACAATGCCGCTAAAAATTCCATTTTCCCTACCCAAATCTCTCTCTCCCTCTCCCTCGTCTTCTCTGACCGGCTCTTCTCGTTATTTCCGTGCATATCCCCACCTCCAGTTCATTCTCTTTCTCTCAATGGATTCGTAATGGCCGATTCCTCTCGTCCCCTAAAATATGTTAATGCACGCGTGCGCGCATACTAATTCAGCCGAATTTCTGGCCGGAAAACCCGGACGTGCCCTGTTAAATGACGCGGTTCTCGAATTTCAGCTGCCCCGGGGAAATTTTTATGGCCACTGAGACAAAGGTTAGCCCCCTTCCCCCTACCCCCGGTCGGTTGCCGTTTTTGCTTACGATCTATGCCATAAATCGTGGTCGTGCGGAACGTGTCCCCGACTGATGAGTTCCCCCGCGTTACCGAAATGCGCCGCGATGCCTCCCCGTACGATTTTCTGTCTCGATTGTCGCGTTCTTGCACGCTTTATCCGCGATTGATTCTTCCGTGGACGAGGTTTCCGATGCAACGTGACGAATTTTGTAAAGTGAACGCAATACGCGGACGCGGGGGCATCGTCGTTGGTTAAACAAATAGAAGGAGGATATTATTGAGACGAGGCGCGTTATTATTTCATAATCCAAGGTAAATATCGCGTGGGCGTGCATCGGGGGGGGGGGGGGGCGGAAACCTGGCGTGCGTGCCTGTTTGTTCATCGAAGGGACGAAGACCCCACCGGTGCATGGAACGCATTTTGGTAGGCGAGTTCAGTTTGGGACGGCTGCACGCCCGGCTATCGGCCGGTCACTGTAAAAACAGCTGTCTTTTAGAGTATTCCGACCGAATGCCCACTGACCGTTAACCGAGAAATTGAAAACTATGAGTGAAATATGTAGGTACCTCGCGATCGAACCGGTAACTTTTTATACTCGCTTTCAGCGCTTGCTTATGCTGGTTGAGTTGTTTTCTTTCTATTGGAAACTTCGCACGGTTTCGATGAGTCTGCACGGGTAAAAGAGGAAGCTGCCATTACGAGGTCGAGAGGATTATCGTCGTATGAATTTCGTTCATATGATGTTTCATAGGACAACAGAAATATAGTGTCGATATACAATATCAGATTCGAACATGGCGATAAAGAAATTTTGATTCTCAGTTTCGTCAGCTGCAAGGCACGTGGTTGAAACGTCATTTCGAGGAAAAGGAACTTTATAGTTTCCGTCGTCGCGACGGCCGCGACTTCCGCTATTTCTTGTAAACGACTAGTCTATGTAAATCTTACTATTAGATAGGTAATCAGAGAGGCATAGTTTTAACTTTTAACCGTAGTAGATTACAAAGTGGGAGAATCGTGCGGTCGAGTACTCTCGAGTGGTCGTTTGGTTCCCTTCCGTCCGGAAGAATTGATAGGCGTTTGACATTCGCGTCGCGCGAAACGTTACATCGATTACATTTAAAGTATTTTAATTCTATGCGATGCGTTGGCTGTATATACGATTGTACTTTTGGTTGCTGGTTATACTGTGCCGACCCTGAGTTGATTGGCTCTCTCTGGCGCGTTGATATCTAAATATTGTAACCGTAGATTCGATCATGATCTCGCCCCTCACGATAGTAATCACGCTTCTTTATACCGTCAAATTTCTCGCCCTCACATACTTCTTCTTTACCGTACCTCTACTTCTCTATTATAAACACCTCTGTAAATCTTCTCGCCCCTATCTTTCAACTCTCTGCATATACATATATGTATAATATATTTATATATAAAATATTGACTAGCACGGTCGCGAAAAAATGAAGATCATCGGCGCCGATGCATCGAGCACCGTCGGCGCTTGAACGCCCGCGTGGCGTTCTCGTTCGTTTCCTTTCGCTCTGGCGTACTCGTAATTCCTTGACTTGAGCAAAAGCAACATGGGGGATTACGAGAGTAATTAAAGCGACCAAAAGGAAATTGTTGCTCGGTATATGAAAGTACGGTCGCGTGCTCTTCGGAGGTCCGTCGCATTTAAAATAGGAACTTTCTCGATCACTCGTGTTCGTGTTGTATCATTAAATATTTACAAATACAACGTTCCCGAACTGGAACAGTATAACAACGTGGCTTTCAAACGCGGGACCCTTCTGTTGTTACCCTCCGCACCTTTGGAGAAGGGACCGTACCAAGGTGTTCTATTGGCTTCTAATAAATACTAAATAGGAATCGTCAAACAAGCAAGATACAAACAAACGCACGAATATAAAGTCTTCTCGAAAACCGTATATATGTGACGTCTTAGATTCTCATTCGCCGCGTGATAAGTATCTACCACGAAAGTTCTCGAGTAAATATCGAGATCCATTATCCTCGCTAACTTCTCGCGCGATCTAGGGAATTTTCGCAGTGAATCATTATTTCGCAGGAGTATCTACGCGCACGCTAAATAACGGATGAATGGAGCTTCCCGTCGAGCCACGTATATGAAAAATATAAACATTCCCTAACTATTTCCTTACCCGTTAAATAGGAACCAATAACACGTGCTCAAATCGCAGACGCAGGAACGAGTCGTAAAGGTCGAAGGGAGTATGACGGCGAAAGGGATGGTTTCAAGCGGGACTGAGGGTGAAGGACGCGGTTAGCGCGTTACTGATCCGCGACTTCACTGGCAAATAGACCAAAGCAGTTGCGAATCGTTTCTCCGAGCTGGACTCTTCGCCAGCTTGCAGCATGTCCTGTTCCTCGATCAAGAACGGTTGCATGATCGTTTTGTCGGGGTTCGAGTTCATGTCCTGCGGCATCGCGTAGCAAGCCGGCAGTTTGTGCTTGTTGGCGACATCCTTCAGGCTCTTGCTGAGCTCGGCGATCACGCTGTCGGTGGGATCGCCGATCGTCTTGTGATCCTTTCTCACGTGCTTCTTGATTCTGTTCAAATTGGTCGTGGCGTATCCGCATTGTGCGCACTTGTACACACCCTGAGGGGTCACCTGAACCGCCGTGTCGTCCTGTCGTTGGCTTCTGACCGATTCGGGGATAGTTTGATTGGCAGTGAGTTGCGGACTGTTCCCTGTACGATCCTCCTTCGCCTCTTGACTGAGCTTCTCCTTCGCCTCGCTCAGTCTCTCCACATCCAGGCCCAAGTTATTAAGGATCGGGGGTTGAAAATGTGACAGCAGCATCGGGAACTGGTGCGCCGCGAGTAGATGTTGATGCAACATATCGGGCTGAAGAAAAGCTTGCGAGCAAATCGGACATTGAAGGGACTTGTCGCCTTCCACGGTCTCCTGGGAATTCACGTGAGATCTCTCGTGAAGAAAAAGGAATGGCAGCACGGTGGTCGTGAAGTTACAGTAGGAGCAACGGTAGTTCTTCATCTGTTGATCCTCCGTAGCTGATCCAAGCAAATTGGACAGCACCTGATTACCTAGACCAGGATAGTCGGCAGACTTAATCTGCTGCGAAATATCGAATCCGTTGGGTATCTTCAAGTTCGAGCTCTGCGCGTTTTTCGAAACGTTGGGCACTCGGTTTCCTGACCTGGGCGGCGTTTGATACTGCTGCTCCAATTCGCGCCACTTATCGATGCCAGCCTTCCCGTGATCGCCCATCAAGTGGGCCTTCAGCCATTTTATACTGCGGAACCTTCTGCTGCAGATCGGACAGACTTCTGTGAAGTGAGTAAAATATCTGTGACTCAGATCACCTAGCTGTTCGGGCTTCAGGGCACCGTCTTCTGCGTTCGTCGGCTCCTGAGCCTCCTGCTTGGTCGAGCTGGGGATGTTCTCGTCGACGATCCCGTGAGTGTTGTGTTTGTGCACGCGCAAGAAGTATTTGCTGCACAGCTCCTTGTTACAGATGTTGCATATAACGCCTCCGATCTGAGCGCCGTTCTCGATCTCGATGCCGTGCATCCTTTGCATGTGCGTCTTCATGAAATACTTATTGCACAACTCTTTGTTACAAATCTCGCAGTAGCTCGACGTCGGCGTCATGGACGTCACTTTCCTCTCGGATGGTGCCTGGCTCGTCGGATTCGTGTTGGTCGTGGTAGGAGTGACAGCCTGAGGAGTGGAGCTCGAAATCGATGGCTGATGTTCCTCCGCGATGTGCCTCCTAAGGGTGTCCTGATTCTGATAGTCCTTCCCGCACAGGGTGCAAAACGCTGGCACCGCGGTTAGGGGTGACTTTTCTTGCGGCGAGGTAGTGTCCTCTGCGATGACACCGTGCTCCGTCACCATATGAATGTGCAACGCGGCTCTGGAGTCGCACTCTTTGCCGCACATGGTGCACGACAATCCCTTGCCAGACTTCAGCCCGTTCAACTGCAACAGCATGGTCTGCAGCTTTTGAAGATCTTCCGAAATCGTGTCGTTCCGCTGGTCGGACGTATCCAAATCGGATTCCTGTTTAGGCGAGTGCTGTTCCTCGCCCTCGTGCATCTTCCTGCAGTGCGCCTGGTAGAGTCCATTTGTCTGGAAGCGTATACCGCAAGGTTTGCACTCGTAATCGTCACCGGTCCGCTCGCTCGACTCCATACTGCTGGTGTTCTCCGTGACGATCAGATTCAGCGGGCTGGTCTGCACTTGATGCCAAGTGGCCGCCGATCCCGGGTTACCCGGCGACTTCTCGTTTTCCTGGATCACGATGCCGTGCCTCTTAATCTTATGCGTCCGAAGGAAGTACTTGTTGCAGTACTCTTTGCAGCATATCTCGCAGAACGCGTCCGGATTTATCACACCCAAGCGGCGCAGCCGATCGGCGTTGAAGCCGGCGTCTCGCGCCTGCTGTATCGATTGAGGGGATAGGTGTCTGGGGGCCGGCACGAACGATGCATCCTCTTGTTCCATTCCGTACTCCTGCTTGAAGAGCGCCTCCATACCCCCGGGACTAGTCCTCGGCGTCTCCCTGCCCTCGTCGTTCTGCGACAAACTCGTCTGCGGCTCCTGCGACTGATCCGGCAGCTCGGTGTGCATCTTCTGCTTGTGCTTGCGCACCGAATCCTCGTTCTTGAAACGTTTCTGGCAGAGATCGCACGGGACGCTCGGCGCCGGCGGCGTCGCGGGCGGCTCCAGTTTCACCATGCTCGCGGGGAAGTTGCCGGGATAAAGCGGCCCCGTCGCGTTATTGTCCACCATGCTCGGGCCCGGCGAGTCCACGTAGATCCCGTGCTTGTTCGCCTTGTGCGTCTTGAGGAAATACTTGTTGCAGAACTCTTTGTTGCACAGGTCGCAGTACGCGTCCGGATTGAAGATCCTCACCGGCGCCGGGCCTATCGAGGGCCTGACCATGTGACTGGGATCGGTGACGGGGAAGCTGGGTAATGGGAGATACTGAGCCAATCCGCCCGGGAAACCGGATAGGGCTTGCAAGTGATTAGGCAGCGCGGCGATCTGACTCGCGGGACCGGGCCACGATTCCTCGGCCTGCGACTGCATCTGCGACTGCACGTGCTGTCCAGCACCTAGCCAGTTAGTCGCGAAGTTCTTTACGCTAAGAAGATTAACAGGATTCTCGGATTGGTCCAGTTGCTGAGACGGTTCCACCTTTATCGCGATACTCGGTGGAATCTGTCGGGCTATCTGATTCGCGGAACCGTGATCGTTATCGAGATGAAGGTTCAGCGTCTCCTTGCTATCGAAAAACTGACTACAATACTGGCAACGGAACTCGTTATTGAGGTTCTCGTCCCGTATCGACGATCGACATGGTATGGGCGATTGCGACGACAGCTTACCTTCGCTGTCCTCATCCTCGTCCTCGTCCTCGTTTTCGTCCTCGTTGGACTCCTCGCCGTGCGTCACTAAGGTGGAGGAGAATCTCACAGGTGTCGTTTGCTTTCGCCTCTTCTTCGGCCCCGTCGAATCTGTGTCGACTCGGACGCGTTTCCGGGCCTCGCGTTCTCCGCAGCTGGACCCGTCGCTGTCCAATTCGGTCAGGTCCGATATCATCGTTCCGTGCGCCATCGTCGAAGACATCCCTGCCCCTGCCCCTGCCTCTGCGTGACAAGACCCGTTCGGTGTCCTTAGAACTCGTCCCTCTGCCGAACAAGAAGAAGACACACCCCTATTGGTTACTATTTGCAATTCTTATCGTCGTCGACGCGTTGCTCCGCGCTAGCGCGGTGTGTTTTCCTCTCTGTTGTAACACGAGAAAGGGAAACTTGAGACTGCACGGTATTCCGCGGTTGTTAATGATCCCATTGGAAATGGCCACGGACAATCAATGGATCCTGAAATTTCATCCGTGTTTCCATTGTTTTCGTTGGATTAATGCGCCAGATCGGTGTATTATCATGAGCGTAGGGCTGATACGGTCGGAAATAGAATTGCCTAACTAGCGGAGGAGAAAGTAGTACATAAGTAGATAGCGGAGGCCCGATGAGACACCCTATATGCGAATGGACATGGTCAGAAAAGGGAGACGTTTGGGGAACGTGCTATATGACTCATGTGTACGCCCATGCATTGGGGCTGAATTCGGAGGATAGTACGAATATGCATTTCAGAAGCTCCGTAATTACTGATTGAAGCTGACAGTCCCATGCCACTGTCACGATATAATGCCCGAGGGGTCATTGAATTCTGCCGACTTCTGTTAGCGGCAGTGCACGCTGCACGTGGAAACACCGAATTACGAACGATCGAATGGAAGGAGGAATATAATGACAGAATCGTAATGGCAAATTGATATTCCGTAAGCAGATAACAACTCGACGAACAAGGGGACATGTCACTGAGCATTTCTTACCAGTAAACAATATAATCTGCTAGAGGATTCGATCGCCTTCGTACTGAAATCACCAGCTGAGCATCTTCGCATTCAAGGCCGTCCAATAAACATCGTTAAATGTAAATAAACGGGCTCCAAAACAACACAATTCCATTGAGCGTCACGTGCAACTTTATCGCGCATTTTTATCGAACGAATCGCGCGTAAACACCACTTTCTTGTTGAAACCACACGGCAACGTAGACGGTGACGGGAGCGGTCGTTCCACCTTCCCTTTTTTTTCTCCAAGACGTCGGGAACGTTTGGAAAGGCGTCAATGGCACGTGGCGTGAACGAGGGGTTACTTTCGTATGGTGTTGGTCGAACGAGCTCTCGAAAGAACGAAGCACGCGATATAAATTTTACGATTTCGGAGGATCGTCTTGAGGAAATGGCAACATGGGCGCGGGGCCCGTGTCGATTCGACACGCTGGGCGATCGATGGAACTTTTCGGAAGGGATCAATTCGGGGTAAAGTCGCGGAAGGATGACGAAAGGTAAACGAGGTGGACACTTGGAACGCCAACTACCGAAACGAGCAGCTGCCGGCGAGTCCTCGAAACGAAATTTAAAGATCTTGAAAAGGTGCTAATCGATGGTCCTCGGCCAGGCTTACGCCTCTCTGGACTCTCCCAGGTCACTGTTAGGTGCAGCCACGGTGCCCCATGAAGGGCCTGTCACATCGTTTTCGTCCCTACTACCTTCAATGGGCCACCACACAAATTCCCCCCACCACATTAACGAACCAGCGCTCGCTACATTTCCCAAACAGATGATCTCCAAAATGAGCCGATCGATATCTCCACGATCCGCTAGCCAACAATTAATCACACTCAAAAACGCTATTTCTTATCAAATTATAATGTATAACAAATCCATGTGTACTCGCCTCGATTTCTCTCTAATTCAACGAGATACTATTTTATTTACCATATTGAAATTGTCGGTTAAACGTTGTTCGGCTCCAATAGCAACAATGTACAGAATTATATACTTTGGTATTGCGTGGCAAGCGCGTATTATCACGCGGGGTGATTATTTGAAATTTGGACGGCCGCGTGTTAGCCTACGGAAATTGGATTACGCGGGGGTTGTAAAATATGCCAGCGAGGGCAGGTGGTAGGGGTGTACGCTGTAAAACCCGCATTTCTGCGCAACATTCGTCGGATTTTCCAAAAATACGCGTAAATACGCCCGTATGGCCGTAACCCGGCACGGATATACAATTGTGGCGAAGCCTTTGCGCCGTTTCTAGCCAAAATTAGATGAATGACAGCGAATGAACGGAGAGGGGAGCGAGGGGACTCTCTCCTGGCTCTCGAAAGGGTGTCGAGAAAAACATGTTGTTAGAGAGTGGAAAGCGGAACGGTTATAAGGGGCAAGAGGGAGGGAAATAACCATCGTGGCTTTCAGCAAAGGGACAGTCACAGAAGAGAGGTACGTATTATCGTGGATGCACACACATTGCATATACCTTCTCTGAGCTCCCTTAATTTGTTTCGCGGGAGCCATTGCGTGGGCGTGCGGCTCCACGGTAAATAATGTTTTAACTCGCAAAAATGATGCCGCGACGGCATATGCGTACCAGCCCGCAGCTGGCCGCCTCGCGAAATGATGGTACGACGAGTTATGCGTTTTGGCGTGTATCGTGTATCGTAATTAATAATTGAATGCGTGCAATCGATACGGTTCGACGAAACAGCGATACGAAATTCTCGGTTAAGATACTCGATACGTCGTAGTTTTATGAGCGACGCGACGCTATACCGCTGACGGTTCTTACAATTAAAAAAATGAGGTATTTGCAAAAACGAGAGGATTGCGGAATGGGAATGTAGTCGAGGAGTACGAGAGATAAGATTGTTTAACTGTACTTGATGGATTGTACGACGAATGAAAAAAACGGTGATAGAAACCGGAATTGCTGGAATCGATAAGAGGACGGGGGAGGGTAAATTATAGAAGTTCCGTGCGGGTCGTTCGATCATTCTTGTTTTCTCTCTCCCTCTCGCTCTCTCGAAGTCGAAAGAAAAGCTCGCGAACTTTTTGCGTTGGGCCCCTCGTTTACGTGTGCCCGTCAGATCGTCAACGTGGCTGCGTGCCCGTGTGGGTGTGGGTGCGTGCGCGCGAGTGCGTTTATATGTGATTTCAGTAGAGGCCTATTGATCGAGCAGCGAACTTCACTAGTCCGCACACGCGCATAAGTCTTGCCCGTAAACAAGACAAATATCATCGCGCCAGTCCTGAAAATCTATCCACCCACCCTCTTTATTTTCTTTAAATGCCCAACGCGATTTCACCCCCGCGCCTTCGATCTTCCCCGGCAAGTTTCACTGCGCTGCAATTGCCCCTCGCCAACAACTGGCCGTGTCACTTGGCCGCAGTGGATATTCAAATGATTTTATAGCGAATGAACTTGCAACAAAACAATTGAACACAATTCCGCCACGACGGCTGAAACGATTTGACCGTCGAAAGCACTTGATATTCCTTGCAAATTTGCGCTACTCATACTTTTGGTAAATTATAGAAAGTTTAGAATGTTTTAGAGACGTACTTGCGTGAAACTTTAAAGTCTTCCAAACTGGGTAATTTAAACAGACTACGTGTTTCTACGAGCTACGTTTCAAGACGTTTGACGTTTGAAAATTATAAAGCCTCTTGTGGGAAAGGCAAATGAATTGTAGTGATCGAGGCAATGCTAGGTCGATGGTATTATATTCGCACTTAGAATCGCGAGGCTATGGTAAAAGGTGTGATTCTCATAAAGGTGGGGATCGCGGAAACTTGGATCTGCGCAATGCGTGTCGTCAGATGAACCACGTGGAGTATTCGCATGCAAAAGACGTCGGCGGATATCGGGCGGACTTTTAGTCTTCCCTGAATGGGCAATGGTGTAGTGTCGTTTTAGAAATTCCACGTCGACTGTCACTGTGATTTATCTATCTTTGTGTTGCTACCACGGTGCTGAAGTAATCGAAGCGTCGGTGGAATTTCTAATCCGTCACGGAAAATGTCCGCAGAATCGTGGAGATTGAACGCGAAGATATGCGTAGGAGAGATACACGAGGAGAGACCGTTGAAATCGGTGGATATATTCATAGCCCCTGTTTTATAACCCATAATGACGTTATTTCGTGCATCATACGGCCTTCAATATACGTCGCCAAGAAAATCTGTGATATGTATCTCGTGCAACACTTACCGTAGTCAGCAGCAGTCCAACCGTGTGAAAGAACCAAATATAGTCGCGATTGGCTGATTCTTTGTCGTTATCCATTTGTTAATTGTCATGATACAATGATGAATCGTTTTCATTGAATGAGGCACGGGCTCGCGGCTGATAACGGCGACGATAACGACGATAACATCACTTTATTCACTGTGCACTGAAATACCAGAGAGGAAAAGAAAAACAATGGGGAAACGATGTTTAAAAACGTTGCTTCGCCTGTTCTCGGGCCAACAGAAGTGAAACTGAAAGTTAGCAAAACGAAAGAAGAGTAACGGTAGCGAGGAGTTGCGTGAAACGACGACCGCCTACGGGTCTCTCTACTTACTATTGTTTTGACCATCGTGCCACGATGGCGGCCATACTTGATATGAGAAAGTATCCCCCACATTGTCCACGGCCATCTACTAATTCCCCCATACACCCCCGCGTTGATTCAACCCCCCATCCCCGCTTCCACCCCCCCCCCACACCCTCGCTTCTAGTCCCCCCAGTGAACTCACCCCTTACTCCTTGCCACCCTCTTTCAAAGTCAGGGACGACGTCTTGGTAGGGTCCGTTGGCTCCTTGCGCCGCCGTCCTTCCCGATTCCAGTTTTCCATTTCGCCGAACATCGAGACCGCACCAGATTAAAAATCCGACAAACTTTGATGCAGTTCCACGAATTCCGCGCTCCCGCGTTCCTTTCACAGAATTTATGTTGAAATTCGATTCGCGATTCTGACTCGGGTGTTTACCACTTGGCGGCAACGGATACAGGTCGGAGAGGTTTACAGCGGTTCACTGGTTCAGAGAAGCGAGGCTGTCGGTGCGAGTTTCCACGAAGGAGTATGAAATCGAGGGGTGTCTCGCCGAAGACAGCCGTCACTGGCAAAAGTCTTTCTTCGTTAAGGCACTTCCTCCTCTCTCAGACTTACGCACCTGCACACACGTGCGTTAAAAAAGGCGCCTCCGCCCACATGGCAACCAACACACGCGTCTCTAAGCTATCACCGTCTTCCTCGCGACTCAGCACGAGTAGTCTCTTACCCCAGTTCACAGTCTTTCCTATAGCCTCGAGTTAGGCCTGATGAGGGAGAAAGGTCTGAAAGGGAAGGGAGGTGAAAAGGAAGGAGGAGAGAAGAAGGCAAAGCGGAAAGAGAAAGTGAAGGAGAAGTGGGAAAGCGAACGGCGGGCAGTAGGGTTGCCGCGCGGGGTGGCATTTTTACTGGTCACTCGGAATTCGGTTCTCTCCCACCACGTGGAATCAGATGACTCTCCCTTCGTCCCCCGAACTTTCCATCTGCCTCGACCCCGTGTCACCCCACTTCAAGCTCTAACCCAGCGACTACCCTCGCGCAGCAAATTAGTTTAGCCTCACGGACAAGTCCGAACTGGTAGGAGCCACCTCTTAGGAGTTTCCTTCCAGTCTACGGGAAATGACGCGCAGAATCTTCGCGAGATACGCTCGCACCTACGCGGATCAGAAATATCTTTTTCGAAAAGTACTCGGGGGAGCATGTGCTGCGATGACGAGGCGAAGCTTCCTCCGCACTTTCCCTGTTATTCTCGCCCTTTGTGGACTGATTTCCTAAATGAAATCGCAACGAATACTTTTCCCGCAGGTAAACAGAAATCTCGTGGCTCTTTGTCCCGGTACTGAGAAATCAGTCCCCTCTATTAAAATGATTCTATAGAACTGAGATTGCGACGAGAAACATTGCCAGCTAGGCTTATCAAGGTTGAACGTTTATATATGTACGTGCATTTCCTTTCTGTTGCAATAAAATTGCTCGATCAGAGACCACTCGTCTTCCGGCCTGCTAAATGTCACTTTAATCGGAATTTAATCATACTGCGAGGCCCTTATGCCATATACATGTCTGTCGTTGTACAGTTGCTGCCCCGTGAAATGCTTACTTTCATTGTAGATCAAAAATCCACAGGACAGCCGAGATCGTGCATAATTTAAAGGATAAATTAGAGCGGCTGGCCAGAAACGTACGTCCAAGCGTACGCTGGGGCGTTACGGTTTGCGGTCGCGCACTTGTCACGCGATTCTGCGCGGTATTGATAATAATAATGAAGTCGGTTCGGGGCCGCACTGGCTGCTCCAAATTAATGATATTACGCGAGGAACTCTGCGAGACGTAGACCAATAATTTCGAATCGCATGATGCATTTCAATTGGCGGTTCGCGGGGTCTCTGTCTGCCGGTGCTTACTTTCCCATCCAACCTTGTTGTTCCGCTATTTAGGGTTGTTATAACGAACTGCAGCCACGATCTTGTTATGGTTACTACGACGAAAGAAGCTCGCATTCGTGCAAACTCTCTGCTAATTAATATTGTAAATGAAAACCGATCAAAACCTTGTTCGACAGACTCGGCAACGGAAAAACCTCTGCCAGCTACGCCTCTGAGGCAAGCGTGCGTTCGTGGGTCAGCTTCCCTTTAGCATTTTTTTCATCTCACCCTCTGGAATAATCGAATCACTGGAAAAAAGAGAAACGAAAAAAGTGGACGAGTGGCCGGGACGCAGGACCACGTGCCACATGGATGTCCATACATCCTGCAATTCAACAGTGGTCACTTTTTTTCAAAGTATGCACATATCACGTGAAAGCGAGCCGCCGCATTCGGCAGGAATAATATAGGTACCTACATAGAAAACTCTCGCATACATAGTGAATTAAATTCTTCTCTTCAGTTCATTCGGGCTTTCAATTGTTTTCGTAGAAAGTGGCGTGCTTCGATCTTTAATGCATTGTACATTTTATATTTGTTTCGCGCGGTACCTATCTTACGTTTGATCAGCAAATGTTCCGTGGTACATGATCAATAAGATTTGACGGGCAGCTGCCTTGAAAACGTGGAGCAGCGAACGCTGGACATGGAAAAAGCACGATAAAAAATTTGCTTTTCTTAGTACGGCTGTAATAAAAGGCAAACGTTCGGCATCGTGAAATATAATCACCAAAGTGTCCCGGATCAATTCGGCATTATTAGCTAGAGCCAAAAGAGGGTCGTCCATTACTGGACAGCTGGACAATAGTGGCCCTATATTCGATTTTCTTTCTTTCTCTGGATAATGTATAGATGCGTTATGCGACTAATTTTCTACGCAGAATATGTATTTTCCAGTTATATTTCACGAAATTCCATTATCATTGACTTTTAATATAAAAATGCTTTCATTCGCGCATTCATATGTACTTCATAATGAAGCAATAGTCAGTTGAATTTTTCTTATATCTCTTTAGTCGTGGAGCTATAATTTATTTATGTAGAATATACTATGAAAAACAGTTGTGCATTCTTATTATCTTGTTATTTGTTAGAAAAAGATAAATACGGGATAAATCCGTATTTCAACCCAAGTTTCTCGACCAAAAGCTGTAAAACTTTTTAAATAACGCCTTCGCGGGAAGGCTGCACAATATTACTTTAGTTAACAATAACAATTCCTTGCCTTAACTTTTAAGTACCTCTGACAGCAGATAGCACGATGCAGGGAAGGCCAGGGAAATAATACTACAAATGATGTGAACGATAGACCTAACATGTGATGTAGATTTTTGTCACACGATTTCTACAGCTCTAGACAGCTTCTGTACACCTCCAAGACCGACTGTGTGTAACCACACCGGTCCGCAAGGTGTTAACATATTCGTATCATATCCAAAACGTTATCTATTCCAAATAGAACACGTTCAAAACGTTTGTAGCTGTTCGAATGAAAATTAAAGAGAGCGAGATTTCCAGTATTTCGTCGACGCTTTTTTCGCATACCTAAATTGAAAAACCAAAGCTCCACTATAAATAGTCAGCGACATAAAAGACTGACAATGAATGAGACGAAATATCAAGCTTCATTTGTCTCGTAGTCTCTTTGAATTTTGAATGGCGACATGTGAGTGCAGCAGACAGGGTAGGGATAACGACGAGCTTATAACGAGTGAATACTCTACCACAGACAAGGTACAGGATAGATTTCGCACTTTATAGGAATTCGTGGCACACGAACATACCGACTTCGTGATAAATTAGCGGTTCTGACGTGCACTCTACATTTACAACCGGTGGCTCTGGGAACTAATTCAACCACAGACGAGGTACGGACACAGGTGAGGTATAGGATAGACGTATCACCTTATGGATGTTCGTGTCGCCGCCCAAACTGTGTTACCGACCCATTATTTGAGGACTGAATGTAGTGGCATCTGCTCATGGACAGCGTCCAACTCGGCAACTACTCTGAAATGTGTTGAAATGCTGAAAGGTGTGTGCGTGCTTGTATACGTGTGACTTGTTTGAAGGCAGGCTTTTCAACGACTCACGCGGATTTCTCTCCGAAAATCCATTTCGGGGATCAAGACACTATGGCGTTCAAAAATGGTATTTCTTAAAAAACCGTGTAAGCTACAAATTGCAAGATGACATTGTTTAGTAGTACTTTGAGTGTAGTAGAACGTTTTCTAAAAATCATTTTGTTTTTTATATAAATTTTTATGTTCAATAAATTTGTTTTGCGTTATGTAAACTGGAATAGAACAGCAAGGTTAAAAGGCGTATGTGTTCTTGTTTTGTTTGTGATCCTTCTTTCTCTGTCGTTGCACGGAACACGTTTGTAAAACGATCTTTAAATTGTTACTCTAACAGAATCATTTGTAAATCGCGGGTTTCAAATGATCTAAGTTTTACCCGTGTTGAATTCTAATTCCTACCACGCGTAGCGTTACAATCTTATTTTAGACTGGATCGATAACGTTTGGTGTGACATGAAATTGGTAAGGGGGCTCGCGAGCCTCCCGAGCGTGTGACATAAAATTACATTGCTCTGGTACGGAATAGACCTAACATCTTATGGACCTTAGCGACCTAACTTTCACTACCTTACCGATCTAGAAATTCAGGACTGATTGTAGGGTCCTCTATTCATGACCGTCGATCAGTTGAAGAACTATTCCCCGAAGTAGTATTGTAGGTAACGGGAAAGTGCGTGTGAGAACACATGTGATTTGTCTCTGGTGGGGTAAGGTATTCCTACTTAGTTACAGACGTACTGTATTTTTTAAACAAATTCGTAACTAACAAGTAGGTCATAGTGTGGATCCAAATCGATTCACGTTTCCACTTTTCTTAGCAATTTTCATCAAATTTAGTTTCAATTCTAACCGCCAGTAGGACTGCATTCGAATTCCACTCTGAATCGATAACATTGCGGCGACACGAAAATGGTAAGGGGGTTCCCGAGCCCCCGGAGCGTATGACACAAAATTAAGTACATTGGGTGATAGATCTATCCTATACTTTGTCGGTAGTTCGGTCTACTCGATGCCTCATCTGTGATTTTACTGCAATTCGATATTATTATCTTCGGGAAATGCAGTAAACTATCGATGCAGCAGAATTGGTTAACTATCGTCGGCTATGTAGAATGGAGCGCCAAATAACATCGAAAGAACAGTCTCAGTCTTTTACCATACTACAATATGATACCTCGTTCATTTGAATCTTTGTAACTAAGTTTGTTCATTATTAAGCTTACAAGATCAAATGTACAGATTAAAAATGGCTTTTGTACAAATTAAAAAAGATCTGTGCAATGCTGCATCCATAGTTTAGAGGACCTTGAACGTGTTATACACTTGTGAAAAGTTTCAAGCCATAAATGAATGTTTTAAACGTTCCGTATAGTGTGTCATTGAATTCAGTGTGTTTACTGAATTCACTTCTCCATCGTTTTCATTATTAGTTTAGTGAGCAACAAGCTCATAGAAATAAATTGATTTCTGTCGAAATGGAATTCGTGAAGAAGAATTACGCTATTATCTCAGTTATTTGCAAATGCAAAATAAGCTGAAATATCAAATTCACAATCGTCCGTGAATCCTTTCAAAATTTCTTTTCCAAAAGAGTGCAGGTCTCACATTTTAAACCCCATACTTCGTATATCGTTTAATATGGTCCAGTCTAATTTATGACGATCTCATTAAAGTCGGAGATCACAGGTAGTCTCGTGGCACGTGCAACTTCACGAATACATGGTCTCTACATCGCGACCTTAACGAAATGAATCTTGTATATTGAATTGATGGGTATGAGATGAGTAGATATTGAACTTGGTCCCACCACTACATGGCGCGGGCGTTGATGCCTTTTGTGACGAGAGTAGCAAGGACAAAAAAAAGGAAAACGCTCGAGCGTGCTTTCATGGACGCACTAAAATATTCATTGTCTGAAAATAGGCGTTTGTTAGAGTGTGTATAGTCGCTCTGTGGCTCAAGTGGCGAGAGGTATGAAATACAGCACGGCCGAGTAGGTGTGGAGGCGTTCTATTATATCTCAAGGCACGAATCCGCCCCGAGACTGGGGTTCACAACCCCGCAGAAATTCAATATCTTGTTACGTGGGCGCGTAATGGGCGTTCTTTCGATCGCTCGATGATGGCCGCGAGTTCAAAGTCGACAATGACGAGCCAGCCCCCATCCTCCCTGGGAAACGCACTGGAGGTCTTTTTTTCCAATTCGTTTTCACCCTTACAGCCACTTGTGCCGTTGACAATGAAGGGAAACTTTCTTTTTCAATGATAACGTCTCTGAATACTGTGCCCGTGCTCGTCTATTAGCGGAGGGACACCATGAAAATGTCATTCACGCGGTAATAACTAGAAGAGTCGGGGACGGGCTCTTTTAACTGTGTTCGCTCGAATGAAAGACATTGATCGCAATCGGATTCAGTATCTAGCCATCGTTCGCACGGCGAGTAAGGGCGGTGCAATAATATCGATGCTGCCGAATTAAGCTGCCACTGAATTAATTATTCTTCTGTCTGATAATCGATTTTCGTTACATTTGAGTGGAACCTCTTCCCTCGATGCACGAGCTACCCATCCACTGACGGCACCGCGATTTATTTCCGTGATTAAGTACCGTGCCGTAGTTGAAGCGTAGACGAAGACATTAACGAAGCGGATTAATTGTATTGTCACGTCTTTAAACTGCAACTAAACCGCGCCACACGAAGCAAATAAGTCCCCCGGTGGTGTTTGGGAATTTTCAAATGACGGGGCTGAAAAATTTGAAATTTTCATTGCACCGGAGTGTCTAGTGGGGTTCCGCGCTGGAATATAATCCCGGCTCTTCCGGCGGAGCTTACAAACGCCCGAGGGTGGCGCGAGGGTAAGGTTGACTAGGACCAAAAAGGGTTGGCCTCTAGTACGGCGTGGCGACAGAGCTTCCTCGCGATGAGGCACGTTATTTTCTCCGAAGAATATGGATTTCATGCATGAATAAAGAGAGGAGGAGCCGGTGCTCACCCTTCGTCCCAACAATCTCCCCTGCCCGTCTGTCCTCGGGACGACTAATTCAGGTGCAACGCGCCGCTAAAACCGCTACCGCCACGCGGGCGAACGGGCAACGATGACGCGGCGCACCTGCATCCGCGAATTTGCATGCGTGGGCCCGGGGAACCGCGTGTTTGCCAGTGTCGCATATTCGATGTATACCCTGTCCTCGATGCTGCTGTCGCAAAATTTTTTATTCCACTCCCGTGCACACATCTTAGAAAAATAGAGGGAGGCTTTCCAAAATCCTCCTTCGAGCTGCATAATATCCCCGCTCGTACAAGACTTGGCAGCTCGAAATGGCGCCAGGTATAACGCACTTCGCGCCCCGTTTCAATTTCCAGCGGTATAATAGTTTCTCTTCGGCGGAAGGCTGATAATCGAATTATTCGAAAATTGTTCCCCGGTGTCACGGTTAGGGAATAGTTAGGAGCCGAAACGTATGCCGTGTAATTACAATCGATGTCAATGAACCCACTCGCCAACGAGGTGGGAGCCGAAACGATCGCAAATTGTGGCGGGGCGATTTAAATTTATTAAAACAGTGATAACCACGTTCGTCCAATGGCTGCGCCCGGGTCCTTTGAAAAGCAGATACGCCGCCCGGCGTTTCGCAAAAACATTCCACTTTAACGAGGTTTTCTCCTCTGAATCGTAAATACCATCCGCCCGCACAGGCTTTCTTCGTTGTTCCGCGCCTCGCCCGGTATATAGGTAGGACCGCGGTGTGTGCCATTCGCTGTGTCATTCCGCGGGAATTTTTCGGTGGTACACCGCCGACGCCACCTGCGAAACTGAACCGGGCTCCGCTAGCTTGGTGCCGATTCAATTGATTTCCGATTCAGACGAGACTTCTTTTCTGCCATGGATAGACTATGGGATGCTCCGAGCGAGCGAGAGGCACACGGGCTAAGGAACGAAATGAGAGACACAGCCTGCGTGAGGGAGCGAGTGAGGGCGGGAGGGGTGACAGGAAGAGAGAGAGAAAGAAACAGAGGTACAGAGGGTAGGAAAGGGGTTCGGGTTGAATCTACCCAGCGCGGTGTGTACCTCTATTCAGAATCATGCGGCATGGCTCGTAAATGGAATAATCAGTGACACGAGGGAACATGGAATACGCTGTTGTCCCGGTTCCTCCGCCTCCCCCTCAGCGCCCGGTTTCCCTAACCTCCTCCTGCCGTTCCTCGTCGCTTCTTCCTCTTTCCAACGATGTCGTTCTGTCCGCCATCACCCCCTATGGAAGCCATCCCCCTTGGTAGTTGCGGTGATGAATAATCCTCAGATCCAACGGCGAGACGGCAAGTTGCCGAGGTTAACAAGTGAAAACGTCAACGGCGAGCGCGGCAAGAACCGGAGGCTCGAGTTACCGTCGCGCACTCGCCATTTTATTACGGCTCAACGGTGACGAAATTCAATTCTCCCTCGACGGCGGTGAATCCTCGGCCCTGCGCGTTGCATTCTTCGATCTGCAGACCGACGGAAGGTCGAAATGAATGAGCGCCGACCGCGGGGAGCGGGGCGTAGAGTAGGGTGGATTCTTAGAAACGCGACGAAAGTGCGAGCGCGCTCGCCGGATTCCATCCGCGGGGTTTGAGAATTCAATATTGTTTTATATTGGACTGCTCCCTTTCAACGGGGAAGAAAGTATTGCGAACTCGTTTCCAGGATATCTCCGAGTTGTTTATTTACCGTTCACTTCATTGTCACGATGAGGAGCGTGACGTTGACGCAATAACTTGTAAACTAAACAAGCGAAGCGACGAGAATGGATGCAAGCGACAGGGGAGGGCCGAAACTCCATAACTTCTGCCCTCCAGTCAGCCTGTATTCCCGTTAAAAATGAGAGGGCAATCAACGGGGCGTATAAATTGAGTATCATGGGGTGACGTTTCACGCGCGCAGCGTGATATCGACGCGAACTCTTTGTTAATTTCAATTTTAGACTATCTGCCTATAATTCGAAAGATTTGCCCGTGCCAGCTGTAATTTGTACGCGCGACTTCGTGCCACCTGTAATTTCAATATTCGACTTTGTGAAATCTCTAATTTATGGACTCCAAATAAATGATCTTCCAATTATTCGTTCGTGCTCGGTTTAGTGCATCCAAATCATTGATTCCGATTACGCTTTAAAACCGAGTTTCCATGGCATTCATTCGCAACGCGCGTCGAAACCGTGAGAAGAGTATCTCCGCCAAGAGTTTCAGCCTTCATCAGCCAGGGACGATCGATCTCTACAAAGTAGAAACGAAAAATTCTTCACGACTTGTCGACAGAGGGTACAACATGGGAAATGAAACGAAGCAGGAAGAAAAGAACGAGGCAGAAAGAGAGGGAAAGGGGAAAGAGTAAACGTTCGGGAGGGAGATGAAAAGAGAAAAATATAGAGTGGTAACGAAGGATGTGGGGGAAGAAGGAACGACCCCAAAGGAGGGGTTGAACCGATGGTACTTCCAGACGTAAATTGCAAATGTTCCGGAGAACCGGATAATCGGATAATCAGCCAGACTGTTCTGTCTCCGCTTGCCATTTCCAATATCTGCTATCCTCGAGACATCGACCTGCGGATCGACGACGGGTTATTGTCGAAATAAAAATACTCGCTGCGCTACGCATGCATTTTAAAGCTTTCTTTTTTTATTGTCTCGTCGCGAAGGATTCTCTTTTCGTTGAGGCTCACTCTACTTTTTATCTCGTAAATATACTATTATCCGTCTAGACACGCGATAACTTTCCCTATCGAGATTCACGACACGCAATCGGTTTAATCGAGAATGAAAATACCTATAATATTATCGTTTCGTTAACATATCGCTCCGAATTCCCGAACCGTCGCTTTCGCAATTCAGTTGAACGTACTCGAATGTACTGTAAGGTAATTATAACTCACTTGGGGAACAATAAATCACCTTTTTTCCTGCCCGCGTGTACAGTACCGCTAGTGAATAGGCATGTCTCCATAGTTCGCGATGTTCAATATCGTAGGCCGCAGACCGCATGCCGCAAACCGAGCACAGCAAGTCTGCACTAACTGCTTTTACGGCAAGACAACTTGATTGGTTACTCGTGGCTGTGCTTAAATTTAATCGTCTCTTTGCTACGCTCTTCATTGCCATCGGCAGAATCGCTGGTAAACTCTTCTCGACTGCTTTCGACTCGAGTCGCATTTCACATTAATTAATTTCGATCTCACACGAAATTCGTAATACTTCGCCAATTAAGCAGTAGAAACGGAATTCGATGGTTCGTTGGAATTATTTTTAAGCGTCCCACAATTTTGTAAGCACACCACCTCTTTCGCAGCACTTTCTGCCTATTGTCTCCGTTAAAGCCCATTGAAACGGACCAACCGAACCGCCGCGTGTAAATTACGCGGTGCGAACGCGTTCTATAAACGCGACGCGGCAAGGCGAAATCGAACGGCGCTGATAACTGCTATTAACGATAACAACTTCAGGCTGGACGAATCGTTTCGCCCGGCGAAACTGTCCGTAACTGTCAACTGCATAGTTCCAGATAAACTTCTGTCCGTCTGTCTCCACTCCGCGGCGCAAAGTTCTTCTCATATAAGCAGTTCACCGTCCCAGGGCGGGGGTGTTCTTCTTTGTCTACTTTTCATCAAAGAACCACGGGGACCGAATGAAACCCGTTCCAAGGAGCGATACGTGGTATTGCCTGTACCAGCACATTCAAACGTTCCATCTGTAAAAGTTCCTCGTAGGAAAGGTGCTGGCTTCGCCCGGCCGTCCTGTAACTTTGCAGCCTCCTTCTTCGATGTAGTCAATTTTTCTCGGAGAAATTTAAAACAATATTTCCAGAGAGAAAAGGAAGACGAATAAAAGGAGGGTGTTATAAATTCTGTTTTTTCGCGTCCTCGCGATCCTCAAGTGTTTCCTTTGCTTCTATAAAGAGATGCCGTGGATATGATTGGAGTAAGACGCCTCGACGAAGGAAATCCAGTGCGGGAGTATTAAAGGAACATCAAGCGGAGAATTTGGTACGCGGAGACGCCGAGGTCAGTTCGTGGTCATTTATGTTAACCAGCTAATGTTAAATGAGAAAATGGAGCGTGGATTGCTCGGGAACAGTGAAGTTAGAACGTCAGTGGCATGGAAGAAGCGTGCATAGAAGACGAACCAGAGTCCGTGATTAATCGAAGGCTGCAATTCGCAGGTAGCAGCATTCTCGGAGGAATATACAGATCCGCTGCATTCACCCCTTGTCAGAATATGCAAATAATTACCGTTCCTACATTTGTTATACCCGTCGTAAATTTACCAGGAGAACCGCTGTCTTTGGATTATGACAAGGGTTTGACTACGCGGCTCTCAAAGGGCGAGTCGTAACGTCCTGCGGCCGGAAGCACTCTTGAGGTCTTGTACAGCTGGTAACGGTGGCTATGCTAAGCAGCTCGGTGTTACGAGGCGGACGTGATCGATTATCGAAGCGGGCCTTTTAATTGAGTCTACGCACCGTATCCTGAGCCGAATCAAACCCTTTCTCCGTCCATCGGAGTCAAGGAAAGAGTTGAAGAGGTTGTCCGGACGAAGCAAAGAACGGATCGCGAGCCTTTAAGGCTACTCGATCGGATTAAGTGTAACCGTCGAGCTATGAATATTTAACGAGTGATCTGTGAAGGTAGATTTCAGAGAAGAACAATAACTTCCATCTGGTTACATTATTATTCGGTTTTAATAACCCGCGTTACGGCTTTATCCATTTAAATCCGAGCCAAGGGAGTAACTAGTTTATTTTCTTATATTCATGCGAGCGAGCTACACGGCAGCCGGCCCGGAAATTCCCGCGTGGCACGTAACCTATCATGATATCAAGTTTCTAATTACTAGATACTATCCTTGGCTACTGTTAATACTCGCGATTATACCGGTGTAATAATCGTTTAAAAGTGTTACAGGTCGCGCACGTAAAACTGTCGGTATTAATGGAGTCTAATGCAAGCCCTTAACGCGGAGCACTGAGAATCGCGTCCAGGAATTTAGGGGAACGAGTGTCATTGTAATTCGACGATAAGTAGTTTCATCATTGAATCGCCTACGCTATCAGGATAATGGGAGTAGTTACACATCCATATCGGTATCAATTCTATACTCGACAGACAACGGAACTAATGGACTTCGGATCATTTCGAGGCAGCAACGTTTGGTGGAGGTTGAAGCAGCACTAGGCCGCGCTCTGATAATTAATTGCCGTGCCAGCGATCGCATTTGCGGCTCTACTTACCTGAAAGTGTCATTAGTGCTGGCAGCAGTCTGAGAATTCCTGTTTGTCAACCGGATGTCTTGATGCCGTGCGGTGTAACGTTTCGTTATTATCGGGGAATAGAAGCTCGCGGCCCCGTCAACCGGTGAAAGAACAATTTCCATCGTTCGCGTTCCTCTTTCTCCTCTCCTTTACCCGTACGTTCGGCTCCTATTTTTCATATCTTTGTGCCCTCTTTCTCTTCTCCTTTCTTTGTCTCCGCGTAGCACAGGATGCCTACCCTAGTCCGGTTCACAAGCATCATTCCTCTCTCGCCGTCTCTCTTTCGGATACGGGAGACCAGCGGCGCTACCACCCTTTCGCGTTTCTTCTCTACGCTTTGCTGTCTCCGCCGCGCCACTTCGCTTCCCTTCCGTCTCCCCTTTCATTCGGTCTTGCTCGGACAATGAAAGAGCCCTCGCTCAGAGGTAAACGGCAAACGATAGGGAATTCCACGGCGATAATTGTTGGAGATTTCGCTTCTATCGCGGACTAGAAGTAGATCTGGATGCGGTTGAATTTTAATCACCGCCTCTTTGCAAGGACTTTTCCTCCTCCCCTCCCTGGATAGGCTTTGAAAGAATTGCCCCTTGCGTCGGCGGTCTTCGTCCGCCTTCTCGTTTCGATTACTCAACTTTGTTCTTCGCTCGATGAAACGTGCGCGTTTTTATGTCTTCCTTCCCTTTGAAATGTGAATCGCATTGTCTTAGCTATCTAGGGTCTCATTAATTATTATTTCGCGACGCGATTATCGCGTGTAGGTACCTAGTCACGAACCGTGCGCCCGGAAATATGTATACATCCTCTAATCGGGGGTTGGGAAATTGTAATTGCAATGACAGAAACTCCTACGCGAGCCGTTAGGCAACCGCTGTATGCAGTTCCGCATTAATTATCCGGGATTTCGGTTCCGCGCCACTCGAAATTAATTTGTACGCGAATTCATTTGAATTTTACGTTAACCAAATATGCAATATTCCGTTGGATAGTAAAACATGATATTCGAGGATACATGGCAAGTGAAGCCGTTCGCAATATTAACACACGCATTCGTCATGGAATTTCCAACTTTTCCACCATCCACTTGGTTAAAACCTATCGATGCTGCAGTTACAAATATACCAAACTGTTTGTACGTACCTGCAATTAATCGACAGTGATCGATAACAAGCAATCACGCGCATGATTGGAATCCTCCCTAATTTTGTCAGCCCGAATTGGTTCGATATTGTGCGGAGAAAATAGGGACGGAGTGTCATCGTGTATCTCGCTTGCGTCCGGGAAACCAATATAATGACGTAGGTATGTACCTCGCGTACGGTCGCGTTATAAGTGCAAAGCTTTGTACACTGCACGAGGTATTAAAAATTCCCTGTCTGCTTTGCATTCACGCGTGCCACCCGCGCCGCTTCGCGCTTTTAATGTTTCGAGTTGTATTAATCGCCACCATTTCGCGCCTTCGTGCGAGGCGTACAAAAGCGGCGGCGAAATTTCGCGCACGTATCGCAGTCAATATTCGGTAATAATTCATAGCGGCTGGCATTAGGGTGTATGGGTTTATGAATCGGTTTATGGGGGGGGAGTTCGAGGAACTGAAGGATCAGTACGGTTGTTTACGCGCTCGGGTGTCACCGAATTTCAAATCGGGTTGTTTCACGCACCCCTCCCCCGAAGAACTTCCCCCATCGTGCAGGTCAATAAACCCGGCACAAAAGGCACCGCGGCTTAATGCGTCAACGTTGCGCGAACATTGGGGCTTGAGGAACAACGGCAACACGCTTTGTGTGTCACGCCTGTGTACTCGTATCTGAAAAGTTCCCGCGTGTACCTCTAACACACTCGAATACTAAATGAGTCGGGTCATCGAGTCGCACAATATGGCCTCCATTGCCCAGTAATTATTAAGAAAAGTTTCACCCCTAGGTAGGTGCGAGGGTCGCCTGGACGAGGTGCGGAACTGTAAAGGGGTCGCTGGTGTGCTGGAGAGTGCACAAGGGTGAAATTTCGCGCGTGCACGCTTTCATATATACCTTCACGCCCGCCAGATGCCGAAGGTCGACTGAAATTAACATTCGTTACACGACTGCGCTGGCGGAAACGCTATCCGTAATGTGCCGTGCAAAAGTTTCTTCGCTCACGCGTGTCGCCTGCCGCAGAAAGTAGAACGGAGTCTGGCAACGCATTCCTCCCCGAAAGGACACTCGCGAGAACGTATTTTGTATAACAACGAGGTTAATAAAATTCTTTTCAGTCTAAAGTCTCCGTAACCTTTCCTTCAGGAAGGTTGTTAAATCCGAGGAAGGAGGATTTGGGACAGTTCACGTTAGATGCCTGCCGCAGTCGACTTTATCATGACAAAGCTACGATTCCGAGCAATAACTGCGCTCGAAATAATGATGAAGCCCGGGTTGTTGATGTATTCGGACATTTGTTACTATGAACTCTCCGTTCCTCCTTGAAACAATCTTGCTAAGGGAGAGTTTCCAACCCTTCGATTTTTATTTTTTCAAAACCACGCTGCACTTGACTACCCGGCCGATAATTATCGGCCAGTTCGCCTTTCGTTTCACCCCTTGACATCCTTTTCTGGGTGAAGCGATGGCGCGAGGTTCGAGTCAGGACAAAACAGGTCTGTACGTGGTCGGGGCGCAAGCGAAACGCGCGGCGGGATAGAGAGAGGAGGCGAGCTACGCTGGAGGTTGAGGTTGAGGTAGAACGAGGGGGTGGGCGCAGTACGGGGGCGGAATTTCGCGCGTGCTCCGCTTCATCCCCCTCGGTTGCCGCCACCGTTGCCGCCGCCGCCGCCGCTGCTGCTGCTGCTGCTGCTGCTGCCGCTGCTGCTGGATGCTGAGGGTAGCTGGACCGCGCGCGTGAGGTGTCAGTTCTGCGCGCGACCTCTCCCCCGAAGGTGTCAACCTACTCGCGACCTACTCCAAGGTGTTTCCCCAAGTCTCGTGCAACCGACGCCGCCGTTCTCGCGTGTTTTATTCCCCTCTTTCTCACTCTCATTCGCCCTCGTCCGTTGTTTCCAACGAACGCGGAGGGACCGTCCAGTGACACGCTCAACTTTTCTTCGCGCGAGGAAAAACCGCAAGTCCATCCGTTCATCTGGCACGTGACACGCTCCACCAGCACTATCATGTTCGCCGGGATGTCCACAGGCAACAATGTACGTGAACACGTTTCTATTGCGATCACGCGCATTATTCCGCTGCTCCCTTGCTTCCACCACCCTGGTTTTCTCTCTCCTCAATGAAGACAGGCGAGCGGATTTGGGAACGCATTCTCTTTTCTTTCGTTATTCTCGTTGCTTCCGTTCCTGGACGTCGGATTATTTTGCCCGGACCAGAGAGAACGATCATGACGCAAACGCTGGCTAATGACGCGCGAGACGAAACGCAGAATTCGGGCGGTCGGGATTTCGCTCGTTTATCCTGGTTCCACCTCGTGGAGTTTCGTGCATGAAGCGCGCGTTATCGACGCTACGTAAACGCTGCTGATAACCAAGTCGCGGATCTGTGTGCACGCGGCATGGCTCTGATACGCTCGACAAAAACCAAATCGCTGCTATCGAGATTCCTTGATGATACACATATTTGCATATTCGACGGTGATCGATGAGCGAGATAGTGACCATTCAATTCCGCAAACTTCTTTATGCTCTTTGCGTGGATTCCACGACCCCATACCCTTCCCCGGTTCCACCCGTTAAATTTCAGCAGCGAAGTATTACGTAGTTTTCATTCGCTCGCCTACCGTATTGACGATGCATCATTGTCACATTCCATTTCCTTTCGGCGGAACAGTGAAATTCCCGGAAAGAATGGGGGATTCTCGTAGGCAGATATGAAAGGTATATATCGTCGGAGCTAGTTCCTCAGGTGGCGATAATTCATCAGAGTCGAGTAACCCGGCTCCTTGGATGATTAATTAACGCCAGAGTCAGTAGCCCCGCACGTTAGAGCGGCCAGTTTTTCCTTTAATAGCCAGGATAGTTTTCCTGTTGACTTTTTTTGTTGCTCCCTACGAACTTTTCCTCCTGCCGCGTCTCGCTATACCGTTTTTGTTTACTACCGCGCGTAGTTTCGCACGTCTTAAACTTCTTCGATACCTGCTCCTCGCTTCGCCAGCATTTGCTCGAGGAAAACTTAATTTCCGCTGAAAATAATCAAATAAGAATTACCTACTGCTCCTTCCTCGATGAAATGGCTTCGCCGTAGTGCACGATTAGAAAAGGAAAATACGTGAGAGCGCGAGGCGACAAAAGTTCGCAGCTTTCCTCGCGAATGACTCTTGAAAATCGAATTCCATAGTGTTTCGTTTCAGTCGTTTTAACGGGGAACTTGGCCCCGATAAATCCCGAGTCGGCGAAGTTTAGGAACGACAGTTCGTAAAATGGCCCGCGGATAATGATCGAGGTGCCGTGACGTGATGGTGCACGATGAATTTCGTCGCTGTACATGCGCTCGCACTATGCTTTTCGATAATCTGTACCGATTGTTTGCTCGCGTTCTGCAAGCCCGCAATTATGCAAACGAACGTAAGGGCTCCGCGGGCATTACCATGCGGTATTGGATGGTGGTTGTTCGCGTGTAAAATTCATGATTCGCGTAACGATACGACACTGCCCAGGGAGAGGACCGGCGGCTGGTGCATATTTCGGTGTAACTTCTCGCTTAAAAGCGTGCTGGTTTTAACGCGTTTAAAACAATAACCGCGGAACTTGCAAAGCCCAGGCTAGTGAGTTTTCACTATACTTCGATATAATGGTGTCCGGAGGGAGGCTGCCGATAATGTTACTTAAATTAGTCTTCCCCTTGACTAGCGTTTTCCTTTCGAGATAATTCCGCGTCATGCTCCACGGACAGTCGTCCGCTAAATGTCCTTAATTGAAAACGTGTAAATCCTGGAACGGCGCACAGGGCAGCTAATCCTGTCCCGGCTGATCCTCGCAGACAAGCGTGGCCAATTTTCATTTAATCGGGCCGTCGCGGCCGTGCCCCGATGCTAAATGTAGTTAAAGTGAAAATCACCCGTGAAAGAAGGGGAAGAAAGCGGGCGAAACAAGTGGCGCGAAAATGGAATTTCTTTTTCTTATCGCCTGACTTCTAAAGAGCTAGTGGAGCGGGGACTTCGACTTGCGCGGCAGTCCTCTCCTTAGTTTCGAATGTTTTTTCGACTATCATATTTATTTCCATTGAATTCTGTCGAGATGGTTTCGCGAAAGGTACAGAACGTTCAGACCACAATGCTCCCTCGCGATAAAAGCGTAGCGTCCAGTCTGTTCTGCTCCCATTAATATCTCGCTGGCCTGATCCGTTGCTTCTGTATCTTGTTTAAAAATTCCTCGCCTGACAATCATGGGCATGCAATTACAAGGGACGGTGGTTTAATTAATCCACCGACTGCAATATCGAGGAGTCGCGACGCTCCCGATGGATATATTAATTCTTTTCGTGTCGCTTGACGCTGTTTGACGATGTACATCGTTTGATGGCGGCAATAAAACAAGGAGCACACGCGAATGACGCAAATAAAAACTTTCCATAGGGGGACGATGAATGTTACATTCGAGAGGCGAAACTTTCTTAAAGTATCGTGCGTCGGGTGAATCGCTGGTAAAATGTAGGTCGAGCGAAATTACACGTCACTTCTTATTACTCGCGTTGAATGAGCCCGGTCTACGTAAGGGTTTATACATGCGCGGGGTGCGACTGAATCGTCGATACCACCGAGGCGAAGATCGAAATAAGTTTCGATCCTTCTTGAACAGTTGAACCTACCACCTTCCTCTCTTTCTTCTCCGCTGCAACGTTTCTTGAAACATCCGTGACAAGCAGCATTAAACGCAATATGTATTCTCCCCTTCGCGCGACGCGTGTAGGTACATACTCTGAAATTGTTTGCTATATCGAATTTATATGTTACGAATACTCCCCGATTCCGTGGCACGCGCCAACGTTCGACGAATCGCGACATGTTTATCTACACAGCATCTCATCATGCAAATATTCCATGCACATTAATGGGATTATTTATCACGTGCCAATATTATCACGGCAGAACGTAATTGTGCTGATTACCTAGTTTGTATTTTAATGTTTATACAACGGCGTATTAACGAGTTATCGTAGCTTCAGCAAGGGTCGCCGAGCGGCGGGCACAATTGCCGGCGATACTTTTAACAGCGAAACCAGAGCTTTCCGCGGAACGTTTTATATTCTGATAACTGTTAGCAGGCTCCCTGCTCTCGCCGCGGCCGCTGTAATTTAAAGCGGGATATCTAAAGTAGCATCGCGACTCGCGTGGCTATGATTAAAGCGATATCCGTTGATTGCCAGTCCGGCGAAGTAGCATTGTCCGATTCCGTCGGAGCTTCCGAAGCAACGGGCCCGACGGGGGCTTAAATCTAGCTGGCTGTCACCCTAATCCCACTATCTACGTCATGAACTCTTATCTCGCCGGTTAAGCGCGTGCAAGTTGCACGAAGCAGCACGAAGTCGTAAAGTAAACATACAAAGGGGGCGAAGGGGGTAGGGGGGTGGGGGAAGGGCGAGTGTGTCTGGTCGCAGTAAATCGGCGCTAGCTCGAAACTCTCGGCGCCGTTTTGTTAACTCGGCGAAACTATTTCTACTGACGCGCGCCACCCAGCACCGGACCGTGGGGGGGGGGGGGGGGTTTGAAAAGTGGGGATCCTCCGTGAGGGGTTGGTGGCGGTTCGAAGAGTTAAAGGACATTACATAGTACGTTCAACAAAAGTTTCCCGTGCGGCATGCAGAGTGGACACTGCTCAATTCCTGCTTGGTCCTTGAAATTTACATCCGTCTCGTACGAATATATACAGCTATTTTCCTTTTCGCCCCCCCCCCCCCCCGGCGCCCCTGCCTCGTCACTTCCTCTCGGTGCGCACGTATTTCCCAGCCTTGGAGAATAGCAGGTGAGTTTGCTCGGGCCAACTTATGCCATTTGCTCCCTCTGCAGCTCTCTCTTCCAGTTCCGAGTACACTCGTTCTTTAGTCTGGAAAGTTGCTGGCCCATCTCGAAAGTAAGCTTGCAAAACAACCGCCGGTGTATCCTGCACACGCGTGCGTAATCGCCAGCCGGTTTACTCTCCTCTTTCCCCCACGGAAAGCCAACGGAAGTTGGGACGTTGTTGCGCCCCGTGGCATCTTCACGTCGATGTGGAATATCGACGAATAAATAATCTACCCATCTTCCGGCCTCGCTTTTATTTTCGTAGTTTCCTTCATTTTTCGGTTAGGTCGGCGCGCTCGTTATCGCGACGCGTATTTAATTAAAAGCGGCCGTACTTCGATTGCGTGCAACGGAGCGGCGCGCCGGCTCGACTAACTCCTCCGCTGCAATTTGCATTCCGCAAAGAACAAAAATAACCTGCTCGCCCGCCGACCGTGCAGCGCCGGCTAATTTGAATAAGGAATTTCATTAGAAAGATGGATATCGCTGAAATTAGTAAATATTTCTGCTCTTCGGCCGTGGGTAGATGGACGGTGATGTGTTCGTGCGCTCGGGTGGAGGGGAATCCAATTTTTCAGGCGTCGCGTTATGCTCGCGAGCTACGAAACTGGCCAATCGCGATGAACGCGGGGAGAGGGGACGTTGTTCGAGGATCAAGGCGGAAGATAGGACGGCAGCAGCGATGTCAGGAATAGTTCTGAAAATCGCGATGAAATTTCGTCTTATCTGAGAAGCTGCAGCGAGCAAGAGGGCCGCGGAAGAGAGCGCCAGTGAAACATGAGTCCGCATTCCTCCGTACCCTCGGCATAACCTTCGTTCTACGCAGAATTAACGAAGTTATTCGAGGAGATACGGTAAAAGTTCGCAATGGTCTGGACTGGGAGCCTGACTTTTGTAATTCGCGTGATCATCGAAACGCCTTGGAACGCCAGAAACTCAGATAGCGGTTCATACTTTAGAACTGCCGGAGATTTTTAAGAGAAAGTACCATTCTTATTTCACCGCTGATAGTACTCATAATTGATTCCAAATGTCGATTGGTTGGAAGCTTCTCTAATAGGGGATTACCTAGAAAGTGGCAGCAGTAATGAGATTCAAAACTGTTCATTACCATCGCTTTGCCCCGCTCACGCTACTCCGCCTGGACATTTGCGCGAGGTTATGAGACCGGAATCCGTTCCGCAGCATTAAAGCAGTGTTTAGTTACATAATAGACGCGCGTTTCCTTGAAAATCACACGTAACATTATCGCAACGTGTTTCGAGCGGCGTGTCAGGAGTGCCGGGCTGGCTGCAGCCAGCTCTCTGAACATTATAATTAAGCTAGCAAACTCATTTACGGATTCAACGAACTGCGCGGGACAAAGTAGTTGTGAATTAATGTATTAGGCGGGGATGAAATACAGGCAGCCGTCGCGTCGCGGAGTTTAGTGACAGAAGGAGGGCACGACGCTTTTCTAATTATCACTTAACCTTCCAATAAGACGCCGCCTAATTACAATCTGCGTGTATGCAGGCCCCGAAAGTTTTGCACGATGCTCCTTCCGCCGCGATATTACACCCTCCTAGGATCGATACTCGGTGAAACAATATCGGAACGCCATGAGAACGTACGAAATTTCCATCACCGTGCAGTACAACATGTGCGCGATACGGTCGCAATTAAACCGCTATAGGGGCAAGGGGCCTGGTTTGCGTGGCGTCGGCGTCTCGCAGCACGGGCGTCCTTAGAGCGACGACGACATACCCGTGCACGTAATACAGCATACCGTGGCATAACGCAGCATAATAAAGCTGGGGGTAGACAGAGACGGCGACCTGGGGTCTGGCCCCTGGAGTACGCAACCGGCGGAGCTATTGCACTATCGGCTTCCTGATTCTAGCGCGGTCATGACGGAGCACGGCTCCGCTATACCGTATTCTATCCGTTAAGCTGTACGCTTTCCTCAGGCGCGGCCCCTCATTATCTCAACACAATGAATGCTCCCGCCCGCCCGGTATTGGCATTCGCGCGAATTCCAATAGAATTTAATTGGAGAAGATCGAGCAGGTATATGTGACGCACACCTGCTCTCGCTTGTTCACAGCTCCAGCGAGAAACGAGCGACGGGCCGATCTGATTGTTCCCCTCTCTGCCTCAACCCCCCACCCCGCGATCCGTTTTCCCCTTTTCCGCTGTTGAATATCGTCAATAGTTTAAGCCTAGCGCAGCCTTTGACATCCACTCTTCTTCCTCCCGTTTCTGCACGTTGTTACCATCCCGCGGAGGGCGATCCAATCCCCATTCATTATTTCATTCACGTCTCGTGTTTGCAGCACATGTTGTACATTTATCAAGTTGGCCTTCTCAGCGCGAGTTCGCTTTAGGCGAGAACCGATGCTCGTTAGAGCTATTAGCTTTGACTCTTCTCTACCCTGCGTCTGCTTTTACCTGTCTATTTGTAATCTGAGGCTTACGAAACCCATGGGAAGGAACGTTCATCGAACCGCTCGTTCTACCCGATACTACTCCTGCGCTATTCTTCCCCTTCGTTGCTCTACGCACTACCTACTTAGCCTTTAGAGCCAGGAGGGAATCGACTCTGCCGGGCTGGGCCGATTGAAACTGGCTTATGGAGCACAGGGGAGCAAGCGGCGTTCCGTGAGAGGCGAAATGCGGGTCAAGCAGTAGTACATTGTCTTCCTTTCGCTACACCTCCGGGAGATACAACGTTTACGGGGACAATACCGGTTTTCTCGATGGAGGATGGCTATTGTTCCACGGTATGGTTTCCAATGGGACGTGTCTCCCAAGCCGGGAACGTTTCACGCGTTTGGAGAGAAGCCACGTAACTGGCTTTTCGACTCGAGGAGGGCTGTAAATCGTTCGTTTAAGGCGATTTTTCCCCCCCTCCCTTCCCCTCGCGGCAGTTGACTCTGCTGCGAGCGTCCGATGTAATTGAGGGAACTGCCGGCGACAGCGGCGAGGAAACAGCTTCCAAATAAATACGGACGACTACACGGAAATGATGTTTAGAAGTTCGTTCGTTGATGAAACTATCCCGGCGCTCCTTCGCTGACGGAGTCTCGGTGTCGCGGAGTATTATTAGCCGGAGGTGGATTTCGGTGGACATTCCGGAAACGTCCGAAACAACAACGACTTAATGCGCGTTGCGTCGCGCCACCCATTTGCAATTGAAATAGAAACGAACCAATCCGCGATCCCCGCCGCCCCGCTACGCCGCGTGTCCTTTCGACGGAGAAATAAAATAATGGAAACGAATCGGTCGGGCTTTGTTGAATTTGCCTTTGCGGCCGATAGAACAACGGCTGAACAATGGCGCGCCGACAGATTTTTCGAAAGCTTCCCGCTCCGTATTTGCATTCTTCCGGATTACAGACCGGCGTTTTACATTAATTGCATAGTGGCGCGGCTCACAATCAGTTTCTGGAATTTAATTTGTTTTCAATTTGCCCAGGACGGTCTCATGGCAAATAAAGGTCCGATAGAAACGAGTAACGCATGCCCGTCTCGTGTTTAATTCGAGAGCAAAGCACGCCGTGCTGCCGTGTAATCGTGAGCCGCACGGTATCGCGTGGGCATGCGGTTGAAAGTGTCCATTCCGTAAAATGTATCGGGAGGCGGTATGGTTTTGGCCGGTGCCAAGGATCGATATATCGGAATGGATATAACACGGCCCATAATTCACTCCCCGGTTATAACGTAATCCTTTAATTCATGCCAATATAAATTAGAATGTACCCGGCCATGTCCTGGCCAATCCGCCTTTTCTGAAAATTTCGCCGAGCGTCGAGCAACCCTCCGTGCTCGATATTCTCCTCCAGTCTCGAATTATGATTGGTCGGCTCTTGGGGTCGAGCGAGGAGCTTGTAGTACATTGGCTCAAACGAAGATGAATCGCCGTGTAATTGGCTGGGCGCAAGTGCGCTGCAACGTTTAATAAATTCATCGCCTCTCGATGATGACGGTAGCGCGAGGCGTCAAACGTCAAGATAGGAGTCGCGTGAACTTTCTGCTGGCATCGCGTGATTAACATGTGAAAAGGTGACGAGGTTATTGATTCAATCGCCTCTGCTGTGCATTTATCATCGGTCGTCGACGCGAAAGGCGATTACATGTTCTCAAAGAGGATGAGATTCCCCGAGCGCTTGAATCTCACTCGTATATAACTTCTAAGCCTTTTAAGGGGATTCTTCATTCTCCTCGCGGAGTTGGACTGTGCACGCCAGCATATCTGGTATGACAGTAAAACGTCTGCGGCGTGTGCTCAGCGCCAATTATAGCGCAATTATCAAATTGCGAATTATAAATCGGCCGCGACTGGTTCACGCTTCCTTTTGCCCCACATGAACACCGGCTGAAATCGTTTAACTCGTTGGATAATAAATTCCTCTCCCCGCGAAACGCTGCAGCCGAAAGGATTTTCGAAATGTGATTTATTGTGTACGTGAACGCCTAACAAAAAGAGCGGTAAATAACTCATTTCGTTTTTGACGTTCCATTCTTCGGCGCGAGCGCGCGTATCGACGCGAACCTTTCATGCAATATTCAAACGCGGCGTCGAAACACGATTTATCTTCCCGACAAACAACGGAAAACAATTTTCTCCCGGCGTACGTAAGACGGGCCCCCGCGGAACGAAAGCGACTCGGCTGGTTATCGATTTAAACGTTTTACTACCTTCATAATCCGTCGCGGGCCCGGAGAGAAAGGGAGAGACGGGAGCCAGATCCAAAAGTGGATGATCCTCTTCGCGTGCATAAACCACCTTAATGCACCTGCCGTGACAGTGCATCATCGCTCTCTGCAAATGACGCCCCCGTACATTCATTCCCTTTCATCTGCGTTTTGTCCATTGTGCCGGGGCAACAAAAGCTCGGTAACGATTTAATAGAAAGGAGTCACGCGCCTTTTTCCGCAGCCCCTTTCTTGCCGCTAGGAGCCTCGATTCACCCTGCTTTTCGAAAGTCCATAGATTCTCCTTTAACGCGATGATCCGGTAGCTACAGAATGAAATGAGCTTCCATTCTGACGAAAATTTTCACGGTCGTGGAATTTGAATAACCATTCCCCGCTCTGCCCTATTATTCGCCGTTATTAATCCATATGTAAGCTAAAACTCGAAAGGGGCTCGGGGCGGCAAAGCGCGCAGCTTTTGACACGTAATACCCTTGAAATCGAATATTTCGTTCGGTTCTAATTACACTGCGAGAGTGGAATGTGCAAAACCAATACTCAATCACTGTGATAGAGTGAGATTTATCTTGAAATTATCGTCTCCCTATACTATAAAGCTACGCCCATCTACCCCCATCTACGCCCGCCTTCTTTGCTCTCAGAACTGTTCCACGTGAAATCATATTCTTCTCCTAAAAAGAAAATCCCGCTGCGATCGTCGCATCGAAACGCCGCGAGATCTATAATCGAAGACCGTCGGGTGCAGCCGAGCTCTGTGGCGTTTTAATAAACCATCCAAATTGATTATCGAACATAACGCTACCCCCGGAATATAGTATGTACCGCGGTTTCAATGAAACCAGCATTTGAGTCGGGTTAAAAGACCTCATACCTCTTCGCGTACATAAACCGCCTTAATGCACCCTTGGTAGCAGGCCATTACACCACGCACGCCCCCGCACCCCCGGTGCACACCCTCTCGTCTTCTCGCTGACTCCCGCTCGGCGTTCACACATTCATGGGGGCGCGCACACATTTGCGGGGCCATTGATACGGACATGGACGTACACGGATGCGAGGCACACTCTCCGTGCCCCACCATTCAGCATCCCCCTTAACGCATATTTACGCTGTATCGACCGGCTAGTGGGCGAAATTTACACTACCAGCGGCGATACATTATTTCCGCGAACATTAGCGCCGCCGACGTTATTGCATTCTAGCTGTCCGCCGGGGATTGCACGCGACTTCCGCGACAATGGATCCTCGCGTTCCTGAAACGGGGAAAAAAATCCTCCGATCATTGGCGGTATTCAAGCCCACCCCGATGGCTCCCTTCTTTCCCCGCTAAAAAGTTTCGCGGGGATTTTTCTCGTTAACTCCGCCGGGAGTCGCAGACACTCGCCATGTAGCTGCGTCACTAGGTATTCAGAAATTACGCCTATTCAATCGAATTTTCCGCTATCTTGAGCACGCCCGAACGGTGCTTTGAAGTTTCACTCAAATTGATTTCGAGCGCGAACGATCGCCCGCAGGTCGTCTGCCGGGTATTAACTGAACGCAGGGCGCTCCACCCGTCTACGTGTTTCTTCCTTATCGATATACTTTTATTCGTTCACTATTTTCCACGCAAAACGGCGCACCTTTTTTTCCTCCTCTCCTCAGTTGTTCATCCGCGAATTCAGCGCCAGATTGCGCCTCGGCGTACCTGCGCTTTTCGGGCACCAAGTGGTCTATTCTCATGCACATATTCCCCGGCATGCATGTCCCGCAATGCGACCACTTACAGCCATCGAATAATCCCAGCTGGTTTGAAAAGTTTAGTCGTCGACCGTTGCTAGCTTAAACCTTCCACAATGCCGGCAAAGCTTTTGTCCGCCTCTATTCTTTCCTCGAGGTTTCCAGCGTCCGCGGCGACGAAGTCTATTCTGCTCAATAAATATCTTCAATAATATTTGTATTTGTTCATTAAATCGCAAGTTGATAAACTCTCACGATAAAGGGCACTGCCGAAGCGACTGGCTTGTCAGCCATTTAGACAGGGCTTCATTTCCGGACCCTGGGTCCTCGCTATAAACGCATCTCAAAGTTTCGTTCGCTTTTATGTTTTCCTTTATTACGCGCACCGTACCTATCCTTCCCGTACGCTTTGCTCACGAGGATGCTAATAACAGCATGCAGCTGCAAGGTGAATCCGTAGCTGGCGAACCTAACTAACCCGCCTTAACTTAATTACTGTTTCTTCGAAAATTCCGCTCGCGAATTGTCGACAGGGACTGGATGCAATTAATACCCGACCATTTTCATCGCGAAACTTGCAACCCGGGGTTTCTCGTTCCGCGTGTCTGGCGCTATCGTTCCTTTCCTTGTTGTTGCAAACTGTAAATCCTCCGTCTCGCGTCGCATAGCAATCGAATTTTTCACCCGATTACGTTCACGTGCGCAGGTTGCGAAGGGATTTGAAGTTTTAACTTGGAAACTAGCGCGTGCACGCGCGAACGAGCCGCAGCGGTTCGCGATAAATATTTCCTCGCGACGCGAGTCGAGACGGGTTAATATTCCTTCAGCCACCTTATTATGCCCGAGACATTGTTACCGGGACGTAGCTACTTGGCAAACTCGAGCAATGAATTTAGTGGATGAATACTTACTTTCGCGTTTACCGCACCTCGAGGAGGGAGCTGCCGTTGGAAAAATGATATTGTAGCATCTGACGGTCGAATTCTTTTAAAGCTTCGCCTGGCTATATCGATCGAAACGGAGCTCCCGCGAAAATTTCCGCACGCCTATGGAATTCTTTATGTACTTCCAGCTTTTATTTCCACTCGGAGAGACGGCAGTTGCGCTGAAAGAAAGGGCGAGCTCGGCCACGACTTTTTCTAATATTACAGTGGATAGGACGCGGCCTAGATGCTCCGAGGAAATTTTATTATTTAAACGAGCGCTGTTTGAAAAATGATATTTCATGCTCAGGGAAAACTTGCGAACGTTATATTCTGTGGAGTTAAAAACCTCTACGAACATCACACACGAGTAATATAATAATTTCCGCGAAGTTACGAGATTCCCTTTCTCCTCGTACCGATTTATGTATCGCTGAATTTCCTGCAAATATAAAAATTTAATTAAGTCCTCGGTCGGTAGAATGTAACAGAGTTCCCCTGTCATATTAACGACCACTTTCCGTCATTTTTCCAACGAGCTCGCCCATTAAAATGCAAAGCAGTCGACAGTTAGATTAGGAAAAATGGAAAGTTCCTTCGGCAAAACATTTTTCGCGAAATTTCCCGCACGTCGGAAAACAATTACGCGGAAAATCCGCGCGGGTGTAGCGACACGATAGAGCTCTCTGTGAAATTTTATATTCTTTCAAGGCGAAGCGAGCAAAAATATTCCTCCTCCAACTGGTCTGTCGAAAAACGCATAGGGAGAGGAGGAAAAGCGGGGAAATAATTTTGTCCGCGCGCGCGAGTTTCGGAAATTTAAACGCCACCCGTCCAAGTAGAACCGTCGGATTTACGGTTTGTACAGGCGCGTCGATAAAAACCGCAATGCCTCCCGATACAACGCCCGCCGTCCGCAATTTTCGCGAAATTTTCCGGGGAATTTCGCCCCCGGTGCGCGCGCGCGCGCGCGCGCAGGCATCCTTTTCTCTATCAACCTCGAGCTTATATTTTCGTTCTATGCTCGGGCCTGACTGCTCGCTGCGAAGAAATCCCCGAGGGTACAGTGACGTTTCCGTATTTCCAGGATAGCCTGACAACGGGGCGATAAAGTGAAACGGTGCGGATTCCTCGTGAACGGCCAGGTCTGCCGGGTTACTGCCACCGCCATTCGGTCAGTGATCTCGCTCGTTGTAAAAATATATTTATCCCCTGCCCGTAAACTAGAAATTTCTCCGCGCAAATATACAACGTAACGTGTATGCACTTACCTCGCCATATGTATTCCTCGCCGCGTGCATTCCTCGCGTAAACTCGAAACTGTCGTGTAGAGGCTGATTTATATTGAACGATCGATGCAACACTCGTTTCCATAGCTTCCATAGAAAGTGACCGTTGCAGAGCAGGCTTGATTTTGAATTATTATTAGCTCAGCGGTCGTCGAGTATATTTGCAAAGTGCCTGTTACCCGTTGCCGACAAGGTACGCTTTAGTAACTGCAATTACTTTGGGAACAAAAGCTTCTAACACTTCGTATTAATTATCCCGCGCACGTTGTATCCCGCCGATGCAAAGGTGCGGCTCGTATAGACGCGGGATTGCTCGCGGAGTCGATCCACGTACCGCAAACAAGCATTCGCGCGCGTCACCGACGCGTTCCAATATCTAAGTCATAATTTTAATGAAATTCCTCGGCGCGTCGCTGTCTCCGAATTTCAATCCACGATAAATAACGGGTGAGCCGCGTTCGCCTCGGAGAATGCCGGCGCCTCTGGTACACTACCGGCCTCGGTGCCGATATATTATTTTGTTCGGTTAGAAAACGCGGTCAAACCGTCGAGCGTGGCCGGAGGGAGGCGTGGTGCACGAGCTGCGGGGAAAAAAGAGTCCAGGCAAATAGAATAACGCGGAAGTATTCCGGGAGAATGAAAATTCCCCGGATAGATAATGGGAATTTTTCCCGACGAAGAATCCCCCGTCTTCGTGCGGCGATTCGTATCGCGCGGCGAACCTTGAGGTGTGCATCGACGATTCGGTATTTCAGCGGCCCTGCCGCGGCGTCCAGATAAAATAGATGGAATTCCGGTGAAAGCGACGGTCGCCACGACTCACCATTCCTCGCGAATACGTTGTTCTACTTTCCGGGCCACGCAATTAGGAACACAGAGCTGCCTAATTTATTTATCAATCGCGAGGGATGACGTTAATTTGAGCGGTAATCGAGCAACGCGGCAGGTCTCCGCGATTAATTTACTGGAAACGATGCCAGTACTCGTGAAATGTAATTACTAGGGGGAGGGGCAGGGGGGGGGTGGGGTGGGGTGGGGGTGGTGTATTTGATACGCTCGGGCGCGAGAACGTTTTCTCCTACGGCTTTCAAGTTAATTAATATCAGTTCGTTCGCGGCAACGTCACGAGATTTATAGTACTCCGGGGCACGTAGAAATTTCCCTGATGCCGGGGTACGTAATGCGGGGTTCAAGGACCTTAACGCATCGGTAGCGGAGCATTATTCCGACGTATACGCTCGCTGAAATGTGGTTCCAGCAGGTGGTCCCGAAAGTTTGTATTACGTTCCCGGCCGCGGCATCCGGGCTTTTCCCAGCCAAGACGGACGCGCGGTAATTTCAAGGGCACTCGGCTTCGTTTCCACCGCCGTCATTTTTCTGCCGTCTGCAATTGAATGCGCGATATTACGTGTCGCTGGCGTACCGAACCCGCGGAACGAGATTGCACGCAGGCATTATGGACGGGCGTTATTCTACGCGTGAAATTAGAGTAGGGTTTGCTGGCGGCTGGCGCTAGGAACAAAGTGGATGGCGAAGGCAAAGAGACTCGGGGGAGGACAGGATCCTTGGATGTTTTCAGGAGCTGGAGCGCTGCTGGTGAGTATCAGCGGGCGGTTCGTTGTTGGCGAGACCTAAGGTGATGGAATGGCTGGTGGAGGAAAAAGGGCGTCGGACGCGAGAACGAGACACGGATGAATGAACGTTAGAAGAGGAGTGGCGGTGGAGGAGCTCCGCAAATAAGGAGTATGGGGTAGTGAGTCGCGAGGCAGAAGAATGCTCTTGACGTTGACAACGATGGAATGAAACTGTCGCCAGAGAACACCGTAGTCTCTCTGCACCTTTTTGTCGTTACCATCGTTGCTTGCTTTTTTAGGAGACTAGGCGTATTAATTTCGTGCCCGCGGCAAATGGATGCCAGCCGGCGGAGAGAATTTGTGCAACTTTTAGATGTCAGATCGTCCTGACTCCGCAACATTTATGAACATTTATAACGTCTGGCCCGGACAGGGTTCTCCTCTATTTCCCAACGGGAGGGAAATCTCACATTTCCGATTCGATCAACCGACTGTCGTTCATACCTAACGAAAGCTGTGGGTAAAATATAAACGTTGTCACGTTTAGTACACGTGCACCACCTCTTACAGGATTTAGATTCCTGTTAGAGCCATGATATATTAACTCCAGTTATGAGATCCCTTTGTTCTCCCTGGTTATGAATTCTGTATAAACAGGGGTTAGCTCGAGAGATATGTGCTTGCTTGCGCGCGCGCGTGCACCTGTCCTGCTTACTTATGTGTCGCCGCTTGAACGTTGAATATAGCGCAACTCCATTAAATTGTAGTTCGCGCTTAGCGCGACTGTGCTCGTTATTCGCTTCAGCTTTTCTAATTACAAACACGTTTCGATCGTACACCTTGGAGGCAGCCCTCCCGAGGCACGTTAATTCCTGGAGTCGATAACCAGAAACCACGATGCAATGATAACGCGACAACCTAATGGGTCTAAATGGATTTCCAAAATTCAATGGCTCGATAAATCGATAGAGTTAAGGTACCATGGCCATGGCGAACGATTAGGAGATGGGTGGACACTCATAAAGTACTGGCTTCGGAAATTCCTTATTTTAATAAAGTCTCACTAAATTGCAAAGTACTTTGCTAAAACGATTACGTGCCGGGAAATTGCTTTTAGCGCCACAATTACGTTCGTATGTCGCCGTGCGTTCCCCGCACCCGACCGACGCCCCTCGGCTGTTACAAGATTCCGCCCCGGCTTCTTTGCGTTTCAACCCTGCACATTGCCTTTTACGTCGATCACGTTTTATCCCCGACACTTCGCCCGTGGATCGTCGTCCCCGAGTGTTACACTGATTTCCCTGCCTAAAGCGCGCGTACGTGTTCCACATGCACGAGAGACGAGAGTTCGAATAACAGCCCCGTTAAACGTCCGCGAATTAAAGCAAGGAACACCGGTGTCGGTGTCGCGCCATTTTTGCAGCCCCTCGCTACCCGCTCAACAAGATAATACCCCCGCGAGCAAAAACATAGGAGCTGCCATATAACCATATAATTTTCTCGGGAAATTGGAGGCATCGTATTCGATTATCCTCGACGTTTCCATCGAACTGGGTCACCTGCTTCCTGACGTCACGAAATACCTGATGCAGGAACCCCACCGTTCTCCCTTCCTCCGTGATCCCCCAAGATTCCTCTACGCTTCCCTCCCGAGCCACCCTCCATTTTCCAAAACGGACTTTACGCTTTACAATCAGCAGTTCCTTCATGGCGGGGAAATGGCGCGCTCCCCCATCTTGCCCGTAAACTTAATTGTGAGCGGTGGGATTGCCCTCCGGTTCCGTTTCATCGGCAGTCGGATGAAGGTAATTTTGCCTCGCCGCGGGAACAATGTTACCACTGTGGGCATCGTTCGACCTGGCCGATAGATACCAACCTCGCGGGACGACCCAATCTTCGGACCGAGTCCGTGTCCTCTTCCGTCTGCGTGATCGAACTGGGCGGCGCAAGAGCTTCTTTAATCTTTCAGGAAACGTTCCTCGAAATATCGGCCCCCGTCCACGCCAGATGGGGGGGGTGGGGGTGGGGGGGGGGAGGGAGGCAGGATAACGGGGGACGTTCCATCGCGCCCGTGGGTAGTAAAATTTTCAGTAAAAAGCGGAACGTTGTCTCTGGCGCTGAAACAAAAGTGCGAATCCGAGGCTTCTCGCTGAATAAACAACGTTCCCGAACTGCAGGCTTTCACCGCGTCGTTCGGGGTGGCTCGTTTTTAATCGGCGGGATCAGAAGATTCCTTCCATATTCGTTCCATCCGCCGGGGGTTAGGAAGGCCGGGCAGGGCGGAGGGGAGGCAGACGTATTCGGGCGGGCTGGAAGGACGCGAGGCTGCATATGATGCTCGAATGTGGGTGAGGCGGCTTGGACGGTTGGCTGAAGCGGAGGGTAGGAAGCGAGGGTGGAGGTCGCCTTCGCCGACGGGATGAGCGAGCGTAAGACTAGAATGAGGGGCAGACGTGACGGCGGGGCTGTGAAGCGAATCAAACGATTTTACGCTCCAAATTCCGGCTCTTTGAATCAGCCAGCGCGGAGGAGACTGTAAGGAACGGCAAAAAGCACAGCTATTCCGTTTCTTGCTGAAGCACCTGTATTCGTTCCCTCGTATTGGGTCACTCGTCCTATCCCCACGGCACAATTGAAGATTATGGGTCAACAAGACCCCGCGAGCCGAGGATGCGCATTTTTAATGGATCTTGAATCTTTGCAATTCTGGCTACTTAGGAGACTTTGGACTTCCTGGTGCGGAAGCGGGAAAGGTTTTATATTCAGATGCAGGGATGAATGTGGTATTTTAGTCTCCGCGGAATGTAGAATCATTTTCTGCACGGGTCTAGACGTAAATGCGATACACGGGGCTCATGCACCTCCTGTTAACGTTACTTTAGGTATATCTAGCCTCGGTGGGGGTGGTAGGCAGTAACAAGGGAAGCCGTCGTTCTCCCATTAATGCGAAAATCGTATTTGCAATAGTAGAATACAGTTAAGCCAATACAGCTGTGCTGCATTCGACTCTCTGGATGTAGCTTAATGACGCTGTCGGCTGCTTACTCTCGGTCCGTTTACATCTCGCTAATTAGCAAATATGTTGTGTTTGCAGTCTATGGTTTTATGTGGCGTGGAGTATGTACACGTCCGCGTCCGAGCGTCCTCAATGGGTTTGGACAATGAAAATGTTTTCTCCCCGCGGTTTCGTGGGAGGTGTGAATAATTATCGGGAGTATAAATAAACTTGCTATAGTTTTACATTGGAAAGTTTAGGAGTGTGTCTATATAGCATTTCGTAGGAGAGAATTGCTGTTACCCATTAGCCTTGCTATTATTTAGTAATTATTCTTCACACGCGTGTCTACGTTAATTGGATGTTGTTTTATTTGTCAATGTATAGGACGACACTGACGAAATGGAGGTCTAAGTGCGCCGGGGTCGTTAACCGTATCGCTTTCTTCGGGGCGAGGCGAATTCAACGCCTCGCGAATCGTCACAGTCACCGCTGGTTCGCGTGTGTCTGTGTCCATTCAGCTGACGAGCCGGTGAAAAACCGAGGCGAGGAATAAAATGTTCAATATTCAACGGGCGAAGGGTAGAGAAAGGAAGCGTCGGGAGTGTGAGATGAACGGCTAAACTCGTAAATAGGATACAACACAAGAATCGTATTGATATTCTCTTTGCGGGAACATCGATTCCTTTTCTCGTTTCCCCCAACGAAATTTATCCTTGCCGCTTTGAGAGCTCATACGCGCCCGATCAAAGTGTTCCACGCTCGCGGGTCCACAGCCGAACAATTTGCAAAAAGCAGACGAACGTGTTCAAACACAATCTATTTCACCTCGTCGATACACACCTGTGTGCACAATCAATTCCAAAGACTGGAGATTCGTTTGCGAAGCTTCCTTTTAAACACCCTCCGAGGTGGAGCGGATAAAAATCCTCGCCAGATGTTCGCGCAGAGACACAGCTACCTCGGGATCGAGAGCACGAGAACACAGGAAAAAGAATAGCGAGAGTATAAACGCATCGACGTGTATACAGAAGCTAGCCGTTGGCGGGCGTACGCGTCGCGGTGTTTTATGATTATGTACGTCGCCTGACGTGCACCGTCTGGGAGGACTTTCATTGAGCGGACAAACCCCTAGGCACGGATTCGAGAGGGAAAAAAAAAATCGTCGATACGAAGTAGGGGTTTGGGCATGAAGCGAAGGGGAATAGGGTGGCCGAGGGGTGAGAGTAGAGCGGGCAGTCTGCCAGAAAGGACGGGGCGAAAGGTGGGATGAGGTCCGATCGTGGGCATGCGATGCAAGAGGGACAGAGAGTGGCTGAGGGAGAAAGTGGCGGGAGGGGGCGGGATAGAAGGGAGACACAGCTTCGAGGAGGATGGCAGAGAAGGGTTGAAGGGAGAAAGACAGGCTGGAGTTGGCTGGGATACGCGGATAGCGGATTGGGATGGATGGGTTGATTGATTGGGCACGCTTGTATTGTTTCAGGAGGAAGCTGAATCGACGTAACGGTCTACGCCAGGATGGCCAGTTGGCCGTTGAGCATCGTACTCCTGTCCAGCGCCCTCATCCTTGTCCGCGGTAAGTAAGAACACAAAACGCTCGACTGTACTGGCGTACTGGAAAATCATTCCTCCCGACCGTTTCGTCGTGCTCGACCGTCGGCCATTTCGCCGAACGGAGCCAGGCAATACCGCGAGGGCTCGCTGTTTCACTTGGGGGAGGGAAGTGCGTTTGGCTGGGTAAATATTTGCGCGGCTGAACGCGAAGCCAGAAAATGAGACACCAACGCACGTTTCCCTCGGGCAGAAAGTATTTGAGTAATAAAGGGACTTCCTCTCGGGGGAGGTTTTCCTCTGGCACTCGTTAAGGGGGACGGATTTGATTCTCTAATGAGCTGCATCATGGATGGTGTAAACACCTCTTTTTACGTTCAGAGCGGAGCGACGGTATTACATGCTCGCTTCAGATAGAATATTTAATGTCGTTTGATTACTACTCTTAGCAGCGATTTCAAGCACATCGGTTCCAACTCGCGTTTCCGTGCTCATTTTCTCGACCAGCCGAAGCTTCGACTCTGTCCCGCTGCCGAAGTGTCCGGTGATTGATTTTCTGCCACTCCACAATTCGCTCGGCATTGCTCACCACGTGACGAAACTACCACGGGTATCCATTTAAATTATGGACGTCAGTTTCATTTATTCCGGAATCCATTATCTCCAGCAACTTCTCGTGTAATTTGTAAGCCAATCCAGGAGTAACTTTAAGCGAGAAAGGATTGGCTACCTGCGCTCCCTCCAACTTCGATCATTAATAACTTTCCCTTTCGACGAATTATCGCTGCGAAATCGCCGGGACCTGATCGTCAGACTAATGACTGTTTGAGGTGTTTGGCATCGGGGAAGCCACGTCTGTAGGGAGCCCGTGACCCCGAAATATTCGATAGCCGCGGAAGCTTCTGGTTCATATGAATCTCTTCGCTATATAAATGCAGGTGGCTCGAGTGGCGGGTGGAAACTTTTGTGCTCGGAGATAATTTCGTTTCGCGGTGGCGGAGCTGCGGTGATGTCTTTGCCATCGGGTTGGAAGTGATCGGCTTTATTTATTGCGCCCCTATAAACGTCCCCGGGACTATTAAATCGCCGATAAATTCAGCGTATTTCGACCGATGTCAATCCGTAGGTGGTTGGAAAAACAAGTAGGCATCCAGCTCGGAACTTGTTGCCGTGGATACTCGCTCCCGACTTCTCTCTATCTCGTTGCTTCGCGCAGGCTCCCTTGTTTTCAACTGTTACACCCCGAAGAAACGTTGAAGCAGAGCCCGGGTCTTTCTCATAATTAAATATCCGTACTTTGCGAACTAAGGCGATATAAACTTTCGAGTCGAGTTTACGACCATCGAGGAACTTCCCTGATATTTGAATATCATTGCGAACGCGTTTCAACGGCGATCTCTCCTCTGACGCTCGTGGAAACTTTTTAATCGCCGCCCGGGCAGCCGATGTGTTTCTGTTTCCTCTAAAAAAAGAATACAGTACCGGGACGCGACGCGTTTATTCCTCGTTCCCCCTTATTTCCCATCTATCGAGGCAGAAAACACGGAACACGGCGCTCCTTGCAGGAATTCTCTCTCGGATCCTACAGAAATCGGCTCGGGAACGTCGAAGCCGTGTTATCCGAGCCGCGAAGTCCGTCTTTCAGAGCAGGCTCCCGCCTCCCTTTTCGAGCGACAACTTTCTTCGCCACTTTCTCCTCCCCCGTTTGGAAAGGGGGACAGAGGGACGCGCGCCTATACACGCTTACGGATAACCTTCTCGGAATACAGAGTACGTGCACGAGCCGCGGTTGGCAGTCGGTTTGCGGGCGTAAGCCATCGTGGAGAGGGAAATAGTGGAGAAAGACTGTGGAGTGATTTGGAAGGTAGTTGTGGGCTCGCTGGGGGATAAAGCCAAGGGGTGCGACGAGCAGAGGGAGCGACGCAACGGGAAGAAGGGAGGACCGGTAGAGGGAAAAAGAAAAAGGGAAGAGGATCGAGGGGGAAGAGGAAGAGGAAGAAGGAAAGGAGGAAGGAGAACGACGCGACAGTGGTGTTAGTAGCGGCGATGGTGGCTTAAACGAGGGAGGAGGGACGGACGGGTGGTTTCTTAAAGATGTGAGTCGTGGCGCACTTGTTGCGCGGAAAAGGAGTGTGGGCGATGCCAAGGAAGGAAGGAAGGAACAGGCGTGTGCAGGCTTGGGAGCGGGCTACGGATGGGGGTTGCGGGGGTTGGCCGGAGGGGAAGAAGAAAAACGACGGAGGGTAGGGAAGGAGATTTGACGGCGGCGAGAGTTGCTGGCGGTGAGGTGAGGAAAAGATACGGGGTGCGGGGGCGATGGTGGAGGCACGACTGGGGAATCGAATTGATTCTCTTTTACGGGCTCGCGTTACTTTTCTTTACCGCCTTGCCATCCTTGCCTCTTGACCGTGCTTCCCTCTCACTCTCCTCCGCATCCCCTCCTCGCCCCGTTTCACCCCCTCGGTGTTATTTATTTATCAGCTCTCGCACGTAGCTTGCCCCATCCCTGTTCAAAGGACCTCGCGAGTCTCCTCTTCGGGCCTGAACCGTCTCCTTTACACCTCTTTCTAGGTATTTCCTTCCTCTGTTACCCTCTTCCGTCCCCCTTTCTCTGCCCGTCCTCTCGTTGTACCAGCATCCTCCTCCCTTTCTTTTTCTCGTCGTCGGACGGTGAAAGGCGGTTCTTTCACGGCGACGCGAGGAATCGGCACTCGCCAATTGCACCGGGAGAACGAGAAGACTTATCGGGATTCCTTGCGGACAACGGTCCTCCGAGGCGTCCACGGCCGTTCCTCCAACGACCAGTCGTGACGATCCATTGGTTATGGTGAATATCCTATATCGGATGAAGGTAATGGGCGAAGGGAAGCTCCGCGCCCGTGAAGGGTCCGTGTAACGTACGATTGGGCAGCTGGGTCTTGAATTTCCTTTTCCGTGGAGCAACCGGCGGGAACTGAACGGAGACCCGAGCAAACACTTGCCCGATGCGATAATGTATTAATTCCAGACGGATTAGATTCCTCCCCCCGCCCCGAAAACTTGAGCGCAGAAGAATAGTGCACTCAAGTTTATTAGCCGCGGGACGAAGATGGAGTAACAGCTGCCCCACGGATCGGTAGCAGTCCATTGAACCTCCGGCTTGAGAGAATTCACCACGTTAGTTATTTATCAGCGTCTACACGTATGTACGTACACTGCGGCAGCTACTTTCGCGCAGAGAACCGCCGCGGCCATCACCCCCTGGGAAAAAGGCACTTTCCACGCGAGCGGATAGAATCACCCGGCCCGGATTGGATTGGAGCCTCAACGAAAAACTTATTGGGATTCCTTGCGGATATAAAGGGCTAGTCCCAGGTCTCCTTTTACCTGCAGCGTTCTCAATGCGAATTGATCGACATCATCGGACCGCCACCATATTAACTCGGCGGCCCGAAATTATAGGTATAATTCTCCGGCAACTCCGTCAAAGTACCCCTTTAATCAGGGAAGATTAAACGGGGAAGGGGGGCGAGCCCCTACTTATCCAAGTTTCCGGGGAACCTGACGCTGAGGCATGTCCGCTCGCTGGCGAATAAAGAGTATTAAGCAACAACGCGGACAGGAATTAGGTGCGGCGCGATACTCGTTTTCCCCTCGTGCGGCATAAAGTAGAGGCGAAATCTTTCTTTGTCCCGTCGCTGCGTCCAATGAACATGTCGAGGTTCCTTTTACGGCACACTTTACGTCGGTCTCTTAAGTTTTATCACCGTGTATCTGATATCGATAGTTCACGGCAGGATCTACGCTCCACCATTGGTCACGGGGGCTTCCTCTCCCCGCGGTACACGGGAAATTCGTCTTCCCCCGAAAGTGTTTCCATTTTTTATCGCTGCCTACAACTTTGTCTGTCCCCCGTTCAATTCCGGTTGACGGATAGTCGCGACCCTCGCCCGTGCCACGGATTGCTCGTAAATTAGGATAATGCGAGCCTGCGCAGAAGCCTGCGGCTCGCGGCTGAAATTCACTGTGGTGACACTTTATTGATTTCAAGATTATCGCCCAGCCACGGCCGTGCTACTCGACTTTGTCAGAAACGGCTCGGGACGTCCCTTCGGAAGGGAGACCGAAGACATTGTAGCCGACGAGTTCGTAATTGGGGCTCGGCTAGGTATCCTCGTCCTCGTGCGATCCGTCGATCTATCCAATCGGGAAACCCTATGTTGGAAACTCTCCAACATCATTTAGAATGTCTACATTCGGCGTGGAATTCGATTGGATAGGTTTTTCCGGCAACTTAACTGAGCGTATGATTTCGAGAACATCGCAGAGCTCCCATCCCCCGTCCTCGCAGTTCTCGGCGATGCCTGAAAGCTCGACGGATCCCCCGCTGGTGGCATTTCGTGCTGGTCGGTTTACAAAATAAAATGTAATTTCTACCCTCGATGCGCTGCATCCAAACGGTGCCGTCGAATCTCCTCCCCGTAAATTCGTCGGGACGGAGGGATTCTGTTTCGCGTTACGGCGGAATCGAACAAGCTTCCCATCCGTAGCTTCGCCCCGCGAATTTATCGAACGGTTAATTGAAATGAAGCGGGTAATCCGGTTCTCCACCGCGATTTTTCTGCAACGACCGTAGAAAGAAGCCGCCTTTATCGGTGGGCGAACCTTGGGTGCGGGCTGGAAACTTTCATAAAAGAATTCAAATTAGTCGATCCTCGGAATTTAACTATCCCATTCGGGCTTCTCTGATGAAATTTTCGCTCGGGAGTATTGAACCTTGCCCGTTCACCGCCGCGTCGGGGTCAACGTGTGCCTTATTTTTACGCTATCGATTCCCCTTCGCCTCTTTGATGCTGGATCCTGCATTATTCAACGATTCCCCGGCTCCCTTCGTATACAGAACATTACAGATCCGCGGGTTTAATTCCCCGTTCCTTCTCATCCGACCGAACGTCGGTTTCTGTCATACGATTGTGCTACTCTAATTGTGTCATACAGCCCGCGTATTACGGTGTCTCGAGCCTTCTCGATCGAGTAATCCGGCCTGTCCGACCCGAAAGAGGATTTTCGTTGGCCGCTCTTTTCAGGAAGCTGCTCAGGGATTATCAGTGCAGACCGCCAACTATGTACATATAATACGCACATACAACGCCACCATAAATTATGCCGGCGACCCAGGTACCGCTGAATTATACGATGCGACCGCAATTGTTGAACTTTGTCGCAGTAGAACGAGCCTGTTTTGATCGGACTAATTTCGGTCGGACATAAAATATCCGTGTATGTATATACCGCCCTGCCCTGTTGTATTCGACTTAAGAGTATCGATGCGTGCACCATGCGTGACTGATTGCGACTGTGACAGAATGGCTCAATCATTTTTAGTAATGTAGAAAAAGTTTGGGATTTGAAGAGCAAAGGCGGTTGCAATGTTTAATTGACAGATGACTGGAACGAGTTGGCGCAAAGTCAAGGTTTCGCGGAGCGTGAAATTCAAGCAGCTCTTTCTTCTCGAGCTACTCGCGAGGACCAGCCTCCCTCCCGAGTCGGGAGTGGAAGCTCCTGATAGACTGGAGCCGCGACAAGTTGTATTTGCGCACGTCGTCTCGGATTCAGCCGGCTCGTTCTCTTTCACGTAAAGTGTTAAATAAACAAATTTAAGAGCGGCCGTGTCGGACAAGCGACGACGGGACGGGGGCGAAAGAAACGAGGGGAGCGTGCCAGTATCAACACAGACGGAGCGGAGTCGGCGCAGATAGAGCCCGGCGCGATCTTCGCGTTCAAGAGTCGCAGACATTTAACGAAAGGTGTTGGTGAAAGAGGCGGTGATAAACGGGCGCCGTTTCACGCGACGCGAAGCGCCCGGTGCTGCGACTGCTAACGAAAAGAGTGCGCATATAACTGCGAAAGTTGTGACGATTGCACCAGCGCAGCCCTTTCTACTCTCCGCGCGTACATCTCTTTTTCCCCTCCACTCTCCCGTCAATTGACAAAGGCTGGGCAAGTTCACGCGGCACGCTAAAAGAGCTCCGTGATATTCTCATTTATTTCAATTTCCTCGCACCGCTCAAAGGACTCACGGCAAACCGGCCGCCCCGCCGGCTCGTATCGAGAAATTTGTCATTATAACTGCGCCAGCGCAGTTCAATGGTGCGTGCACCATTGTTCAACGCGTTTCCGCTGTACTCGGCAAACTCTGCTCCCCAAGAAATTTAATGAAACGCATTTCAATTGCTCCGCGCCCGTCGAATGGGCCCACTCTGCCGCAATATTAATGTGGTTTAATATTATTGCGCACGTGGTGACGTCAAAATTATTTGTATGAAACACATGGTGTCCAATTTATTAACAACGCGACAGAACAACGCTCTTTCACTTCACCGCACTCAATTTACTCGCTTTCTGGACTGAGAAGCCTTCGAGTCTAATTGGGACAGAGTAGTTGGAGTTTCTGGATAGAAACTGACGTATCGTAAATCCATGTGATCGACATACGTAAACTAGAGGATTGCAAGTCGATTTCCTAGAATTAAGGACTAATTGCACAAACTTAGCCCTTATTGCATACATGTAGGACACATGCAAGATCCGGGAAAATTCTCGAAAATTCCTTAGCAGCCTTATACATTTACTTTAAGGTTCAATTTTATCTGAAACTTGACATTTCTTCAAATCTCCCTGTTTATCTCGCGATATTTCTTATTCTCGTAATTCGCGGCATTCATGCCCCACCGAATATCATGTAAATCAGAACCGAGGAAACGATGCCGCGAAACGTTTTTTTTTTAATCCCCGGCCCATTTAAGCCGAGACGCAAAGGGCTCGCAGGATTCACAGAGGCGCGTGCAGTTGTTTATAAATTTTTTTCCCGACTGTGATCGCGGGTTCCCGCGCTCGCCTGGCCGGATTATTCTTTTACAAGGGAGAACCGAGCCCCCTTTGGCGCGGGGCATGGATTTCGCGGCGCGCATTTACATAAACACGCGGCTGAGTTTGTAGCCGCCGGCGGAGACCGGCGAAAACAAAACGCGTTTGGTAAATTTACGCGATTTTCGAATGTGTAGTAGGTTCGTAAATGGACGGGGCGGCACGCGTCGAAATCCAACATTCATCGCGCCACGGTTGTTAAAATTCTTAGCAATTTGCCTCGCGACGTTCGTGACTCGGAGTGTTCAAAGTGTATTTTCGCTTCAAGCAATTAAAACCAGCTGTAATTTGGGAATTCTCTGCAGGGGTCTTTGTGTACCGCGCTAATATGCAAGAATTCAGTGCAATCTGCGGTACGGCTGAAAATTTGAGTGAATAAGTAAAAGAAGTTGTGTTAAAGAATTTCAGCGTTCGTATTTCGGGATGAGGAATCGTTCTCTTCTTTAATCGTGGCTGGTGTTGATTAGGGCAAAATCGCAGCCTGTTAAATTTATCCCAAGGCGGTCTCTCTGATAATTTCAGCGACGCGCTAGTGACTACTTAGGTATTGATCCAGCCCAATTTCCGCTTCCTCTTTCTCGTCGCTACATGTGCGCGTCTTGTAATATCGAAGACGCCCCCGCTGCGAAGCTTTCACGGTACAATGTCTCCACATTCTCGGCGTGTCGCGGAATTATTGGGAGCGCAGTGTTCGGCTTTCATCGGGCAACAAAGACGATTAAACCGCGTGTCACGCGGCCGCGCGGCGTCTGCTACAATAAGCGGGAATATTCAATAGCCGTCGCGGAAACGAACCGCGGATTGATAATGCTAATCACGTACTTACAATTCGAGCAGCGTTATTAATACGTCGCCGCGACGTTCCTACCCCATGACACGCGTTGTTCGAAGCAATTTATCGTACCCAATTTCGGCGCAATTGCGAGAGCTGAATAACAACGCGAACGCTCGGAAACGAAGCCAGCCAGAGGAAGTTTTTTAATTAACAATAATTGTACGGTTTCCCGGCTCTCGACGAGGGATCGGAATTACGCGCGTGGTAATGCAGTTCCCTTGGATCAACTTTTCTAATTTCATTGAAACCTGTCATATGAACGGCATTTCTGATATCGAGAAATTTGTCGATGAATTTAATGCTTTCCGTTAGCAAGATCCTCGGGCAGTATTTAGTTATCGCCGTAATATATTCCCCGCGAAACGAGTGTTATTCTTTCCCTCGAGGGCTTTCCAATTACCTCGCGCGGAACAAAGCAGTCCTGGAAATCTAGTTTACTGAATTTACACCAGGAGTCGGTTTTGACGAACTTTCTGCCGCCTCGTCCTCCGGCGCCGGACTTTGTTAATAACGCGGCACACGTCAGCCACTCGGCGGTTTATTCACGCACGTTCCAGTAACTATTTCGTTTGCAAGCTGTATACTTTGCGTAGGGAAATCGTAATGTCCGCATTGAATTCACCGCTGTAAATCGTTGGAACGAGCAATTACGCCGCGAGTACCTACGTAAATGGACATCGAGCGAGGCGCATTAAGTTGCGTGTGTACACACATTTAATGCACTCACACACAGGCTGCATGCGTTTCGCTCAAGTTTACTGGACGGAAATGCGAACTTCCGTAGTAGACCTTTGGACACGTGTTTGTTTTCCCGCGTCTATATTAAATTAATCGCAGTAAATAACAGTAAAAGTATGTGCTTATTTAATTCATTGGCGAGGCATGCACGTATGAATGCTTTTTCCGTTAACTTCCTCTTGAAATTCGCGCATAAGGTGAATGTCCCAATTTCAGCTCATTTAAGAGGTTACTCGTCATAAAGAAGGTGTAAAAAATTTATTTGTGATCAAAAGTTGCAGAGTAATTGACTAATTCTTTAATAATAAATCAACTAATTCGAAAACTATTTAAGAAAGATATTTTAAGATGTTTAACTTTTAATAATTTGTAATTAAAGGGTAATGCCACTGTAGAGCCCCGAGAAGCAGCCTGATTTTGAGAATTTTTTAAGCGAGTATAGTGAATGGAATACAAAATTTGTTTGAAGGCCTTTATTCTACATACCTACCTGGAATTTTTTTTAATACAGAATGGCGGCGCTACAGCTCAACAAAAGAAGCTTCTTCTGAAAAACAGTGTTCCGCGGCCGGAAAGATTTCTCCTTCAATTTTTGACTTGGAACAAAAAACAAAAATTTTTCGGGTTCTATATAAAATTATCTCGGGAAGTACACAAGGAAATTAAAAAATAATGTTTTTTTGTAAAAGTGGTACGCGATTGAACAAAACGTTTCAACAATTTCGAGGTTGTGGCAGTTCCGTGTTTTGTTCGATCACGCACCATTCCTACAAAAATCAGTATTTTTTCATTTCCTCGTGTACTTCCCAAGATAATCTTATATAGGACTCAAAAATATTTGGTTTTTTATTCTAGTTCAAAAATTGAAGGAGAAATCTTTCCGGCCGCGGAATACTGTTTTTCAGAAAAAACTTCTTTTGTTGAGCCGTGACGTCGTCATTTTGTATTAAATTTTTTTTTTTTAAATTGTGATCATACTTCAAGGTATGTAGAATAAAGGCCTTAAAAAAATTGTATTCCATTCATTATACTCGCATAAAAAAATTCTCAAGAACAGGCTGCCTTTCCGGGCTCTACAATGGCATTACCCCTTAAATACAATGCTCCAAATGTCCGTATTTCTGCTGACGAAAAATAGCGATGTACGTATTTCTACTCAGCATTTGTACCAATTTCTGCTCCCATAATATGCTGCCTTTTCACGTTAAAATAAGTTACATCCTTTATGGAGAGGTTTTATAACACAACAGTAAAGCATAAAATAATGATAAACAAAAAATAAAATGCCTTCGAATAGAAATAAAGGTTACAGCGTACATTGAATTGTGAGGTTATGTTACTAAAATTTTGGTGAGTAGAAATGCGGACATGACAGTGATTCACTTGACCCTAAACCTGCTCACCTGTTTTCTACTTAAAAAAATTAAAAATAGTAAAAAATTTAAATCCAGAGCACAATACGGAATCTGTTTATGTTATTAAATGACAACTTCTACTGAAAAAACTATTTTCTGCCCAATTACCGAATACCAATAGCGACGCTGTTCCTTAACACAACCAGCTGGAACACGATCGAAAAATCATGAGCCCCTCGTTTTAAATGTTCTTTGTTGCTTATGCTGTACTTTGATAAGCCCCAACCTCGTGCAACACTCGCGTAAATGTTCAAATAATTTAGAATTATTTTGTTGCAACTATAGTACTTACAATCGTAACGCTTATAATAATAAGAAAAATACGAAATGAGCAGAAATGGGGACATTTACCTCAGTCGGTGTACGAAAAGACGTTGGAATACCGCGCGTAATAATATCCATCGCAGAACATATTTCCCCACAATCGGTATATAAATTAGTCGAGCCCCCATCCACCCCTTGCTGTATTCCGATACTTTCTGTCGAATGTCGCGGAATGATCCCTTTCTGCGGGAAATACTAATATTTATAATATCGACGTTTCCGCCGGGGGTCGGAAGGGAATTAAGGTGAATACCGAATTACGGAGGAGCGGGACGTTGGCTCCCCTCGGAGGGTCTTGTGCCTCGAGAGGTCTCCGACCCCGCGAGTTTCGACTTTTGACACGTTCCGTGTGTAGTCGTGCGCGCCTGAACTCTGGCGCGGCTAGATGTGTTCGTCACCGGTTCGTGCTTGTTAACTAGTTAAAGCCATTGTGTTCGTATGACGGAGCTTACCGGCGGGCCAGCGGCGAGGTCTTGCCTGCCAGCCTGCCTGCCTGCCGGCGCCCCAGAGACATATCTGGAGATGTCTGGAGACGCGAACGACGACGGCGAGCGACGTCGCGCAGGCACACAGGAAGATGAGATGAAACGCCGTGTCGGAAACAAGGGCCACCTCCGCGGGTGGAAAAAGGAAAAGTGATTAGGTCGGGTACGCCACCTCACCCGCGTCGCCCATCGTTTCTGGTGCACCCCCACCCCCCGACCCCCGACTCTGAGTCGATAATTAACAAGCCAGGCCGGTCGGGTCACTTAGGCGCGCTGCGCCGTCGTCTTCTTCCTCCCCTTCGCCCGTCGTCGTCCTTGTCACCGGCCATCCGCCTCGTCCTCGTTCCACTTGTAATTTCTGCCCTCTGCCTCCCAACCGCCCGATCCTTTTTTCCTCGATACCACTTGCTTGTCTTTCTCTGTTTCGCTCCGCGCCGTAGCGAACGCTGCGAACAGCGGTTTAATTGTTAACGAGAAAAGTTTGCATTTTCGAGTACAAACCCCATCAATTCCCGTGCTCTTTGCCCTCTTTCGTTCCACCCCTTCGTTCACTCGCTCACCCATTCTCTCCCCCTCTCTCTCTGTATGTATTCCGGTAACAAATTCTGTGAATCGTAGCCGATCCTCCTTCGTTTTCCATCTCGTACACCACTCCCACCACCCGTTTCCCCAACTACCCCGCGGATCGGCTTTCTCATTGTTCCCCGTGAATACAGCTCGTTTTAACCTTTTGCCCGTCACGATCTCTATTACCACTACCACCAGCCGACTAACGCGAACGAAACGGGCGATGATCGTGCTCTCGACCACCCCCTCCCCCCGCACCCTGGAATCGAGGCTAGCATCGTTTCGACGCTGTTTCGAAATTGTTACTAATTGGAACACCGTTCCAGCAGCCCTGTACACGGCTGTCTGCCTTTCTTCAACCATGGGTAAAAGTAATATTAAGTTTGAAGGGAAGGGCAAGAAGTTTCATTTTATTCGCCCTCAGTGAGGCTCGCATAAGCTTTCGTTTCCCTTCGGGACGCGTTCCTCGCGTCGAGGCACCTCTACGGCTTAATTTATTGGCATTGAGCGATCGCGAAGAGTGTATCTTGTATCTCGGGCGGAAAGGTGTCGCTGTCGATCGGAGGACACGGCCCTTTGCGCCTTCCCTTCTCGGATGGAAGCCCAGGGGGCAGTCGACTCCGGCGGCGGATTTTTCGTTTGCTCGCCGCGTGCATCTGTTGTGAGCCACCGCACCAGCCGGGTTCTTTGAACCTTGCTCTTCCCTCGGCGCGGGGCTCTTTTCTCTTTCCGCGTCGGCCTCGGTCGTGAAACCGTTGCCCCGGCCGTTTTAGGAGGCTGACGCTCGACGAATTCGGAACCTAACCAGCGGCGAAACGGCACGACGCCTCTGGATGAAAAGCATCGACTCGGCAGCTGGTAACGAGAGAGTATCGAGAGACGCGATACGTCTTCCGGGAGGGCCCGCCAAGCACCGGAAGCCCTTGCGACGCGCTCTCTCCGTATTCGTTAACGAACACTCGATGAAACCTGCACGTTTACCTCGCGCGCAATATCGCCTGAATTTTTCCCCAACATTCTCGCTCTCCTCCCTGCGCGGCCATTCGCCAGTCTGAACCGCGGTTTTACCGGGCTAAAAAATATTAATTTACGCCGCGTGACACCGCGGCTACGAGTCGAAGTCGGTGGAAAGCTTTGGCTGAGCCTGTACAAGGAAGAGGAAAGGGGGCCCCGCGGAGGGGGCGGTGTGACAGAGAGAAGAGGAACTTCCAAAGGAGAGAGAGAGAGAGAGAGAGGGAGGGGGGTGAGTGAGTGAGAAAGAGGAGCGAGGCAGAAGGCTAGGGTGCGTCAAGAGTATAAGTGCACCAGAGGGGGTGACTACTACCTCCATCCCCCTTCTAGTACCGAGGGAGGGTTGAGTTTCCTATGGTTTAATTGGGCGCGAAATCATTTCCGATGCAATGCTCGCGGATGCAGTCGCGACGACGAGTAATCACCGTAAAAGCTCGACTTCTCTCTCCCTCCGCGCCGTTTCCTGTCCCTCCGCCTCGCTCTTTCTCTCGTTCCTTCGTTTAGCTTACCCCGCGCCGCCGTCCTTTCTTTCCGTCTCCCTCCGCTTCGCGTGCGCCTGCTGCCTATCTTCCACCGCGGCCGTATCGTTTCTCGGGGCACAAAAGGAAACCGCGATCGATACGCACACTGTCACGTGCCTGCACGCGTTTCCCTCGATCCTATTTGTCGCCGAGCACCAAGCGCGGCCTATCGAAAATCTTTCATCGCCGCGTGTATCGTTCGACTACGCGACGAGACCGACGCGGACCCGCGTCCCCGAGGTCGCCGCTCCTGCGAGAACTCCGCGGCTAATAGATCCACCAACGCTCGATCGATAATCGATAATCCACCAACGTGATTTATGGTAAACTCGGGTAAGTTCGTGGTACAGGTTACTCCGTGATACTTTTTCATTTATCTGTAACTCGAAATTGTCTGACTCAATTCAGATGGGACAAAAACTAACAGACAGCGTTGATCTTCTAGTTTATGTTGTGGTAAAATAATTAGTCAATTGAAGTTAGTGTGATAGAGTGAGAGAGCATTTTGTTCCAGCAGTGCATTATTCGTGAAATTTTTCGTGCTAGTTGTGGACGAACGCTTGATTATGTATTATATGTGCTTTAGAAGATACCTAAATGGAAAGTTCAAACTGCAGGTAAGTGATGGTAAAATGACACTTTAACAAGTCTTACTCTTGAAATTATCATACAATAAGGCGTCAGTGTTATTTTTGCTTATGAAAAGTGACTAAATTCTTATTTTTCGTGCGCCCGAGCCTGCGTTTCTGATTGTGCTGTTAGAGAAATTCTAATGGCAAATACCAGATACCATGTTTCCTTACATCTTAGACATCCAACGATCATGAAACGATTAAGTATACACAAAATAATATGAAATAATATAAAATAATATAAAATAATGTAAAATAATTTAAAATAATGTAAACTAATGCAGACTAATGTAAACTAATGTAAAATAATATAAAATAATATAAAAAAAGTAGCTGATGGCCATATCACGGGCTAGCGAGAACTATCACGGAGTTACCAGAGTACTATCACGGAGTAACCAGAGCTATCATAGAGTAACCAGAGTTGGTATGTCATGACTACTTAATTTTGTATATTTTTAATTAAGTATACTTAGTAAATTTCTGTTAACTTATTATTTGTTTCTCTGATGTCTGACCTATCATTATATCCTAGACTTACTTTCAGAACATGTAAATATTAGAAGTTAATAGACAAATTCTAGAACTATCACGGACTTACCCGAGTTTACCCTACATTTCACGCGTTCCTACTTCCTATCCGCGTGCTCCTTCGCTGTTTACGCGCGTACGAGGCAATTATCCTCGGACGGTAGACAATATTTGTGCCAGTTGATTAAAAATAACGCGGTGTCGTTATAACGCCGGTTAAATTAATCGAATCGCTCCGACTCGACCTCGCCCCATGAATCTTGCACGTCCAGTTACAGCCGGTCACATCGCGGTGGTTGATCTTTGACCAGGAGCTTATTCCAGCGTGAAATAACGCGAGACCGCAACGACTCGTTATTCAATTATTTAAATGAATCCGACGATACGCCGCGGATAAGCGTATCTCGCCAGTTTCGGCGGCACGGAACCACCCGGGATCGATCGGTACTGTGTTCCAGAATCTTCGTATCAATTTACCGCCGCGATTCGTTCGAGTTTAGTGCCGTGTATTATTATTGTTATTACCGGACGTTTTGTTCCATTGTGTAAACAATAACGCCCACCGCGATATGAATTCGGTAGCGTGTGCTCGTTGACTTCGCACAGATTCGCGTTATAGGTCCAGCGCGGCCGGCCGCAGAGCGGAAATGCGCAAATTGCGCGCCATCGTCGTCGCCGTTGGATTTCCGATATTCGGTAATTTCCGAGCGGCGCGGCGGCAGCCTCGCCGACGTAGACGCTATTAACGTTCCGGGGTGCGTGTACTCGATTTAAAATTAATTACGTCGAATGTAAACGCGGTCCCCGTCGATTCGTCCAAACGAAAATGCGGTCTGAAATATTCCGATAACCGCGACTAATTGCGTCTACGTATGTAGTTCCTCATTCTTAACACTTGTCGTGGAGTGAAAGCACTAGTAGTCGACCACTTAAAGCTAAACTCGAATGAAAAGTTCTAAAAAAAATAAACAATCAATGTTATAAAATATATAAAATGTATTGAAGTAATTTAAATGTATTTAAGGTATCACTAAAAATTTTGTGTTAGTATAAAAGTTCGGGGAAAATAAATAATTAGCGTTAAAAATAATCGACCGCTTAACTCTAAAAGTCGACCGGTCCGATAGCTAGTAGTCGACCACCTTTTTTTAATATGAAATTCAAAATGGGTTCTGTGCGCATTACAAACTTTAATTTATTTTCGAATGTAATGTGCAACAACGGTAAATAATTAATAATGACAGGAATAATGCGTAATTAAAATAAGTTCTTTTAAAAACTTTATCAAAATTTTAATAAGATAAATTATAGTTAACACGTGGTCGACTTTTAGCGTTTATTGTGACTGCAGTTAGCTTCAGAAGTCGACCGCTGTGGTCGACTATTGAAAATTGCAAGGGAATGACGGCCCAGTTACCGACCTCCCATAAATAAATAAATTATCCTATTTTTTTTTAATTTTTCAAGCGCATATAAAATTATTGATGCTTTTTCAGTGAAATAGCATCATTTTCCAATAAAAAATGTATAGGACTGAATTACATTTGTCTATTCAAAGCGACATTTATGCTTCTCGTGTTGGAAAACAGCAATAATACACATAGAATCAAAATTAGTTTACAAATCACTTTGAAAGCATTTATTTTTTTTACCTATGAAGAGCGCTTTTGGTCGTATTTTAAAGTTAGAAATTCAAAATATAATATAAAATTGTCATTTAATAAATCCTTTATTTCAGTACTTATTTCTTTAAGCTAAACAATAAAAGTGGTCGACTACTAGAGGCTGGCCGACTACTAGTCCTTTCACCCTATAATACTTCTAACCTATTCGTGAAAAAGGGCCTTTTAAAATATCGACGAGAGTGATATACTTTTCGCGATCACAGTCCCGCTGGATCGTTCTTCGAAGACTGGTAGGTACACGTGTGCCAGCCTCCCCTCGCTTCACGCTTAATTTCTCAACAGTCGACAAGCTGCGAGAAAGGCGGAGAAAAAAGAGAGTATTCTTCTCTGGACCATTTAATCGCGTCAGTATCGCTTTGCTGAGTGAAAAGCGCAACGGAGAAGGGAGTGTATAACGCGCAAGGGCGAGCCGATGGTTTCGTTCCGGCGCTCTAGCGTGCCGGTGACGTTGGATAACGCTGCTGCGTGAGCTATCGCAGCTATAACGTGGCGTTAACAGCTTTGTATTTTGTCATAAAAGGCACGGCCCCGTGGGCAACTATCGCGTCCAATAGTTAAAGTAGACGTTGCAACTGCGAGGCTTTGTAAATCGCTATTCCGTTCCTCAGCCTGGCCTTGTCACATCGTTATCGCGGAGGCAAGTTAAAATGAAAGAACGGGGAGGTCGTTGACACGTGGGCCTGCACAAGCTAGGAAATTGCGAAAATACTCGACGCTGTTGACCCCTTATTTTAATACCAACCGATCGGTGGCGTCGAGTCAATTAAATCGCATCGAATTGTCCTGAATCCACTGGTAAAAAGGTAGTCGCGATATCCATACAAACGCGGGTATAGCCCCCCCCCCCCCCCCCCAGGCAGATTATAACTCGCGCCAAGAACGGGTCTATTGAATGCGTCAGCGTTCCCGGAATTAAATTTCATCTACGATAATTATGTTGGAAAGAACCGTCGCGAAAGCGCGGAATTAGCTAAATCTCGACTAAGGGGGACATTCGCGAGGCCATTGAAATTCAATGCGTGACGGGGATATTAAAATTATCCGCTGCAGCAGTAGTCGAAACATCAGAATGAAAGGGATCCCGCAGACGGGGAATGTCATTAATCAATCCTCGGATATGAATAGCTCTACAACTCCGTGAGATCGTATCCGCTGTAATTACCATTGTCCTTGAATTTAGTACCTACATCGTTCGCTGGAACGTTCGTGCGCTCCGTATTGCGAGCATCTGGCCAGAAACGCGGAGATCTCTCTTTCATCCTAATTGTCACGCAGCTTCAATTGATCGAGCCGTTTCCACTTTATTTGCCAGCGCTACCTAGTCGTCGCGCTCGCAGTCAAACGTCGCCGCTTTCACGGCGAATAAAGCGGTCGGCCCTGGCGCGATGTAGCCGGAAGAAAACGGTGGTAGGTCTGTGCCCGGTTAGCGGGCGTGCGGAGCAGGATTTTGCAACGTGGTAGGAAACTTGGCGCAGCTGCTACCATCGTCGCTCACCTTCCCGCCCGCAATTTATGCTAAGTGAATTAACATTGATCTGGTCGGGAAATATGGGTTCGTTCCGGCAGACAGAGACGCGCGGCGCTCCCACTCTGCTCCCATCCTTCCGGCCGTGGCATATTCGAATTTTACGCGCGCGCACACGCTGAAAACCTCTTCGTGTTGGCGCATACATCGCCCCCGAAGCGTTACGGGGGCTTCCGTTCAGTCGGTTGAACGCGAACGGAAGCAACCTGTGAAAGGGCGCACGCTAAGAGGCGACCGTGCAAACGGTGCCGCGTAAAAATCGACTAATCCCCCGGTGATATCGAGAAACTGCCTCCAGATGTAAACGACTCCCCCCCCCCCCCCTCAAACCCGGCGTAACTCGCGCGCCGCGTTACAAAATTCTGTCCCTTCGGGGCGCCGAGGAAAAAATATTACCCTAACAAATGCTTCTGCCCGCTGACCGGTGGATATTTGCATTCTGTGCAAAAAACTGAGCGGAACGGCATGCTCGAGTGGCGCTGATTTTACGACCGGTTGGAATTTCGAGCAGGGACGTGTACGCGCCCAGACGGACAACGAGCGGGATGCGCGTAACGTTCACCAGAAATTTACGAATTTTCTCGTCTAAAAGCTCGAGTTTTCCTTGGAGCCGCGAAATTATGTCGTGAAATTATATTGTGAACATCAGCTGTACTACAGGGGAATCGATAATATTGATCAAGTAATCAATGAATTAATCAATTAATTCGAGCGACTCGCGCGAGCACCGCGATAGAGAGTGCGCCGCTCTCTCCGACGGTGAATTCAGTATCCCTTTTCCTGTATCAATTTAACGAAGCAAATTGAGCCCCTATACTCTTCCAAACGATCGTTAAAAATTGCCGCTAAACGAGACCGACTATATGCGTACGAAAGGTCGCCAATATTTCTCGATAGAATGTATATAGCTGCACCAAAACCAATTAACCTACATCCAGGCTGACTGCATTTGTGCTCGGTGATTTCCCTAATTATACGCGACAGCTCGCTAGCGCGTTTTATATTTAATTTTCACTTAACGTCGCTGACCGACTCATTCAGAATTTCAGTGTTAATTTCCCGTTATTTGTACGTTTGCCATTACCGTCCCTGGACACTATTCTTACATTATCGAGACCACTTTCGCCCTCCAGCCCTTCATAATTATTTCCGTCGGGTTTACACTCGTTATTGTTTCTCTCAGTTGAGAAATTGATTAAAAAAAAAAACAGAGACGCAGCGTTCATCATCGAAATTCAAAGAATACGAAGAATACGCCTTTTTTCTCAAAATGCACGATGCACACAATCTTCTGAAAATGCACAGTTTTGAACAAACGTCGTGTAGCTTTTTCCTTCGAATCGATAACAGATTGGAGCGGCTTCGAAAAAAGGAGGCCGAGTGCTGGAACCTTTTTTAACACGGATCTCGGACATTTTGCAGCCAGGTATCCCATCTGGGCTAGAAATGGCATTTTAAATCGATTGATCGGCGACTGGGTTTTACACGGCTCGACGGGCTATGCGAAAATAATTGTGCGTCCGTGCTTTGAGCATCGGACACGCGCGTCCATCACACGCTCGACGAATCGCTTTTGTCGGAAACGATACAAGTGCGCGACCAAATTCTGCACGTAGATGTATTCTTATTTCAAAGCATCCACTTTGATCGATTCCAACAATCGTCCGAGTGAAAGTCTCTGCGCTTTACCTTTAGCCTGTTGTCGAACTTTCGCCGAGGCGACGGAAAGTTAAATGTAAATTTCGTTGATAATTACTTATATTGGTTTCGGGGTGTCGAACTTTCCAGCGAACGTTCCTCCGAAGTGCAATTGAGTTTGAAGCTATTTAGTCCCGAAAATTCCACTTTTAACCGTTCGTTCTCTCTCTCCCACTTCTCTTCCTGGTTTCTAGCCCTCTTTGCTTTTATCGAACGGACATATCGGTTTATACCAGATTCTATCAAACGCACTGTAACAAGTTTCATGAATTTTATTAGTTGCCGTTCGAAGCGCGGCGCGCTGACAGACAGAGAAGTGTGTCAGATAGCGCCTTGTCAAGCTCACCTACCTACCAATCGATATTCGCTAACATGGCACGCGAATTTCGCGCGATTTCAAATACGCGATTTAATAAACGCGACTTCGCGATGCAAACCAATTCTCGCGTCGATGTACCCGCGTCCATGCAGTCGGATTATATAGTGGCGCGACGCATTAACGATTAACCATTCGCTGGGGGATTGAAAATATGATCGCAAATTAATGTGTCTCGGGATCTTCGGATCAAACAGTCGCGAACCGCCAGAAACAAAGATGCTGCTTGAGAATTTAGAGACGCGGTAGCGTCTCGACGCCAAGTACATGTTTCGACACCCTGTATATGTCGACTGTCGCTACCGCTATCATTTACTCGTCGCCCGGCTCTTCCAACCTAACCTGAAACTTATTTCATTAATATCTCATCACGCCTGTAATATTTTCTAAATTTAAAGGCATTTTTCTTATGTAAACTGCATATAAGCTTTCGAATAAGACCAAATTCAATTAAATCGGACCACGCATGACAGAGATATCGTAATATCGTCTCATGGATCAGTCGGAAACGGTAAGATTTTTCTTCTGATTCCGATTCTCCTCCTTCTTTTCCAAGAAATTTTTTGTCAAACATAATACGTATAGTGTACGCGTTACACGCACATCTTCAGCCAAAACGAACTAATACATTTTCGTTCGTCAATCGCTATCTTCACTATGCAATCTACACCAAATTTTGACAGCTTACCGTCAAGTTATAACTTGGCGAGTGTCAAATAAGACCCCATAAAAAACTTCAAAAAAGTACAAAATTACGCCAAGTACATGAAAAAATCAAGGACGGAAAAGAGTATTATAAAATAAATCTTAAAAAAATAAAAGATAATAATAATTACAATATAATAAAAAATGTGAAATCAAAATGACCTGCAAGTACATAAATGTGCTTTGTAATAATCACGGACATTTTAATAATGTGAAGATAAAATGTAACATCTAGACATTTGCCTAGATGTCCACGGCCTGGAAGTCAAATACTTGGCGTAGCCAAGCAAGGTCAAGGTGTCGATGAATAAGAATTATTTAAAAATGCAAAATAATGAAAGTGTATTCATATTGTCAGAGTTTCAAATTGACAAATTATCTGAAAGCTTGTGAGAGGAAAGGTATCGGTGTCGATGAATAATCTTAGAATTATTTTAAAACGCAATATAATGAAAATGTACTCATATTGTCAGAGCTTTAAATTGGCAAATTATCTGAAAGCCTGCGAGAGAGAAGGTATGGGTATTGATGATCTGAGAATACCTTGCCTGGCCACGCCAAGTATTTGACATCCAGGTCGCGGACATCTAAGCAAATGTCTAGATGTTAAATTTTATCTTCACATTATTAAAAAGTCCATGATTATTACATAACACCTTTATGTACTTACAGCTCATTTTGATTTCATATCTTTTTTTATATTGTAATTATTATTAACTTCTATATTTTTTATCATTTATTTTATAATACTCTTTTTCGTCCTTGATTTTTCCATGTACTTGGCGTCATTTTTTTACTTTTTACATTTCACAGAGATGTGGAAAATTGAAAGAAGGGTGGAGGATACCAGGGGCCGTTAAATGTTTCGCAATCATGGAATGTTGAATATTTAAGTCACGATAGAGCGAACGATAAATACGGTGTGTAATTTCGTATATTCGCACCAGTAATGGGGGCGAGTGAACGATCGCAACGCGGTAATTTATATTCCATATTTCAAGCAAGAAATATTTCGCGCCGGCGCGAATCACATCCATTACACGCTCCGCCACGCAAAGGGTGGCGCATCGTCGAAAAATTAGAATCAATATTTATCGAATAAAGTAAGCGGCGCGCTGGAATATTCTCGCAAATCTGGATTAATGCAGTTTTTCGAATGGGAGAAACGAGCCTTACTAGCACGCAGATGGATTATTCCGCTGGGGTATGAGATATTATTCGCGAGTCGGCCATGAAATTATAGGAATAATCGATGATGCATAATATAATGCGCGGGTCGAACGGGTACGCAAACCAATTCAGTTTTCTATCGAAATTTCTGCATGGGTCGTCGCGAAAATATAAATTTTCCGCTCGATTGTCCAAATCGGAGAAACATGTGTAAGTGTTGAGCGACGTATGCTCCAATGCTCACGCTATCTGGAGAAAGTAATTCGCGACGGACAATGCATTGAGCTTGCAAGTTTCAAATTCCACATCGATCTGAGAAGTTTCGTACTCGTAGTCTCCATTCAATCCACGGGATATCATTCTTTCGCTTGATCTTTCCCGACGAGATTTCTATTCCCATTCCTCTGTTCCCTGAGCGATGGTGAACGCTCGGAGCACCGGCCAGCTGTGAATTAAATTTTCGTCCTTGGAAAGTACAATAACGAGTGCTCTGGTAACTTCTCCCTTGATAAAGACGGATTATGTAGATAAACGAGAATGATTGCGGATAACACGGTTACGGTATAACTCGGCAAAGATGTACGCGCGAGGGCAGAAACGGGGATGAAAGATGGGGACTGAAAGGCGGGCCGAGATATGAAGGATATGTAAACGAATGAACCTGCTCAGAGGACGGAGTGAAATGTACTTTCGTCGCTCCATTTCAAAGTGATCAGAGCACTTAATTATTAGATATACGAATGTCGGTGTATTAACGATGGTCTCTGTGAAAGTGGCACGCCCGTACGTCGGAGGGGAATTTAATTCTCATCACGTAATGGGGACCCAACGTGACGTTGCATTTTCATGACGCACACGGCGTATTTGGGGAATAATGTCGTGGATCCCATCTCCCTGTTTTTACCTCTCTTTTTGATTTTCCAACGAAATGCGAATAAATTCCCGCGTTAACGCGCATACGTCCCAGATAACATTACGCCATGGACGGGCAATATGCAGTCGAATGGATCGAATATGGGAGCGATGAACCGGCAAAATACAAGCGCGGCCGCCGATCCCGTTCCTTCTGTATTATTTGAACACGGCAACCGCTCGAAAATATTATCGATCCGCTATTAATTACCCGTTACCGAAAGTCAAATACATACGCGATTAACGAGGGGCATCGCGCCACGCAGGCACTTTTTGGCCACTGCATCTCCCCCCCCCCCCCCCCCAGGGAGCCAAAGCCGCCTAGCTAGAGGGGATCGACGAGGGGATGTTCTCCAATTATAGCGGCCACTCGAGGCTGGCTCGCGGTAAAAAAGATAATTAGAGAACGGTTCGATTCAACGATCAGTGACGGTCGGTGGAAGCGTCAAAGTTACAAAACAGAGGAAAGGATAAAATGCGTACCCACGATCGGTATGAATACATCTCCGAGAGGGGGGAGTGGTGTTGATAATAAAGAGAATGTATCCCGAATACTAGGTTCGGCATGAGTTTTGAAAAAGGGTAGGCCTCGACAGTGGGCAAAACTTCCTTTGGGAGGGTTGCCCTTTGAAGTGGTCGACGTACGATCGCCGATACACGCGCCGATAAGTCGCCCTCCGATGTGTCCCCCGACGCGCTTAACTTGGTGCATTTGAAAAAAAAACTGTGCACGACAAGCGAGAGCAACGGAGGAAGATTGATAAGAGCGGGGTGGAAATGCGGCGGCTGGAACGGGGGAGGGGGCGGGGGGGGGGCGAGCCGGGTCTATAGAGGGACGAAGGGATCGATGTGACAAAAAAGCCGATGAAACGGAAGGACGGTGAAAGAGGACGGTACGGGGATAAATGAAGAGGATAAGGGGAACAAAGTAGCAGAAATCAAGTGAGTGAGAAAGAGTGAAATATAATTGATAGGGAGCGGGCGACTGGGAAAAGTGTACACGTATGCAAATGAAAGGGGTGGAGGTAGGGAGCGAGAGAAAGAGAGAACGCGCGGCGGAGGGTGGATGAGGAAAATGGTGGTGTAGAGGTGCGCGGCTGGGGACAGGGGGGAGGAAACGCGAGTGGAATGGCGAAAGGAGGGAGAGGGAGGGAGGAGAGGAAGAGGGAGAGAGATGAACATCTAATGGGTATGCATACGTGTGAGATGCGACGCAGTCCCTGGGGACTGCGTTAATTCCAGGGGACCTGATTAATCGGAAACAGGACTATCGTGCAAATAGGCGCGAGATAACCCCGGTGCCCGCCGCCACCGCGCCCACCTATCTGCGAGCATGTCCTCCCAGGCTCCATAATGCATCCTGATGGTGGCTTCGATCGACCCCATTCCTAGATTTAGAGTTAAGTCCATGGGGGGGTATGGGAACAGCGCGTCGGATCGCATCGATTTAATTACGATCGATCTGTCAAGCCGGTGACGCTGCGCAACCAACACCCGCTCCGATATATATCGTGACTTGCCCTAAATTTCGAAAATGTCCGGTTCACATGGCCGCGACGGCTCGTCGCGTTCTGCTGCGCTGGTCCATTTCGGTCACGGGTCGCCTGTCTTGCCAGTGATGCCACTCATGCGCTGATCCGGCGTGAACAATTCTTACAATGGTAGGATATTACGCCGCAGAGGCAGAAAAGGGAGCAAGTTCCGTGGTATTCCTTAAACCACTTGGAGGGGATTACAACTCACGTGGAAGAACCTTCTAATATCGAACCGATATTAGGTCCATCAACTTATTAGAAAGTTTGCTAAAGTACGGAATTCCTATCCAGCGGTGGAGCTACGTGTTAATGAATTTTTCGAAAGATACCGCGCGGCCTCGGCACACTCAGACCCCATTCACGCAAACTTTTTCATATCGCGAGATGTCGCCGTCGATTTGCCAGCGCATTCGTCACCGCGACTCGAATTTCACCATGGCGCCCAGATTACGAGCCTGCCCGAGTTTTCAAAGATACGCATCTGCTGCGCCTGCCTGCAGGGGTGTCATGAATGTCGGAATAAAGCTGAAGGGGAGTTCAAAAGATGCCACCCCGAGGATGGAGGGGGGAAGTTTAATTTATTCGGGATCGCTAGCAGCGTGTATGTAGCGCGGACTTGTTACGGTGCAACGGCAGTTGTCCGGCTATGTCGTGGCTTCGCCTGAATTACGAAAATGTCTGGCTCACGTGGTCAGTTGCATCCAACCGCATCACTATTGGATGCGACGCTCGTGCAGCGGATTACCACCGCATAACACCCGACATTCTTCGATTCAATTTATATCTAGAGACGCGGTAGCATCTCGACGCCAAGTGCATGTTTCGACACTTTGTATATGTCGACTGTCGCTACCGCTATCATTTACTCGTCGCCCGGCTAATCCAACCTTACCTGACACTTATTTCATTAACATCTCATCACGCCTGCAATATTTTCTAAATTGGAAGGCATTTTTCTTATGTAAACCGCATATAAGCTTTCGAATAACACTAAATTCAATAAAATCGGTCCACGGATGACAGAGATATCGTAATATCGTCTCATGGATCAGTCGGAAACGGTAAGATTTTTAAACGATTTTATTCAGCTTCGATCCTCTTGTCCAATTGTCTTGAAACTTTGCAGGCGTGCGTAGTTTGGATGATAATATAATATTTTAAAAAAATTGACGCGAGCGGGTGAAAAAATTATCCAGTCGTCAATAAATATAACCCATAACCACAAATCCAAACGACTTGAAATCAGCCACTCGCGTTCTTTACGAAAACGACAAAAAGCCACTGCGTTCGGGTCGCTAGTCGCATCGCGATTTGAAATTAAATAAAAGTTATTTCTAAAGAAGTCTGAGCTGCGAAATGTAATTCCATAATCACTAAAAACTAGAAAATAAAAAATATATAAAAAAAATTTTATGTTAAACGATTTTATTGAAAATGCACTAAAAACTAAAAAATAATTATTTTCTTGTACTGCAATTTCGATGGTGTTTTTCACTTTAAATAAAATCATGGAGCAGGGTATCTCACAACAAATTCATTTCGACGTTTGATGCTGTATTAAATTGATTCATATTCTGTTATGAAAAATCCTGCTGTACGATTTTATTTAAAGTGAAAAACACCATCGAAATTGCAGTACAAGAAAAGAATTATTTTTCAATTTTTAGTGCATTTTTAATGAAATCGTTTAACATAAATTTTTTTTTATATTGTTAAAAACACGAAATAATGTAAGTATACTCATATTGTTTTAAATTGACAAATTATCTGATGAAAGCTTGTGAGAGGAAAGGTATCGGTGTCGATGAATGATCTTAAAATTATTTTAAAACGCAAAATAATGAAAGTGTATTCATATTGTCAGAGTTTTAAATTGACAAATTATGTGAAAGCTTGTGAGAGGAAAGGTATCGGTGTCGATGAATGATCTTACAATTATTTTAAAATGCAATATAATGAAAATGTACTCATATTGTCTGTGTTTTAAATGGACAAATTATCTGAAAGCCTGCGGAGGGGGAGGTATGGGTATTGATGATCTGAGAATAGTTTGCCTGGCCACGCCAAGTATTTGACTTCCAGGTCGCGGACATCTTTTCTTGTCTTTTATTGTTACACAGTGTCGCCGTTGCACGCTGCGGGAAAGCACCTTTGTGTACTTGCAGCTGATTTTGTTTTCACATCTTTTTTTACTTTGTAATTATTTTCTATTTTTTTTGTTTTTTTTTATTTCATGTACTTGGCGTAATTTTTTTCCTTTTTTGAAGTTTCTTTTATGGGTAACTTCTATACTCATGCAGCAGATAAAACTTTCATTCATTTTTTAAGTCTCCCCGCAGGAAATGTCTTGCGAGTTAACAAACGAAGGTCCATCCGACGTATCACCGATTGCGCGGCGGTTTATCTATGGAACCGATGGCGAAATACATACGGGTTATATCGCGCGCCCTTGTAAAATATCGCGACGCGGCCGTTTCGTTCGGCAAAGAGGAAAATATAACTGGCTATTAAATCGCGAAATAACTTCTCGTATTACGGAGATATTGAAAAACCATAGGCCGGACGATTTAAAGCGGATAGCAGGGAGGGATGGACTGCCTTGATAAAAGGAGAAAAGGGTCTATTTGCGGCGAATATCTTCCGTCGAAGGTCCCTTACCCTGGCGTACAAAACCCCTCCCAATCTTTGCCATTTCGCCGCCACAATCGGTGCCGTTGACATGAAAATGGACTTACAGCGAACGCGTACCCCACAATAGAGTTAGCAATTAAAAACATAGCAATTAATCGGAGAAACGCGAAGAGCAGATTAATTGTAGGAATAGCGAGAGTGCGGGAACTTTTGTCTCGCGGGGGAACTTTTAAATGCGCAGACCGGCAAACGAACCGTGTGCCCGTCGCGAATGGAGTTTCGAGTTAAATTGCCATAAATAAACGTCTTGCCTCTCGCTACACTCGCGCGGCATTAAGTGACGGGATAGAAAAGGTAGAAAAGAACCGGTGGTAGGCAAAGGGACAAAAGAGTTCGGGACCTATACCTTGCCCACTCCACCCCCTCATCCCGGCCAAATGCCACCCCTTTAATTATATTCGGAGTAATTAACGATGGATAGCGTATAATGAACAATATCTGGCGGCCAGACTGTATTTACGCCGGCGAGGGTGGCGTGACGGGCCGGTACTTTGTATGCGGACCACATTTTATCCCACAATTGAAAATAATTTACGATTTACGTCCGGACGCAGCTTGTAATTAGAATGCGAAATGAGGCGGAATGCGCGAGCGGCGAGAGTGCGCCGCGCTAGAATGCAGCAGGAAGTTCGCCCGACGCGGAATCGCCGCGTCGCCGAAATTAGAACGACGCTTTAAAGCTCGGCGCAAATTGCTGAATTCACGGCTCGCGCGGTCACGCCCGCCACTTTTTATTAAAATAGCGTCGGGAATTACGCGCTATACCTAAGGGTGAATTCAGCAGACGGCCGAATTTTCCTCCCGCGACGCGATCGACCGACGAGTGAGCCCGGCAACGCGTCGAGTACACCCCGCTCTCTCTCTCTTGGACCGTACCTACCCTACTTGTTTAACGGGAGCCAAATGAAAAATGCTCAACGTAATGCTCACCTGCCTGCGAGCGTACTTTTCGCTCGCGTCGCGAAACGGCGCGGCGGGCAGAGAAATTAGTTGTAACTTAACTCGGCGGCACGAAACGGCAGACGCCCCTTAATAGGGGTCGTATATTTCTTTGTCGGAGTGGTAGCGGGCGGTGGAAGTGAAAAAAATTCCACGACGTAGGCGCAACGATTAATTCCGCGTGTTTTGCTTCCCCCGCCCTCGCCCCTCCCCGTTGTTCCGTTCGTCAACTTGGTCGAAGAGACTATTTAGTATTCCGTTACGCGCGGGTTCATCGTGCGCGTGGACCCACGTGGCAACCGCAGTTTCATTCTGTCCCCTCCGCCAAGTAGGGAATTATTTTGAGATCGCGTAACCCCTGCGCGGACCTTTGTCTCGTCCTTTCACCCCCTTCCGCACGTTTCGCCTTCCTCCCTTTAACACGTCAAGGGCCGTGCCGTTTCGCCGTCTGCACCTCCGGCGAGACTGGCTCCTCGCGTCCCGGATCGATATTCCATTGTATCGGAGCATTGAAGTATCCTGAAGAGTTCCACTGCCTCGTAACGACACCGATGGTATTATGCTAATTCAGCGTGTCGCTGGAGTGCGGATGCTGGTGAGTGATAAGCTACGAACACGCCGGGCTGGGGGAAGGAGAGAATGCCGGCCTCCGCTGTTATCCACGCGGGGCGGGAGGGCGGATGGAACGGCACCCGTTCACCCTTCCGCGAGAAAGCCTCGTGGCAATCGCGACATTCGTGATTAATTTTCCAGAAAAATAGGACGAGCTGCCGCGTCGGTGCCCGCGCGAACCGACGACGCAGGTGTCTGGTTAATGCTTTTGTCTCTGCCCCGGCGATCGATGCATGCGAGTCGTACGCGCCTGCATCCCGCACTGATTTATATCCGATTTATCGCTGCGCTTATTGACGTCGCTTCGTCTCGTTCACGCGTGGACACTGAAGAAATTATTGACCGTTGCCAGAAGAATTATTGCCGCCCAATACCCTGCGTTACCTCTTCTCCTCTTTCCCCCCTGCGCGGTGCGGAACGCGATTTCGGCGACGTCCCGGCCACTCGGGCTCCCCGTTTAAACTTTTTCCGAATGAAAGTCGTCCCCATCAATCGTCGGACCGATGGAGAAACGGATGGGTAGAAAAATGTTAAGCAATGTTCGACATCTAGAAGGAGAGACTCCCAGCGCGACGGGTTAGCAAGGCATTAATCGCGGAGATTAACTCCGCTAAGGAGGGGGATTAAGAAAGTTACTCCGACAGCGAAGGAACTCGCCGGCCGCTATCCTCTGCTAAGCAGTTTACGGAGGAACGACCCCGTGATGTCGTCAAACGCTTTCTTCGACCTGGCGCACGGCTGCCGCGTCTTTTTTACTTGCTCCTCGAGATGTCCTTTTCTCGGGCGTTGGGAATCGTAAGTAGGGCTCAACCGTATTACCTTTCCGCGAGCCCATTTCCTGTTCACCGTTTCAATTATCCGGTAGCACCCGCTAATTGCATTTTGCGCTTCATTTTCTGCCCGATAGGGCGGCTCCTTTTTCTCGTGACTTTTCCTTTAAAGGGGCCGCGACGTTTCGCGTCGCACGCCGTAAGAAACGATGCCACAGAAATATATTTTATTCGGCGGAATAGATTTATTTTCCTCGACGCGATATGGTAATCGACTTTGCGAAATCGATGGCGGGTGACGCGTCAATAGCTGGCTTGAGGTAAGCACCGGCAGGCGTGTTCTTTTTCAACGACGCGCATATACCTACCCTTCACGGTGGCAATTAACAAGTTAACAGCAGGCATCCAGCTCGTTGAAAGATGAAACTTCCCCCGCCCGTGCTCGAAAAGTTAGACACCAATCGGTTTACTCGTTGAGAAGGAACGAGATTGGATTGATTGGCAGATTGATGGTACCGCTAGAAATTGCGGCTGTCGACGCTTGTTGAAAAAGAGTTGCACCCTCGAAAACGTAAATGCTCGAGAGGATTTCAGACAGTGCTGAAAACCCGCGGAAATTACATTCATCGGGTTCTACGTTATCTTTATTGGAAAAAAAAGACGAACGCGTGAATCGCCGAGAGAAATTCAATCTGAAACATCGCGATTTAAAGTGGAAAAGAAGACTTTGAAGATTGATAGCAGCTGGGTACAGAATACCCGAAGAAGAGCCTCGTAATTAATACCGCGAGCTTCTCCCGTACTACTAAGTCACTTTGAAGACGGAAAAAGCAAAGATAAAGGAAAGTAAGTGGTGGTTCGCGAGGTCGAGGGGGATAGACCGGGGGATAACTGACAATTCACCAGGTTCCCCGTAAGCTGCTTATGGTAACGATCGGGTCAGCAGCCCCGAGCTCCTTCGCAGACTCGCGGGGAAAGCGTTAAGAGACACGCAAGGCCGCACGTAAGATCCCAGCTTCCTCCCATATTACGATCCATTTGCGCTGAGTTTCGCGATATTAGGAATCGGCGAATCGATTTCACGCGATAATACGGAGACCATGCCTCCGCACACGGGGCCCCCCGTCGATCGCAGAACCGTGCACGTACTAGAACGCACACGACCACGAAGAGGATGGCGGAAGGCAGAAGGCATGGATCCATGGAATTGTCAGCCATTCCAGACTCCAGGGATTAACTCGCCCAGGAATGCACTCCTCCTTTCTCTCCCTAGCCCCTCTCTCATTCTCCCTTCGTCTCTCCTCCTGTTTCCCTGTCCGTCTCTCTCTGACTTTCCGCCTTCTCTCGTATTTCCTCTCCTTCTTCGCCGTTCGCCTCTACCCCTGATTTTCTCGCCTCCCCCCCCCCCTCCCTCCGTTCACGATAGGGTGAAGCACTCGCAGTCATTTTCTCCATTTTGCGATTCGATTTCCGCCGATATTGCTCCCGTCTCGCTAGATTCTTCCATTCGGTCGGATGAAGACGCTGCCGAGGGAAATATATTCATCCGCGTAGCACGGGAAGAGACGATGAAGGGGAGGGAATGGAATCGAAGAAAGAAGAAGGGAAATCGAATAGTTAGGCGTAGACAGACAGAGAGAGGGGGTGGCGAGGGATAAAGACTCTCCGTGATGCAGCCAACTAATTTCATCGTCGATGCCGTCGATTTCCCTTCTTCCTTTCCCCCAGCCCCGATCCCGACCAATATGCTTCATGGTGCGTGCATAATGTGTCTACCTATGTACTCCGGGATCAGCATAGACTATCGACGCCGTTCAAAGTGAGCCAGTAAGATGCCGACATGGTACATAGTGTTGAGGATTGTCGCGGATAAAGGGGGAGATAATCGAAAGACCCGGAAGCCGTGCCGAGGCACTTCGCTTCACCGAAAAACCAAGGAAACGAGCGTTTCGCGCACTGCCAGCCGAGTGCATCACGGCGGCGTATCAGCACTTACCGTCGGTTATTAATGGCTTGCTTGTTTTTCTCGGGGATAGCAAAAGCCTGACTGTAAATTACACAGCAGAAGCGCTATGATCCTCTCGCGCTTGCCTCCCCGAGATGTTGATCTTGGATAATTGCAACCGTGGACGTGACTCCTCTTTCGAAGCTCTCAAATTCATCACCGAATTCAACGTGCCTAGTTGAAAGAGCGACGGGAACGTCTTCCGTTGAGAAACAAGGAATGGGGTCAGGTCTGTATCGCAAACTCAATTTACGCCCCCTTTCTTAACGCCCGTTTTAATTAATTTCACTCTGGCGTCAAGATAGCGTCACCGAATAAATAAAGTACAGGTTGGCAGTATCATGGCGGCGGGCGATAGAACGAACGCCCGAGGCAGGAGAGAGAGTCGGTCGGCGAGTCTGGCTCTAAATCACTCATTCTACTGGGCCGAGCGTCGACACGGTATCGGCCCGGTTTAAAAGGTGGCCCGGCGACAAAGCGATCTATCGTTCGTATTCGCTCTGGTAATTCGAAAATGTATCTGCTTTCGGCGCTGTCGCGGAACCCTCCGCGGAATAACGCGGTACACGCTGGCTATACGCCGGCAGATTGAAACGAAATGTAGCATTTCGAAGTCGATGGCTTCGTCACGGATTGATCCGCCTCACGGCTTTATCCGGCCGTCGCCGATTACACGCGCGCCCTCGTCCACCACACCCAGAACGGGGTGACTTACGTTCACGCGTGTCTGTGATAGCGCGCGCGAGTACACGTACGCCTCACCTCGCTATCGCACAATCGCGCGCGATCCGCCGGCGCTTGTATACGTGCCTATGCTGTAGGGACCAATCGGACTGCGCAATGCAGCGTAGTCAGGGCGTGATTGGTACGGCATTGTGCGCCATAACCAACGGTGAAATTAACCATGATCCAGATCAAACGGCGGTAACGGCGTACGCGTGCCGGCGAAATCCGTAGCGGCGGTATCTCGCGCTGCTGCATTGCAGCTAACTTCGGGATCCGCGTATGCGAAATATATATTCGTATTTATGTAGGCGCTTAAGTCGGATTAGCCTGGGCGGAACGCAAGGATAATCGCAGGCCGTTGCCATCGATCCCTGGCGAACCGGCGTTGTTTAAACCGGCTCGAATTAACGAAAGGAACTCCCACGAGCGCGCTTTAAAACCGATCAGCCAGCCGACGTCATCCCCGCCTTCCTGGCGGTTCATTGAATGCCACTCCTCAGCGTGTGCTCTCCGAATCCGATCCGATCGGTACGACAATGCACATGCACAATCACGATTATTGCTAAATCGCGTCGCTGCGAGGTACACGCGTCGGACCGTATGGCGGCAATCGATTCAGCCGAGGTTCTATTAACATCGGATTAATCACAAACAGAATTCTGACAGCACTCCTGTCGATAGTCAAACTGGAAGGAAACTAACTCCTTCAATAACTTAACACAGCCCCAGGTGAAGAACAAATATCAACGAAATTCAACTTCGTCTGCTGTCCCCGTCTGTGTTCGGTAATTCTGCTCGCAAATCGATCCAAGTTGCAATCTGAAGGCAGCCGATGGTGCGTCGCCGCTGATCAGCGCCGGCTTAAATTTCATCCTGAACTGGGACGCCGGCGCAGTCTAATTAGAGAATTTAAACGTCCTCGACGTTACCAAGTTCGGGACAGAGCGCGGTTCGCGAGAGAAACGATTTCCCGATGGATTTTCGTCGATATCGAAATTCCTGGTCGGGCAAGTCGGGGACGATTCGTCTTCTTCACGTTTAGAACGGGGTCGTTCCGATAAGGAAAGCTATGGAGAACGTTCACGAAATGTCGAACGAGTCGCGACGGTTAATTCGTCAGTGACGTCGCGAATCCCGAGCCCCGTGGATGATAATACCGGTCGGGATGCAGCATCCGGTGCGCCGTAACGGTGCTCTGTAATTAATCAGGAGCGCGAGGTGCAACGCGAGAATACAGGGCTGGCTGGTCGGTGTAATAGTCGCTGCAGCGGCGCAACGTTTACACAGTCGATGCACACTGGTGTGCACAGAGGTGCATCGCAGGGGCGCACACCCGCATGACCGAACAACCGGATACGGTGTACGTGGAACGGCGGAAAAGAGAGGCGGCGGCGGCGGCAACGTCGACGGGAGAGCCGAGTGTATAAATGCGGCATAAATGGCGCCGGTGCATAATTGTGGACTGGCACAGGTGTATCGCGCCCGCGGAACCGAGGAGGCGGCCCTCGTAACCGTCACTCGGTCATATGTGCGTAATGGAATGCACCGAGGGATGGATGGCGACGGACGGGGGTGGCTGCTGCAAAGTCTTCAAAGGGTTTTTCTTCGTCACGCTTTGGTTACTCATAGTCCCCGTGTTTCGGGTACATTACATGGCGATGGTGGTTCGAACGAGAAACACCCCTTTCGTGTACGTACGCCTGTGCGAAGATAGTCAAAATGCAACGTTCACCCAAATATTTAGCGAGCACATTTCTGCACGAAGGTATCTTGTGTTGTTTGGTTATGTACACGCGGCATGTTACGTGCAAACTTTCGCTTGAAATGATTCCTGTACTGCCATAATTGCAGGGAAATGCTTGCTGCACAAGCTTCTGTAGCGAAAACATACTCGTTCTGCGGTGGAAGCTTTCACGCGGCATTACAGTTACATCTGCTCCCTTAAATAGGATACCTATCTTGGTTCTCTTCGACAAGATAAACTGAGCGTCCAGAGTTATATAACTTTTACACGGAGCATCTTCCCGGGGCCTTAATAATAGAGGGAAACATTTTTCGCCGGCAAAGTTACGCGGGACAGACCGCGGGCACAGTGGAACGAGCGCGCATCAAGTAGTGCAAGCGTTAAATAGGCGTGACGCTGACTGAACGCGTTCAAAGGCGGGACACCGAGGACGATAAGAGCGAGCGTGAGAGCGCGGTGAATGACGTCGATGCATAATTGGTAGAGGTTTTATCGCACCCGTTAAACCCACGCAACTTGATGAATTAATCGTCCGTGTAATTTGTGTGCGCAACGAGATGTACGCGAAGCCGAAATCTGGGGTCGGGGACGCCTTCAGAGTCGCGGAAGACAAGCTTGCAAAATATTTGAAGTTTCCCGAGTCGCGGGATAATGCGGGGCAAATACGCGAGGGTAAATACTTGCATCGAGAAAGAGAAACAGCGGTGGTATTATTGCCACGAGGTCATTGTCCGCGTATAATTGCCTGCGAATGTAGTTATCCGCTAGTTATGCAACACCAGAAGGCACACGCGCAAACGCACCAACCTTCCCCGTTACGCAGTTATCGGCGGATATACGGGAGAATATATTACCGAACCGTTACGAATTTCCCGCGTTGTCAATTTGTTCGGATGTAAAAAAATTGTGGTGGTCTTGCTCTTAACGAAGCGTGCTCTGCAGCAGCGTTCTCTCGCGTAAACGAAATTAAACACCGATGCCTCGGGTGAGGCAACTACAAACAAGTTTTACCGCCGAATTTCCCAGTGATTAATTAAGCCTCGTTCGATCGTGTTTGGCAGCCTCCGTATTACGGGCGATCTTATACGCGTGGTAACAGATGCGCAACGCGGAACTGGGAATAAATTTCAAGCTGCTCGACAATCTAGAGACGCGGTAGCGTCTCGACGCCAAGTACATGTTTCGACACCCTGTATATGTCGACTGTCGCTACCGCTGTCATTGATTTTTAAACGATTTTATTCAGCTTCGATCCTATGTGTGTTTGTTTGTATGTTTGTTTGTATGTATGGTTCAAATCTGGCAACTCAAATTTAACCCACTTCCAAGTATCCAATTGTCTTGAAACTTTGCAGGCCTGCGTAGTTTGCATGACAATATAATATTTAAAAAAAAAATTAACCCCGAGCGGGTGAAAAAATTACCCAGTCGTCAATAAATATAACCCATAACTACAACTCCGAACCACTTGAAATCAGCCACTCGTGTTCTTTACGAAAACGACAAAAAGCCGCTGCGTTCGGGTCGCTAGTCGCATCGCGATTTGAAATTAAATAACAGATATTTCTAAAGAAGTCAGAGCTGCGAAATGTAAATCCATAAACACTAAAAACTAGAAAATAAAAAATATATAAAAAAAAATGTTATGTTAAACGATTTTATTCAAAATGCACAAAAAACTAAAAAATAATTCTTTTCTTGTACTGCAATTTCGATGGTGTTTTTTCAGTTTAAATAAAATCGTGGAGCAGGAGTTTTTCATAGCAGAATATGAATCAATTTAATACAGCATCAAGCGTCGAAATGAATTTGTTGTGAAGTACCCTGCTCCACGATTTTATTTAAACTGAAAAAACACCATCGAAATTGCAGTACAAGAAAAGAATTATTTTTTAATTTTTTTGTGCATTCTGAATAAAATCGTTTGACGTAAAAATTTTTTTTATATATTTTTTATTATTCTTCTGATTCTCCAACCAAATTGTCATCAACATAATACGTATACTACGCGTTACACGCACACCTTCAGCCAAACGAACTAATACATGTTTCGTTCGTCAATCGCTATTTTCACTATGCAATCTACTCCAAATCTTGACAGAAGTAAAAAATTTTGACAAGTACATGAAATAAAAAAAAAAAGTAGAAGATAATAATAATTACAAAGTAACAAAATATGTGAAATCAAAATGAGCTGCAAGTACATAAAGGTGCTTTCTCGCAGCGTGCGAAAGCGACACTGTGTAACACAATAAAAGACAAAAAAAGATGTCCGCGACCTGGAAGTCAAATACTTGGCGTGGCCAGGCAAGGTATTCTCAGATCATCAATACCCATACCTTCCCTCTCGCAGGCTTTCAGATCATTTGTTCATTTAAAACTCAGACAATATGAGTACATTTTCATTATATTGCATTTTAAAATAATTGTAAGATCATTCATCGACACCGATACCTTTCCTCTCACAAGCTTTCACATAATTTGTCCATTTAAAACTCTGACAATATGAATACACTTTCATTATTTTGCGTTTTTAAATAATTCTTATTCATCGACACCTTGACTTTGCCTGGCCACGCCAAGTATTTGACTTCCAGGCTGCGGACATCTTTTTTTGTCATTTATTGTGTTACAGTGTCGCCTTTGCACGTTGCGGGAAAGCACCTTTATGTACTTGCAGCTCATTTTGATTTTACATCTTTTTTTACTTCGTAATTATTATTATCTTCTACTTTGTGTGTTCTTTTTTTATTTCATGTACTGGGCGTAATTTTTTTACTTCTTTGAAGTTTTTTATGAGGATATATTCTACCAGCGGTAGGTATGCGAAATAAGGGCCACCGTTTGTCGAATGCTTACAAATGGACTGGAGTTCACTGCACGCCGTGTATGGAGTTGAAATTTGACAGCTCTGCAAATAGAATTGAGCGTTGATCCATTTTGGGAATTTTCAGCGACTTTTATGGTGAGATCTCTGAAGGGGAGGGCCCTCGAAAGGTTCCCGTATCTGGCGGACAATTTCCTGGAAAACGAAGGGCAAAGTCGATTTCCTGGAAAACGAAGTTCTGTAGGAGAAATACTTATTCCATATTTTCGACTTGGTTTTATAGGAAGGATCAACAGCTGTTGGGGGATAAATCGTGTGCAGCGCGAAGAAGTCTTGTCGAGCGTATTCGCATACAACCTCGTTCGACCGTCTCCGTCACCGATAGATTTACGCGTTTCGCATTTCCACGATTACATGGGCGACACTCGTTACAGTCGACCGAACCGTACATTCTCCCTCGTTGCACGCCAGCGTGCAATATACCGACGTGTATAAGAAATGAAAAAAGAAAGTGCACCGCATTTACGAGGACAGGGTATGCTTGTACCGCAGGCGTCTACATGGAAAAGCAAAAACCGCGTTGACGAGGAAATGTGCGTGATTGATTTGTTCGGGGTGTGTTTTTCTCCTGGCCGTTGCAATTATTGCTACGTTGCAGTACACCGCGTGAGGTAATGCCAAATTTGTGTTTTATATGTACGCGCCCTGAAGCACGTGCCGGGCCCTTAATAGAAAATTTATTCGAACTTGGTGCAGCGATTTCCTCGCGACACGTGTACGTGCGGGATGGACATCAGCTCGAGGGTACATCGTTTTGCGCCCGGATAGAGCGCATTTCACCGAGCACTGTGCAGAGGGATTTGAAGTGACGGGGACAAATATGGGTGAGATACTGTGACCGCGTTCTGGAACGCGGTTTCGAATACAGTATCACCTATAGAAAGAGGGAAATACGGTGAGTTAAGTGATTCCACGCAAGCGTATTACTTTGCACATCTCTGTAGGGTAAATTCGGGAGACGCGGTCGGGCCGGAGAGCTGGTCGAGTCGCTATATTTCAGACTCTCTACGTAAATATACGTTAAAGACCAATTACCTAGCAGCCGCTACTTCGCAAGAAGCCAAACAGTTGAATGAATAGTGTCATTTCGCTTCCTTCGGTGTTTTTCTGGATTTATAGGCTATAAAAGGTAAATTGAGGTTACATTTAACCTCTTTTGTCAAACAGCGGTGTACAGAATCGTATTTAAAATATACTTCTAAGTTTATTTTCGTTTAATGTTTGGGATAATAATATAGTAGAGATATTGAGTGACAATGCAGCCAATGTATTTGTGCCATATTAACTCTTCCTCTCAAAGCTAACGAGAAGACCATCTCTCGCTGCAGAAAGGGGAGATGGTCGAGTTATGATTTTTGTATTATGTTTGTTTATTTTTTATTTTTTATTATTATTTTATTATTATTTTTGTTTATTTAGTTTATATATTCACTTTTGTATTCATTTGCCTTGCTAATCGCCAGTAGGTAGTTCACTTTTCCTTTGTGTTCTCTACTTGTTTAGCGTAAGCAAATTAAATTTCCATGAATCTGTAGTTGTATTCACTCATAAATGATAATCACTCATTCATGAATAATTATGTGAGTGGTCTCTGCCAACGACGAAAATCATTTCCCCCAGCACCTCGGGAGAGGTGGTCAGAAGTCATGACTTCAGTTTTCAACCCGATTTACAGTAAATATTGTCTTAAAGTAAATATCGACCAGTTTTGTCTGAATCAGCATAAAATTCTGAACATATAGGTTTGTTCTGATAAAATAAGTAATTTCTATATTAGTTTTAATAGCCATTTTATATTAGGTCGACCGCGTCTCCCGGATTTACCCTAATGAAATTTAAAAAAATTTCAACCGCTAGCCTTGATCAAAAATATTCGTAGAAAATTCTAAGAAGCGAAAGCTAAAGAATTCCACGCTGAGCGGCGAAACTAGACCGCAGCATTCCCATTCAAGAACACTGTGAAGTCGTGGTAGTAAACCAGACACGGGAGAAGGAGAATGGGCCGCCGGGGTCATCGAGTTAAGTAAAATCTCGCGCAATTTGCCTCTCGACACAATAATAGAGAATTTTCTTTTACACAAAACAGAGAGACCGGTCCGCTTCCTTAATAACCATTTTACGGGGCGGGTTTTTCCGGCGGGTGGCAAACTGTGTTACACGCATACCAATTTAATCGTATTTTCCGGCGTCGTTTTGCAACGCAACCAGGGGAGAACGCCCGCGGGTATAGCAGATGCACAGTGGCACCGATGCCATCGATGCACCGCCGCGGACCGTGCATATCGGACGAAACATACGCGGCAATGGCGATGCAGGGTGGCGTGTGTATAAATGCGGCGTAGATGGCGACGGTGTACGGCCATAAACCGGTGGCGCAGGTGCATCGTGCTCGTAGAATGCAGGAAGCGCCCGTACATAAACGTCTTTCCGGCTACATGCACGCGTGTGCAGCTCCTGTGGATGTACCCCCTGTAGGTAGCCGGCTGCTGGGTGCACTCTTACCGGTCTTCCGGATTCTGCGCATCCAGGTTATCAAATCGCCGTTCATACATAATGGAACCACCGATCCCTCCGTCCCTCACCTCATTTCCCATGCGCGTCGCCACCTCGTCCGGTCGTGGTCGTCGATCGCCGAAAAAACAAGTCGCCCCGGAAATCCGGGGACAAAGCTCTCTCTCTCTCTCTCTCTCTCTCTCTCTCTCTCTCTCTCTCTCTCTCTCTCTCTCTCTCTCTCTCTCTCTCTCTCTCTTCTTTCCACTGACAGTGCTGGCATCAGCTGCGCCATAGATGCTCCATCGGATTTTCTCGTTTGAACGAGTGCTGGGCGGAGAGAGGAGCCGTTGATAGAGAGACAAGGGATATAAAAGAGGGAAGGCCGGGTCGGGCCAGGGGTGGTGGAAATGATATGAGTGGAGAGGGAGTGTGAGCGGCGAATGTTGCAATCGCGCTGCGAATTCGTCGAGAGGCGACGATTCGCACGCCATTCACCCGAACGTGGGATGCACGTACACAGGCGTTTTATTGTCCCTTGGAAGATGCCTCGGTTATCATTATTCAGCTTGCTCGTTGGCCCCGTTGTTTCGTTATCTTTTCATGGCCAGTTTTTCCTCTTGCCTGTTATCAAATATTGATACGCGACATATGCGTTTCGTTCCCTTCAAATGGCCAAGACGTTTCTCGGATCATACCATTTTTGTGAGCGATGAGCCAGCTATCTTTCCATGAAACATGTAAAATGATTTCGCGCCGCGCGTGATAACAGGGTTGCCAGGAGTAAGGACCACGTCACGTAGTAGGGAGTAGTGGAAGGGGAATCCTCGCGTGTATAGAGCTATATACCTGTATTAATACAACTTGTGCACACCATGCTAAGATTCTCCCTCCGCTACTCCCTACTACGTCACGTGGCCCTTACTCCTGGCAACTCTGGTGATAACTGACAGGACGGTGATCGAATATGATCGATTCCGGTGTTATTGCTACTCTGGGGGTTTCAGAGATTTCTCTACCGTGAGACGTTTCATAACGAAATGAAAGATCTCCGTATATACCACCGCGCAGAGATACGGCAGAGGTTCGTATTGTAATATGATATGCTTCTTGTCGACGGATTAAAAGCATGGAAGGTGTTTCAATTTCCCGCGAAACCCTCTCGATTTCACCCGCTGTCCCGCGAAATCAATATCAACGGCTTTAAACTAACACGCCCGGCGATTCGTGTGTTTCAGGACGAGGTGTGGTGCTGGACAGTCAGGGTCCAGTGTTGATCTCGGAGCCACGCTCCTCGGTCGAGTTCTCGAACAAGACCGGGGCAATGATCCATTGTTCGGCCCAAGGCAGTCCGTTGCCGAGGATTGATTGGCTTATGGGAGACGGGTCACCGGTGATCCCTATACCGCACATCCGTGAGACGCTGGTAAACGGTTCGATGTACTTCTTGCCGTTCAGAGCGGAGAGCTACCGGCACGACGTCCACTCGGCCATCTACAGATGTCAAGCCTCGAACAGCGTCGGCAGGGTGCTGAGCCGTGAAATCACGGTAAAGGCCGGTGAGTACCTGTATTTCACCTCTTCCGACCGATCGCCTCTTCACCTTTCGTCTGGGAACCGAGGCTCTTCCACGCGCCACCATCCTATTTCTACGCTACGTAGGTACTATCCCCACAAAATCCACGGCCACTTGATATCGTCGCGCGTGTTCAGTTGCCTCCAGACGAGAAACTCGCGGGACCTTTATTTTTCCACGGTATCTCGCGGCGAAACGCACGGAGCCCAACAGACATAGCGTGCTTACCAAGGCCCGGGGCCATAACGCGGCCGTAATCGGGCTAAAAATTACTGCGAAACGTTTCCAGAGTATCGTTACTCGCAATTATGCCATTGAAAGAGCCGCGGCTGGAACGCATTTCCGGACCGCGTCCTCGGAAAACGGATTTAACGCTCGCACTTAACGGAACGCTGGGCGTTTAGAGGCGGATATTTAGCACCTGGCCGCGATTCGCCGCGGCTGGTTCATTCCGCGCGAAAAAATCGGACGCGACACGGAGTGGTTGGCCATCGGTCCGGGGCGTGCAGTCTTTGCAAGCGCGATACCTCGCTGGTCGTAAATGTAATCGGCCGTTCCGCGGAATGATGTTCTAAACCACCACTCGGGGGGGAAAGCTGGAAGAATGATCGCGGCTCAAGAGAGCCGAGCCAACTACATTTATCGCCGCCCCCGCAACTTCGTGCCTCCTCTCGGCTAGCTCGCAGATGCATGGCCCGAAGCTCGCGCTCGCTTATGGCTAACAAGCGGCACTCACTGCCAAGATCAAGATTCGCTGCCTCTCGCGCGTTGCCAAGTGCTCGTTTCCACCAGCATTTTCATACCTGCTAGCATAAATATTCGAATTCCCGCCTGTGTGCGTGCTCGCGTGCTCGCGTGCCCGCGAGTACTCTGTGTTTGTTCGAACAGAGAAAGACAGAAAATGCACGCCCACACCCCCCACCTCCCTCCATTCAGCTTCATCCCTCGTGACCAACCGAGACAAGCTACCGCCGCGAGGCTCTTTCCCTCTCCGACGAAAGCGGCCCTAACAATCCCGACGTCCTGCCAAGAATCACTTATCGCATTTAGAGACTCGTGAATCGGGAGAATTTCCGCCCGGCTCCTGAAAGAATCGTGGCTTTGGATTACGCGGACGGGGTGGATTACGCAGGAGCGCCGTGAAAGTTGGAGCACGGCGGGGGAACGCGAGAAGGAGCCACTAATTGCCGAAAGCTCGGCTACCAGACGGTTTGAAAGGAGGCGTTGTTCGCGGCCGTAATAACGAGCTTGTAATAGAAAATGTCTAAGTAGTACATATTATCGAGGTCAACGACAGGCGACACGCTCCTGGGAGTGTGCACGCTGGAAAAGCTGTCGAGTGTACGACGCGTTTTATAATTATTATCGATCCCTGGGGGGAAAAGCAAGGAGAGACGGTAAGCTCGATGAGAAGTGTGTATCTGACGGAAATTATTGTGTCTGTTTACAGTGGTGCATCAGAAGTACGTGGTCACTGTGCGAGACGCTTACGTCTTGACGGGAAATACCGGTGTGCTCAGGTGCGAAATACCAACGTTCGTTCAGGAGTACGTGACGGTCACGTCCTGGGTTCAAGATTCCACCTTCAACATCTTCCCTACCCCGAAGAGCGGTGAGTGAAATCGAGACGGGCAGTTGCGTGCGGTACGATAAGTGTGAAACGTCGAACGTGTCGGGCGTTCTTTAGATGGTTGTTTTCTTCGATACGCTTGCAGACCGAAATTTATGGTCGCGAGGGGCTACGAATAATACAGAGGTAATATTCTCTTATTGCCCCACGCACGCAGAAATATCTCTTCAGCCGGAATTTGATATTCTAATCGATGAATTTTTAAAATTCATTTGCCTGCGCGATAGATATTTTCCTGCGCGAGCTTTGTCGATCAACGTGGCACGGGAATACCCAGCGGCTACTTCGTGGCCCGTGCGATATCGACGAGGACAACAACCGGTGACTTAACCAGCGGTATTCAGCACAAAGCGTTCAATATTCTTTGGAACGGAATAACGCAATTTCCGTTGGCGTTCTCGTTACGCATTCAAAAAGGACCCTTGCCGCTATCATACGCCAATATCACGTCTCGATGCACGTGATCGTAGAGTTTTTGACGTTTACACTCCCTCCGCGAGGAGGGTCGTAAAAATGGCGCGACCATAAAAACGTAGGAGCCCGATAAATTGGTGTGGCACTTTTTTTGCCCGCTTCTCCTCTCGTTTGTGTGTGCGTGCGGCGTGTGGCGAAGCAAAAAGGCATGTGCACACACGTGGGACGCTGATACGCCGCGCCGGCCCGGTCAATATCCGAGTTAATTAGAGTCTGAGGGGACGATTCGAGTATCCGCGTATACACATTATCGTGGCTGCCCTTTCTAAGCCCCGCCATGGATTCTGGTATTACACGCTGAAAAAAAAGAGAGAGCATCCCGACCAGCGCGAGCTTATGAAAACAGAGGAAATTGTTCGGAACAACGCCGACGATAAAAACTGGGTTATACCCGTCCTTTATTCGTACGCCCCTCGATTTTTCGCGCTTCATCGAGACGGACGATCCCCTGTCTGTCAACGTTGCATCCGCTCTGCGGTTGGAAATTTTTGGGGGTTTCTATTGTGGCAGGGAGTCGATTCGTCGCTGAATAGGGGTTTAGGGGTTGCGTGAAGGAAAGTAGATACAAAGGTAACTGCAAACTTGATTGTAACGACGTAATCAATGGGCGGATGTGATGGCCGTATTTCTAAGAAACGTGGCGAAATCGCCAGAAGAAAAAGCCAGAAGGCAAGGAGCAGGGTCCATCGCAGGGTCACGGGAGAAGGGAACCGCTTGGATGTTCACAAACGAACGCTGATTGAATGCGATGCGCATTAAATTTTACGACTTTTATCTCTGGCGGTTTCTCGACACCTCCTGGCAGACGAGAGTTTCTGCCCCGCCGCGAAACTTCTCCAACTTCTTTCCTTCCGCCGCCGTAATGGTCGCATTGTGCCGCCCGGACAACTTGCCAGTTTAGAGGCTGGGTCTTGCCCGGAACTTTACGCATTGTCGAGCGCCGAGGGGCGGTATCTCGATCGCGTCCAGCATTCCGCCTTCGAGGAACACACGTGTGCTTTGCAACACGTGCATCCCCCTTCATCCCTCTGCTTTCTCTTCTTTCCTCCTTCAGAAGCCTCTCCTATAAACTTGATCGGAGTTACCCGTGCTCCGTCCGCCTCGTTCCCTCTCGAACGGATTATACCGACGAATAAACGGGAACTTTCTCCTGTAGACGGACTGATCTGCGCGCGACTAAAACTTTTCCGAGTGATTCGTTTTCCATTCAGGCCCGCTCTCCCGCTCCGTCCTCGCCCTCCACCGATTTCCTCTTCAATTGCAAGATTGGATTTTCCCCGCGTAGAACAGTGGGGACTTGGCGTCGGCGCCCTCTCTCGCGCGCGGACTGCTCGTCGGGATATTTGGCTTAATCCTTAAGTTCGACGTCTGCTCGTCGAACCGTCAGTGATCGCGGTGTCTATACAGTCTGGTCGTTTTCGAGGGCGGCCGCCGTGTGGCGTGAGATTCGCTAGACAGCAGGTATTTCGAATGTCAGACTTCTTCGCGATCAAGCTGCGTCGCCATCGATTTAGTTATCGGTAAAACTTGGACGCGTTTGATGACACAGTCTATACCTGGCCGGAGTTAGTTTCGACTGTCAAGTGGCGAGCACTCCGGCCAGTACACTCATCCCAAATCCACTATCAGGTAATTTGAAACGTCGACATGGTCATGCCGAGCTCGTAAATTTACTATCGACTGGCACTCGAGAATTTTATTTGGAGGGGAGGGGGGGCCGAGACAGACCACGCGCGACTCGTTGATACTTTGTCTCGCTCCGTCTTCCAGGCGTTTGATACAACTCCGTTCCTTTTCCCTTGTTTCTCTTTTTGTTTGGGGGGGGGGGGGGGGCAGGGCCACCTGGCCCCCTCCCTGCGTGCGCCACTGAGCCGAACACCCCCGCCTATCGGGAGACGCGCGAGGGTACGAGGCGCGAGAAGATTGACTTTAATAATTCGTCGGCAATATCGGCCCGCGGGAGTCGTGATAAGATTGCGACCCGATAGCCCGCGCGTTGCAACTTGGAACAGACAGCATGCTCGCAAGCTTGTCACGATTTTCGATCCACAACTAGCTTCGTTGCTTGCATCGGAATGCAGCGATTCCTCTGTGGAGGTTCTCGACGGTCGGAACGTCGCATCGCGTCGCGCGTCGTCAGACTTGTCAGATTTTTATCGACCCACCGCTCCGCTATCGTCTGTCATTAATTTAACCGTGAAAAAGTGACGGGCAGCATCGGTGTGTGCTCGACCGAGTGTATCGACGGTTTGCCTCGGATTAAAGTGCAGCGAACAGCCAGCCAGATCCACGGAGCTCCAGTGCAGCTCAAACACGAAGCGTCCGGCCACAATGCAAATTCGCCTGGGGTGATCATCCTCCCCTCTTCTCCTCCTACCCCTTGTACCAAAACCCCCGAACTATCTTCCACCCCGCAGTATCCTGTACGAACCCTTCCGACTAACTATGCATTTCCACTGCCAATGTACCCGCTCCAGCCGTTTCTCTTCCTCTCTCTCTGTCTCTCTCCTCCTTGTTCTCTCCACCTTGACCTATTTTCTAGCTCTTTCTCCCGTTAATCCGTTCGACCGGGCTCAATGGCCCATGCATTCCAAGGGTCTCTTAATTTAAGTGGATCCGACGCAAAAAGCGGTTACATTGATGTAATTACCGGCGATAGATCCGCGCTCGATGACTGACATCAAAATGCATGAGTAAGTTAAGCGCGCACGATTCCGTTCCGAGACACCAACCCTGGTTGTTCGTTAAACAAACAAGTGGAGAGTTGTAAACGGAGGCAGACACGACTTTTTTCCCTTGTGTACGATCCACGGGCACATAGAAGCGTTAAGGGAAACACGTGAGCTGATCCAGATTTCGTGGCTCGTAAATCGAAGCGGAAACAGTTTACGATGTTCGGTGTATCGTGTACAGGATGTCCCGAAATTGGCGGATAAGCAGGGATGTCCGAGTTTCTCGTGACAAGTCCAATAGAGCTGTCTTTTATCACTTTGGAATTTGAGGATTTGAAATGAAATGATTAACTAGCTTTGCAATTTCTTACAACACTGTTTCATGCACGTGTGTTCGTGCCGCGAGTCGTCCCGCGATTTTGGGACACCCTGTAGAGAGCACGAATCTAGAACGATGACGAAACGATATCGCAGTGATAACAGCTCCGGGGTTGTTTTCATTCACAGCACTCGAAAGTTCAGAGAACTTGTCAGTTAGGCAAACCGAAAGTTACTCGTCCGTAGGCTTTTCGTTGTCCGTGAAACGAGTGGAGATCGTAGTTCGACATCTTGTCCGACCTAAAATGCGGCTGGTGAATTTCTCATCGTGACCTGAGCCGCGGCTGGCGTACTTCGCTAATTTTAGGAACGATAAATATATCATAATTCGGCGTCGAATCGCCGGAATTGTAAGTTGGCTTCGCGACTGCACTCTCGTACATTCTTCATGGCTGCACTCTCCGAGTGGCGAGCAAAGTAAACAGAATGTGACACTTTGCAGCGCGGCCAGCTTAAAACCAAAGTTTTTCTTCCCCCTCCGCCGAAAGTTTTCTGAAATCGCCGGAGGAATAACGCACGGTATAAAAAGACGGGTGAGAAACGGACGCCGCCTAACAGATATCGATTTATCGCTGTTACAAGAATGAGAAACTTTCCAAACAGTTTTCAGCAACGTTGTTCGCCGCCCGGCATTTTACGACTTTACGCTCTTTGGCCAAGAATAAGATATCCTCAACAATTCGAAGAGTAACCCGTAGTCGCTGCTGGCTGGTGGAAAGCTCCGAGAGTCTTCTTACAAATCGCCGACGATTAAATACCTTTTCAGCGATCACAATGCAAAAATTGAGGCCGCGCAGATAACTGTTGGGTGCTACAGCGGAGCTGTCGATTTTCCTGCTATTTTTCATCTGGAAACGTTGTTTGGTTACAATTTGAAATACTATTTGTTCAGTGCGGTCGTTTTTTCCGCGTTTCAACCCGCTGGAAGGCAACTATTTACCGACAATTACTAGCCAGAAATATTTGTAACTGCGCGTGACGAGTTGCAGAAATCATTCGCAACCGTATCAATTCTTCGTGACTGTGCTGGCTCGTCGAACTCCTCTTGGGATCGTGTACAAAGGGGAGCAGTTTAACAATCGGTGCTTTTCCACGGAGAACGGGTCAGACTTGTTTCCTTCACTTTTCCTTCGAAGCGGCTGAAACAATTGCAGCTCTGACTGTTAATCAGCACAGGCGATGTTGGTGGGATTCCGTTGAAAGCGCGCGTTGAACGGGAACCGCGGCGGGACGAGAAGGATTTATACGACGAAAGTTCGTACGATTTAAAGCGTCCGTTTTATCGCGATCCCGCGCCAGAGATTCATAACCCCGATAAGCGAATGACAAGACACGGAAGCGCGGGGGGGGGGAGGGGTTTCGAAAATCCGAGGGTTGATTTATTACGCTGCGCTCTCTAGAGAAGCTTCCCACGTGGGAGTAGAACGAACTTTCCTTAAAACCGAGAATCTGTGCTTCGTACACGACACTCTGGAGAACGCCAACTCCCAGCTGAAATAAATCGAGATTGAGATATATTTCAGTAATAGCCGAGACGGATACATGATTTACAGTGCCAGTCTTGTTACCATGATCCCTTTGCTATCGAAGCTCCACTGGCAGATTTCTGCAAACGTTTCACTGTATCCACAATTCCAACTTTTTATCGACTCGATTGTAATAGTATATTGTGGTACTAGCACATACAAAGTTACTTTGCTACTTCATCCAGGTAGCAAAGTTCAATTTACATGTGGAAACAATAGTAGCCAAATTAATTAACAGCGAGCATAAACGCAAATTATTATTATGGCCAAGAGAAAATCACGTACATACCCGGCCCTTATTCACATCACAGTTATTTTCATGGGACGATTATAATCCCAGGCTGTTCCCATTATTCCACCCAACGAAACAACGGAGTCGCGGCTCGATCTGTGTTACCCAGTATCGAGATGAGAAAGAAACGGCCGTCATAATACGTATGATCCGACAATTTGCCAACGTCTCGATATGTCCCAGTAGAACGTAAACACAGATACCCGTCTGGCGCTCCTTTAATAGCGGAACAATACGCGTGTTCACCTGGCATTTTCGCCAGGATTAAATGCTCCAGCGGCTAAAAGCGCGCATTCGCTCGCGTGCCATTGTATTCCCGATTTCGCGTCCCGGCCTGGAGAAAGAGGGAAAAACATGGCAGCCCATACGCGGGCGCGTGCTCCCTCGGGACCGGGTGCTTTCAGAATTATTACACCGGCTAAATGGCATTTCAGCTCGTTAATGGGTATTAAAAAATGTTTCATTTGACCCGGCCCCGGAAATCCGTTATCTCCATTCATCCGCGCTTTCACCCCGCGGATGAGAGAAACGCCGCGTTCCAACTGGGTAACACGTTCCGCCCAAGATCTGCAGTGGGATTAAACCCTGTGAAATCGGTTGGCTCCTCTCAATCCCCGTCAATGGCGTCCCTTTTCGGGCTAAAGAGCACTCCGGGCAGGTACCATAGTTTCGCCCGGAGAACCATGGCGCAGCCGACAGCGCTATTCTGCCCTGGCCCCACGGCTTACCCGAGCATATTATTCCGCGTGTACGTGCAAAAATATTCGCGTGGCCGAACGCTGGTTAAATCCTGAGCCATCAGCCAAATAGACGCCTGTCATTTCCGGCCCCCGGAATGTATATCCTGCTCTCGCGGTTTGTGTTTCATATCGTCGGGCCCTCCGCCGCAGTCCATTACTCTTATTGGCGCGAAATTCCAGTCGCGCGGTGCGCATACGAAGTTTTCCGTTCTGCCGGCGGGAAAGAAATTTCGCCGCGCCACGTGTGCTCCTCGGTTACAACGCCGGCCATCCTTGTTCCCCCTGTCACGGTCTACGAAGCATTCGAAAAAAATATCCCTCCAAATGTGCATACCCGGTTTAGTTAAACGGTGGAGAATTTAATCGGATGTTTGGCGTTTCAACGAAGCTTTCCGATACACGGCTACCCGTTACAACGGAGTTCTTGCAGAGATTGGAATAGTTGGGGTATTTATACCCAATACTTTTTATGCTCGGTTACCGGATTTCTACACCCGCGCAGCTATTGTTTGCGCTGCGCGGTCAGTAAATTCTCCTCCCTTGAGTTTATATCGCTGTGTGGATCGATTACGGACTAGAGAGCGGGCGACTAAATTGCCGGTGGATGTTTTTAACGTTCCGTTGCGTTTATCGGGGCTAGAACCGTCTGGCATTCGTCGCTTGAAATTTTGCCAGTAGTCGAGCCGCGCTATTCATCAGCCGCGCACGGGGATCCTCGTATCACTTGTACGCCCGACTCGATCGCGCGAACCGTTCGGGCACAATCTCCAATTACGGGGAGCTTCGTAATCTTATGGTCGATTTACGCAGCGAATTTTCCGCTCACCCCTCTCGTCCAGATATTTTTATCTGGCTGTCTCCCCCGTTGGAATTGCATCGCCGTACAATCGTGCTGCGGCACCCGATGGTATCCAGACTTAGCCGCACTCCCACTCACGCCAGTTATATCCGACGCGTTTCAACGGCTGGAATTCCGAGCAATTTCCTCGAGAATAATGCAATACACACATACGCGCGCGCGTTGGGGCGCGCGGCAGCCAGCGACGAAATATTGACACTGTTACACGAACCGGTGAATGCTAAAAGCCGGGACGGCGGCTGACGCGAGTCGGGAGCGGGTAGAACAACGAGCATGAATACTGTATCGGTGCAAATACAGTCTTTATACATCGAGGTGCGAACGCGAGCAAAAACATTTTCCCGCGATGCATTTTCCGCGGCGTCACGCGGCACACACAGGGACGCGAGCGAGGAGCCGCGCAGTCTCGCTGACACTGCCGCGGGAAAAGGGGGAATTTGCGTAATATATTTCGTGTCGGCCTGGGAAAAAAGTAGGAAAAATAGCGGCTAAAGCGTCCCTTTGTGTCGCGCAGCGTCACTCGTGCAACGATTTCGCGTAATTTACATTAGAAGGCGGGGCCCACGTCGCTGTTCCTCTCATCAAGCATTTCGTTTCCCTCGTTGTCCACCAAAGGCACCCTCCCCCCCCCCCCACGACTTTCTACCTCTTTGCCCGCGAAATCGCCAACTTCCAAGCCTGTCCAAATGGCTTTTAACGGTTCCTTAAAACTGCAATTTACCCATTGATCGTGCATCCCCCTTTGCATTGTTGCGCTCTGAGCGCTGTCACCTCGATAGATCACACGGGAAATGCGATGGAATTGGTATGCACTTTCCAAGATCGGCAATTTTCCGAGGCGTCGATCGGCAAGACGTGTTCGAGGCCTGGATAGACGTCAGCCGACGCGACCGGCGCGCGGCCATGTGTATATCTTCGGGACTATCGATTCGGATGGCTGACCTAGAATTATTTTCGACCGTTATGACGGATGGTCAGCGTAACTCTCGCCGATGATGTGTATTTTTGCGATATTATGTCCCGGACGAACAAGCAGCCCCGCGAAATTATTTTCCCGTTACTCCGCGACGATTCGCGCACGATTAAATATTCGAAAATGACAAGTGATAAACTGGAAGATAAATCATTCTACATTCGTTGCCCCCGAGAGCCCGGGACCCAGTTATATATACATACTGCGACGAATGCACGAAACTGGATTCGGGAGAATACCAACTCGGAAATCTAGTAAATCGAGGGTATCTTCGGTGTCACAGTTGCTCGTTCAACTTTTTGTCGAGTTCGCTAAAAAAGAAGGAATAAAATCGGAGGACAGCCTGATACGGTACCCGCTCGACGGCCGCGTGTGAAGCTATATTTTATCTCGCGAAAGGTCAGTCGCGCTAAGTCCGGGTTACACGATCGACGGCGCGGTAAGTCGCGGGATTTTTTCACGAGCATCGATCCGAGCGCGACTGTATGAAATTAACTGTATCCCGCGCACATCTCCCGCGGGCTTCGGCACGAATGCTCCCGTTATTTCGGTCAAGCCCGGCACAGGGACCGGGAGACGGCGGCCCGTCGCACAGTGGGGTATTTGGCCCCAAAACCCGGACATGGCTATTTTAAAATATTCAAAGTCCCTTAATTTTGTTAAAATTTATCCAAAGTTGATGAAACGAAAACCATTTTAATGTTTAAACTTTCTACTTTTCGACTTATTAAATCAATTTTACCGAAATTGGTATCCAGGGGGTAAAATCCGCCCTTAAAGGGGAATGTGCCAAACTGTAAAAGTTTCTTGATGTTTGTCAAGTGCTACAGAGTGCAAACAATATTTTTTATAATTTTTATGTATACTATCGGAAAGTATGATCCTTTGCCTTGCCGATCAGCCGAACCTGATAAAAATTTTTTTTTTTAACAAAGATACAGCCATTAAAAAAACTGCATTTTTAAATGTTTTTACAGAAATTCTTCGTTTACACAAATTGTGAGCTCAGGGGGAAGAAGTAAATCTATTGTTTCATTTAGGAATTGCATCTTGACAGCTTTTTTTTGTATAAATTTTATGTTTTCTCGCGTCATCAATTTAATTCCAGATGGACCCGCAGCTTGCACCGAACAATTTGCTGATATTTTAATACCAATGCGTATATATATTCTCGTTAAATAAGTAACAACTGAATAATAATAGCGGAAAATATCTAGTTCATTTGACAAATGTTTAAGCGTACTTACCAACTACAAGTAAAATGAAATTTAATATAAAAGTAAAGTCAAAACAGTACTTAAATATGAACTTAACTAATGAACTTAATAAACGCAGGATAAATATATATAACAGACACTAAATATAGGCTATACAAAACAAAACTTTAACTGAATAAAATGTAGGAAAAACTAAAATATAACATAAGTACGTAAAAAGAGCTTTGAATATTTTGCCGTGTAGTCTTTGATGGCACTGTTTCATCTGAATGCAGACAGAATTTCATAAAATGTTCATGTTATGCTGTAGATAAATCTTTCACTAATTGTAAGTCCTCTACTTTATGTCTGCATTTAGTTGAAACAGTACCATCAGGGACTACACGGCGAAATATTCAAAGTATTTTTTACGTATTTATATATTATATTTTAGTTTTTCTTTCAATTTATTCAGTTAATACATATATGTCCATAATTTAAACAGTTCCATTGAAGAGTTCCTTAACACCTCACGAAAGCCTGGCGAGCGCGACCGTACAGGCGTACGTGAAACGCAGCAGCCCTTGATTGCCACTTTACCTAAATTAGCTATAAAACTTGAATCCGGAACCAATCCTTTTTACACTGTCATCACAAACCTTTATCAAATGTAATGGCACCAACAAAAGCAAAAAGCAGTGAGCAGGGCTTAGCAGCATAACAAAATCGTTAATGTAATCCTAAAATCGTAGAAAAAATTTACTGAATTCTCGATTATCTTCAAATGTTAATAACTATGCAAATATATATGATGAAAAAGTAAAACCTTTTGGAAAGTGTAGTATATACCTACCGAAAAATCTTCCATAATGCAAGAATTCACAACATGTAGAAAACTCTAATAAGCCAACGATGTTTCAGAGGACGGTTAAGAAAGAATCGCGAGCTCAAAAATCTCTTAAGTTTCGACGATGCCTATTGCTCCATGAGTGCACAAATGAAAAAAACAATATTCAGACATTGTTCTTCAGATATTCAACTGCCCCGAGCACCAAAAATTTTACGGTTTACGCAAAATTTTTTAAATCGATTTATGTCCGGGTTTTGGGGCCAAATACCCCACTGTGCGTCGGTCGAATTTTCATTTTACGCAGCCACTTAATGGGGCCGTTGGCCACCATTAACGTAGCGGCCTAGTCTTCAAATCATTTTCCGTCCTCCTACTTTTATTGCTCGTCGATTTATGACACGTGCAGCGACACCGCGGAAAACAGAGAGGATTTTCCATTAAAAAAATTTGCATATTAATGGAAGCGCGCCGTGGCATAGGAACGCGCAGCGATTGCCTTGGAATTTCGATAAAAGGGAAACGGGAGAGGGATAAAGAACATTGTGTGTGAAGAGAGAGAGAGAGAGCGAGAGAGGTGTATAGTGTAGATCGTGGAATCAGTGATACGTATCTGCTTTCAGATGGGAAATATCATATGCTGCCGACCGGGGAGCTTCTAGTGTTCTCGGTGATTTCAGCCGATACCCATTCCAGTTATCGATGCCGGACCGTGCACCATGTCACAATGGACACTGTCGAAAGTTCTTCGTTCGCCCGGCTCGTCCTGACTGGTAAGTTTCCTGTATCGCACACCTGCCGTTATCCCTTGGATCGTCCATCCACGAGCTGCCCCAACCTCCAACTTTCAGCCAAGTGAATGTTTAATGACGTGAAATGCACGCGGAAATTTCGCTCGGCCAGAGCCCACGCCGGAAAGTCGAGGTTCCATGGCGAGAGGGAACGGCTATGGTCAATCTATTTCGACAATTCTAACAGTACGATAGTAGCTTTATTTATTACTAGGATTTTTCGCGAAACTCCGGTGAGACAGAGTTGTTGATGACTCAGATAAAGGAAAGAAGTGATTATCCATAAATCACTGTTGATTGTCGGGCGTTCCATCACTTTGGCCAATTAATTCACGCCGTTACACGTTTTTGCTGGCTAGTGTTTGAGCGATGAACGTCACTGGTAATCCCTAGAAAAATTTGCCAGCAGGAGACGGAATCACGTGTATCTGCTCGTCGCCCATGCAGAGGAAGCTGCGTCGGCACAATGGCGATTAAAGTTGCTGGTCGCGGGGGCGGTACGTGAGCGGCCGTTGATTCGAGGCATTTCTCAGGGTTATCCGGGGGAACGTTTCGCGCATACTACTTAAACACAAGCGTTTATATAACGGTCTCACGCATACCTTTTGCATAGTAAATCATAATGCATTGTTGCGCGTTTCCCGGTAGCAGAGGCCGACAGCCCGCTGCCGCGTAACGCTCGCGCGCTGCCTTCTTCATGAATAAATCATGAGTGTCCGAAATGCTAATGGCCGAAACGTCCGCACTACGGGGTCCGTGGGTGTTCGCCTGTGTGTGCGCGCCTGTTTCTGCGTCGACGAAATGCTCCGAGTCGTAAACAAAATGTACCGACATCGCTGAAAATACGAGCTGATTCCGAATGGCCAGCAGCTTTTACGCGCTGCTCCCGGTGCATCCCGGTAAATAGGTTATAACGTAATTACGAGCATTGTCGCCGACACTGTGCATGTGCCCGCGCGATATACTCGACGCGTTTGTTTCCGCCGCCCGCCGCCCGCCGCCTCTCCCCCCTTGTTTTAAACCCGTCTTCCTTTTTTTTCTAATGCAATTTCGCCGGAGGGTCGTGCATCAGACCCTTCCTTTGTCGATGCTCGCACGATTATCTAAGCGATGGTAATCAACCCCCCCCCCCCCCCCTGTTAACGATCTAGCTGTGAACACGATGGTTCGTTGGCGCACTTCGCGTCTAGTGCTACAGAGCTGCTGATTCATAAGACACAAAATGGGTCGAATGTGGATGAGCGGCTGGAACAATGGATGGCTAATGATGAAAGTGCAAGCAGAGATGCTCCGCTTGCTGGAATAGAGACGCCGCCGAATCGAATGCGAGATGAACATATTGTTCGTTAGTCGCTAGCCGCCTTCAACGACGAAATCAGGGGCCATTGCTGCGAGTGCTACAAGTGCGATCCAAGTAAGAGTTTCGTCGTCTTGGGTTTGGCGCGGCGTTGGAAGAAATCTCAGCGTAACCGAGCTCACGGCTGAAGGCAGATTTAACGCTAACTTGTATTCGAGGAAGGGAAACTGCTAAATCTCCGACGTCTGGCCAAACGTTTCCTTTTAGAGGAGGCAAGAAAACAGGCATTTGGTATGCTAAAATCTAACGCGTGCAAGACTGCGCAAACCAACTTAGGGGATCAAGTCACGGCGGTAAGGCGCCGGGAGGTTAATCTGTCTTGCTAAGCAGCTACAGCACAGCGAGGGGAAACACCGGTAGGCGAGCGCCCGCTCGCGTCAGCGTCTTGTTTTCGCGGCACCTGTCGGTTCCCCTTTTCATCACAGTCACCGCCATTACCCGGCCTGGCATTTTTCGCGAGCCCTCTCCTCCTACTTGGCCCTCCTCGCCGCCGTCACGTCGCAGTTACAACACTCCGCAGCCGCGACATTTTAGGGAAGCGCCGCCTTTTAAGCTCGCTGTCCATTAGACAGCGCAACGGGATGAACCGCGGACCATTTAACACTGGAATTCCTTAAGCCAGACGCGGTGCATTGCAGCCCGGGTCTAATGGAGCCAGCACTCAATGCAAGATATGCGCTGCGCATTTCCTTTCCCGATACTCGTCCGAGGGGACCCCAGTCGCCCACTCGTCGCGACCAAAGGAAACCGCTGCGAAGAGAAATCTGAGAATGCTCTCCGCATGCGAACTTTTTCGGGCGAACGGCTGGGGGGGAGAAGTTTAATCTGTACATTGCCCCGCGTCGCGTCTCACCCCCGTGATGTTTAGTACTTCCTTCTCGTGTTTCGGGGAACAGCTACGAAATATTTTCCCCTCGGGACCCGAAAAAACTAGTTCACTGAGAAATCGGAGACTTTATATGCTCCAGAACCCCTTCACAGGTTTCCACTTTCAGATTTCTGTCTGTGGGCTCTCTCTCTCTCTCTCTCTCTCTCTCTCTCTCTCTCTCTCTCTCTCTCTTTCTCTCTCTCTCTCTCTGTTCTTCGAGTTCGATGCACAGGTTCGGGAACCGCAATCAGAGGAAGCGTTGTCTGACAGCACCGGCTTCGTCTTCAATTCCACGTAGAACAAACCGACGAATTCCAAAGTTTTATTAGTACATCCGAAACTGTGCTCGATAATAGGCAGGGAAGTTTGCGTCTGTATCGGGTCGATCGTATTCGAGCGATCAATTGATATCCACTCCGGGTGGTACGTTTAATTCGATTCCGCGGTAACTTGAACGGAAAGAAAGTTCGAGCCCCGAGACCCGTCGAAGAGTCTCCTCCCCTCCCGCCACTCCGGTAGTTGAGCTCGATTTAACCGAGCATCGAATTAGTCCGGGCGGTCGAATAGTTTCTTGGGGGTTTAGCATCTTCGCTTTTATTGGCTGGAGCTCGTCGTCGCCTGGCTTTTTGCTCGGCGAAGCCGGAGAATGGTAGCCAACCGCGGGTGCCAGTCCGACGATGAATCGTTCTTCGGTGTCTCGGCCGAAATCCCAGAATGTAACTTACATCGTGGCCATCCACCGTGCAACAGAACCCCCCCAAGAAGTTTCTACGTGCAGCTTCATTTATGATAGTGAAGAAAGTTGGGAATGAATTACAGAGTTGCTTTCAGCGGGAACTCAGTCACGATTCCATGAAAGGTGTCTCCTCGAAGCTGGGAAAAGGTAGGAAAATATTGGTATGCATTTAACGACGCAGTCTAAAGAGCGGGGGTATAGGAAGCTGTTATCTTTTCTAAGTTCTCGGGCGAAACTACCAACAAAATTTCGCGATACCACGCTCGGGGACGCCGGGGTAAGCAGCGCGGAGAGCGTTGTCACGATGATAAACGCGCACCGTTGGAAATTGTAAATGTAGATTTATCGCGTTTAGTCGGGAAACGTGGACAGAAGCGGCGGGGGCTGGGGGTGGAGGAGGGGCGGTGGGAAAACAGAGGAGAGATCCACAGGTAACTATCCGCGCACGTTCACGGTATTACTTCTAAGTACTTTAAAGACTCTCGCCAGGCAGCCCGGAGAACTGTTGAACTTTCGTAAATCCGTGGAATAAGGCGAGCAGTTCCTTCGTGGCGCGCTTTTATGATACCCCCGTGGCTTTTTTGCCGGTCGATGACGGGGATGGCCGGCGGGAAACCGGGGGTCGAGGAGATAAAGAGGAGCGAAGGCAGAGGTGGGGGGGGGGGGCGAAGAAGGAGGCGCGCGGCGAAGAAAAGGGGGTCGGAGGGATATCGCCCTATTGGAGACTCGACGAAAACGCAAAGTACAATTCACAGTGCCAGGATGCAGCCAGTCTGCGGAGCAACGTCGGCAAGAAACAATGCAGCCATCACGGCTCCAATCCCTTCGCTCGCTACCCCGCAATCTTATCGAGCCCAACCTACTTGTATCTCTCTTTTCTGCACCCTCTACACCGAGCTACGTACGTACGTGCACAGCGCTCGCCGGTGTATGCGTGTGCACACTCGCCCGTGCACGGGAACAAGGAGCACGCCGAATACGATGATTTGCAAGGAACTAGACGAGTAATGCCGGCGGTTCGTAATGTTCGAAATCCGCTCGAAGACTCGACGAGTCGAATTGCACGCTCGAGGTCCTGCTCTGCCGATTTCCCACTTCGTCCGTGAGCTCGTCGCCCTCGGATGATTGTCATGGCAGTTCCATGAAATCGTATGGTACTGGAGCACTCAAGGCCGCGAGAGGTATCAAGTAGAATCAGATGACGCGGGTTCAAGCGCCCGTGTACCTATCCGTGCAATAATTTCGGCGTTTCGAGAGACCGTGATTCCGTTTTGATACGCATCTGCGATCGACTTGTATCCAAGGAAAAATGTCTGAAAGAAGACGAATGAAGGCAGAGTGTTTCGCTTCTCACGCCGAGACGCGTGCAGTAGTCGAACTCAGTGATTCGTCCGCCCCGCAGAATATTTGTCACGTCGAGGTTGAATTTTATACGCCGGCGTTACATCCCGGGCATTAATCTTCTTGGGTTTCACGCCTCGAGACTACGAATATGACACGTTAATCCTCGAGCTGCGGGACAGGATCGTTAATTCAACAATAGAAGATCCTTGCAGTGCGATACCAAACACCCACCGTCCTCCTCTCCGTTTCTCGACCTGCGCTTTCTTTATTTATATGCGCGTTTTTGCCGTGCAAACTCCGAGCTCCCTTTATGCACCAACGGAAACAGATACACGCTATACACAGGAGGAGGGAGTAAGTAAATACCTTCCAGTCGCGAAGAACAAACGGGAGAAGGCACGCGGCGCATTACACCGTCCTGCATCCTGCTCCCAGTCGAACTCCCCGCAAAAAACACTGGGGTTGGGAACTCGGAGGAAGGAAGAATCTTTGCTCGCCTCCCACCTACACCGACACTTTTCAAACACGTAAATCACTAGTAGAATGCATTAAAGCCGTCGCGAGCGGGAATGCTTAACGGAAAAACCGCAGCGAAAGAATCTTCCCGCGAGAGTTCTCTGTAAAAAGTATTCCCCAGTTCGATGGCAATCCCGTTGAGTCTAATTCACAATCCCCCTTCGCGCGACGCTTTATACCCTGGACCCTAGACATTACACTAATGAAGAGTAGTATACTCTCCAATAACAACCTACTATTTCATTTCAAGGGAATTACAACGCCAAACAGTAAAGACTGGCTCCTGTGTACCTATCTTGTTCTTTAAACTCAACGTTAACATACAACGGAGGAATTACTTTTCGTCTGAACCGCGGCGATTTTAAACCCAAGTTTCCAAGGTCCCCAGGGGCCGGAGCGGAGCGGAGCCGTTGCAGCGCGCTGTTCGAAACGCTCATGGTGCGGTAAATCTTCATTTCCAAGCTGGAGTCTTCTAATCTAATATACCCGGTTGAGTTGCAGGTCTGTTGGAGCATCCCTTTGCCCCCGTTGCTGGCGTCGACCTGTGGCGGGTAACTTTGACGGGGGGTAAAACGCGTCAGGTTCCGAAGGCCTCCGTTCCCCTTCGACCGTCCGTATAAATCAGGGATATAATTATCCGGAATTGCGGGCGATACGCGTGGAAACACGTGTATACGTCTTGCGCGCAAATTGCGCCCGGGTGTCACGCGTTGTGACCTGAATTCTGAAGCAATCAGCGGCTCGCATTAAATTACGTATGCGCTCCATCGGTTCGAGAGGCCGCCGTTTCGATGGTGTAATTAGTCAACGGCGTAATACGGCTGCCAGCAATATCAGCTACAATTAATGCAGAAACTCGCATCGCCGAGTAATTAACGAAGCCCGAACGATCTACTAATTCCCCGCCGGTCCCGTCTTTGCCCGGCGGGTGGAATCGGTCGCCCTTTCGACATTGGCTCCGTCGACACGAAGTCTCGACCTCCCTCGCGACACAGTTCGTCCCCTCGCACGCACGCTCGCGGAAGAACGCGCGCACTTTCTCCATTTATTTTAAGGGTCACATTTATCGTCGTTTTCGAGAGAGTGGCAGTCAAGGATGGGACATACAGTTCAATTATCCTCTCTTCTCCTGCAGTTCGACACACGGTCCCTTTCGCCAGCAAGCCCCCGCGGGAGCGCGCGTTACATGCGTTCAACGATCGTGACACGATCGCGGGATTCTAGAGCGAAGGGTGGGGGTAGTTTCGTGCCGGTTGGAGGTGTCTCAATGGCGGGAAAAGGCGGGCGCGAACAGGCGACGCGCGGCGAGTGACACACTGCACGACTAATTAGTGGCAAGTTTATCCAGGGTGAAGTCGCTTGTTCGAAGTAAATACGTGAGAAAGACCTGGAGCCGTTTGGAATTCGCTTTGCCGACGATACACGCGCCGGTGTATATTTAATAGAGTCTTAATTGGAGTCGACGGCGCGAAAGGTTTAATTGGACATCGTTCTACGGCGGTTTCCTCTCCCTTCGACCGCGATTTTCCCTGCTGCTGCGTCTGGCCTCGTCTGCCCACGTTCGCGCGTCCTCTTGCCCGCGGATGGAACGTCGAATTACGCAGTCAATGACTGATGGCTCAAAGGGTATCAAGTTGTTAGTTTTAGCGCGTTCAGTTCGTTCGGCCGTTGCGTTTCGCTTAAAAATATACTGCCCGCGCGCCGGCAGAGTGCTCCTCTTGCGAGTCGAGTTTGTGTAGGAGAGAGTCGTGCAGTACAGACCGCTCTAAGTTTTTTTGTTATATCTTGAGGTAGAGTCGATAAAAATCAGAAATTCAAAAACGAGGTTGTAGTATAGATGGAACTTAGTAAGAGGAGGGAAATTATTTTTGTGAAATTTAATAATAAGAATTGATTATTCGCAAAAGTAAAAAGATGTAATTTCTAGGAAACGTAAAATTGTCGTCCAATACCGACCAACTATTAAATCAGTAGATTTTTAGGTCTCCATTTAATTAATACAATAGAAGATTTTTTTCAAATTTTATTTGTACAAACGCGCAAGTAAAATAATTAATATTCTCCTGATCTGTACATTCGACGTGTGCTCAACCGTCACATTCGGTACACTGCACCCAATCTTTGTCAAATGATTCCTTGCAAACAGAGACGGGCAAAATTTTTATTTAAATAAAATTTCGAATAACGAATAAAAAAATTAACTTTATTCGTCGAATAAAAAGAATTAACTTTGTTCGTCGAATAAATTCTCAACGAATAAAAAGATTAACTTTATTCGTCGAATAATCTAAAGTTAAAGTAACTTTTATTTGATCCTTATTTACATAATTTTTTATTTAGTTAATGCCCAACTCTGCTTGCAAATAACACACTGGATAACTTCTTCATTAAATCCTAGCTTCCTGTTTGTTAGGTTATCATACCTATCCTCATTTACTTTATTTTTCTGCGGGAAAAGGTAGAAAGAAGGCTGAATGAACATCTTATAAATTAATCTGAGTTGCTAACAGATTGAACTTACAGATAAGAAAAATTTGGGCTCTACTGGATGACAGAGTCTGTTGGGCGATACTGCACGACAGTTGGATAGTCGGTATTGTACGACAAACACGGGGAAACATTTTAGGTCATGATATATTATGTACAAAAGAATATTACAAAACTAGGACGTTTTATTAAATTTAATAAACTAGAGAGAATATACATAATAGAACAAAATCATGTACTTACACGAGAAACAAAAGATCAGCTTTAAAAAATAACTTTTAACCCACTGAATATGAACGTATACGTTTAATGCCTCAGAACATCGAGAGCAATGGAGTAAACAATATGACCCCGAAATAAGTTATAGAGAATTGTGATTTTCATTGATTAATTCAAATAAAGTGTTAATATCTGGTCGAAGATGCGAGACCAGCTTTGGTCGGTACTGTACGCTGGTCGGTACTGCACGACTCTCCCCTACATGGAAATCACTTGCCGCCGGACCTATGAATTAAACTTCTTTCCTCCCCTGTTTAACTTTCTAACAGTCGCGAAAGTTGTTGCTGTTACCGTAGCTGCCTCCTAAGAGCATTTCGAGGATATACGTTTTCACTATTTTTCGAGTAATCCTCCCCGCCAGTCGGACTCTCAATTAGCGGTGCACAAAAGGCCACACATTCGAGGGTCTGCTGCGAGGAATCGCACGCGTCCGTGGGGTTGGCGCATATTCTACTTAAACCCGGCGAGTGGATGGTTTCGCTGATCAGTTTCGCTGATCAGGTAACAAACTGCGATCCGATACACCCGTGGAACGTCGAGCGTGAATAAAGAGCGTTGATGTGAAACGGGAGAGTCATCGGTGCGCTAATGAACAATTCGTCGCCGGCGTGATCGCTGGTAAACACTCCCCTTTTCGATTCCGCGCGTCGATCGACCCGACGGATTTGGCATTTTTTCCCGGTGTACGTTCTATGGGAAACTACGGCCGACATTTTGGCGTAAGTCGGATGTAAATGGCGTAAAAAGTTTTGAGCGTGCATATGCACGAGGACGGTGCAGCCAGCGGGAGTATGAACAAGGGTGTGGTGGCGGGGCGTTGCTGGAATATGGCAACTGGAATTGCACACTGGCGCGAGAGAGAGGGGAAGATCGTATAGCCTGAAGAGAGAGAGAGAGAGAGAGAGAGAGAGAGAGAGAGAGAGAGAGAGAGAGAGAGAGAGAGAGAGAGAGAGAGAGAGAGAGAGAGAGAGAGAGAGAGAGAGAGAGAGAGAGAGAGAGAGAGAGAGAGGAAGGAAGAGAGAGAAACGGTTGGAGAGGCAGCGAGAGAGCTAAAGGGCGAGCGAGAGGGAGGTAGATAGAGGCAAGCGACGATCAATACGCCATCAGCTTAAATTACAATAATAACGCCGACCAGACAAAGCGAACGTGCCATTATAAAATAGTGCAGCCGTAAAAATCTCTGGCGTCGGGAGGTCCAACTATTCGACAAACACCATCCGGCGTTTAAGCGTCACTAAAACAGAAATGAAATGGTCCGTCATCGCGGGCCACCATTTAAGACCCAACCTCTATTTGGATAAATGAAACACTGATGCGTTTGCAGGGGCTGTGTTCGGTAAAATAATTTCAATTCGTTATTGGTCAGCGCGTATTTCCATGTTGTTACACATATATGTATATTTTGATTAACAATGGATGTCCAATGTTGACGAGTCGCAGTGACCATTTGACCATTTACCTTGTCCAGCGATCGAGCTACCCCGACACATGTCAGCCAAGAAAAATCCCAGTGCTATTTCAATTACCTGTCACTGTTCAAATGCAACGTCGATCAGTGCAATGTTTATGAAACATGAAATTTTGATGCGGTTCGGGCACGGTGAAACAACATCCCCTGCCATCGCGCTGCAAGGTAAAAGCTGTTTCGTCCGTTCGAATTAATAATACAGGCTCGCCGCTCGTAACGCGTAACTAAAGCGGGAAAAGTAATGCGGGAATGTGTGATGAGGGAGTGGGCGAGAGGAAGGAAATGAATGTAAATTTGCCAGGAATACTAACTCGGATAATACCGTAGCAGGAACAAAAGCAGCACCTTCACGCGCATGAAAGATTGATACCGAGATCTTTGTCTCCTCCAACAAGTCCGCGGAGATTTCTTTCTCGGGAATGGCCAAGAGACTCGAAATCTACTTGGTGGTATCGAGTGGCGGTGAAGCGGAGAAAAATTGACGAAGGAGAGGATCCGTTTTTAGTGGCGTCTTTTTTCGTCGTCGCGATTCATGGCCCACTTGAGCAGAGCTCTCTGAAGTACAGCCAGTTATACCCACCTTTAACGCAACCATCGAATCGGGGATGTGAAACCTCATCGCGGCGGGGCTTGGAATAACACATCAATTCCCCAGCTTCCAATAGCAAACTTTCGCCGTTTGCTCGCTCCACGAGAAAGTAATTGCCCGGGGAGGGGAATCTGAGGAATGAAATCGGAGATTCAAAGCGAAACGTTCGACGAAACGGTGAATGTATCCCGATTGTTGGGCCGCTCATGACCCGTTGTACGTGTGCGAAGTGGTGAAATTAAATCAGCGAGTATCTTTTGCTCTGTACAGAGATTTTCAACGGGAGTTTGCTCGTAAACTCTATTTGGTAGTTTTACCTATATTCTGTTCAATCAGATGTCTAGGGGGCAAAGTGAAATACGGTCTCGGTGTGCTTCTCTTTTTCAGAGCATCGGAGTCCAGTATCGCCACGATTCAACGAGCGGATGAGCCCAGCACCAATACGGACCGGGGAAAATATCGTGCTGTCCTGCATCTCGCCAGGGATCCCGCCACCCATGTACCTGTGGTTTCGCGAGTCCGTGTCGGGGACGGCGATGATCTTCAATTCGGAAAGGATTCATGCCAGGGCAGGCGTGCTGGTGCTAGAATCGGCCAGATCCGAGGACGCTGGACGATACGTATGCCACGCCAATAATACAGCTGGTTCCGAGAGGGTCGAATTGGAGGTCTCCATTATAAGTAGCCTGTCGATCCACCTGGCACCTCAACAGGTTAGTTCCCGCCATTTGTCTTTCATCTTTGTCGCGTATCGAGCATCTTTCATTCGTTTCTCACGATCTGTTTCTGTAAAAGTTTGTTCCAATCAATTCTTCCTTTACGTTCCGCAATACGTGACTTCAGTAACGATGGTGGTGCCGTCATTTTCTAAAGATTCGCCTTCTTAAACCTTCAACGAGTTGTCTGTAAGTACCTACTTGCTTGATTGGGTTTCGTTAGGGACTTGATATCGTTTCGCTATCTAAACGATGAGTTTGAAGAGGCAATTGCTGTCATTGCTGCGCGTCAACTTGCGTGCCAAGTCTCCCTTATGTTTGCAAACGTTTCCTGCGTCTGTAATCGGGAAGGTGGTACGAAGGAATCCGAAGAACTCCTTGAAAAACTCCTCATCCATTTGGTGCTTCAACAGGTTAGTATCCTGTTCCCGGTCGATTGGATTTCAGAAACGAATCGGGGGTCGTCTCTGTCGTCTTCCGCTACCTTTCTGCCTCTCACCCTCGATAATCCCACTCGTCCTTCGAGAAATCTCGAGACTCTCTCTCCATATTCTCGATTACGTCGCTGACCGCGGCGCGACACTTTTTTTTTGCATCGCCGTTTCTTAGACTTCCGGGAATCAAGGAGCCAGTTACCAGTAGCGCGGAGGGGAGCGGCCACACGGCGCGGAGCTCTGGGAATAATTTCCTCCGCGACTCGGTCGTTTCCACGATGGATGCAAAAGGGCTGAAGTCCTCGATGATAAGTAGCTTCTTTTCATCCACCCGATATCTCAACAGGTTACAGTTCCTTTATTCTATTTTGTAAACAACTCGAGGGGCTCCCTTCCTCCATCGTTACTTTTTCTTCTCGCAGCTGCGCCCTCGCCACCCTCGCCAGCCAAGCGGAGGCTTCTCAATGAGCGTCGATTCTATTTCCAGCAGATCTGCAAACTACCAACGGGAGCGGCGTGCACCCGCGCAACGTAACGGTTCGTTGCTCCGTGACTTTGTTAAGTCGATGAGATATCCTCGTTCCTCTTACCTCGACGAGCACCGTCTCTCGAGCGTCGCGCGCCATACGCCAGCAAGTTCTTCGAATAAATACCCATCGGCAGCGAGACGCTCGCCGACTAATTTCCGCCGATGTAGATGTGGATAATTGAGAATCGCGTTCAGGTAAACAAGATATTGGGAGGAAGGGGAAGGCGGCCCTTGTATCTCCAAGATGCTGGATAAATCTGAAAAATGTCGCAGCCAGGACTTCTTCCCGCCCCGCAAACGTGGCCAAAGAAATAACGAGCAGCGAGCTCCCTCCGCCGAGAACGAAGCGCTCCTATTAATTAGTATTAACTCCCATTAATTAGTAGCGCGCAGCGCAGCCGGGCTAGAGGAGACGAGTTCTTCGCAGCTCCTTTGATCTCTTAACAAGCCCCAGTTAATTGTACCCGCGATGCTTCTCCCTGGTACGATAAACAGGCATTGTGCCGGTAACGTGGACCGGAAACAGAGGAAACAGCATCGATCGGCGCGTAACGGTTCGTTTGATCAGCCAAGCCATCGCTGACGAGCAACTTACCGGCAGGCGGAAGTTATTAGGCTGCGTCGGCTTCGAAGCCTCGCTGGAAAACACGATTCGCGTTTCAGCGTGTTAAGCGTGACCCGACGAAAATCCTGTGTAAGGTACGCGAAATCAACGGACACCGAGCTGCCGCGATGGCCCCACGCTCCGCCCATCTCTATAAACATATTAGCTAGGCATCCATTGACCGCGCTAAGCGAAATAATTAATAACAATCGAAGCGAAAGGTGAAACGGGAAGAGCGCACGCTAATCCACTGCCACCCGCTTGTTGTTGCCCGCTTCTCATTGAAATTTTCGAACCCCATGCAGGCGATTCGACGCTGGAGCGTTGCGGCCGCATTCCACATCATTATTCGAGAGGTCGCATCCGCGGTGTGGTCGGGGCTGCTCGATGGCGAGATTGTTAGTATTCGACGGGCGCTCAAAGTAAGTAGGTGTATCTCTCTCGATACGATGCGTTATGAGTTTCGGTGCGGGCGTCGACCAAACGGAAAATGCGACAGTAAAGGGGCGCAATCCGATGGAAAACGCGAGAAAGTAGTCGATACGAGGTCGTCTAGCGAGGGCGGGTCGCGGATATATAAAAGAAGGGAATAGGGATCGAGAAATGGCCCATACCGTTGGTCCGGTTGCGGGGGAGACGGAGACGGAGTCGATGAAATAGCATTCGCTTGCCGGAAGCTTCCCGCGTAACTTTTACAGTCATCAGCAAAGAAACGCTTATTGCGGTCGGAATCTCTCATATATTGACTGCCATTCCCTCAGATCATTCACCATCTTTAAGTCGTCCAACGCAGTTGGTGTTTTATTGAATACATCGGCGCATCTCTTTTTAAACGATTTTATTCAGCTTCGATCCTCTGTTTGTTTGTTTGTACGGTTCAAATCTGGCAACTCAAATTTAACCACTTCCAACTATCCAATTGTCTTGAAAAAAATTAACCCCGAGCGGGTGAAAAAATTACCCAGTCATCAATAAATATAACCCATAACCACAAATCCAAACGACTTGAAATCAGCCAGTCGCATTCTTTACGAAAACGACAAAAAGCCGCTGCGTTCTGGTCGCTAGTCACATCGCGATTTGAAATTAAATTAAACAAAACCAGAAAATAAAAAGTATATAAAAAAAAATTTTATGTTAAACGATTTTATTAAAAATGCACTAAAAATTAAAAAATAATTCTTTTCTTGTACTGCAATTTCGATGGTGTTTTTCCACTTTAAATAAAACCGTGGAGCAGGGTATCTCACAACAAATTTATTTCGACGCTTGATGCTGTATTAAATTGATTCATATTCCAATATGAGAAACATCCTACTCCACGATTTTATTTCAAGTGAAAAAAACGCCATCGAAATTGCAGTACAAGAAAATAATTATTTTTTAGTTTTTAGTGCATTTTTAATAAAATCGTTTAATATAAAAATTTTTTTTTATATATTTTTCTTAGGTACAGGTCTTTGAGAAACTTCTATTGAAACGTTTAATGCCTCATTAATTTGCATTTCTCTAGAGATGATACGTAATGGCCATTCTATTCTACCTTGGCCCATGAACTTTCCAAGCAAAATTGAAAGAAAATGACAAAGACCACGTATAATTGAACGTGGGTATGAAACCCTCATTATATCGTACACAATGAATTATATCGCTGCCAGTGCACAATTTGTCCAATTCCCCGGCGCAGGGAATCGTTTCATTCGTGCGACTTTACATTTCATTTGTCGTATACTCCGGAATGCTCGCCTCGCGACATTCTCGGGAGCGCAGCGGGGCTAGAACATTTCTCCGCATTCCGCGACGAGCTGAGCGCGATCTTGCGCGCGTCCGTCGGAATTTATGACTATTTGCCCCCCATTTTTCCCGGAGATTCTTGCAATAATTCTCTTTATTCGTCCTCTTGATTCGTTTATAACGCGCTCCGAAAGGAGTCATCACGCGGCTTCGCCTACCTCGCGGTTATACTGCCGACATAAACGCATCGCTGCGCGCCACGGTAATGCAGTTGTATGTATGGGGGGAGAAAGAGAGATAGGTAGTCGTAAAGATAAAGGGGGCGGCAAAGGGACCGAGGTGGGAACCCGGCGACGCCTTCGGCCGCTTCTTTTTTCCCCGGCGACGGTTCTTAGGTCGTCTTTAAAGGCGCCATCCTGCGCATCTTATATCCCATCCCTTCCCACCCCCGTGGAATACCGTATCAAAGGATATTTAAAACGGCCTTCGGTTTAAAAGACAGTTTCCTTTGGGAGAGGGAAGAAAAGCGACCAGGGAGGGAACAACGTGGTGCCCTCTCGACAATATTTAATGGCCACGAGTGTTCGACTCGACGCGTACCATCTTCGAATTCTTCCGTTTCGACCCTCGTGTAAAACCCTCCCACCGCGGGATTCCAGACCCGTTTACCTCGTGCTCCCGGCCGGCCCGCTTATTGCGACCGTTCCAGCCACATAAGAAGAGCCTACCCTCGTTTTTCACACGATTGGAACACGCTCGATATGCCCGTGGAATCTCTTCCGATCCTTTGACGCTGGGAACGCTCTGGAAATCCGTAGCCGGAGGGCATCCTCGCGCAAGGAGAATCCTGTGGTAAAGTGTACGGTGCGCTTCTATGCACATATGTCTATCGATATATCGCCGGCAATCAGGGCGCAGAATCGTCGTTCCTGCGTTCGCCCACCTTCGTAGACTTCTCCCCCCCCCCCCCCGCCCCATATTTGCCTGGATAAACGAGGCTCTTTAATAATGCATAAGACGAATTCCCAGCGAGATCAAAGGTCGACATTCCCGATCGGCGATCAATTAAACCGTCCAAGACGGATATGCAAATGTTAGTAGGCCACTACATTCATAGGCATTCCTGCACCCCTGCCGACATGTCACGGTATGCGGTCTAACACGTCTGACTGGGTCGAGCCTTTTCCACTTGACAGACAACCATCGCGGTCTGGCATCCTGAAGGATATTGTTCTCTTCGCGATACTCCTATTGATATTTTTACTTTCAAATTTTTTTTTGTAGTCTTAAAAGTTGGTAGAAGAAAGCTACAAACGTGCAATACTTGTTTCTATTTTTAATTCCCGAAACATTAAGTTTTCTTTCAGCCGTCGCACTAAGTGGGAAGATCCCTTAAGGGGTCATTCCGGTTAACGCGCCGATAAATTCAGCGATTTTCAGAAATTTATTACGACAAAAAAAACTTGTTTCTATTTATTAAAATACATTTCGACACTAAATAAAAAATATAAAAGTAATAAAATTATTGCTTTTAATATGTTTTTGAAAGCGGTCTTGATCACATGTTCAAAAATTCATGCCTCGTTCATAAATGCGATTTCAGCTGTTAGGCTTATCTGAATCCAAAAATCCAAACAGATTTTTGATCAGTATGACTGTCGCTATCGCTCTGACTATAATTAGTGATTTATTTTCAAAATTAGCAAAATGGCGGGCAAAATGGAAGAAAAATGTTTCTCGGTTTTTTCTTTTGCTACTTTCGATTTTAAAAGTAGGATAGTCTCGATAAAAATACTTGGTTGTAGTCCCTGCGAGCATCATAAGTGTGCAGAATAAGCAGTACAATTTATAATTTCATCTTTACGATGTGAAAAAATGACGTTTCGAGAAAAAAGTTTTCATCTGTAGAGGCCGAGTCTTTGTGCTCCCTACAAAATGCCTCTGTAGAAGCCCAAATAATCGGAATTTTTCCATGAAAATTTAACAGTACATTCTTGAGGATATGTGCTTTCGAAAAATGTTAAAAAATAAAAATCGATCTTTTAACCCGTCTAACCGAAATGACCCCTTAAGGTCGGTTTGTACAGCCATCGAGCCGCGTTGGCACATTTGATGGTCGATCCGCAGAGACTCGGTGAGCGCTCGTCTCCCGCTCGGCGGCCATACTCTCACCATAGGCTCGGCCTGGGCTCGGTGGCTGTATAAACCGACCTTTATAATTTTTCACCGTGATGCACAGTTAAGCGTAACGCACTCGATAGAAGTAAACTCATTCTCTCCATGTAAAAGGTAATAATCCCCTTAGCTGACAAAGCTTTTAATACACCCAGTATTACTGAAGCTTTCATAGACCCTATAACAATGCAATGTTGCAAAATAAATCTGATATCGCGTACGAGTATTGCTTTACATGAATAGCCAGCCTGACCATGCATGTGGTATTGTTAAACTGTTTACCGCTCCTCATTTACCTGAAACGATTCTCGTTAATGATAAATCAGGCAGGCCGTCGGGTTGATCAAAGGGAGATGCTCGTACGACCCGGGAGCAATTAAGCTCTCGAAGGTGGATGGTGAAATACCCAACAGGACATTCGATTCGCTGGTATTCCCGCACACGGCCGTGCGGAATCCGTCTCGCTGCGTCTGACTATGTCAGGCGTTTTCTACTGGCGTTCCACTTCGATTGCGTTCTGCTAGGCACGCTTCAAGTTTTACGTCGCTCCTATCCGCCGTTTTAGAAATTACTCACAATGCTGAGGCCGTATAGAGTTTCATAACTTTCGAACGGCGTTCGACAGGATCAAAGGCTGGCTTCCGGGATCAATAATCCATCAAAGTTTTCCTATATTGGGGACGGGAATTGGTAGATGAGATTAATAGACTGATTCCTTGCGCTAAGCTGAGGAATGCTGGCTCAATGGTATCCAGTTCCGTTTGTAAGCGCACACTGGATTACAGCGTCCCGTGGGACACGATTCCGACCTTGCGTCATTATAATTACAAAATGTACGGTCCATCTGAATGCCGGCAGGGGTATCGTGTAATCCTTTGAAGAGAATCGCGTGCTGGTAACTATTTAGCAATGGTCCGTAGAGCTGTGTTTGCCAACTCGTGATCGGTTTACGTTTGCAAGCAAGACGAAAAATTATTTATAAAGCTGTTGCAGAAGATTACATCGTTCAAAGGCCCCGCTTCAGTTACACGGTCGATGTGAAGTTTACGTTTGAGAGCGCGCCGCGGAGAGCCGCGCTCCCGCGGCAAAGCAGATTTTCCCGAAACAATCGACTTGCCAACTTTTCTCCCGAAGGAGGAACAATATCAAGCTTCGACGAGAGTCGGGGGAGGGGGATTAAAAGTGACATTTATGGGTGAACGTGCTCTGTATAACCTTGGCGAATCGATTACTGTTATAGGTCACCGTCGACTTGGGCAAGGACGCGGAGTTTCAGTGCTCCGTTACTGGCCAGCCGGTCCCAGTCATCTCCTGGACCAAAGACGGGCTGCCCGTGAGAGAAGGGATCTCTGGCAGGAGCAAGATCTTGATGAACGACGGCTCCACGTTGCATATATCGTCGATCGCGAGGGACGACAAGGGGATGTATCAGTGCTTCGCGAAAAACGACTACGAGATGGTCCAGGCGACGGCGGAGCTGCGTCTAGGTGGTGAGTGTATTTAATACCTAAACTTTCGTCTGGCCGCGGTGAACGGTGCGTGGAAGAGGTGAGAGAAATGAGCACGGAGTTGCCGTTAAGAGTGCCCTGCCGCGAAATTGCCTTTACCAAAAGTTGAAAAATTTAAAGTCAATGAAAATGTATATCTCCTCGCCGCGTGAGTTACGCGACGAACTTCACGAACAGCTAACGTCTCGCCTAGGTACCCACACACGTACGTGTGTACAAAAAGCAGTCTGCCGAGGGGGTCAAGACGGATTAGCATGCCTAAGCGCTCGTAACCCAAGCGTACGAGTTCCGCGGAGTTTTATAAAAGTTTGCCCGTCTGAAAATAATAAGGCTAAATTGAAGCTATTACCGGGGTCACTGTTAACTAAGGGCCGGCAGGGGGTGCAGTCTCTATTGCGAAACTTCGCCGACCGGCCGCAGTTTTTATCGGTCGTTGCGAAGTGAGTCTGTTAAACGCGGTAAAAATACGTATTACAATGAGCCTTTATCCCGTTATCCGGCCAGGATGGGTTAAATATTTTTAATTAACGGCGAAGTTCGTCCTCTCGACACGACACGGGCTTAATTCGATGACCAATCTACCGAAACTTCTTCTCTCTCTTTGAGGATAAAGGGCGTCAGATCCGCTCCATCGACCGAACGTTCGAAGCGAAATATAAAATTCCCGGTCTCTAATTTCCCTTCAGAATTTAACTCTCTGGAATTTATACCTCGTCTAACAACAGGATCGTCCCGTCCCAGCTGGGTCATATCCGGCTGCTCCCTCGCCGGGCGATCTAAACCCCCCGGGTCTTATACCTTATCCCTTCCAGTACCTAGGAAATCTCTCGTTCAATACACGCAACCGAATTCTTTCATTACTCCGCCGGTTCTACCGATCTCTCAGCGTCGCGGTCTCGCCTATTCTCGCTCGGGAAACGGGTTGCTGCCGGGAGAAAGGCGCGCAGGGGCGACGCGACAAAAAAGCCAGCCGTAGGAAAGTGGAGTAAGACCGTTGAGGCAAGACGAACGAGGTGAAGAAGAAGAAGAAGATGAAGGAGGGAACGGAGGAGCGGGCGGGGAAGAGAGGAGTGAATAAGAGCGAGGGGGGGGGGGGTTCAGGGAAGGAGCGGGGGAAGAGAAGAAAGACCGGGGGGAGGAGCGTCGCCGAAACAAAAAAAAATGCTTAACGAGGGCGATGCATAATGGAGAAAGGAGAAATCCACTGGCTGGCGTGCTGTGAAATAAATACATACCATTTGTCTTAGTCACGAGGGTGGGAAGCCGGGTTGCCGGCTCCTGGAATGAAAGAAACTCAACGGCGGCGCGGCGGGAAGGGGCTGGTGGAAGTGTTGGTGTCGCTTGAAATTCGCGCGCAAAAACAGCGTGGGCGAAACGGGAAGACGCTAACAGGGGACCAACGTCAGCGCTTTCAACGAATATTTTGCGGCTGTCGCTGGAACCGTGGAACGAGAACACCGATTCCACGTGACGTAATCCATTACCTTGAACGACACTGTCAGTCGGTCGTCTTAAGTGCACGTACATACCGGCGGCCATTTCCGTCCCAGTGTCACGTATACGTAACGTTGAAGCATCGAACGACATTTCTCACCCACCGGGTGCCTCGGGCAAAGATGTCTACGTTTACCAACCCCTCCTCTCCCCTCAGCGATCCGTTCATTATTACTGTGGCTAGTCGTTTGTACCCCGAAACGTGAGATACATCGTTTCGAAGCGCGTTCGAAATAGTAACGTGAAATGTTCTCTTACTACGAGAGGGTGAATTAGCATTCGGGTGCATCAAGTACCAGAAAGTGTTTATGCTGACTGCAAGAATGCAGCGCGAGAGAAGACAGTACCTCGTACACAACCCATCAAAAGCACACTCAAGTCAGGCAATACACAGCCTGTACTAGTATTCCCTCAGCTCTTACGGTATTAATTCGTCGTAAGAGCAGCGGCGTTTATCACCTCGAGGCATCTAGCCTCTAATCGCGACATTGTGTCTCGGCGCACGCGAATAATGGGCGGAAAAGTTTCTTACGGTATCTCCACTATTGGGAGAAGCCCGTTACTACATTGCAAACAGCCCCAACACGCCCAATTTTACACTACGCAGCGATAATTACTTCCAACGAGTTAAACGGAGACGGAAGTTCCATTTTATTTGGCGAACGTTAGTACTTCTCGCAAATATTGAGCGATGCTCTCGAGCGAGGGAGCAAAGAAAGGGACGGCAGTCCGTTTATCTCCCCCATTCGACTCCATCTCTGAGTGGAGAGGCGTTGCGTCGGGGCGGGGGGGGGGGGGGGGAGGGGAATTTTTAAACATCGAAAAGTATTCCGCGTTCGTATTTTTCCAGTCGCTCTGCGCGGCGGGTAGGATCGCGTGTACAGTTTAGTGCGGCTAGTAAACTTCGTTTCCCAAGTGCCGATAAGTAGGTATCTCCCGTCTCGCCGGTATCAGATCCTGATAAATAATTCATGTGTTCGCCGAACAGGATTTAAAAAGGTCAATATCGCCGTAAACGCCTATGGCTTTGTGCAACTCGGAATAATTGGAATCGGATTAATAGCCGGGCGTAACAAAGGATAGGAATCAAAGCGGAAAACTTTTGTAACGACGGCGGACCGACTTTGAAAGAGGAAACAGATGTATGCGTGTAACATAGAAAACGTCTATCCAGTAGATTCCTCTTTTTTTTTCCTCCAATTTATTCGGACGGCAGAGCACAGCCGTTTATAGAACGCACATACGGTAGGGGAGGAAGAGAAAAATGAGAGGGAGACTGCTGGTTCTGGGCCCGAGCCAAATTATTCGGCGACATGTTCGTCGAAATTGCAAAATATTTCGTGAAAATGAAGGCGTTAAATTGTCTGGGCGACAGGGTTGAAATTAATATAGTTTTGCTTCGCGCTTTTTCTCCTCGCTATGAAGCGCGGGCAGGTAAATATCCAGTCACTTGCCGCTCGATCAAATAAATGAAAAAGATTTAATGCGATTGGGGCCGGAGGTTTTACGGTGATATCCCATTGTCATTTTCGTAGGACCAGGAATTTCCAGCGGGTCCCGATACTGGCAAACTTCCATTTTATTTCCGCCGCTTTAGCGCGTTCACGGTAACGGCAATCACGAGCCCGGTAAATAATGTCTTCCTGTCGAATTACCGAATCGCAAATCGCGCCGTGACACGCGACACGCTCCGCTTCGTATCAGCGGATCGACGATAGTCCGACGTGTCTGGAAGCTTGTAAATAAAAAGGTGAAACGTTATCGGAAAATTCTGATATTCCGACGCAAGTAGTACGAGGGATCAGATGTTTTGATGGAAGCTCAAATGACACAGTGATCCTTTAAAATATTCAAAAGGACTCGTCAATTAGGCGATAGAATGGATTCAATTATTTTTTATAAACATCCGACCGTCACTCTAAATGATTAAAACGGTTATATGTATAACTCAAGCTGATATCCGGACGTTTCACGCGTTAATCAACTATCAACAATAATAAATTAATAATATAATAATATAATCAAATTAATTAATAATAATGCTGTCAAAGTGTTACCCATAAAATGCAGATGCAACGCAAAACAGATAAACTAAACCAGTAACGTAACGATCCAACGCTGGCCGGCGACACGGCGACTGTATAACTGACTTGTACTACTGCAGAAACCTGACCAAGCTGATCTGAAGCATTCCCTAGCATACAAATATCATTGAAATGCTTACGCATTATGCTGACACGTAAAATAAATCCCGAATGCTCGATTTAAAAAGAAAAATAGACAACTCCAGCGGTCCTTCGGCTAATGAACAGCAGAACTATGTTCGCCCATGCAAAAAGGAAGAGTGGTGGAAACAAGAGCGAGAAAACAGAAGTCATTTCCTCGAAAGAAAGCTCGCATTCTTCCACCCGGCCCGCTCACCCTTTCCCCCCTGTTTTCGCGCGAATGCCTCACAAGCTCGCGATATTTCATCGAGCAGACCTCGCGTTGAACAGGGACGACTGAAAGCTCAGCCTGGCGATCCGCAAATTGAACGTCGATGCTCGATTCGCGGCGGGCGCGCGTTGAACACGGGCTAGAATCGTCCGCGATATCGGTCAGCCAGGGAAGTTTTCGATAAGCGAGCGCGAGGGGGTGGCGCACGGGGAGCTAGGGAACGAAGGACGGACAATGAGCAGCCGGTGTGCGTACAATAATACGAGATCCGCAGAACTGGGCGTGGCATTCGAGCAATACGGCATCCTGATTTACGCCGTGGGCAAACAGCCGAGCAGCTCCGTGCCTCGGTTATTGTCGGCTCTATAATTTGGGGTTAATTCACTAGGCGGCACTCGAGTTCAGGCGTCAAACCGCCGATCGATAGTCCTGCCCGCGTGCAGGGGCTTGTCATGTAAATGTTGCGTGCATAATACCCCACCTTGCGGCCGGCCAGGATCATTTCCACCGTACGCCCGTGCCGCTTGACCCCGTCAGCTCACCTGAGCTGCAGGTGCACCCGACGCCGGTGTTTCGTAATTCCCCCGCAGGTAAACTCATCACGCGCCGCGCCCACCGAATTTGCGGCCGTCGCTGGACCCCATTGAAATTCGGAGCGTGAACGGCCCTCGGGAATCTAGTTTTCATAACCGACCGTCGTGAAATTTATGTAACGTTGGACGATCCAAGGAGCAGCAGTGCTGCTTAAAAGATTAATCGGTAACGCCGCAGTCTCCTTTAATCGAAAGTGCCCGAGGCTATGCTCAAGTTGGAAACCTGGGGCTATTTTTGCGTGCAACGGGCGGGGAATCTAATCGCGAACGCGATGCGTACAATCCTCGATGGTAAATCGCCGTGAATAATCCGCGCGCATTTACCTGCTTATAGCATGTATTCACGCACCATTGAATTATTTCGAAATCTCGATGGATTCTGGGCGAATTTCGAGGCGATCGATTTTCCCGGTGAAATTGAAACACGCCGGCCCAGTAATAATGTTAGTTGAAGCATCATTTAGCTCCCAGCGCAGAATGCATTGGTTGTGCTTGGCAGACGAAGCGCGTAGCCACTTGCGGTGGAATTTCGCCTGTTTATATGGTGCAAGGAAGAACAGCGTATAAAAACCTAGAAACTGGCTCGTTGTATATTTTGCATTTTTCATTCTATTAAAGAATTTAGTTTGTTTTTTAACTGTTTACAGATGATCCTATATTCTGATCCTATAGCTGCACCTTGACGTTCTGACCAACGATGGACTTGTACTACTTAGCGACTGAGCTTCTCCGTTCCGTGGACTCTTTGACTTATCTTCGTCGATACTTCAAGCAACAATTGAGAAATATTTAACCACAGCGGCGCCTGTTTCAGATGCTGCGCCACAGCTTCTATACAAATTCATCGAACAGACTATTCAGCCTGGTCCCTCGGTCTCGCTGAAGTGCATCGCCACAGGAAACCCAACGCCACACTTCTCCTGGAGCCTGGACGGATTTCCTCTGCCCCAGAACGACAGGTATAACACCTCTTTCTACTTTCCACTGACAGATAAGGAATGTTAAGAGTTAAAGGAGAGTCGTCGCGGCGTGAATTTCGTTCCCATTTGAAGGAGTCAGGGAGAGGTAAGCCAGGCTCAAAAATCGATGGATGGTGTGTGCGCAATTATTTTCGGTTATTAAACCGCGGGTATTACGATCGACAGGAAATCAGACCAGCATCCCGGTTATAACGCTACCGTCCGTGGGAACGGATACCTCCCTGCGGGCTTCGATTCTCTGAACCAATTGAGGGGAAAATTACCAATCAACCGGGTTCAGTCTAAACTTTTTAGAGCCGCTCGATTTAGAATGATAGATCTGACGGGATCGTGTGCCAGCCTTGCGACAATACAATCTCTCTTTGTTATTTTTTGACGCACAGGGACCAATTCGTTATTTAGACATTTAACTAAAATAACTGACAATTGTTCAGTTACCGATCATGGCACTGAGCGAGGAAAGACGTACAAACGCTGAGTACATATATACGCAGGCTTCCGTGGTTCACAGTTGGATTTCATAAAGTGTGTAGCTTCTATATCCCGCTGTTCTATTGGCACCTCTATCCCTTAAGGACCCTCTCAAGAGACAATTTACGTCAACAATAATTCCATCCAGCAGAATTCCAATTATACGTGTCCCGTCAAGTTCAATTTCCTCAGCGTCCTCGTGGGCCCTATTCTGTCTTTGGTGGAATATCTCCAAACATCTACGAGGAAAGTTTGTTTCTAGAAGCGTCCATGTCGCGGATATCGTTACCTCCTCTAAGAGACAATGGAACAGTACGATATTCGCCACTACTCCAATTGAAGATTCAGCCTCACAGTCTTTCGAAAGCATTGTCGCGGAATCGAAAGGAGATCGGGAAGAATTCCATTCCTCTTTGTTCGGCCCTGGATAAATGGGAGGACGGTGTAACGTTGCGTAACGAAAATCCTCCGGTGCTTGTTCGCAGGTTTATGATAGGACAGTATGTAACAGTACACGGTGACGTAATATCACACGTGAACATAAGCGTGGTGCACGTGGTGGACGGCGGGGAATATCGATGCACGGCTGCGAACAGGGTGTCGAAGGTGCACCATGCGGCTCCTCTCAACATTTACGGCCTGCCCCACGTCAGACCGATGGGAAACTACGCCGCAGTGGCCGGCGAAACCACCATCATCAAATGTCCGGTCGCTGGCTTCCCAATCGCGAGCGTCACATGGGAGAAAGGTCAGTGATCGTGCCCGCCCGATGGAAGACATTAAAGCCGACGCATTCGTTCCTGGACCCCTTTAAGGGGTTACGTCTGAGGCGGCCGAAATGACATCGAAGTTTACGATTTTTTTTCTACGAAACTATGAATGTGACAATTACTTCATTATTATTTATGGTTAGGGCATACATTAAAGGACATATTGTGTAAATTTGACAGAAAAATATTAAAAAATGGCTGTGCTATCCGTTATCCTGCAAAACTCCTCCGTCAAGACGCGCGCAGACGGTGTAACGGATTGTGATGCCCAGGATTATCTGAAACTAAAAAACCCATAGTTTTATTGTTCATTGATAAAATATCTATCGTGTAGCATAGGATTTTTTTGATGCCATATCACAATTGTTTATAGTAATTGTTTGAATTTTGCCTTTTCTGGTAAAAATTTAATGTTCAATTTCACTTTGCTTGCATTTGTACAAAAATGTTTTTTTCTCTAAATCCCTATGCTACACGATAGATATTTTATCAATGAACAATAAAACTATGGGGTTTTTAGTTTGAGGTAATCCTAGGCATCATAATCCGTTACACCATCTGCGCGCGTCCTGACGGAGGAGTTTTGCAGGATAACGGATAGCTCGGCCATTTTTTAATATTTTCTGTAAAATTTGAACAATACGTCCTTTAATGCATGCCCTAAACATAAATAATAATAACGTAATCGTCACATTCATGGTTTTGTAGAAAAAAATTCGTAAACTTTGATGTCATTTCGGCCGCCTCAGTGTGGCGTAACCCCTTAACCGCCATCTTTTCGACTCGCCTCCCCGCCCCGCGGAAAACATGGATCGAGACGAGGGAGCTGAAATATTCGCGGGGTATTAAGTTACCGTCGGCGGTCAGCCTCCCTCGTAAATCTCCGCGCGAAAGGGACGAATGAAATTTCAGAGAAACCGAATCTTTACCATCGGATTTTCGAGCAGTCTAAATGAACGCTCTTTCCCGAGAGCCTCTGCGCGCCGGTGTAGAGAGAAAACGGCGAGAGGGCGAGAAGAAGGGGTCGCGGATCGTGGGTTTTATTCCATGGACGAGGAAACTCGAGGCGCCCGAGCCCCTGCGCGGCAAAGTTCGAGCGCTTCTTTTCTGGTAATGATGAACCGAACTCCTGGAGAAGTTTCAAACGGTACCGGTAACTTTCTCCCTTTTACGAGCGATGTAGCATAACGGCGTGAGCGCAATACCGTTTCGCGCCGCCCCTCCCCGTAACACTTTCAAAGTCGACGACTCGGCGACTACGAAAGCGGATTGAAAACTCGGATACGCGTGGCACCGTGACACCGACCGTTTCACGCGAAGTCTGACAGAGATGCTGTGATTCTATGTCCGTGGAAACAGCCCCGCCAATACAAGCGTAATTTATCGCCTCGGCCGCGGTTCACGGAACCATTATGGGTAGTTAAATTTACTTAACACCGGTAATTCTGTAATAGTCTCTGTTCATGTTTGACGAGTGGTCCCTTGCCACCGTACCGGCGGTGGAAAAGTTGCCCCAGATTTCGATAGAATGCATCGACTTACTCGAAGTCATTCCCACTTTCCAAATACGACGGCGTACCTTGAAATAATTTTACGCGGCAGACGACTCATTTCCCAAAGAAACTCTTCCCTTCATCCGTGCTTCACGAGCTTCTACGCCGTCTCCTTCTACGCCTGTCAATTTACTCCGCTCGCGGAAGGAGAAATCGGTCCACTCGGAAGTTGATTCATTGAACTGAAAAGCGTTTCTCCGTGGTGCAGACGGTAAAGTGCTGCCAGCCAGTCGACGTCAGGAGGTGTCCTCGAACGGTACGCTGGTGCTGCATCATGTCGACAGCAGCACCGATCACGGCGCGTACACCTGCACAGCGAAGAACAAGCAAGGCCGCTCCGATTCTCAGACGGTTCACATTGAAGTGAAAGGTAAAGCTTCCCCCTTCTATTTCCCTCTGCTTCATTTTTACAACAGCCCCCCCCTCTAGTGATTTTATCTGTTTAAATTGGAATAACACCGTTCGTCGGCGCTGATCCGCTCTGTCAGGATTTTCCCTGCTTCGACAGCGCGGGGAGGCTACGGGTCGACGAGCAACGTCCCTGTAATCGGCCGCGAAGTTTCTCCTCTGAAACGCAATGACATCGTGTCGTCTTTACGAAGAGAAGTCATCCGAGGCGTTACATGCTTGCCGACTGCGAGCTAAAATCCTGGAAAATACGCGGGACGTCCTCCCCCAGGATCGTATGGATCATAATTGTTCCGTGCATTCGTCTTCTCCTCTTTCGCGAGTAACACGATCGACATTTTTTTCTACGGGTTCCCGTGCCATTTTCCCAGGCGCGGGGAATAGAACGGCTTCATTCTGGACATTAGCAAATTGCAATCGCTGTCCACGGCTCCGAAAGAAATTCTATCCGATTCGTGTTTCTCTCGGCGGGCAAGCTCGTAGGTCTTCGCAGGTTGAAATGCTTCCCATTTCAGACTGAAATATTATCATCAGAATGTTTAATTAAGAATTATCGCTTCTACGTGTCGAATTGATTTTCGCCATACCGAATAAACTGTGCCACCGTCATCCGACACGCGCTGTTATTCCAATCGACGCGAAACGTATTAAATTTTCTGTCTATAATGAATTTGTTCATGTCCAGTTTAATGATACCGAACCGATATGACTGTGAAACATTTCCTTGGGTTAATAACGGTTTCAGATCGACGATTTTTACGCAGCAATCACGGCTGAGCCGTTTTCACAGGTAGGGCACATAAAGCGTGTCGTCGACCGTATCGAACCGAAAAAAGAACGTCGTGTCCAGACGACGACCGTGAAACAGCCTGTACACGCACACATACATGAAACTACCCCTTGCATACTGTGATTCAACTCGAGAGTCGAGAGGAAAACGCGCGCGTCTCGCTGAGCGACAAGAAGGGAGTAATCGGTTTAAGGGGACACGGAGCATTGAAAACGTTATTCGAATCGAATCGCCAGAATCGAGCTATCGCTTCGAGAGGGCGGCAAAGGAAGGAACGAGCAATCAAAAGTCCCTGGCATCGTCGAGCCAGCCGGCGACGCGTCGAACGATAACGATCGATGCGCGCAGCTTTTGTTTCCGTTTCAATCGTTACCGCGGCGTCTCGCGACCGTTTCGAAAAAAAAAGGGGGGGAAAAAAAGGAAAAAGTGAAACTGGCATCGATCCCATTTCACGGGGAAAGTTTCTTTGGTCCCGCGAGCTCGAGACTCTCGGCGGTGAAACCGACATGGAAATAACAAAAAGGAGGAGGTTTGTCCCCGGTGTCGTGATGAAATAAAATGTCTCGTGATTCCTGTAATTTTCAGTACCGCCTAAAATCCATCCGTTTAGCTTTCCTGCCCATATACAAGAAGGCGCGCGGGTACACGTGACCTGCGTGGTCAGCGAGGGCGATTCACCGTTGAAGATCACCTGGCTGAAGGATGGCAGGCCATTGGAATCCAGGGAGACCAGCACCCACCACATCGACGAGTTCGATCTCGCATTGAAGATAAAGAGCGCATCTACCGCTCATAACGGCAACTATACGTGCGTTGCGAGCAACGATGCCGCCAAAACCACTTACACGGCATCGCTATTGGTCCACGGTACGCAGGGGCCATCACGGTTTCCCCCTGGATACACTTCTACGTCCCCCCCCCCCCCCCCACCCCCCACCCCCCGCGATTCTTCCCGCTCTGACACACCGCGGACCCCTGTGCAATCCGCGACAGCGATGACGGTGGTCTGCCCCGTTCCACTTTCGATTTGTAGGGAGAAAAATCGAGAAGTTGAATGCTCTATCCCATGGATCCCGGAATGCCACCACCGTCGTCGTTGAAGTCGCATTGTGAACCCGTACGACCACACATCCCACAATGGAAAAGCTCGTGTCCAGCATACGCTGACGAAGCGCTTGTCTCTCGACAGGACTGAAAATTTTACCCGACACTCCTCGTCTACGAACTTTTCGTTACATCGTACCGATCACAATCTCGACCATCTTTTTCACTTGTCTCTCCACCATATTAACAAGTCTGTCAGGGAATCTTCATCGACACCCCAGCCGTGCTCCCCTTCGAAGCAACCAAGAAACCTCCCCGCGTATCACCTCAAACCCCCCGGTTCCGTTTCGCTGCGTTCTTAATCGGGCGTATTATTCAGCGCGAAACCCCTTCATCCCTCATACGGTGGGCGAATTGACGCGACAGAATCGTCGTTGACGCGTCACGCTGGATGACCGTGGAATGGACAGGGGAAAACGAAGGAAAAAGCACGCGTGATCGTCGATATTAATCGCCACGCGGCACTCGACAGGACCTCTCGACCGGTCGGGAACTCCCGTTCGTTGCTAAAGCGCGCAAGATCAATCGTTGGCACTCCTCATCCTCGGGCGAGAATTCTGCCTCGTAGAACTCTCTCTTTTTCCTCCCCCGTCGCTCTTTCCACGCTCGTTTGCATATACATACATCCACACGCAAGCGTGCCCTTTCTCTCTCTCTTTCTCTCTCTGTCTCTCTTATCCGCCGGCAGCCGCTGCCGTTCCGCTTTCCCTCGTTTTCGTTTCTGTCGCGCGCCGGAGCGGTCGGCATTAAAAACCACCCTCCTTTCTAGACGAACAAATCAGTGCAAGCGGAACGAACGAAACTCTTGCCCGACTGGCGAACCTATGTACGTACGAAACGAACGGCCTAAGGGCGATTTTAACGTGTCGTGCTGTGACAAGCGGCGAGCCAAAACAGCATCCTCGGTTACACACATCGGAGGGGAGGAGAACATCCGTGTGGCAGTGTGCGTACGCGCGCAGCGAATGTCACAGTAAATGATAGCCTGATTCTTTCCTCCTGGGATATTAAGAGTCTGACTGGTTGCTCCCCCGAGAGCAGACAGTATCCGTCGTCTGGTCAGGATCCTCTTTCAAAGTTTCCTTCGAATCTGTTGCGTGTGCGTGAGCTTCGGGGCTGAACGACGGTGAATAATGATCTCGAGATGTCCGTGACACTTCAGGTGTTAGATTTAGGACGGCAAAGTCAGTCGGGCACGCAAAACTTCAGAATTCATCCTCTATGTTCGCTTTGGTAAAACGCCACGCGCGTTTATCGTGAAGCATACATTGAACTTGCCTTTTTGTTTGTTCATTCGCCGAACTGTCTCGCTGCAGCCAACGCGCCCGGCGCGCGAGTGCACACACCGGCACACGGTTGCGCGCCTCTTTGGACATTACTCATACAGCGTCACGCTATCTGCCACCCCGGTACGGCTTCTCAATTATTCTCAAACAACCGCCCGCGTTCTGTTCTAATACCTCCGGGGCACTAAATATCCTGCCACACCGTGTATCTCTGTTGGCCGGGGCCAACGAGGCGAGTTATTATTGTCGTTCTGCGACATTACGTCCCGTTCCCGCGTCGCGGCGGGACCCGCCGGATCAAGAGCCGCGGCCAGACACGGAAAACCCTTGGAGAAGGGCAACATGCGGTTTCGTCGTTTCCCTGTAGCGATCGGGGATGCGTGCAGGGGCGCGAAGCGAAAATTCAGTGACCCAACGGAGGACAAAGCGGCCGCGCCGTTGGCGTTAGTACGGGATAGATATTAAATCGATGAACCATGCGATATCCATGAAATCGTGGCGCGGCAAGCGATACCCGGGTCTTTTAATAACGTTCGCTAACGTAAATAGGTCCTTTATTCTATTACGGGACCGCCATTCATTTGTGCGATAACCGCACCGAAGCGCCCACGGTGACATCGTCCATGTTAATGCGCATCCTATTCATATAATGGTGCACGCGTAATGACGCACACAGCCAAGTCGATAAGCAGCGCTGATATTATCGCATTACGTTAGGCTGGCGTACGTCCATTACGGGAAGCATAGTGCACACTGGCCGCGTTCAAACGACACTGCCATGCCATCAATTTCGAGGCTTCAATGGGGTTATTAAACTTGGACGGGTCTGATCCTTCAAAGAAGTGGAGATCCGTTTGCACCGTCGCAGACATTAGAGGGCCGACCATTCTCGGAACCCATTCTGAAGGACACGCGACGAGCCACGACTGCGTGACAGTGCGCACAATGGGAATAGTGGAGGGATATGCTGCTTCTTTGGTTTTCATGCAATACATCCGAGTGCATTTCCTTTCGGCTCATTCGCTAATGAAATTGCAATTTGTTTCGTACAAGAGACGACTAACTCTGAATTAATCTCCAAATACAACCCTGTTCACCTTGCAGCAACCGAAGCCAACACCTCTCCCGTCCATACCCCGATCTCTGTCACGCCTCACACATGAAGCCTCAACATTCTCAAACAATCTCCAAGCATACTGAACATTTTCGAGCCACCGAAACGTGCGTGGACTACTGATCGCCAGCGAAGGATGCTTCTCAACAGGGGCCACGCCGTCGCCGAGAGATCATCGGGGGCCGAACCGCTGCCGATCGTGGGGCACATCGGATACACGCGCAGCACATGCACACAGATACACCGACGACATACGCTCACCGCTTGATCTTTTTTTTTTTGTGCAGTTCCGCCCACGATAGCTCCCTTTAGCTTTAACAAGGACCTCTCGGAGGGCGTGCGCGCTCAGGTAACTTGCATGGTCGAGAAGGGCGATCCTCCGTTCGCGATAGCCTGGTCCAAGGACGGCGAGCCGATCGCCGGGCCCGGTCAAGCTGGCTTCGGCAACTCCGGCCTAAACGGTCCCAGACACACGCAGACACCCGCCGGGCTACGCGTAACCAACATTGACGCCCATTCCAGTACCATAGTTATCGAGCGCGTGAGCGAAGCGCACACCGGCAACTACACTTGCCTGGCGCGCAATTCCGTGGCCGAGGTCCTCTGGACGGCCGAGTTGATCGTTCGTGGTAAAGTAGACCGAGAGATATAACGCCGAGCCGCGGGTTCGGCAGCCCCGCTCCGCTATAATAAAATGCCGTTCACAACCACCTTTCTTTTCGTTCTCTTGCACCTGGCAGCGCACCTTTTTCTATATCTTGTCGGTACCTTGCCCACGTACGTGGTTGTCCATCGGAAACGGGTCAGCGTATCGGCCCCGGCTGGCCTTAAAGGTATGTACCTTGAAATGGGGTCGCCGCGATGAGATCCAGTGCCTCCATATGGGCAAAGCAAGCGTTAGAATAGATACGTCTGGTGGTCACTTATCTTTAGAATAGTCGATACTAATTGTGGATACGGCGATGTGGTGTATTATTCTGGGGAAAGAAATAAGCTTCAATAGAACTGTTCCGCACTTTTGTCTCAAGTGTTTCGTGGTATTTTTCATGGTAAATGGAATATCTAATGGATCTGTTTCCGGTGGATGAGCTAATATAAATGTATATTCTATATTCTTATTGTTATCACTGTGTAATCACGCGTAAACGCAGCCGTGCAGCCGCAGCAGCAGCCGCAGCCATCGCCGCGCGTATTCGAAGTAGCATGAGATTGTCCACCTAGGGCTGCGGATTCCAACTTTCTCGGTTATCCGCGCTATTCATCACTGATCGTTTCGCGGATAACACTAGTTTACAAAATAAAAAAAAATGTTTGCACAACAGATACCACTATTCTTTTCTTATGGAAAATGGCCCGCTGATTCCGAAAATGAGATCTAAATTTTTCTCTATGGATACAAAAACGTGATCCCACATAATTGCGAATATCTCGTGTTGCGAATAACCGGTATGGTCTGAAATTATCTCAAATTAAAGATAATTGAATCGCCAACAAATTTACCTAACAAAAATTTCAAATCGGTCAGTAGTTCGGATGAAATCGGTGGAAATATGTGAAAAAAGTAATTTTTTTCGACCGAAATTGACATCGACAATTCATTTAATCATTTGAGAAAAATCGAAATCACTAATATAGGCCCAGTTTCTTATTTTTTATGTTGAGTTTGCACTTTTACGAAAGAAACAAGCTGCTGCTGAAGAAAATCTGTGGATAAATAGCGAAGCTATAGACAATTGTGTGAAAACGCGAACATTTCATTTTTTCCCGGTTTTTGTGATTTTTTTCAATTTTAATTCAGTCTGTACATTTTGTCAAGTATTTTGTTAATATGTGTTTGTTTCAGAAATAGTAAAAATCCACTAAAACCTAAAAAATAATTCTTTTCTTGTACTACAAATTCGATGGTGTTTTTTACTTTAAATAAAATCGTGGAGCATTTTTAAGAAAATCATTTAACATAAATTTTTTTTTTATATTTCTACACGAGTTCATTTTCTATTGTACGGCTTTCATTTTTTTTCCAACAGACGTAAATATGTCCCTGAAGATCCATTTATTGTATTCTCACTTGAATTTTTTCCCGAAAAATCTTAGTGACGTAAGTAAATTACAAGCAGGGAGAGAGATTCCATAAGAATATGAAGGGTATTGCGCAGCGATATCATGGATTTTGGGATGAGATAATGATGGGAGATTATATTTGGTTCCTCATAAGAGAAACGAATGCTAAAACGGGCAAAAGACAAAAAAAGAGCCAGAACTATTTCTAAAACACACATATGTATATTAACAAAATACTTGAAAAAATGTAGAGAATGAATTAAAATGGAAATAACACAATAAAATTGAAAAAAAAAACACAAAAACCGAGAAAAAATGAAATTTTAGTGTTTTCATACAATTGTCTCTAGTTTCGGTATTTATCCATAGATTTTCTTCAGTAACATCTTGTTTTCTTCGTAAAAGTGCAGACTCTGCGTAAAAAATAAGAAACTGGGCCTATTTTATCGATTTCGAGTTTTCCCAGATGATTAAATGAATTGTCGATGTCGATTTCGGTCGAAAAAAATTACTTTTTTCACATATTTCCATCGATTTCACCCGAACTACTGAATCGATTCGAAATTTTTGTCAGGTAAATTTATTGGTGATTCAATTATCTTTAATTTGAGGTAATTTGAGACATTCGCAATTATATAGGATCACATTTTTGACAGGCAGGTAAAAAGTTCTATCGATATCTCGAAAACGTATCCTTAGAAAAAAATTTAGACCTCATTTTCGGCATCAGCTGGCCATTTTGCATAAGAAAAAAATAGTGGCATCTGTTGCGCCAAATGGCTGTAAACTAGTGTAATTAATTAGAAAATATCCAGGAGTTACACCGTGTCAGAGGGAGGGCAAGATTATACGGTATTATACAATATAATTCACGGTCGATCTGTCGAAAAGACGCAGCTCTAGATTCACTATCCGTAATAATTCGTAAACAAATGCAGCAGCAGCCGCCCAGCCAGCAAAGCGACGCACCAAACGCACTTGAGCACCGCACAATATGATAGCGTCTTCACCATACGTGGTCACCGTACTTTGTCTAGTTGTATATTTCACAGGCGCACCGTCTATGAAACCGCACTTCTCCCGATCTTCGACTTCGGCCAGGGTACCGCGATCCCAGCCCCAAGTGTGTCAGCTTCTCGTGGAACCGGCAAATGAGTAGAGAAATACGGGGAACGGTAAGAATCTGGAGCGACGGGTGGCGAACTGTGTGTTCGAGAAACGCGGGGTGGGGGCGTGCTCGCGACCTCGAAGTTGGATGACACAGATGCTGGGATCGCAGTGCTCTCCGAAGGAAAGGGATTCTGCATGAAAGGGCACCAGCCAGTTTTGCGAAAATTTCGGCTTCGGCGTAGCACCTCTTCATCTTGAATTCGTACGAGTACCAGCAGCCAGCCGCTGCTCGAACTTCAACTTGGAGCGCCGACTATCGGCTCCGTTCACTTAATCAGCACACGCATATATGCACCGACACCTTCTGTTCTCTGGTTTTCTTGTCTCCTCATTTTTCTTAGTTATTTCGTTCAGCCGTTTACGGAACACTTGGCACCAATTCCTTTCGCGCGACACTCCCCTTATTGTTCCTCGGGATAGTCCTCCCAAACCATCTCCCCGAGGTCGCTTAGCCAACGACAACGACTTCAACTCCATCGATTCGACGTTACGTGGCGAATAATTAATTTGAACGTCACCGAAAGCCCCCGAATAATCGGCGAAACCTTGAGCCGCTTCGGGTCCGTGGATTAGTTTCATAGGGGAGAGGGGATGATCTGGCTGGAACGCGCGGTCGCGAGCCAACGTACCAAGAATTATTCGCCACGTACAACTATCCAATAACTGCGCCAAAGTTGGCGAAAGTGTTTAAATAAGACCGAGAAAAGTCCTTGTTCCCTACTTACGTGTATGTACGCAACCGCACAATCACCGCATTGCCCTTGGATCGAAATGTCCGCACAGCACTGATGTTCTGCACTGTTCTATTCTGACTGTGGTTTCCACCGTGTTTATCGTTCAAGTTGTTTAGAGCAGTTTGATCACGGACCGAGGGAAACGTTAAGTATCGCACCTTACATTCTCTCCTCGCACACGACCAGCCCTCTTTTCTATCTTTCGGTCACGTCTACCACCTTCTCGTCTCCACGCGTTACTCCTGTCTTGCCTTTTCACGCGATCGAGACAGGGAGGGAGCAATTATCCGACACATTTAACGATCGACACGATCCACCGAAGTTCCACGTTACTAAGAGTTCGGACGTCCGTGAAAAACGGGACGACTGCTCCTTCCCTCCCTCTCTCGACCCTTAAGTCACGTCTTTTGTTTCACTTTTGCGCTGAAGTAGGAAGTTGCAGTAGGCCAATTCGAGAACTTCGCTCTTGCCTCGGCGCAATAAGCTTAGACATAGACGCGATGGCATCTGAAACGGCTCGCTGCCAAAATCATCACCACTCGCCGCGTCTTCGTTTCTCTGTGCTCTCCCTGGACCGATTAACAAATTCAATCCGTTCGCGGGGACGATGTTGGACTCGTCAAAATTTCACAGATTAACGACTTCAACCGCGATAATTGTGTCGGGGTGAAAGAGAGACATGAGAGAGAGTGAGAGGGATTCGGGATCCATTAAAAGTCGTCGTCGTAATCTGCAAGTGAAATGGCAGGGAAACGAGACGATGAAATTTCAGATGCCAGCGTCGTCGCCTCGCGAAACTCGCCCCCACGCGAAGGGTAACTAACGACCGGACGTTATGAAACAGTGCCACCCCGTTGGGTGATGGAGCCCCAAGATGTACGGGCCTCCGAAGGGATGTCGAGGCTGGTGCTTCACTGCCACGCGGACGGCTTTCCGCCGCCGGCGGTCACGTGGCGACGTGCGAGCGGAAAGAAACCTGGCAATTATCGCGACATTGTCACGCACGAGCACACTCAGGACTTGAGGATACACTCGAACGGATCGCTAGTGTTCGGCCGAGTACAGGAGGATCACGAGGGATTCTACTTATGCGAGGCGGTGAACGGGATCGGCGCTGGCCTCAGCAAAGTCGTCCATTTGACGGTGAACGGTAAGACGTCTACCTCACCCAGATCTACGGCAACGTTGATAGACTTACGAGTCTCGAGATGGTGTTAAAACTGCGAGTAGAACGGCAGGGGGTAAACGAAGGGGAATCAGTTGAATGGTTCCCTTCGATCCTTCCGTGATATGTTGCCGTAACGATGCAAGTGCAGGGCTCGAGTAGATCTTCTCACGCGAATTATAAGATACGGCGCAAACAATGTGTTGCACTTAACTTTTCACCCCGCCTGCAGAAATTATCCGAGATAGGTAGCAGCGCGGGGAAAAATGGCGAAACTAATTACGGCAATTATGTTATATGGCTCACCGTTTAATGCGCGGCACGCCCTTTATGCATTCGGGATACATCCCACTGAAACACCGGGAACGTGTTTCCGTCGGAATTTATAGTAGAACTGCTTAAAAATAGCCATTACCGCGTTCTCGTTTAACCAGCCCACGCGATTACTACTTGTTAATTCGTGGGGACCAGTTTACGTCTCTTTAAACTAAATCCTTGTTAGTTAAACACCGTTATCGCTATTATGAATTATCCCGGACAGTTCCTGCCCAGTTCGTGGAGAAACATCGCAACCAAACAGCGAGGCTCGGCTCGAACGCCTCGCTCCGTTGCGAGGCGAAAGGCGATCATCCCTTGAAAATACTTTGGAAAAAGGCTGGCGCTCAGTTGGAGCAGAAGCTGTCCGATTATCGTTACACGCTAAAAGAGGAGAATACGACGGACGGTACGATCAGCACCCTCGGCTTCATCAGCACCAGCAGGGAGGACAGCGGCAGGTACTTCTGCATCGCGTCCAACGCTTATGGCGACGACGAGATGGCGATTCACCTGTACATACAAGGTGAGAACGCGTTCGAGCTCCTCCCGCGCAGCAAACGAGCTCCGGAAGCCATACATCGTACTCGAAACGAGGATAAAGAAAGAGCAAAAACAAATGCTTCAGGCTCACCTTGGGAACGAATTATTAACGTTATCCACGGCATCGACGTAACGCGAGACGCGTAAATCAGAGTCTGGCGGACTAAAAAATCGCGAAGAAATAGAGGAAAAAGAGGAGAAAGAGGAGAATTAAGAATCCCGTCGGCGGACGGGGATTTAGTGGCAGTGTATTTTTTCCTTCCTTTTTGCGTCGAGCGTTGCGCGATAATCCCCGATAACGACGTTATCGAGCATAATGCATCGGAGTCGTTCGGACGGAACAATTTCGATAATGTTTCCGGATTCTTGGTATTTGCATATAACGATGTCGCGGCGTGCGCGTAATTATCGTAATGTATACTGGCGCTCGGCGACTCGTCCATTTAATTTAATGCGTTTTCGCGCAAATGCCCGGCCGTGTACGTGCGACAGAGGAGCGCGCAGCGGTGGCCGCTGAATGAAATATGTTTTGGATCGATGATTCGCGTTGCGTTGCGTAATAACGATACAGCGGCAATAACAATCGCGATCAACAATAACTGACGGATATAATGCTTCTGCTTTTCTCTGGATCGCGCAGAACCGCCAGATTTCCCGCGTAATCTTCACGTGATCGAGAAAGGGAGCAGGTACATCAACATCAGCTGGACCACCAGCCAGGACGGCAACAGCCCCATAACGCAGTACATTATCGAGTACAAGACTGACACTGGCAAGTAATAATAATAATAATAATAATAATAATAATAATAATAATAATAATAATAATAATAATAATAATAATAATAATAATAAATCGTCTTAATTCTTTTATAATATATGATACAAAGGCAGTAGAATTATAAACGCAAATACAGAATGTACGAGGCTCAGCGTTAGGGTGTTTCATATTATAGGGTTAAAATTAAAATAATATATTTTTATTTTACTTTGCGCATGTCCTGATTCCTATTAATATAAAAAAAAAATATCTGACAAATTTTAGGAAGATTGAGTAATATTTAGAGGTTGCACACTTTGCACACTAAATAATATGTAGTAGGCTAAGGAAACACGGTTTTTTATGATAATTATTTTTATTCTCAAGTACATAAAACAGAAACTAAACTTCAAAGAAGACTTACACTTAAATAAATTTACATTTTATTACTACTATTATTGTTCACACCTATAAAAATTCTGTACCTTATTATTTTACCCACATTTTTAAAACCTGAAAAAGCGAAAATATGTAGAGTGGACCGGGGGCGGTAGTAACAGGGGGGCAAATGTAACACATACAAATTGTGTTGAATCTCAAAACATATAATGAATATTAACACCAATTTTAGATATACATATGATAAACAATGACATTTGGAATACACACATCAATGTCCTAGAAGTATAGATACGCAATACACATGGATAGTGGATAAAATAACTTTTCGATATCCTAGAGTAACATTTTCTTACTGACTTATGAATCTAATGTAAACACTCCCTTTGCAAGTATGTGTGTTTTTTTAATCTGTAATTTGACCTTTTTTAAAGTAATACCGATCGTTACGTAGCACTTTTAAGTGTCTCGTTAGACACAATTTATAATTGAAGTTCAAAAGCATGGTCGGGGGCGATTGTAACAGCGGCAGTCGGGATCGGTTGAATAGTGTCAAAGAAAGCGAATAATATTGTCTTGTTTACATAGAATCCATGTAGTGTTACAACCGACCCGAGATCAGATACGGTTGCAACACTTTACACTGTATCGTTAGGGCTATAACAATCCGCTTTTCATTTTTTATTAATAACTTTGATATTACTTGACATACTGTGAAACTGTTGTGACTCAATAATGTCAGATAAGTAAGTAACATTTCCGTATAAGGGTTTTTGTTGCAAATGTAATAGTTTCTGCGTAATCGTATTCCCAAGCCAAAGTGTTACTACCGCCTTAGGCCTAGCTTAGTGATAAAACTGTGCAACCCCTAAATATTATTAAATTTGTCTAAAATTTGGCATACAGATCCCGTAGATGAATAGAATCAAGGGGGCAGGCAAAGTTATATGAAAATAGCACCTTTGGAAAATTGAAACACCCTACTCAGCGTGGCTGTTATTATGCCTAACCCGAGTAGACGCACCGATAGATAGTTTTAAGAAAGTTCAGTTCACTCGGAAACTTGGAATTATTATACAGCGAGGATGATATGTTGTTGGGGGGAGTAGCTTGAAGAGGGTTCGCCAAGTGTCCCGAACTCATCCCCACCTCGTAATCGAGTCGATCTGATTTGCAGAAGTGTGGCACGATCACACGTTTCACACGACAGTGCCAGGCACCCAAGCTCACGCTTACGTGAGCGGCTTGCGCCCAGCAGTCACCTATCAGTTCAGAATCTACGCTGAGAACGAATTGGGTCGAAGTCAAGCCAGCGACGTAAGTATCGCAGGTCCAACGTGCAAGATCGATCCCGCTTTTCCTACGCGTCGCGCGACGAATCATTTTCACGTGTCGCCGGTGACTGGCATTCAGCCGATTCGTACCCCTGCAGCCTGAAAGCGACACGCTCCGTCGAATTACAGGCGTCTCGCTAGCCGAATTCTGGTCACGATCGTCACAAGTGGGATCGATTAAGAATAAACGAGGCGCGCGTTTTATTTCTGGTATATGTCGGGGCGGTCCGAAAGAAGAGGGACGAATATAGAACTGGACGTGAAAGGAGGGTCGCGGAGATTTAATCTGACGTCGGATTTCGCGACGTATTCCTTCTTTCAGATTTTGGAAACGACGACTGAAGGGGAGAAGCCGGGCGGCCCGCCGAGAAATCTCAAGGCGGAGCCTGTCAGCTCGACCGAGTTTAACGTCATCTGGGATCCACCTGATCATGATTTATGGAACGGGGAGATACTCGGTTATCGTGTCGGCTACAAGGAACAGCGGTAACGATCCAACGGAACCGGCGCCCTTTAACGATGCTCTACCGATACCTTCGAATACGTTTCCTATGCCGCGGCCGCATACCAAATTGCACTGCAGGCGCGTGTTTCTCGAGTAACGCTGATATCCTACACTCTCCGGAGCCGTGATAGATAACAGTTGCCCGCCAGTGGCTTCCCCGTTTATTTCCCACGAAAAACATTGACGTTGAAATATTTTCGAAACTCGTTACATTACCGTTTCCCAGCCATTCTTATACACCCCTGCTCGTTTTCCCTGTTATCTCGGTACTCACGGTCAGTTTCTGTTATTCGGTGCGAAAGAGAAGATTATGGTCGGGATTTTAAGCAGCTCTATCAATTAGGTAAGTGATCTTACGAACGTGATGTCCAGGTTGACAGCGGACCAGTACACGTACAGGACCGTGGAGAGGCGGATTTCCACGGCCAACGTGGCCTTGGGTCTGGCAAGGACCTCGATGCCTGGTAGACAATATCAGCTGACGAACTTGAAGAAGTTTACGCCGTACAGTGTTGTGGTGCAGGCTTACAACGCGCTCGGCCAGGGCCCCATGACGCCGGAAGTTGTTTCGTCTACTTTGGAAGACGGTAAGGAAACGTTGGACGGTCAGAGATCTTGGTTAAGTGACTGTGAGAAGGTATTCTCTCTCGTTAGCCGGGCATTTGATTTGCAATCAATCTTGAGCGTCAAAGCATCAAAGGGGCGCAGGGTTAGCGGGCGGATAGATTTAACCAACGGGAGTCGGGCGCGGCGGCGCTCAAAAATTCATGAACAGAATAATAATCGATGCCGCGTGCCCATCATGAATTCCGCTATGAATACCAACCACCGTATATCCGACACTGGCTTCCGAATAAATAATAAATTCAGGGGCGGGCAAACTCGCTGCCGGGAACTGATCTGCTTGCAAATAAGTTCTTTAATCCTTGGCGTCGTGAATGCGGCCGGGTTAAACTCCGAAGTGCTTTCTGCGCCTCCAACTTTCGCGGAGGAGTGTTTCTTACGGGCATCTCGTGGCCTCGCGAAATAAACAGATTCCGCGTTAAACCAGCCCACAGATGGGATGCCTGGTCGGATTTTAAAGTTGCCTGGAGGAGCAACTATGCTCGCGATGCCATCCGAGACGCCTGCGAGGGTTTGCCGTTATTTTTGTTTTCCACGTTTCCACCACTCTGTACAGAATGCGGGAAGGGAGTTTATTAGAATCTCCCAAGTACAGTTGAATCTAATAGATGGTCCCAATTGATTTCTGACCGCCGTCGAAATGTCCTCAGTGCCGAGCAGCTCGCCCCAAGACATACGGTGCACGGCGCTCTCCTCGCAATCACTGCAGGTCTCGTGGGACGCGCCGCCCAACTCCAGTCTGAACGGTATACTGAAAGGCTACAAGGTCATATGGGAGAACATGGACGCCCTGACCGAGTCGGCCAAGTCGGAAATGAAGATCACCAGCGCCTTGACTGTCGTGATACACGGCCTCGAGAAGTACACGAATTACTCTGTCCAAGTGTTGGCGTCGACGAGAGCCGGGGACGGCGTCGCGTCCTCGCCTCTGTATTGCGTCACCGAGGAGGACCTTCCGGAGGTGCCCGCGGGTGTGAAGGCGGTCGTCAGCTCCGCGACATCAATTATCGTGTCCTGGCAACCGCCCCTCAGGAGCAACGGGAACATCACGGCCTACAACGTTCATATCCGCGGCCCAGAGGGAAAACGGCACAGACGCCCGCTCGCGCAGTACCAGACCAGCTACCAGGTCGAAAATTTGCACAAGAGGAACCAGTACGAGTTCAGTATCGCCGCCGTCACATCGGTGGGCGAGGGGCCGCAGACTCAGCATATCACCATCTCACCCTCGAACGAAGGTAAATAAAGGAAAGGGTAAGATTGCGGTGCTACACGAAGCCTGAGTGTAACCACTGCTTTCGGTTATCATCAGTCCGCGCAGCGATATATTCGTTCGGCACGGTGCTGGTCGTCCCATGGAAGCAGGACGTGACGCTGCCCTGCCAGACAGTGGGGAAGCCTGAACCCTCGGTGACGTGGAAACAATGGGGCCAGATAGTGAAGTCGTCCGCCAGGGTGTCCTTGTTACCGGAAGGCTCGCTGCAGATCATGGACCTCCACAGAGAGGACAGCGGGAATTACACGTGCTACGTGAAGAACAGCCATGGCTCTGATAGTATCATGCACCGGTTAACCGTGCAAGGTACGCATTTTAAATACGGTAAATCCGGGAGATGCGGTCGGGCCGGAGAGTTGGTCGAGTCACTATATTTCAGACTGTATACGTGAAAATGCGTTCAAGTGCAGACAAATTACTTCTCTACAAGCCAAATAGTTGAATGAATAGCGTCGAAAGATGAATTGAGGTTACATTTAACCTCTTTTGTCAAACAGCGGTGTACAGAATCGTATTTAAAATATACTTCCAAGTTTATTTTCGTTTAATGTTTGGGATAATAAGATAGTAGAGATATTGAGGGCAATGCAGCCAAAGTATTTGGCCATATTAACTCTTCCTCTCAAAGCTAACGAGAAGACCAGCTCTCGCTGCAGAAAGGTGAGATGGTCGAGTTATGACTTTTTTTATTATTTTTGTTTATTTTTTTATTTTTTATTTTTTATTTTTTTGTTTATTTAGTTTATTTATTCACGTTTGTATTCATTTGCCTTGCTAATCGCCAGCAGGTAGTTCACTTTTTCTTTGATGGGTTCTTTACTTGTTTAGCGTAAACAAATTAAACATCAATGAATCTGTAGTTGTATTCACTCATAAATAATTTTGCTTTATCCTTTGCTAATTTTCCATGAATAATTATGTGAGTGGTCTCTGCCAACGACGAAAACCATTCCCCCCGGCACCTCGGGAGAGGTAGTCAGATGTCATGACTTCGGTTTGCAACCCGATTTACAGAAAATATTGTCTTAAAGCAAATATCGACCAGTTTTTCTGAATCAGCATAAAATTCTGAACATATAGATTTGTTCTGATAAAATAAGTAATGTCTATATTAGTTTCAATAGCCATTTCATATTAGGTCGACTGCGTCTCCCGGATTTACCTTGCTTGTCTTGCAGTGGAATTTACTTTTGACGTAGATGACGCGTATAGGGAATCGAAGTACCATAGCCGGAACATTCGTCGCGCACCGGAGAAGGTTCTGTCGTAAGGAAACGTGCCAGGGTTGAAAATCGATTAGATCCTAGGTTAAGAGCAATGGGAAAATGGTGTGAAAGTGCAGACCATGTGAAATGATAATTCTATCACGATCGTTTCGCAGTTCCGCCGGCAGCCCCGCTACTTCACGCCACCAGCACGACGAGTAATTCGATCAACGTCCAGTGGAAGAGCGGCGACGATGGCGGGGCGCAAATCAGGGGTTATATTCTTCACTACAAGCGGGAATCCGGTGAATGGGAAGAGGTGAAGGTGTCTTATAATATCAACAGTTACGTCTTGTCGCGTCTGTGGTGCGGTAATGTCTATCAGATGTACATGACCGCGTTCAATCGGATCGGTATGGGATCGCCCAGCGAGATCGTGAAGGCCACCACCAAAGGGTCGAAGCCGGAAGACCCGCCGAGTAACGCCGATAAATTCGTAATAGTGAATGTGTCGTGGATCACCCTTCACCTGGGCATGTGGAACGACGGCGGCTGCCCGATCACGTACTTCGAGCTGGAGTACAGGAAGAACGGGGAGAACATTTGGACATCGGTGTCGAATAATATCGAGGTAATGAAATAATTTGGATACATCCACTTTTCCCTTTCCCTGATCACTTTAGTTTCACGTACAGCTTTTTCGAATGGGACAAATTTGTTCCACCGAGTTTGGCGGACAATAGCAATAACGGGGACAAGTAGACGTCGTTATGCGCGAATAAAGCGACACGGATCCTCGATATTACGGTAATAGCTGGAGTGTTCGTTGTTCAGGTACAAAAGACATACACGCTCAGCGAGCTGCAATCTGGAACGACGTACGACATCCGAATAAGGGCGCACAATAACGCGGGTTTCTCGGTCGCCAAGTCTACGATAACTACTTTGCAACCGCACACAAGCAGCACGATGCCCACTGTGGAGATCGATCATTACATACCCCAGCACACGTCCGTCTACTCGGACTTGAAGCTCATTATACCGCTGATACTCAGCTCGCTGGCGGTTATCGCCGCCGCTGGCGCGGTGTTTTACTGCTTCCGGAAACGTTAGTAGAGAGCCACGTGACTTATCCGTAAACCTTGCCTGGCTGCATGCCCGCGTGGAGCGTAACGTTTAACGACGATGACCGTAGGTCCATTTTTAGGGGAAATGGCGAGTCTGCACGATGCTCAAACCGCGGCCGCCTTGGACAATAAACAGAACATGGAGCAGCGCGAGCAGTACTACGCTACCGTACGCAAGCCGCCACGCTCGCCGATACACGACATGGCTACATTGGAAAAGATCCCAGGTAATTACTCAATGAATTTGAATAGAATTGGCCAACGGTGTCTCGAGCGACAAGTGGTGAAGAACCGTGTTGGGAAATGATTACAGAATACTCGGAGGACATCTACCCGTACGCCACGTTCCAGTTGGAGGAGAGCGTCCCGCCAGGAGGCGACAGCCGCTGTAATTCCGCGGCTCCTCTTCAGACTTTCGTCTACCACGATCCCCGACTGTCCGCCGCCGACACTCTTCAATTACGAGAGGTATCGTCCTTCGTTCAGTTTGCTTTTGTCATTCACGTTCGCTTTCCACCATTCACCTTTCGCGTCTATTCACCGAGCATCGAGCCAGTGGGAAAACACACTTGCGCACACCGCATGCTCTTCCATTCAGGCACGCTGGCGATCTCGAAACATCGAGACGTTCAATTGTCTGCAGATAAAAGTTCGTACGTCAGGGATTAAACGTTCCCGCTCTAAAACCGGTGCGCGTCGATCGTTAACAGTTTTTGTTGGACACCAAGCCGCAATCATAGTCATTGAAATACACTGGCCATGTTACTAGTGAGCCTGGATCGCTTACTGTTTAAAGCTTTCTTCCACTTGGAAGTGAAAAGATCATTTTCCCCTTCTATCTTCCATAACTGTTGCCAGTAGAGATTGGACAATATGAATCTTAAAATAAAATCAAACCGGCGCAAAAAGTACCTGCATTCCCGGAGAACGTTATCTAATGGGAATTGTTGGTACATTTTATACATCAACTTCATTCGTCGGGGAAGATGATACGAAGGTTACATAATACGTACGACCTTTTATCTTCTTTTAAAGGAAACATCCGTCTCAAAGCTTCGCTTCCTTCCTATCACCGCTGTTGTGCCTCCCCTCCTCTAAACGTGCGTAAAAGGAAACCAATAAAAAGTGACCTGCAATATAATACTATGACTGAAGGAGAAAACGTACGAGTTTGCTTCAGCATGTTGCACCAGTTTCCGCTCCAAAACGCATTACGCACAATCCCGATCGCGCTCCGTTCGCGTGTGCCGTCGCCTAGCTTCGGGACTCTTTAGAAACTTGTCTGTCACGGAGATTGTTTATGCTCTTTTTTTTTTGTAACCGTGGTTTAATCGAGAAGTCAAAGAGACACGCGCTGTCGCGAATTAGTCGACGCGGGAACGCGCGGCCCGTTTCCGCGGCGCGGCGGTGGCCGGGTCCTAGCAAAAGATTCAGTAGAGACGCGCGGGATCGAGTAGAACAGATGTGCATCAATAGAGAATCGATCATTGTGACTGCTGGTCCCACCTTGCTTCGTTTCGCATCTGTCCTGATCAGTCCATCGAGGAACCGCAACACCGATGCAAACGATACTTCTTACATGTATATTCGCCATTTCTACACATCTCTCGCCAACTCTTGTCATAGCTCATCTAGCTGTAGAATAAGAAACACACTCTGTATCGAATCATCGTTGCAATGCGACCTATATTATCGTCATTCGGCGAGCTGCGATAGAGAACGACCGTAGTGCGGGATCGTAGCTAGATCAGTGCCATTCGATCTCGTTCGATTCCACCTCATCTTGGGCGTTGTTCGCGTGGCGAGCGGGCCAAGAGCATTCGCGGCCGTTATTACAATACAGGGTGGCACAGTGGTGTGGCACTGTGAACGGTGTAGATCGTGGCAAGATCCGAACAGTTCAGTTTACACGCTTCGAATCGACGATGGCTCTGATCTAGAGCCTCTCTAGCTTAGCTACGAATGCCTTACTACAACAGGGATTAACGGGGGATCGTTGAGGGAAAGATCGGTGTAGCGCGTCTCCTCGTTTCCTCGTGCGATGTGCCAATTCATCGAACCAATTCCGTCTGATTGCAGTCGGATTGCAACCGGTACACTAAGGTGCGCGGAGGCCGTTCGTCCTCTGCGCCGTTGCACAAAACGCACAAAGTCAGTCAGGGCAAGTCCGAGTCGGAGGAATACGACACCCAGGGCTCGGATAGCGACACGGAAGTCGGGACCAGCAGCCGAACCGAGTCTTCCAATCACCTCGTCGATTCGCACCACTCGGTGTCTGCGGCCGACTCGCGTGTCCACAGTATGCAATCTTTCATCCTTCTATTCGGTTTAACGGCTAGTCTCTTTATTTTCTCTCTCTCTCTCTCTCTCTCTCTCTCTCTCTCTCTCTCTCTCTCTCTTTCTTTCTTTCTTTCTCTTTCTGATCTGTTCTGATTGGTTCGATCCTATCTGTCGCGCCGGCTTCGTGCTCCACCTCGAGATCCTTTCGCCGTCCACCGAAAGGGAAACGAGGGGGGGGGGGGGGGGAGGCGAAGCATCGCGAGATTTTCCAAGCACCGCAGTCCACCACCGGAAACGTCCGTTCCCGTTGCCTGTCTACATTCGTTAGAGTGCACCGAAATTTCTGACCGAGCATTCGCGAGCTTGTGTTGCGCTTGCCGCGAGACTGTGGAACGGGATCGATGGGTAGGCGTGTAGGGGGAGGGCGGGGGAGAGGATATAGAATCGCTGAAGGAATGCTCGTGTCGATCGCTGTGGGAAAATCGGCCCGTTTTCTGTTCACAGACTTCCTGTACCACGGACCAGAATGTAGCACGTCTACAGAATCCTCACCGATTTTTGAGGGAAAATCGTTTCCTGGAAGGGGAAGACCCAAGTAAGTGTTAAATTCGGTATCCATTCGCGGAGCGCGGACAGAGCTGCAGGGAGAGCTATAATCGACGCGCGCTCGTTCGATCAGGATGTTACAGCTGGCGCGTCATACCAGCGAGGAGACCCGTTCCAACTTCGGCCCAATCACCGGGCTTGGCCATCCCAAGCACCAGTCGAGCAATCGGGACCAGGAGCGTGATGGATCAGGAAATCTGTTCACCCCCAAGCTGGCCCCACCTAGGGGCTTCACCGACCCCTTTGAGCTAAGCGAGGCCGAGTGCGACCTCGATCGCGGCCACGCCAGCCAACGAAATGTCCGTGACTTCGTAATCGCGGTGTAAATAAGTGTAGAACCTACGGTGAACCTTCACGGCGATGCTGCGAACGAAAGAAAAACCCCATTCTAACTATCTCGATGTAAAGAAAACACCGTGGTCCGTCTTTCGTTAATTACATCGGGCGCGCCGTTCGCCAAACGGCCGCCGAATGAATACGCGACCCTCCTTGCTCGTGTTCCTGGCCTACGTCGATGGGGATGTGTCAATCGTAATCCTATAAAACGAATGTGCTAACTCGACGATGTGTTCTTTAAACTGCCACTTAGTTCGATTCTGATGCTTTCCGTTCGTGGAACTCGGTATCAATCGCGTCGGTCCCCCTTGTCACGGTGATTCAATAATTATCAACATCCTCGAACCTTCCTGGGGGGAGACGTTTATCGATCGAATTTATCGACTGCCATTTCGTTCTAAAAATGAAACCGGAGAAACTATTACTCTGTAAGAGATTTTACTTGTCCTGCTCGAGGACCTGGGCGGATTCCTTTGCAGGTAACTGCTGAAGTAACGTTTGATATTGTCGAGCTCGACCATGACGTCCTTTGAGTCTATTTCACGCGAAGACTGCGACAAACTATTATACTCGACTGTAAGTAACGTAACGGGTGGGTGAAAGCTCGCCGAGAGAGACTCCTATTACCTTTATTCGTATATAAATAACGTCGGTTAACGCGACTCGTCCTACTGTTAAGACTAAGTTGCAGCAAGATCATGGTCAAACGACTTTTTCATTCCAACGTGTGCATATCCCGAGCGAGCAATACGCCATTTATTAAGAAGTTTACTTGGTCTTCCACATTCGTAGATCGTTTCTCAATCTACTGATTTCGACCGTCATCCTTTCGAGCTGCGAATAGATTGTTCACCTGACTCGATTGTTGATTAAGCCCGCGTGGGCGCGCGGCTACTTCTCGTCTCCGCCAAGAGTGTGTTATACGTGTGTATAAATAAGTAAAAAACTACGAAACTAGGCGAAGAAAACATGAAAACAATGATGTTCGTCGTTATCATTGATGTCGTTTCAATCACCAGAGACTGAAACGTTAGTAGGGACGTTATAGCGTAAAATCTTAACTCATTGAACAAAAAATAAAAGCATATTGTCTGTAAGATGTCTGTACCACCATGCTAAATGTACGTACGTGTACCTCGGCAAACGAAAACGCAGCCAAGAGGTAAAAATACCAAAAAGCAAAAAAAAATAAACGATGTTTCCCCCGCGTTCTCGAAACCGCGCGTCGATTAACGATCGACGGACCGATCCGATACCATAAGAAAAGAAAAAGGAGCAGAAGGTAAATGAAGGATTATTCGACTGTCGTTAATGGAGAAATACTCATCCGCCGTGTCTATACATGTGTTACTCATCGAATCAGTTCACTGTACAACCAATCGATCGTTCACGCTCGGCACAGTGGCGACGAATTTTGAGTCTTGTACTCTGTCTCTCGTTACGTCGGGACCCGGGGGGCTGAAGCCACGTGAAACCACCGGCGACGAAAGAAGAGATATCGATCTGTTGACAAATCGTATACTTTATGATATATGAAAAATGATTTACCACGAAATTCGTACTATTGTGTTTTAGACGACTTTAGATTGTTTATATTCTATTTACTTTGTAAAATATACAACACTAATTCCATAATGGAACCTCCCGTCTGTTGATTACTCCCGCCCGTTCCTTTTCTCAAACGATTGAATTCGTTCCCACTACGAAAAAAAAGAAGAAGAAATAAGAGAAACACCTCTAAGCCCAGTTTTTCTAACTGCACGCCATTTCGTTTCGGGAGACAAATTCGCCGAGACGAATGCATCGACCCTGGTCGAAAACCCTTTCACGAGCGCGCTGATCGATCGCGTTCCGTACTCCTCCCGATCGTCGATTCGGATATGCAAAAGGAGCAAAGCGGGAGTTCGCAGGATCCTCTATACCCTGTATGTATAGGTAGTGCTCCAGCGTAGGGTAGAAGGGGCATGGACCGGTGAGGGTCGAAGAGGGTTGCTGGGCATGCGCCGTCGTTCCGTTTCCTCTCAGATACTATGAGCGGTGGTGTCTACGGTGGAGGTATGTGCTACACGGTCCACATATTTCTCGTAAAAAAAACCGTCGCTCCGCCGACGGGAAACCCCTTGAGCGTTTCGATTTTCCCGCAGACGAGGTCGGCGCTATCATCTTCGACGTCGGACACCAGAGCCTTCGCGTTGGTTATGGCGGTGAGGACACACCGAAGGCCGAAATACCGACCACCCTCGGCATATGGGAGGACACCATCGAAACGCCGGACGGCAATCAGACCGTGAGGAAACACTACAACATCGATGTCACGGCCATTCAAGTGCGAAAGAAGGGTAACAACTTTAATCGTAATCCTGTCGACGAGAATACAATTTAGCTGAATTATTTACCCACCCTCGTGACCTCTCTGTGCTTTAAATTCGATTAAGAAGGGGGTCAGTGTCGCGGAATCTGTCACTCTTGTTTACATTGCGAAAAGGATCCCCTTTGATGGTGCGATAGTGTGAAAATAATAATGACGAGTAGCACTCCACCATTCTTGTATACGTCAGCTGTATTTACAAAGTTTTACAAGAGTCTTCCAATAAACAAGATTTCCCCCGTCACACCGTAACCTAGATGCCACCCTCTAACTCGATCGCTCGCTCCCCAGAGATGGATTTGATTAGCCTAATGCAGGACGGGATGATCGAGGGCTGGGACATGTTCGAGCGCCTCACGGAGTACGCCTACAAGCAACGTCTGCACGCCCTGCCGGAGCACCATCCTATTTTGATGACCGAATGCCCGTGGAACACCAGGCTGAAGCGCGAGAAGCTCCTCGAGCTGATGTTCGAGAAGTTCAATGTCCCGGCGATGTACATTTGCAAAAACGCCGTTCTCGCGGCGTACGCGAACGGCAGATCGACAGCCATGGTAGTCGACAGCGGCGCGACTCACACGAGCGCGGTGCCCGTCCACGATGGCTATGTGATCACTCAAGGAATCGTGAAAAGCCCTCTGGGCGGTGACTTCATCAGCATGCAATGCAGGCAGTTCTTCGAGGAGAAGGACGTCGAGCTGTCACCCGCCTGCTTGGTCGCCAACAAAGGTAAGATCTCTTCCTCCATGCCAGTACTGTGCAACAAAAGCAACAAGTGTCAGAAGTACGAATTTTTACGCCCCGAGGTCTTTCTCAACGGGCAGACGCATTAATAGGACTTCCTCCCCGGAGTCTCTGTTATTGGCGAACGCGCCGTGCGTATCGAATGCTCCAGAGACGAGCTGCAGGACACTTCTTCGTCACTTCTGACTCCTTTCTGTGCCTGCTATCCCCGAGAATCTTCTTCGCCACTGTGCGCGCAATCAATCCCACAGATGTGATTCGCGAAAGGGAGACACCACGCTGGACGAGGAAGCCAGGCCCGCAGCCGACGTCTTCCTGGCTCAGCTACATGGTTCGAGAGCTGTTGCAAGACTTCCAGATAAACGTCCTTCAAGTATCCGACAGCCCGTACGACGAGGACGTGGCCAACACCCTGCCCATGAAACGCTACGAGCTCCCAACCGGTTACAACGACGACTATGGCTCGGTGAGGCTGATGATTCCCGAAGCCTTGTTCGACCCAAGCAACGTGAAGGGCGTCGGTGCCAGCATCCTCGGCGTCGGACCGCTCGTCACGACTAGCGTGGGCATGTGTGACATGGACATCAGACCCGTGAGCACTTCATTTATTCCCATTCGCAGCATGCAGCAGACAAACTACTTCAAGACGAACCTTCTTCAAGACGAACCTGTGTTTGATTCAGAGCTTGTACGGAAGCGTGGTGGTCACCGGCGGCAACTCCTGCCTGCAGGGCTTCAGCGAAAGACTGAACCGCGATTTAGCCAGCAAAACACCGCCGGTGAGTGTATCCTTCACGGTATAAGTGTCGTTCCTCTTGCTGATTTGTCTATACGATATCGCTCCATTTCGCAGAGCATGAGACTGAAAATAATTAGCGCGAACAGCTCCAGCGAGCGTCGCTACGGTGCCTGGATCGGAGGATCGATACTCAGCTCCCTTGGGTCCTTCCAGCAGATGTGGCTGTCGCGGCAGGAGTACGAGGAGTCTGGGAAGCTGATTCTGGAGCGGTGCGCGTAATCGCGCAGCTCCCACGCGAAGCCAATCAAAATTATTACTAGTGCTGATTTTTCCAAAGTGTTCACCGTTCCTACGTGCCATTTCCGTTCTACTGGGAGACAATGCTTCGACCAGTTTACTTTTCTAGACGACTTTTGGGAGCGTCAGAGCCAAAACCAGACAATACTGATATCAAACGCTTATGTGCGACGTAGGGATCTAGAGTAATTTCGGGGGGGTGGGGGGGGGGGGGGTGGGGGGGGGGATGATAATTGAATTGTGAAGTGTCGGCTTAGGTCCAAAGGATGGATCCGCGGATATAATGTTCGTGGAAACGCGTGGGAGAAGTTTGTGTTGACACGGGATGATGATTGAGAGATATTCGGACGCGAAACTTCCGAGTTCCTTTGCTTATATGCAAATGCGTGGCGGGGACTTATAAAATTAAGAAAGACAAAGTTCCTAATCGCTCGAAGAATCTTCCATTCGTTGTTTGTGTCTACGCAGACCTTGTTTTCGGTAAGTACGACACGAACATTGAGCTAATCAAGGAACACGAGCATTTTGTTGAAAGGATTTTAATATTTATTCCTGTATCGGTTCGATAAAAGATGATGGTATGAGAGCAATCGCGAGCCGCCTACGTACGGTCTGCCGTATTGATGGACCTTTTAATATTCATCTAGAAATTACATCACCGTCGCGAGTAGAATTATGTATTGCAACGAATACGTGTGTACATAGTCATGGTATTTGTTATTTATGGTACAGAATAAATGAAGGCACACATGGGATTCACGTTCATTTCGTAATATCGTTCCTGCTGGCCATTTCGAAACACTGTATATTTAATTTAGAAAAGCCTTGTGTTTGTTAAAGAGATAAAGTAGCGGCATGCATCACGATGTTCAAGTATAAACGATATTTTACATTATTTATAACGAATCCTGGAAGAACATACCACATTTTTATTAACACCATGTATATTTCTCTATATATACATACATATTTCGTAAATATAAGAAACAGTATTATCAATATATCACATATACAATATGAATATCAGGATGAGGCGAAATATTTCGATAGAAAAAGGACCTCTGTGGAAGGCATCGTGGGGCCATTCGAGTGAACTCCCACGATCGTCGATAATTATTGGTCCCCCCGTTTCTGTGACTCGATCATTAATACTGTCACCTGCTCGAACAACTTTTTCGCCAGGAATGTTTACGGTATTGCTCGACTAAGAATCAGCTTAAACCCAAGGAGAAGGGATGTACATTTTGGAAGAAAGTAGAAATGAGAAATGAGAAATGCGGAACGCCTGAGCCGTACAACAGCTAATGGATTGACTCAAGGAAGCTCGTTCGAACGACCTTGCGCAAGAAACTCATGTCTTTATCGTCGGACGGGCGATAATTGCAATTAAAATAGAAGAGGATAACACGCGTGTGTAATGGTAACTGGAAAACAGAGTCGTAATCGAACTAGCTGGCTTCGTTCGTGAAAAAGAGGAGACGTGGCGAACCGTACGCCAACAGGTGGCGAAAGACCGCCTGTTACGCTAACTATAAATACTGGTGTCGTTCTTATCACCGAGAGAACGAACAACAATACGACGGAGTAAAGCCTAGCAGTTAAAACACACAAAACGCGCGTATGTACACGTGGCTATAGCCGTAGTTAGAACACTTGCGTCGTGTTTACCATTTCGCTGCGATATCCTGCTGCAAAAGTGCGAATTAACTAAGTGCAACGTACCTAATCGCGTGGATCGATTTAATTGCGATTTGAACCATTGTTTGCCGAAGGCATCCGGAGCTAATCTTGATAAACGTAACAGCGAAACGATCGTACCAAACGCAACTGTTTGTCGAGACATTCCGTTCCTATTCTTTTAAATATTTGTACCAAATGAATCTCAGAGCGATCGTGAACTTACAGTCTAAGGAGCTAAATGTCACTCACAAGGGAACACCGCGAAGCCGTACTCAACGATTGGAACGCAACTTTGTGAGTTTATAGAGTGACTCAAAACAAGAACAACGGTGTGTTACATTTGGGTCCTATCGCCCTTTAAGGGGGAGAAAACCAACCTCAAAGTCAAATTGGCACTTCCACTTTTTCGCGTATAACTCTCAAAGTACAACAGACAGAAAGAAATGTTTCAAACAAAAGTTTAATGATGCAATAAGCGCTACAATCTTGAGTTAACAAAATTTTGAAAAAAGTTTTTTTTCGTTCAGGTATTTTTTTTTTAAACTCTTTTCAAAATCTTGTTAACGCTAGTTTGTAGCGCTTGTTGCATCATTAAACTTTTGTTTGAAACATTTTTTTCTGTCTGTTGTACTTTGGGAGTTATACGCGAAAAAGTGGAAGTGCCAATTTGACTTTGAGGTTAGTTTTAACCCCCTTAAAGGGTATAGGGCCCAAATGAAACACCCCGTTGTTCTTGTTTTGAGTCACTCTAAAAACCCACAAAGTTGCGTTCCAATCGTTGAGTCCGGGTTCGCGGTGTTCCATTGTCAGGAACATTTCTTGGACTCTACACGATTGTTCCTGCTTTTCGCGAAAAGACGGGAACTTGACGATAGTCTGATCGTCCTTCCTGCCCCTCTTATTCTACTCGAAGGCGATCGAGCACACCCTTTCGCCTCCTTTGGCGTCAGTGTAGAAGTTAGTGTATACGAGGTAATAAGCAAATTATCACGGCAGTAACTGCGTGCTATACAACTGACAGTACAATGTCCTAAACGATTACGGAGTTAACTTATCCCTCGGTTGTCGGCGTTATCCAAGCCCTGATGGACGTGTCGAAGAAGATTCGGTAATAAATATCGTATGGTTCGCGGCGGAGCGTACTGTTGTGCTTGTTCGCTTGAGCACGGTTGAATACTGTATTCTGTGAATCTCCTAGCTACCAACTCGAGACGGCTGTGGCATCCTGCATATAGCATTGTGAACGGGCATCGACAACCACCCCGCTAGCGCGATACCAATGGAATCGGCCATGGTAGCGATTCCCAATGAAATCTTACGGTCCGCTCTTGGGATCTGTAGAGGAGGAGTTCACTCGTTAATTTGAAATGCAACTGCACCTCGACACGTGTAGCTTCGTTAAATAATTAATCACTCACCTCGGTGGACATTCGATAGAACGTGTTGACGTATGCTCCACCGCCGAGAAGGCCTTCCCACAAAACGAACGCGAACACGACCCAAATGCTCGGTATATAATAGTACAGAGTCTCGAACAGCAGGATTATGACATTGACAAACTGAAGCAAACATCGATAAGTCGGTAAACACGTAAACGATCCACTTTTATCCACGCGGACAAACTCGTCTAATCGAGCGCATCGTTACCTGCAAGAGAGCCATGATCCAGATTTTGTTAATCGTAACGAGATTGACGGACGATCTCGAAATAAACACTCCTATCTGATAATCCACTTGTAGCCAACGATACTGTGCGGCGTGCGACAACCAAATCCCATCGTACTCGATCAGCTCGTACTGTAAAAGTTTTCTTTTTAACGCACTTCAGATACACGTCTATCGACACTCGCGCGTTAATACTATTAGGTACAACGCTATTGCCAAAATTGAATAATTAATACAATATGTACTTTGAAACCGTCACTGTAATTGAATAGTAATAGCGGGCGTTAAGTGGCCGATAAGCTGTCGCGATAAGAGAACGAGAGAATGGAACAGAGAAGGCAGGGGAGAACGATTCTACAAAGGCGCTTGAAACAAAAAGCATTACCAATCCTTGGTTAATGAAATATTCGAAGAAGTACACGAGCCCGAGCGGAATCATATACTTCATCAGCCCCGGTACCAGATTGATCTTCTCTTTAAAACTCTTCCTAGGAACCTCGATGATCTGCTCCTGGCTGTCGATGCCGTTTTTAGTGATCGGGATAGTGGCCTGTTGCGGGTGCACCAGGACCAACCAGAAAGTGATCCCCTGTATGACCGGCACGATTAACATAACTAGCAGCGTGTTTTCGTTGCTCAACCACGTGGTGAGGGCGGCATAAGATAGCGCGCCGATTATTCCGGCGCCTCCAGTACCGGAAGACCATGTTGCGATTACTTGCCTGCGAAACAATTAGCCGCCTTTAGTCAACGCGCAACGGCAGTGCTCGGCGCAGAGAGACGGGGGAAATTCGACATACAGCTGTGATAGTGATATCTAACCGAAAGAAAAACTTTCCTCTAGCTGGTAAACACGTCCCGTTAATTAATTTCACGAACGATCGTGTTGCACGTGACCCACCCGTGGACGCGTTCAGGGCACGTGTTATCATCGAGCATGTCTCTTTCGACGAACTTTTATAATGGCTAGATGAATTGTTAGTGAAGACAGAATGGTAGAGAGAAATAGAGACAGACAGGTAGATGGAGGTGGGCAAAGTAGATTGTGAATAATATTTATCACACATGAGTACAGGCGTACCTGGTGCTTGCAACGAGTTTTTCAAACCCCCGTACTGCACTTTTTTCCCTATCTGATTTTCGCATCAGTTCTGCGTGTTATTATGACTGTCTCTTTTTTCTACTTTCAAGCATTTGAAGGCCAAGCTACCGACGGCCATTATCTTATCACTCCTTCTTTACTGGAACAACTGTGTAACTACATTGTCAATACATTGCGGGTTATGCGCCGCTGGCAATATGTACCTGTATCAACAAACTTTCCATGCCACTCCTTTTCTTTCTCTACCTTCGCTCAATTTACTTTATTCTTTTATTATTCTTTTTATTGCTCTCTCATGCACACACGCTGTGATCCTCGAGCACCCGCTAAGATCAAGAGATACGTTAATCAATCAGTATCCGTTGATACGTGGAGAAGAGAGTGAAGAGGGGATGAATGAAAAATACAACGCGTTCACCGCGTGCATCTCTGCTTATTTAAACTAATACACCCGCAATTTCTAACCGGGAACCTCGAATATCGAATTTTGAACACCCGTCAAGAGATTCCCATTCTTTTCCCTCGCAATGAAGAAACAAAAAGTGGAAGAGTTCCTACAAAGGCGCACAGGCGTGATGGACGTTGATAGAGAGGAAGAGAGAGAACGACATTCGTAAGAGATGCTCGCAAACGACAGGGGAGGATAAGTACTGAAGGTAACGATACTTACTTAGGATACTGGTGACTGTAGCTCAGCAGCGTAACTTCTCCCAAACCGGAAGAGAGTGACGTTACAACGACGCCCAGAACGGCGAGCCATTCAGTAGTGCTCAACGACACCACGAGGAATCCTGCAGCGGAAAATAACACACAGGTAGCCAGTCGAGCACTGTAATTAACGATTCGATTAATCGATTAGCGTTTCATTCACGGGAAATAGCGGCGTGCCCGCGGAGGGGCACGACTCCGAAGATGATCCGTCCCCGGAAATCCTTCCGTGCCCAGAGGAAGGAACATTTTACAGGAATGACAGAGAGGAGATGCATGATCTGGTGAAACGGGCAGGGCATCGAACGCCCTTTGTACCCACTAATCTCCAAAGACAACGCGGGTCCGTGGCGAGCAACGATTCTTTCCGTGTACCGAGCAAACCGTCTCCGCGATGATTCAATCGATCGTGGGTGTCTTGCTTCGCCACCTTTTTCTCTCGAACATACTATGTAAACACGAATGATACCACTAGAACTCCTTGGGAAAACTACCGATAAGATAACTCAAGCATTCGGCATCCGCTGTCGGAGATCTGGGCTACATTTAAGCACATCAGATCGCGTCGCCCGATCCGCGAGAGCGAGCTTCGACTCCGCGATTACGTTATCTCATGTCGATCGATTATGAGTGGGATCAATCAATTAGGGGACCTCGGGTAATTGCGGCCCCGGCCGCGAACTCGTGCTCTGACTTCCAGTGCTCGCTGGCTTTTATCTGTCGCGATGTTTCGCCCGATAGTCACGGATGATGAGATAGATGGAAGATCGGTAGACAATTTTGATACTCACTGTATGTAAAACGGCAGGAACGGCGTGATCACTTTCACCACCAAGGAAGGCAGGATGTCCGCAAGCAGAATCGCGCCGGTGGAGAGCGTGTTGCAGGATCGGATCCCCGTGGTGTTGAGGATCGAGCCGTTCGTCGGCGGCGTCACACCATTCTTAAGACACAGAGGGGACGAAAGCGGAAATAAGAAAAAAACGAAACGACCGATTAATGCACCATTTCCAGTCCGACGGTGTTACGTAAAGCCGAGAAAATCAGCTTCGATGGCCAATTATTTGCCCATAATTCGGTTGGCGGACGTCTCCCCGCGGAAACTGTCCCGCCCCGGTATCTCTTTTCACGGACATTACCACCTTGAGTGCGGGGAATATTAATCTCCGTTTGCGGTTCGCGGTTTACGTAACGTAAACGATTCGCGCTGCAAGAGAGCCGTATCGCGATCGGAGGAGGTAAGAGAGACGATGTGGGTGGAGGAAGAGGAGGAGGCATTGGATTATACAATGCCAGTCGTACGCATAGATTTGTCCGATGACATAACGAAAATTCTTGCACACGAGGATCTGAACCGCTTCGAAGAGGTACTTAATTCAGCTTAATTGCTCGCTACGCTAACGAGTCTTTTCTCCCTCACCATCGATGCCTTCGTTTCGCTTGTCCCGCGGCTTCAAGTTCGCGATGGACGTCATTAAACGACGCTGCTAATCGCCGGCAACTAATTGTAAGTATGTAGGTATGTTTGTCGTTGGTGCTCCGTGAAACAAAACAGGAGCTACTGATTGGATTGCAGAGCTTCGCTGCCGCGTGGGATTCGAGTTAAACGGCTGCCAAGAGGTTGATAGCACAAGATGCGGCGTAATATCTTACTGAAAGAGCAGTTTACTTTAGGTTTAACGAACGATCTAGCAACAAAACGTCTGCCCCGTATGCGACCAGAACGTTGCGCGATAAAGACGGAAACGCAACTTCCCGCTGCATGTAATCGTGTCTCGTTGAAACCGATTTTTCACCGGTGTAATACATGCATTAGCTGACCGATAAGCGAGCAAATTGTCCGGCTACGCAAAGGGTACAGCTCCTCCACGCATCGTCATTTCTATTTTCAGGGTGGACGATGAAACAAACGTTCTTGATTTACGCGATATTTACGAAAGTGGCCTCTTTATTTAGCAAACCGACGCGTCGAAACTCGTCGGGGCGATGGAAACGACCTCGGGGGACTTTCGTGGCAATGTTATAATTAATCACTCGTAAAGGAGATACCGATTGTGTATATCTAAAATAGTATGCAACTGCGTGGGAGGGAGTGGAGCTTAGCTTATCGACAAATAGCCGCGGAATTTCGACCAATTGGGCCTGGTCCTTGCATCTATGTATAAACGACAGCTGAGCCACACCAGCATTTCCATTGGCCTGTGCATTCCTTGGGAATCGGAGCATCTTCGGGTGACAGAAAGAATCTAATCGATACAAGGACCCGGTCACGGTTCTGTAATGCGGCCCGATAACTCGGTGAATCATTGCAAGCCATGTAGAGCGAGGCGTCGTGCGCGCGAGTCGTCGGCTTCATCACAAATTCTGTGCTTTCGCTGATTTCGGAGTGAGGCTGGAACTCTCATTCGACCACTTTTATCATATCGCTGTCGTAATTGTCTTTTGTCGTTTATCTTCGCATGCAAACAGACGAATCTTGGGTAGCCTTCGATGCGTCCCGTGAGAAGCGCCATCGGTTATACGCTATTTCACGATGAGAAAACGAACGAGAGACTTTCGTGGAAAGGATTGCGTCAGCACTTGATGGGATGCTCGCGTCAGCTGTCAATCTCGTTTCAATTCCCAAACTATTCTTGCCCGTTGTATATATTTATGGCTACATACTATCGCGAATAGGAAATATTTCAGTGATAAATACGAAAATAGGACGGAAGATTCCTAGGCTTACACGCGATAAGAAGAATGATTGATAAAGTGTTAATGTGCGTGTCGTGTCTAGGCCAGCTTAATATAATGCGACTTCAGAGACAAGGGGGTTCCGGGCGACCGAGAAGCTCAGCCACGCGAAACAATTCAGCGAAATTACCCGTGGTGAACCAATTGGAACCGCGTTAAATCGTCGCACCGTTATCGGAAATAGCTCACACGGCTGATCGTTCGCTTCACCGATACTTTGCCAAACCACCAGCTACTTAGATTCTTCTAATATGGCGTTACGGTGCCGTTAATTATATCCACGTGACTTCAGATCGAGCATAAGCTACTCTAGGAATAGCGGTTCAGAATTCTCTTTGCCCGTGTCCTGTTTCGGTGGTTCATATTCTGCTTACTATTAATACGTGCGCATTCTAGAGGCACGATCCTTCGAAATTGTAAAAGGGAAGGTGCAGAAGAAGATCGCGTGAAAAGAGATAGAACCCGCAGCGAAGCTGATTCGCCGATAGATCAATGAAAACGACTTACCGTCGAGTGAAACTTGCTCTCGAGGATGTCGTGAGCAGCGCTGAGCATCACCACGTACCCATAGTTGTTGCAGAGTCCTAAGACCCAGAAGGCGGCTAGGTTTCGCCATCGTGACCGGACCGCTTCTGATTTTTCGTCGAACACGTCGCTGGTGTGTCGTTCAGGGATGGACAACTTCTTCGAGTTCTTCGTCATGTCGAGAACTTATTTCTCACTATTCCCTTGTCTCCTTGTACTTTAACTTTCCCACGTTTTCCTTTTGGATGCTGTTAGGATTTCAAACAGCTCCACTATGCTGCTTCGTTCTCCCAGCCCTTTTTACCCCGGACCCTGTCTTCTCCCTTCTTTCTGTGCGCTTTAAATCTGCTACAAATGTCACGTTACAGGTAACGATCTTCTCTTGCCTTCTCTTTGTCAATTATAATTTACTCCCATCGGTTTCTGTCTGTCTCTGTGTGCGATCTCTTCGTCGCTCCCTGTCTAGAGCAGAGTCAGCGGTACGTCAAGCCTCGAGAAACTTCTCTCTTTCTTTCGTCAGTGCGCGTTTTCTTTGGAGCAGCCCAGCTAAGGGCATCCGGCACTACGATTTCAACGCTCAAACGGAGCACGAGATTTTATTAACTCGATTCTACCGCTACGTTTCTTCTCAGCCCCGACGCGATTTCACACACAACTTCTTCAGCCACCTTTTTGCCCGAGAGACTGTTGCCTCAGCACGATCGTTTCTTGTCTAAGTTCAACCTCAAGGTTCCTCGAGTGCAGAGTCAAGAAACCAAGGTTTCACGGAAATGAGAATGTGAAATATATTTGCGACCTCAGGTGCTCGTAATTGATCCCCGATCTTCAGGTACCGCCAAATTGTACAAACTGTGTGGAGCCTCGACTTTCAGAAATTCAATTGGTCCCTCGTCTCCTAAAACTAACAGGAATGCCGAGGAAGCAGCCGACTAGGCCCACCGAAAAGCAGAATTACGTCAGGCGGACCGCGACCTATGCGAACAACAGATATCTCCCTTCGTCGAGGACGATAAGGCACGTTCCTCGAGCTCCTTTTTCACCGTGAACGTTTTTCTCTCCCTTCTCGGTTCAAGGTGAGTGTACAGCAGCAGCGACGCCACCGATGGTATCAGATGGTAGCGGTGACCAAGCTTCGAGAAACTTCTTTCACCCTTTTGTCGCCTGGCAGCTTTAAGCTCGCCTCAGCCACGCTCAATTCTAAGGCTTCCTCGCAACGAAACTCGCTAAGCACCGTCCAATGTGTCGCTCTACTCGCGGTTCGATCAAGTACAATTGGTCTCGACTGGCTTCCACTCTCTTTTTCTTATTCCTCCCCACCTGGTCTCTCCCTGCTGCTCTTATCGTGATGACGTTTTATCAGTAGCGTGTGAACGTTACTTCAATTCGTAGAACGACAGTATACAATAGAATGGAACGTATCGTTGATTGGCGTAGAAGCTTGACTATCCCTGGACACGGTGGAAGTCTAGCACCGTGTAGGCTTCTCTGCGTGGGCAGCTTGGTTTGGTTCTCTTAAGAAATCGGTCGGCGTCACGGCGGCTGACTCCAGCGGGGAACTGTCGGAACAGAAATGACGAGGTGCCGTCGATTAAAATTGCAGACTCGTCGGCCGCGGAGCGTCTAAAAAGCGACAGGATGCCGCTTTGATAAATAGCCCGACACGCGTAACAACTGCAGCTGGTTTCGCGGGGACGGGATCCGCGAGTTCTCCCCCGATGTTGACTTTGGCGTCGCTCCGCGAATTGCACGCGCCAACCTCACGCTCGATCAACCGGAAATCTCGCTCATTCGTATCAAACGCGCATATCTTTAATGATCTGTTTACCAGTTTCCTTTTCTCATTACACCGGATTCTGATTCAAACATGATTGCTATAAACTAGAGAAAAAAAAAAATGGAATTTGCCGCGATTCGCTTGGTTTTCATACGAAGCGGGAGACCAGTGATGCGCGTCAGCGGTTTTGTTCCGCCAGCAAGTAGGTGCATCGGTAGATCGCGCCTTAATCGAATGGAAACCGCGTCCTTGCGAGCGTTTCGCGTCGTTCTGGGGATGAGACTGGATAGACCATGTTTCTCAACTCGCGTTCTGGACCGTAAAGGATTATTTCGGTCGTAGCGACGACCTCGTACCGTTCTTAGCCGCTGTTGCAACCGAGCAGCGAAGAAGTCGTGCTGGGTGATCGATTCTAATTTAAAGGTCATCATCGATCCTTCCTCTCGAAACGACCAATCGGAATGTTCGCAATTGCCCGTGGAACGACTCGTGGGTGACGATCAAAGGGTCTCCCTTCCCTCAGAACCACATGCATATGCTCGATAAGTTTCTCTTGCAATCGCGAGCTAATTTCTTCGCGACCGAGATAGCAAAGCCTAGCGCGGACGTAGCCGCGAAGTTGCTCTACATTCTCGTCGCAGTTTATCTTCGCTAGCTGGGAACAGCTTCCGGCGAGTGGTCTGTTTTCCTCGACGGCGTTTCTAGGTTCCCCGACACGGCTTTGGGGGCTCGTGATGAGTTCGTTTGCCTCGGATGCACACGGATTCTATTGTCAGAAAATTGCCTGGGGTCGCGATACGCTTGTACGATAATCGCGTTCGAGTTCTTTCGCGGTCATGCCTCTTCTTTTTCTCCAAAGGCGCGCGTGAATGAGACTCGTGAAAGGCGGCGCTAGAGCTCGACCAAATCGTTGTGATTCACTCGCCGATCTACGGAAGCGAGCTTTTGGAGCTGGGCATTCTAAGTTTGTTCCCCAGGGGGTGTTTCAAATACGACAGAACATCGATTATGTGGAAACGTGGAGGGATCTAGTCAATCCAAAGATCGCAGAGAATCTGTTCCAGTATTTGAATAGAACCGTCTGCTAGGATAGATTTAGGTGAGGCTAAAAGTCCGGCGGGTAAAAAGTCCCGAATTCAAAATCTCTATTCCAAAACAATGTATTGAGTTTCGCAGTATACTAAGTAAAAGGCGAGGAGGTGACCACAGAGACGTCAGTCGCTCCTGGACGTTCGTGCGAATTACACGATGCCTTCGTTACTTTATGTATCGGAAACTAAAAGAAATACGTCGTCTTTGTTGCTTTATACGAAGGAAACCACAGTTTAAAAACGTATCAGGCAAGTATAGAGGTACCATTGGGGCAAAAAGTCCCTCAGACTGAAAATATATATTTTATTATTTGTTTTCATAATAAGATGGCCAAACTATAAAGAAATGATGCCAAAGCCTTTAAATAGTGTTTTTGTTTTAGTTGAGCGATTTTTTTTAGTTTTTAGTTCAAAGTGTGCCTCTGACTTATATTTTCATTTTTTGGTAAAGAAGTCATGCTTTCCTTTCAATATTGTATACCAAAAAGAATTGGTTTAATCAATATTTGTTGATTTGGAAAGAATTTTTTACTTATTTAGTTTAATATTACACGAAAAGACATAGGGACTTTCTACTCTATGCAATGGACTTTTTGCCCCGTGCGTGGGGCAAGAAGTCCATTTTGCATTGACAAACATTTTGTGGTATAACTCAACAGAAAATAACAGTATCAACAAACGAACTTCGTGAACGTAAAGCATAATAGTTATAGTTTATACAAAATAACACCAGATATATCTAGATTGTTAATACTAAATTTTACATAGCTTTATACGCAAAACGGGATTTTTAGCCCCACCCTACCTTACCCTCGGATTCGCATAATCCAAACTCGATGACTACATAATCCGACGCTTCACCGTGCACAACATTTTTGTCAGCTGCAAAAACTCGATTTGCCGCGAAGTTGCTGATGACTTATTTTGACTTAACGTCAAGGGGAGATATGAAAGTTGCTTAGACGTAAAATGCGACGCGTGCAGATGAGACCCCGAGCGTAAACTGAAAGTTTGTTTTCGAGAAGAGAAACTAAGTCAGCGCAAACGGCTGGATAATACGAGCCAAAGATAACGGGCGATGTTAAATATTCTGATGAATAACGTTGAACGATCTGACAGACGCTCCGGAAGCAGCTGCCGATGTAATCTCGTGCACTATTACGCGAAACACTCACCTATAATACGTTACTCTTCCGTGATCGTCGAGGAGATGGTCGCAGGGGACTAGAGACCTCGAGACTGGAATAAATCTAACAGCCGTTCGCTACAGAATAAATATCGTTATCACTGATCACAGATCGCAGCAGCATGGACCGATCCTGACGAAGTGGTATCACAGGAGGGTGGTCGCAGGGGGTCGAAAATAAAAAAATCGAGGTCCCCCTTGCACTCGGCACTGAAACAGACTTCCCTTACAGTGTCTTAAAGGATAGCCGATAACTTCTCCACAGGAACGTCCACGAGAATAGTAGATTCTAGAAAGAGGTTCAATGCACCGGCGCCGTTAATAGCAAATCGTTCGTGACGCTGTAAAAATAAATTCAGAGCCACTTGGATCGCCAGTGTACCTTGCTCTTTGCGTATATCTATTTCTCTTAGCTCTATTTATCCTTCTTTTCCTCGTTTTCAAACGCGACTCCGTCCAAGCGCTTTTGCTCTGTTTGCTCCGATTTGCTTCTTTCTTGATACTACGAGTATGCGCGTGTATCGTTGGCCGCGGACTGCGATCGACGATGTCGCAGGCAGAAGGCAGGGCTAACTGACTGACTGACTGACTGGCTAACTTGCAGCTGCGAATCGTAGCACGTGGTGGTCGCGGCGAGTTTCAGCTTCGAAATAAATAAGCGCCACGCGAAATCAGCGAGTTATAGAGAGGCGACGCAGGCGCGAGCGCTTCGGCTCGGCTCGACCGATATGCAATAAGTATTCCACTCGCGCGCTCTATGCCCCCGAAGCGTTCTTCCAGGCCAGACCAGATCGAGCAGTCGGCTCTCGACCATCGAGCCGGCTGATTCTTCCCTTCCCTCGACTCTTCCCGGCTCCTTTGCTCACTTCAACCGCCACCGAAGTTGCTTCCCGAGTCTCTTATCAGCGAGATCCCGCGTTGCGTGCGACCTTCAATTGTTTCGGGATTTTCAATCGAGCTGCATTGAACGCCACAGTGGTTACCTCTCAATGAATACACGTGTCACTGGCTGAGAATAGTCGCGGCGCGCCTATGCCCGAGCTGCACCCCTTGCGAATTCGACTTTTCATCGTGGCCCATGATTCACGTCCCCCCGATGTGCCAATGTCAACGTGCTATTGGTTTCCAACGATGCTTAACGATTAGACGATCCCTCCGCTTCTATATAGAACGCTCTTTCAATACCCCAGCGAAACGCTGAAAGTTGATGTTCCTGACACAGTGGCACAGCTGTATAATCCGGTGGGAACGGGTGCAACTCGGTGAATAAGGGGGCCACGTGGGTCGAAGTAGATTTCAGAGAAACCGACCTTGAGCCGAAATCCGTTCCAGGGCGGACTTCGCGACTGCAGCTCCGAGCTGGAGATCGAGAACGCAGGAAACGCGTTGAGAAACGCGAGCCTAGATGATACACCGGGGTAATCTTTCTTAATTCCGTTTCGCGGCAAGAAGGCTCAATTAGCGTGTCGCTTTCGTGACGGACACGTGCAACATATTTTTCTACGAACGATTTCCGCGGCGAGCGAAGGTCGTGCCGCGAGCACACTGGACAATTGTATCGAGCTCGTGTGTCCTTTGTTCGCGGACCGTTAACACTGCCGATTACGGCTTATCTGTCGCGGTACACATGCCTCGCCGCGTGAAAATCCACGCGAACTTAGTAAGCCACAAGCCATAAGCCTTCCAACCAGATACCGCGTGCGCCTGCGATTTGGAGAAAATCCCCGAAAGTGCTCTGACATTGGCCCCAATAATGTACAATCGTAATTCCCGAATGACGTAACCCTCCTCACTGGATGAGCGATATTGTCCAGCGGCCATTCATCGCGAACAATCGCCGACGTGTACAAGGAACGTCGCGAGGGTCCCCGAGCATCTCGGAAGGTCGGCGTAATTGCGTTTCCTACAGTTCGGCTTTATTGGTCGGACAATGTCAAACGTTATTAATTCAAAGCGGTGCGCTTCCTAGAGAAAACAGTGTCAGGGCTGGCGGGAGGCCTTCTCTGCACCGCGCATAACAATATTTCGTACAAATTCGTGGCCGGGGATACCGCGAAGCGGTCTCCTCCTTCAGCCTCCCTCATCTGTTCGCGGGTCGCGTCCTACCGACAAACCGGACAGCTCATTCTTTCTGCTTAATCTTTAATTACGTAGCTCGACGTCGAGGAGTAATTTAAGAACATTCCAAAGGAGCCTATGTACTTTCGCCACACCGAAACCTAGGATGCACGCGATGCACCGCGTGCAACTCGAATGGGCTCTTTCAGCGGTGGTTTGTGCGCCTGCGAAGTCATCCTCGCACGGGAAGGCGCTCGTTGCAAACCCGCTCGATTAAGGTCACACTTGATGAAATGTATTAAGCCAATATCTTTTGAAGAAACCAACGACCATGGTCGCGTCGTTATCGGGAGGCAGAGCGAGCCGGCGTCACGGTGCCCGTAGAATCCCACCTGGCTGGAAATAGCAACTGGGTCGTTACAGAATTTCGGGAATCGTCGCGGATTCGGAGTCATCGGCGTTGTCCTAACGCACTCGCGGCACCAACGGTCCCAAACGCCGCGACATTAACATGTTCCATTGGGAACTTGTCGGCTCGACGCGGATACTGTGTGCACGTACGATATTTGCTCAAGACATTACGCAATCCCCGCGAACAGCAAACTCTCTGAACGAGAAACGTTCGTTTGGAGCGTTCCGTGGCGCATACGAATATCTCTGTCGCGCGAGGGGCAACTATTGTTAACGCAGGGCAGCAACTATTTCTGGCATGGCGTCGCGATAACCCCTCGAACGCGCGCCGTCGAGCCAGCATCCTATCGCCCGGCTCCGAATGTATATGTATATCAGGGAAACGTTCGTTACGATCGCCGTCAAACAGAATCCATCAGTTTTTTCACGGTGATTGAAACGTCATGGGTTTCTCGGATTCTTTCGCTGCTTCGTAATACGAATGGTGATTAAGAATAACCGTTGCTTTCGTTTAATAGGGTAAATCCGGGAGACGCGGTTGGGCCGGAGAGTTGGTCGAGTCGCTATATTTCAGAGTCTATATGTAAAAATGCATTAAAGTGCAGACCAATTACTGTTCTGTGTTTTTCTGGATTTATAGGCTATAAAAGGTAAATTGAAGTTGCATTTAACCTCTTTTGTCAAACAACTGTGTACAGAATCGTATTTAAAATATACTTCTAAGTTTATTTTCGTTTAATGTTTGGGATAATAAGATAGTAGAGATATTGAGGGCAATGCAGCCAAAGTATTTGGCCATATTAACTCTTCCTCTCAAAGCTAACGAGAAGACCAGCTCTCGCTGCAGAAAGGTGAGATGGTCGAGTTATGACTTTTTTATTATTTTTGTTTATTTTTTTTTTTTTATTATTATTTTTTTGTTTATTTAGTTTATTTATTCACGTTTGTATTCATTTGCCTTGCTAATCGCCAGCAGGTAGTTCACTTTTTCTTTGATGTGTTCTTTACTTGTTTAGCGTAAACAAATTAAACATCAATGAATCTGTAGTTGTATTCACTCATAAATAATTTTGCTTTATACTTTGTTAATTTTCCATGAATAATTATGTGAGTGGTCTCTGCCAACGACGAAAACCATTTCTCCCGGCACATCGGGAGAGGTGGTCAGATGTCATGACTTCAGTTTTCAACACGATTTACAGAAAATATTGTCTTAAAGCAAATATCGACAAGTTTTCCTGAATCAGCATAAAATTCTGAACATATAGGTTTGTTCTGATAAAATAAGTAATATCTATGTTAGTTTTAATAGCCATTTTATATCAGGTCGACCGCGTCTCCCGGATTTACCCTAAGAGGAATAATGGGTTCCGCAGTATCAGCGGGGGTTGGGTCAATGACTAGGTAGAGAAGAGAAGCAAACCACGTACCAAAACCATCGTGTCATCTTGAAAGCGTGATTGATCAGGTTTTGACGAGCTGACGAAAGTGTCAGCGGATGCATTGCAAACAAATTCCACAAATGCACGTGCATATACGTCGAGCGATGAAGCTACCGGGGCATTAGCAGGACCTCTTACACCGACCATGGCAATTGATATGCCGAGCGGATTGGAATGTGAAATTCTATCGCATCCTGTTTTCAAGCATGTAGCTCATCTGCCTTTAATTGAAACAAAGGCGGCGCGTCGCGTGTGCCGGCCTAATAATAGTAATTAGGATAATAAAGCAACGGTTCCGGGATGGGATCAATAACGGCGACGGTGATGATTAGCGTGATAAGGGAAATCGATAAGAAATAGCTGTGTCTTCCATCGGAATTATTTACAATCCTGTCGCCGTAATTGCCAAGTTATCGCGTGCACTAAATACCAAAGGTCTTTATTAGTCGATAATAAAGGAGCTCGTTAGGAAACACGCGTCGGTACATGTTTGTTATCAAATGTATCGGCGTTGCATCACGGCTGCAAAGCGGGGGCGATCGGTAGCTGAAAAGCGCCACACCTTGTTTGAAATTCGCGGATCGTAGGCTCATTAGAAACCCCGCTTCCTATGCTTCTAATGCTCCTGCATAATGCAAAGGAACACCGCCGCCGGCACCGCGAAGCATTATCTCACGCATATTTGCATCTTATCGGACCGGTCAGAATATTTCTCCATACTCTATGTGCAAATGCGACTGACACGATAAACGGCGTTACTCTTATCGAATTTTTCTGAAAATCTGCACAGCAGGGCGAACAACAAGCGCGACTTTGACGCGCGACTCCGCTGAGCCACCGACCGAGAGTTCGGAAAGGCCATCGGTAGAAAATAGAAAATAGAAAATAGAAAATAGATTTTGCAACGTGAACCGATCAACACAGATTTTCACGGAACCCGGAATCGTGATGGAATCGTCGATACTCCGTGGGAATGTGCAAATACGCGATTACGTAAGATGCCTGGCAACGCGCGTACGAAATCATCGGATCACGGAAGATGAGACAAAAACCGATATCGTTACCGTAATCTTGATCCTTTGTTGAATATCAATACAATGGGAGGAAAATGTTGCGCGATTTTTTTGCTTCGTTTACGTATTAAAGGAATTCTTGAATAAGAAAATGAAACGGTCGTGAAGAAGATTTATGAGGCTTACATGGGACGCGCGAGGTACTGTAACGGATGTGCAATTTTCGAATACTTTTTGCATCGTATCATCAACGTCTGGAGTTAAAATTATTGCTGACACGGCGGCTATTTTTCGCCCATTAATTGAAAAAGTCGCGTACAATTGGTCTTATTCAACGGATACTCGAAATTTGCATTTGAAAGAAGTACCTTCTAATGCGCGGCGTTCCATTCAATTTAATAACGCCTTAGAACGTTCTACAGGAATTCAAATCTTGATAGTTTGCTAAAGAAATTAAAATACTTTTGATTTCGGAAGAGAAGATTTTTGGAAGAGAGTTTTGAGAAAAATGCCAAAGTAAAGGAATGTTCAAAAATTGTTGAAATCATTGCCCCAATTCTACAATAATCGAAATTCCATCGAACAAGAATTAAATTTGGCGGTATTTGTATCAGTCCCGCCAACATATAGGAACAAAGTCAGGATAATTCCTGTTATAGTTCCTTTTAGCTGTTAAGTTTCACAGCTTGGTGCCTTTTTAGATTCCACGCTCCCTCGAATTAACCTAAAAATATTTCGAGCAATATAAACAAACTTGCGTTATTTTATCGAAAATGGGAAAAACTTCAAAAGACAAACGGGATATTTATTATCGTCGAGCTAAGGAAGAGGGATGGAGGGCAAGGAGCGCCTTCAAATTGCTCCAAATAGACAACGAGTGCCACATCCTAGATGATACGTATTAAGAAAACATTTATCTTGGCTGTATTAATAAAGTGAAATATATCATGTAATGTGTTTTCTTTTAAAACAAGGGTGACGAAAGCTGTGGATTTGTGCGCGGCACCTGGCAGCTGGAGTCAAGTTCTATCGGGCAAATTACAGTACATATATTTCAATAAAAACATTCCTTTACCGAATGCGTCGTGCAATACTTTACAGTCATTTTAATATTTTCGTGCGTATAGTGAAAATTACAAAGAGGCCCTAAAAACGGGAGACGCGACTGCTCCAAAAATAGTTGCTGTTGATTTGCAGGCAATGGCACCGATAGAAGGTGTTACGCAAATTCAGGGGGATATTACAAATACCAATACAGCTGACAAAATCATTGCTCACTTTGACAATGAGCAAGCTGACTTGGTAGTGTGCGATGGAGCACCAGATGGTAACCTGCAGTTACTATACATCATCCTAGTTAACAAATGCTAGCAACATTGATTGCGTTGGTTGTTTGCAGTCACGGGTCTGCATGACATGGACATTTACATACAATCTCAGCTACTGCTAGCTGCTTTAAACATCACCACTCACATACTTAGAAAAGGTGGTACATTTGTGGCAAAGATTTTTCGAGCCAAGGATGTATCGCTGTTGTACTCCCAATTAAAGATATTCTTCCCCTACGTTTATTGCACAAAGCCTAGCAGCTCGCGTAATTCAAGCATAGAAGCGTTCGTGGTGTGCAAAGACTACACGCCGCCCAAGGGCTACACGCCTCATATGTTGAATCCTCTGTTAACTCAGAAGCCCTGTGATTTCACCAAGCTCGCAGGAGTTAATAGGGTCATTGTGCCGTTCGTTGTGTGTGGCGATTTGAATCAGCCTGATTCTGACACGTGTTACCCCCTTGATGTAAGTTCTTTGCATTTAGAGTTCATATATAAAATCGTGTTATGTATTATCTATGATTTATTCAGTACGAGGGGAAAGAGTACCAATACCACGAACCAGTACAGATACCAATTGCTCCACCATACGAGGAAGCACTGTCCTTATTAGAAAATGGAAGTACTGATTTCCGAAACGCCGATTTCTCCGTAGTAATCGATAATCTGAAATCAATGTCGCTCGCGGATTTTAAGGAGCAGGCAAATGAGAAACGTAAAGAGGCAAAGGAGTGAAGAATAACGGAAATGGACTGTATGGAGAAACGATTTGATAATAAACTTGATAATAAAAGTGTCTTTATTCTGTACCTTCATCAAATACTTATAAACAACGTTCAAAATACATACCTATATTATAACTAGCTTTACTTATCGGCTTCGCCCAAAATTTAGATACTGTTTTTATAAAAAAAAATTTTTTATTTTTTGTGGAAATGGTCACATTCATTTGGTTTAGTCAGGCATAAGGAGCTGAAGCACATTTCGTAATCCTAGAGTTTATCATTCGAAAGTTTTTAGGCAACAGACAAACACACAAGCATAAAAGTTATGTGCTTTATATATTAAGATAATTACGAAATATGTTAACACGCTATTGAACTTTCCTTCGCAGTGGAATAGGTTGTTAAACATATTTCTCCGTTCGCCCGCGAAATCATTCAAATTAACGCACTTCGGTATGAATTTCGAACGCTGCCTTGTGTTGGAATGATTTTTTGTCATCAATACGTTTGTACCTTGTGTACCTAACAGCTCGTGAACTGGAATAAGATGGTAAACATTGAATCGCCTCAGTCGCGGCGACCTCGATCTAGCATGATGCCGACGGAGGTATTTATTGTAAGATTTTCCGCAAGAAAGTGTTCACAGTTGGTTTTCGAACTCTTTAAAAATTTTAGACTGAACAGACAAGGCGGTCTTGTTCTATCTGCAAGAAATTGTTCTGCTGCTCCCAGTGCCGCGAACGACACGAGAAGACCAAACATTCGAAGCAGCAACTGGACTGTCCATTTTGCACGTCCCACAAGCTTCCGTCGCAAATCTTCGAGGATAAGCCGCTTCTTGTTCACATAGTGATCGCTCATCTCCCTCTCTACTGTTATTTGTGCGGTGAAGTCTACAAGCAGAGCAAGGATATAGAAACCTTCGGTAACTATTCCCCATCGTGTCGCTTTAAAGTCTAACTGCTTTCTTATCAGAAAGCTGATCCATATAAACTCAGGTAGGAACAATTAATGCTGCCCGATCTATTTTTCTGCTAACAAAGGCACGTGCAAGTGGTGGAAGTCTCGACACCGTCACTCGTTGGGCTCGGAGCAAAAGGGCGTCTTGGGGACACCGCCGTTAATACCGGAAGGAAAGGAATCGTCCCTAAATAACGATTACAATGGCAACTTTGGGTCGCTGACCTCGCCCCCGGCGCTCTACAGGACCACGAGCACGCCTATGGTGGTTGGGGAGAAGAACAGCTTCGATTTCAAAACGCCAAACGTCCCGAACTTCACCCTCAAGACACCCAAGACCAGCTCCACGTCGCCGAAGAAAGAGCAAACCCACAGTGGCTTCCAAGAGAGCGCGGAGAGCAATTACCTGAGCTTCCCGTCCTCCGCGAATCAGGAGAATACTCCATTTCGAGCCTTGTCCGCGAGCCGCGAGAACAAGGACGACCTTCCCAGGAGTAACTCGAAAAAACTGGATGTCATGAAGGAGCAGGATCGAACTAACCCGGGTGAACAGTGCGCAAGTAACAGCGACGTCGTGGATATGGAATTGACTGGCGTCGAGGGTGAAGTAGTGCCTGACTCTCAGGGTCTGGACATGTGCGTGCAGGTGGAGAAACGATCGGACTCCTTGAAGAAGGTCCGATTCTCGGACCAACACGAGAGCTCTCCAGAGCCTAGCGCGACAAGCGCCGTCAACATGACGGAGAACGAAGAGTATTTCGAGGCACACGAAACGCTGTCCGAGGTCAAGGAGAATTTGGAGAATTCGCAGATCAAGATTTACACGGAGAACGTGCAGGACACGAAGAAAGAGATTCGTAGCCCAGACAAGCAAAATGGGAAAGTGAATCAACAATCCTCTGGCTCGTCGCGCGTGGTCATGATGGTGGTCGTGGAGAACAATTCGAATCTGTCTACTTCTGATCTGATAGATTCTGGTTTGAAGAAACTGGGGCACATCGCCTCTGGGACCAATCTTCCTATTGGCGATAGCGGCACTCCTGCCTACAGTAGTTCTGTAACCACTGTGAATAATTATTACAGCCTTTCTAGTCAAGCCTCCTATTCCACGTCGAATCAGATGATCAGTTCACTCAGGAGAGATTCGAACTCTTCGTCGAACAGCAGTGACAGCGGCAGCTCCGTCGGGATCTTCTCGGCGGTGGCCAATGCGGTGAGGAGCGTCATGAGAAACTTCTCTGGTATGCACGTAATGACTCTTCTCAGCATACAATTTCAGGCACTCATTATTTTTTGTAAGCTCGACACGAAGCGGACACTTCGTGTTAATTTGTTCCACAGGAGCCGGGGCTACCCGAAACATCAACAGGGAGCAAGTTCCGCCACGGGAGGACATTGTCCCGAGACCCTCCACCTCGGAGGCATTTCACCCTTTGTCGAGTTTAGCGTCTTCTCTTTTACGAAGGCCTGGAAAGCGTCCAAGGGACGCCATCGAAAGCGTGCCCCCGCCACAGAGGCAAATGGACGTCGCAATTCCTCAAATTGAATTGAGAAGCCCTCTTGCGAAACGACCCCGCGGATGGTACAGGATTAAAGGAAGAGAACCGATCGCGAGGATGCGAAACACTCGCATCACATCGCCAAGAGGGGTGTCTTCGGAAACCCAAGTGTTCCATCAGGGTTCGTTGTCCGTGGGCGACACCGTTCTCCCTCTCCCCTCCAGAGCTCATCAATCAACGCAAACCGAATGATATTTCAATTCGAATTAAGCATTTTAACGATTGATTTTCTCATCATTTTTGTCGAGAAACGATGAGAGATATTTAGATACATTATTTTGTAATTGTACATAAGTCCATTGAATGTAATGGTACTCGCATGATGATTGGAATGATCTTAGCGTTTTGTTTGGTCTGCATTCTTTAATTATTCATATAAATAGATCGTTCATTTATAATAAAATATACCTGCACAAACTGGGAACTTCCTGTCTTTTTTAATAGGAAGGAATGAAAGAAGTGTATGCAATGGCATTTTAATTTGAATGTTCCCTCCACTGCACAGGTCAAGTTGATCTGGGGGATTTAAATCCTAGACCTAACCTGTACTCGCAATTGCGGTTATGTTCTTCAGTGTCACGATATCCACAATACAATAATACTAAAATTCTTTTAAAACTTCGGTAGATATTCAATTTTTTAAACTTATTACACTTGACTGTATAATTCTAAGGTAAATGTACCAGTGCCTGAACAGTAATGCGAATTTTATTTATTTTCAAGCTTAATTTTTAATGTAATTAAAAACAAAAATAGTACCATAATGCATAAGTATTTAGCAATATTAATTAAAATCATTATTATAGAAAATTAAAAATCGTTAGATAGAAATAATTATTTTGTAACGCACTTCGTACGCATTGCAGATTTCGAAAAATTTCTTAAGCTTCTGTCAAGACACTTCTGTCATTTACTAAGAAAATATTGACCGCATTTCTTATTTATATACTATAATAATACATTATTATAATAGTAAATAGATTTAAATTTAGTTTAAGATGGTTAAACTTGCAAGCAAATTAATATTTTTTTAAACAAGTCTAAGTTTATTTACTGTATGTATGTTTGGCTACTGGGACGATATAATTCAGATATCGGAACATGCATTTTTAGATTGTCCGTTTACTGGGACGATATAATTCAGGTATTGGGACATGCAGTTTTAGATTGTCCGCTTACTGGGACATCTGCATGTTTTCGTATTTTCATTAATAAATACATCTATAATATAATACATGAATTTTTTTTCAGTTTCCGATAGTATAATATTGTGTTATCTTCCACATTTCAGCAACATTTTTTTATTTCATGATGGTTTTACAAATTAAATTAAGTGACAAACTTTGCCGCTATTCCTTAAGCCTCTTAAGCGTCCGGGTATTGGTACATTTACCTTACTGTTTAAGCTCTTATAAATTTCGAATGCTAATGCAGAGTTACTTTCTGTTTAATGGAAGGGCATTCTCTTTCGATCTGTTACGTTGTTTATTTATCGTTTAGGTGCAAGCAACATGTCTTCGTGGAAAAAGGCCGCAAAATCAACGCAGAAGACTCACCGGGAAAGGCATCAACCCGAATCTCGTCAGCATTTGGGTCTCTTAGAGAAGAAGAAAGATTATGTCGCCAGAGCTAAGGATCATCACGACAAACAGAAGACCTTGAAGCTTCTCCGTAGACGTGCCCTTAACAAGAATCCAGATGAGTTCTATTTTCACATGATCAACTCCAAAATTGAAAAGGGAGTCCACAGGGAAAAGAGCAAAGATGACACTTCTACGCCGGAGCAGATACAATTAATGGAAACTCAAGACATTAAATACGTAGCCCACAAAAGGAACATAGAAGCTAAGAAAATAGACAAGCTTCAAAGTCAGTTGCACATGATAGATGCTGTAAATGAGACTAAAAATAAGCACATTTTCTTCACCGATGATTCCAAAGAACTAAGGAACTTCGATTTAGCCAAAAGATTGGATACTCATCCGGCCTTGCTAGGTAGACGCACAAACAGACCGAAATTGAGTAGACTGAAGGACATGAAGCTACCAGAATTCGATGAAACTCTGCTGGGTAAGATTGAACAGCAGAAGCACATGTCTTACAAGGAATTGCAGAAACGGATTGACAGAGAGCGCGAATTGACTGTCGTGCAACAGAAATTAGAAATACAAAGAGCGTTGAAAGATAGAAAAGTTACGAAGCCGAAATTGGTGCATCGGGGTACGAAGAATGCTGCTCCCATTTACAAATGGAAATATGAAAGGAAACGATGATTTATCCGATGTATTTACGATGTCTTTTTAATCAATAAAATCCCACCACAACTCGCCCTCAACACATCCATCTAATGTAACTTCTATTATTTCCTAGGTGATTTCTCCACCACGCTTCAATGGCCATAATTATCATTCAATCGATATCTACGATCGTTGTGGTTGCGCTACCTGGTACTGTTATTATTTCCACATCTGGAGTCGTCTCCTCAGTTTCTGCTTCGATTTTCATTACTGTCGTGGCTGACACCGTGGTTTTCGTGGTCGGCATCATGGTCGTTGTGTTCACCATCATTTTGGTGGTGGACATCGCTGATGTAGGTTTCATGGTCATTCCAGAAGATCCTCCAGTTCTGTTCATCATTTTCATCGTGCTATTACCTGCCATCATAGGCAATTCCGTCAATATGCTGGCACAGTCATAGTTTATTTGCCACAGTCGTTTCTTGCTGAAGATATCCAGTCGAAGGCAGGCTGTGATCGATCTTCAAGTAAAGATTGAACGAATGCAATCGAAGACAGAATCAAGTAGAAGTCACGCTAAATGTTTTATACCTGGAAAACTGATTGAGTTCCAAAACGCTTATACACACGGAAGAGAAAAGACATCCTGGTACATTAATGCAGAACTTCAACGGCTTATAATCTACAACAGAAGAGTTCGAGTTAAAAGATAATATGATAGCTCGATAAAGCCGGAAAAAATTAGCTTCAATTCATTCTTATGGAACCGCTTCTACCAAAGGCTAAACTAAGCTGTGCTATAAAACATAAAAAACATAGCATTGCTTAGCTTAGCTTTCCTTAAGTCCTATCATTAATTATGGGATTATTACCTGTGACTCTTCTCGTTTTTATAGTGGTGGACTTTAACGTTACGTCGATGTTCAGTCCGTTTCTTTGATACGTAAAATTCACACACACTGTAAAAAATTAACTTGTGTAGAAAAATCACACCGCACGACTGTACGAACTTACGATTTCTTTCAGCCTTCGTGTATAGAATGATAACGCTCTGGCAGCAGGAGCACGAGTAAGCCAGTGGACATGTGCAATATTTCTGAAGGGATGAAACGGCCCTGTGAGCCAGGAACCCTTTCGACATCAGACCACCTAATGCATATTTAATATCGTATACATTTAACTGTATTCGCAACCAAGCGGAGCTGAATGTTTCAGAAGGTAAAAACTAAGGAAAACATACTTTCCTCTTTGATTGCGCCAGACCATTGAAAGAACAGGTGCAGCCAAAACGAAATCAGGGCACTCTGCGTTCTAGAATTCATGCTCACCATATTCAAATGCACTTTTTTCACTGTAGTTCATTCACAACTTCACTCCATTTGCAATTCGTATCTCTCTCTCGATTGCATCCAGCAACATCGACCATTGGAGTTTCACTAGGCAACACCGTGAATTTTCTTCTCGGGTCGGTGGTCACTGAACAGGACGTGATTATCGAGATATAATAGAAAAATATAGGCTTCGAATGCAACTGTTTTCACTGTACGATATCACAGACATGCAGATGAAATTCATTTAAATTTAATAGCGATTTCATGCTTTTATATAGGTACATATATTTCGTACGTGTATGGTTTTAAGTACATTCAACTGGGGAATTGTAATACTTTTGTAGAAAGGTTTATTAAACACTTATCATAAAAATAAATAATGAATTCGTCATCGTTTTGTTAGGTCTACAAAAATGAAGAATGCAGTAATTAGGCATTCTAACTTCGCAGTGGCCACAGTACTGTAATTGTACCATTAAGTACTTCACGCTGGTCACGAACAGAAGCTTAGGTTTCCTCAGAAATCAAGTAGATCGTCGTCATCGTCGTCGTCGTCGTCGTCGTAATCATAATCGTCCTCATCCTCATCGTTGTCGTCACCTGGCAAGAATTCTATTTGACCTAATCCACCCCCGTCTTCTGGCTTTACAACAGCAAACCCATTAGCACCCAATCTAATGCAATCAAGTCCGACCTGAAATTACATAAATCATTTAGAATACATCTCTCCTAGGGGTGTGCGGGTACCCGAAATTACGGGACCCGATTTGCGATTCACGAGCCGATTTTCTTGCTTAAAAATTCTTACATCTGATCACATTGCAAAATCACAACTTAAAAGTTCTCGGGTCTCGGGTACCTGATAACTTTTAAGTTGTGATTTTGCAGTGTGATCAGATGCAAGAATTTTTAAGCAAGAAAATCGGCTCGCGAATCGCAAATCGGGTCCCGTAATTTTGGGTACCCGCACATCCCTAATCTCTTTTCATTAACCGACGGATTTCAGAAGCTCACCTTAAACATGGTGGTTTCTGCGAACTTGCCCTCCATGTTCACGCACATGTGAACATTTCTACCTTGGAAATATATATTGTAGAACCTAACACAAGCCTTGACCGCTGGTATCCGTGGCACTGGCACGCATATCGGCCGGGGGTTCTTCCCTAAGGCAGAAATACTCGTGAAATTCACGCACAAGTGTGGCACCAAGCTAGTTTCAAAAAGGGATCACTTAACTAAAAGCTAAAAGCTTCTCGATTCACAAAATAAGTACGTTCAAATTCCATAAAAAAATCAGACCCACTTACCGGACACAGTCCTCGTGTACAGAACTCTGCTGTTCATCGAGACCTTTGCAGTGAAGCTGAACTCATCCGGATCATACGTCACGTTCACGCAAGCCTTTTGTTTCCACGTAGCGTACAAAATTCTGGAGCAACATCCGCATACACCGTTTGCGCACTGACAAGGGCCTTGCCTCGTCGCAGTTATTTGAGCGGTCGTGGTCGAGCTGGAGTTCGTCGTTTGCCTCAGGAACGCTTGCAGTTCTCGCAATTTCTTCGCATGCTCGTCCGATGACTGTATAGCTTCGTTCAGGGACCCTTCTGCCCTTTCTTCCGCTCCAATGGCCCTTTTGTTGGCCCACTGTAGGGACCCCTGAACGAAAAGAAACACGAAGAAGAGCAACCGCCACTCGATCCTCATCGCGCGTCCTTGATCAGCGCCTCAACTGCTGCGGGAAGACATCTTCATCCGATAGCGCGGCTCGCCGAACGGCCGAATCTCGACTGGTCGGTTAACGGATATCTTAGTCTGACCTCGATTTACGGAGAAATTTAGGTTCGGCTCGGACTGCTCGTCCACGTTTAATTTTCTAGCAAATCGCCTTGGTAATCCGATTAAGGAAGGAAAAAAAAAGGCGGGAAAGGATGCTGCGGATGACTGAAAGTAGATTCGTTTGAAAAAACTATAAACTGTTCTCCTTATACAAAATACTGTTCATTTATTGAGGTAACATTGTTTCATTCTAATCCTCGCCACTCTAATTTCGCTTACAATATCTTTTTACAATATTGTTTAATAGGATAAAATAGAAAGGTGACGATGAATCATCGTTCGTGTCAGCCTCGATTCTAATTAGAATACATAATTACAAATAAATATGGATTGCCTACAACTAGAACTGATTCACTGTGTCGATGGCTCCGTTGACATTCAGTGTCTCCGTGATAAATAAATTAATCGATCTGTACAATTAATCATCGCGGAAGGACGATTCCTCGTCACGATCACAGCTTGAGCTGGCCAATTAGCGCCTCCTCGTCTGGACTCAACGTCGACGTGTAGTTTACGTAAACCTCGAGGTCCTGCTGCTCGAAGTCCACCTCGTCGTACACTTCTGGCTCGCTCACTTCAGGCTTGCTCGCCTCTGGCTTACTCTCCTCTGGCTTCGTTTGCAGCGCGGCAGCATCCACTTCCCCAGGTTTCGACCAAGAAATCCCATCCGCGCCCATTTTCACGCAGTTGAAGTGCAATATCAGGATCGGCTGGCCAATGATCCGGGTCTCGAGATCGATGCAAGCGTGCAGGTTCCTATCGACGGTGTAAATGTCGAAGAAACGCATGCAGAAGTTGACGAAGGGCAGGAAGGGCATCGGGGTGCACAGCGGTGGCGGATTTTTAGCTGCAACGTCAGTGAAACATCTCTTTAAGCGCAGTTCCTAATTTTTGTTGTTGTTAAATAACCGTGAACTATTAATAAATGGTTCCTTACCAGACATTGAATTTGTGTAGATCTCCTTCTCGTTCATGGTCAACACCATGTTAATAGCGGACTCGGATGGCTCGTAGGTGAATTTGGTGCACGCGTGACGATCGAAGTTAATCGCCGTTAAATTGACACCAGCGCAACAGGAGCAGGTGAGATTTTCGCAGTGACACGGCAGACCTCGGAAGCCAACCTTTGCCGCCAGAGGATCCCTGCCGGAGTTCTCCAGTTCCGCTTTCAATCCAACTCCACTCTCCGGATCGTAGTAGGACGCATTGTACTTGCCGATATCTGCTCGCAGTGAATGAAATTGGTACAGGATTTGCATACAAGTTATGAACCTTTGTAAATGCTTTTTATTACCTATGTGCTGTCTTCTCCGATGCAACGTGGCGCTACACATGCTCTGTGCCGCGACGAACAGCACGCAAACGAACAGCAACTTGGCCAACATGATTCTGTGCCGGTGAAGCCGAAGAAAAACGTCCGTCGCCTTTCTCTTCTGGTCGGAGACTGAAATTAGGCTGAGGATCCAAGGCACCACGATGGTCCTTGCTCATTAATTATGCATAAACTTTCAGTAGAAAGTAAGATGGGCAGGGTCGAAGGGATTATACGTGGCCATGATGCTGCTGCATAACCGTGTTTCGAGTATATATAGGAACGACTAATCAATCGCAGACGTATAAAGCTTTGGGATCAGAAATGTTTTGGTCATTTTGTGAAAATTTAGGCTATATTCTATAGTATTTTGTACACTATAGTGCGCAACTCGCTTCGATAATAACGGTTCGACGACTGTAACCTACGATTTTCTCCAGGTTTGGCAATTATAATCCAAAGAAACACTCTGTACCTATTGAACAGTTTCCCTTATCCACTACATTATAATAAGAAGCTGAAGAACACAATTGCTGAGGAAGTAGACGTTTATTTCATTCGTTAAATTACACATTCAATAAATAATTAAATAAGTACGTATAAATATGCGCCCGTCCTTAAATAACATTAAACTAATCGAGCAATTCGATATGGCTGAGGTCGCAGACTGTGCCCACGATTCGTTTGATCATTCACGATCCTCGGTTTCGTGGTTAAACATTCTTTCTTATATAGAAAAGTCGTCCAACAAGAGCAGAAAACAATGAAAGAACTCGTCAGTCTCCACATTTCTTAATCTAGCCAGCAATGATTCATCGGCTTAGCAAAATTATTCAACAATGAAAAAACGAAACCATGCCCAATTTACGCTTAAAAGGATTCGAACAACTTTATATCGCGGGTCTGAATTATCCTATGACTGGTGCGGTAATAGATATGAACGAGGCTCAGAGCCTCATAACTTTGCTCTGACGACCGTTCCTCGAATGCCTGCTCCTCGCTAAAAGTCCCGGAAGACCCAGTCCATAATCCGAGTCATCGTCCTCGTCGCTGGTCTGATGATTCTTCTTCACTTTGCGCTTCTTCCCACCCTCTTTCTCGCCGTACACGAGGGCACTGATCACCGCGTCCTCTTCGTCGTCATCATCGTCATCCAGGTCGTCGATTTCCTCCGCCTTTTCGTCGTCATCCTCGTTACTCTCGTGTTCTTTCTCATCATCATCTTCTTCGACCTCATCCCTCTCGTCATCGTCGTCGTCTAGAAGCTCTTCATCCTCGTCGTCGTCATCGTCCAAGTCATCATCCCCTAGGAGATCGTCGACATCTTCATCCTCCACCTTCACCGGCTTCCTCAAAGGCTTCTTCTTTTTATTCGTATCGTTCTCGATCGCGTTGATGCTGGTGCCCGTGATGCTGGGCTTCTTTTTGCTCGCTTCTGGCACAGTTAATTTCTTCGTAGGCGCTTTGGGAGGCTTCGCATACAGGGCTATTTTATTGGACGCCTCGGTGGCGATCTCCTCGGCCTCGTTGGCTGTTGTATCTGTGGCGGTGAAATCATTGGCATCGTTTGCATCGTTTTCGGTGCTACCATCTTCCTCGACGCTAGAAGACTGATTATACTCGTCTTCCTCGCTACCATCATCCACGCTGTTCCCAGCGGTGGATGCTTCGTAGGATTCTAGGGGCGACACAGACGTCGGCTTCGTCAGAAGCGGGATCGTGAACTGCAGAAGAGGCGCGGCAGTGGTGACTTTTGGCTTCTTCGTGGTAGGTTCGTCTTCGCCCGTGATGATGTCCAGGAGGGCCCCAAATCCAAGGACATCCTCATCGTCGTCCTCGTCTTCGTCCTCCTCTGCTGAAGAATTCGGTACCGAGTTGGCTAGCGGTGCGCCCTCGTCGGGTTCGTCCTCGTCGTCGTCATCGTCGGAGCCCAAGCCGAAGAAGTCGTCGTCATCGTCATCATCCGCGGCTTCCTGTTCGACGATTGGCAGTGGCTCTGCTGGTCGCAGCTTCAGACCGTCGGGTCCAAATCTAGAATAGAAAAGCAATTTATCTATTCACTCTGAGAAGGGTAGATCGTCACCTAAAGAGAAGCATGCTTCTACAGGCAGGTAGACTCATTACCTGAAACAGCTGACCCGCAAACTGGCTTCGAGCTCGGTGGAGGACTGCAACTCGAGCCCTAGACAGGCTTTGAAATGATTCTTAGCATCGCGTTGAATAGAGTAAAGCCTGCCACAGAATTTGGTGAACCCTCCTGGCAACGGAACGCACACTGGCTTCGGGCTTTTTCCTGAAAAGAAAAACCGAATCTAAATCAAATCTGGGATTCGATGGGCTAACTACCACGTGGATCGGGCCTTTTAGAAAACTCACGCCTGTATTTAATGTATGCGGGACTTTCACCTCGACGCTCGAACGACACGGGCGTAAATCGACCGAGAGACGCCTATGCGTTATGAATATCTTTGCTGTGACGTGGAATCTACTTTTTAGTGTGTACATATCTCGAAGAGAAATCGACTTTTCGGTACAGCGAGCCTCTACAATGGACGAGGCAGGGGTCGCGGTGGTGGGCGACGATGTTTATACGCTCGTTGGGTGAAAGTCGTGCCGCGCTTCCTCAATTCAGAAGGGGACCGTTCGAACAAACGGCTGAACAATTAACACACTTTTCATGCAGATAGCTTTTTCGGGCGCGCGAGATTTCAGGATTGAAAGGCACAATTAACGGTACAAGTGTTTACCGTTCACGATGGCGCTGGTCAGAATGTTGTCGCCGAAGCTGAGCTGCACCGCCAAATTGTCCCCTTGCAAGTATTGCAAGGACGCGCATCCTGGAACAAGGAGCACGATTCATTTCACTTGTTTATGGGCACAGTTAGAGAAGCAACTGTAACGTAGCATGTATTCGTTGTTTCGTCATCCTGGCTGTTATGCTTTCTAATATTCTCGTTCTATTACCGCCAATTAAATTACACAACAATTACCTGGTCCCTGCAGCTGCACCAACGGTATGTGGAAGTCCCTGCAGCAGTTGCATATGTTCTCGTTGCAGGTGCAGTACTTGTTGACGCTGTCAGTCGCTTGTTTCAGAGATAACGTCGATATCCCAGTGTTGCTTTGCTTGGAACCGTTCGCAGCATCCCTAATTGCTCGTTGCTCTGTCTGATTGCGTTCTGCGCAGTGAATTTTTTGACATTTTCTCACGGGACAGTACAGGAATAGAGCAAAGACGATGCGGGTATAACGCAGCAATATCTGGTCTGCGATCCTTACCGATTACTCTGCCATAAGCGGCGAACGCGATCAGAAGCAGAATCAGCAACAGTTCGATGACTGAGGACAGCCGCATCCTGCCGGTCTTTCTGAAATACAAAGATTTACTATCGCGATGGACGATCTCCTGCGGGCTCTGCTCTATATGCACCATCACGCGTCCATCATTTCCATTGTTCTCTCGCTAAACTGCAACGGTCCCTCTTCCTGCCACGATTTCGGTGTCCATTAAATTTCGTCGTGTCATAGTCCTGTCTGTATCATTTATCCCGCGAGCTCTATTTAACTTTAAAAGAACATGTGTAGATCGTTTCTATCTCGTGCTCCAAGAAACTTGATGCACTTTGAGGAATTCCTGCCGCGCTCTAAATGTTCCTAAGTATCATAGTCGCTTTACCGAATTATCGCTGCGCGTGGAGTCTACAAATTGGCTGGAACAGCGGGAAAAGTAACGGAACGAGTGGCGCGCCACGCAGAGACGGCGGATGTGGCGAACCTCCTCAAACAATACGTCCCCCGTGTCACGCTTCGTTGACGATAACACGGGAAAGAGTAAAGCACGGTTGTTTTTCAAACGGTCAATCATTTCGAGCAGGGCGCACGTGGGAGGAACGATCTTCTCTCTCGGATTCGGACGGCCGACCCGCGTTTGCTCGCACGGGGTCTGGAACCTCTCTGCCGTCGACCGGTTGACCTCAATCACGGTCACGGTCAAAGACGTCTCCAGAGGAGTTCACCGTTCAACTGGTGCTCGCTGCACAGGCAACGTGATCGAGTCAACCGCACGCTTCTGCCTCGCGTGTTTCAATCGTCTTTATTATCGCGATCTATGGTCATCGCGCGAGAAACGGTGATTGATACGCCTCGGTATGTTCCTCTCATTGGACCTTATAATTATAATACGATGGGAATAGCATTGTTCCTTCTTTGATTCTATGTTAACTCTGAAACTTCTGCGCAGGGGTGCAATCACATGCGGCTGAACGACCTCAGAGTAAATACTATAGTGAGTCGAAGAATTAGGGGTAAATTACGTGCAAGTTAAGGGAAGTTAATGTTCTCAGTGCCATTTGCATCAGCGATTGCATCGGCGAGGGAGATGAAAGCGCCAACACACCGGAGGAAGCGGTACAGTTAGTCGAGTGTAACTTCGTACTCACCCACGCGATAGAGAAAGAAATCCAGGTAAAGAATTGTTATCGATTGCCAGGTGATCCTTCGGAGAAGACGTGTCTCTCTTCGTCGCACCCTCCGGCTCTTTTTTCCGACTCTTCGTCTTACGGAGGCCAATGACTAACTGAAGATGCCGCCCAACTCCCCCCAAGGTTTCTTTAAAAGTCGGTCAACCCACCACCACCTGCCTCGGCCGACGCTACGATTATTAAGCACTCTAATACGCTCTAGGTAAATATCACGACGATTCCCCACCAACAGAAGTTCCATACCGATCCAACAAGCTTCCCCGCCGCGATCCCCGTCGTTTCGACGACAATAGGTGAACGGAAGTGACGTTTCATTGCTCCTTGAATGGTATCAGGGTCAAGTACGTTCGCACAAACTGGTACACAGTCTCAGTCCTCAATGAAAGAGTTACTCTCGAGCACCGTCGCGATGATTCACCTTGCACGAAAACGTTGTGTGCGTAAGATGTCGGTTATAAAAGCGGAAGAGTGAATATCCTTGTCACCTTGGAGATCGATGGACCTTTTTATAAGTGACCAGATTTCAGTCTACATCAATTCTGACCGTGTCCCCTTCGGACTTGTATTAATTAAGCTCGACTCATTATTCTGCCGTTGTTCTTATCTCAGCTAATAGATAATAGAACCGTGATGAATAAATTTCAACATAGAAACTCCAGTGGCCCCGTTCTAATCGCCAGTCCCACTTCGCGTGAATTTCTATCGCCATAAAATTATGTCGCAACCAAAGCGTCCGCGGTGCATCCACAATGAGCACGACGGACATTTTTCATTCACCGGACGTGCACCTCCCCTTTACGTCCGCGGTACAATTAAAACGCGAACTTTTCACCGACCTGCAAAGTGGTCATCGGTCTTGTACGCGACCGTCGAAGTAGGTTTGTCAAACGCCAGCACGGAACGCTAACCAGAGATAATGGAAAACTTCTTATCGTGGCGCGGAGATAGATCGACTAATCATTCCCGGCCTTTCCGCGTAAAATTTTCAAGCCCCGAGGAGATGACGTCCGGCATTCATTTCGGAGAGATAAAATCCTCCAAGACTTCGGGCAGAACCGTGTTTTGGTGGTTAAGGAGGGGCCTTTCTCCGGTTAGTGGGTCGAAGAAAGTAGTGGCCAGGAGTGGTTTACCTTGGTTAATACTTGCCCGACAGGATGGAGATTCCGCAACGGAATTCAGGCATCGGGGGTTGGCTGAAGGCTGCGGAATAATTGTCGGCGATATGCGCCTGCCTCTCCTTGCAGCGTATTTTAAGATAAAACGGTCCCCGGGGTGCTAGATCCTCTGACGAGGCAGATGACGGAGAGATGTGGGTCAGCAAGGGAAACGAGTTTTTACGTAACGACGCGGGGTAATCTGTTTGGGAGATGGAGCCTCGTTTCGAAACCGCGATCCAATCAGGAGTAGCTCGCGGCAGGTAGACGGGGACGGAAATCGAGGGGTGTTAATAAATCCCCTCTGCCTGCGTCTTTCCACTTTTCGCTCTCCCCGTGCTTCGAAAAAACACTCGCCTCGAACTACTGTTACCTAAAGTTCCGCGATCGCGCTCGAATTCTAACGAAGCGATATGTTTTACCAAGTGTCCGACCGCGAATGCAATAATTTTCTACGTTCGGTGTCCAACCAAGCATACGTTCTACCTTCCCCTTTCGTTCGACGCGTCCGTTCCGCGCCCACGCGTGATCGACCCGTAAAAAAAGCGAAGGTATCCGAGGCAAAGGCAGCAGGCTACTTTAACGCGATGAAACTATAATTGCCAGGAAACGGTGGAAAGAAGGTAGGAAAAAGGTTACAGCTTGACGGTGCTCGTTAATCTCCAACTAGCAGCCTGGCTCTCGAGTACAATATTACAGTTATTACACGCTATAAACGTCACGTCCCCGGCTACAAACGCTCGAGCGAAATAAAGAAACGAAGAGGATAAACTCGACACCCATTCTCACAAGTGTGTACATACACGCTTAGCAACCTATATCCCGGATTACTCGAAAATTCTTACAAATTCGTCGAAGCGCCCTTCAGAAATTTTCACTTTTACCGGTCGCGCGCCCCTGTCCGCGCAAAAGATGGAGGGAATTTCCTCGGTGCCGCTGGAGCGACGAGAATTATCAAAGAAATGGAGAAAAAGGAAATGCTTTTACTGCCCGGCTATAAACGGTACCAGCATCGTCATCCGAAAACAAGAACAGCGTGTTTTTGTCGGGGCCCACGGCCCACGGCCCACGGCCCAGACCGACCGCTGAAGTCCTCCTGGTACCAGGTTGCCGAAGGAGGTCACCCGGTCACCCAGATGAGGTTCCTTGCCCGTTGTTACCTCCGCACCTCGGCCAATGGCGTGGCACCTCATCGTCGCCGTGGCCAATCCTGTCGCCAGTTTTCGTGCCGACCGCCGACCGATCGCCGATCCGAGACCCGCGCCCGGCTTTTGTGCCCAGATTTAAGCTTCTTCCTTGCTGGGCAGGATCTCCGGCTTGCTCGTCAAACGGTGCGGGTATCCTTTTGACAGTTCCCTACGGTGTGCTAGACCTGCGTGCTCCAACGACACTTTCCGCGAGGACCGTTCATCCCTGAGCAATCGGCGAATAATCACGGTGAACGACGCGATGCCTGTGAGGTCCACGATCCTGCTGCTGCTGACCACCGTCGTCGTGGTGTCTTCGGCTGGATTTCTCGGTGAGCAGGATCAGTTACGCTCCCGTGGAAACGTTTCTCGCGGTTTCCCGTACGGTCACGCTGCGAACGGCTCCCTGCCCCCCTGGAGCACCTAGAACGAAGCGAGTCAGGTGTCAAAATCGAGGGGCGCTCCTCGGGTGAGAAGGTTCGTGGCACGCGAGTAAATAAAAGCACGCGAGTCGCGTAGCAATCGCGGCTTAATAATCCTTAGGATGGGTGGTTGGATTTTTCACGCGACTCTCAGTGCAGTTCCTTCGTCGCGACTTCTCCCTGCCGCGTCATACTTTTGCGTTTAATTCGCGATACGATGGAAAGTATTCGTAGTTGGTGGATAAAGATCAATTTGGGAGGCATTAGTCGTAGTTTATCCCGGTGAGGCGAGAAAGTTGGAGGATAGACGTGCACCTGCTTCGTCGACACACTTCTAACGCGTTTCGTTGAGCCTGGTAACATGGTTTTTGACGGACCAACGTTCCGAGAGGTCGAGGAAAGTCGAAACGATGTCAGCCGATCGCGAGAAAACTCGTGGACGTGGACGTGCCAGGCCGATGGAAAGCACCGGCGATTTTTTCCATTGACTTTCGATCGACGACTTTCGTTTCGTTCCAATTTCTCTTCTCGAGTTTCTCTCATGGCGCCTTTTATTTTCCCTTGGCAGAGACTCTGCTCTCTTGGGATCTGCCGGATGCCGTGGGGAGATCGACGTCTACACCCCAGTCGCAATGCCTCTGCCAGACTACCAATTGTTTGTGCTGCGTCGACCTGAATCTGACGGCGACGATCGACCTGGGTGGTCCAGCGTGCATCAACATCAAGCAGACCGAGCAGAACGTGTCGTTGAACTTGAGCTACGGCGACAATCCCGTGCACAACGCCACCATTAAAATTGGTGAGCGACACTATACGTTCACGCGTTCGCTAGCAATTCCCCACCGCACCGGGTGGTAAATCCCAATGTCTTACAGCTGACGCGGCCAACAAACCTACGTGCATGAACCTGCTATCCGATCTCGCTCAAATATGCGCGAAATTCACGTCGATGAAGCACAGCGTTGCTGGCTACGACGGGTGCATAGTGATCGAGCCCGCATTGCTGGGTACACCGCAAGCCACCTACCACATGGGATGCTTCAATTTCAATCAAGTGGTGCGGCAAGTCGAAGTCTCTGCGTGAGTATAACCCTGAAAATGAAACGCGACCGACCACCTCTGTACACGCAACATGTATCCAGTTACGCCCACCGGCCGTCCTCGCGAGCATCTCGCCCGCGACAAGACGGACCCCTCGAATTCCCGCACCATTCCCGTTGCGTCGCAGCCACACAGATGTTCACCGTTAATCCCTCTTTAATAAATTCCCTCGCAGAATCACGGAGACGACGGAGGCCGCGGAGGGCCCGGAGGAGGAAGAGGATCCCTTGAACACCGAGGAGCTGATAGCGGCTGTGACCGCCAGCGCTGAGCAAGGCATAGCTCTGTTCTCCCAGTGGCTGGGTCTCAACCTGAATCCAAAGTTGAACCTGACCGGCAAGAGCAACAGCCAGGAGCCGAATCAGCGGCCAGTGGCGTCCACGACGTCTAGGTCGGCTAGGACCCACTGGGACCAGGAGGACAAGAACGACGAGCGATTCAAGCAATTGCTTAGCGCGCAGGACAACATACTGAAGGGCTCGGCGATGATTGGCCGATCGATCGGGGCCGAGACGACGTTCGTTTACTCGAAACCCCTCGGGCTATCGGCAGAGAAAAGTTCGGAAGAAAAGAGGGTAGGCGAGGTGGAGGTCGCCCCGCACCTGGCCACGGTGCCAAAGGAGTCCAGGCGGGGCGGCAGGGCGTACAATATTCACCAGCACGTCAACGAGATCTGAGAGCATTCGTTCCCCTTCGACTCGATCGACCGTGGATGGAAATTATTAAGTTCGTAGAGTTTAGGGTAACGCACCGTAGACTGTATTCCCCCATGATCGGTTACACAAAGGTATTATCGTTGTGTCTTTTTCTTTCGTATCTTCTTTTTCTGCTACCAGTGATTCACGCTAGATCCCCCTGCCCTTGATTCTTGTTACTCGTCGAACGGCTCTGAATAGCCAGGAGAATCCGAATGAACGGCTGCACCAAAGCAAACGGTATGAGAGCAGGGGAGAGCGGGGACAAAAGTAACACTTTTTACATTTGGCCTAGCTGCCGATTACCTCTTACAGATATAAAAACGAAAATTATGCCTTAAGATGCGCTATCAGTTCCTTGGTCTATCATTTGACCACAAATTCAGGCCTCCATGATAAGTAGGCAATGTGTCATGGCAATTTCCCCCAGTGACTGTCATTGGTACTTTTGTCATGCAGAGGTAAGATGAAAGTAACATACCCTCGGGACGAAAGTAATACTAATTATTTTGAGGAGAAATAAGCAAAAACACTTCTTCCAAAGCAAAATTGGATTTTTTATTATCCGAAACGATAGAAACAAACATTTAAATAAACATATTTTAAGCAGGTAACGATAAAAAAGCATAACCAGCTTCAAACATTTCTTTGATACTGTGTATTTGATTTAATATGGAATCTCGTGTAACGGCCTCAAAAGTAACTAATATTTATGATATTTTTTAAAAACTATTATTAATATTGGATTCAACTACTCCCCGTAGTGACGCGTTACTTTTGTCCCCAGCCATGTTTTTCAGCATAGAACTGTTATAACGTACAAACTATACAAGACTCATTGAAATCAAATACAGGAACTTATACAGACATTATCTAAGAATGCTCTAACTAATAATTGGATCAATGTCTATAGTTTAACTTTGAATATTAACAAAAACACCAACAGTGGAGACACTTACCTGAATGATCGAAATAACGAAATCAGCTTGCCCACGGTATACGAATCGTCGTATTGCTCAGCGTCACTCCGTGAAACAAAGGAAGCACTAAACACGCCTAACTATGTAAAGCAAACGTTTTGGAAACTTTTGTGGAAGGCGTGTTACTTTCATGACGCCGTTACGTTTGTCCCCGCTCTCCCCTACGTATCGTTCGTTCGTTTTGAGGAGGCTGTGCTGAACATGCCCCCGTCAACCCCCGTCAGAATGATCTCTCGCAATTGCGATCGCCTTTTGTTTCATCTCCGTGAAGCTTTTTATCTTATCCAAAGGATTACCGTTAACTTTCCTTATATTATTCGTGACCCCTGAAGCTGATTGCAGATACTAAATTCTTTCGCACAATCTCACCAGCTCTGCGTGGAAAAAAGAGGAAGTAAGAATGCCAGTTAGGAGGAATATGGTAAACACGTTTATCAGGGGAACGCCGGTCGTGATCGTATCGCTGTATTTATTCGTTTTCGACCCCGCACAATAAGTAGGAAATACAGTAACACTTTGCCAAGTGGTTCGTATGCACGCGACAACGTCGAGTTACGCTTAGACACACACACGCAGTTGTCGACAGAGTTTTTCAATAAAAAAATAAGCTTCTCGCGCGTGTACAGACGGTGTGTACGCCGCACCCGCTAGTTTCTAGATCGTAGTGGATCACGGAATGCCTTTGCAGAGTACATCTGACAGAATGAACAATTAAATTCGAGTGCTCCCTAATTGGGCAGAGCGAGACGAACAGCTGATCGGGTCCCGTCGAGCCCAATCAGTGATGTTGCAACGTTCGCGGGCGAAATTACAGGTCGATAGTTTTGTAACCGTACTTTGTAACGTCGTCGTAACCAGGAAGATTTAATACAACCACGACGAAAGGGTCCAATCGCTTCGTTCATCCTGCCCTATCCAATTATCTTCGGACGATTTTGAACATTTATCGGAGGATACGCGCCGCGTAGGTATACCATCGCCGCGCGAGTCGTTGCGCTCGCTGGGAGAGATTAATTCCAACTTAATTAGCGGTCGCTTTGATCCCTGGAAGACAAAGAAAGTTGCTGCCAACGCGCTCTTCCGTCCGCGATTTTGATTCCCCATTGAAGGACGAGTATACTACACGCAGCGTCGATCCACGCTGGAAAATGGAAACTAATATCGATGTTAGAGTTAATTCCACCGCTGAATTTGCGGGGATGTGTCGTCGAGGGGTAATATCGCTGGAAAAGGCGACACCTTAAGCCTAATTAATTATTGAACGCTTACGTTGGCTTCGTTACGCCTTGAAAAGTCGATATAAGAAATATATAATTATATGTATATCACCGTATATATATAAGTATGTGTGTATATATATATATTTTTTTTCTCGTTTTTCTTCCCGATATCGTATAACTATGAAATTAGAAAAAGAAGATAAAAGAAGGGAGAGGGGGGTTTGAAAAACATTTCTCGAAAGAAAATTATTACAAGATGGACTAGATACTAATAACGTTATCTCGCCTTAAAATAAACGCGCCTTCGCTCGGTCCGTCAAAATATATAGTTCTATTAAGATATGCGTACTTCATTTAATTCACGTCACATTCGTCTCGTAGTAAAAATATTTTTTGGGCTTCATCTTTGGGCGATCATCGTTACTCCTATTATATGTATAGTTAAAAAATAATTTGACCCTTACGTGCAACTTACAATGCCTCCCTTCGATCGGTCAGGCCTTTCAGATTGCAGCTACACGACGTCGATCGTCGTTCGAATCGACACCGAGGCTCGTCGAGCAGCACGGCTTGTCCGTTCGCACGACGATCCTCGCTTTACAAAAATAAGTCATCGTCTGCGCTAGTACTACTGAATCGGAGGACATCGATTTTTCTCTATCCGCATACGCGTCGTTCGATCGCGATCGCTTAGAAAGTATATCATTCCCATCGAGGGATGGTTAAAACACGTGTAAATTCTGGAAAAATACACCATCTGTTTGTAAAAAGTGATACGATAAAGAGTACAGAAGTTCTGGAGTCTTGAGCGGCATCTCGCGTTAATAATGACTTTTGTGATTATTCAGAGAACGATTAAAAGTTATCGATAGATACATCGGCACATCGAATACGAATACATATACGCTATTATAGGATTACATCGTGTTTTGATTCCTTTATAGTTGTTCGTCTTTCAGCCACCGGTCTCTCCGTCCTGAACGCTGACGCGAGTCTTAAAATCACTAAAGGATGGAAACTCTTCAAATTTAAGCATCGAAATCTCGCGATCAGCTCAGCAGCTAAGAAGCAAACGCGCATTCAAGTCCCTCGTTTCAATAGTGCCACATGAATTCCACTCCAAACAGTTCGTATTGCACTGCGCTTAACTGCATAACGCATTGGCACTGAAATGAGTTGCTACATTTCGCAGTCGCGCCAATTGTCGAAATAAGGGCCTCGTCTCTCAACGAATCGTAAAATTGCCACCATGTAAAACGTAACTTTCGTCTCGGTATCTTCGTCAGCCATCCAACCCTCGAACACAATCGGAAAACGGGCGCGCGCAAGGGAATCGATCAACTGAAAGCTATCGCGCGAGACAGTTGAACCGAAAGCAACCTGTGGAAGCTAGCCTAGCTCGTTGCAGCGCTAAATAAAACACAGTCCTGCAGTTATTATTGCCAGCAATAATAAACGATATTGCTCACAGGTGGAAAGCATCCGATAAACTGTGCTCCTTCCAAGAGCCGAGGCTTTGATCCTCGCGCACATCTCTGGAAGCGCCTAGACACGGAAATGTGGGGATGCAACGCGACTTTCACGCGGAATGTGGTACGAAGAGATCGAGGGTTCACTTGACTTGCTGACGAGGCGCTGCACCCACGGGCGGTAAAGTCAGGGAGTCCCTTTTCTTCCGGTTCACGCGGCGCCCGACGTGCAACACCACGTCCCCAGCCTTCACGGACTTGAACTCGGCGATCGCCTCGGCATGCGTCATACCGTGAAGAGGTTTCGAATTTATCGACAAAATTTCGTCCCCTGAAAGAGCATTAGGAAATTAATAGCACCGCAGGCTGGTGCCTCGACATATCGATCTGACAGCACCTTTCACCTCCTCAGCACGCGGTATCTGATTAAAATGAAATAAATCGTACCTTCTTTGACGGTGCCAAGATCGGCAGCCTGACCGTTAGGAAAGACAGTCTTTACGTAGATTCCCATGTTCCCCCGTGGACTGTCCGTGCCACCGACGATACTAAACCCGAGTCCTTTGTGCCCGGGACCTTTGTAGAATCTGGCAGTCAGTATCGTGAATGACGCGCCACCCTTGCCAGGCCTCGGCAGGGTGCAGAATCTCGACTCTTCGCCCTCGCCAGCTTCGTCGATGTCTTCGAGCTCCGAGTCGGTATTCAGGCCTTCGTCCGTGTCCTGCGTACCCTGAACGCCAATCGCGGGTCAATCCATCGCGTGTGAATTGTCAGTGATGATAGAAGGAAGCCTATGCCATTCTGTTTTACTGTACTCACCTGCCAAGTCTTCAAACCGGAAACAGATGAGGTAGGGATGTTGGCGACGCTTCTGCTGTTCATCCTCCTCGTTGTCTTCTTGCCAGGGCTCCTCTCAGCCCCCAGACTGGACGGGCCGTCATCCTTGTTCGCGGACGTTGTCCCAGACCCGTTCGAATAGCTGCTCACCTGTCCGCCGACTTTGAAGTCCGTCACCCTCTTTCTGGGCGTGACCCTCGGTATGTGGATCTCCTCGAACGACGGCTCCGACTGGTTCCTACCCTTGGCGTTCTTCTGGAAATGGACATTCTCGTAGGAATGGTGATCCCTGGTTTCGGAGTTGCTTCTGGCCAGATGCCTGTCGGATTGGGGAGTGCCGTTGGACGAGGACGTGGTCAGCTCCGATCTGTGACCCCGTTGGAAGCGCACGTTCTCGTACGAGTGATCGTGTCGCCCGGCAGCGTCACGGTTCTCGGAATTGCTGCGGTGCAGCACACCCCTGGATCGCTGGCAGCAGCCGGGCGACGAGCCGGCGTACACCACGTTCTCGTACACATCCTTGTGGCTGTGGTCGTGGCTGAGGACTGGTGAGTCGTAGCTGCTGCTCTGCGAATACGTGAACGTCTTGTTGCTGTTGGTCAGGGGACTGCTGCAGTTCGGCGAGTTCGGCACGCTGCCCTCCGTCAGGGTCTCGAGGTTGTCGTGGAACGGATAGGGTGGCAGGGACGTCGGCTCGCTGGAGTCGTAAGACTCGCCGTCGAAATTCTGGCTGGTTGACGAGGACAACGGGCTCGGCACGTAGAAGTTGGACGCGTTGTCCTTCTGCGTGAACACCTCCGACACGCTTAGAGCCTTCCTCTTCCGGATCCCTGCGTTTATCTTGCTGAATTTGCTCCGCAGGACGTGCTGGATGTCGGCGATACCCTTAGTGGTGCCTGGAAAACGTTAAATTATTACACAGAGTTCTATATGCACAGAGACTGATAATCTTACCTGGCAGTCTTAGGGAACTGGTCTGCAATAGTTTCTTGGGCGAACTGCCATCCTGAAGGCTCTTCGCGGCTGGAGAGGACTCTCTGCTAGCCGGACTAGATCGCACTGCCTGGATAACCCCCTGGGTCGTTCCACCTTCTATCAAAGCTTCCTGAGGCTCGGTGGTTTCCTGCACGGAACACCTCCGCCTCAATTTCCTCCATCGCTGACTGATACTCTTGTTCCATAGGTTCAAGTCTGCAAGATACGAGAGCAAAAAGGTTCCGGATGAGGACGAGTCGGAGGATATCCTATGTAACGACGAGCGGCTATCTAAATGCCGCTGTGGTAACGTATACATGTAACAGGATTATCGGTGACCGTCAGTATTTCGAGAAATAAGAGAAACACTGCTTCCTAACCGTCAGGCTTAACGACAGGAAACACTTATCTGCTCTCTGCACGAGGTGGAACGACGTGTTGCTATTGACCGAAGATAAAACCGGTCGAACGAAAGGAAAGAGGGAAACCCGAGGATGATTGAGCTAATAACGATAATACTATCGAGACACGTACAGAGTGACAATCGGAACCTTGAAATCGGTACCCGAATATCTATCGAACGTTTCGAAAACTTCACCCTGCCACCGAGGTAAGGGAAACGCGGGTAACTTGTCGTGCTATTACAATTCAATATAGTCTCCATGTTGTCCCCCGAGGATCCACGTGGCCGTAAGAAGTGAGACCCCGATCGTATCGCGCTCGTTTCACCGGTCCCCCGAAGGGTCGTGGCCCTTCGACTTCCTCTTCCTCCTCGTAGGGTAACTTCGGTGACCTTGAGGCAGGCACGCGCATAACCAGCCCGACGCTTTCCTCAGCAGCGGAAGAAAGTCAGCGTGCCATGAATTATTGATAGGCACGCCAATGACGTCGATATGGTCACAGCGGGGTCAATGAGTTTCCGCGTTACAGTCGAATCGGTTAATTACGTTTACAACTGCGCGTCGTTTTTTCCACGTTGTGATGGAGCGTTCGCTTCGAGACGTTTCCAGGCGCGACATCCTAACGTGCAGCAACGTGTCACGCGGACGATGACCACGACACCAGAGAAAAACCATGGACACGGTCGCCCTCGACGATTGTTGCCGGCAGACTGGGGCGTCGGTGGCGGCTGCGCTCGCCATTATCCACAGTTACAGTCATCTTGCAAAATGCACTTTCACTTCTCGACGTATCTCCGGATGCGCCCGGCTTCGCGAGGCCTTTTTCGTTTCGCTGCGGACGTTGCCGCTCCGCGTCGGCGCCCCTTCCTCAGATTACGAATATTGCCAAACCTGTCACAGGATCCGCCGCTCCGATATTACAGTATCAAGCGCAAGCGTTCAAACGTCATTCGAATGTCCCGTGGAGTTGGCGGAGACGCTCGAACAGATCCACCGAACACGTTCCGATGTTCCATAGGTAATACCTCAACTATTCGCCCCCGTTTAATTCTATACAAATGAAATGTACGATATCGACAGGGAGTCGGGGGTCCCGTTCACGCTTCATAGTTTATCGCGTTGGATATCGTGTAACGGGAATCGTCCGTTCATTATCGGCTGCATTGTTGCGGAATAACAGCCGCCAACCATGCGAGAGAAGCCGATATATTTCGACGCCAGGAAGCACCTCTCGTTCCGTGCGGCGTTAATTAAAATTTGCCAGGATTGGTGAGCTTCATGCAAATCATGTATCGATTGCACGGGAAACGGGGGGATTTTACCTTGTGCAGGTCAACCGAAAGGAGCCTCAAGGACGGGCGCACGTTTCGCATCATTCAGCGCGCGATCGTCTTATCCGATTGGATGCGTCTGTGAAATTGGATGCATCCACCGCTCGCCACGACCCCGCCGGCGTCACGTTCATTTTACAGCATAAACTTGGAGAGCTTGTACTCGTCCGGGTGCAGGACCATTTGCAACTCTAATCGCAGCAGCTCCGCGTAGAAATAGAAGAATCCGACGATGTATGCCAGCATTATCGGAGAGCCGGTGACGAAGGGCCGAGGGGCACGACCGCGGCAGGCAGGAGCACAAAAACCTGGGCGGGACGGATTCGAACGCGACCCTGGTAAATGGGTTTTCGGGAACCACTGCGAGTCCACACTGTACGCGGTCTCGACATGAACTGAAAGACTGGAGGTTTACGGTTGCCCGTGTGCGTAAGGCATTACGTGTGTGTGCGTAACAGACTCCACACACGTGTGCAGCACCGTACCTGTGCATACAGGGTGGCGCGCAAGAAACCGTCCAACGTTCCCTGTCCCTCGAGACTTTTCGTGATACAAATTCCCCGCATAACTACCAAATGACACGCGAGGAATTCCTTTTCTCGCGATATTCTTCGGGTCCTGTCTCGACGGCCATCTGCGCGAATACTTTCCCAACCGATTCGAGCAGTCAATTGCGAACGCTCGCGAACGACGCGCAGCGTCCTCATCGTTTCTGTTTTAGACAGATTTTAGTTGTAATCAAATTGTCTGACGCCGGGACGCTCGCAATTAAATTACCATCCATTATCTGATAACATTAATGGAACCACTCCCGCCGCTGTATGCAACATCGCCACGGCGACCATACACCTTAATTGATCGGTTAAAGGAAGAACGGGGGGAGGCTCGATATTTTCTCCCCCGTTCACCGTGTATGTCGCGGTGGTAGACCGATTGTGTACTGATTGTGGGAACCCATTCGCCGCGTGTTGGTGAACGGTGCACGCGCACACACCGCTCGCCCACCGTTCACGAGGGCGACGTGTGTACACGTTCGTGTACCTATTAATGTGCATCACGGCTGCGTGCACACCCTACATGCAATTCTACTCGTGCGCCTCATGGTCAGGGCGGGACGCATTATTTTCTGCAATAATGCGAATGAGCGTTCTTTGTGCGCGAAGTTGGACACGCGCGCGGCCAGGGACCGAGGATTTCGAGCTCTGTTCAACGGCGGCCAGAGCAACGGAGAAAGAGTTCAATAATCCGTGGCCCCGCGTTGCGTATCGTCAACTCCACGATCGATCGTGCCTCGAAAATTCCGCTCGTAACGGTACGCCTGATTTTCTGTAATTCCCCCGGATACGCTGTTCGACACGGGGATGAAGATGCTTCCAGACGCTGCCGATCCCGAGAGAGCCACACCATTCGTGAACGTCGATGCCCAAGGTTTTCGGTAATTGCAAGTTCGAACATCAACGAACGGCATCCGTCATTTCCACCTGACCTACTTTCCATGGAGACCTTTCGACCTCCATTCCGCGTACACCGAGCGCGATACCCTTCGCGATTCGAACAGGGCATTCCCAAGGAAAGGTAGCCCCGAGCAGAATGCTGAAGCGGGCCGACGATTGATTATGGATGATCCACGCCCGCGACGAAAATGACGCATACGCGGCGCGATGCAGAATCAACGAGCCACGGGCTGTTCATAACATGCCCGTTTACATAATAAGCGAGAATGATTTCGATGCTTGCCCAGGGGGCGAAAAGGAGCAGCAGACTCGACACATAAACGTAGAATTTGGGAGCGGAATATTGACGAACAGATCGGTCGGAGCGGCGAGGAAATGAGGACGGGGACGCGATATACATATATATATATCTGTCTTTTAACACTTCATGCTTGATGGACGAACTAGGGTACGCTTGTCACTAAGCTCCTCAGATGATCTACGAGTGCTCTCATTACTAAATCAAACAATCCCTCGAGAAATTCCTGCAGAATTCGTTCTTCGGACATCTTAATAAACGTTCCCCCGTGGATAGCTCGACGGTGCGTGAACGGGCGGAGGAACGGCGCAGTTCCTTCTACACGCCGATGGACGACGATAGGAATGATTTAAAGACACACGAGCAGCGTACGCACACGTGCGATCGGCGGTGAGGAACGTTGTTTGTTACGTGTGCGGTGCGGAGCACGTGCGTGAACGCGCATGAATGCGTAGGAGGGAATACGCGAGCGTTTCGGTGACTAAGTGACACACCGTGCGTGAGGTCAAGCCGGGAGAATGTTTCTTCTATTGCCTATTGTGTCTCGGGGCTCGGGGCCTTGTCGGGACCGTCTTGCTCGTTGGGTACCGGCGGGGAGGTGGCTCGACTCAGCTACCCAGTATGTATCGTGAAAATTCTGTCTAATGACCGATTCGTTCCAAGCAACGTGAATGATAACACTAGTTTACAGCCATTTTGCGCAACAGATGCCACTATTTTTTTCTTGTGGAAAAGGCTCGCTGATGCCGAATATGAAGTCTAAAATTTTTTCTATGGATAGGTACGTTTTCGAGATATCAATAGGAGAACTTTTTACCTGCCTGTCAAAAAGGTTATCCCACATAATTGCGAATATCTCGTGTTGCGAATAACCGACATGGTCCGAAATTATCTCAAATTAAAGATAATTGAATCACCAACAAATTTACCTAACAAAAATTTCAAATCGGTTCAGTAATTCGGGTGAAATCGATGGAAATATGTAAAAAAAAGTCATTTTTTTCGCCCGAAATTGACATCGACAATTCATTTAATCAACTGGGAAAAATCGAAATCGCAAAAATAGGTCCGGTTTCTCAGTTTTTACGTAGAGTATTTTAACGAAGACAACCAGCTGTTACACTTTTATGAAGAAAACTAGCTGTTACTGAAGAAAATCTATGGATAAATACCGAAGATAGAGATAATTCTGTGAAAACACTAAAATTTCATTTTTTCTCGGTTTTGTGTTTTTTTCAATTTTATTGTGTTATTTCCATTTTAATTCATTCTGTACATATTTTTAAGTATTTTGTTAATATACATATGTGTGTTTTAGAAATAGTTCTGGCTCTTTTTTTGTCTTTTGTCCGTTTTAGCATTCGTTTCTCTTATGAGGAACCAAATATAATCTCCCATCATTGTCTCATTCCAAAATCCACGATACCGCCGATCAATACCCTTCATATCCTTATGGAATCTCTCTCCGTGCTCGTAATTTACTTACGACACTAAGATTTTCCGGGAAAATATTCAAGTAAGAATACAATAAATGGATCTTCAGGGACATATTTACGCCTGTTGGAAAAAAATGAAAGCCATACAATAAAAAATTAACTCGGGTAGAAATATATAAAAAAAAGTTTGATGTGAAATGATTTTCTTTAAAATGCTCCACGATTTTATTTAAAGTGAAAAACACCATCGAAATTGTAGTAGGTACAAGAAAAGAATTATTTTTTAGTTTTTAGTGGATTTTTACTATTTTTGAAACAAACACATATTAACAAAATACTTGAAAAATGTACAGAATTAATTAAAATTGAAATAACACAATAAAATTGAAAAAAAAACAAAAACCGAAAAAAAATTAAATGTTCTCGTTTTCACACAATTGTCTATAGCTTCGCTATTTATTCATAGATTTTCTTCAGCAGCAGCTTGTTTCTTTCGTAAAAGTGCAAACTCAACATAGAAAATAAGAAACTGAGCCTATTTTTGCGATTCCGATTTTTCCCAGATGATTAAATGAATTGTCGATGTCAATTGCGGTCGAAAAAAATGACTTTTTTCACATATTTCCATCGATTTCAACCGAACTACTGAACCGATTTGAAAATTTTGACAGGTAAATTTGTTGGTGATTCAATTATCTTTAATTTGAGGTAATTTCGGACCATATCGGTTATTCGCAATACGAGATATTCGCAATTATGTGGGATAACCTTTTTGACAGGCAGGTAAAAAGTTCTCCTATTGACATCTCGAAAACGTACCTATCCATAGAAAAAATTTTAGACTTCATATTCGAAATCAGCGGGCCATTTTCCATAAGATGGAAATAGTGTTATCTGTTGCGCAAACATTTTTTTTCATTTTGTAAACTAGTATAATTAGCGGCACGTGTCGCTGATCCCTCGGTATTTTGATGCGCAGTAGTTTCGCCGTGGCATCGCAATGTTTTCTTTATCATTTGTCTCATGAATTTTGATAAGGGGCATACTAAAGCAGGAAACAATCCGAACGTCTGGAATTCGCGAGGAAAAACAAACCGGGAAGAACGTGGACTCGTTAAGAATTGACCAGCCGATGTTTACCAGCGCGATTGATCTCGTCGCTCGCACGGATCTATCCAGCCTGTAAATCCACCCAAGCGTTCCTCCCATCCCGCCATGCTTGCCGGTGATTAGATTCCGTAAAACAGCCAGTGCAGCGGAATGATCGGCTGAAGCGCGGGCATTCTTCTCTTGTATACGCGTCAACGCAGAACGGAGCCGATCGAAGAGGCTTTATTCAAAGAAACGAACGCCAGAGGAGAAAGAAAACGCGCGAGAATGATAGGGGGAGCGGAAGAGAGAGAGAGAGAGAGAGAGAGAGAAAGAGGACGGAGGAAAATGAAAAGAGACTGTGTGCCGCGGATAGGAAAGAGGGAAAAGGGGCCCCGTGGATATACATACAGTCGCAGTTGAAACTACTGCCTGCGAGGAATGCGTAAACGGTAGAACCGTTTTCCAAGCGGCGAGTGTGTCGCGGGGAGGGAGAGTGCACTTGGAGGCTGAATACACTCGTGAGACACTGATGAAAAAGCTCGAGAGCACCTCCACGACGACCGGTTAAACGATTTCGACAAAAACCACGGATCACGCTGCCCCGCCTATGTAATTTTCGTATTTTCTTTCGTCCACCAGATTCACCGTGCCCTCCGCGTTTTTAATTATTCCCCATTCGCAGAGGACGGGCTCGGGCCACATGCTCTCAGACTTTTTTACGGAGACTCAGTGTTTCGTAATTTGCGCGGCTACCGGTTTTTTTCGCGCGACGGGCGTGTTCCAACAGCTTCCGAACCACTCGAGCCGGCTAGGGGGTCCAGGGAATCCGCCGACTCGCGTGCTGTTGCCGGTATTTTTACAAGCTTTTATTTTCTTCCTCTACAAGGCCAATGACGCGTCGTCGGAGCGTTGCACCGTTACTGATAATAGTATCGTGCGTCGCCGCGTGCACGTTTAACGCTCCAGATCGGTGGTGCGCCCGAAACGATGCAGATGCGCCGCGACACTGGGGGCATGCCGATCGAGTCATTTTTCTAGGTCCTCGCGGGCTTTCTTTTCATACAGTTAGTAAATCTGGGAATCTGGAGGCAAGCAGCGGTCGATTTACAGGCGAATATAAATCGTGCGAGCGGCAGGGCCGGCAGACTGTCTCCTGTACGACGTCAGCCGTGCAGCTTATAGTTTTGTCAACGGTGTGAATAGTTCGGAACGTGTTCGCGGAATAATCGACTAACTGTACGCAGACAATGGCTGAGGCCACTCGGCACGCATCGTTGACTCCAATTATGCAAGGAGTTCTCAACTTGGCGCCGCTGCCACGATCACCCGACCGCCGCCGTCTGCGCCCTGTCGAGCCTCTTGTTCCGCGGTGACGCCTAATTCCACGCGTTTAACCCTTCCCGATCTCACTTGCATTTCCCGTTTCCCGTCGGCTGCTCTGAATTAAGTCGACAAAGATATTTGCCACCGTGCGCGGTCACCTTGGTCGGACCTCGCCAGAAGGAAGGAAAACGAAAGGATTTCCGTTCCGTCGTCATCGAGCTGTTGCTCGGAGTCGTGTCGAAAGAGAACACCGCGGTTTTTTCGTAATTCCAGCGCCACTAAAAGGCGCATCGTTCGCAACGTGTCAGACGCTAATGAGAATGTAACGACACACGTGAACCTCAAAGGCAGGATAATAAAATATCCATTATTCGCGGCTGACGTGCGCGCGTGTTGCAATCCACCGAAACGGCCGCCATTCCAGCCGGACTTTTATGGAAAATTACTCTCCCAGCCGAAGCTTCTGCGCGGCGCGTTTGCAACCGCCACCAGAACATTTTCTGTTCGAGGTATAGACCCGTGCCATGCGCGTGACCGTGGAACGATTGTTTCTGTTGGAAATCCCCTACGAGTTTCGATGTTTCTATGGGACGTCACGTAGCCGAGGTTCGGTCGGAGCTGTAAAACCGGGGGCTGTATTTCAGTCTCCACATTTTCCACCGGGGGACCCAGCGATTATTTACGATCCGAAGGGGATTTCCTGGCACGGGAGAGTAGCAGCATTCTGCTGACGGTGCCAGAATCGTTGAACCGTGCGTAACGTCTGGGTCCGTCGTCGCTGAAGAATTGCACTGAAACGCGCGGGGATGATAGCCCGCGTCCCTCGGGGCGACGAATAAAAAACGGAAGCGGCCGGTTTTCGGTGGAGGCTAACAGCGAGCCGGCAGGCATCGGATCATAAATCATTCGCCATGCGGCGTTGACCTTTGCATCCTAGTTACGGAGCGGGAGACGCGGGCTTGCAACGCGCCGCTTCGAAGAATGCACGAATTATGTGCGGGTGCATGATGCGTGACGCAAATGCCTGCGAATACGTTGTAGCACGTTTCCGGACGAATTATCGCGGCCTTTCGCGGCGGTGCTTTCTCGCCGCACCGTTAGAAGCGGCGCGGGTGAAATATCGCGTTAAATATTTATGAATCGCCCGTTTCGCCGACTTATCGAGAGTGTCGCGTCGAGATGAACGAACGAACGAGGAGGAAGAGGAAGAGCGAGGAGAGAAACGGTCCAAGTGGCGCTCCGCGTAGGAGCGACTCGCCGCGCTGGTATTACGAGCGCACAATGCTTTTAAGTGGCCGTTCACGATGATCGTGAACGGGCATGCCGGCTCGGTGTCAACGTTCGCTAACTAAAGAACAGGATCATTCGGCAGGAAGTACTATCTTTATACACCGAATTTCAATCAGTCGGAGCACACTCGGCGGCAGGATCGTCGGCGTCGGTCGCGGCTACGTATCCGGTCGACGATCGATCGAGCGATCCCGATGGAAACGCGACGCCGCCCGCTGACCAATTACGTTCCAGGTAGAAAATGAATAACGGTGCACCGCACGGAATGCGCGAAATTTCCTGGGGATTCGACTATACCGAGGCCTCGCGACTTTCTCACGAACATTATCCGCGGGTCTTGCGAAACCAACTGCTACCTTTTGTCGGTTAGAGTAAAGCTCGCGATGTAGTTGGTTAATTATTCTAATCTGACTATGCCTAGTTAATTAGGGCAAATCCGGGAGACGCGGTCGGGCCGGAGAGTTGGTCGAGTCGCTATATTTCAGACTCTATACGTAAAAATACGTTAAGTTGAGACCAATTACTTCTCTAAAAGCCCAGCAGTTGAATGAATAGCGCCATTTCGCTTCCTTCTGTGTTTTTCTGGATTCATAGGCTATAAAAGGTAAATTGAGGTGAAATTTAACCTCTTTTGTCAAACAGCGGTGTACAGAATCGTATTCAAAATATACTTCTAAGTTTATTTTCGTTTAATGTTTGGGATAATAAGATAGTAGAGATATCGAGGGACAATGCAGCCAAAGTATTTGGCCATATTAACTCTTCCTCTCAAAGCTAACGAGAAGACCATCTCTCGCTGCAAAAAGAGAGATGGTCGAGTTATGATTTTTTTATTATTTTTGTTTATTTTTTCATTTTTTATTATTATTTTATTATTATTTTTGTTTATTTAGTTTATTTATTCACTTTTGTATTCAATCGCCAGTAGGTAGTTCACTGTTTCTTTGATGTGTTCTTTATTTGTTTAGCGTAAACAAATTAAATATCAATGAAACTGTAGTTGTATTTACTCATAAATAATTTTGCTTTATCCTTTGTTAATTTTCCATGAATAATTATGTGAGTGGTCGAATCGATTTACAGTAAATATTGTCTTAAAGCAAATATTGACCAGTTTTTCTGAATCAGCATAAAATTCTGAACATATAGGTTTGTTCTAATAAAATAAGTTATATCTATATTAGTTTTAATAACCATTTTATATTAGGTCGACCGCGTCTCCCGGATTTACCCTATACCCAGCCCGACTATTATTCGTGTAAGATTTCGTTCAGCCCTGCTGCGCGTATCACGATAACATAATTAATGTTCAATGAATTTCCAAGGCGGCGGCAGATTTGCCCTTTCGTTGTTGACGAACAAAAGGCACCCCATTATCCATTGGCACAGATATTCGTGGAAACGGAGCACGCGATTAAGTAGTTACCCGGTTTCCTTTTAGTACACCGGGGAGGACGTATCATTATCCGTCGCGTGACTTCGAAGATTCCGCGTTTTGCAGCCGAATTGTCCACTCCGTTTTCAGTCGGGAGCAAACTGTCACGCGAGAGTCTTCTGTCTCCCCCATGGGAGTTTTATTGCCTGCCTTCTTGGAATTTCGTCATTATGCCCGGCCGCTGCGGGAATACGCTATAAGTAATAATTTCGGGGGCTGACGGTCGCTGGGAATTGAATTACACCGTCAGCGGTGGCAATTTGTTGGCTCCTGGTGTAATTCGACTTATGACGTCAGTCGGACGACTCCTGGCATGCGGGACATTCGGACAAAGAACCCGCTCGACTTGCTCCGAGCAGGAAAACTGATCGATGAGGCCCTGTGCACAGTGACAGCCGAGGGCGACGTGGAGAGGAGCGGGGATTTAACAAACAACCCACCCCTAGGATGCTTGAGAGATTTTGTGGTTAATCAATTATCGAGTTCCCTGAAGACCTCTCGGTGATTCGTGAGCTCTTGATACAACACGGTACAGTGCCCGGCGCAACAAAAGATAAGCTAATGACCCGTTACCAAATGAGATAAAAAATGTAGAACAATGTGGCGCGAACGTAGCGGTGGCGCGCGATTCGAGGCGAAGCGGAATGATAATTTTTCGCGCCGTAGGAATGTGCCGCGGTGCGGTCATCATAGATAGTTTTTTCCACGATAACGACTTTCCTACGGAATGGAGGTTGATAAGCAGGCGCCTGCTGGCGCAGCGTGCCGGCCCGGCGACACGCAGTTTCTGCGTCTACGTTCGATTTAACGCCGACCGCCGACCGCCTACCAGCGACCAGCGGATATTTAATTACGCGAAGAACAATGGATATATCTTTTCTCTGCTTTCAAGCGTTGGCCCACCGTTCTCTCTTTATAAATACCGAGCGCTCATTGCCTACAGAAACTTTCTAAAAAAAAAGCACGAGGTTTATCGCGTCCGTTTTGTACGAAATCGGAAGCTTCGAAAGCGGTTCGGCGTAGGTGCATAGGGTGAAGGATCCAATTACTGCCACATTCCCAATTACTATCACCCTAAGCTGTTTTACGTAAAATAACGAACAAATCTTGTGAAATGATACAAAAAAATTTAGCATACAATTGAAACTGTTATTTATACGATACAAAAAACAGTACTTAATTTTTCTTCTGTAATTTGGATAAAACGATAAAAAATTTTAAGCGGATATTAGGAGCGTGAAAACGATGATTACTAGCGAAAGAGAAAATAAGGCGTCAAAGAAAATGCTGTAATTATAATATTTAAGCTATTAACATAACAAAATATAATGTTTTAAATAATATAAGCATCATACAAAGTAATAAATATCCGAATTCAACGCTTCATCAAGTCTTTTTACTTATTAATTGGGTGACAGTGATTGGTACAAGCGTTTCAAGCATTTTGGTATAACTGTCATAGCAGTAGTTGCTCATGTACATGACACGACACAACCTTAAAATGAGATAAACAGTTTTTAGGTTAGCTGGCAGTAATTGGGGTGTCAGTAATTCAGTCAAATACATTTGAAGGGTGTCAGTAATAGATCCCGAAATATATTTTTGAAATTGATGAATTTATGCATAAAAATCAAAGTTTTAAGATCCACCAAATTGTTTTCATCAAGCAAACATATTAAACAACAATAAATAACTATAAGATAAAACTATAAGATAATGTCAGCGTCAACGATTAAAGTGTCAGTAATTGGGTCCTTTACCCTAGTTGCGTATGCACGGCATTCGGCTGGAAATTCAACGCAAGAGGTTACTCCTGCCGCTCGTAATCAAGGAGGACGCGAGCACAAAGCGAGCATTTGATCGATTGTCTTGACATTATCACGGCGGCCAAGTATAAATAGCGTTAAAACGGGGGAGTACTATCTCGCAGATGCTTGAACAAAAGTCAACGATTCATCGGAAACCTGGTAAATCGTTGAACCGTGCGACGTGTGTATCGCATTACGGTTTACGACGCCTAAACTCGAACCAGATTCCATTCGCGGAAACCGAAATGCTCGGCCCTCGCTCCTTCGGGGGCGTTCTAGGATGAAATCCCTGCGTTTCCCGTGCAGCGGTATGCCAGGCACCAAGGCAGGGCGTGAGAAAATTTCCCCCGAAAATAATGGGGCACGGCCGTCGATGTCGGGAGTGTTGGGAGTCCACGGCCGGGCACGCACACGCGGACAGCCGAGTACAGTTTGAGTGCTCGTAATTAAGTGCATAACGAGGCTTGTTTACACCGAGTCGGGTCCTCGTAATCTCCAGAGCCGCTTAGTCTGCCGTTTTAATCGGGAGTCTTCTCGGAACGGAATTTATGGCACGCCCATGGTGCACAATGACACCGCGATGCATCTTCGTGCTGGCGAGGCTACGATGGAATCATCGACGTTCGGTCACGATTGCCAACGATTACTGTTTCGGAGCATGAAGCTTATAATAATTATACGAATATAAAGAAGGATGTTCGTATGACTAACGATTGGGAAGCTGTAGAATTCGGTTTCCGTGTAATTTTATGTAGAAATCGATACAGAATACAGCGATGATCGAGAAGAAGCACGAGCTTCGAGCGCAAGCTTCCCGTGCCGCGCCTCGCGAAAGCTAGTGAACCGCGGTTGAACGTATCAGGGTGAAAATGTCAGGCATTTACCACGCGTTCGCCACTGATTTCTCTCACCTTTGGGGCCGCGTATCCAAGTCTTTCGCCAAACACCGAGCGTCCAATAAATATCCTGCCGTGACAAGGTGCTACGAGCGAAAACGCAGGAACCCTTATCGATTGATATCGAAGACGCTGCACCGTCTAGGCTTACAACGATGCTCCGGCTGCCAGCTAATCGTTTCCTTCTCTCTGGGTAATATCGATCAAACATTGCGACACCAGCTGCCATCGCAAAAGCCTCCAATCGCTTAACCCGACTAATAATTCGATAATTAACTAATATTTCGATGCATTTAAAAACTGGCGATATTCGCGTGACGATGGAGTTACCGCGAGGCTCGTCGGGCCCCTTGCACCTTACACAAGCGAGGAAAGGTTAATTCCTAGGGGTACGCTCGCGACACGAGTTTCCCGGTCCCCGACACGCGGCGGTCTTATCAAAGATATCTCAGTCTCTCACCTTTGTTGTCGCAGACGTCGCAGAGCACCATCTCCGTGGGGAACAGGCTCGCATGTGCATCCAACCGCGTGGTCACGTTTATACTGAGACACTTTAGCTCCGGAGGACGAGGGTCGCGCGTCGACCACGGCGTGCACGCGTCCAAGAGGAAGAGGACGAGGAGGACGAGGAGGAACGCGAGCCGCCCGCGTATCGACCGAGTCCGATAACGTGCAAACCCGGCTTGATAGGACCGCGCGTGGTATCCACGAGGAGAAGACAGAGTGGGGAAGGGGAAGCCAATGTTAAGAAGGGGGTGGAGGGGTTGCGAGAGGCAAAGGAAAAGTTTAGGCGAGCGTCGAGCGGTGGTTGGCGACGCAAAAGCCGCAGGACGTCTTGACGCGAAGGACCAAGAGATGGGACAAGGGGGGGGGGGGGGGGGAGAAGGAGAGAAGAAAGGGGGGGAAGGGTTTGGCGACCGGGTTAGCACGCTGGACAATCGCGGTGATCGCCTCGAAAAGTGTTGGCGGTTTGACAGCTAGATTTGCACTGGCGAGCACTGGCCCATACGCTGGCCTCGCAGAGGGGGGCCTCGATAGCTCTGTGGATGCCCGTTGGAGAGGCGGGGGGAAGCTACGCGTTTCATAGTACGCACACCGTGGCCCACCATGGAGGGGTAGGAAGGACCGCCAGATCAATATTAGGGCGTAGACTCAAGGGCAAGGGCCATCAACGACCCTGCACCCATCACTGTGCTTTCTACCCTGCACGCAAGTCAGGGACATTGGGTATTTTAACATCCTCTGGTCGCGTCGATGCATCGATCCATCGATCGTTCCACGGAATCCTTATCGAGCTCGCCGGCTATTGCGTTCCCAAGTTATCTGCCGGCCTTCCGGTCGCCGATCGAGGAGGACGATTCGTAATCGCTGCACGCCGGCCGGCGGTCGACGGTGACGGTTCTCGCATCGCGTATCGTTTGATTTTCAATGAGTGAGCACGGTGCTCGGGCGAAGATGCGCATCGAACCAGCGGGGGTTCCCTGAACTCGCGGAGGAGTCAAGGTTTCGAGAATGAGGATAACAAGGGTTGCCTCGGAACGGGGAAAACTAAACAATTCCTCTGATACAGGTTCTAAAAGAATCGATGCTTCATACATATTTAACGTTTCTCGCGTTCCTCGTAATCATGACGCAAGGCCCGACGAGCGATTAACACAGCCTTTTGCGTAATCATTTTTATGGCTCGCAGCCGGGCAAATCGAATGCAGGTAGAAGCAGCCGCGTCGATGGGCAACAAGATCAGCCCGTTAAAATTGTCCGAGAAGGCAATGAAGCTGATTGCGTGTCATTGGACTCTCGATAAACACGCCGCTCGTTCCGATATACATACTTACTTACATGCACATTCGTTATTCGCGAAACTTTCCCTTCGGCATTCTTAGGAACGCGCGCAACGGCTCTTCCACCTGTGCGTAACGATGTTTTTGCATCGGATGATGCTTGACATTAAAATGTTGCGGCATGTTCTGCGCGCGATCAACGTGAAAGAAAAAATGTTTCTATACAAAGACAACCTTGTAATTTATTAAATTGCGCACAGTGTGCCCTCGTCACCCGTTTCAGCATCGATTGTATCAACGATATTGCCTGGAAGCAGAAGAGAGGAAGCTCGACTTTCCATCGTTTCTTTTCCAAAAGACAAGCATCAGGTTTGGCTTGTTTGGTTCCTCTACCTTCCGACTCTAAAACCGTCTCTGAAATTGTAACGCGATAATACTTTTCGAGCTGGAATTCCAGAGCTAGGGCAAACGTTTTCGTGCACCTATCTGATACGTGGCGCGCATGTGAGCGTAGATAGAGTAAATCCACATGTAAGAAGATAAACCGTAGATAAGGATTGCCGAGCACCGAAAGAGAAAAGAAAAAGAAGAACAGAACGAGTACGCCTCGCGGTCACCGCCCAAGACTCCAGACTTTCGTCACGGAATCAAGGTAAACGGTCTCTGCGATCAGCCAGGAGAGAAATCAGACTCCTGGAGATTCATGGCGTGAGAACCGAGGAAATCGCTTCTCATATCGGGCAAAACGATCGTACAGCATACCAGAATCATTACGAGATTCGGATTCCATGCCACGCGAACGTTCGATTTCCTTCGAGTAGCGCTCGGCGCTTTTCGGAGCGGTTTATAAACTTAAGTGGCGAGACGATCGACCAATAAACTGGAGCAACGCGTAGAAAGCTCGCGGAACAGTTGCCATTTCACGGTTCATCCTGCTGGTACAAAGCGAAGAGCCCGACGTGCCCGTTCCTCCGGCTAAATCCATATGTTGGGACATATGTTAGGGACACGCTACCCTGACCTGCGCCAGTAACACAGGCGAGAGAGGGAACGGTCTGAAAGTCTAAAAATAGGGGTGCCTCGGGGTAAGGGATTAATGGCCAGCGCCAGTTGTAATTTTAAACACCTCGGCAAACGTTGCTAATCCAATCTGCCGGCTTATAAAACGCACCCTTTGCACGGACCAACAAGCTACGACCGCCGGGGGTCATTGAAATGGCGGGCAGAAGTTTCAATAAATATCGCTTAACGCCCAGCACGTGTTCGTGTGCATCAATCGGTGTCTTATATGGAAGCAAATTAGAGATCAGCTGGATCGGAATTTGAATTTCAATTTCTCGGTTGCTCGACGATTGAGCTGTCCAAATCGCATCCCCCCCAATCTTAACATCCGAAAATATTCGTCGTCTACGCTACCAAGGAACTTTGACTCGCTCACCTTTCCGCTGTTCCTCGCCGTCAGAGTGAAGCTCGACATCGTGTAGCCTCATGGACTGCACGAATCCTCTCCAATGGCTCCGCGATCTCCCTCTGCCGTTCAAGTCTGATTTCAAATCCTCCAGTTGTTTGTCAGACTCCTTCAGCAACCCATCCAGGATATCTGGTCTGTCCAGCCCCCTCGTCTTCGTCTTCGATTCTTCCTTCGTGCTCCCTAAATTCGTGTACTTGTCCTGCACCGCGATGCCATCTTCGGCGACGTTTCTGGCGTTCATCGTATTCTCCCGAACGCCATCGTGTTTACAGATCTCATCGCCAGCAGTTCCATTTACGTCGCTGCCCAGTATGTTCTTCGATTCCTTTCTTTTGCGGGCCGGGGGGCGTGGGTGAGCATCCTCTGCCTGATTCCTTCCTCTCTCCGATTGCTTGGGATCCACGCCGCTCTTCTGCGACGAGCCTTTGCTCGACACCCTGCCGTTCGCCTCCCTGGTCGCCTGTTTGTTCGAGGAGACGTTCCTCGGGTTGTTGTAACGATCCTTGAGCGACTCCCGGTTGCCTCGGGACGCCTCCAGCAGCTTCTGAGCCAGTAATCTCGTCTTATTAATTTCCGTTCCCGACTTCTTCTCCTGCTTCTCCGGCTCGTTCCTTCCCTCCAGCTTCCTCTCGTTCGGGCACTTGGCCGTCGTCCTCGACGGACTGTCGGGGGTTTGGAACATCTGCTGTATCTTCATTATGTCCGACCGGATTTTCGCCGAGTTCGACAGCTCCGCCTTCTTGTTGGGCATCGGTGTCATCGCTCCGGTCTTCGCCGAGGTCCTGGGACACCTTTGGGCAGGGGGTGTGTTCCTCAGTCTCTCCAGATCCTTCAAATCGGCCAACATGCAGCTCGCCGACCTCGCGGACCTGCTGCTGCTGTCCACGGCGATGGTTCTGGGCCGATCTCTCTCCGCTCGACCGATCTTCTCCATCGGTATCACGGCAGGATCGACGAACACGGTGTCCCGTATCTGGCTGATGTTCCTCAGCCTCGGCGCGCCAACCTTCAGCCCGGTTGTCCTCATAATTACCTTCTCCATAGACACGATGTCCCTTTCGCGGCCCAAACGTCTCTCTTCGATCAATTTGGCCCGATGAACGTCGATCGCCGGCGCAAACGGGCCGTGATACACCGGGCTATTGACGGAGGTGGCCGCTCGAGAATTGGCGACAGGATTGCCCGCGGGTCTGCTGGCTCTCAGCGGGGACATCCTGACCAGCCTGGGCGCATCCCGCGGGTCGTCCGTCTGTAAACTGCCTCTGTACACCATCCTCCCAGCTGGCTTTCCGATCGGCTACAAGCGAGATCCAGTTTTTCTGCGCCCTCATCGGGAAGTCATCCTCGTTCGCGCGTCGCCTTCCTGAAAGGCAGAGATTCAGTCTATTAATGGAAGCCTGCCGGTGCCTGCGCGAAGACGTACGCTACTTAAAGGCATATTTAAAGCATCAGGCGCGGAGACGTAGATCACCGTCTTCCGTTTCCCGTGTCGAAAGAAGGGGGAGCAGCAGCATTCAACCACATACGTGGATCGTCAGAATCGTCGTCGAAAATCCTGCAAGAATTCGCCCCGACGTTGTTCTTTCGTAGCGGACATCCGTAGATTCTACGATAACTGAGATACACGAATCGATATGGAGTCGATTAGGCGATTAACTCGAATGGGAGCCGACGGTCGGAGCATCGCTCCTGTCAACGTGGGGCCCCGTGTGCGTTTTTCTACGCGATCGAACACCGCGTAACTGTTAATCGACGTAAATTACAATCGGCGGCCGGCGGAGGAGAGAGAAAGAGCACAACCAGTATTGGTGACGAAGGCTGTGTCGCAGGAGTCAGTGGGTGTCACCATGTAGGTAGTGACCCGGCCATCTTGCGACACGCACAACATCGGCATGTAGGTGTCACAACGCTAATACGACCGTCCGCAGCCGTTTCATTGCGTATCTACCTGTAGCTTAATCGCTTTTAACTCGCGCATTCTAATTACCAGCGAGATGGGACGTCGGGGGTGACGGCTGACGATCGAACGGCCGTAAATGGACGCCGAGACCGATCGCACGGAACGGTTATTACGTTCGTTCGTTCCATTAGGAATCGATCGCTGCTTTCTGCCGAGCCATCGCATCGATCGCCTGGCAATTGTTATGCCGCGAATATCTTCAGCTGGCGATCCGTTATATAACGCTCGGCGTTTTGTCTCGTTTCTCGCCGGAAGACCGCGTCCCAGCAATCATCCTTCGATTCCCCGGGATAGCCTTGCCTTGTATCGGCGGCTACCAGCACTGCATCACGGCATTTCCTGCGGCTGTCCCTGGGAACAGAAGCTGTCGCTGCTCGCCCGCCAGCAACTACGAATTTCCACCGCTCCACTGTAAATATTATCGTCTCTTTCCCTGCTCTCATGCGCACTCGAAACGGCACGCATTATGTACCGTGCGCGGGTTACTGCGGTTCCCGATCGAGGATGGAAGCTGCGTGGCCCTCGGTTACATCTAAACGCAGCATCCATTAGAGAAATAAACGGGGAAAATTGTAATCCTTCATCAGCTTCTGCGGTCCTCTCGACGAGAGAGAAATCGTCGTTTCTAAACGGTCCTGGACCTTTGGTTCCTTGGTAAATCTCGCGGAACAGCGACCTCTTGCTTCGATTCGCGCACGAGCACACGCCACCCGTCGAATCTGCAATTCTATTTGATGCATTACGACCGTTTTTGCCGGTCTATTTGTCAATTAGTCACGGTGGAAGGAGTGCGGTTTACAAAGTCCTAGGTACATACAAGCTACTCCTCTCGCGAGCTTCCCGAGTTAGACCGCGTGTCTGGAAAATTGGCATCGATAGGGACGATCGACGAAGCAAGCTGTGGCTGGCTGTGGCTGGCTGCGGCGCGCAACGATTATAGAGCACGCTTGTTCGAGTACACAAGAGAAAAGCATCATAATTTTACGTACCGTTTCCGCCGTGGACAGCGCTCCACGATGCGAGGATGCTAGCGATGCACGCGATTCGGCCAGGCAGTAGACACCGACGATGCTGTAACAGCCTATAACTCGGCTATCGACGATATCTCGGCCTCGTTTCACGTTCCACGGTATCTTTTCTCTTGTCCCGCTTCGTCGTGCAACTCTAGTAACGGAAATCGCTCTACGCCCGCAGCTACTCTCTTGTTAGCTCTGCAACAAAAAGTTCATGCATTTTCCATTAAAAGAATGCCCGGCTACCTCGCTTTATTTCACTCCAGAGCACGCATCCGCTCCCTTTCGCGCTCCTCCCGTCTCCCTTCGTCGTCGTGTTTTATTAGCCTTTTCACGGGATCCTAAGTTTCACGGTTAGCGAGGCTGGCTCCGAACGTATCGAACTGGAAACGTACATTATTATTCTCTGTTCCCACCGGCCTGTACGCCGGCGTTACGTAACACTTTTCCATTCGGTTTTCAAGTGTTTTTCATTATCAATTAGAGATTGCCCGTGTATCGGCCGGCTCGAACTTCGACGGGACGTAATTGCGCGCCTGTCTTCCGTAACCCTTTCGTGCTTTCCCCGGTTTATCGCGGAGCGGAGATCAGTGTATACATATTTATGTTGAGAACTTAGCGGATCCGCTTCCTTCGGCTAGTGACAGCCATCCACGGCGAACTAGACCGATCCCATGCAACAGGATGGGAACTACCAAGCAGGCCAGAAGATATTCTATTTTTACGAGCGCGTTGATAAAGTTTCAAGGTTCCGCGCAGGGCGTGAATATCGACTTGGACTACCCTCTACGTTACACGACGGAAGAACCACGGCTCCCATGTAAATTAAGAGCCATGTGTCACCCACCGTGTAATTACATCCATTTTAAACAGGAACAAAGGACCGTTCCCCCGTTTCATCGAGGTTAAAGAATCGAATGTCCGTCGCAAACCATCGACACCGTTCGAGCTTACTATAATAGCGTAGCAAGTGACAGAAGAGGGTAAAGTAATTCAATCAAACTCACCCAAATGGTACGATCCCACGGTCAACAGCTGCGCCGCGCACACCCCTAATCAGCCGCCCTGACGAACACCAGACTCCCAACTTGCACGCGATAGACGCACAGCCGTGTACCCTTATCGAGACTGATTGCCGCACTGGCGCGTCGTAACACGACCGACACGGGATCTCCTCTGTTAATCGCGGAAGCGGAGTCCACTCACGGGTTTCTTTTCCAATCGGAAAGCAAACACCACGAACGGCACGTGCACGCGATCCCGTGGCTGAAGCTAGCCAAGTATCTACGCGCGAACTCCTCTTCTCTTCTCGGCTGTGGTCGTTCAGAATCACTGGGGACACATCGCGGTCCGACGTCGGGACACCAGCAGCAGCAGCGGCAGCGGCCGCACCAAGTTCCTTGGTGCCGTAAGGAGCACTGAATGGGTTTGCCAGCGACGAAACATAATCGCGTTTACGGCACAGCTGTAGGTACACCACTCTTTTCCTTTCCTTTCCATGCGAGCCACTGGAGTACCGGAGGATCCCCACTACGTGCACGCGTGGAGCACGAGCCTACACCCACGCGACACCCGGTATACGTGGGCAGACTGGCGGGTGGCATTGAAGAGGAAAGGAGAGGCCGTATGCCCGGCGACTGTCAAACATCCTTGCCTCGTCCTTCAAGATGCGCGAAATCTCGCCTGCCCGCGGCCACTCGCACATATCCACTCGAAATTTCCAGCAGAAGCAACCGCGATTCCATAACTAGTTCCTCCGGGGATAATTTCGAAACGAGAGGATAGCACTCCAGCTTCCGACGACCTGCGATTGTGGGAACAACGAGTGAGATAGTGGAATTCATTAGTCAGTACCTAACAGTATATTCGAAATTTGGAGTATCAAATAGGAAATCTCTGTCCATTGACGAGTAACGAAGATGCGGTCTCAGCCCCCCCGGGGTTCAGAAGTCTCACGCGGTCGTCGATCCATGTTCGTCGCTGTTAATCGCTCAGCTCGCAATTTCCATCTGCTTAAGCGTAACCGTGGTGACGTCTTCCGCTGAATATTATCGGCAAACGGTGTTTCACAAGCGCCAATGTGCCGATGCGAACGCTAATACCCACCCACGGTTTCGAGCACGGTAATGAGCTTCTCGGTAGTCGCAATGGTGGATTTACGAGACAAGCGGATCAACGCAACCTTTCTCCACCGTCAATTTCTCAACAAAATCATTCTCGAGGCCCGGCACCATCCGCCGCACAGTCGCACATTGTTCCTGTTCGTACAGATTTCCCTGAAAGACTGGAGATTTATACACATCGTCGTATTACACGATGTTAATGTCATGCAAACGTTCAATGCGTCACTTCGCAAAAGTGTAAATCTTAATTCCTTCATCTCTCTCTCCCCCACCCCCCCCCCCCCCTCTTGCTATTATGGCATCGTTCTCGTTGCAACGAGCCCCGCAAGTATACTTACGCCACCGAGTCGACACACAGCTTCATTTCTCGGCCGAAGTTTCCTCGAAGCCGACCCGTGGCATCATTGTTTGCTCTCTGACAATAGTTATTATCGGTGAGCATTATTGTTTCCTGGTTCGCAGTCCGCGATACTATCATTGTTAACGGCGGATAGAAGTCGCCTAGCCAGTCTGGTCGGCTTGCAGCGCGATAATAATGGCATTCTGGACAAGCCCAGAGATGACACAACCTGCCAACAATGACTGCCACGCGCACCGCGCTAAATAAACGGCGGACGGCGGGGTCCCTTTTAAAAGCGTAATATCCCTGTTCATCGGATCGCGATCGATCGCCCGCAGGGCCCATTTAAATTGGTAAATTCGAGGTCGCCCGGTCTCGGGGCTGGCCGCGATAGACATGTGCATAACTGGCTGCAACGATATCTTCCATAACATTGCACGCAGGGCGAAATCTTTACCTCCGGTCCCCTGTCGCCTTTAATTAATACCTACCAACGAGCGTGGGTCATATCGACGGCGGTCCATTCCTGTCGGAGTGCATCTCTCCCAAGGTTATCCGGTTCTTTTCGCCGACGAGAAAAAGGAAGGTAGGTACGACGCGAGATTACCTCGTCCGAAGACAGCCGCGGTGGGTCGCTCGAGATTAACGTCCCTCCCCACCACGAGCTAATCAAGCCTCTTTCGGCGGAACGATGATGCCGCGTAATCTCGTTCCCCGAACGGAGCTGCGGTTTCCGCGAAACGCCACGAGCGCGATTACCATCGGGAACGGTGAATACGAAACGTAACGCGCGGTGTTTGCCTCCGGCATTCGGCAGATCCTATCCGGCTTCAAAGATTCCCCGTGTATGCATGGGCCTGACGGTAGGGGATCGAGACGCGCGCGCGCGCGTGCATCTTTTTTCTAACGAGGCAAAGGTCACTTCCGGTCATACGGAAAGCGGAAACGAAGCGCGTGCTCGTCTGTATCCGGTCCCCGCGTCGCTACCTGTGCCACATCGGCAGGCAGGAGGCCTTGCATTCGTCGCAAGCTGACGATGCACCATTGTTTACCCATGAACCTACGTCCTCCTGGAACTACTGTAACCATAGAGTAGCAGCGGTCGCTTTCGTTCGCGTTATTGTTAGCCTGCTCCGTTTTTCTTTCCTTCCTTCTCGCGACCAAGTTGTGCTGAAATCTGCTCTGTATGTATAATTTGATCATAGTTGAAGCGAGACTCTATACCTATTATTGAAACGGGCAAGGAGAAATTTCACCGTGCCCCTCGAAACGCTATCTGCTGAAAATGACAGGTGGGACGAGCGGTTAATGTTAAAAACGTGAGAGGATGATATATTGTGCCGTAGTATTTTTTCTCGCAAACCAAATGACGTCTGCATTTGACGGGGCTAAAAGATGCGGGGAAACTAACGAGGGCTCCGTGTTTTCGCCAACCAGACACAGTAGATGCTGCTCGATTCACGTGGGAAGATAGTCACGTGGGTGAATTTCTTGCCAAAGGTCGCGGGTCAAGCGTCTCGTACGAATCTACGTATCTTCGGCATTAACACGATCAGAGGGTAATTGCGGCTATTATGCAATCTCTAGTAATCAGCTTACGCAATGGTGCAATGTCCGTATTCGAGCCTATTATAATTGATATTTGATTATATGAATAAAACGATGGTCGTTACTCGAGCGAGCTTGTTACGCCTGTGCTCGACGCACACTAATAATTTACCAGCGCTGTAAGAAGCGGCAAATTTAGGCCATTCCACTACAGTATCGAAACAATTCCAGCGCCTTTGTTACGCCAGCCAATTCGACATGAATTGTAACGGCGTACAGGTACATAATGCAAAAAACATAGAAAATCGTGACCGAAAGATTCATTGAATTCCGCTGAAACGCACGCGGAGGAAATGATATGCGGAAATTTGCAACTAATTACGCGCGGACTGGCGATGTTACTGTGGCACGAAGTGAAAGCGATTTCATGCACGGAATGGGAGTACATAACAAATTAACGAGGCTAGCCTCGTTAATCGGTAACAAACGCGAGCGCGTTATTGTCAAAGCTTCTTCCTCGTATGTAATTTTATCGATCCGACGCGAGGGCTGGAAACTTTATGAAATAATCATCTAATTCCTTTATTTCTTGATTTGAGATAAGTGTATGCTAGACATTAATTTACAATGAACGAGCATTACGGGCAATATCCGATCGTCGTACGCTGCTGGCTCGGAACATATTTCTCATGGGACTTGAACTTCGCCTCTCTCTTTTTCCTCGACTTACGACAAGCTTTCCCTGGAATAGCCTTCTCGAATTTTCTAACAAACGAACAATTCCCACTGCATTCACCCTCCCAATACTTGTAACATATCTTCTCGAGCATCAGTATGAAACACCCGAAAATCACACCACCTGCTAGGACGGCTAAGATCGGCGCAATACCGCCCAAAGTCACCTCGGGATAGACGTCTTCGCGATGACTGACAGTCACGGTGTGCGTCTTTCGCAGTTTATTCAGCACCCCGTTGTCTTTGAATCGTTGCAGCCTGGAAAAGATTGACAAGGACCACCAGCAATCCATCTTGATGAGGGATTAACAACGATTATTTGAGGTGGCATTATTTACTGATAATTTACTAGCCCCGTGTACGGGCTGTCTTTTCTCAAAGCCAACGCCAAACTGTCGATCCTGTCCGCATCTATGTAAGCGACATGACAAGGTATGTAACTCATGGCGTTCGTTATCGCCTCGGTTACGTAGAATCCCACCGCTCCGGAGCAGACCTGCGGCAGCGTGAAAGTCAATTCGGTAATTGTAGCTTGAATGAAGTCAGTGGCGGAATTAAGAAAAAAGGCCCAGCTGGCAAACGTTCTGAAGAGCCCATTTTTTCCGGGAAAATGAAGAGTTTACTAAAAGGGGGTACCTAAGTGTACAGAAAGGTATAGAAAAAGAATATAGTGCTTGGATAAAATCATAATTTTTTTTAAAACAGGGGGCCTTCTGATTAGGAGCCCTTTCTCGGGAAAATAAAGAGGTAATTTACTGAAAACGGGCTCGGTGTAATAATACAGAGAAAAAAATATAGTTTGGATAAAATCATAATTTTTTTTAAGGATGGAGCCCTGGGGGGGGGTCCAGGTGGCAACTGCTCATCGGCCGTCCTGTTAAATCCGCCACTGAATGAAAATGTGGCGAAATGTGTTTATGAAAATGTCACCTGTTCAAAGCCATCCAGCACCATCAACGGTAAGTCTTGCTTCTTCTTCATCAGCTTCGTCAATTTTAAAGACACGCTGTCATTGGCAGACTGAAATCACAATTACTGTACCCATTCAGTCATCGACTCGGCCAGGTGACCGCGATGTTGAGCTTACAACTATCATGTCGTAGTCCGCGCTGTTCTTGAACACGATCAGCTTGTAGAAGCCATGATGGGCGAATCCCTCGAGAGTGGAGAAAGGCAGACTAACCGTGGAGATCGTCAGAAAGCTGATCAACGACGCGGAGTAAGCGGAGAGGATAATCAACGACGACACGAAAATCGACAGGAAAGCCAGCCTCAGCGGGGACTCGTCGGGGAATTCTGAAATGAAGAGGTGGTGCTATTAGAATGCGTTTCGCCAACGTTCGTGCTGACGATACCTGACAAGCCTTGCTGGCAGTAAATCCCCCAAACGTATATGTAATTATCCGCCATGATTTGCATCACCACGCGACCCCTCGTCTTCATAACCGTCAAAACAATTGGAACGGATACGATTATACATATTATCGCCGCCCAAATATCTATGTTGAACGCCTGGCAACAGGAAAGCTCAGTTATTACCGCGAATTGTGAATAAAATTTGAAAGTGTTCTAATTGAGATGGGAACCTTGAAATAGGCAGACCACTGCACAGAGGAGGCATCGTGTTTCTTGAAGTACACTTTATTGCGCGACAGGATTAACGGCAGCGTGAAATCCACGACATCCAGCCTATGGTTGGTCATGCTAAATTCGGCGACGCCAAAGTCAACCCTGTTCGACACTACCTCCCCTATCACGCCTGTCCAAATTTGTTCATCTTCGTTCCAATTGCCATACGCAGCCTGGGCGCCGATCACTTCTATCGTGAAGTTCAACGATTCGCTCAACTCCCGGATCACGCTGCCGAAAAACTGCGAGAGGACCCCGTCCACCATCGTGACGAACGGGGAGTCCTTGAGTTCCATGCAATCGTAAAAGAAAATTCCCGTTAAAGCGGCCTCTATTCCCTGTTTTCTACGAATAGAGAAAGCTCGCTGATTGGATGCGGTGATATCTGCGAGACTTTAAAAAAAAAATATATAGTGAACCGTTCGGAACGGTCGGGGTTGTATCTGCATCGCTCTCTTTTATTACCATCGTAAATCATCCCTATCGTGGAATCGTCGTCGGTTGTCGCGGCGTCAGCGGCAATTATCGAGCGAAAATGAATTCAGACGTTAGGCCGTAAAACCCATACACCCACCTCGACGTACGCTATACGCATAACTTCGCCAAACATGTTGTTCCTCCTCGCGTACAGGCTCCTGTTCGTTCTTAAGCTGAATCCCACGCTGGCGTTCCAGGTGGCCAGATTAGACACCCTGGTGCGATTATCGCGCAGCGCGTACCATTCGTTCAGTATCGGCAGGTTGTAACAGAGTACCAGCATCTCGGTGTTGAATACCAAGTTAAACGGATTCCCGGTCGGATTCTGACAGAAGGTTTTCATGGGATCGCCCCGATACGGCAGGAACATGACGAGCCAGACGGGAAAAGAGATATCGATCTGTCTGGTAGCCATCGCGAACTCGTTCATGGTCTCCTTTGTGGTGAGAAGAACGACGTACAGCGGGCGCAAGATGTTACCTTGGTACTTCTTGGTCTCGCGCGTAAGGTCCGAAAAGCTCATGATCATGGTCAATATGCCTCTATGGGAGAAAGTCCGTGGCCATGTTTGCGCGAGCGTCGTCTCGTTGAAATCTGAAACGATAATTCCGCTCTTTCCTGTCCATTCGAGAACGGATGGGAGACTTGACAGAAAGTTCAATGCGTTGGTACTTTTAATAGAGGGCACCGCCATCACGGTGGTCCGGAATCGTAGAAAGGTGAAATAAATTCAATTTTTCAACCTCTTTGGAAATTCTTGGCGTTTTAGCCAAAATGGCTGTTTAGAAACGATCGCATTTTCTCTGAAATTTACGTACTTTGCCTCACTATATTTTTCTATGGTTAACAGTTGACTTAAATGTGACCAAGCAACGTACGAATTGCAACCCTTTGAAAAATACACTTTCGCGAATCTCTATTTTACCCCGTTTTCCGCTTTAGTTACATGTACAAAACGTTATTCACGCGTAGTCACGATGAATTTTGTATGAGTATATGTTAGAATCCACTGTACATGGCTGGATATGAATTTTTTGCAGCAACTTGTCTGAAAAATTCATTTTATCATTTTACTACGCGAACCGAAAAAACATTTACGCTGCAGATATATTAAAAAGCAAGTGTAAAAAGTTAAATAGTGATGGCCTTGTATGTTTTACATTCTGGAAATTCGACCGAGAGTTTAAAAGTTCTTTATAAGTGTACATAGTTCGTTAGTCCAGAAAAAATAATACCAGAATCAGATTCTACAGCTGAAAAACGTATAAATAACAGTGTTACGAATTTACTTCACCTTTCTACGATTCCGGACCACCGCGCGCCATGGGCACAGTCAATCTTGGCACTTTCGAAGTAAACTTACTGGTGTGATTGCCGGAGTGTACAATAATGATGCAGGTCGCGCTGTAATAGCTGTGAACGTCTGTGATGAGGAGCATATAATTATGAATGTCGTTTGCGTCCATCGAGAGCACCGAAACGGAGAAGATCAGTGGCACGATGGCAGCGTGGCAAATGAACCGTGCCATCTCTTACCAAAGGGAATCATTTAAACGTCGAATCGCCTTGCACTAAGTGAACCCGTTCCACTCTGGTTAAAATACAATTATCATAAGCATTTCACGCGACCGTTTCATTAACGTAATTCCACTGATTTCGATTTAACCGATAGGTACCTACACAGCGCCGATTTATTCTTTATCTCCGATCGTTTCTGAATTCGATTAGCTTTCAATTAGCAGCGTTGGCCGTTTCACGCTCGCGAGTTTTCCGGCGAACAGCCAGCTCGATGAAATTCTTTTCCCTTTCGTGTTGCCCGTCCGCTTCTAATGATAACTGACTAAACTAAAAAGCAAGCAAACCGTGACGCGGCTGTTCGAATTTATCAAATCTGTGGATCTAGAGGCGAGGACAGCGCCTCATTACCAACGGAACACAATGTCCCGCATTATGTGCCACCCGCGCGACCGCGCCAATTACGTACAAATTGTCCGAAGATTTACGCCGATAGTGAATGTGAATTAGCCACGGTTTTCCCTGCGCTGCCGTTCAGTACGGTCGCGGCGATGAATCGGGACGGAGACATCGGCGGAGAAGAGAAGCAGCATGAAGGTATAGGGATAAGAAGCAGGTATGTACCAGAATCAGGTTTTCAAACTCATTTATTTAATGTGAATATGTAGCTTGAAAAATCACGCGTGCATCGTTCTTTGTATACTGATGAGTGACGACAGTGATTACAGCAGACGGACAGAACAGTTGGCTGTTTTAATTGGACGAGCGATCGAAACTTTCAGTGTGCTTATATTTATCGTAACATATCTCGACGATTAGTATTATAAGCGCCAATGCAACGCTACATAAGAACACTATCAGCGCAGACATAATGCTACTGATTCCAACCGCCTGTATTAGATGCGCCTCCTCGAAATTCCGATCGTGCTTGGAACGATCCAGCACTCCAGTACTCAATAGCTTCTGCAGGCTGGAAATCAATGAAGATGTTAATTAAACGTGTGTATATTCTATTCGCAAATACTCGGAGGTCGCGGAAACACTGACTGGTAATTCAGAACCGTGGTGTACTGATTGTCCTTGGTCAGGATCATGGCTAGACTGTCCACACGGCCGAAGTTAAGGGAGAAGACTTTGCACGGGATGCGCAGACTTGCCGATATCTTCCCTACCTCGACACCGTAACCGGTGTACAACGCCAGCCGGTCATCGTTACAGATCTATGAACGTTTAAATATGAAGCTGTTATGAAAACGGTCGCTTGCGAAGGTAAACTTACGTCTTTGTATGCCGTTTGCACATACCCCGGCAGACTGTGCCGTGGTTTCATTAGATTCATCATACCCAATGACAGGGGATCCTTCGAATGCTGAAAGTATGTAAAGGTGGATTATCGTTCTCGAGATTAATTTTTAGCTCGCTTTTCGTCTCGCTCCTCTCCATTCAAGGGGTAGCTTGTTCTCCACTATTGTTTCGGTTCGATTCTTCGCGCTCTATCGTATCGCATTCGTGTCGCAAGTAATTGTAAGTAGTGATGGCGATCCTGGACAAAGATCGGAGCGATCCTAAGAATCGATCTTTTATGCAGGATCGGTGATAAGATCGATTAATCGTGGAAAAGAACGATCGATCTTAAAAAGGATACTTACAGTGGCGTGCAAAAGTATTCGGCCACCCTTTAAAATCGCATAACTTTTTTCAAGTTAATCCAAACGACTTGAATTTTTTTGGGAAGCTAGAGGGATTAGTTTGCTAAATGGTGTGATTCGTCGGTTTGAAAAAAATGTACTTGGTCGGAATAGCAAAAACAATAGTAAAAGTCGTTTTTTAAACTTTTTTTTTGTGAACCTGTAATGGAAATTGAAAAAACGCTTTTGTAGATTTAAGTAAGTTATATACGTACCTAAAATTTCATCAAAATCGGTTAACGTTGCTCTGACCTATGAACGCTTAAAGATGGCAGAATAAGGTCGAAAATCGCTGATTTCGGGAATTTCGCGATTTTCGACCTTATTTAGCGTTCATAGCTCAGAGCAACGTTAACCGATTTTGATGAAATGTTAGACATATAACTTACTTAAATATACAAACGAGTTTTTTTGAATTTTCATTAGGGGCTCACAAAAAAAAGTTTAAAAAACGACCTTTACTATTTGTTTTGCTATTCCGACCAAGTGCATTTTTTTCAAACCGACGGATCACATCATTTAGCAAACTAATCCCTCTAGCTTCTCAAAAAAACTCAAGTCGTTTGGATTAATTTTAAAACAGTTATGCGATTTTAAAGGGTGGCCGAATACTTTTAAATCCATCTTGTTTGCCGTAAAATTTGCAAAAAAAGATCGCCATCACTAAGTCGCAACCGTTCGGCCTGCACAGTGAAAGCACATCATGTACTTACGGCGAACATGTCGTAATCTGCAGAATTTCTTGTGACTATAACTCTGTACGAGCCGTCCTTGACGAACTCCTCGATAGTACGGAAGGGCACGTATCGCATGCGAGCTGTCAGGAAGCATATCAATGACGCGGAATAAGCGGAGTTCATCACTATACCGTTGATGAATATCGTGAAGTACGCAATCCTCAGCGACGAATTCCGCGGGAATTCTGAGAATAAGTGACTTTTTATTTGGCTTATATAACATATCTACCTATCAATTTACCTGGTAGACTCTGTTGACAAAAAATACCCCACATCCGAATGAACTCGTTGCGCATTGTCTGCCCCAAGTGGCACGATTCTATATAACATCTTATGAATGTGATGATACCTTGAGCGAGTAGTATCGTTACGATTACGGAGACCCAGACTGAAAAGGTGAAGCCCTGAAAGACACGATCTCTAAAGCGTCGCAATAACAGCGTTCGGCCAACTAAACGATCGTGTACCTTATAGTAAGCGAACCATTTCACACCAAAGAACTCCGGTTCCTTTATGTACAGATTGATTCTGGTGGTTAGCAAGGGAATGGTAAAATCGACGTAATCGAGTCTGGCGTTGGTCATGGAGAAATCGGACACCCCGATGTCCACCGCCCCTGAGGCGACCAACCTCATCGCACCGCTCCAACGTTTCGTGGTGATATTAAAGCTTCCGTAATCCTGCTCGTGGGCCACGAGGTCGATAGTAAAGTTCAAAGCTTTCTCGAGCTCCTTGATAACTTGACCGAAAAACCCTTTTAATTCCTTGCCTTCGACCGTGAGTAGCATCGAACTCTGCATAGACAGAGGCAAATTGGCACTCCCGTTCTGCCCTACTTTAAGGGGTACAGGACTATTGAAATCTCGAAAAATCGATTTTTCTTATTTTTATTAATTCTGAAAATGTCGTTCTTTGTGAATATTTACAACAACGTTTCCAGAGGAAATTCGAATGATTACGGAAATTATAGCGCTGAACGTAATTCAATGCACCGCCGAGTAAAGCGGCCTGTAGACGGTCAATATTCTTGTGCAATATATTACACAATATTTATGCTGGATGCCCCACATGCTCAATAATATTGTGCAATATTGAATATTGCACAATAATATTGACCGTATGCAGGCCGCTTAACGGCCACGCAGAGCGGTAGGTATTGGCTTTGAAGTCGTTTATCTCGAAACTACATTTTTAAACACCGTGTACATCATAACTTTTGAAAGAATGAATATTTTCACTTGAAATTTTAACTCGACATGTAGAACTCCCTTCTCTATAATGTGGAAATTCACCATCAACATTGGATCGTGGCAACCTTTTACATAAATTATTAAAAATGATTTTATCCCGTGAAAACGCGAGAAATAGTTTGTTTCGTGCATAACTACCACAATTTTTGTCTAAAGTCGGTGGGGGAGTTCCACATTACAGCAGTTGGTATAGAAATTATTTACCTCAAAGCATTTTGCGTGCAGGTATGCCGACTATGCACACAAGTTTGAAGTGCGCGACGCGTGGGGCCAGTTTCAGCGCTCAATAATTTCAATAATTTCAACAATAACGACAATTTTTTTATTTGTAATTACTCGCAAACACACGCGAAACGAACTGCAAAAAGTACGCGTGTCACGATTGTTTAGTATTGAAGTAATCCGACACAAAAGAAACCACCGATTTTACCCTTCCAATATTGCTGTACCCCCTTAATAGGAAGTTTTACCTGTATGGTGACTCCTCGCAAGACTACGCCGTTCAAATTATTCCTCCGCTGGCATATGCTCAGGTTCGTGAGCATGTCGATCACCAATGATTCGTTCAAATGTTTGCTAGGATACCACCTAGCCAGTTCAAAGATCTCCGTGCTCTTCCCGTCCACGGAATACCATTCCCGGAGGACGTAGTCTTCGTAACACATCACCAACATCCGGGTGTTGAACGCCAGGTGGAACGGATTACCTGACGGATGGTAGCAGTGATCGTAAGTATCGTTGAGCGCCGCTGGTGTGAAGACCACGACCCACGAGGCATTGTACATCTTCAAGGTTTTGGTAATCAACGAGAATTCGTGAAACGACTGCAGGTGAGGTATCAGCACGACGATCAGCGGAGAAGCGATGCTCCTGTCGTAGTACTTCTCTATTCTGTATATTTGGTCGTACGTGATCGTTAGGGTGGCAATGTTCTCGCTTTGGAGCAAACGACACCACGAGTGCATCATACGCGTTATTTCCAAAACTAAACAACAGGAAAATGTTTTATACCTTGCCCCTTTCCAAGGCGCCGGAAACACGAGGTTGCGAGCATTCTAGATTTGATACGAAAACAGATCTTAAGATAAGGAAGTTTCTCAGAATTCCTACCGTCGATTCCTTTGCGTACGGTAGTTGAATGTGCGAAAAACACGGCGGAGCTTGAATAGTGACTAAGAATTCGTTTTACCAATGGGACAAACACTTCATAGTTATCGTACATCCTCGCTGTGACAAGATGAAGACCGAGCAGAATGATACTTAAGTACACGAGGAGCTTCATTTTAGTGAAGCTTTGATGGTACCAAACGCTGCACCGCGTGGAACGTGAATGACTGAATTTCCGTAAGTAGGGGCGAGTACTTTTATAATGGATTGCTCTAGCGTGTGCAGGGACGAGCATAGAATATTGAAGACACCACGATGCATAATTGTTGGCGTGAAAACGCAAGTTTCTCAATATACTGCTCTATCCGACGAGATGGTAATCGAATATTAAATGGCATTCAGTAACGTTATCAATGTTAATGTGATGACAGGTTCGTTCACAGATAGTAGATACCCAGGTAGAATGCAAGAAATTGTATGGAAAGTAGCGCAAGTAGGTATCTACATGATAAACCATCGTAATATTACCTACTTGTTTATTTAGCACCTTTAGCTTTGTTAGGTGACTTATTCGTAGCGTTCAATACTGAACAATAGCATGAACATCCCTCGATTTGGAAAATCATTTGGAATACGTTTAACAATTCCTGGTTAACAGAACCAAGTGGATCCGAACCTGGGATGTTTATCCTACAGAAAAGTCATTCTAATTTACAATAACGTTATGCGGTCGCATCGATCGACATTCCATTATAAAATTGTGTCTAGTAAAGATTACCTAGGTTTTCTACATTTTTTCAACGGGTTCTCCAAAGAGGGGGACATTATCGGCTTTATGCATTCCACATTGTGATAACCACAGCACCGGTATTTTCCATAATGATCATGGCCGAAGAACATTGTCAATTTATAAAAATTAAACTACTTATACTAGGTGAAAAGTAGAGTGAATAAATTAATGCTGAACTTCTTAAATATCGTATTTTAATATTATTTTCCATTTAATGTTAAGATATTAAATATGACTAAAGTCTAAAGTATATATAACATATAGATTTTTGAAAAATAAAATAGTAAAAACCATCCACCCTCCTCCCAACTGGAGCGGGAATGACGTGTCGTTTTTCTTTTTTTTTTTTTTTAATTAGTGTTCTCAAAAGAGAGGAGATTTCTGAGCCCCCTCTGTGGACCGTCTTTCAGAGCTGAAGCCCTGTTACCGGTCGTCGCTAGTGAAGCTGGCGCTACCGACTGGTAGTGAGAGTAAACACTCTCACTACTAATATTCAATGTTCAAGAGTAAACACTCTTGAATATTGTAATGCGGAGAAAATTGGCAAAAATCGCAAGGGCGAGAATGACGCGTCGGGTATCTGAGCGAAGCTTAAATAAACGCAATCCCCACTCTTCCATTCACAATGACTGCACGCACGCGTGCGCAATGGAGCATCGTATCTATGCGCAGCCGCTTAAGCGCACCCACCGCGAGCGTTTGAATGACGACGGGAAATTAAGCAATTCTATCGTTCATAAATTTAATATAATTCAACATTTAAAAGAACGTTTCACTGTTACGTGGAATTGTAATGTTTTTTAACTATTTACGCAAACGATGAACTTGTTAGTATGACACAGTCTGTATTCATAATTACAGTTTCTCTTACACAATCGATTGATTAAGAAATTATGACATTGTAAACGATTTTATTCAAACTCTGTACGCATATTTATTTTATGACGAAAATATGATTATACTCTAATTAAAATGTTAAATAACAATAAACTTTTATTGCTAAACGAACTTGTGGCTTGTATTATAGTGTTAGATGTTATTCATTAGAAATGTTGTAATAAAGTTATTACTGAGTTATTACTATATTAGCATAAAATGTGTTCTACTTTTTCGTTCGTTAAAACTGCAAATCATATGAATCCTGATCATTACTATTGCCTACTTAAAGACGACGAAGAACATTCGCGAATTTTCCAGTCATATGATGCAATAATGTCAGAATGATGATTTGAAGTTAGTGGGGTGTAAGAATCATGAATCATCGTTTATGCACTGGAATCACATGGGCAGCTGTCAAATGTTGCATTTCATTCAAAAATGGCGCCGGTTACGTGTACGCGAAAGTTTACTATTAATTCGCATAAAATGAACTTTTCCAAGCACGCAGTATGATTCTATGTGCGACAATAGACAATGGAAATATTAGATGGATTTCATAATTGTAGACATATGAAGTGAAATTCGACGAACTCTTACTTAGAACTTTCTTAGTGGAACCGCCATTTTATAATTGAACTACGCAGAAGGGGGTCTGACAGTTGTACATACGTTGTCACGCGTATCACTAATGCATACCTATAAAAGCGCCATAACAGAATTAAGAAGACAGACGGAAAGTGGAATCTGACGAGAGAAGTTTTGTTTTGCCTTTAATAAGAATATCGATAGATTTAGTAGTGTGTGTCTTGCAGAAATATAATTGCAAGTTATCGGTTCGTCGGTTGTATATGTACAATTTGGTTGTTTAATTGTAAGTACACAATTCAATCATGCAGACGGTAGAGTTTAAAGTCTACTTACAAAATAGTGACTCGACTGTAAAAGAAATTCGAAGATTTAAACTCGACACGCAAGCAACCCAAGATTTCGCGTATCTGTGCAAGGCCTTGATGTATTACTTCCCCCAAATACGTGGCCAGGAGTTTAACATTTCATGGATAGGTAATTTTTTTTACATACATATATATAAAGATAAGAACGTCATTTTTCTTGCAACAACTGGAAACAGCCATAAAACTGATAAATATGTTTCCTATCTTAATTCTCCTGTAACTTCAAATGTAACACCCATCTGGTGCGAGGTAATCGATGATTTAGGTATATTATTAATACACAAACGTATTACAACTTTTACAGATGCAGACATGGATGTAATCGTAATAACAAGCAATGAAGAGTTAGAAATTGCTACCGAGTATTTTCGTGTAAACACGAATAAATTATACGTCAAGCTTGGTTTGCAAAACCAAGAAATGCGAACTCTTAAGAAGGAAGGTGTCGTTCATTTTAATATCTATTGTGATCATTGTGATCGTGGCATATCAGGTATTCGATACAAATGCATCCAATGCGAAGATTACGACCTGTGCTCTGAATGCGAGGCATCAGGCGCACATCCGAAGCATTATATGATTCGTATGCCACGGCCACTAGAGTGGTCATCTTATCACGGCAGACGATTGCTTCATCACATGAAGAAATTTTTCAAAAGGGATGGTACGTATTTATCTAATGATGGCATCCTGGACGAACGTCCAGTGAGAGAAAACAGGTGTCGCTGGGCACCTATCCCTAACTTCAATCTTTCTCCATGGTTAGATGCCTTTGCTCCATTTTTCTTTAATTTCAATGAAAACAGATGCACAGCCTTCTAAGGATGCAGGCCCTTCTAAAGAAACGCTTAAACAAGCAGATAAAAACGATTCATTTCTGGACTTAGATATTAACATTGAAATAATCCCTGAGACGCTAAATGCTCCTGAATCTAATAAAACTGAGAAAAAAGAGGAATCCGAAGGAAATACACCTACGGTTGAGAATCCTGCTGCAAAGGTTCCAGAGGAAGGGAGTAAACCGGATAGCAGCAAAGATGTCGAAGCGTCAGTGGCTAATTCTAAATCTCCAGTTGTGAATGCAGAGGCACCTGCCAAAAAGGCTGCGACAACGGAGGGATGGACAATGATAGACAGAAATGAAGCGTCTGGTATCAGTTATGCATCCTCAGTTTCATCCAATTTAAGCGAGACGTCTGAGAAACATGTAAGCTGTAACAAAATTGCTTCAAATATCGTATGATAAATAAATGTAATGTGTAAGAAATTTTTATAACTAATATGCTTTATGTTTGAAAGGATTCCGCAGCTCTGCCATCGGCACCGAAAGAACATGCTTCTTGTCAGACGATGTATCCTCACTTAGAGGAAGAAGACGAACAAATATATTCTGCAAATCCACGAATACGAGCAGCTACTGAAGCTATGATGAAAATGGGATTTTCAAATAAAGGTGGATTATTGACTCATTTGTTGGAAGTTGAAGATTGTAACATTAATAAAGTTCTGGATTTACTGCAGTCCAATTCACGTAAATCCGGAGTTTAAAATTTGACAAACTTTTCAGTTACATATATAGTAGTCTACAAATTATAATACTACATATGCAGATATAATATATATATATATGTATCATGATTTGATGTCATTGTTACAAATATTACACATTCCTTTGAACTTCATGTACGAATGAAACCAATAAAGTATAGTTAAAAACGAATTTGTGTAGCACTCCCGAATACTAGGGCCCCATACGCGTTCAGATCTGTATCGATGCATGTTGCAAGTATCAGTATCGCGATAAGAATCGTTATCAGCTGGAATCGTCGCCTGGATCAATGTACTGAATACCTCGATACCTCGAGTGTACAATTGATACGCATATCTACATGTTTCAGCGTAAATGTCGTTGTCTCTGGTCGCGCTACCAAGATTTACTTCTTTTTTTTTCATAGACTTTTAGATGTTTTATATGTAGCAACTGAGAAAGAAGTTTAGCGCTTAAGAATGTTACTCGGAAATTCCATGAAACCGTGTTTTGAACTGAACTGATGACTCGTGGTTCTATCTCAACACTAATTCTCAACGTGTATGTGTTGTTTGATACTTGAGACAAATTTCAGACACATGTATCGATGTATTTCACCGACATTTGTAACTTTTTTCACAGGAAGTTAGCTAGTTAAGTTGAATAAAATAATTGAATGAAGGCATTAAGTATGAATAGATCTTCTAAATTACTTAGCAATTACATTTATTTGTATATAAAATATTCTATAATGGGGAACAGTAATTCCAAAGCTGAAATGGATTCCTGTTGGATAACAATTCTAATTCTCTTTGTCCTGCTGGAGTAATATCTCTGACCCATTTTCGATCTTTATAATATTCCATAATAGCGACGAACTCATCGGAAGTATAATTTTCCACAGAGATAGGAAGAAAAGGATCTAAATACTCGAATCCTTTTTTACCAAGTAAATATCTTGGATATTCAGAGTCTCTCTTATCCTATAAGCAGAAATAATTAAATACATTTTATACCTAGATTCAGTATAATTTTATTGCTTGGTGAAGAATATTAATTGCTCTGTACCTTAGTTGCTTTTGTATCCACCGTTAATATTGCGGCACCATTACACCAATTAAAATCTACGCTATTGAACAATGATGCGGTTAATGATATCCTTTCAGCTGGCACATACACTTTGTTGTCATCGCGTATCGATGTGCGATCAGCAGTAAGTGCATTAAAACCGTCTATAACGACTAACATCCTACATTTTCCTGCTGTACTAGCAGCTTTAAGTTCATTCACCAACGCATCGATAACTCCACAGGCAAATTTAATTCGTTGTATACCAAATTCAATGAGCCCAAGAAGTGGATCTCCGCATTTTGTACTTTCCCGCTGGCTCCATGTATAATCTTTGGATACTTTCAGCTATAAAATAATTGCTTTAAATCGCACGCGACCATGGGAACAATTTTATGCACTACTTACATCAAGTTCCGATAATAGCGATGCGTTTGAATTTTTGAAATATTTCAATAATTGTCCCGCATGAATAGGTAAGTCTAGTTTATCTGGCATAAATACAGAATCTGTAATATCCTTCGGAAACCGAAACCAAGTGTTGACTAGAAATATTAAAGAAGTATATATTATATAAATCACAAACACGTACATTGTAGTAATTATAATGTATTTTACCCCACGGTAAATGCAGAAGAATAAACTTTCTTGCAAAGCCATAGTGAATTAAATGCATCAAGGTTGTTGTCTTTCCTACTCCGTTTATACCATCTAGTTAATATAATTGTAATGAAAATATAGCAGCGCATAGTCAAAGTCTAAATTTCAGTAACTATACACTAAACTATAGATTCTAAATTATATTTAAATAATTGGAAAGGATACATAAAACATATTTGTTTATTGACTTCGTGTAATCTGCTTGCTCCATATACGATATCGTTTCAATCGCTGGCTTTCTAATTAGAATACCACATTCTGCAAAGACCGTTCGTTGTTTCTTCCACTCATTTGTCATGTTGTCTCCTAATAATTTTTCGATATCTGATGGCATTGTGTATATTCGGTTCAAATGGCTTGTAACATGATTTGGGGGATTCGTTTCTAAAGTACGAAATGGTTCAATTTCTGTAGTTTGAATTTCTTCTGTTGCAGCTGTTAAAGCTGTACGTCGTCCGCTTTTTAGACAAGTTCTTCTGAGTAGCGAATCTAATAGGGTAAAAGATAATCTCATAACAATCACACGTTAAAAATTGAATGTTTACAATGATGATTACCCGTGCGGGTATACAAGAACAAAACAAGTTGCCCCATTATCTATAAATATTACATTGATGTTAAGAAAGAAATGAACGTACAGGTACGCGCAGACATCATGTTGCTTTTAGTATATGTAATGTCAGAGATTTTTTAATAATTAACGCCTTCAAAATCCACTCAACAGCTGCATATGTAGAACGTAGCAAGCCATATTTGTTAAATTGTTACTGTCCAGTCTGTACATTTATTGTTCTACGATTCAAGCAAATGCACAAAATGTCCCTAACTTATCAACACATGTTTACGAATTTCATTGTACATTCACGTAATGGTTTTATAACACTGTATCAAGTTCTTCTCAATTAACATTAAAATAATACGTAACATATGACACAAGTAAGCATATAACGTATAATTCTGTAAGAATCTAGTTTTTTTTCTAAGTCCTGAAATTCCTAAAAATATGCGCGTACAGAATTGTCAGAAAATAACCCTAGCGAGCTCCATGAGATCCATTGCATGTACATAAACAGTAAATAAAGTAAGATGAATTTAGAATTATTAGGTAAGTACGTTGCGAAAAATTGATTGGGAAATATAATGAAACGATTACGATTTGTTCTAATGTCTTTAACTTTATTACAGAATCATTTGGTCAGAATTATCCGGAGGTGAGGTATCAATGAAAAGTACATTGCGCATTTCTAATTCTCAGATTTTATAGACTCTGTTATGTTTATAATTAGGAATTTGATGGCACGTTAGATTGTATATCATTGGCAGTAACTTGTACATTTAATAAAAGGGGAACTCTGCTTGCCGTTGGATGTAACGATGGTAGAATTGTTATTTGGGATTTCCTAACTCGAGGTGTCGCCAAACTCATTAGCGCGCATGTTCATCCTGTGTGTTCATTGAGGTGAGTACCTTGGCACAAATCTGTAACACTACTGAATCATCAAATATATTTCAATTGTTTATTATCATCATCTGTCTTGAATAGCTGGTCTAGAAATGGGCACAAATTATTAAGCGCTTCTACAGACAACAATGTTTGTATATGGGATGTTTTATCTGGAGAATGCGATCAGAAATACAGATTCCCCTCTCCTATATTAAAAGTACAATTCCATCCGAGAAATCTTAACAGATTTTTAGTATGTCCAATGAGACATGCAGCGGTAATGGTTGATGTTGAGGGTACACACAGAGTTATACCTCTTGATGATGATGTATGTTAATATAAGTTTGATATAACTGTGCGATAATTCTGACGTCTACTTTAAAGTTCCTTTATTTTAGAGCGATTTAAACATAGTAGCATCTTTCGACCGCCGTGGAGATTTTGTGTACACTGGAAATGCTCGTGGTAGAATTCTGGTTCTCGATGCGGAGTCCTTAAATGTGAGGGCTTCCTATAAAATATCCCAAGGCACCGCTAGCAATACAGCTGTAAAGAGTATCGAATTCGCCAGGCGTGGCTCCTGCTTTTTGGTAAACACATCGGACAGAGTAATTCGTGTATACGACAGTACGGAAGTATTGGCTTGTGGAAAGGATGGGGAACCTGAGCCGATACAGAAATTGCAAGATCTTGTAAATAAGACCATGTGGAAGAAGTGTTGTTTTTCTGGGGACGGAGAATATGTGTGCGCTGGATCTGCAAGACAGCATGCTCTGTATGTATGGGAGAAGAGTATTGGAAATTTAGTAAAAATTTTACATGGAACTAAAGGAGAACTATTGCTCGATGTTGTGGTGAGTAATTAAGTCCTTGGGTTTTATCAAAATCAAGTGATTTACCAAATAGATTATGAGAATTTATTTCGTTACAGTGGCATCCTGTCAGACCAATTATTGCTTCTATATCGTCCGGTGTAGTTTCCATTTGGGCCCAAAATCAAGTTGAGAATTGGTCTGCTTTTGCACCAGACTTCAAGGAGCTGGATGAAAATGTTGAATACGAAGAACGGGAGAGTGAATTTGATTTGAGCGACGAGGATAAATCTGTGGTTCAAGGTGAAGAAGCCCAGGATGAAGAGATAGACGTGGATGTTGCATCTATTGATAGAGTTGCTGCTTTTTGTAGTTCTGACGAAGAGATGGAAGATATTGGTTCGTTACAATTTTTACCAATATCACCAGATGTAGAAGATTCGGAAGATAATCAAACAACTCCACATGAACCACCTATGAAAAAGCATCGTTCCCACGATATACATTTGCAGGGCGCGCCAGTAGATGGTAAGATTCGCCATGCGTGCGAATATGGTCGGTGAAGGTTACTTGATTAATTATTAATATTTTGGTTTCCAGAAACTCATCCACTATTAAATAAAGGGAAGGATAAACCAACAACTAAAAAGGGAAGACCGCGATTGGAACACAGAAAAGGGAAATAATCTAGAATATATCGTGTACATATTTTCGCATTAATGAATATTTTGTAATGTAGAGAATATCTAAAGATACTTCAAATGTATTATCAATTGTGATATTTTATACATATAAGATATGTCATAAAATGTGTTAGTACTTCCTATGGAGTGTGTCTTACACATTGTTACTTGTATCATTCGCATATGTTTTGATATTGAAAATCTATATGGAGTTCTCGAAAGTATCCTGTGTACATTAGAATAGATAAAGCATAGTGAACATCCATATCCACTTTTCAAATAAAGGGATATATTTAACATACGTTTAAATGTTTTATTGGTCCCATATATATCGATACAATTGGTAGTATGCTGTACTTTATATACTCTTATCAGTACGTAGAGTAATTTCGTGTTATGTATTTCATTATATTTCATATGCGCCTTCGATAGCACTACCTATATAGCAGTGTTACTATATATTTCCGCATCAGCTGCGGAACGATCGAAATGAATTTAACCTGTACTTTAAAACTGAACGATTCAAACAGAGAATTAATGCATCGATAAATGATTTGTCTTATCTTATGTAGCGATTTCTGAAAGCGCAATTAAGATTACGCAGTCTTACGACCGACTTGCTGCCACGAGTGACTTGGATTGCGTTTGCAATGTTGATTTCGAGGTTACTGGAACGAGTTAATAAGAAATGGTTCAATGTTCAAAAGAAAACAACGAGAGGTGTACAATCCGCTAGAGATGTAATCTTAAGTGGAGGAATTATAATTATTAGTGGAGTTCTCATCGTCTGGTTATCCATATTTCTCTACACAGCGTTTTACTATGCCTACATGCCCAGTATGTCATACATACGGCCAGTGCATCTGCAATTCGAGTGAGCTTCACTTCTGGCTTGTACATAAATGAAATAAAGAGATTTAACATATCCCGAATCACCACCATTTCTTATTCTTTTACTCTGCACTGTAATTCTTTAATCATAAAACTCGATTCTACATCTTTTCCTTCTGCTAGATCATGCAACGAACAAAAAGGAATTTGCAGCTTCCCATCAGCATCTGTTCAGTTAACGAACAAACAGCAACTTCTAATGGTTGGGCAACCTTATAAAGTGAACTTGCATTTAGAAATGCCAGAATCTCCAGCTAATAAGGAACTTGGTAACATTAATATTCTTGTTCCTTTGAAAGCAGATACATGAATACAATTATTAACGTACAGTCTGCAAATAGGTATGTTTATGGTTTGCGCGCAACTACGCAGCAGAGATGGCTATCTCGTGGAGCATACATGTAAATCAGCGATGCTGCATTACCGAAGTACACTGCTGCATGCTCTCACGACGCTCACATTTTCACCTATGATGATGTTCGGTACCACAGAGGAGAAGCAGAATGTAGTTCTAGAGTTATTCGGTAATTTCGAAGAGGACCAAAGTCACCCGATTACAATCATTTATATCGAAATACAATCACGGCACATTGAATTTTACTCAGCAGCCGTTATGATAAATGCACACCTATCAGGTCTACGTTATCTAATGTTCCATTGGCCAATTTTGTCTGCCATTGTCGGCATTGGTACAAATTTGTTTTTCATAGCACTTGTGTGTACCCTTTCTTATCTCCACTTTACCACCTACGAGGATCCCGAAGATGATGGGTTCGATTATGAAGAAGAAAAGGAGCCCGAAGGGAAGCAAGATCATCAGAAAGGCTCTATTACAGAGGAAGAAATGGAACATAAAGCTACTCCTGATCGTAAGTCGTTTTTCTCCTTTCTCCTTTTCCCCCTGTTTTTAATAATGAAATATTCTACAGAATTACTACTAAAATGACTTATTTCTTAAAGAGCCATCTGATTCGTCATCCTCAGATGATACTTTTCCATTGTCAGATTTCGTTGAGTCTGAAGAAGAATCCCATGTTTCTCACATCGAACCAGTAAAGTAACTTATTCTACATTCCATGAAGTATGTATGAATGTGCAGTTTCACGAAGAAAAGATGTGTATGTAATTGTTAATAGGATGGTTTTAATTAAACCTCTAGTTTAACACGGATTAATAACGTGTATTATAAAAATTATTTATTTTTCTACATTCAGGCGTACTAATCTTCTTCGATTATAATAGAACTATGTATAAAGAATGCTCTCAATAAAATAAATAAAACCTATTTCGAATAAGCGATTATAATTTCCGTTCCTCGTTGTATGCTAAATATAGAATTCGCCTCTGTTTATACAACAATTGAAGGGTAAAATCGTACATGGAGAGCAGATCTAAGTTATTTAATAGAAAAACAGCTTTTTCTTATCGTCCATCGCGTCGAATTTCCCAAATCAAGCAGGAACGTTACTAACGAGCAGCATTTTGCCCATTTCGTCTCAATCAAACACAGGCCGCTTCAAAGAGGCATAAAAATCGCCATCGATTTCGATTATCGAATTAGTTCCCGCGCACCTAGCCTAAATTCTCATTCGGTAGATGCACGAAAATGAGCGCGTAATGAGTTTACGTTGGATTCGAAATTCGCGTTTTCTGCGGCCTGATCAACGACGCCATCTGCGGAGATAAAAGGAAGCACAATTGTTTGGATGTGGGATTTCAAATGCTGGCGTTGAACCACGTTGAACGAGTCCCCTGTCGTGAATTGCATGATTCCCTCATGTTATCATGCAACAGCTCCAAACAGAATCTGCAATGGGTATGTAAATAATCATTTCGGTCTTGTTTCGCGTACAATCTCCTTGCGAGCGTGCCACCCCGCATTTCGGTCTGGAGTGACGTCACGAGGACGTGCTTAAAGTGTCTCGATTGTAGAGCGAGCATTGGAGGTTAAAAGGAAATAAAAATCTTGCGCGAAACGAAAGGTCTCGCGCACGTTAGTGGCGGGTGAAGGAACGACAGGGTTGGGCGCATCTTGGTGCATTCGTAGAGACGCAGGCCGCGTACACTGTACAGACGGTGCATAAATACTACGGAACCGGTTTGCTGCGTTATCCAGGCTCCGTACGCCGCGGTGGGTTAAAAAGGGGAGCTGAAAGGAGCAGCACGAATTCGCGGGGTCGCCTTGTGTTTCTCTTGGCTCGTTACTCGAGATTCAGACAGGTGTGCGAGCTCTCTCCCCTCCCTTACCTCCGGCCCCTCCGTTGCCCGGCCTCTGAATCTTCTCGAGGATTCTCGATTTACTTTACTTTAAAGCCGGCTTCTCGACGCGTAAGCGAGTACCGATGTGAAATTGCATCGGTCGGACGCAGGGTGCGCTGCAAGAGCAACGTGACCGATGGAATTGAAAACTCGATCGAGTCATTTCATTTCTCTCGAACGAAATAGCAAATCAGATGCCATGCGAATGCGATACGGTGGACGTAGCGGAAGTTGCGAAACTTCTTTCACGCCTAATGATTCCGCGTCGAACAGCGTGTTACTGGAATAGATTTGCTTAATGATTTTATGACGCCAAGATTGGGTCCGTCGTAAGTTCTACTTTTTCGATTAATGGGAAATTAACGTCTTTCTTTTTGCGAAACTTAATCTACTTTGTAGATTTGACACATTTATAATGTAATCTCTATTTGAACGTGTTTTACAGAAACAACGTGGCACAGGTTAATCTTCGCTGAATTTCAAACGGAGCGTACGGAGGATCGGGCAATGCGAATATTGTTTGTACGCTTGAAAGAACTGCGATTTATCTCGGCCACACTCGATGTACTTTAACGGCATTCTCTTTCACTATTCACCGGCCGGTAAGTACAAACCAGATTTTCATACGCCTCGACAAATAGCGCATGATCAAATTAGTGTATTTTGAATGCGTTGTTTTATGCACTCTCATATCTACTCTCTAAAATACTCGAATTACATACTACGAGTATTTAATCATCTGTTAATCGTAGATCGCTTATTCAACGTTATTCTTCTCGGTATAAAATGAGATAGAAACGTTGGATACTTGTGCAGATTGTTCCAACTCTCGCGTTCTTTTTCTGGTTTCACCACTTAATCGGATGCTGCTGATTTCATAAACATTTTCCCATACATATGCATCGCCGATCCTTAATTCAATTTCTCAATGCCGAAAAACTGATCTAAATGCAAATTCGAATATTTGCACGGGGTACGGTGTATTTTTTCTCTGCAAATGAACCGCCGCGGTCGGTAGAAGCGCTCCAGCGTTCCCGCCGCGGAAATTTATCGCCGACACGAGACAGAAAGATACGGGTATGCTTTCAGAGATTTTTTCAGCCCGATCCAGTGTCTATTTCAACGGAATGCGTTACGCTACACCGATTATCGATCCCTCGTATTTATACTTTTATCGTTGACCGCCGGTTTATTCGAAATATAAAGCACACATTCGAACCGTACACTCTGGCGGTACATTGAATTACTGGCCCGGGAGGAATTACGGATTGATGGGGATTTTTGTATTTTATATAGGGCGCCGATAGGGCGTCCTTTGAAACCTTCGACATGCGTACCAGTCGACCGTAATTACAAGTTTTGTATATTTTAAGAGAGATTCGACTTCATGCATGACATAATGGCCACAAGCATTAATGGCGACTCCGTTTCCTACAAAGGGCAGCAAACGCAGGGTGTAAATAAACTGCAGATATAAACAGTAGGGATTGATAGATCTTATTGTGGGAAGACATAAATTCAAATTTATCCCTTAATAGCATTGCGGTGCAATTAACTAATTGCAGTTGTATAATCAGTTTAGGTCACGCGAGACTGTGAGTTCCATTATCCCCGGTCATTTTGTCGGCAGAGTTCCTAATTAGGTTCATTTTTCATATGACAAAATGTCTGTCAACGATACGGATTCAGGCCCGACAAATTAAATTCAGTTTCGCGTCGAGCTTATTGACTTTTCGAAAACCGAAGTCCCATGGATAACCCGGAAAGCTCTGATTACCCGCGTCGGTATTCAATTTTATCGTGCGCGCGCGCGCGCTGACATTTCCAATTAATGAACGCGCGATACACGTATTCTGAAATTACAAAATTTTATAATTTGTTCGACGCCAGGCGCGAAAGTGGCGTCATAAACTGGCCGATTTCCGATAACTCGCGTATGTGTGTGCGCAGGTAACGCAATCAACTACCATTTACCTTTAAATCTATTATACACCATTTTGGCCGTGACGTAGGATTTTATAATCCGCATTCTTTTGGTAATACATCGAATATGTCAAATCTGAATTTGTAAAAGGTTTGCCCATTGCTCTTTTCTGTCATTTTTATGTTTTCTTCGGTAAACTGCCTTTTACTATATTCTATTTAAGCAGTTCACGTGACAATTCAAGATTGTAAATCACGGCATGCCGAGGCAGTTACTTTCAGAGCGCTGCGTAACTGGCGCTCGATGGAAAGACGTTCTTTTCCGTGGCTCAGTGATAATTCGATTTTCTTGCTGGCGTGGCGGGTGATTGTTGCAGAAACGCTGGACATCCAAGCGTAGCCCGTCGCGAAACAGTTGAACGGCATTCTCGCAAGTTACTTTGGTCGGAAAAATTCCTCAAAGAACCACGAGAGCGTAGCAGGGCATCGAGCTTAGAAGAAACGTATTTATCTCCCGTCGCCGGCCGTCCCTCTCCTTTGTCCCTTTTTGCCATTATTAACCCCGCTCGAACGAGGTTATTAAATCATAGCGCGCTGAAATATTTCGAGGCAGACACAATAATTAGCAGTCATTACTTCCACTGTTCACCCGCTCGTGTTTTAATTGAGGCAGGCGCGGCGAAAGTTCATATCGGTGGGACGATGAGCGTCCGATTTCAGGAACGATAAACTTGCCGCGCGTGGAAACACCAGCGATAATTCTCATTATCATTTTCATCCTTGTTACGGGTACATACGCGACTATGAACGATCCTGCGATTACAAACGGCCCGCGATCTATTCGCGGGAATCGATGGTATCGTATCGAATGCTTCCCGATTGGCGAACATTTTTAAACCGAGAGTGATTTTAAATCCTGCAGGGATCTAATGGACGAACGGTACTCGAGCCATTACCGTCCATCGTTTGTTCTATAACGAGTGTATATACACGTTCTTTAATCGCGCGCATAATCGAGCTACAATTTCGTAACGAATGCATTATGGTAATGCTCAACTGTAGCTGCGTAACATTAATATGGAAACTGGACAAAAGAAGCAATCGAATCTGGGTTCGTACTCGAGACTCTGTTGTTTATTACGTTCCCCAGCGGGGCTCCATTTTCCAGTTAATGTAATGGATCCCGTACCTAACGTCTTTAGCGACGCAGCCTTTCCGCAACGGTTACGCAAGTTTGCGATACAAAGGCGTCATCTCGACGAGGCGGGGCTGCGGGCCGTTCGCGAGCCGGAAACTAACTGGGTTTACGCGGTCTGGTAATTTGAAGAAACTCAATCCGTTGGCAGTTGGCAGTTGGCCACCGGGCGCGAAAATCTCGTTCGCTTAACCGTCACGAAATGAAATCCAAGAGAATCTAATAAAGCGGTCGAGACGGGTCTAGGGGTCGCTGCTCCAGATTTCATCGGTTCTTGCTATCCCTCTCGGTCAAGTAGCCGGCAAGGGAAGTCGTGGCTGTGTCGGTGGAGAACTTTCTCAACGGATTATGCCGTAGAATCCCGTAACCATGCACAACAACCCCGACGCATAAATTTATAGCCAATTTCGTTGGGGGCGCTTCCACACGTTAACTTTAGGAACAGGGTGTTCTCGTTTTCGTTTTCGACTCGACACGGGCGGCTTGTCACACGTAAGACTCGGTGCAGGTGAGCCTAGGCTTGTGGTACTCAATGCAGATACTCCTGGAATTCCCCTTCGGGTGCTAAAGTCAGCGAGTATTGGGAAATGCAAGGGAACCTCGAGGATCCTGGGGAATGCAGACGTTTCGGAGGTCTTGGATGTCTTGGGGATCCTGGGATCTCTGTCAGTCCCTGGGCTCTGCAGATTACTCCGAGTACTACAGACCCTTGTGGATCCCGGGGTTATCCTTTTTAAAGCTTTCATGAGCTTGTGACGGATGTGAATTGTATGGATCCGTACTTACAATTAGCTGTTTTGAGTTCAACAGGTCCAAAGTCTCATCTACTTACATATCGAGTTCAGCTAGGTATGTCTGATCTGTAACCGTCCGTATCCACTTGAAAGTGGCCCGTATCGGGCATATTTTAGTCCTGTATATTATTATCTCTTCGCGTGAAGCTTTTCCTTTTGTCGCTTGAAACAGATCATTAACATTAGGGGAAAGGTGGGATAGTTGATCATCGGGGATACATGATCACGTCAGTTTTTTAATTAATATATTGGCAATTTGTGCCTACTGTCACGTTATCGTGGTGATGTTTGCGTTATCGCAACACTTCATGTTGCAGTTTTCTTCCGGGAGCATAGAATAATGTAGTTAGTAGCCTCGATCTTATTTGCAGCCAAAAAGTAAATATTTGAACAGGTGAAAAAAACCCAGGAAAAACCATAGAACGACTAATGAAACAGAAAAACACGGCAAAGAAAGTGAGCAGGAAAATCTTTTCTCCATCATCATCTGAATTAGATGATATCTAACAATAAGTGAAATGGCTTTTAAGAATGCATTTATGTTGTTTTATGTCATAGAGTTGTATGTCATTCTTCGGTTTAATTTTTTCAGTAATTCTTTCAAGTTAGTTACAGTTTACTTTCCATTTATGATATTCCCTTTATTTCATGTTATTGACTAAGATAATAATTATTTTTTAGAAAATTAATGTGTTATTTACTCTTAACGTTCACTGATCAAGTCTCCCTAACCTTTTGATCAAGTCTCCCCTTTAGTGGGGGATACTTGTGCATAACGTCACTGCCGGAAAATGTTTAAATTCAGTCATTAAAATTAGTTTTCACCTCTCAAATTTGTACAAGTATATTGAGAATACTCTAAGAATCGCAACTTAAGTAATTAAATAGAAACCAAGCAAACCATCATTATTATTTTAATAAAATAGCAAAACTGTGATCAACTATCCCACCTTTCCCCTACATTCTGAAAACGGTACCAAAGCGGCTTTGCTACAAACAATTTGCGTACGCTTTGTTACCATTCATGAGGGACGGGTTCTCGGAGCTACTAAACACCTTTGATCATTTCCACGTAAATTAAGAAAACGCGGTTTAAGCTCCACTGCCACCCTTTCCTAATGTACAGAAAGTCACTAAAAGGAGGGTTTCCGTGAGGCAAGTAGACCTCCCAGCTTCTCCCTCTCCCTTATCCGAAACTGTGAAACGTTTCACTTTCAAATTGCTCCGCGGTAGATGGTTCGGCTCAGTATTGGAAGCGCCGCTTTGGAAAGTAAAAGAGCCAACGCGAAAGCGATCTCCGCTGTCACGCGATTCGAAGGACGCTCCAGACGGGGTTTTACTGCATTCCAGCCGTGACGAATTATCGAACGTCCATAACACGTTTCGTTACTGCGTAACAGCTTTGATATGCAGATCTCGGGCTGCACACGGCCCGTGTTGTTTAGTCGCATTATCCCCTAAGACTCCTGGTCTCCGTGATTCACCAGTGTGACCCAATTCTTGCATCGAACGCGCAATGCTCAGGACCTCTAAGGCATATAGACAAGAGTGGAAAGACAGTGATCCGTTGTCGGAGGCGAGGGTTCCCTGATCGTGGATGTACCTACCTATCGTGACCACTAACGCGCTGCTAATTCATCGGCGAACGGACTTTAACCGGGCCCTCTTTACCCGCTATTCATCGCCATGCTAACCTTCATTCGGCCAGATTCTTCTCAGCTTCGAATGCCTCTTCGCTTCCTATCGGTTTTACATAACGTTGGCATTCGGATCACGCGATGAGATGCATCCGGCTCGGCTTGAGACGCCGAGAGGGTTTCGCGGGGATTAAATGATGCCTTACAGGGATTAATGCCAGGTATACGTAACGTTATCCCGCGCGACGATTCACTCTGTTCTTCTAATCAGTCCACCTGCTGAACGCAAATGCATCGGTGGCCGGCCCTGTTAGGGTCGATGCACACGTTATGCGTATGGTGCGCCTCCCTCCGCGTGCAACATGCCCGGTTACCACTGGCATTTTGCTCGTGTTACGCGATTCTGTAGCAAAACGGCGGAGCAATTTATTCTGCGGCTATATAATCGCGAATCACGACTATCCGCGTGGCTTTCCAGGCAGGATCGTTGCCTTCGGTACCTACTCCGTGCTCAGCTACGCGCCGCGAGGATAAGTAAACCCACATTCCTATCGAGGACTCGTACCGTTCCAGCATACCGGTTCTAGTTCCAGTTCCAAGAAATTCGAAATAAAACTCCGCAAACTGATACGCGTTTCTGATCGAAGCTGCGGCCATGGTGGCCAATAAACGTGATAAACGTTCATCGCGTAGAACGGCTCTGTACGCGAGCCAACGATAACGCGCCATAATGGACGGATTATTCCAACGAAAGTTAATAGCAATGATATGTGCTTGAGATGACGTTTGTTCCCGTGGGCAGGAAGACCGCGAGGTAGGTACAGCTGGCTTACAGCTGACTCGGATTCAACTCTATAATACCTAGAACTGAACAGGGCACTCCAAACAACTGGATTAGCATTGGATTTGTAATAAAATGGATTGGCCAGGAACAGTGCAGGGTTTTAAGAGATTTCAGGGTAGAGGGGCGAAGGTTAAGTCATATTCGGGTGGAGTAAATGCCGGGATAACATAGAGAGGATGGGGAGAGTTTTGAACGTGATTCGGAATATTTACCTCTGGCTGGTGGAAACCGGTGCATTTCGCCATCCTTCTCTCCCGCTGGTAATGAGGTCGTAATGTTCATATCGCGGTCCGCGACATTTTCCCGCGTTCATTCGCGGCGGCTAGTGACACGAAGTGCACCGCGATACGCCACGGGTCACGCAACTTCCCGGAATTTCGGGCCCATAATTTCCCAGCCGAATTGTATTATAATATGTTCGAAGCCCTCGAAGCGGGCGCAGTTTACAAAGTTTCGGCTCACGTTGCTCGCATAGCAGAGGGTTAGGCCATAAGCTTGACCTTGTAATAAAGTCGGGCAATATTTGCGCGGTGCGTGCGAGGGTTTAGCAGGCGAAATTTGCGCGATCGCGCGGTCCCGCCGGGCCATCGATCGCAAACTGAACGTTAAATCGGTGGTCGTGACGCTTTATTGTTTACAAGGCCTGATTCCCCTCAGCCTGGCCGAGATTGAAGCGCGGTTGCGGCCGGAACGAATCGTTTCGATGCGTTCGCTCGAGCTAAGGTCGAAGCCAGATATATCGGCCGGTGAGTTTCGTGAGGGGTATTCTTCCACCACACAGTTTGCCTGCCTTGGTGCTACTTTTCTCAACGTTTTCGTTCTCGTTCCATCTCACTCTCGCCTTCGCAGTACAAGAGTGAGCCAGAAGTGGTGGAGGTAGTGCCAAGCTTCTGGGGTGTAGGCCAAACCGAGCTGTCAGCGTAGAAATACACACATCAGAATAGGTGTGCGTTAGCTCCGAAAAAATTCAGGAGTTTTATTGGTCATCACATTGATTCTTTCTCGATAGCTTCGCATAGCTTCGTAACGCACACAATTATTTCACTAAGAATAAATAACAGTCAAACGGCTAGATTCAGGCGGAGCCGAACAGCGTTCCCGTTACCCCACCATACCCTTCGGAGGCCAGGCAACTCCAACTGACAAATCCACGATCGTCAGATGGTGGTGGCTAATTTCTCCTCGATCGCTGTTCGCGAAAACGAATTCACCGGCCAATATATCTGGCTTCGACTTGGCCACGCACGTAAATACTTGTCCGCTACCGAGGAACGCCAGCTCCTTCAAAGTAGAAGAAGCTCAGCTTATAGTCATAGGGGACATTACTGGCAGCGGATTGGAAGAATCAAATTCGCGATCGGACTGTTCGGTTCCTAGGGTGTAAAGTAGACCCAGCTGGCAATATCCTCGTGTTCGGATTATCGCGTTAATTTGTCATCGCCTTGAATTCGTACTCGGCGTTCCATCGGACCCGATGCCGTAGTAATTTAATTACTCGGCGCGGGCTAATTGGAGAAGTTTGAATTCGCATTTAAACGCATCAGCCTGTTGGAGCCAAGTTCGGGCGAGGCTGCAAGAAATTGGGGCTAATTTTTTGCTAGATCGATGTCGAAGTGGCAGCCAAGTTAACGACAACTCGCTAATTGCATGATCCCGGAGACGGCGGGTCCGCGGAATGACGTTACGTTTTCTTGATTCTCTGTCTGTCCTGCCTTATCGATGCATAATTTCCATCGTATAATCAATCTTAATGAATTTCCGATCGTATCGGAGCCAATCAGCTTTGAAATTATATATCATGGGCCACGCCAGATAGGTATGTAGGTACATAGAATCGCTGTTCGCTTCTGAGCTTCGTGTTCGATGTTGAGCAGAGTTGATGATTCATTTAGAACTCTCCAGCCATTTTGGCAACGTCCATTCTATTTTCAAGTTTTCTGTTCTCATTAAGTATTCGCTAAATTGACATTTGCTATACTAATTGCGGCCCATGTAGTGTCGCAATCTGGGTAATGTCACGCTTCCCTAGAACGATCCATGGCAAATGTATTTGGCGAGCGAAATTTAGAACCGGTCGTAGACTCTATAATCGTGCGCTCATGACCAAAAGTCTATCCATTTGATTACCTTAAGGAACGTTTGGCCAAACGAATGGGCAAGGAAATCTCTTTAATTCGCCATACCTCTGAGCAATCACACTCTGATCGCGGTTAGCCAAGTTACAAAGCTATTACGCGAGTTCTACAAGTCAGCGAACGAATTCACGTAATTCCGTGCAAGGAACGATTAATTGTCTATGCATGGAAACACCTAAGGCACGTAGCGTTCCAGCTCCCCTCAATTACACGACATTTACGACGTTTTAAACCATTAATGGCTACGATTACCGGACGAAAATGGGCGACGAGGTGGAACGATTCGACTGCGCCGATCGGGCATCTAGCAAAAGATCGGTTGCCCTTTATCGAGGGCCTCGTTCGTCAAAGTGTTAAGAGCAGCGCCGAGCTCGTTAATCGCGCAAGGACGACGCGTAAGCGCAAACAGCCGTCGGGACGGCTTTCTTCTGGTTCGACTCCTCTGTAGATTGAAATACGCTGTCCGCGTCGGATCATCGACCGTAATGAGGGCCGGCGATTTTGTCGCGGGGAACGAGCTGTCTGGCAGCTATCGGCAGAATGTGCCTCGCTATTGCGCGCTCACGGACCCATAAACCGGCGATCCCAGCGACCAGCGAGCTTGTTTTTCACCCGTCGCGGAATCCGCGCTGGAAGCACGAGCAACGAGGAAGACCGTGGCATTATGGTCGTGGTGCTCCCGCGGTGGAATCTACTCCAGCCGTTCGATCGAAGAAACGGCGAAACTGCGCCCCAGCATACCTCGTTAACTCGCTCAACTGTTTTGTTCGATTCCGCCGAGCTGCTCGCGATTGAGATACCGCGTTGTCCTCGGGACACGTCTTGCCAACCATTTTCCGATCGAGCGGGTCGAGGGTGCCGAGGAGGGTCGGCGTTAAATGTCCAGAGACGCCGAGGAAAACGGCACGGCGGTTCGATTATTGCTTCGCGACAGAAGGGCATCGAAGGCTGATGCCCAGGGGGATCGATGAGTCGGAGTGCTTTCGAAAGTGAAACGAGATTAAAAATACTCCGGACCTGCCCGGCTGGTCGGGGCAACGATGTCCCTTCGCGGGGGGTGAGTTTTAAGAAGACAGGAAGGGAAAGGAGAGGCAGCCGTGCGCTTTGGTCGAATAAAAATTGTATCCCCTCGGAAGCGTCGCGTCGTTGAGTCGAAAGCGCATACCAGCGAACACCTGGAGTGAACGTTCTTATCGAAGGCTCCTGTGCTAGAACGGTGTGGAGGAAAGACCGTCCCTTCGAGGCCTCGGATCTCGGGAGCGCAACCCCTCTTGCCCTCTGCTCTTTCTCCGCGCTCGCACGCTCTTATACATCGCTGCATGCAAAAACACGAAGATTGTTTTTCCATCGTGGCCCCGTCCGCTGATTGCGCGTCCTCTCCGATCCAACGGCGGTAGCGCGCGTTGCAGAGCGATGCAGAGGGGAAGGGATCGGAACCGAGTGACTCGTAAAAGCCGCTCGTCATCTTGATCCTCGCGGAGCAGTGTTTTCTAACGCTGACCGGCTGGCTAACACCGCCCGAGCTGAAGCAGAGCGCAAAAGTTGACAAGCACTGGCGTGTAAGCGTGGCCCCGGATTCCTGAACCGGTTTCGGAGCAGCCACGGGAGAGCCACCATCTTATGGCAGTCGATTTCTGTCCCTCCACCCATCTCGGAACCCGATCTCCCCACCGTGGCTCTACCTGAAGCCACACGACAGGTGCCAGCGGCGTACGCAGCCCGATGAACCGTCGTCCTTTATATTTATAGTCCTCGCGGACCCAGGGCCCCAGAGCCTGCATTTTCGTCCATAAGATCAGCCGCTAACGCAATAGGGGCGAGAGCGTGTGATCCGAAAAATGTAGGAGCTACCTGGAGAAAGGGGCACCTCGGGGATCACACATCGTCTGTATTTAGATCGCTGCGCTGCCACCACTTATTGGCTCGCCACCAGTGGTTCTTGCTGTGACACGATTCCCAAAAGCGCTGGTCGAACGTGATTGTTTACCTTGGGACGCACCTTGGATGCAGGTGAAGGGGGAGGTGGTGAACGCGGTTGCCTCTGGACGGAGCCAAGATCGTGATACCACGAAACCGAGTAGTCGTATTGTAAAGTATTCGATAACCAGGCCCAGGGAGAAGTGTCTCGGCCAGCGAAATTAGGTAAAACGAGGGGGATCTGATGGGATCTGAAACGAGAAACCGAGGCGCAACGAGGGCCCTGGTACTCGTAGCGATCGCAGAACCTGTTCCCCTGCAGGTTGGTGCAAGATTCAGCACAATGTTTGCTTATTGGCGAGCTGCTGCGATTGGAACACCTGATTTCTGACACACTTGGACACCCTTTCCCGATTGTTTATTCCTCGACAAAGGTTGGGCGTGGGTGAGGGAACGCGTGTCGCACCACTGTGGGATGTAGGTGGGCTTCGATGGTGTCGGCGTATCAGGTGGAACAATCGTGGGACGATGGGAAGAAAAAGTATCGAGTCGCTGGATTACACGACCAGCTTCGGAGCAGTGGTTCTTAAATCGACGGAGAGTAGTTGGACCATTTATGATACTAAATAGTACGTTAAGAATCACAGTTCCTGAACACTGTGACTGGCTGGATAGCCAAACTTTCTACAAAACAGGAATACTGTTCTAGTGATTCTGGAACTTGGATTACACAAATTGCCTTCGGAAGGTTCATGACCGTACATTGTAGCGGATCTTAATTTCAAATTGGAAATTGACTCGATTAAACTTTCTGGGTATTATCCCTCTCGCGAATGGAATCGTCTTAGATTGAAAGGAGTGGAATGGAGAACCTTCCGCGATATCGGATTTGAGAAGGGTAGTCTGTAATAACAAGCACCTAATAAAGATGTGAGATAGGAAGCTAACGCATACTTCACGGTTCCTCGTCATCTCGAACTCGTGTTCGAATTAATTATGAAATCCTTGACTCGAGAAAAAGATCAAAGGCAGGCGGCATACTTACCCTTAACATTTAAATCTATTGTCTGCCGCTTCCCGCTTCTCCCCGTTTAATTAGCTGGTAGATCTTTGAAATTCCTGACATTTATTAACATCATTCCGTTGCCTGCTTTACGATATGGCTTTTGCTTACTGCATAGTGAAATCGAGACTTCATAATAAGAACACTTGGAGAGTTGAATTCCATGGGAATCGTGAGGAAGACATCTCGAAGGTGCCTAGTCGCTTATAATTATTCCTACTTAGACGTTCCTGCGATATCAGCCACGGTCGATAGCATTGAAAAGTTAAGGACACCAATAGCGGCTCTAATAATTAACCTCTCCGACTAAAAGCCTGGTCACGTTAAATCGCGACAAGGCACTGATTGATCTAATAGCCTGTAACAGGGTTGCCGCTCGCGGTATTGTAATTTTCGAGAGGCTAATGCCCCGGCCACCGTGAAAGCTCGCACCGTCCGTCTCTGCTGCTCGATTCCAGGGAGCTTTGAAGTTCACCAGCTGCCTTTGATTTTATCGATCCCCGAATCGTCCATCTAGCCAGGATCCTGTAATCTCCCACATTGTCGGCCGGTTTAGTTATTTCAAGCTGAAGCTGCTGCAATTGTCCTCGTCCTGGTGTTATAGATGAATTAGATTACAGGACAGCGATTCTCCGAAATAAACGGTGCAATGAAGGATTATCTGAAGCTTAGAGGCAATCCTGCATCGAGTCCAACGTTCTACCACTGTTGCGAGCCATAACGTGGACATCATCTGTCACCGAATGTTGCAGAACATTCAAGCCAGCTTCCATTCTTTTCACCGTTCACGGGGACAAGTTCTGCAGGATACTCGTCCGGTTTTTTTAATCGAATTGACCATAGCTGCCAACTCTTATCTCTGAGGACAAATCAATTAGATAAGAGGACGATTCACGAAGCCGCAGGGCAAAGTGTTTGAGGGCTGTCCTCCCGTGGACCAAAGAAGAGGAAAAGTTTGTAGCAAGGGGAGGATCGAGAGGACCCACACACGGGCAAAAAGAATCATTTTCTCTGACGGGCAGAAACTGATCCGCGGGGATGATCGGCCATCGAGGAGAGCTTCCAAGGGGAAGTTCGGGCAGGAAACTCGCCGTGTGATCGAGTTACAAGGGCGAGGCCTCTTAACCGGCGAGACCTCGCCGTCTTCATTCAGCGGATATACAGTAGAGTAAACGTTTATTTAGAAGATATCATCTCCACCTTTCTCGAGTCGAGTAGACCGCCTTTACTGCCGTCGCAGAGGGATGCTCTCTCCCGCCGACATAATCTGCGCGAAAGTGTTTACCCGGGGAAACGCGATCGCAGATTTCATCTAATCTCGCGATGTATCTGGTTCCGCGTGTCCTGAAGAACAGTAGAGACCTCCCCCGAGGAATTTCGTCGAACGAACGGGGGATGACGAGGAAACGAAGGTGTCCCGCGTCTGAAAATTTCCAGTTGCCCCGAACTTCTGCCGCCGTCACTTTTCCTACCCATAATAACCGAGGAGAAGCTCGGGATATCTCGAAGCAATAGTCGTAGAACAATCTATTCCTATGTCTATTAGTTTATTAATCGGTGATTCCGATCGCTTTGTCATTCGCACAGCCGATATCGTCTTTATCAATTCATCGTTCCCATCATAATTTGAAAGTTATCCACGAGTAATTCGCTCCATTTCCATTATCCCAGCGTTCATAATTTGTCAACGTGCTCGTAGAGTGATCCTTCTATCAATAATCATCAGACGTTCAGCTGCCGGCTATTTCCATCCCGGCCGTATAATAATTAATCGACGTCGCTTTGGAGTTATTTTTCCAGCGGCAATTAACGCGTAATAACGAGCTGAACACATCCAAGGAGAGGAATTTGCATAATTCAGTTGACGCGTAGACCAGGCTAATCAGGAATGGCAAAGCACGAGCTTCATTAAAATTATTTATTTATCGCGCGCCCTCAGTTTCGCCGCCGCCTGCGCGCTAAAGGGGTTAATATCCTTGGGAAATTGGAATGTATTATTTAACGAACAGCGAGGGACATGATTAAATTGCCTCGTGTCCTACCGGGGCGCAGTGATTGAAACGAAATCTCGTTCCACGGGAACGCGTTGTTTTGTGAGATCGTCCAACGATGAGACGCCGTGTCTTTGTGCTGAAATTTTATGCACACCCGCAGTTTTATACCGCTTCTTCTTGGCCAGGAAGATACCATTCAAACGTTAACCGAGAGCTTCTCCCCCCGTTCCGCGATCCCACGAATAATCGGCGTAAGTATTCATTTCACGCTGAACGAGTTAATATTCTTGGAAAATTGGAATGTTATTTAATGAACGGCTCTCGACCTAATGGGGTTTTACGTCGCGTAACAGCGCAATTTCGCCGTTCCCGTATCCAAGCTGCGTTCGCTGTTTCATAATTAATAGAAACGGATGTAGGTATCTACAATTTACATCAGTTTCATATGACAGAAAATTAATTCTACATCGTCTGGCTGCGACCCTTTGCCCTGAAACTTTATCAAGTGCCCATACGCTTTAAAGATCGTTACACGTAATAGGCAATCCCGATTCTGTTGGGTTTTCGGCACGGTCTATTGTATGTCGAATTTGTGTATTCACGTGCCTACCAGTGATCCGAATAACAACGGATCGCCATCGAAAATTAACGGCTCGTTGAAACGTGATCGTTTCTGGTAGATGAAATATTTAGAAATTTATCGACAGTATCGTATCGTAAATTCGATCTGATTAAAGCTTCAACTCCTATCCAACATAACGCGATTTAACGTGGCTGTCGAATGGTTTCTAGAAAAAGATACGAGGCGGTAATATTTGAAGCACTGGATAATACAGTAGCTATATAATAAATATTGATAAAATTCTACTTCGTCGGGCATCGACCGTGTTCGAAATAAAATTCACCAGACAGAAAAATCAACGAGTTCTTTTTCTGGCCGTGTTGCGAAAGTACGTGCAATAATTCCTGGCTCTGACGGTTCTTCTCGCCGTGGGAATGCATTGGGAAATTTGCTTAACGGCAGCTGCAACCGGAGTCGAGCGAGGAGGAGCCCCTCAGGCCAGCGACGATTCCTCTTGACCGTGCCGAGAGACTCGGCAAGTGGTATCAAGAGACATTGTTTGCTGGCGAAGCGAGAAAATCGAAGGAAACAGACGCACGGGTTGGTACGGTAATAGCGATGAAGACGAGGAGCGAGAGAAAAGAGACGTACGCGTGGATGGTGAGGAAGAGGCAGCACCTAGAAACAAGAGGGACAAGAAGAAAATCGAGAAGAGGAAGGAGGAGAAGAAGAAGAAGAAGAAGAAGAAGAAGGAGTGGTAGTATAATGTCCCGGACGTAAAGCGGGCGAGGAAACAGCGGCTGTGCTCAGCTTCGGCTCAATTAAATGATCGTCTTCTGCTGGAGGGTCTCGGTAGAGGCACCAGCCATTAATTTCGAAACATGGGGAACAAAGGGTCTACCTTGGAAATATTCTTTTTTCCCCTTTTTCCCTCCCCCTCGCTCTGCTGCCGTTCTCTCGATCTCTCTTTCGCCGTGGACGGGCTCCTCCTTGTAGCCTACCACCTTTTACCATCTCGACCTGCCGCCAAGAGGAGCGAGAGGTCTAATGAGCTGGACAAAGACGCGGCTCAGTGTATCTCGGTGAAGAAGAAGAGGGAGAAGAAGAAGGCAGCAAACGCCGCAACCTGCTCAGCCTGCGGCTACGTTTCTCTTTTCCTGCGGTAGCAAGAGCCTCTATCAAGCCACACTTCTTTCGGTTTCCTTCTCCTTCTGCCAGCTTGCACCTTCGTTCTCCCGTTCCTCTCGTGTTCGCCCTTCCTTGTCGGTCGCTGTCCTTCGCCATCACACCTTCCTCTTCGATGCTCCCACCGTGCTCCCAGCATCCCACCGCAGCGCGGTGTGTGTGGATAAGGCTGCCCTCACATCGAGTCGCGCATTAATATCCAAGCAAAAGTAGCAAGGGCCGTCTAGGCGTGGCCGTGGTGTCTAGCAGAATCTTGGTAGGCGACCGCGTAAACACTGTTTCTTTTCCCATTCGCTTCTCACCTTATTGCTCCTATTCTTCTAGCACCTCTCCACCCATCCGTTGACTCGCGCCTTCCTCGTAGTTCGCTTCGTCGACGAAAACAGGTCGCAGTTGTCTGAGTTGCCGTAGTCCTCTACGTAAAGATCCCTCCATTATGGTTTTATTTCATTTCCCGCGGAAGATGCAGGAATGATTGACTGTCCCGGGTTTAGAAGTAATTGGCCCCGCACGGCCATACAGAAACTAATGAAAGTTCGAGGATTTCCCCCCCCCCCCCCCCTCGTCGTCCCGTTACGGCCACAGGGGTGCACGATGTAGAGGAAAGGCGCGCAATCTGGGATTTTATCTCGTACGCGGTTAATGAGAGGTTTCTCGTAGGTGTTCCTCGCCGTGAGCTAGACGTCCATTACTATATTATGTCGAACTTTAAGCTTAATATATGGGATTATGGGGCAGGATGCAATTTTAAATTCGCGACGGCCCGTTTCGGCTATTTGCAGAGAACATCCTGGGAAAACGTATTAGAAGTATTCCGGATTCTCCTACCGACGTTATGATCTTCGGTTCGCGTTTCCATCGCTTCCGCGGGTTATTATTGACATGGCGGTAATAGGTATGCTCCCACAGTGCCCGGTACTTTAACCGTGCTGAATATGCCCTCGACCCTTTTATTCCAGAGCAGGGAACGCAAATTTCGATTCAGGCTGCATGATTTTTATCCTCGTCAGACCGACTCCCGCGAACGGTATCCCCGATAAATCTGCTGCTCCGGTGCTTTAATTGATCACACACCGGGGCTATCTTTGTTTTACCAAGCGAGCCGCGCAAAGTTGACGGGCAAATTTTTGCATAGACCCGGGGAAGAATATTTCTAAAATATTCAGGGTACACAGTAGACTTTAGAAGGGTTTTGTGTTACGTTTTCACGACTTACGTGTCCGGCTGTTTCCTTCCCCCGTGTCTCACGTCTGCCTCGTATTTATTCGTCTGGGGGTTACGATGCCGACACGGTATACAAGTTAACTTTAAATTAAAGCCTCCCTTTAAAACCAAGGAAAATGCCAGTTAAACTCGTTCCGCAGCCGTAAAGAGGGCCCCGGCCGCGCGCTATATTTTCTTCGACATACTCGTTCGGTCGATGATATATTTCTTGCGTGTCTAGCACGTGATGTGCTCGATATTTTACCACGGTGTAGCCAACTCGATTAAATATTCTAACATGCGGCAGAACCACCTTTCTTTGAGGCCTATCAATTTTACGCCGGGGATGATTCACCACCTTCGCGGAGGATACACCCCTTCTTACGTACCTATATACACGGACTTGGATCCGATGCAAAACAATCATACGTTAGGGGATATTAATACCCTGTTATGAGAGCGCCTCTGTTTATCGCCGATCGGCACCACCCGGGGGGAGGAAAAGTTAATCCTGTTTGTCGTTTCGATCGATGATTCAGCGATAACATGTTGATTATACCTTTGAATGTTCATTAATTCGCAGTGCCGAATGCCGCGCAGCCGGCCGCATTAATTGTGCTAACTGATATCGACGCGCCAATTAGGAACTTACACGCAACTTAGATAATTAACGTGAATGGCAACTGCGTGTTCGCTTAGCACCCGATTAACCATTGCTCGTACAGTACAGATGTACGTGCAAGCGTGGATACACAAGCTCGCGGGCCGGTCCTCCGGGGAAATTTTCCTGAAAACACGCAGTTTATGTTTGCGGTCAGAAAATATCTAATACACCGCCGACGTATTCGTTTGATGATTCCATCTTCCACCCGTTTATTCGTGTAGGTACTGGCGGCGTTCCGCGACGCCTATCGGTTTTAATTAAATTTCTTCCACGACACGGCTCGAACGGTTTTTACACGTACAGACCAGATATTACACAGCCCCTGTTTCTTACCTCCTCGTCGCCTAGTCCGTACAGTCATCCCAGGCCGCAGACGCCTGCCAGTGTTTCACGTGGCGCTTAAACACGATTGTTCTAACCGTAAATGGCGTTAAGGAGAACGAGCGGGCCACCCTGTGCAGTAGGCTGACAGGATGTGAAAGAAACGGGATAAGGGACTTTACGACGTTCTTGAACAGCGTGGCTTAGGGTCACGACGAAACAGATTGAATTACACGCGACGAAGGGGCAAATAGTTACTCTGGCGCTGCAACAGAAGAGCTGCAATTGAGGGAGCAAAAAGACGCGGGTCCAGTGAAAGGTATTTCCACCGATTTAGTAAATTCGGTTATCTCAATTGCGCAGGTTCCCGTGTTTCCCTTGGTTTTTTGGGGGGAAAACCCGTGGCACGCGAGAGGGAGACGGCAGGGGCGAGCGCGGGCGGGCGACGGCCAGGCAGGAGAGGAGGATAGAAAGAGATAGACAGGTCGGAAACAAATGTGATTCGCCCGGACGGGCAATTTACAGCTCGAAGAATATGGCTTGGCGTGTAAACCGCATTGAAATTCACGGCGAGCACGTAACTGTACTGGGGTTGAACTATGGGCAAGCTGTTGCAACTTGCTGTTTTCTCTCCAACCCCTGTCCGCCCCGTTCCCCATCTCTTCGTTCGTGCCCCGCTCCCTCCCCGTCCTCGTCCTGTCTCCGTCTGGTTGCCATTTAATTCCCCGGCGTTACGCTCCCTTCGGCATCCATTTCAAATCCCCGGGTGGTGCGCCTATCAGGTGGTCTGCGTTCATACGCCTGGAATTCCTATAGTCGGGCCCGGAAGGACGCTACCGGAAGTCGTTTGTACGCCTGCTCTGGACGGCCTCTTCTGTAAGAATGGAGCCTTTCAAGGTAGGCTAAGCTTGTACAAACACGACAAACATACGGCTCTCCGTTCCGCCCGATTTTATTAAGACTTCATTGCGTGTTGTGAACGAAGTAGAGGGAACCACGAGAATGCAGTGGTCGAAATTTCGAAAATGGGATGGGCACTATTCTAGGGAGTTGTCCATGAAGGTAGACGACCCCATAGACTTTGAATACAATAATTCAGTTAATAGTATAGCAAAGCCAACGATGTGTATAAGTGAGCAAACGCTTCAGTGCGAGGCGATGGGTGGTCTGGCTAGGGCAGTACTGAAGCTACTTTTTTCGCTCGCGATCAACGGAGATCGATATGAAATCGCACGGTCCACGCGATATTCCGAAGAAAATCAATCCCTGCTTACAGGGGAACACGCCCAAACCTCGTAGAGATTTTTCTTCTGTTGATTGTGCTCATTTGCTTCGATCGTTCTCGTTGATGCTTCTTTGATCCCTCTCAACCTTGCGCGCATATAAATCGATTCAATTACTCTCAGAAGGTCTCGACGCTTGTTGTCGAAGAACAGAAATCAAGTAAAGTTAATGGTGGTTCGTGGGGCGTTAGTAAAAGTGGAGCAGCTCGTTGAGCTGCGGTCGAAAGCAACGAGCGAGTAGATTATTTATACCGTCTCTGAACGGGTCTACGAATGTTTCGCAATACAGTTGAATCCAGACTGGATCGAGTATAATTAACGCAGTGCAAGAATGTTATTATTAATCATCGTTACATTCAGCTCAGTCGTGTTCCTAATTCCTTGTTACCGTTAGCTGGAAGCTGGCGCGTCTCGGTCTCGAGCACATCTCCTCCAGCGTTTTATTCCCATGTTGATACATCGACGATAGAGGCCAGGAGGATGTACACCGGGCGTAGAGGGACTCGTGTGCGGGGAAAATTCTTGCCGCGTATATACCAGACGGACGAGTTACGTATAATGCGAGCAACGCAGCATCGCCGGTGGAGCTTCGGTGTTCACATTCGCTGCCAGCGCAGACATCGGCTTGGTACGTAATTTTCTGCGATGCGGCCGCATCCTTTCTCTCGCTGATGCATTAAGGAGAAACTGGTACCCTTTCGAATCGAGCAGGTGGCTCCGCTGGACCTGCTTATATTTTGACGATTAGTTCTGGACCGAGAGCCCCTTCGACGCGCGGCGGCTGCTGCTGTTCCTTTTTACCTTGCCAACAGGGCCGCACAGGTCCACGTGAAACATTCAGGCTACGCGAGCCGTCTGAATGTTTCATGCCTCTGGAAAGATGGGTGTTTCCACTTTCCTGCTATTCCGTCCGGTTCCCTACGTATCGTTCATCGTCGAATTTTATTCGAGACGAGAATGAATAGGTACCCACCGAAACTTTTACTGCGGCGAACGATAGGTGGAATACAAAAGGGGATTGATACCACGGCAGCTTTAAGTGCACCATGGGATAAACGCGTGCCGTTTATTCACTGTGCTACGTACACCTTGCATAAACATCTCGCGCAATAATATTTTACCCGGCCGGTCGTAAAGAATTCTTATAACTGGCTATTCTTCCCAACAGCCTCCTCTCTCTGTCTCTCCGAACGCCGGCAGCAGTTCGTTAATGGCCACACTAATTTCGACGTTAACGCCTATCGTCCTTGCAGCGCGTATCTCCGAGTCTTCCAGTGTCCTTCCGTCGAAGGGAATCTCTCGCGCGTCAGCAACCCACCCGGACGAGCCTCAGGGGTATAAAGAAATCGCGAACTCGAAATCGCGATGCGGCTTGTACTTAGCGAGTTCTTGCTAAAGGGTCGAATGACGCGTAAATCTTCGGCCGTCAATTGGTAGCACCTGAGAGCTCGAAGAACAGGGAGAACAATTGGATGTAGGGGAGGAGGGCATTCCAGCGAGGGACACCGTGGCAGGCTGATCCGATCCTGGAAATCAAGACGGGCAGCCGCCTTGGCGGTGGTGCACCAAGCGACGACGTTGCAGCACAATGCACATGCACTTGCTGTAGGGAGAAAGGTAGACGGCCGCGACCTTGATGCGCGTGGTTCTCGCGTGCCCGAACCTTCACGAACGAGCACGAAGTCGACCGAACGGGCGCATAGGCAAGAGCGCGCCTATGCCCAGAGAAAAGTGGTTGCCCAGGCTGCTAAGGGCTCTCCAATTCTCCTCTCCTCCTCTTCCAGCCTCTCTGTCCCTCCTTCTGCCCCCTCATGCTTTTTCTACCCTCTCACCCTCTCACCTTGCCGCATCGTCTGTTCCCTCCCCGCTCCACGCCGCAGCCACCGCCGATTCTCGCTCAGCTAGCAGGTAAAAGGGAGTTGCTCGTGCCTGAAGCTTCACGGAAGCTGGAACGACTATCGGGGCACGATAGTTGAGGCCGACTGGCTAGGATGGGACCGGTATTTCAACTTAACCGGCCAGTCATCCGGACCGGCAGTGTCGCTCAACCGTGGCAACGCTTTCCGCTGGCAGCTCTGAGAATTATGTCTCCTCCCCGATGGCCGCTCTTTCGTTTCAAATTGCCCTGGTCGCAAAGCCAGCCTCGGCGTTTTCCTCTGGTTTTTCTACAGGATACCTTTCCTGCCCCGCGCCTCGGCCTCTATCGTTACGCCGACTTCCGTTGCTAATTACCCTGCCGTGTACCCGTGAACTTGTCAGGTGTTTATCGTGCCGGGTGGCTGGCGACTTCGGGAATTCCACGGGAACTAAACTACGACGAGCCGCGTGTAACGTTTCGAAGTTTGTCCCGATAATTGTTTCCCTGGATACTGGCCCCGAGCCACCGCCTTGCCTGTCGATTGTTCTCCGATATCTCTCGCCCCTGCTCGCAATCAGGCGAAGAAAAATTCCGGGGGGCAACACCACTTTGGAATTCCGCGGCTGTTTTCTCGCCCGCGAATCGATCGACTTGGCGAAAGTTTCGTCAACACGCGGCCACGTAGCCAAGCCAGCTCGGAAACAGGGAGGGTGGGTTAAAGGAAACGAAGAAGGATGGGTTAAGGGAAACGAGGGAGGAAGAGTTAAAGGAAACGAGGAAGGAAGAGTCCAAAGCGAATTGGCTGAGGGTAGTAGGACGGAAAGAAGGATACGTGCAGGTGGAGGGCCCAGTGGAGGACGCGTTGCCGCCACCATCATCCAGAAAATGGTCAAGAGCTTAGACGTCTGATATTGACAGGGCTAAGATACCTTATCGCAGCGAGATCACACGTTATGTTTCCCCGGCCGAATACGGAGGCCGGGGATCCCTCGAGTGATACTTCTTTCCCCTTTCTTGGGACTTGAGACTTGGCTGAAGCCGTAGGTGGTCTGGAACACGCGATGACAAATTACATTTTGGCTCCCCACCTTCATCTAATTATACCATGCGTTGATATCCCCTCTGTTCTGATCGAGGGCATCTCAATTTTGTCAGAGAACTTCTATGATCAAACAATTAGCTCATAGTTATACAGTCCACAAATTCCATACAAAGCGTAGGAATCTCTCGTTACGTGTCGGATTGTTCTTCTGATCCATTTCCCGTTGCTGGCGTTTACTTTTTTCGCGTGATGCCGCAATAATTGGCGCAGTTTCCTTCAGGAGACTTTCAGCCGAGCGCGTATTATAAGCGGAAAGATGTCGTTTCGTTCCGTCGATGTATTTTATTTCCAATATCCGAACCTTGGAGCGTAGCTGGTAAGAAGCGTTGCCTTCATCTTTTTCAGGACAGCCGTGTAATTTAATACGTTTCATCCACCATCGCCAGCGGCCTCGATTTTTAACCCACGCGCCAGTTAACGGAGCCGACATTTTGTAGATCCCACAGATTATAATTTCCTCGGTTCGTGCGTGGAAGAACATTATAATCGACGCGCGAGACGATCGCGGCCGCGGAAAGCAAAGCAGTTCGAAGGCTAGCTCATCGAATAATCTTCGAGTTGGCGAATCATGAATTACGGCATCGGCTTCGGGGGTTCGTGCAACACCTATGCATCTATCCCGACCGCGGAAGAAGCATCTTTCCTTCCTCGCTCGAACCTACGAGCACAAGCTTCCCGAGTCGTTCATCCCGAAGCAAAAAGTCGTCGATTCGCCGCGATGCTTCTGAAATTACGTAATGGTTCAATTTCATCCCCGTAGGCTACCGTGCAACTTTTCGTCCTCGGGGGAGGGGGGGTAGGGGCGAATAAAATTGCTTCCGAATACAGCTGTAACGTTAATTAAACGAGTTGAGAAATCGAGTTTTGTCAATTACGAAATCACCGGCGAACTTCTTTAATTTAAACTGTCTTGGGAAACGAAGTAACGAGACTGAGAAGTCCGCCTGGTCGATGAACATCCTCCGGGATGAATCGAAGAAACATAATTACGGAGGATACCCCTGTTCATCTCCAGATTGAAAACTTTCCAGCGACTCGCAACACGATCAGTTTTTCCGCAGTACGCGGAAAATAATGAATCGACTGGCCATAGAAAAAGCAGACACGTGGGAACGATGTTGTTCACCAACTTCGATCGCAGCTGTGTCAGAAAGCATCGAGCACGACACAGGTATCGCGGCACCGAAGAAGGAAGGTCGGCTGAAAGGACGTTCGTGCCTCGGAGAAGAGGGCACGAACCAGTTGCTCTATTTGTCCATGCAGAACCGAAAGGATGCAAGTGCGGTGTCCTTCGGAAAAGTTAGCCCCGAGCGAGCGACAGTAATACTTTAATAGGCCCGGTGCACGCGATCCGCACGGCCGACTCGCTCCTAGACCGCTCTGTGCATGTGTGATACCCGTGTGCACTGCATGTACAATTGCACACGCGTAGCTGATTGCAACCGTTGCACCCAGTGGATCCAGCGCAGCCGTAACTTCACCGCTGGACCCCGCGGACGCTCCTGGCCGTTGCAGTCTTTATCGACGTCCACCCATCGAGATTAGCTCGCCGCGCTGGAACATCTCGGCTCCTCGTAAGGACTTCTTGCTTCACCGCCGATGAGGCCGCGACGGTTGTCGACTTCCTTACAGTCGGAATTAATACAGTTGCGGCTTAATTGCGTCCCAGCCGATAGCGCGTATCTCTGCAGTCCAGGATGAAAATTCACCGGCGATAACAGTATAACGACTGCTAGCCCCTCGAGACAACGAGTTTTCTCAATATGAAGCACGGCCTCCCTGCGCGCTGCACTCAACGACACCATTATAGTTGCATCACGAGTTACATCACCCTCGGTGCAAAGTTGCACTTCGCAGCTGCAGCACCGTGACCGGAGAGGGACTTGTGCTGATGAAGTTTCTTAGAAGACCCCGGGGTTCGGAATGCCGATCGGCCTTCCGTCTTGGACACAACGATTTTCTTTTCTTGCGCCTCGTTCTGGCGATATTACCTAGGAGCAGCTGCGCTGCGTCGCGATCCAACGTGTACCCGCGGCCAGCCAGTGAATTTAATTATTGCTCGATCGCTGAATCATACCGCATGCCGCGGCCACGTTTTCCGCCGTATAACTGCGATTTCATTCAACTCAGCATCCCAGCAATTCGAAATCCATGTACGATGCCATTGAGAAACGTTCGAACAGCACCGGCGACCGTGACTGTGCCTTCATCCTCCTTTATCGGCGAAATACCACGTAGACGAGTTTCTTGTTAGTAGAGATTACGGTCGAGTCGCGGTCCCTTAAGGGAAGGAAAAGTTCCTGGAGTTTTCGGCCCCGAACGAAATACATTGACCGATGCAGTTATTTCTGGTTTGAAGACGAATTGGAGAACTGTTTACCAACAGTTACTTTTCAGAAAAATCCCCCTCGTTCTCAGTGAATTGCTAGCTGCCTGAAAAAACTTTAAAGGCGCTGCTCAGAAACGAGGAGGAGGCAAGTGCAAGGAGGTTATTTACACGCTACAAATGCATCCGCCGGCCAAAAAACACGGTGCGCGCGTAACAAAATACGCAAAGATGCGCACGTTAATACGGAGTCGTGAGTTGTTATTTAGAAACATGGACAGAGCCGTTTCAACGACACATTTTTTGCATCGGTAAAATGCAACCGCAAGGCACGGAGTGCCGTGGTATTCCGAGGATCACTGCACGGTATGTTTCTCGATAGATTTCAAACGATTCCCCGTATTCGAATTGGCAACTGTAATCAATCTAGCCGCATAAACGCAAAAGCGACGAGGAACGAGATCACCAACCTTCAATCGTACCTTCTTCGCCCTATGACTGCTGCGGAGCAGTTGTTCTGGATGTGGATCCAGTCTCTTCTACCGTTACAGGTTCCTCAGCCGTGACTCATCCAAAACCGTGCACGCTGGTTAATATACAAAGTCTGTCCTCCCTATTCAGCGACGTTTTATTATATCAGGAATGAAAAATAAATCAGGCAGGTCGAAAGGAAAGTTCCTTTGATTGACGCCGCTCATGACTGAGCGTTTTGCGTCTGCGGCTGTCAGATTGACGGTTAACGTGTCTAAATTGGAAAGGGTTCAACAGACCGCTACTCGTTGTCGATTCCCTCGGATGACGTGTATCGGGTGTTCTTTAATTCACAGGCGGACCGTTCGGTTCGAACGTGACACGCTCGCGATTCGGATACACGTCAGCCTCGGCCAGCAACTTCTCCAATTACGGCATCGCGACGTCTGCGAATAATGGCGTGAAAACATCTCGTTGAACTTCTTCACGGGACGAGCGCTCCAGCCTGACACCTTCCCGGGGAGTTTCGAACTTTGTAACATTGGTCGAAATATAAGTTTGCCACGGTGCGCGTTATGTGTCACTCGTGCGAATGCATGCTTGATAGAGTGCACAAGCTCACCAGCGTTGTATACCTGTGTACGTGTGTGTAGAATCTAGCAGAAAGTGCTCTCCCGTGAATATGAAAGTTTAATGCCCCAAAGATAGGGTCAACTTGGAAGTTTAATGACGTTTTATCCTCGGCTACGGCCGGTGTTGGGAATTTTTCTACCTGACGCGTCTCGGTTTTAAAAAGTGTTTTAAAATGGATCCTATTCTTTCATCTATTCGAAAACACTGGACGTGAAGGGGGCTCTCAGGACGAAATCGAATTGTAGTATGTGTTAATGCACGAACGCCCAAACCTCTGTTGTGAAAGAAAAATGATATCGGCTAGCGGAGTTGGAGCAAGCTTCAAAGCCCACTTGAAAATGTCATCGAGTATCGTCGAGTGGCTTCAAATACAGTATTCGCATACACGAGACGACCAAAGGTTACTCAATTTTTCTGTTTTCAAGAGAATTTCCATTACGCATATTGTTCGGCAGTCGATGGTACCTAGTCGATGGCCTGCGTCGATTGATCTCTATTGTTTCTCGAGGAGTTAATAATAACAACAATAAAAGCGGAAAAACGGGAGTGGGAGATGCAGTGGAAAATGACGAAAGTTGGTCGCGCGCTACGGCCTTCCTTTTTCTGTAACTACCGCAATTTCGGCGCGCAAGTTCCAAGGTAAACAAGGAGCGTAGCAAGTAATGAGATGCTCGCGGGCATGTCGCGCGAGTACTGACACATTAACGTTTTCCATCCAGCAAACGGGGAACATTAACTTTTCCGGTGGTTTCGAAGCTGTGCACGCCCGTTGCGACTCGTTCGGCGGCAAGAGACAGACGTGGCAGGGACAATACGTGGAATTTCGGCAAGGGGTTTGCGAAACTCCTGCCGGCGGATTTCGAAAGTTCCGTACCTCGTCTAGTGCCTCGAGTCCGTGATTCGGGACAGCCAGTTTCAGGTATCTGGTTTATGTAATTAAATTTGAGTCGCGCGATAATGCCGCCGGCCTCCTCCACTCCCTCGAATTTCCGTGTGATTTTATCAATTTGCAAAATGGAAAAAAAAACACGCTCGAATTCAGACCCCCGCAATGCAGAATGCACGGCAGTCGAGCTCGCGTACACGTTTTAATCTCCCTCGAAAAAAACTTGATATTTTCGTAATTGAGTATCGTTGAATACATCGCGCTCGACGATGAAGCTTGTTTACCATTTTCCACCAGGGAAATCCGGTCGCGTTCGGGGAATAATCGGATCAAGCGATCTAAGTTGGGCAAGCGTAAATGTACGCGTAAAGATTTGATTGCACCCAGCCCGGTAAACTGCCCGGCAAGTAACTAGAAGTGACAAATCGGGAGCAGGTTCTTTGATGTGCCCCGCCTTCGTGGAATCGTAATTATTTCTCAGCGCGCGATAATTAGACCGTCCCAATGATTATTCCTTTTACATCCGCTGGTAAGATGAAAATGAAGGCAAACAATCTATTTAAATTAGTATCTACCTCAGAATTCAACATTTCAATTCGTAATTTTTTCGCAGAGCGCAGATGTGGGTATGTAAATCTACTCATAAATTTTTTGCAATTGTACATTTGTGAAAAGAGATTTTAATTAACGCGGTTAAATACCATTAATTTAACTACCGGTGTTAAGTGCCACAGGCAATTTTAGATTCATTTGCCGCGATTACTATTTACCCGAGCTTAATTTCTTTGTTCATAACTGACGTAGCAAAATATGCAAACGATAATTGAGCTTATAGTGCTATACACGATTTACCTGTTTGTTTCTCGCTTAGGGAAATTCCCAGTGTGAAAATTACTCTCGTTCGGCGTGACTAAAATTACAAGAGAGACGTGCTTTAAAGGGACGTTCAGAGAAACGTCGCGTCAGCTTTATAAACACCACATTATTCCATCGAAATTGGTTCACTTCAGTTACACGCTCGATATCGCATGTCGCGCCAGGTCGGTGATAATAGTCGAGCAGTTATCCAAACGCGAAAGAAAAGTGTTGCCATGAATTATTCCCGCACGCAATGTCGTTTCCCAGGTTCAATTTCCGAATGTACACCCGCGGATCTTAGTGTCTCCTTTTGCTCCTGTTTCACGCTTACCACGGTCTGTTCAACAAACAGTGCTGTTTCACAGCACCGCCGCGGCAGCCTAGCCGACACCACAGCTGCGAAATTGGTATCGATAATATCCTATCTGGGCGCAGGAGAAATGTAAATTTGATTAAAGCCACGAGCCCAAGCGTACACCGGCTGTGCGGGAATTGACGAAACGTGAACTCAAACAGGAAACCGCGGGGAATTTTTTGTTCTGTTTCGCGTACACGCGTAACTGTTATTTATGAACTGTCGGGATCGTAGTTAAACCGACCGTTACATTCGATTTATATCGGGTGTATCTGATTGGTATACCACGACGATTAACGTCGGGTATAGATTGCGAAGATGATTGTACTCGCTGGCGCAGGGATTGTGAAATGTGACGAGCCTGTAAGTGCCTGTGGTTGGAGCAGAGTTTGGTTTAGCACTGAGGAGCTCGAGGAATTGCATAGGATATTTTACGGCGTTTTGGGAGCAGTGCTAAAGATGACAATGCAGGGCAAGGTTTATGGAGCCTGTGTTAAACGCAATTGGAAATGTTTGCTGGCAACTGACACAGATCTGCATGTTACAATATCGTTGTCCTCTGTGGCCAATTATCGTTACGCGACGAACCAGCTTCACTTCCATTCTCCGGCGTGTTTAGCCAGATAGCATAGAAAAAGGGGCATAATCGTTTCCAGCGCAGACGCGATATGGGGTGGGAGAGGCAGTTCACCGTTTACATAAGCAAACTAATTTCAATGAAATTTTACATCGGTAGTGGTCATTTGAATTTTAATTGCTTAATAGGACGGGGACGCGTGTTTGTTGGATTTAACTGCGACGGCACGTGGGTGGATGCCGTGTGCAATCTTGCTCCCGGTTATTAACGGTGGACGTCTTTGAAAATGGTCTCACGATTCGCGGGTCTGGAAACGGCCCCGAGGAGGGATTTAAACGTGCCTGGAGTAAATGAAATCGCGCTGGATGTAGTTAAACGATATTACGCCCTGATATACACCGAATATAATGGAGAGCTGCAGACATTACGGATCCAGCAATGTTCTCTTAATTTCACGGGAAGCTTAATCGTTAGTAGTTACGCATTAAGAGCCGACCAACACACGCGCGCTGCCACGTTTTAGGAAGTATTACAGTCACGTGAAACAATTGCGAACGGAAGCGTTACCCGGTTCCATCGATCATCTTCAAGACACTCGGTAGGTAATTAAAAGCGTAGAGTGCTCGTGCCTCTTTTTAAGTGCAGGTATTCGGCCGGTTTCCACCTGTGCTCTCTCTCCCCCCCTCTCTCTCTCTCTCGCGGGGATCAAATAATAATTTTTCACCGTGCCCCTAATTTATTGCGACTTGATTTTCATTTCGTCCAAGGGCGCTCGTTCGATTAATCGTCAACCATGTTTTTATCGCTGTTTCAAAATCAGTCCTGACAGTTGGACGATGAGAAGGAAATTGATTTACAGCAAACTTCCCTCGTATATCATTGCGCTTGTGTTAGCCTGGTACAGATTCAGTAAATTTCACAAAAATAATACGGCAGCTTTTCCATTCCGCGAACGCGAATCCACTGAAGCGTGAATAGTCCTTTGTTTCTTTCGCTTGCTATTAGGATAATTGAGTAGAGGTCAGCTGGCTGGTTTAGTGCACTAATTCGGATTATACCAACTCCTCCGTCGACGACATTATACCTATAAATATTCCGCGCAGAAACCGTCAGTCCCATTTCACGGGCATGTCTCGTGATCGCCCGTGGCGGCGAGCATCCCCGTCTAACGTAACAGCTCGTAAGACTATTAGCTGTCCTTTCAAGGAGACCGAGTCTTTTCTGCATCGAACGTCCTCGTATTCGAGAACCACCTCTCAGAAGGTTCCCTCTTTTCTCTGTCTTCTCGCTGGGTACCGTAATCGTGAATAAATTAACAACGGACATACTTCAAGCGTAGACCACGACAGGAGACTACGGGAAACTCGGTCTCCCTCCCGTCTAATCTATGCAAATGAACGATGAATATATTCGAGCATTAATATCACCGTAGCCAGACTCGTCAACTTTCATATCGGGGTTCATTAAGCGTCCCGCTGGAATTAAACCGTCCCGGCGTGATTTGTTTACTCTTATTATAAAATATAATCCCGTATCAGTGATCGGATCGATTTGAAGGGCTGCATCGCTGCGTCGCGCCGAGAGCCGCGCTCGACACGACTGCGTTTAGTAGCAACAATACAAACACTCTTAATTCCACGCAAAGCAGGCACAGGGGCAAACGGAGAGCTCCTGGCGCGTTTAATAAACCGATCGAAGTAGGTAGCCGGTTTGGCGAGCGGACACGGGATAGATAAGACTCGTCAACCTGCTCGAGTTGCTCCGAGCAACTCCGTCGGCGATCCTGGCCGGCTCGCGGCGCGACGCGTTCGTCGTCCTTCGCTCAAACCGATTGTACGCGCCTCCATTTCTGCCGAGTTCACCACCCTCGTGCCGTTTGTTCCCCGGCGCTTCAGCTATTCGGCTATTTCTTTTGTTTTTTAAAGCACCATTACGCGTAATAGCGCAATCTGTGTAATAGCCGGACTCGGAGGTGCCCGTGGCCGCTCGGCTGGTCTCGGCCACGCGAGCAACACGCGATCGCCGACCTGCCTGGACCAGTCCGACAGATCTTCCACGTAGGTCTGGTGGGGAAAATAACCGGCCGGCTCTCTCCCTCCGTGCGTGTGATTCCACGCTCACGGGTGTACGTGTCCGCTACTTTTTTACCCCGAGCTGCCGGGGAAACCGGAGAACGAGGCCCAAAGATGAGGGCGCGTATGGTGGCAAGAAGGACGGCTAGAGTTGTTCTCGAAGATGCCGGGAGGCTTGACCCCGCCAAGAATCTCGCATCTGCTCGCTCCTCCTCTCGCTTCCACCCTCGTTTGCTTGCTTCCCCTCCTTCTCGTTGCGTCTCCCTCTCTTCCGTCTCTCTCTGTCTTAATCTGCTTTGATCTTATCCTCCCCTCCGCCCGCCCCAACCCTGTGCCCCACACTCTCTCTTCCATTCTCTCTCTCTCTCTCTCTCTCTCTCTCTCTCTCTCTCTGTCTCCCCTTTCTCAAGCTGGCGCTGCTCAGGGACTAATTTACCGACTCCGAGTCGGTTCTACCTGCCAGCTTCGCAACGTCCACGGATACGGGAACAACGTGGTACTTGCGCACCGATGTGTCGGGCTTTGGGAAGGGGAGAGCAGCTTGGATTTATGTCTCGGGGAAGTTGTAAGGTCGAAGGTGGGAGTTTCGTGATGCTCTTTGGTAAGATTTGTTGGAGTTTTGAGCGCGAAACATGCTACGGCGGTATCCCAGTTAATAATTGCCGCGCTTTGTAACGGGAGCTGAGCTAGATCGAGGGAGGAAGGGCGTGGATCCTTCTTGGTCCCCGGTATATTCGTCGCTGAAAAGAAGTATAATTAAATGAGAATGAAAGCGACCCGGGCGTTATTCCTTTCTCGAGAGAAAAGTTCGCGTTGGTGCGCGGCCCGCTGTCCCTACCGTTCAAAGAAAGTGTCTTCCTTCTTTCGAGTCTTTCTGCTCGTTGTTTCTCCGCTCTGTGCCGAGGTCTTCGCGGAGATCGCAAACGAGTGCGAAATGGGGAAAAAGTAGGAAGGGCGACGGGGGAAAAAGTAGGAAGTGCCGTACCATTCAGCCGGGTGTACGCGTCTCTGAGCTCTGAACTGAATAAGTACGCCGGCGACGACGGCGGACGGGAGCTTCTCTTTAATTCATTAAAACTTTACGCATGACGTTTTAGATATTTATCTCGGCAACCCCTTTTATCCGCCATAACTCCGCGTACTTTGAGTCTGCCTCAGAGGCTTCACTACACTTTTATTCCTGCACCCGCGGTTTCTCTTCCTTTTTCTCTGCCCCCCGCCCCCCGTTCCGCAACCCCGCTATTTCGTCCCTTTCTACTTCTCTCTCTCTCTCTGTCTCACTCCTATTCTTGCCTACTCCCGTTCATCTTTGCTCTTTAGCTTTCGTCCCCGCCACTATTCAAACCATCTCACTGCTCTATGCCAGATTTAGTCATTATTCCAACAACCGCATGGCAAAATAAACACACGAACAAGTGTCCATTCACTTAACCATCCTTCAATCTCGCGAATAATGTAAACAGCGTTGAATATTCTTGAATTCCGTGCAATTGCATCATCCATTTCAAATTTCGTAGCTCACAATCGGAGACACGTTCCAGAGTTCATCGCGCACGCGTGGTCCAATTCGGCCCACTTAAACAAACAAGGAATAAAATTTTATTCGAATATTTTCCAATACGAATGTAAATGATGGAAACGTATTCTGTTGCCAGCGAGTTACAATATATTCCTTATTTACGAATAAATATTTACACAAATTTTGTCCGTTACACGAAATAAGAATCGCCCAGCTCGATTTTCTATTTCGTACTCTCTGTCCCTTCCTGTCGTTCCGTTTTCGCATTTCCCATTGTCACAGGATCGCGCGCCAAGCCGCATCGGCACTTACGGCTCCGTAACGACCGCGGTTACACTCGGACTCGTGATAGTCAACTTGTAATGCAATCGTCGATTCGTTTGTCGTGTTTAAGAGAACACCACTGCGACGGTCGGAAATGTGCGCCGTTTTTAAGAATTTTTCTCAGGAATAATTTACAGTTTTCATATCAAATTTTTATTACCCAACTTTAGTACAGTGTTTTAAGAGAATTTTAATATATTAATTAATCTTCTGGACCCCTCACGGGCGCTGGTAGGTTATGTAACTATGGAATAGCAGGTCCGAAATCAAATTTCATTTTTTTTTATAAACTATATGAGTGTAGTTTCCGTGGCACGTACGAATTTTTTGATGAAATAAAATTTTTGAAATACGCTCGAGAAACATATTTGCATCATATTCGCGGATTTTCGAAAAGGTTTCTTTTACAGCGCACCATTTTTACAAAAATAATTTCTTTAAAAAATCGGCACGTGCAAACCTTTTTTCAGTCGCGGTTCCCTTTTATAGTATTCAAATAACCTGTGAATCCCCCATATAAAGTAAGGTAAATTTGATAATGTAAAAAGAAACTCATTAAAACTAGGTATTTCAGAATATAATTCTAACGTAATAATATTAAAAAAAAAAATCCGTGGCGATTCCTCAAAGAACACTTCGCGACTCACCGTTTGGGAATCACTGGTCTATCGATTCAAAATAATATCTTAACAGGAAACAAAAAAGCTTAATCTTTCGGGCGCGAACTTGAAACATGTTGAAATCGAGGTGGAAATCCGGACGGACTTAATGATTCAGTTTTGCGTACAGGTGACAGACCCGATGCACCCTCGCCCCTCTTCATACGCTGCAAGAAGATTCGCCTGCAAACGTGGAAAATTGAGGATTGATGGGAAATTGCAAGGACCTTGCCTTCGCCTCTTCTGGTCTGGTGAGTGAAGTCAATTTTACGATGTCACGAAAAACTGGCAGGCAAGCGCACGTGCCGTTCAATCGTCCGATTTAAATTCAAATTCCCGTCTGGATATCGTTGCCAAGAAAAGCGAATTTCTCTCGCTGGGCCTTTTTCGACCCGTGAATGCCACGCACGGCAAACCAGCATCGATATTTACTATCCCCTTGTAAGGGAGACAGCGGGTTACTCCTGAAACCGTTTCTCCAGCGTACGTACTATTGGCAGTCCGTTTGTTGACGTTGCGATTCTGCCGCGGTAGTGCTCGTTGCGAGCGAAAGATAGAGGCTCCGTTTTATAGGGAGCGGCGTGGCAGACCGCGATATTTAAATGCCACTTTGTACGATCTATTGGATAATATATTCGAATTATAGTCACTTTCGCGTTTGACCAACTGTTCGTTTACCTCCACGTCAAATTAATCCAAATGACCACCTCCTATTCGATTCTTCCGTTCCCCTCGGCTTCCCTCCCTTCTGCTAAGCCGAAGGCGCGCGCGACTTTACCGAAGGATACTCGATTCGCTGAAACCGAGCTTCTAAACGAAGGACGAACGAGTTTCTTAGCCGTAACCTGTTGTTATGCTCCCGCTGAGGGCTTAGCCGGTTCTGCAGGTTGAAATTGGCTAGCCGTCCGTATTACGGTATCGTTATGTTGCTCCCTTTTGCGACCGGCCGGTTGCTGCTTCGAAATTCGAGCCACGATACACGTAGCGCAGAGACTCGCGAAAACCGGCCGATCTGAATAATCACACGTTTGCACCTCCGTGGCAGTTCATCTGGCGTCGCGGACCTACTATTCGGTAGACGAATCGAGGATCCATTGTATCGAGTATCCTTAAATACCCCCGATCGTTATTTTCATACCGCGTCGAATTCAATTTCGCCCCTCGGTAACGTAAGAGGTGGTTCATTAGTCAGCCCGATGATCGCGGCCGGCATCAAAACCCCTATCATTAGATGGAGCTTTATTCTCCCGTACGTGGCAATCTCTGCCGCAAAAACGCCCAACGGTTTGCGGACTTTGGGCGATTAAACGGTAGACATTCTGTCGGGTGTCAGGTAGACGATAAGAGGGCAACAGTCAGCGCAACAATTACACGTGTTGGCCGGCATACACATGACCGTCGCTAATACCCGCCCTTTGATTGGAATTATAACACGAAATCGGCGGTAATCGTTTAACGATACATGCGTGCGTCGGGGTTAGGTGCGGACGATATGCCTGCTCCTGGTTGTGCACATTGCGCGCACGGTGACTATCAGCAGCCTATCAATTGTTGCTCCGTTCTTGAATGATTCGATTGTTTTTCCTCTGCTTGTTGCGGTGAGACGTAGAGCAAACACAAATGCTAATTGGATACGGCGAGCGAGCTGTGGTCAACGAATTGAATTACAAGAGGCTAATGCCTCCGACATTCTGTTCCTCGGCATCGATTTTCCTTCTCTCTCTTTGCTGATATATTCCAACTACTTGCACAACCAAGGCCGATGTGGTCCTCGGAGGGCCGTAGAGATGCGGAGGGGTGGATGTACGCGAAATTCAACTATTCTCGATAGAAGATTCAGACGGGAAGTTAATGCCTCGGGGTTAATGCCTTGATGTTCTCTTCCTCGGTTTCATAACTGCATACGATTCACCATGAAGAATTTTTATGTATCGAGGGTAGCCGGGACTATTCGTAATAAGACCTCGTGTAAACTCTATAGTTTACACGCCTCTATAGGCGTGCATCGTGTTCCCGCGCACTGACGGTTTCCAAGGTATTCAGCGTCGCGTCGCGGTTTCCCCGTCTGCCTTGGAACAGCATGTATTCAGACTAATCGGCCTAAAAGCATTTCAAGAGTGACTCGTCGTCATTGCGACTTTCGCGAGCGTTCGCTAAAGAAGGGGAGGAACGAAAAGGAAAATAAACACGGCGAGACTCGCACAAAGTCCCCGGCTATGCTGGATTCTCCACGAACACTTGAAACGCTTGAGGGCGGCTCTCCTCGCAACGTAATATAAATCATCCGTTCATTGATTCGCTAGTTTACCTCTGCTATTCAGATAATTTGCAATTTTTTGCCCACGTATGCCCACAGTAGCGTAGAATTCCTTTTATCTTGGGCCTGTGCAAACTACCCCCGTTGTCGTCGAAAACAAAAGTATCTTTATAATGACTCAAAGTCGAGTCAATAACTTTGACCGTGCACAGGGCCCAACAGCGTAGTCGCGAAGATTTTTACAATTTCAAAGCCCACATACTTTATAAGCTTGATGACGGTCTTTATTGTTTAAAGAATCTTTTCGAGTGGAAATTTTATTTATCTCGAGGACTGAAGACTGATCGAGGGAGAGGAGCATGGGGCAAGCGATATAATCGCGAGCAAATACTTAGGAGGATGGGTTTTCTTCTGGTTTCCTTCGCAAGTATTTTACGACGTTTCCTGGGAAATAAAGATATCTCCGCAAGGAAAAAACAAGACCAGACAGGCCTGTAATTTCCTCCTCGTAGACTCGCTTTCCTGGAACTAATTAGGGTTACGAGTTCTCTTTAGCAAATGAGGTTCAGTCCGCAACAGTAGGTATCCTCTCGGTCCCGCGATATTAACAAGAATCGGTCCCGCGTTGGAGACACACCGTTAGCAATAGAAGGCTTGCCACTTTCATTTAATCTTGTCGTCCGGACAATAAGATCGCGCGATGGCCTGGGAAGAAATTCCTATTCCCTCCGTGGTCGTCGCGCTGGGAAAGGTAACTTCTCGTCGCCGATGTCTCGCATACCGAATCGCACCACGCTGCTTTTCCAAGGATGTAACGACCATGGCGGAAGAGCAACCGTACATACAGTTACGTGGCGCTCCCATTGGCTTACAACCAGAGCAGGCACCGTTACGCGTTGAAAATGGACTTTTCCTATTCCCGTAAACGAAACGCTCTAATACTCGATTCGCGTCTCTTTGTCGTGGTCCTATTAGCGGAGGAATCGATAGTGCTTCCTCACGGTTCACATCGGTGTGTTTACATCGTTCTCAATTCCGTTTCCCACCGTTCCATTGTGTTTCGTCGCATACACGATGTAGTAGGTGTCTCACGTCCACATAAAGGGTTGAATACGTCGTCGAACAAATTCTTTTCATTCGCCGCCAGTCACATTCTCGGGTGACCGATTTCATCGATTTACTAGCTGGGGGTAACAAATGGTTAAAGTTAAAATAATCTGCGATTAAATTTCCCCATTCCCGGGGCATAACATCGGCGAGAGGAAGTTCGCAGAGGTACTCTGAAACGTGGGAGAGGCAAATTCTAACGCAAAATTTCTTGTCCGCTGATACGTGGATTGCTTTCGTAACTACGGTAAATTCGTAGGAAAATTTGCATTAAGATTTACATAATCAGCGTACGTACGTTTTATCTGGATTCAATTCGAGCCAGACAATTTCGGCGATATTCCACGTACACGGGAGACCCGCGAATCAGAGAATGGAGTAAGAGGCGCGGAAGGAAGTAGAATTAATTCTTTGTGGCCGGCACATTTGCCGCGCGGTATTCTCACGGATTACCAAGACTTTCGTCGTCGCCCGTAAACGAACCCCTGCCAGAGTGGACTGATCTTCCGGGGATCCGTATGCACGTGGCGTTGCATTTCATTAAAGCGATGGTACCCGCGAACGAACTCGGGGAAAAAGAAAGTCGCGGGGCAGAGGGGAGGGGAGGGGGGGGGGGGTGGTGGGCGAAGGATGAGGGGAAAGGGGCGACCAGCGAGGAAAGGAGCGTGTCCACGTCGGTCCAATTACCTCGCCCTCATGAAATTCACCGGCCATCCTCGTTAACAAAGCCCCGCGTCCGCGGAGCATAATAAATTTCAATGTTTTCTCCCCGCGTAATTATAATTTGAAAAGTTTTTCTATTTCGTCAGGAGCTGTAAATTAATATCGCGCTCCCTGGCCCTTTTCGGCCTCCTCTTCTCACACCCTTCCCCCGTTATTACGCGGCTCAGACGCACTTGATAATTTTATACTTGCGTGATAATAAGGTGTCCTCGACTTTTCGCCTGAGAGCAGCCTGACGGAATTGTCGCCGCGTGTTCCCTCCCTCGGTTTACTTTTACCGCGATGTAAACGCTTGTGGGCCCCCCCCTTCTTCCTTCTTTTTTTACGTTCCCCAAAGAAACGGGAGAAAATGAATTCTTTTTTTTGTATAACCGGCCTGGCAGAGGCGAGCGCCGACACGGCGTTCCCTTTGTGCACGGCTGGCACGAGGTACTCTCCGCCACTGTGACCTAAAAGATATTGTGCGTGCAAAGAAACGTACACGGTCGTTGGTGCGTTGCGAAAATTGTACGCTGTTCGCTCGCCTGGGAAGCATAAGGCCGGGCGGCTCGTCGCGGTGGTATTTATTCGAGAACTTAATTATTCTCGTAGCTACTTGCGAAATTCCGCGGACCGTGCTTTCCCGCCCGTCGACCGTAAATTTACATTGTGACGGTGTGTTTCGAAAGTTCTTCTCGGCAGCCGAAGATGACGCGAAACTTCGCCACTCAAGCGGCGAGCGCGTTGCGTGGAAAATTATCGCCGAAGTTCACCGCGGGAACCTATCGACTTTTTTTTCTTTCTCCCTTTCCGCGAGCACGCGACTACGTTCTCCACAGTCCTTGGCCAGAAGTTATCGCCCAGCGACCGGAAAGGCGCCGGGGTTAGAAGTTTTGAATATTCATAGGCGGCGCGAAAGGGGCAGAGAAATGTTTAACGCAATTATACCGCCGACACAGATCCCTTGGTCTTTTCGATACGCCTTATTCCGCTCAAAGAAACTCGTACTTCGAATACAAAATTGTTCCTTTGCCGACTAGAGCGAAGTCGAGGAAAGTCGACCGAGAAGAGAGCTGGTTATCGATTTTTCTGTTCCTATCTTGGTGTACGTACACGCGATTCCACTTGCCGCCGGAAGATATCGTGCTGCCACCAGAAATGCACCGAGATACAGAATTAAATATTCATACACCGTGAAAAATGGAGGAATAGTATTTATTACGGCTCATATTTACCGCGTACTCTCCCGGCTACATGCATGCTTTCCGCCGGCTTGCCCCGTATTAACTAACGTCCAAAAGCGTTTTACATTTCGTTGTTCACCGTCTCGACCCGCTACGAAAATGGCGGCACTCTTTTCTGCGTCTAAAGAATTTACTTTGCAATCCTCTCGTCCCTCGTGCCGCGTCGCGTCGGCGGCAAGTGTTCGCGTGCAAACGCGACACACGAACGGAGAGCGGCCCCTTTGAAAAATGGATCCGTCCCTCGTCTTCACACGCGCGTCCACGCGTTCCAACCTCTCCGAAGAAGCTGGAGGAGACACGACGGCCACTTAGCTGGCGTAAATCGTTCGAAATTCCGTGTGATTAAGTAACACGTTAAAGCGACGGTCGATCTTGCCGCAAAAAACGGGGCGGCAGAGGTTACTGGTAAACGAACCTTTCTTCAACCCTCTCGAAAAGGAAAGACTGGATGCGATCGTTACGGAAGCTTTTGGCAAGCGCAAGCTCGTCCTTCCCGCGAGTGTACATCAGGCGTAGAAACGGGGAAGGGAAAGAAAGGATAATGGTTGCGCGAGCCGTAAACGCATTACCGCGGCCGTGCGGGAAAAAATGTTAGCATCCTGTTTTCGAGAGTCGTTGGGAATGTTACGGAGGATACCGGATACCGAGATCCATGGTTATTGTTGCAGAGAAACACAGGCGGGCCCTTTATCAGTTCTGGAGGAGCGCGTCGAAGTTGGAGCATTCCCGAGAGTTGGAAATTCGAGTCCGCGAAAGAAACGATGACTTCGCGAGCAACTTTCAACGCTTTACGGAACGAAGTCGCGCGCCTTTGTACTCCGCGGAAGACATCCGAAGAATTTGTTAGACCGTCGTTGCGCTTCTCCCGCGAACGATCCTGCGTCGAGGATTCCGCGCGACGATACAAAGGAATGCCCCAGGATCGCGTGAAATAAAATTACGTAATCGCGACGGGTCGATCTCTCGTTGAGGGTGCGTTCCACAGCGGGACGGAAGAACTTTCAGAAGAATGCCTGTTTGCTCTTTCGCCGTCCCCCTCCCGATTCTCGATAACGTCCTCCATGGAAAGTAGATTCGTACTCTGGCGAGTTAATTGAACGTGGCGAGGCAGCGACGGGGCAATTGCGCGGTTCTTGACGCCTAGCTGGGTACAGAATTTCGCGCGACCATCATTGAATTTCTGTTACACCGCGGGGGAAACTCCGGGGACTCGCAGCCACGCTTCCGACCGGGTGGACAATAAAACTCTTGTGAAACTAACTGGAGGATCTTTCCTCCTGCAAGATCCCGTTCTCTTCCTCGTCCTTGGCGACGTTTCACGTTTTTCTTCCGTTCTTCTTCGTCTCCTTCGTCCTCAGCGGTTCGCTCTTAAGAAGCTTACTTTCAATACGAGAAACTGGAAACTTGCACGGTGGGAAGATACCACGATTGACTCTCCCTCCTGTCGCCTTCCTTCGTCTATCTACGATCTCGTCTCATCTATCCAGTTTCTTCTCTCATTCTTTCGACCCCTATCTTTTGTCTTCTCCTCGCGACCTTCCCTCATCAGACCCGCGATCTAGCTCCTCCCTTTCGCCCTCCGCTTCTCCCCTGCTCCCTGTCGATGCCAGTTATTTCAGACACTGTCTGCTCGTCCCATCAAACTTTTGATGGATCTGTTTTTATGCCTGTCTCGCGTTCCCAGGCGAGTCCCCGTGATAAATCGTTCACCTTGAGTCCCTGGGACGGTCGCGTGGAGCCCTCTTTCCCACCTACCCATTCGTCCAGCACCCCCCTTTTCCTCCACCTCATCACTGGCACGCTACCATTTAGGGCGAGCGCTCAATTACTACCGATCGATGTATCGGCCGCGTCAACTTTCGCCAGAGCCAAACGCAATTATCCGAGGCTTTTCCACGGGCTTCTTCGGTTACGTGACCAGCGATACGCTCCAGCCGCGTTCCAAATCCATGCGTCTCTTACTTGTTGCGTCTTGCTCCGCTGCGCATACCGGTACCCGTCGATTCCCGGTCGGGAAATATGGAAGGATCCGAGCAGCTGACACCGCCTTTACAGCCGTCTGCCTCGTTGCGATGCAAACTCGCGGTTTTTCCATCCACCCTTTTCTTATTTTCTTCATGTGCCAGTCCGCGGGCATTGTTACATAGGAATCGCTGGAGTGTCTCTAGCGTGTATTGTTTACACACGATGCCGGGACAAATTGTTCCATGACAAAGGACTCGAACGCTCGTAACTTCGTATTTCCCTCAAGAAACATTCTCCCCGGGAAGACCTTTATCTGTCGTCGCAATTCAGAGGCGACCTTCGATTCGAGATTTCCCCGGGAACAATGGCGAGGCTTCTTCAAGGAGAAGCGCGACGGACGAGCGATGAATTTGCAATGGAAATAACGAGCTTTCCCGTCTGTGCGTCACGTTGTCCCGTCCGGGCGGAAAACAGGAATCGCGACCGCCTCTTGTTCTCGATTTACCTTGGATATTCGCGTCGTTAATTATAACGATCGTCCCGCGACGTTACAGGAGACGCCCGTCGTATCGCGAGCAGAGCGATGGTCGTTTAAAGTTTAGCGACCATCCCCTTGAATAGGCTAACGCGCGAACCTTTCACCCCCTCGAATTCACCGATTCACGATCTTATTCCGCGTTTACGACGGGGCTGTAAATATTTTCAACGGCTTCCCGTAGATCCCCAGAAATTCGCTTGGGTTCCCAGCTCTCGTCGGCACAATAAAAAAGCTAGCCGGAGAAATCGATGGGGCAACTAGACGGGAGCCTGAAATTTTATCCGAGCTGCTCGAACTGCAAGGCTGTTCGGCCGCTGAGTCCTTGCCACTTAAGTAGTATAGGGAATCGGACTGCGCGCACCTTGTTTCGCCAAATGTTTCCATGAAATGCGTACAGTACGGTGGAATGTACAGGGCCATTGAAGCAAAACTATTCGATACGATTACCGTCCAAGTTGAAGCTCTCGAGAAATTTCTTGGAAGTAATTCGTTCAAACTTTCGTAGATATAAGATTGCAGAAAGTTCAAGCCTCTCTCAGTTCAAATGCCCAAGTTTTAACGTTCAATTACGTAATTCAAATTCCGAAACTAATCTCGTGTCCAGAAGTGGACCTCAATTTTCACATCGCAGGTGTTTTTCACCGTGCTGAAACTACAGGTTGGAACGCCAATGGGGAGTTTTTCGGGTTCCTGGAAGTTTGCACGTGCCTCGGCCCGTACCTGTTATATTGGACAGGTAGACGCGCAATCCAGGGACATTCCTCGCGTCCTTCATTCGTAAAAGAACCGGTTCCCCCGGCGTGGCTCTGTCCAAAATTTCGGGCGTCGCTGCTTGACGTGCAGAAGAACACTCGGTACGGGCGTTCGTTGCCATCGGAGGCGTTTCTTGCGCGTACGGTAACGATCCAGGCAAAATTACGTACATTAGTCTGATTATCATCGACGTATCTCGGCCTGACATAAATCATCTTCGCTTTCTGTAGCGCGCTAGCGGACCGGTCGATTAACACGGCCATTAATGCGGCAATTAGAACACGATCTCTGTTATCTCGACACGTTGGGTTTAACGCGTCAAAACTGCCCATTGGCCTGATGACTTTTTTCTCCTTCCGACGTTTGCCAGACACTCCTGCGTATACGGGGTGTCATGTAACTGGCGATACAGCCAAAAACATAGTCCATGGAACAGATTTTAATTTCTGAGGCTCCTTCATGAAAAACTGTAGGCCTTGGAATATCCTTGGGGTACATTACCTTTACACACGACTCAAGTTTCCATTGAAGCATAAATGATATAGACTTCTGTTTGTTTGTGCCGGCGCCTCGCAACAGTGACAGAGCCGTAGGCAGTGAAGCGACCCCCCTTTCAATTGTCCCGCGCATTATGGGACACCCAGTATTTACAGTGCTTTGCTTTTAATGCGGGGCTCGCCGCGTTTCGTTGTTCACGCGATCATTAGACCTCCGCCCGCTGACGTCTTATTACGCCACGCTCTTTCTACCGTTTCCACTCATAAGCCGCGGCGTATTAATGACCTTGGCGGCGTCATTAAGGAAAACACAGGTGAAGGAAAAACTGATGTCCGTTGGCGGTTGAAATTGTGGCCAGTGTTGCCCAACTCTGATCGCCGCGTAGATCTGTAGGCGTTCAGGGATGCCGGAACTGGGGCAGCCTGTTTCGGTGGCAGGGAGAGTTTCGTTGCAAACGAGCATCACTTAACTTACCTACGAAACTTCCCCCTCGCGGTAAAACGTTCCCTGTTAAATACGATCCCGGTCAGATATGGCGGGAGCGGCCTTATTGCTGTTCACCATGGGTGGCGCGCTGGGCTTCCGCCGAGTGGCTTTCATTAAGGTGATAAACATTTCGCCGATTCGCTGGGGAAGATAAGTAATTATGAGACATCGCCGGTGGCACGGGGGATCTCCGATCATTGAGAAACGCTGGGCGTCGTGCGCGCGGAAAACCGCGAACGCAATTTGCACCACGAATAGCGATATAAGTATTCTTGGTGTCACAAGGGCGCGTCGTTATTTCTTTTATCTTTTCAACGGCGTCACCTCGTTTCCCCCTTAATGACTCCGCGGATGAACCGCGCTCTCGATTATTAATAGCCGTTGCATGTTCAGTTTCATCAACAAATAGCGCCAATAATTCAATAACGCGGTTACGTCGCGGGCAAATGGGGAATCACCTTCGCCGTTCCGCTCTTTCTTCACAACGGCCCTCCACGCGCCGTTGCAACTCTTCTTCCGATCTTCCTTCGTTCCCTCGCCTTTTGTTTTTTTAAATACAAACGAGTTGTTTTCCCGGTGTACAGCACAAGTTCCAACTGCACTCTCCCAGGGGAAGCCGTGTTTTCGATGCAGATACTGATATGATTCGGGCGCGTACGCGTTATGCACCCGACAATTCTCGCCGTTATTCGATACAAACTGCGCCGGATATTCCGGAATTTTGCCCGGCCGCGTGATACACGGGGGGAACACGATATCCTTGTAATGGCATTTGCACGAATGAGAATCAGCGATGGCAAGGTGGGAAACGAGCAGCGACAACGGATCGCCCGTGCTCGTCTACGCTTCGCGCTGGGTCGCAAGCTCTTTCGCCTCTAATTTGTCTTCCGGGAGCGGCGCCGCGTGCAACAACCCCTGCACACTCGAAACTGCATTACGGTGATCTTATTAACAATCAGATATTCCGCGCACCGTGTCGTGGCCCGCTCGCCCCTCGGCTCGTTCGTCACGACCAAAACGAAACCCGTGCTCGCTGTTTTGAACGTGTCCCGCCGCTCGATAGACGTCGACGGGCTCTCGTCGGCGAGTTCCTTCACCGCGGATCGGATTTTCACTCGCGTGAAATTGCTATGTAGGTACTATGCACTGCCCGTCAGCTCGCTATTTCGCGTTAAATACCATTAATACGGTGATTGAAAACGATACACTTCCTGGAGGCTCGATTAGTTCGTTGCATGAAACGCGGCGACACCTGCCGCGCTCCAATTCGGTGAGAAATAATTGCGATACGGGCGGTTATAAACGCGCCAGGGTTCACGTAATAATTTCACCTGAAAATTGGTCGGACTCCAGCGACCGATATAAAATTCCCCTTGTCCCTCTCTTTTTATTTTTCCAGCCCTGCTTCCCTATCCTTCTTTGTTCCCCGTTCGAGCAGAAACTAATTTCAAGAGTGGGCCGCGTTGTTACGCGCGCGCGGAATTATACATATATGTACACACCGGGAGAGAGATAGGCGAAGTTACGGGATAATATTAAAAAACAGTGTTGCCCGGATTTTCCCGTGCGTCAACTCGTTATACAGAATATGCTGAAGCGTTCGTATTTGTTGACAATCAGTTTGTTTACAGTGGGTTCACGGTACAGAGACGCGTCGTTCTATAAACAGACTGTCCATCAAACGCTACTGACTCTCCAAGCGAATTATTGGATTGGCGAGGCGGTAATGTCTCTTTTTTCCGACACCAGAACGGATGTAATTGTTTAAAAATTTCTGCTACTGTTCCATCAGTTCACGTGATTTCCGTTATTTGTGATCACGTTACACCATCGTTACGCGGGAGTTCGTTTATTCCGATTTCACCGGCACGGGCACTGATTACAAGAGCAGCTTGCTGGGAAAATTGATCTTCCAAGTCACAATCACCTCCATGAAAGTGCTTGATAGAGAGCCTAGGGACTCTAATCAGACGACATTTGCCGTAGATAAATACATAATTGGTCGTTCTTCAATGCTCATCCAAGCGCACACTTCGACGCTCACGACGCTTTGTTGACAATTCGATAGTGGCAGGTTCAAGCTGCACGCATCCGGTGTGCATGTCGACGCGCCCGCGAAGTCGCGACGCGCGGAAAAATCGACAAACGTTAGACGGCAATCCGAAACGTCGATGGGAGACATTGGAATGCAAATTGCGGATAGGTCGAGCGTGTAGGTACACGGAATAGGATACGTATCGAGCCACGGAACCGATAAAAATTGCAGTCTGACGATCGGGGCAGGAGATGCAACGGAGAGAATTTCCCCGACAAAGTTTCCCTCTCGTGCCAGTGATCTTACGTGAAGCATGTTTCGCAGGTATAACGACAGCAAAGAGGAAACTCGAGAAACTCTGGGAACTCGTCTGCCGCTTATCGACTCCCATACATTTCTGAACCCGCGTGGGAGCCCCGTAGACGGTGATCTTGAAATCCTCTTTATATTGACCACGTCTATAAAGCTTTGTCGCTCCAATTTCCTCCTCTAGCGCCAGCTCCTTCCGGCCCTCTAGCCACGAGGAATTTCCATTTAAAATATTCTCGTTCACCTGTTCGCCCCGCGCCTCTCTAGGACAACAACAACAACTGGCTACTGGGCGGATTCAAATTGTTCGTGGAGGTCGAACGGACATCGAGGAGAGCGTAGAAAAACGGGAAAGATTCGAGGGTAGACGAGCACCGCGGGGAAGCGCGACAAAAGAAGCGCAGCAATATGGTAAATTGCAATTTCATTAAACACTGGGTGCAACTCATCGCCGTTCGTGTATCATTTACCTCGACATTCGAATAAAATCGCCCGATGAGGGATTTAAGTCCTTGCTTCTTAATGAATGCTTTATAACGGGGAGGTTGTTGGCTCATCGCACGGTTACGACGACTTCCTACGCCGCACAGTACGTTGCTCAATGGACAAAAATCTAAAAATCAATATTTTTTTTGCGATGATTTCTAACATGACCGTAATCCAGACTCTTTATTTGTATATGAACATTCGAAAGAAAACAAAATAAATACATCCGATCTGTTTTTTCCAATTGTTTATACGATATCTACCATGACTTTTCCATGACTTTTCATCCTGAATACTGTCTTCAGTTTTAAAATAGCTGTCAAACGCGATACACGTGAAAAAAAGAATTTGATACAAAAATGTTTCGAACAAAAGTTAGTCAGTATTCAGTTGACAACAAATTGCAAAAATAAATATTGATAAAAAACTTTTAATTCAATAAACAATCGACATCGCCTCAATTTTTTTTAATGCAACTGTATATTTTTTTCTACACCAATCGATGCATCTATATATTCTGGTTAAAAAAGTATTGGGGTATATAGGCCAAAAACTGATTTGTTCAGAAGTTATGATTTTTGTCCCGACTTCCCATTGATTCAACGCACTGTGCGCCGGTGTGCTCACTTGGAAACCAGAGCGCGACTCCCCTGAAACGTGGTTACATATTTGCGTAGCCGCGTGGATATTTATTACATGTGTGCAGAAATCCGACGGGCCCCAGGAAAACTCAAACGAAGCTGTCTCGACGGTCCATTTTCTTCAGCTCGGTTCGGGGGACAGGGAAAAGCAGCGGGGAGAGATACCGGGTAGATAGTTAGGGAGGATCTAATAATTCGCGCGCGTAGCCCACGACAGGTTCTCCTTTTTCGGGGGACAACGGAAGAAGGAAATTTAAACAGGCGTTTAGCGCTAATTATCCTCGATTCGTTTACGCATTTTCCTCCTTTTTCGTCACCCTCCCACGGACCGGTGTGATTAAGTTTCACGGCTGTAAATTACGCGCCAAGCGAACAACGCTCCTTTGATTAAGAAATTCGCCGTCGGGGGATTTAGCAAGCCGTAAGGAAACAGACTAAGGAGATGCTAGGGAGCAAACGGAGCGGGGGAAATTAATGTAGCCGACGAAATCACGAAGAAATAAATTAGGATAGCACGAATATTGGACAGGGGCAACGGGGGCCTCTGATTTTAGGAATAATAAATTCCGATATCTTTACGACCGAACGTAAATTTAATAGATAGTAGCTCGGCGGCACGGCCAGCACACGGTTCTCCACGATTTCTCTATAGACGCGTCTCTATTGGTCGTTCACGAAGCTATGGCGACTTTCCGCGGGTGCCTCGCTTTTGTAACTTTCCAGCCTCCAGAAAGAGAATATTGTCCCTATGTAGCTTCGTTTACTTTCGTATCCGTGTAATATGCGTTTAAAGAACTTTCACGATCCCGAACCGTTTCTCTCTTGTTCGTATCGCGAGTTGAATCTTTATTAATCCTCGCCTGCGTGCAGCCAATTAATATGTATCTCGTAATTACACGCCCATTTGGTGGTTCGATCAACCCTGATAGTAGGCTCTTAAAACCAACAGCCAGGTTTTTGCTCATCCTTCGCTCCTTTCACAGATCCTCCAGCATCGTTAGAAAAAACCAGCATATACCTGTAGTTTTATGACGATTCTTTACGAGATCTATGAACAATTTGTAGAAATGCTGTTGCGAAGGTCGTTAAAGTATCTACGAAATGACTCTGCTGACATCTCCAGCTGCACATATTTAAAGTTCCCTTCAGGCATGCCCTTGAAAACGCCAACCTTGAAAAATAACTTGGAAGGACTTTCGAACCGACTGTTCCCTCTCCATCTGGCATGCTTCATCACGGGAGATCTGCTTTAAACTAACCAAGCTATCCCATCATTAAACAGCAATAGTTGCTAAACACCTGCGCGCTGCCTCATAAATCAATTTGGCGGATATGCGTGCAGAACTATAATCGCACGTATATTAACATTTATATCAATGTAGACCTCTTAATTGATGTACTTCGCGACTCTCTGCGCGGGGGGCGGCGCCAAATTGCGGCTCGTCTAATAACCCTTTCGTTCCATATTATCGGGCTCCCGCAGCGCCTGTCCATCGTGCATCGAAAGAAAAATATCCAATCGCCTCGCCAACTTTGCCAACCATCATACTTAGCCGCGTATAATCGCGTTAGCATTACCGATGACCCGAGTGCGACGCCTACCACGTGTACGGGGCTCATCGTCGCGGAGGTACAACGCCCGTGAGCGTACTATCGCAAAGGCGAGCGACTAGGAATTACCTGCCAGTCGAAATTACGAAGACGGTTCTAAGGTGCGCATTAAAGGGGGTCCGGTTATTTCCCTGGTGCGCGACCACAATTTACATTCTTCCCTATGGTGGACGCTGGGTCCACCGATCACGATCAATCGTACGCCCTGTGTTGCGTAAACACATGGAGGGACCAGAACAGGTATGGCTGGGTGGAAGGTACGCGGCGGTGGTGAGGGAAACAGGGTCGAGAGAGAACGGGTGCGTGAGAGAGGAGAATGTGTACGGGAGAGAAGGAGCAGTAGTTTAAAGAGCAGACTGCGCAGAAAGGAAGGTCCGCGAGAGAGAGAGGCAGTAGTAGAGCAGAGAGCTGGAGCTCTCCAGCGGAGGCGATAGGATGTTGCGCACCTGCTTACCTCCGGGCAGCATACTACTTCTTATCCAAGCTATCCCTGCTCCCTGCGTTCTTCCTCGTTTAACCAGCATCGTTGCCTCGCCTCCGATCGACGGCCAGCACTCTTTCCTTTGCCGTTGATCTGGTTACGCAGGATACGGGCAGGTCGTGCGCTCCCTACCTCGCCAATGCGTCATGGGGATGTTGTCTGAGGTATTAGCACGATGTAGTACAAAGTGTAGCGCTCGCTACGCTTTTATGGAAGATTAAAACGGTACGTAGGAGGTGCAGCGGGATGGGTGGGTGGACGGAGTGCCTCGCGATGATAGGTTCGGTCTTCGTGTACGTGACATTTCCGAGCCTTCATCGCTGAAGACACTGTTGTTCTCGAGTAATTTTCATTTAAGGGGAGGTTCGAGCGATTCTTGGTGGAATTTCGGTTGGATGTTCGTTGTTTCCATGAACGATTGGATTTTTACTTTTATTCCCGGTGCAAGTGTAGGGCCATTGGCGAAACAGGGACTTGGTACAAAAGGGGGTATTGGCTGTAAATGTGACTAATATTAATGGCGACGCTACTTGCTACAACTCTTCACAACTGCTACTTACAAGGGAAGATCCCGAACCCGATAATTAAAAAAATTCTGAAACTTTGTGAATATGTACGGGATTTCCTGCTGATTACAACGCAATTTTTGTTTGTTGCCCAAATTCACTTGAATGGGGTGAAATTAACCCCTGAAAATTCGGCTATATTCAGATTTTGTGTTATAACTCGCGAACTGGAAGAGATAGAAAAAAAAGTTTCGAGACAAAAGTTACTTCTTTTAATTAAATCTATCATTTGGTAAAAAAAATGTTTTACAGTTCGCGAGTTATAACACAAAATCCGAAAATAACTGGATTTTCAGGGGTAAATTATACCCCCTTAGAGTGAATTTGGGCAGCAAAGAAAAATTGCATTACAATCGGGAGGAAATTCCCTACATATTCACAAAGTTTCATAATTTTTTTAATTTCCGGGTTCGGGATGTTTCCTTGTTAGAGGAACAAAACAATTCGGAAGACTTCTCAATACGGCTGCGCCCACTAACGACTACAGCTCGGCTCTCTACCACTCTACGACTTTTTCTGGAGCCTACGACTCAATCTTGGCTGTCATGTCGTATCGTACACTCGAAATCTGCACGTGCATTCTGAACGCACATTCAACTCGTAACACAATGCACGCAAAGTTCGTTCAACCGTGCCATTCTTTTCTCCCGCTTGTTCAGACACCTCGAAAAGCTCCAGTCACGTGCACGCATGCTCGGTGAACCTTGAAAGCTGATTTTTCTCAAAAACGAAACCCCGCGTAACAAAGTTTCAAGCCAACTCTTTCCACGTTTTTTTTTTTGAGCAGAAATCATCTTTCTTTTCTTTGCGCCCAGAATTACGTTGCTCGCTGCACCGGCAACGCACTCGCTTCGACTTGTACTTACGATCTTTCGATGCTAATGGCAAATGACGTGGCCGTTCTTCGCAGCAATTAGCCGCTCGATTCGACAAGAGGATTTTTCGTAAATGTTGACACGTCAGGACGCTGTCGATATCCCCCGCGCAAGAAATAACGATAAATTAAATGGTGCGCGCGGTAAAGTACACGTTGCGGTTACCGAAAGGAGCACTACAGAAATAAAATGAAATAAGACGCGGAACTTGGCAATCATCGGAGCGATTGGGCTCGGTGCGTATCGCTTCGAGATGAGCTAATAAGCAGTATTAGACGGCCTCTGTGCGCGGTATAAATCACTGGATCGCGGCGAAATCACAGGCCGAATGCTAGCGATCGGTAATTTCTGTAACGTTCAGACCCGAAGAATTAATCGATGGTCGTAATCGCAGTCTTTACGTGCTTCGTAGAGAAAGCTAGCCATCCTGAAACGAGCTTCAACGTGTCTAGCGTTAACGTTAAAGTTTCTAGCAATTTTTCCTTCGATTTTCGCTAGCCTTTGATTACGTACCTCGAGCTCATCTTGCTGCTCGACCCCGTTAAAAGCATAATATTGTAGTTGATTGAAATCCCGCGCTCGCCTATTACTGCACCGGTACGTGAAAAATGCGCGTTAGGAGGTGCTCGGTGATTGGAATTTCCCGTCTTCGATTCTTTCCCCCGTTTTGCATTCGATTAATAATTTGCATCTCGTCCGAGCCGCCGTCTTGCCGTGGCAATTTAATCGTTTGCGTGACGAGAACTTTATTGCGAAACGTCTTACTCAATACAGAATATCTGTGTCGGCTGCCGCCGCCGACTCGCCAAAGGGAGCTCGCCGATCCTCCTTCGCTATCCTGTGTTTTTTCGAGACGACTGCCTCGAATTCAATCCGTCTCTGAATTCGCCTGGCACCTGGGAACCGCGACAAACTTTCATCCCCTGTTCGCGCATCTTATTTACCCGTGAAAAGTTGCCCGCGGCGGAATTTCTCGGCTCTCGCTTTTCGACTCGCAGCCGCGGCGCATCAGCTCCATTCATTCCCACCGAAACGTAACTTTCTTGGCGGAATCTTCGGCGCTGCATTGTACGGCGAGCGCCCGCTACACGGCCGTCGCAAAATAAATTATCTCGCGGAACGAGCGCGAATCCGAAATCTTCGCAGGAAACACCAGAATTTAATTAAAGCCAGACTAAAACTGTTTCTCGCCTAGCCGGCACGCCCCGGCAAGGGAACGTAACGTCGCCCCCAGCCCCCTCGTATCCCATAATCGGAGATATCGTCGTTTACCGTTCTCTTACCGAAATTCCTACGGGAATCCAGCGTTCCCTCGCTCTTACCCTGGCGCTCTACACGCTCCGACCGCTTCGAAACTCGCTGTTCCGCCGCGTTTTTAATTTAGACCCCCAGCCAGTGGAGCAGTTTCGCAGCTTGAGCCCCGCGCTCCCGCTGGATTACGTGGGGCGAGCTAATTCAGAGTGGCACAATGAACTCCTGCGTGGAAGGTCCGCGGGAAATATTTCTTAATTTCCACGGGCGCGGGGCGTTACTTCTAAGAAAATGAGAATATGGCGGGACGGTGCCGCTGGAAGACACACCTTTTCCACCTCCCGCAAATTGCCTCTACTATTTTTGCCGTGTCCCCGGCATTATTCCGCGGCAGCCCCGCATTAAGATTTATGATTTTATCTACGGGCGAGCGTATTCTCCGGGGCTATCCCCTTGTAATTAAGTACGAATCAATGGGAAGGATTCAGCGTTGCTGTTCCTGCGATGCGAAGGTCGCCCGCAGTCTCTCGCCCCTGCTCTCTTTCCCCGCAACAGCTTCTCGTGCCCTCGACGTGTGCTCTGCGGGCCGGTTTTTCGCTCGTGATTGACAAGATGATTTTATCGGGGCTCAAATTGCGAGGTTACGTTTCGTTGGATTTCGAGAGAGGAACGAGAAACCGGCGTGGCGATCAAAGGGGAGTAACGCGAGGAATTCATCCGACAGAGTAATCGGAGGTTTCACGGGGATCTTTGGAATCTCGACGAAATTGTACGGTTACATTTGTTGCCCCCAATTTGGCAGGCGGATGTCGTTGAAGGAAAATTCACCGTTACGCGGTAAGGTAGGATCACTTGGACTTGAGAGAAAGAAATGTTAGGCACATAATTCGTTAAGGTATCTCTCCAGCTCGCGATGCTCCTAGAATATAGGACAGAGAAGTGATCCTCGCGTCTATCTCTCGCTCTACAATCCTCTCGTTCACCGCCCGGCTGGGCATTTAAGATCCCGGCGCGAGAGCAAGTTCGGCAGATTAGCAAACATCTCACGCGTCCGCGGTGCCAATTTCGTTGCTAAAGGCGGCCTTTAAGGCGGCGGCAATGAATTTTTATCGGCTTAACGCGAGTCATTTGTTCCGCCGTTGAGCGAGGGAACGGCGATGCTTAATCTTGCTAAAAATTCGACTGCAGTCGGTTCACGTAGATCCTTTACCAGAAGGGATATTTAAATGTATTACCCCGCGGTAGCGGGCTCGTGAGGAAATTTCTGAAATTCCTCTTATTCGCGGCCGCCGAGAATGCGAAAGCAAATTATTCGCTCTTTCATCCTTCTTTGTTGTCCGGGGTGGAGGAGAAGCTTCTTACGTTATCATTTCAAGTAGCCCGCCTTCGCTCTCTTTGTCCCGCAAGAAAATTGTTCGGCCGAACTTTGAATAAGATTAGCTTCCCCCGTTTTTCCCTCTTACTGCGGTGCACTAGGAGACCTGTATCGGACTTCCTAGTCGGCAAAATTTCCTCCTCTTTGTATAGCGAGCGAACGGACACGCAACAGTCGCGGTGCGTTGCGCTCTGTGACATCCAATGATTCTGTGTCAATAGATCAATGCGTTGCGCTATTCACGGGCTGGCAGTAGTCGAGGTGCAAAAAATAGGAATGGAACAGCCCATGGTCCACGATGAACGTTTCAGAAGTCAAAGTAAACGGAGGGCTTCCACCGTGTTTAATTGGGTTCACCGAGAAATCCGAGGCTGGCGTACGCGGCTGCAGCCTTCCAACGCGTACCTCGCGCAGGTGGAAAAAAATGTGCATCAGATTTTTCCCCAGCTTGCCGTGATATTGATTTCCAGATAGTCGGCCCCGGTATTCCAGCCGCGAGGATGGAATTTGTACTAGTCACTCGTGTACCACCAGAATTTTCACTTTATGGCCTCTGCTTGCCTGCTTGTCGTTTCGTTCCTCCCTCGGTGCGGCCTTTCCCCCTATTTTCTCGCTTTTTACGCCCGTGTCCTGCCCCTTCCCCCGACGGTGCACTCGTTTGCTCACGCGGAGTCTGCCCCGCCATTATCTCAGACCGGGCTCTCCTATTGCCCTGGCGAATCGCGCGTAAAGTGAAACAAACGATCCTTGTTTCTATGTGCATTCGAGTTCCGCGTCCTTATGGCGACCTACGAGCTGCCAGGTCCCAGCAAGATGAAAGGAACGGCCGAGTAGACCGCTGTGGTAAACTCGTAAGTCACCCTTCTAATTTCATTTGCCTCCGGAAGACTCCAACCTGCCAGCCGACGGGATGAAGATTTATCGGGTGGTTTGAATGGACCCGGACGCGGACCCTTTATGAAACTCCGTGCCACCGAAAATCTTGCACGCCCTATCGCGGGCAGACCGAGATCGATCCTCCCCAGAGCCGTCGTTCCGGCGACGAAATTTTCGCGAAACTTCTAAAGGCGGGGGCTTCTATCGTCCGCTTAACGAGCACCGCTTCAAGATAGTTCGTCCAGGTCGTTTAAGTCCGCGGGGTTAATGGAATGGGTTCACCGCTGGAGCGCGGTCGACTTTTATGTGGCAATAATTGGCGAGATTAATTATGTTTAGCTTATCGATTTCCTTTCAGCCCGTGGCACCGCGTATTCAGGATTCCCTCGTAAGTCGAACGATCATCAGTTAATCATACTCGATGGAGCTGTTCCATTTAGAGGGTGTCATTAAACATTCCTTTTTTCATATCCATCTTCGATTGAATATTTTATGAGCCCTTTTGAAAGCATATTCGAAGAATTCCTGATTACCATTGGAGAAAGTTTCGCCGTCCCCTTTTTTGACCGTCCTCGTTACCTCATTTCATCTCTGCCTCTCAAACTGCTTCTCTCTGTCTCACTCTGTCTCTCTCTCTCTCTCTCTCTCTCTCTCTCTCTCTCTCTCTCTCTCTCTCTCTCTCTCTCTCTCTCTCTCTCTCTCTCTCTCTCTCTCTCTCTCTCTCTCTCTCTCTCTCCCCCCTCTATCTCTCGAGTCCGTGCTTCGTATCGCGAACGAAGCGAGCAGGGCAAAGGTCCACCGACCAGGTGAAACTTTCCATCGACACCGTGTATCGGGGTAGGTTAACGCGAGTGCTGATAATTATTGAATTGCCAGCTGTATCAACACCCTCGCATTCATGCTACCGCCGATGCATACGTATTCTCGCGTTCATTGGAATTTGAATGCCTTGCCAACGATAATGCACATACGCGTTCGTTTATGAATTTACTATTATAACGGGGCGCGCGCGCCATGGAGCCGCATTAATCAGCGCGGAAATGGACGGAAAGCGAGACTAGTTGGAATATTGTCGATACAGACTCCCGGGATCCGGCCAAGTGGAAAGGAGAAGTGGCAAAGAAGGGAAAGTAAAAGTGGAGGGTCTCTCGTTCGCGTGAAAATTAATTGGAATCGCGATACAGCCTTCGCTCGGAATATCGAATTATTGTTACTTGTTACTTCCTTGGCGGAGGAGAGATGTTGCTCGTCGATATTTGTTCCATTCATTGAATCACGCTATCCAATTAAGACTCTGAACGAAAAGCCTTCGCCTATACAAATTTAAACGGGCTGCAGGCAGCCCCGCGCGACGCGATCAACATTATCGATACACGTGCTGCGGTACACTTAATTGAACGGGGAAACATTTGCGATAAACGCGGAGCGTTCCTCCGTTGTTGTTCCATCACGCGATATCGGCAGGCCTTATGAATTCGAGGGCGTTCACAATCAGTCGACGAGCCGCGCCGGAACGCTATCAAGGTCACGCTCGCAACCCCCGCCGCCCGTTATTTTTCTCGGGAGACCCCGTTACGCCGCTCGTCGACGGCAAATTATCCATCAGTCATAAGCAGCCCTCACGGAAATTGAGTTACTCCAACGGGGAACGAGCGTGGATAGGAGTTGCGCGTTGCGCTGTGGACGTCAGCCTGTCCGCGCGGCGAAATATTCTCCAGGCAATCTACATGCTGTGGTCGATAGCGCGGGGGGAGGGCCAACGTAACCGATACAATAAAGATTCCTTTAGCAGGCGCACGGGGGTTGATGCGTTTAAAACTGGTTTAACCGCGCTCGCCACCGCAGAAGGTGCCGCCAAGCGGAACGACACGTCCCTTATCGAAAACGCATCGTCTCGGTACAAATTAAGAGGGCGGCGCGTCACGGGATTAATGCTCGACTCAGGCGATTTAATAGCGTTACGACCAGCTTAATGAGCCGTAATTTCGTCCCCGCTTCCTTATACAATTCCTAATTCTATTGGCGCAAAACGCACACCGCGGCAACTGGTTTCTCAGGTGTCAGTTACTTGCGCAACTATCGCGCACCGGTAATCACTGGGTTCAAAGATTATCGTCCGTTCGCTTCCGTCTCCACGAGCTGATCGCAGAAACCAGTCAAGATGTCGACATCGGGAGCGAACGTTGCCCGTTCGTTTTTAGCATTAAGTAAAAAACTATCGGCGAAGGTAGCGGTAAATCATAATTATGGGTGCCAATACTAAAGGAATAGTTCTACAATTTTATTCATCTTCAGAATCGTAAAGGTGCAAATCCACGGCGAGACCAAAATATCGCGTCTTACATGATACTTCAATTTCATGAGACAATTATTTATTATTTTTTCAATTATTTTATCATTAGCTTCGTGAAATGAGATTCTCGTGAGAACAAGTTTCATGATATAGGTATTTTGAATATATTTCCATTATTTACAATTAGTGAAAAGTCTCATGTAAAATCTCATCGCGGATTCGCACCTTAAGTCTGGTCTGTCTCAACAGGTTTATAGCTAGATTCGTAACGTGAAGTTTAATCAATGAGTTTCACGGTAGCAGTACTGGTGGAAAGCTGATTTACTTAGAGAAGCGCGGCAAGAGAATTTACAATGAATCCACTTTTAGTCGTCCGCCGCGATACGCGGCACGATTCAAATTATTTAGATATCTACCAACGATACTCTACGATCTTCGTAATAGAGTGAGACAGATATTCTTGGCCAACTGCAACGCTACAATTTGAATGCACTTCATTCCGAGGACTGTTACTAAATAGATCTACGAAAGAGAACACAAGAACCAGCAAAATACGTCGGCGGGGATCAATACAAAAATGTAACCGATCCCAGTGTCGCAACAGTGGAACGCGAAACGTGAGTGAAAGGAAAGATTTCCAAGCGTGGGGTGCTACCAGCGTGGATGGAAAATGGGTTTCTCGCGACGCAGGAAATAACGCGCGAATCGACGGACGTTTCGATCGAACAGCCCCAACCGCGTGGGATATAACTCGTCCTCGAGACGTATCGCTAGTGGAGATACAAGAAGGGGAGAGACGCGACGGAAAAGAGACAATGAGGGAAAAGGGTCGCGTGATTTGGTCGGACCGCAAAGGATCCCCCGACACACCCGTAGAAGTCACCACCTGTCGCGATAGCGAACCAGTGGGTGTAAAATCGGATCGAGCGAAGGGAAAGTGAGGAAGAATGATCGTGGTGGGAAGACTGAGAGAGAGGGGGGGGGGGTGTAGAAAAAGGGATAAAACGTTGAATACCGTACAAATGAAATTTCACCGTCGCATTGGCAAAGGACGAGCTGGAAAGCTGTACCGACGACTGCTCCCCCTCTTGTCTTTACAGGGATTCACGATCCTTGGCATCAACGATGGATCTTTCGGTCGTAAATTCTGAACTTCCACTGGAACGTGAGCCAGGGCATGGCCGAGTTGAGGTTTCCGCCATCAATGGTAATTCAGCCTCAAGTATTCGTATAAATAGCCATATTGTTCGGGGTCGGGACCGAAATGGCTGGCCGTGCAGGGTCCGTTCGCCGGTATAAAAGTTCCGAGTGCATTCGACGAGGCAGTAACCGTGATATAACGCGACAACTTAACGACTGCCCGCGATAACGGTTATTGTAATGACAATAGGAATAGTATTACCCGTGTCACTTGCATTTAGCGGGTACCAGGGGCAAAGAAACTGTGTCCAGCGAGCTGGCACGTATAACTGTTGCCCTGAAATTTAATCGGACCCCTGTCCACGGCGACTTTTCCATTCGAGCCAGGGTAAATGTTACAATGCCGACCAACGAGGCACGCTATTCTCACTAGTCGATAGGTCGCAGATTACTTTGCCACGGTGACACTAAAATGCTAGATGCAATTTATGCCAGAGAATGTAGGTACGAGCGACTCAGTGCGCTTGCGTTCCGATAACTCTTGGAATTAGTTTCCATAGGTATCTATGTACCTTTCGGTATTCCGGTTTTAGACATTGCTGGTTTGCCGATAGTTGAAACCGTGGATCTCATCTGGTTGGACGCTAAATACCAAAGATAGATTAAGCGAGTCATTACGAATGTAGTCGCAGAATCGTTTAGGCGATATCTAATCGAAGACCGGTAATTGAGCCATTTGTTGGAAAAGGGCACATACCTACGTGAAAATGCCATTTCAAGAAAATCGATTTCAAAGTTTTCATTGTCGATCATGCTACGTAACAAAACAGGATCTAGCTAACCTAACGTGAGAGAAGTAATGTCTTTGGTATATTATACTGCCCTCCTTATTTAAAATGTCCTATCTACCATTTCGAAACATCCGAGAAAACTGAAGTTTTATGATTTTTTTTTGCGCCGTCCTTGTAGAAATATAAACAAATCAGACTTTTTCTAGATCTCTACGAAGCCCTTAGGGTTTTATAACTTTACTTACAAGGTAAAAGACGTGTGGAATTTAAAATATTTCAACTTCTCCGAAAAAATGGGAAAATGATAGATAGGACATTTTAATTATTAGGGAAAAGGGTACATAAGCCTATGTGCCCTTTTTCCATCAAATTCCTGAATTGGAATCGACGAATCGCCGGAGATCTAACAATTAGTTCCGCCACAGTAACTTTTCGGTCGAAACCTCGTCAACCCCTGCGCGCTTACCATTCTGCTCGCTGATGGCCGCGGAAAGTTGACGGTAAAATGGAAATTGCGTTGTATTCTCGCTTTGGGACTGGAGTCTCCACGAGGTACGAGGAAATTGCGGCGCGTAGCGTGCATCCTAAATATTTACCGGGCTCTCGCCGTTACATTGTGCAAATATTCCGTTTGCGACTGGGAAAACACGCACGTCTACCGTTCCACGGTCTGTCGTCGCAACACCCTGGGCGAGCACCACGGGCTCCTCGAGTGGTTTCCGCGAACGCAAAGGCGCAAACAACTCGCCTTTCGGCCCTCCTATCGACAGTTAGGGGCTAGTCGCGCCCCTCGATTGCGGCCACTGTTCTCGTTTAAGACTAACGAGAATGCCAACGTCCCTCGTGTTACCCATTAACGCTCCTAACACGAGCCCTGGGCGCCGTTACGGAAGTGCTATCACATTTGCTTTAAACACGCGGCCGTTGGGCTTTGAAACAGGTAAACTATCACGACTTTCATGCAATTGAATTTGAATCCGAGGAAGACTCGTTTGGCATACTTGTCTTGAAATCCAGGAACAAACAGTTTATCGAAATAGTTAAATAAAATTTGCAGGCTTGTTGATCTTTTAGTTACTTCGAATGCTACAAACGAGACGGGAATGGTGCTCGACGCTGCGCTTAAACGGGTATTCCATAAAGCACCACGAGCAAGCGAATTTACGTGAAATCGTTCGCGTCCTAGGTAATTATGTTATCGTCAGACGCATAATACGAACATCGCTATCGATATACCGGGATGCATTGGGTTCCATTAACGATCGTTCAGTTAATTATCAATTAACTTTAATAGGTTTGGTGTAAATCAGACGGTCGGGTATACGTATAAAACAGATTGATCGTTATTCTAATTAGGGAGATCGATCCGGGTATCGGGAGCGGGAAAATGTTATCAGCCGCCGTGAATACAGGTCAACTTCTTCATATCTCCTTCCGACAACTCATCTACATTGGCGTAATAATTTTGAGATTTAATGTCCCTCCGAGCCAACTGAGTTTTCGCTAACTATCCTCTGCCCTTTAGTAGCATTGGCGAACGATTCCCTGAAAAATAATACTTCTAATCAATACACGTCAGAATTACAAAGTTTCGCACCGGTAAAGCGTAGCCCTCGAATCGAGCAATCAGCGAGGACGATCCCTCAACGTCAGCTGGCAGCGTTTCCCAACATAATGATCCAGCAGCTCCCCCGTTCGCTTAAGATTATTTCGAAAACCGCCAGGTCACCGAAATCCGTCCCGAAACGTTTTCTTCGCCGTCCGACGCCACCGCCGCCGTCGATCCAGCAGAACTTCGGTTAAAGTGCTTGCGTAATGAAAGCCTTTTACATGGTGGCGTGACACTACGAACTTCCTCACGGCAGGAAATTCGAACGGTTACTTTGAGGGATATCTCCCGAGCAGAGGAACTTCGAGGAGCTTAGGTCAACGGCCGAATTAATGTGCAAACTTCAACATAATAGTTGCTCCTCTTAGGGGTCTTAACTATCGAGTGGTTCCCTAAACTCCTTCGGACAACTTCATTAACTGCCGGCATACGTTACGCCCTTCTTTGTTCTCGGATTCGTCTGGAATACCACGTTCTCCACAATTTCGCCCACTGCTTTCAACATCCCTCCTCCACCAACGGGCAACGTTTTTACTTACACGAAGTAACTACGTACTTAGCCGCCAGGGGCAGAGACCCGCCTTTCATTTTCAAACTGATATATAGAATATTGAGAGTCTGTTTCGGGGCGTGGAATTCTCGCCCTTGGAAGCGGGATTAGTCTTCATAGAGATATCATCCCGCGATCCCAATAGCTTTACGCGTCGATGACAGCCGCGGACGTTATCGCGTAACCGTCGAATGAATTGTTTAAACATTAATATGCCGCGTACGAGCGCGGTATCTGTCGCGGGCGGTGGGTTCAGTGAGCGTCGACCGCGAATTAATAAAGGTCAGAAATAGCGGGGACGCGGCAAATTACGCGCGTAATTTTCGCGGCAATTATGTAAAACACAGCGTGTTTTGTCCGCGGCGCATTAGCGTTTGTAACCGAGAATAAACCAGAGCCCGAACGATTCGTTCGCGAGAGTCGCCCGGCGTAATCAATTACGCGGGAATAATGGCGGTGGACGCGGGACGGTGGATGGTTGCGCATTTGCGAATTGTTTATTATGTATAAATCTGTATTATCGGGCGATCGATACCACCCCTTGGCTCCCGCGAGGCTGGAGCACCACGAGGACCGTAGGGAGGGGGCGGCTCTTCTGTTGGGGGGATAAATACGTTTCTAAATAGCCGGGAACGAGTTCCGTCGAGAGGTCCCGATAGCTGCAATTTACGGACGATAATTTCATTCCCCCGAGTTTATCATTGCCGCCCACTCTTTTCATTCGTACACTTCGACTCGATCAATAGCGTTACTGCCGAATGAATTCGCCTGGCTGCGCGTCCTGCTTCCTATTTCCGCTTGCCAAGAAACGCTTCGTATCGCGGCGCAAAGTAGACGTACGTGGGCCCTCGGACATCAAAAATCCTTTTATTGCCCGACGATATCGTAAACTTGGAACCCTTGGACAGCCGCCTTGGCAAGCTAACGCACTTTCAGCTAAGTGTTCAGAGAAAATTTCTTTCGCGTGCAATGCTGTTGAGCTCAGCCAGTGCAATCCTTCTGGTATTTCGTGGAACATCGTGTATTACAATCTCCATCAACGCTAACTGCAATAGCAGTAGCGCAGCACGAGGCAGGATCGATTTGCATCCACTCTGCTCGGTTACAACACCCTGCATTATTTCGAGTACCCGTCTTAATTCCGTTATTGATTTCACGGTGCTCCCGGTATCGTGCAGTTCTCCGTTCGTTTATTGATGCGATATGTGTATCCATCGCGTTTTCATTCAGTCCCGACACTCAATAGCCGAACGGCTTTGGATTTATAGCGATGCAACTGTATCGCGAGGCAAAACAATGGCGCTGACTAAATTAGGAATAGCCTGTCCAATCGGATGCAATCGGGAGACAGTGGAGTGCAACAATCCTCCGTGTCCGCGGCACCACGATCGGGAATGAAATTGCACGAGGCTGTTGCGTCCGAATGCATGGCAAATGAGATGAAAATCTTTGAAAATTTCGCTCATTAAGGTTATCTCATTTTTCCGACGCTGATCCTCGAAATGGCAAAGTTCCGGGCGATTTTCCGCATCAGTTCCATTTTTCCATGGGGAAATTTCTCTTTTACCCAGCTCGCCATTTCAAATATTAGCAATTATATCTAGCTGCTCTATAGAGGAACAAAACATTTGCACGAGCGCATTTCAAAAGTCAAATCTGCATTCAGCATTGCACGTCTGCCCGAAATGGTCCCGCTGTTATTCTCTGTATTTCCCATTTCTCTTTCTTCTTCTCCCCCTGTTTTGCAAATGACCCGTTAAACGCGAGCGTATCGACACATTTTGATGGGGAACGACGAAGCGAAAAGCAACGAACTGTCAGTAATTTCGATTCTCTCGAATCACGTTTTAACGAACAGCACACTGCGAGTGAAAATAAAAATATTAAATGTTACGACGTCCCTTGGTTCACTTTTAACGAATAATGCCAGCGATTATTTAGAGTTTAGAACCATTATTGAGTGAAGTAATTGACAGCTAACTTGACAGTTTGTCAGAGACCTTCGAATATTTGCCAATATTTGCCATCGATACACCTTGATCACAACTTTTTATATTCGATTAATATCGGCGAATTAGGAAAATGACGTTAAATAACGTTTCCCGGTCGACGGGTTCGTAATGAAGTTTCAACTCAGCCGGTGAAATTAATCCTGAACGCTCTGTAATTCAGTCCAAATTTCGCACTTTTTGGTCGCAATTCTGGGTCGCAAGGTTCACTGAAAATTATTCTATTTTCACGCGTTCTGATTAGAATACACGTAATGCCCGTAAGAATCCACACCGGCTATATTTGATCCTCGCGTTGACCGCAAGTACGATCAGCACCATTTGATCTTCTGTATTTATCTTCTGCTTTTTTTCTTTTTCATTTTTCGAAACAGGCCATATGTATACAACACGGGGTAGAGAGGGAGAGGGGGGGGGGGAGTGAGAGAGAGAGAGAGAGAGGAAAAAATGGAAATCAGTATTCGAGCGGCAACGCACTCGAGTGCGAGCGACACGCGCGGGGTGTCAGCATCGACGCATTCGGCGCGACGACACGTTTTGTTTTCTGGCCCCGTGTCAGCCCAGTCAATTAACGTACTCCGTCTTTCTATTTGATTCCCGTTGGTTTTGTTTTGCGCCCGTTTTCCCGTACTATCTCCACCTCCATCGGCTCCCCCGCCCCTCGCGTGTCGCGACTCATACGAGGCCCCCACACTTTGTTTTGATCACGTCACACCGGCAGGACGCGCGGATTGTCGACATCTACCCCCGGCGAGCAAACAGCCGGCGTAGTTTTTAATTGCACTCCCAATTAGTGCACGCGCCCGATCAAGAAGCACTTCACCTGCGGCCGTGTCCCGGCGAAACACGTGTCCAATTATCAACTCCCGCGATCCCCCAATCACCGGATAGTCTTTAGTCTTGTTCGCTTCAGACCGAGGCTCCTTGGAGCGTTGCGCGTGCAAAGGATACGCCATCGCCTCCTTCATTCAGCTCGTACGTCTCCCTTTGTCCGCGACATTCGTGCCCTCGTAAAGTTTCGCGGCTATAGTACATTATTTCTCTTCCGTCTCTCCCGTAAGCGTAACCTTTGCTTTCGTTTAAACAATGCGGGGTTCTCTTGCGTTGTCTTCACTGTTGTTTAATACGGAGTCGCAGCCAGTTACGCTCCCACGTGGAAGAAAAATTCTTATTGCTAATCCGACCATGGCTCCTGCAATTATTCTCGTCAAAGAGCTCGAGTACACCTTTGTTTCTGTTTCCCTTTAAAGGCACGTTCGTTTCCCCCGTTACGACCTCTTAATCCAATTTGTCGATGCTGCATTTCTTCTCGGACGGGCGCAACAACGCCCTTCAGCCGATATTGTTGCAAATATTAAAAGAGATTTTTCTTCTTCAACCCCTTCCCGCTTCGTCAAGCTGCCGCAACTTTCTCGGGGAAAGTTTCTGCCCGGCGTTCAGCTCCATGACCTGTTTACGGCCGTTACAGATCCTCCGTAGGATTAAATGGATCGGTCCAGATGCCGAGCACTCTAATATTAAATTTTATTCCGGCAGCATTCCCTTCAGTTCGTAAATTTCCCTCGAAGAGAGAGGTTGTCATGCACCGTGCGCGCCAGCAACAGCACGTTTTCTCTCGCACGAGGAACGACTTAACTCCCTAGGAAATGGAGAGGGAAAGCAGGTGGAGATAGAGTGAGAGTGAGAGGAGAGCGCTACAAAAAGGATTTCCTTGTATTACAATCAGCAATCGATGGGTTCACCCGAGATCCTACTGAGCCGTAAATTTCACTCGCACGTGAACTAGACCTTTCGCCATTTAAATATACGACATAATAACTGATCAACCGCGACGGTGCCTGACGGGACTGCATAGATTCATGAATTTTATTTGCCCCTTCTATGGTATATCGGGATAATTTAGTATATTCTTAGCTCTAGAATATCGCAGCAGCTGCTGTTTCGGCGAATACTTGCAGTAAAATCTACACGTATCCACTAACGAGGGGACGACGCGTATGGAACGAGCGACTTTTTAACGAAACCGGGCAGAAAATGTTGGGGCCGATGTGTACAAACAAATTCCAGAATATCAGTTGTGAATGGCCAGCCATTTTTATAAAAAATGGCTTTGAACATTAAAATTATAGAGTCGTCGGTTCGACTCTGTTCTTCTTTTAAATAGTAGATCTTGATGAAAGGAATACAAAAGTCTGATGCGTTATTGTAGGACCAATAATGTAACCAGAAAATGCAACTTTATGCCGTAGTAGGTATAGTCACTTAACTACGCTTGTGGAGAACTAATTTTTAACTACCGCACTAGCCTAAGTGCAATCATCCCGAATTACGAGCCAAGAAACTAGGGTTCGAATTCCTGCAAGAAGGGGTGGTTCTTATTTATTTTTCTTCTCTCCTTACATTTTCGTCATTAGGCGTATTGTGACTAATCAAAAGTCCACAATTTTCAGTTTAAATCTTGATAAAAAAATTTAAATTTACATACTCGTTACATATACACATTTGCAGTGATGAATAATTTTCCAAAATTAAGAAATATTAACGAAATATGTTTTCCATCTTGTAATGTGATTAAAAAATTCCTATGTACAGCGCAGGTATTTATGGCATGCAATTTGTGTAGAATTCCATTCTGTTTCCAATTATTCCCATGACATGTGTCATAAAAACGAGTATTTAAATTTAAATATTTTTTCAATATTTTTTATTGAGATATTAAAGTGAAAATTATGGAATGACGAAAATGTAAGGAGAGGAAACAAAATATAAAAACCACCCCTTGTTGGGATTCGAACCTTACTTAGTCTCCTGGCTCGTAATTCGGGATGCTTGCACCTACTTAGGCTAGTGCGGTAGTTAAAAATTCGTTCTCCACAAGCGTAGTTACAGGAATATACTACGACAAAGAATTGCATTTTCTGGTTAAATTATTGATCCTATGACAATAACGCATAACTTTCGTATTCCTTTTATCAAAATCTACTATTTAAGTATTTAAAAAAAGAACGCAGTCGATCCGACGACTTCATAATTTTAATGTGCAAAGCCAGTTGTTATAAAAATGTCCGGCCATTCGCAGCTACTTAATTATTCTGGAATTTGTTTATACACATCGGCCCCCAACATTTTCTGTCTCGTTTCATTAAAAATTCGCTCATCCCCTTCGCGTTCTCCCCTTGTAATTAGAAGCTCGATGCGCCTAATTGTACCTAGGTATATTTCCATCGGTCCGGTTTTGCGCCACTCAGCACGCAGCGTACGCGAAATGTAAAAATATTTTCTAGAATCCGGGAGATCGCGTATTCTGTTTTCGAGCAATACACCGTTCCTTTATTCAACTTTGGGAGCGTATCTTTGAAGCTGATATCGGTTTTACAGTTTAGAAAGTCAGAATAGAAAACAAAGATCATCTAGGATTCTCCGTTCCTCCTTTGAGCGCGTCTTGCCAGGATAAAAGTCCCCTCTGGAAAGCTATTTCGAGGATCGACGAAGGAAATAGCTTTACGACGGAAATTGACGTGAAGTCGTGTCACCTCGCACAAGACAACGACGACGTGCACTTTCCGAGTGGCCAAGACCAATAAGGCCAGTCACACACTCACGTATCTACAATATTAAGCACGTTTATCGGGGTTCATATACGTATCACGTAGTAACGAATTGGCCGGAATGAAAAATCAATCTCCACTTTAAAATATTTTTCCGCCGGACGTGACCAATAATTAATGAAGGTATAAGTTTTTATCATTCTCCGTGTCCATCCGCGGCGTCAGTCTAAATTCGTCCATAGTCTGTCGCATAGGTTATATAGAGTTAGAATACCACTTCTATCAGGAGAGTCCGCCATTTCCTTCTTCATTTTCGACGAAAGTCACCCTCGAGTGATACGCGACCGACTCTCCCCCAGACAAGGGACGGAAAAAATAAAAAGGATCGTTAGGCTCGGTGATTCCACAGGCTGCACTAACTAGCCCGCTTATTATCGCGTATGAGACGGGGTAACATCGGCCGTAGGACAGTGCCAGCTTCCAAACGGGGGTGGAGGGTTGCGCCGAAGCGCAGGGGGTGCTCCAGGATGACATTAACAAATGACTGCACGGCTGAGCTTCTGCCATCGTGTTCCCCCTCCGCCACCCCGTACCTGCAGCCGCGAGCCCCACTGGTCTCTGCCTCTTCCTCCCTCTTTCTCTTTCTCTCTCTCTCTCTCCCTGTAACCCCCTGCGTGCCTCCGCAGCTTAACCGACTCCAGGACCGCGCATTCGCGAAATCTGGGCAAACTTTCGTCATAAATAAAGGGTAAACAACGCCCGCCTACCCCCGTGAAGCGGCAGCACCAGCCTCGTAAGTCACCCCGCGCACCGTACCTTGCGACCTCCGCCTTTCTGCTTTCTTCTTTCCAGCCGCGATACCACTCGACGAACTTCCGCAGCCCTCGAAGGACTCGGGGGTGGAAGTTCGAGGTTGCGACGCACCGAGATATCACTTAATTGATACCATTCTCTCGCCTTGCTTCCTCCGCGTCTCTCTTCAGCGGAGGGAGTTTCCACTTTCCCCCAGGAATTTGTTGTTCGAAGATTGGTGGGGTGTTCATACTCGACCGCGCGATTACCTCTCTTTTTCCCCTCCCTAGACGATAACGGTCCCGAGATGTACTGGAATATTACCTGTCAGGGGTATTGTTTGCTCGACGAGACTCCCTCGATCGTTCGACCCGCCCACGGCTGGAAAATACATTTTTTCTTGCCGGGAGTCCACTTAAGGAACGAAAACAAGGGTCGCCCGTGATGAGTATGACAGATGGCCACGGAGCACCTAATGGGGCCTTGGACGCGTGGGAATGCGTGGAAAAGTTTGTTAATCCTGGTATCCACGTTGCCGAGCCGTGCATCCCTCAGGTTCGTCCAGTCGTAAGTAGATAACTAGGGAGAAGTCAACACCCTCTGTTTACGCGAGGGCAAGCTCCTCTATCGTGATCCGTCTGAATACATAGTTGGAGCTGAATGGCGCCGTCTGATAATGATTCAAAGCTCGGCGCAGCATGGGGGCAATCTTTGATCCCGGAATTACTCGGCGAATATTAGAGCGTTCTCCAGAACAGCGTGAAATGAAACGGAGGGAACTGTCTTACAGGGTGGCAGCCAGAAAAAAAAAGGGCAGACTTCCGCGCTCGTTGCGTTGCGTCCCGTCACTTTGGCGGATTAATTCCCGGCCGAGAGACAAATAAACTTGGACTCAATGCACCGCGATCGTCCTCCTGCATTGAGCAGTCTATGCAGATTAATTGAAGTGTAGTAGTCGGGGCCACCGCCCGTAATCACGCCGGCCCAAGGGGATGACGAGGATGGATTTGAAGAAAAAGGGGAACTCGTCGGAGATTAATTGAAACGCTCTTGCCAAGCTGGCGGGAGTAACTGTTTGTGAAGACGGCGCTACTTTTCTGGGAGAACAGAGATCTACTTCCAGACCTACTTAGACGTTAACCTCTGATGACGTGAATCATTACGGATGGGATAAATTCACAATCCATTAAGACAGGACGTACCGGCCACCATCCGAAACACTACGATCTACACGGAAGTCACATTTACTGTCTAATGTCTCCTAATGCACCTGAAAGACAAATCCACCCCCCCCCCCCTCCCCCTGTAAGCAGCAAAGTTTATACTTTTACTTGAACTGAGCTCGTCGCTGAGTACTTGGGCAGTTGCTGTTAATCGTGATTTTTTCAATCTTCTTGAGTACTGCAATGTCTCTGATGGTGATCGGAGCACACAATAAGGGTACATAAATAATCTTCGAAATCGTGGTTTCGCGTTTAACACTTAGTCGACGATCGATGCAGCGTTGTTAGGTTTCCTCTCGAATCGTTAAGGAAGCGGCATTTGCCGGCTACCTCGAATGACCGATTCAAATGACCAATTGCTTCTTGGCCACCACTCGACGTCCGGTTGATCTGAACATCGGTCGACGTCGAGCACTTTTCTCTTCCCTCTCGTGTCCCTGATTACCGACGTAGGTTGATCTGTCCGTCGAACAGCGTGCTCGCAATTGAACGAGAGAAAACAGGTGGAAGTTCAAGGGGTACAATTAAGATCGATCGAGATACAATCGCAATCGATGGCGCAATCGACCCTCCACGGCGACGATACACACAATCGTAATTTCGTTTCCACGTTACCTCTTGCCCCTCGCACCGATCGCCGCGTCGATCGCGTTCATTTCCTAGAGTGCTGGACTTTCTTGAATCGTTTCGGTCGCATTATATGGTCCACGACACGAGGAACGGAGTAGCGAGGTAATCTGAAAATGGAAGCCTTGAAATATAATAAATATCTAGGTGGCAACCGTATCGCGATCATTTCGCGGCGACGGGGCGCGGTATTACGGCTTGTTCGCACCGTACCACGGATCGTCCACGAGAGGGAAGCTTTACTGCCTTCGTATTATTTCCCCACTCCGTTCGTCGCGCCGTCGGACCCGGCGCGCCACGATAATTCGCGGCCGATCTTAATTAAACCCGCGAATACGTCCCTAAATCTCGGGCCGCGCTCGCCGACGCATTTATATTTTAATCTGTACCCATCCGAGGAATCCTTCCTCGCGTATCCTCGACGGAGGACACTTTACTGCCCCGTAAGTTATCCGTGTCGTGTTTTATCGGCTATTTCACGCGCGATCACCGTGTAACAGCGAATGTTGACGGGCAACGTCCGATCATATTCGAATCGAGGAAACCTGCCGCGCAAAACTGTCGCAAATTAATCGTCCACCCATCGATTCGGAAGGAAAATCAATTTTTCATATTTCCTCGGGGGACGTCATACTTTTGATCTTCCAGAACTTTCCTCCCCTCCACCAGGATAATGCCTTTAGTGTGTAGGACAACAGGAGGGGCGGAAGGACGGGTTAAGGTGACTTCAACCGGTGTTCGGTTACACGTGCGCGTATTGGAATGACGCACCGCGCGGAAACGCGGCTCTGTTCCTCGGACCGGCTTTCTGCGGGCAAAATTTTTCCCCTATTAATCCCGCCGTCCTTTCGGTTTGCGGTTAAGGGACGAGTACGAAATCAAGGGCGGGTGTGGCGGAGGGGGAGGGAAGAACATAGCCGACGACGCGTTTGCGGTTCCAAGGGGGGGCATTGTGCGACAACCGCCGGCATTCTGACAGCGGCCTTTTCAAATCCGTAACGTTTTTCCAATATTCGTCGAATGACGTGCCATCACGAGAGCCGGCCATCCAGTTCTATACTCCGTTTCTCGTACGCCCAACTAGCGGCAGCGGTTCGCGAGAGCGAACGCGAGCCGTCCTCCAAAAGGGACGACAAATCAGACGGCAATTTGCACCTTCGCGATTCTGCCTGCGGTTTGGATGTCGGACGCGTCCCGTGGCTTTCCAAATGGGCGCGCCATTGAACATGCCCGATCGCCGGATTCCCCCCATTCCGAAACGAGGCCCCCGTCGTATTTCTAAGCAATTCCAACCACCGGTGGGGGATACTTTTCGCGCAACGACGAACACGCTATGCCATTTACGCGCACCGCCGGGAATTTATATTGAGACACGGTGGATCGGCCCCGCCACCCTACGGCCTACATCGATGTTTAGATTTATTAATTCGCATCCCCCTCCGGTCTCGTCGTAAAAAATCGCCCGGGATTTATGAGACACGGGTCAGGCAGAAATTGCCCCCAGGGATGGAGGAATGCTATCCCAATAGGAGAGATTCCTCGTTTACGGAGGGAAGTCCCTATTTGCGTGGGTCGGAGGTCGAAGCCCCAAGAACGACGATCCTGCGGTGAAAAATGAGGCTTCGCGTGGCCGCTGCGTCGCGGATCAGCCGCTCGAGTGCCCGTGCCGCGACACGCGCCCTTCTGCTTTCATTCCATCGCGAAACTTCCAGGCCCCGCGTCCTCGCGATCGGCCCCCCGGTTATCGATAGAAAATACATTATTTCCGGTGGAGAAACATTTGCCCAGCAAATATCCACCCCCGTGGACGCTATTTATATCGGCCATTCGCCAATGGGCATTTGTGATTGATTATCTTCGGCGATGCAGCAAATTTGCGGTGCAATCGAAACGCATCGTGTCGCTCGGATCGTTTGCAATCGGGGATAACCGTGCACGGTATCGACCTTATCCTTTGCACCGTTCCGCCAATTAAACTTTCCATCTTTCCCTCGGATCTCGAGGGTTATCGCGTCCCCATCAACGTTTCTCGTCTCCGCTCTCGCTTCTGTCCCGCGGCATCGATTTACCAGGGCAATTAATTAACAACAACCGCGGAAATACGATCGGGGATGGGGGGAGGGGGAGGGGGCTCGTAGAGAAACAATATTCGATCATGAACTTTCGAAAGTTTCACCCTCCTATGGAAATCTGTTGGCGTACGGTGTTTCTCGTGGTTGGAGCGGCAGCTTCGGCGCGGGCCAAGGGAGAGAGAAGGAGAGAAAAAACGAGTAACTAAGAAGGGGAGAATAGCGGTGTCGGGGATTGACGTGGAAAATGTTGCCGGCATTAATTTACGGCCGAGATGGGATTGTACCGATATCATGTACTGGCGATCAATTAGCGGAATGAACTACTTGGTCCCCGCGAAGGAAGAACGTGTCCGTTCTTTCAACGACTCTTCTGCGGCTTCTCCTCGACAGCTGTTGCGAATAAGGGAGGGTCGACCGGTCGGCGTTACACTCGACTCTTTTTTTTTCCGCGATATTGCGATCGATGACACGGTGAAAGGAAAAAGAAGAGCGGTGGAGGAGATAGATGGAGAGAGGGATGACGCTTTTACGGTGGAAACAGAAGAGAAATAGGAGTGGAGAAGTAACCAAGTGAATCCAACGTACCATGCGATATCCGATCATACTGATTCAGTGTTTCCATCAACCGGAGCAGGGGAAAGGTTATCGCGACGATAAAGTTCGAGGGGGTCAGAGGAATTTCTAGCCACTTGTCCTCCGGTCGTCTTACTTCCCGGGAAAGATGGTGCTCGTCGAAAAAATATTCCACCCGGAGAGAGGATTTCGAAAAAGCGACCACCGCCGGAAGTCCCTGATTTATAACATAAGAGAGAATCTCTTGTGGGAGTGCGGCCGATGCATACGTTCGTCCTTTAAATTATAGTCTCCCCGGAGAAGTTTCAACCCTTAAGGACAGATACTCCGTGCACTTTCCAGTCGTAATTTCGAATGGCGTACGAGTCACTTGGCGTCGAATTCGAGGCAAGAATTGCCACCATAGCCAACACACGTTCGGACATATGTAGGATATCAAATAATTCGTTTCAGGTCGACCAACACTTTTTCTACGGTATCCTGAAGATCGTTTCAATTGGAATTACTTAACGGGTGATGATCAAACGGCTGAAAGTACGACTCAGGAGCATAATTCCGTGGGTTGTCAGACAAGTCCACTCAGACACAACGACTGTGTTCACTTCCTGTCAGTACCCATGTATGTTCCGGTTAAGCCAATTTTAATTAGAAAGCCCATCTCTCGCGTTTCAGTGCGTTTTTGCCTTGCATTTTAAACCGGTTGCCTGGAAAATGCATTTCGCATCATTAAACGGCAGAGCCCCGCTTGTCGCTTTCGGTTTTAGCGAACGCCACGCAAGGCATATACGTGCAGAAAGCATTTCATCCCTCGGTATCTGGCCGGCGTGCTTTCTAATTTTTACTGCATCGCTTGGGAGTGTGCCCCTTTCCTCCACCGCCGCTCCTCCTTTTTTGCCCTTCCGGCTCGTTTTTTTTTCGTGCACGACCAGGTCAAACTAAAAGGAAAGACAGTCGAACGCGTTATTGCGCACCCTGGTCACCTTACTGCTGCCTGGTTTTATCTGCGTAAACGAGGTCATCGACGGTACCGATAACATGCAGAAATGGAATCGCAGGATAGCACGAAGAATCGCCATTATTTTTATCTCCGTTGGAAGACGAACCCGATATCATCGCGGTGTCCGCTTGTTTTCAAGCCGTCGCCGTTGGATTTTTATTAGTGAATCAGCCGAGGATATAGGGTTTTCCTTGATCCTCGCTGGCCGATGCGTCGAGTTACTCGTCCCGCTGGAAGCTCGTAAAACGAAAGGGTTTACACGAGTCCCGGCAGAACCACCTATACACCCTCGATGCCACCATAAATTCGTTCGCCGTCAGCGACAGTCCCTTCACGGTAACATATCGGAATCAAGGTGGATCAAGACGAAGCGCATCTGCCGCTGTCCTTTCACCGGCCCTGAACCCTTCTTTCGTTTCGTTCGTTCCGGGAGGAATTCGTAATAACTCGTCGAACAGTCTCCCCTAAAAACTGGGTCAACCTTTACGACGAATCATGGCCGAGGAGAAGGGCGAGCACAATAGGCGAGCGTAAAACTCACAAGCGACCGCCTCGCTCGCCCCCTGCATTTCCTCCCAAGGAAGAATTTAATTTCCGTCGACCAAAGGGAAATCCGGGCCGCGGTATAATCCGCGTTTACCCGCGGGAACACGAGATCGCGTCATTAACGAGAAATCGTTATCAAAAGTAATGGTAAAGTACCACCAACGACAGCGATACCTCGCTTGGTGATTTCGCGAAAGGATTGGTGTCCTTCCAATGAAACGCTGCCACCTTCTTGTCGAACGAATGCAACGCGATAATTAAGGACTAACCGCGGATCGGTAATCCAACCCTGAAACTCGATTCACTGTTAATAGTGAATAACGGTTTTGTAGTGGAAACGTCGTTGCAACGCAACCGCCATGGGTCTCGTGTATCACCGCTGCTGAATGGAGGGCCACCGTGATACTCGAGGCTGTTTTGCCGCGGAAAATCATGCTCGCGTAATGCCCGGGCCCGTGTTATGCGCGTTTGAGGTCAAGCTCTTAAGCTCGCGGCAGCTTAAATCGTTTGCACGGGTCTGCGTTAAGAAGAGATTGCCAGCGACAACGAGACCACTGGGTCCACTTGTTTCTGCCCTGTGATACACAACGGTTCTGCCTTGAGCGTTCCCGACAAACGCCACTCGTTGTAATTAGGAGAGCGTTCAGTTTCGGCGGCAGTTAATTTCTTGCTTAAGAAAGAAGCCTGACCGTTCGAATGCTTGCCCTCGCGAAATTGCACAGGGCGCAGAATGCCGGGCTCGTCCATGGGGTACACACGAAAGTTACGAGAGGGCGGAAAAATGAGTGAAAACAGACACTCCTGGGAAATGTTTGCATTTCACTTGACCCGTTCTCGCATTCGAGGCAGCGAGATTCGCGCTGAATGTCGGCGGTTGTCCTTAGGTCGAGCTTTATTTTTCAGAAACGGGGCGAACAAAAGTAGGCCAGTTCGCGGTCGAACACCGACAGGAAAGCGCGCGTCTAGCGCTCTGTGTGAACGTTATTGTTTTCAGCTTCCGGGTGATAGTTGTGCCAGGGGGATACTTCGTGTTTTTTTTTTTTCTCCAATTGTCACACCACCCCCTCAGCCAGTGGAAAATTGTTTCGTTATAAACGGATTTCCATCAACCGTTACTATTTATCAGTCACCTGCCGTCCCGCGAAACTTTATTTAAAAATTCTGACCGTCCAGTGAACCTGAAAACGAGTTCTATCAGAAATTCATTCTACATCCATGCACTATCCGCCCGAATCGATTCGTTCGATCTGAAATACATTTGCTTTTGTGTCGCGTCGTTGAGAACCGATACGGCGAAGTGAACGAGTCGCAAATGGAAAAAATGTTCCTTGGACCGAACAATACTTTAAACAACCCCCGCATGCGAGCTTTAATGCGTCAGCTATCGCGTTCGCCCTGGCGCTATGCTTCGTCATAAGTATGCTCTAACAGAGAGAAAGAAAGGCGTCTCTCTAGTCTCTAACGACAGTGCACGTGGGATGGTCCGACGCTGCTTTGTAGGTCCTCATAATTGATTTCCAGTCACGTGCCTCAAAACACGGCCGCGCTCCTGCACAATCTGGGCCTCGGCACAACAGAGTCCGCGCGTATTCTTGTAAAAGCAATTTCACTGTTCGCCCTTCGTATTGCCTCCCGTGCCCGCTTTATTTATTTCATTGTTCAACTGCCTTTCACAAACACAATGAATCCGACTGCTAGCCTATTTCCGTTCGGCTTTGTACGTTGGTCAGCTGCAAATATCATCGACAAATTCCGTAGATGCCCGCACCGTCCCGTGAATCCAAATTTGGCCGATCGCTCGCCAACTTCCTCCTTTATCCGAATCTGTTCGCTTAAAATTTCCTTTGTATACAGTACTATCCGACGCACGTTGGTGATGTCGTGCCCCTTTTGTTTCCATGTAGATGAGGCGGGTTAAAATCGACATAGTAGACACTCAGTAAACTTCAACACTGGTTTGAAGAGCTTTCATGTAAAGAAATTTCGAGCATCGCGAGCAGGTTTCCTCTTAGAAGGTTTGACGATGCATAAAGCTTGAAATGGCACGATGAACAGGAGGAATTATGAACATAATTGTCTTACCTTCGCCCGTAATTACTGAGACCGATTAAAAGTCTATTCCAGATAGAGCGTCTCTGAAGCTTTATTAACCGGGGCGTTCGGAATTCAACGGGCTCTTTTTCCCCTCTTCAATAATTTAATTTGTCTCTATGCGAGAACGGCTTTGTTTGCCAGGAAACAGTGCAATTTGTTGTTGAGCTGGTAGAAACGGGAGCAGAGATAGACCTTTTAGCGAACTATGCACACGAAGACGGCGCTTGCAGCTGCCGCGGACCATTCTCTCCCTTGCATCTCTTTCTCGCCCCCTTCTCCTACGGAGGGTATAATACGATTCGTATTTACCTATTCGCAGTCGTCGCAGTCAGCATCTTAGAGCCACGGAGCCGTCGACACAGGGGTCCCGGGCAATAATAAGAAATTGATAGTAAAGGAGGCATAATTCCGAGTATACCCGCCACTCGGCCCCATGAATTTTTCATGAATTCCAAAGCTGTATATATGCAAATCGGGCTATTTTCACGATTCGGAATGCCTTAAACGCTTTAAATATACGGCCGGGAATAGACGTGGGTATAACGTAACACGGCACGCCTCTCGAGACCATTAAGTTTTCACTTAACCCTGACATTCTTCCATTTACATTGTGTCACATCGCCTCCCGGAATTACGCGGTCGTTATCTCGCGGCTTCGTTTTCGTTCGGACCCGCCCGCGCGAATCGGCTGACCAAGCATCGAGATTCGCTGGCGACATCTACTTGGTCTCAGCATTCGATTTACATTTCATTTCTCCCTCCCTTCGCCACCAATAATCATACTCGGATATGCTCCTAACAAAGTGGTCCCATATTTTCCAACAGCATAGCGGCATTAGCTCATGTCTGACTTGCACCGTTTCACAGCCATCCGACGTCAGCATCACGGCTCTTGCATATCCCGAGACAATTGATCCGTTCAAATTTCATATTCGCTGGCGAGTAGTTGCCTCGATTACCAAATACTTGTTGTACACGTTTGTTACGCGATCGCAAAAGCCATTATGAAGCTCGATCGCGCCACGTAGATCATCACCGTGCTGAAGCTTCGTCTCAAATTTCCCTGCTGCGCGTGGAAACACAACACGCTCCCTTCGCCCCGGAGAATCCTGTCAAGATGCAACGTCGACAACAGGATATCCTGCGAACGGCGCCAGCCGAGGCCACATTAATACATTAGAAACGAGTTTACTTATCGCGGGGCAGAAAGAGGGAACGGTGAATCGCCGTGAAGCGTTTGTCGCGCATAAGAGTACACGCGAGCCATGAAACGTGTTGACGTGCATACGCGTTAAACGTTAACGGCTTCATAAGGATATACGAGACGCAGGGAGCTGTCTGCGTTTTATCGCCGCAGTAAACGAGGGAAAAACGAAAGGAACTTTTAATAAGTAGATCGTGGCAGGTAGCCCGCGCGTTCGGATAGGGCGACTCACTCGGGGGATTTAAATAGCATGCCCGATCCAACGATGTCAGGACCTTGCCCGACCCGCGGTCGATTCGGGGAAAGTAATTCGTTTAATCAAAGGCTGCCCAAGAGGGCTAGGAAAGAAACTTAAGCGGAGTTGTCGGGGGCTATATACGGGAAATGATTTAGCGGGGGACGACGAGGGGACGTAATTAGGGCGCAGGTCGTAAAGTTCTTGCGGGCAACGGCGTCGTCCCGTGTTGCAAGTTCGCGAATTTTATTTTCCAACGACGGGCCGGACCCCCGTTCCGTTTATGAGCCGGCCGAAAGGGTGAATAACACGATCACGCACACCACCACATTCCGCTCACGTGGCATTGATTAAAGGGCTCCTTTGAGCTCCTTCGCCCTGCTTTCCTCTTCCGATCTCCGGCCAGAATTCGTGAGTAGCTTCTCGCCTTTCTACCTCGCACGTACCTATGTACATCAAGGCTCGTTCCTCTACGAGCAGAGAAATTTCGGATTTCTGTCTATGCGTATCTTGGACGTAATAAAACAGCAAGACATAGCTACTTCGAAATAGTCCCGTACAGATCGATCGGATGCCTTCACCGTTGCGAGGACCTCTGCCTCGGGCTAGCCCAGCTCCTTCCCTCTTTCGATACCAAGAGAGGGGGATCCATAAACGCAGCAATCTTCTTAAGGCGTTGTGCAAACCGAGAAATCTGTGGCGGCTAGAGAGAGGACTTTAGAAGGGTGGAGAGGCGGTTGAATCGAGGTTAAAGGCGCCAGCGATTAGGGTAAACGATCCCGGAGGGTTTCGGGGTGCCCTCGTCCGCGCCGCGGCGTCCCAATCTTGTTCGCAGCCTGACATTAAATCTTTCTCGAAGCTCGCACCGACCGTTCTCCAGACAACATCTCCTCTCTACTCCCATCGTGACGGACTAGTTCCAGATTTCGGCCCCGTCGCTGTCTCAGTCTGCTCGCGTGCCTTCACGAATTATAAATTGCTGCTGAGAAATGTCACTCCTGTACGGACCTGGGTATTGCTTACTTCGCAGAATGCCCCGATTGTTGGGGGTAGAAAAAGTATACCAAGTAGCGCTGGTTAGTTGAAATATTTAGAAAGAGGGACGTCGGCGAATAAAAGTTCCTAGCTCGGACGCATCGAGGAGCACCGCCGCTGCGAGCAACCTCGCGTCTTCTAAATTATTATTACGCCCCCTTAATTTAACAAAGGCCGCTGGCTGCTTTCAGAGCAGCTTACTCGAAAGAGCTCGTAATGCGTGCAGAACTTATCATTAATTATGAAATTTGTTCGTTTACCCCTTTCGGATGGTCCGCCGCGAAGAAGCCGGCGAATTCAATGGCTGAAAGTTGACGGTGACAGAGTTTTTGCGATCCACGCCTGTACCCACTGACGCAAACGAGAGAGGTTCTACTTTGTGCTTGTAGTAGGACGCGATCCTCGGCTGCCAGGCTTGCGGTCTTTTTCCCTTTGACGTGCAAACATAATTCGCAGCTTGCTTTACCATCCTCTCGAAGGAGACGGTCCTCGAGACCCGTGATCTTCCCGAACTCGTTTCTTACCTCGGTCCGCAAAGTATCCTGGAAACCAAGCCTTTGCTCGACAAACCAACCCTCGAGGAAGTATCGTCGTCGAGCAGGCTGTAAGAGTAGGAAAACAGTGACGTGGAGATACCTGCCTGGAGCTCTTGCAAATCAGCTTCCGATTGCAATAATTGAGGCGCTTTCGTTAAGCTGGAAATCCTCTCCGCATCGTTCGAGGCACGCGACGCGCGGCAAAGGAGAGAATTTCATTCTTCTCAATTGAATTTTCGCAGCGAACCGCTGGGAAGAAGATTCCTTTCTCGCGTGCAATCAACGGCGTACGTGTGGGCGCGACGGTGTTGGGAAGTTGCGCGCGAACCTTTTTTCCTCCGCGCCCCCGTCCTTTTTACTTTTGAACGGGAGACGCGAAATACGCGATATGCATTGCTGCCTCCCCAAGAAAAACAGTAGGGCTGCTTTTGTACCGAGCGACGACGGGGCGAGAGTCAGACCCCTGTCTCGTCTCCTTCGCCGTCGTCGTCGACGGCGGCTGCCGCCTGAAAGCAAAACAAACGTTTTCGCAATCACGGCCTTTGTGACGAAGCGAGCTTTTTCCCGGGGAGAAACTGGGGCACGTCGGGAATCCGTTTATTCGATAGAAAACTGTAAGGAACCGGGGAAGAAAATACGCTCCGCGTGTATAGAGCTTCCCGCTATGTTTGGGGACGAGGGAAGTACCATTCTCTAAGGTTGTATGAATGGAAACAGCGGCTAGCCGTCTAATAGGATTCCGTATAGGATTTTCCTCGTAAATCTTGCATATTTCTTCTCGCGGATTGGCGAATTTGACGACGCACAGACTGTTTAAATCGTAAATGACTTTCCCGCGCAGCGCCTCTGTTCTCCACCGCGGCGAGTGGCGTTATTCATGGCGTCGATATTAATATTTTATGCGCCCGTCGCATCATTAATTACAAATATTTAATGATTATTTCGCGATATTATACGGGAATGAATGGTGTAAATAATACATATCCGCCTGGAATTATGTACGTTGCAACAAAGGGCGTGTGGAAAAAGTGGTAATTTATGAAGTGGAATTTCACGGTTCCGCGGGACGAAAGAATCCGCTGCGGCATGCAGAAATTTTATTGCCATACCTTGTAACGGTGCAGCGCCCTTACGGCCGATTCACTTTGCATTCTGTTTGCCCAAGTTCAATTAATTAAACGAACTCGTTCGCGTGTATTTAATTATAATCATGCCGCTGGTAGAGAATTCCGCGCCGGCCGATGTAACGTGCCATCGAATAAATCAATATTCCGATATCGTTCGCACACAAAGGACGTAAACGATGAAAGGTTTACGATTGCCATTGTATCTGCTATTTGGTAAATGGGGGGAATAGGGCAATATTACGTATCTTGGTCATTTATTATTTCCACCGTACACCGATAGCGAGGTGTAACGCGAATATAGTCTGCTGCCGCCTCTGTTGAATATCATTTAAATTCGATTGACGATTTAAACCGATGACATGTAATCCTAATCATTCCGAGCTATTATTAAAATTACGCGGGAGCACGGTTACAATTTCACGGTTGAAAGCACCTCGCCTCTTGATAATATACCTAGTGGAACGCTCGTAGAAACGTATTTCGAATGGCATCGTTCACATTCACTTGTTAATTATCAACTGGAAATGATATTTAAACGATTTTATTCAGCTTTGATCCTCCGTTTATTTGTTTGCATGTTTGTTTGTTTGTTTGTATGTATGGTTCAAATCTGGCAACTCAAATTTAACCCACTTCCAACTATCCAATTGTCTTGAAACTTTGCAGGCATGCGTAGTTTGGATGACAATACAATATTTATAAAAAAAAATTACCTCGAGCGGGTGAAAAAATTACCCAGTCATCAATAAATATAGCCCATAACCACAAATCGACTTGAAATCAGCCACTCGCGTTCTTTACGAAAACGACAAAAAGCTGCTGCGTTCGGGATTTGAAATTAAATGAAAGATATTTCTAAAGAAGTCTGAGCTGCGAAATGTAAATCCCTAAACACTAAAAACTTGAAAATAAAAAATATATAAAAAAAAATTATGTTAAACGATTTTATTAAAAATGTACTAAATACTAAAAAATAATTATTTTCTTGTACTGCAATTTCGATGGTGTTTTTCACTTTAAATAAAATCATGGAGCAGGGTATCTCATAACAAATTCATTTCGACGTTGATGCTGTATTAAATTAATTCATATTCTGTTATGAAAAATCCTGTTCCACGATTTCATTTAAAGTGAAAAACACTATTGAAATTGCAGTACAAGAAAATAATTATTTTTTGGTTTTAAGTGCATTTTTAATAAAATCGTTTAACATAAAATTTCATTTTTATATATTTTTTTTCCTTTAACCGAGCTAAGTAGTAGCGAATTTAGGCATCGCAGGAAAATTTTATTCGTCAATTTGCTCCCATTGTTCACAGACGTTATTGGACCGTAAAGATCAAACATTGGAAAATTAACATTTCATACGCACCAGGCAAATACATACTGAGATATTCATCGGGATTCAAATAGCAGCCGGTGAAATTGAAGCGGTGGCCGTAATAAAGTTCAAATGAATTCCGCTTTGGTAAGCGCGAGCGCACGCGACTCTTTGTCATTGTCCGGGTGGATTCAATTTTTTCGCGTAATGTGTTTTACTATTTTCGACCGCGTGGAACGTTTCGCAATTGGTCGCAAGATAAGCGAGACCATTCGCTCGTTATTAGCAGTTCTTTCTGTTTGTGAACGCCGAAAAAAGCCATTAACCGCCGTATATATCGTTTACATTGAATTACAACGAACCAAATGGTACGCGGTATGATTTTTTACGTGGGAGCAAAATAAAATGCAGGACAGCTCGCCGAAATATGCAAGGGTTGAAAATATTTCTAAAAAGAGTCGAAAAATTGGTCATCTCAGCTTTCGCTTTCGAGAATCATGACGCGTTTGAGAGACTTATGTCGGACATTCGTGGATCATTCAACAAACTATAAATATGTAAGTACCTACCGTGTCCTGTCCTTTATGAAAAACACGCGAGAAAACCTGCGTGGCGATGCATTCGTGTCAAAGAGGGTGCACTTAATCGTTACCAGTGAAAAGCAACAGGAATCTGTTTCAAAGGTGACTCCCTGGCACGTGCAATTCAATTTTCCATTTGAAATAAAAAGAAGATGTCCCGGTGTTTGAAAATAGAATCGTACTCTTACGCTGTGGACCGACACGGACATCGGCTAATAATATCTAACGCCCAAGGTATCTGATATTAAATGGCCACAAAACTAATTTGCCAAAGTGAACTCGATGAAAGGTATACAAGGGGCGTAAAAGGAATTGATGTCGTCCTCCGATGGCACTGACGGGAGTCGACGTAGAACCTCTCGATTCCCGCAAGATGCCATCTTACTTGATGACGTCGAAGCGGATATCATTTGTTCCGCAATCAGATACAGTCGCACCGAGTAATGATGTTACGTGAAAGGACGTCCACGTCTCCGTTCTAGTGCCCCAGTTTTTCTCTCAAACTAACGAACTTAATAGAAGTCAAATTTCAATACCGATGTAAAGAGAACAGCGTGAACGGCGGTGCAATTAACTTTTGGTTATTTGCCGGGGCATTTAAAGCTTAAAGTGGGTATCCACTTATTACGTATCCTCGCATCCTATGGCCGTTGTGTGTCATTCAGTGATACGATACGGTGCAACGGTGTGTGATTTTTTCCCGTATCAACACTGATGCCGTCGCGTATCATTGCAACAAATTTTGATACGCGACGGTGCAACGCTGTCCGTCAACACTGATACGCAAGGGCGATACAATACGAGGATACGTAACAAACGGATACCCACTTTTGCATGCGTTGCGAATGAATAATAAATTCTGCGCCGGTGGTTCAGACATTACGAAACAACGGGCTGCATTAAATTCGGAGCGTTGGTTTTGTTTCTATAACATACGCCGCGGAAGTCGAGCACCGTATAACAATAATTCTGCTCGCTAACTCTTCGCCGATTGCACATGGTCTTCTGGTTGAATGGAAGAAAAAATTCTGAAATATCATAAGCTACAGTTTTGAAGCGAAAGATTTTAGCCGGTCTGACCTATGTACGATCTTTCTACTGGCACGATACACGCCGCGCTCCTAGAAATCCGTAAGTGATACGGGAATGTGACGAACAGCCAGAATTTTCCGTCCGACTATAATGTATTGAGGCTACTTACCCACCGCGTGCCTCGAACATAACCACTACATACGGCTGGTACGAGGATGAGGGATTAACCAAGTGGTGGTGCTGTCTCGCTGAGGATTTACGAGTCCGCTAATGCTTTTAAAGTTTGAAGTCACCGGAATCCGATTGACCGTGGTTATAATAGACAAGGAAGCAAAGTTAACGTGACGTAACGTCGTACCGTGTCTTATAATCAACTTTCCCAGACAACCTGTATAGAGTGTCGGCTGCCCGAGGTGCGCGGCGTAAAAAGACACCTCCCACGAGGAACACGGTTACGAGGACGCTAATTATTTCGCAGCGTCGGAGCCACGTCTTTCTCACGTCAGTATCCACCTGCTACGGTGTTGCTCTCCGCGCCGCCTGTAAATAGCCAGGTTCCGATTATGGAGGTGGCCGGTACAGGAAAGTTGAACGGAGAGGGACATCCATCGGGACAGGATTAGTGAAAGGGAGAAAGGCAGGAGAGAGCCGGTCGGAGTTGCCGCAAGTAGCGGGCTCTCTGCGGCTATCCGAACAGGCTTTATAATTAATTCCATTGTTCGAGCGGACGAGGATGTACGCACAGAGTATACATACATACATACATATATAGGGCAATGCCAACAATTACGAAGGACGACCTTTGGGCCGCCTTGCCGTTTCCTTTACGTGGTGTAATACCGTTAATCACGTAACGCTACGGGACGCAATTGCCCGAACCGAGCTTCACGCGAAATTGAGCTTCGTTTGTCGCCTACACCCGTTACAGCATCCCATGACCGTCGTTTCGCGTTCAGGAAGCATTCTCATTCGAATCACGCCGGAATCGATCGTTTTCCTGCGCCATGGCCAAGTCGGCGCCAGCGGTTATGACAGGGAAACAGTTAGGAAATTCGTATTAATTCCATGACCTCCTCTGCGCTTCTCCGCCGGCGTTCATCCGTGAAACGGTGGGGTCGACGCGAGGGTCTTCGCGTCCAGTGGAAGAAACTCGATGCCGGAGCCCACGCGAATCCACTTCGTTATCGCGCCAGCGGAACGCGGGAATACAAGATACAACGCGGAAACGACCGCGGTACTTTGCGGCAAACTTTTCGTCCGATTGCCGCCACTATTACGATCATTGCCACTTCCCTCGCTCTTATTTCTGCCACGGAATCCTGTTCAGAGTCTCTTTTATCCAATCTAACCGAGCACATCTCCAAAATCCCTCCGCTTATACAGTGGCTTGGGAACAGTACGGCAACGGTCTCTCTCTCTCTCTCTCTCTCTCTCTCTCTCTCCCCTTCTCTGCCTTGCCCCCGTTTCACTCGGTCCGTCCGATTCCAACGTGGCCAAGCTGCAAGCGAGCTTCTTAACAGAGTTTTCGCAAGAATCTCGTAAACGGCAGGTTTCCGGGCGAGCCGCAGACCAACGAGAAAGCACGCACGTCCGAAACGTAGGTGGGGTAAGTTGAAGAATGGCGTGTTACAGTGCCGTGGGAGGGATGCTCGAAAGGGTAAATGGACGGCGTTGGAAGCTCAGCGGAGCAAGCGACGGCTTGGGGTGGCCAACGGGTGGCTAAGGGGTGGCTAAAGGGTGGATAAGGGGTGGCAGAGACCAGAGGGAGGACCAGGGAAAGGCAGGAGAGAGGGTTAGGCAAGAGGATATGGAGGCTTCGCTCGCAAAGGAATGATGTATGATCTATCCGTGCCACGCTCTGCGGTGGCGAGATTTTCAACCCCTTCATCTTCGCAACCGGCCGTGCCGTGGCCAGGATATCGCGCGCGAATTGATGGTGACGCTCGCCGTAAAAATGGCCCTAATGTATTCCCATCCGAAAATTTATCCACGCTTATTCGATATATCGCGCGGGACGCGTCCTCGATAATTCCGACCGATCCGTGTATTCCAGCGAATAAATCACACGGTGCCGCGCCACGGGGTGCTCCCACTTATCTTCACCACCCTGGAGACGTCTCCATCGCTTTTAATAGTACCACCACTTCTCCTAGGGGACGAGTTGTTTTTATCACGGGGGACACGTATTGCGATGAACAACGTTTCTTTTCTCGGAACGATTTTTTCTGTCCAGGGTTCTCGCTCGTTGGAGATGTATCGTACATTTCTGATGGCTCAAGCACATTCATCGTCGGCGGACTAATTTTACCTGGCGCACAGTTTCAGGCTCTATAGCTCGAAAATTCAAGGAACAATGCTGGAACGGGGATACTCGTCTATTTATGAAATTCTCTGCTTATTAACCGCAATGGCAGTTCATTCTGGTCCCTCGCAGACCGTGAACAGAAGGTAATTACGCGAAAACGATTTCATTCGCCCTGAGTGTAGACACGTTGCCCATAAAATTATCGCGACCAACTGGATGCATCCGGCTGCGACATTTACCAGCATCGTTTAACCCCGGCCCGCTTACCTATTTTTCCTGCGGCGGTTAATTTGATAAGTAATGCCCCGCGGTTCGATAAATCGTGCCCGCGGGCGACCGTTTGCACACGGAGAATTTTAACAGTCCCCCTGCCCTGTCGCGTCATTCCCTCTGAGTACACCGTTCACGTGAACATACCACGCGTAGTTGAGCCGTTTATTTCATACGCATAGCGGGTTCGTCACCAACCACGTCTATATTAACTAATCAAACAAGAATATTTCTATTCCTATGTGTATGAAAACGAGCCACATGGCGTTGTAGAGTTGGCTTCGTTCGCCCCCGCGGCGTCACACGATAAACGTGTCTACTAGCCCGAATGATATCCACCGATATCCTCCTATTTCCAGTCATTTTGCCTTTTGTTTGTGCGCACAAATGATTGCGAATCGCAACAGATTCACCATTCCACCCGACGGATTTTAATTTCACCTTTGTTTGAAAGTGAATCGCATCGTGACACGGATTGCGCTCTTTCCGTGCAACGAACCGCTGGATAGAACTTATCGAGGAGCGAAAACAGGAACCATCGATGCGTTCCTGTGTGCGGTTATTTTCCATTTATACCGTGGTAAATTCGTTAATCTTGGGTTTCTTTGAGAGCCATTTACACGATACCGCTGGCTGGTCAGCGTATCGCTGGATGCTGTATTCGATGCGCAATGGTGGATAAAAAAGGCCAGAATAATCGGAAAGCTATTCTTTTTAATTGTTTCCGAGCTGAACGCGTCCCCGGGCGTATCGTAAAAGCCGTGCCAGTTAATCAGAGTTGATTAGTCCGTTTGTTCCGAGATATCTGTCAGTGGATGCTGCATAAACCCGGAGCGTTTCGCTGCCTCCATAAATTCCGATGAGAATAAACGTGTCAGCGTATTATATGGCCGTTCCAGCGGCGAAATGCCGTTTTTAACCGTTGACCCCCGCGCAACTGACAATTCTTCCAATTCCGATTTAATGGACAAATAACGAGTCGTAATGAAGTTTCTACGTCGGGCATCGCGAGGAAATAATATCGCGTCTGGCGGGGATAGCATTACGGTGGAAAAGTTCCAGCCGACGCTATTCCGACGTATTTCAAAAGTAAAAGTCGCACCAGCCGCGGCTCGAACGTGTTTCAAATAAATAACGGCGGGGCCGCCCGATTTATTCTCGTCTGTCGCGTTATCGAAACTCATTCCCCGGGCGTTGGACGTTTAAAGCTTAACGAAATCGTTCCGGGGATGAAAAAGAAATGCGATCAGAGTGAGAGGGAGATAGAGACGCAGAGTGTGTCCTTATCACAGAGCTCCAAATTTTCGGGTCATCGTGAATGAGTCTTTGGATGTTAGGGAGTGAGGTGGGGATGCGAAAATGGAATATAACCCTTTGTGCAAGGCGACATCAGTGTCTCCGTTCGCATGGGATTTGCGCCGCGCATACAGCTAACATAATACAGGAAGATTGTAGATACAAGGTATGTACCTGTAGGTCGCTGGGACGTGTAGCGTATACCGGCGGCGAAGGGTGGCTCGGTTGGTGAAACGGGGGTAGCGGCGGGAGAGGTTGCGAGGGGTTGGAGTGGTCGCAGGCGTAGGACGACCAGGAATGGCACAGAGGTAATGGAATCAGGTGCCGCGTGCCGTGAATCGTATATGTTTCTAGGGGTTCTCATTTGCAGACGAAGGGTCCTGCTGCTTAACCAATCGGAGCCCGGCATCTAATTACGCGGGTAACTAACAGGGACTACTAAGGAAAGAGTTTCACAAACAGAATGGCGTTCCTCCTGATTCCGTTTGGCCCGCTGTTCGCCCGCTCAATCCTCGTTCGATCCCTGATATTTAATTAAAAAACGTATCGAATCACCAGCCTGTGGGAGACTTTTTACGCGTCTTGTTTGTAACGAACTTCATTTGTGCTGCGAGCATACACAAAGCGTCCACTTTAACCTCGTTCTGATGGAGTCTGATTCTTCTGCACGCTTGGAAATTTCCCCGAGTTTCACACGGCTATAGAATTCTGTGCTCCAAGGCCTTTAGATAAGGGAGAATTTTCATTTCCCTACCCGCTACCGTTTAATCGCGAGGTTTGAATCGGCGCTAACCTACATTCTCGAGCGATAACCGGTACAGTGGCGTTTTTCAACGACAAAGGCCCGTGTTTGATTCGATGACATATCGAAGCCTTGACTCCCGGAGAGCCCTTTTCAACGCTGTCGCGGTTAAAGCGCCGCTCCCCGCCGTGTGCAACGCCAATCCTACCGTGAAACGTGATCGCGCATTCGGTAAGTGCACTCGTTTACGCTGTCACTATTTGAACGACAGAGTAGACGATCGTAGTCATTCGCGTCGAGCGTACATATGTACCTACGCCTCACTGTGGAATCGCTCGTCCTCGTTTTCGACCGCTACTTATCGCGAGCGTCGCTAAATCCGCGAACGGTTGAGTCCCAATCGGGACGTTTGCCCGACTCGATTTATCGCAATTATAACTTTGCACCTTACAAATCCAAATGCGATCACTGGAAATCGATGTCAATCAATCTGTCGATATTATTGGTCACGTGATCTTGACGATATTAACATCCCAATAATCGCGCCAATAGCTTGTCGCCTCGATATAGACATTGATTTATCGAACCAAAAACCTGTATAAGATTTGTAACGTTGCTGAAATAGCGGTTGGTAGCGCGACACAGCCTCGACTTTTAAGTGGTAAACAATGCATTTTAGAACAAAGCGTTTCACGACGGCACTACAGGGGCGTAGGTTAAACAAAGACTGCATCTAAAACGCGTTACTGGAAAGTGTAGGTACTGTTTGTTTCTCGTAGGTTTGCCGCGTCTCTCAGAACCGGCGAAAGATAGTCGCGGGAGGGCTTTTGCATGGAGCGGGAAACAAAAGTTTATGGGAGTAACGAGTACTCTTTAAACTTTAAGCCTTGATTTCCGTCGCGAGATCCTTTAGACCAGCGTATTCTCACGTTCTTAGGTAACGACGAAACAGCGTTGTATTTCGAGATCGACGCCGTCAAAGCTTCACGTACCGGTACTACTCCCGATACGTGGCTGTTTACAGCGCTGTAAACGGATAGGGAAATAGGGGAATCTGATTTATTACTGTGTATCTGTTTCGGGCCTGTTACCATAACGCATTCAATAAAAAAAAACCAAAGGGAACGGTACCGCTGGAGAACCGACGGAAATTGCCTTTTTAACGCAATACGTTTTATCGGTTGTCCATTTAACGGGACGGGATTTATCATTTGGCGGGCAAAGGTGTGCAGCAACCGGAAAGCTCTGGATACCGAGATGGGTTTTGTTGGACGGTTTCCTGTCGGAAACCCGAAAGTTTCTGGCTTTAAATTTCAGCCAGCCGTTCCGGCCTGGCGGTCCGAATGTTTCGGATTTTCAGTTTTCATGCTCCCTGTAACAACGGCTCGCGCGCCGCTGGCCAAGTTTACAGCGGCGAAACTTTATAATATAAAATAATATTTTTATTAGCGGTGCCGCGCGTTTTATTCGCACGCCGGCTGCGCACATCCGCCAGCACGGTCATTCGCGTTCTTATTTTTTGAAACTGCCGCGAAACTTTGTTGTCCGAGCTCGAAGCTGACGGAAAACGCTGCTCGTGACACGTCCAGCAACTTTGCGACCATACGACCCTCTCATTAGGGTATAAAATGCAAACTGGACTGGCTGGTAGAAATATAGCAAGTTTCTTGGGTGTACAGTGTACAATGGATAGGTCGAACCGATATTCCGATGGGTGCAAACCATCAAATGCCTTTCACCGTTGTAAGGAGCCGGCACACTTCATGTGGGATCTCTATCCAGCCTCAGATCTAATAGCAATTCAGAGGGATGAATCCCCCATGATTCGAATGCATTATTTCTCTGTATTAGTTTCTCCACTTCCTTGTTTACCTATTCTTTTTACTCGAGGGAATATAGCCTAATGAATCGCACGACGAAGTTAGCCAGCGCACACAGACTTCGTGCATCTGTGTGCCTGCAATTTCCCGTGTCATTGACATTATTCCTGACTGTAAAGCTATAAATAGAGAGAATCGATACTCGACCTCTTCATACGATCGGAGAACTCAATTTATTGAAACTGTTCGGTAACTATCTATTACGAACTTTAGGGATTTTGTTACCTGGCTGCTAAAGATGACTTTCTTCGACATTTTCCAAATGGTCACCCGCCTCGTCGACGCGTCGAGCGAAAGCCGAATCGCGGCTCATAATTCCTCGGTGACCGCTCCTACCCTTCGCTTTCCACGAAGCCGATCCTTTTCCCCTTCGACACGACTTTCCTCTCTCAAATGTTTCCTGTTACGCGATCGGCGTGGGCACCGTGAGAGCCAGCTTGTAACGAGGACGAAGCCCCTTCTGGCACGTTTCCACGCGTTCCATCCGAGAACTCTCCGAAACCTGCAGTCTCTCATATTTTTAATATCCACTAAACCGCGTGGATGTTAATCTACAATTTTTAACATTTTTAATTACAGCAGAAACGACCGTTCCGAGGGAGTTTCGATAGGGTTTCGATTGGGGGGGCGTGCACCAGGGCTGAATTTAAGTAGCCTGGAATGGGGACGGCGGACTGTAATAACGCTGGAATTATTAATCCGATATTATCTTATCGGATTGTTGACGGGGGTCGTGTTCCCGTCGACGTCTTCAGGCTGCCGCCACCAATGAACTAACGCCATTTCATCTGTGATCTGCCTGCTTCTTTTCCAACCCTCGGGCCACCGACGCCAAAAATTTTCCGTTCCCCTCTTTTCTTTCTCTCCAGACTCGCTGGTGCTGCTCTCCTTTCCCGGAGAAACAATATTCTCCAGATGAATGCGTTCGGTGTAACGCAAGGCGGCCGTGCCGGTTCCATTTCGCATTTGATAATATAATAGATAAATCCGCGTCGCCCTGGTATAATAAAACACACCTGGAATAGCTTGCTCAGTCGCGACGTTCACTTATTTATTCTTCAATCTCGATGAAACCGAGAGGAGAACGGTCGGCTGAGAACGGGACCGGGAAAATCGATGGGCGAACAAGTAAAAAGCTCGGTCAAGACGTTTCGCGGGACGACGGGGAAATTTTCATCTGTAATTGTTTGCCGTATCGCTCGCTTGGACGACGCCAGCTTTTCAGCCCGGCTCTCTCTGATCAAGCGGCACATCCGCTGCTCAGTTTTTCATCTCGCGTCAGGGTAATCTGCCCCCGGGGCACCGCACCGGCTAGAATTCCCGTTCCTCTCTTTTTCTTAACGTTTTCTCCGCCACGCCTTAGTGCTCTCCTTTCCCCTGTATAATGTACGTCGAGTTAATTGGATGAGGCGGCCCCGCCGAGGAGACTGTTCAGGCCACTTCTACGGCCGGCTACGAGGGCTAAACTCGTGCTACTTGCGATTCCTAAACGCGTTACCCGCCGCTTCTTGGGGATTCCGGTGTGCGCCGTCCGAGCCACCCCATTCAAAGCAACATTACAGCGAACAGCTGGAATATACCAAGCGTATTGGAATCTGACCTATCCCTTGACCTGTCATAACGTAGGCCCACGGAACAAGTAGCCACTCGTATACAATCATAATTATAATTAACCGCCAACGCTGTTCCACCCAACTTTATAAACGTTCGAGTTCCATGGCAACCTTAATTTATACTGACTGTCAATTTTACTTTGGCATTGGAGGAGTCCTTGCTAAACATTTGCCATCCATGGAACTGCGAATCAGGCTGCCAGAAAGTGGTTCGATACGAGAATTAATCGAATTCCTCGAGCAAGAATCATGTGTCTGTATATTCTCATAAAATGCTATGCCATTTCGGAAAATTCCGTTTATTCGTAATCACCGCCGTACGAACTTCACGCACAAATTTCTTCATTTACCGAGCTATGTCTACAAGAACCTGCACTCCTTCTTATGTCGTTTCCCGTCGTGCCAATTCCCTAGGGGCGATCATCGGGTTCCGGAGAGTGTCATTCACTCGGTTCTCACGATGCGCGCGGGTAAACGATGGGTCATCCTATAATTAACACGACATTTCCCAGTTAATTATTCATCAATGATGCACAGCTTCTCAGTTTCTTGTATTACAGTGATTCTTTTGCAAAACGCTCTTATTTGACGATGCATTATCAATATTCCTCTTCATATTATTTTATTTCAAACTAGCTTTACATTTACAGAAATTTAGATCTTGATTTTATAAAAAATAAAAATTTGTATTTATTTTTTTGTGAAAATAGTCACGTTCATCTGGATTAGCTAGGCATAATGGGACACGTTTCGTGACCCCAGAGTTCACCGTTCCAAAGTTTTTAGGCGACAGACAAACACACAAACACTTTCTGCTTTATGTATTTAGATTCCTACCTCGAAATTTACGACCAAAGTCCACCGACCCCGAATTTCATAACACCGTTTTTCCCTTTCAGGACTACGTACGGCTGGTCGATGGTGGGGGCGAGTGGGTCTTGCGGATCCTGACGGCAGTTTGTCAGTGCGACGAACCGCGGCGTTGTATCACCGCTAAAGTATCGGGCGGGCGTGTTTACATAGGCAGATCTCGTAAGCGCTGGATATCAGTCGTCCGTCGTCCGCGTGCAAAATTGCTTCGTGACGTGTTTGCCGTTTCGACCAGGTATGTGTGTGCACGCCGTGCGGAAATCACGACCCTCTCTGCGATGGGGTGCGACCCAGCAGGACACGGGACCACATGGAAAATGGACTCTGTTCGTCGGCACGGATGAATCGACGCTAAGAAGGGATCATCGCCGCTCGGCCTGAAGACACTTGCTTCTTGGTGAGTATTATACATCAGAAATGTGTACTGTGTCGTAGAACCAGCAAAATTGCTCAAGGTGTACATAGCTTGTTTCGTAAAGAAATAGAAATTTCATGGCTCCGTTAAGTAATCGATACCATCGAGCCATCAATTCTGTTACCATAGATTTAACAGCAAAAGTAGCTGTCGTCCAGCATCATTTCTATGGTCACCCGTGAATGAGAAATTGCACCGTGTATCAAAGTGACTGTTGCACAAGGTTAAAGTGAGCAGGACAAGCTTTGCAGCGCGTTCGGGTCACGAGTGGAAACGCTCGCTTCGTTACTCAATTTGTTGCGGGAAGAAACGCTGCTCGTCGATCATTGCGAGCCGCAACGGCAGTCGAGGAATTCATTACCGACGATGCAATCTCGCGGCAGTTAAGATGGATTTATGCGCGAACGGGACGCGCATCGATTTATCTTCCGTTTGAAATCTTCCTTTGGGAAAATTGCTGCGCGGAGGAGGATACTAGCGATCAGCTTTATTGAAACGTTCGCGTTAGAGAGTGTTTGGAGACACGCGTCCACTCGACGATCATCTCCGTGAGATGCTTCTCGATTAAGTTGCTATCACCGCGAGAGATATTTCCAGGGGAGCCCGTATCGATCATTTATGCGGTGTAAAACGCCGTTAATGCGTATCAATGGGAACATGAACATCGAGCCGTATAGGTGAACGAAATCGTATCTGCAACCAGCCATACGTATTCGATTCTGAAATGGGAAACGAGGTCGTTCACTGTACTGGCATCGAATTGCACGTCATTTCGAACGTAGCTTATTACATCGATGTCAATGCGTGCATTAGTTCACCACGTATCCCATGGAACAAGCATTCACGGGTCGTCCATTCACGCAACCCGTTTAAATGAACGAGATGTTTCACTTAAACGCGGCCCGTCATTCTTGCTTTCCAAGTACTTCTCCCTTCGCACTTAGGCCTCTTCTTTTACGAGTAGGTACATACATATTTCCCATCATGTTCAACGTCACTCTCCTATATCGAGTTTAACAAAATTGAGAAATTTTAAATAAAATACTCCGTGATGGAGGGAAAAATTGCTGAGGCGTCGGTGTAGACTCTGTGCCCCGTATAATTAGGTACCGCAGAGGGGCCGTGTTTTTCAAGTTTTCAATTACCCCATTCGAGGCAACTCGTCGGCGGTCGTTTACGATATAAGCGTCACCAGAGACAGCGCCCCTTTTACCGAGTAACGAGTTTCGTTGAAAAACACGCCGAGACGCACACGTTTTTACGCTTTCATCCCGACAAGTTGCGCACCGTGACTTACTTATTCCACGGAGGGCGCGAGGCGAGTGCAGCTTCCGACTGTGCGGGCCGAAGTTCACGAGAGGACGGCCGTGGTTTCCGGTTCTGACGTGTGGTTTCATTCGCGACAGAGCAATCCTACATGACTGATGTTTCACGCTCTAACTAATCTCCCAGTCGGTACAATAATTTCGTACGGCATTGATTCTATTTCCCAATCACTTCGGAAAGGGTAAATGGTTTTAGAGGAAAGGATCTAGGGAAATTCGAGTCAGGCTCGCTATTGAAAAGTCTAGAATACCATACAGTTAAAGAAAGTGTCAAATATCAATGAGAATATCTGACCGTTTCATCCCTCTGTGTCTCGTATTCGGAAATGGCATCGGTCTGCACGAGAAATGAAAACACAAGCGAGGTGGAAAGCTGCGAAGAGTTACGATTACAGAAACGTTATTAAGAGAGGGGGCGTGTTACACGGGAGCGCGTCGATTAATCGAATTAGCAGAGCGGCTTGTTGCCAAAGTACACCGCGAATCGTACCGCAATCACCGTAAACACGCCGCGCCGTTCTGTTTATTTTGGAGTTACAATTCGTTTCAGCGTTTCTGCTTCAATCAACGTTCCCGGATGTTCGATGTATCGCGCGATTGCCCGTGCCGTTGTTCTCGCGTATGTTGGCGCGGCCACGCGAGATCGTCCAGTCGACGATTCGCGGGATTCGACAACGTAACCAGGCCAACGGATGCCCGCGAAAGAGAGGAAGATACCTCGGCGATATTGGAAAGTATTTAAGTGAAGGCGGTAGCGGTAATGAAGTTAGCGGCAGCTGATTGTTAGGGCCGATAATTCGGTGAATCCTGCGCTAAGACGCAGGGGATCGACAAGGCGAATTGAACGGTAATCCAACTAGGCGATGTCCTGTCGGAAAATGGGAGATTATCGGGCGTTGCCAGGTGATCCAGCGGCCGACGGATTGATTTACATCGCCGAGAGGACCGATCTGGGACGGCGATGCTAACGAATCTACTCTCTCCGACGAATGCGTATTAATTTACGTGTCTCTTATTTTACCCGAGTTTGCATCAAATTCGCGTAATAACTGGCCACCGGTGCACTTAAGCGCCTCGACATTACCCAGGGCTTATTAGAATTACGTGCTATTATCGCATCCCGTTTCGACGTATAATCCAATCGACGTACTGCACGTTTGACAATAAGCGAAGGAACGATGGAGCGTTGATCGAAACCATTACCGTAGGTAAACGGAGGGAAGCGATCAAATTGACTCGGAGGGATTTAAAATTCACTGAAACGTATCTCAGGTGGCGGGGGAAGACTTTAAAGACGTTTCGCGAGGTAAATATCGACTTACTCCCCGCCACCGATGGCGGTGAAATAATTCCGTGTCCACTTTCGCGATCCTCTGTACTTATTTAAAGCTACCCGTCGGGCACGCTTAATATCTACGGAGAATAAGTCTAATAGGATTTCTAAGGTTTTTAAAAGACCCCTTGGGTTTCTAGACTACATAATCGTGCACATAGAAGAGTATATTTTCGATCCAAAGGACCTACCTACTGTTCTATGCATCGAGTTATGTATACCTATAACTGACACATCCTTCTTAAGATTGATATCATTCAATCTTCGCCGTGACATCATGAACAATGAATCAGGAGCTTCATCAATACACAGATTCCGTTGCACAGACCGATCTTTATAGTTCACGACGCCGAATAGCCGAGTGATTCTCATCTCCCGAAACTTCAGTAGAATATTCAAAAACGACCACTTTTTATTAGTCTCCCAGCAGCGATATGGATCGCATCCGCTTGTCTGGACCCCAATTATATCGGAATTCACGAGTGTCTTGGACGTCCGGACCCGTCGACCTACTCCGACGTCACTCCACACGTTCACCAACCAAAAGTAATTACGCGGCGCGCGGGAAAATTGCAGAACCATTTCCCGACGGTGGGGGGAAGCTGACCGTAAAAGCGGGCCGTGTTTCCCGTTGTGTGCAGAGCGTAACGAAGCGCGGCGGGATGCAACGGCACAAAGTAATGAGAAAGAACAAGGGGCCGTCTTCAGGGGCGCAAAAGGTGCGCGTGAATGTCGCACGGCGTTGGGCGCGACACAAAGGTGGCCGCGCACGTACGATTTGTCGCGTGATCGTACGGCCACCGAGAATTTCACAGGCGACGGGCACAATGTGCACGGTGCTGTTGTTATTCCCGTTTGTCACGAGGATCCTCTAAATGCGACGCGATAATTTCCGCGTTCGCGATGACCGGGCAATTTGCTCGCGATCCCATTGTCTCGTTCCACCCACGCGCGGCCACGTCACAACCGCGCGAACACCGTGAGATTTCGACCGGTTCTCTTTCCCTCGCGCCCCTTACTTTCCTACTTATCGCCGGGCTTTCTCAGCGCCGTAAAACGCGGATCATAGCTCGCGCCGCTTAATCGTCCGCCGCGAGTTTCGCTGCACGCGCGTGCACACGTCGTCGGATAGAGATCGCACGTGTTCGCGCGAGAGGAGCCGGCTACTCCTTATCGTCGCGAAAATTTATAGGAATTTAAAAAGTTTAATCTTTCCTAAACGATCCCGTTCGACGTGCTCGCCCGGGAAATGTGTTTCCTCGCCGGGTAAGAGCTCGTATTCCGCGGGGAATTATCCGGCCCCGGCAAGTATTTCCGAACGCGCGGAAGAATGCTTCGTAATAAAACAAAGTCGGTTTGAAAAATTCCGCTCCGTAGACGGTGCCCGGGGAGACGTTGCCCCCTCATCCAAACGGCTGTAAAGTGAAACGCCGCGGACGGGGATTTCGTAGGTCGATTGCGCTGGTGCTACGGTGAATTCGAAAGAGTTCATGAGTGGCGGGCAATTAAGCCCCGTTCACGTTGTACCTGAAGGGAGAGGTCCTTTCTTACACGTAGGACACGTTGAACTTTAAATAATCTTGAACGCAAGTATATTAAGAAGGTTGAGTACCCCTCGAAAGAAACATTCCTGAAGATTAAGTGCTTCTATCGTTGAAAAACCCGCGGGGGAAGAATACCCTGCTGGAAGATGTAATTCTCCCGCTCAGTGTCGCCCGAGGGTGACTCGTGATACGGAGATCGACTTACGCATCACATATGGGGAAACTCGAGCTTTTATCAGAAGAAACGTTAAGATTGCAGAAGTAAATCATAGGGGAGAGCGAGGACAAAAGTAACATTTTTTACATTTGGCCTAGCCTGCAATTACCTTTTATAGATATAAAAATGACAATTATGCGTTAATATAGTATGTTTCTTGGTCTACCATTTGAACCAAGATTCAGCCTTACATGATAAGTAATCAAAGAGTTATGACCTGCAGGGGTAGGACGAAAGTAACACTAATTATTTAGAGGAGAATTAACTAAAAACAATTCTTCCAACGCAAAATAGGTTTTTTTATTATAAAAAATGATAGAGAGAAAAATTTAAATATACATATTTTAAGTAATGATAAAAACAAATAAATTTTAAATAACGGAAGGTAGAAAGCATAACCAGCTTCGAACATTTCTTTGGTATTGTGTATTTAGCTGAATGATAGGTATTAAATTTTACCTACTCTGAATTAAAATTATGATACGTATAGTGATGATCACCCATGGTGCAGTCTTCGTGGGACTAACCCTTAAAATCTAGACATTGGATCCACTTCTCTCTCGGACAGCTTCCACTGAAAGGGTTAAAACAAACCAGACATAGACAATCATTATCATCTGGAGAATTCCTATCCTGTATGCTATTTTGCTGGCCCAAGTAACATGTTACTTTCGTCCCCATAGTGACGTGTTACTTTTTTATCCCCAGCTATGTTTTTCAGAATAGAACTGTTATAACGTTCAAACTATACAAGACTTGTTGAAATCAAATACAGGAACTTATAAAGCCATTATCTAAGAACGCTCTAGCAAATAATTGGCTGAATATCTATAGTTTAACTATGAATATTAACAAAAAAATCAGAATAAGAGACACTTACTTGAATGATCTAAAAAACAATATTAGCTTGCCCACAGTATACGATTCGTGTTACTGCTCAGCGTCACTCAGTACAATAAAACAGACACTATACACATGTAACTCAGTAAAGCAAACGTTTTAGAAATGTTTGTGGAATGGGGAGAAGGCGTGTTACTTTCATGACGCTGTTACGTTTGTCCTCTCTCTCCCCTACTTGCGTTGTAATGTAGAATATGTCGCTGAGGGAAAGGGTCTTTCTTCGACACTGTGATATACCTAAATTCTTGAAGCCAAACTGTGTATATCTTATCGACTTTCCGTTGATTTGGCCAAGCATCGTTGTACAGAGGGTAGGATTTGAATGTTAAGGACGCTTGCAGCGAGATTAGCAAAATCTCGGAGTCAAACTGTACAACGATTTTCAGCTCGGAGCAGGCGCCCCGTTAATCTACGGCGAGTCTGAGAGAAGAGAGGAAGACTGCGGAAGAGAAGACTCTTTGCACTCGGGAAGTCCAACTAAGTTCCAAACTAAGTTAGCAACGTAGATCCTATTAACTAGTAGGGTAATACGGGCCAAGAGTCTTATCGCGGAAATTATCTTCGCTTTATACGATTCTTTTTTAAACTCCTCCCTTAAGCATTTCTTCTCTCTCGCTTTCTCCGTGTAGCTCCTTCGAAAATGTAAGTCTCACGGAGCCGGCCCCGAGACACGTTCTCCTTTGAGCTCCCTTTCGCGCGTAAATTGAATAGACGATTTATCGCGCGCGCGTACGACGACTGGAAATTTCGAACAAAGACGGGGGACGTAATCTTTCCGTTCAGAAACGCGCTAAAATCAAAGAAGCTCCCGTCGCCCCCGATGAAAGAACCTCGAAACAAAAACCAGGCAATTTTCCACGGGCCGGTCACGTGTCAGTGATTCAATTCCAATTCCGTCTGATCCCGAAAATTATTCGCGACCTACGTAGCACCTTTTCAACGATCGCCTTTCGCCTCCAGCTCCCGGAAAGAGCGAACTTTACTCCCTCGGCTTTCACCAAGAATACGGTCGACATCAAATACGCTTCTGGTGCTAGAATTGAATAAGCAATTTGTCGTAACACGGCCGGCACCGAGCCTGACACCTCCGACAGATTTTTACTCCGCATTTAAATGCACGGCGAAATTAGAAAATCCGGGGGTTGAAGCTCTGACATCGCCGTCTCAGCGGTCTGTGACATAACGAATCCGACTTCTTCGCTTCGTGATTAATTAAAGTATATTTCGTGGCGGGCGATGTTTCTTTAAACACCTCATCGATCCGCGTAATTCAGTCGCAGATTCTAAAAACCTCACCACCCTTTGTATTTTGCGGACAGGACGGAAACACGGTTTTCCAATCTTCGCGAAGTTGGCGTTCTCAGCTCCGAAAAGACGTTTCCTGATGCTGCACCAAAATAGAATGTTCCTGCGGGACGAGGAAACCAGTCTCACCATTCTATTTACCAATTTCCCTGATTAATTTGATATTCGAGCGCTTCTCGAGCCTGGCCGCTCCGAGCGGGCAAGTTTGTCCAGGCTCGCCGATGATAAATTCCGCGGTGTTCCTCGGGCCCCCGCGTACTTTTGTGCGCTTTCGTGCTGGCTGGCTGCCGGGGTCAGGACGATTCCGGTTGTCAGGTAGGATTCATGGTGACGCAGGTGGCGGAGGAAAAAAGTGAATTTTCAGCGTGACATCGGTTATTCCGGTCGCGGCTGCGACGACATAAATCGTAAGCCACCGACTGCCGAGCAATCAATACCGTGTGTGCGTGTGCGCGTGTGGTGGTCCCGCGTGCACGTGCATGCGCATCTGCGTGCCCTGGCGTTGTGTGCGGATCGTTTGACAATGAGACCTGCAGATCCCTGGAGATGCGACCGGGCGAAATGTAACCGGGAGAGTTCATCATCTTCGATCTGCTCCAGCGGCGGATGCTCGCGACTGTCGATCGATGGGTGACCTGGTGACACGAGTTGCCAAGAAATATGGACGATTCAGTCTGTAATAGGATGAGATCCGCGCACTGTATTGGGTATAATTGTCAAACGATTGCGCAAAGCTCTGTAAGAAAATTATTAAGCAAGTAGTTAGTTTATCTGGATCAGGTGATAGAGGACACGTTTAACCAGCGAGGCATGTTAACCTCGGATTTATGTATGTTCATGATTAGCCGCTACCCCGGAAGACGGGGCTCCAAGTACAGTAATAAAGCGAAAAGAAGGATGGTGGCGGATCAACAGGATTTGATCCAATCTACGCTGCTCGACAAATTTTTATTTCGCTGTATCCTGATAAATGATCCCACGCTGCCATTAAATTCCTCATCTCCGATCCGGGGGAAAATTGACGTGAGTATACCTCGACGTTCGCAAACGTTCTTGATTGATAATGGGGGTGGTAATGTCGATCTAATTACCCGGGGAATCGTCTGAGCGGCAGCATCGTCGAAGTCGAGACGTCTTGTGAGCTCGTTTTCGAGTCATCGTCCCTCTTTTCATTAGTATTCTCGACGCTTTTCAAGGAAATCGTCAGAAGTCCTCTGCTCTCTGGCTTTCTTTCTATCCCCACGTCGCGAAGCCAGCCGTCTCCGTTTCCCGACACTCGAGCAGAAACGCTGCCGCGGCACTCGCCACCCTTGCTCGCCACTCTTTCGAGCCCTCCAGCACCCTCTGCCAGCCCTACCAGGCCCTTCACATCCACCACCACCAGCAGCACCGTCGCCGACGTCCGTTACCACGGCTAACACCCTCCCACAACCCCGTTGCAGCCACCACTAGTCATTTCAGGGGCGACCGCTCGCTATCGAGCACGGCTGGGGGCACGTCTGAAACCTCGCCGACGTCTGCGTGCTTTTTTGCGATTGCATCGAGGTACAAAAAGTAGAAACACTGCGCGCGTTGCACTCTCAGAGCCAGCCGCCCCCGCCACGTTCGCTCGGTTATTCGCCGCGAGCCCGCCGCTAAACGTGGCGGCGGGCGCCAAGGGCAATCAGTTAGGGGATGAAGCACGTCCGTGCCGGTTTTATAATTGGCAAATTATTAAGCGCCACGATCGTCCAACAAAACAGACACAGTTTCTTTGCGCGACCGCGTTTCTTAGCCACCCGGGCGCTAGAAGAACGTCGCATTTTGTTAATTGACACTCGCCCAGGAATGGATATCAATTCAGGGAATGAAATTGTAGGAATTCCTAAGTACGATAGAGCTCTACTCCCCTCTCGTTAATCGAGATGAAACTTTCCATTGTCTTTTTACCGCCGTGTTATTTCATTCCCTGAATTACGCTTAAAACACCACTGAAAACGAGCAAAACTTTTCTATCCGCAGCCGAGTCGGACACCTCTCCGCCCGTTAGGTCGGTAATTTCTATCAAACCGGCCACGAGACAGCGCCACGCTGCTCCACGACTCCCAGTTTATTCTTGCTAAAAGCACTTCCGGTTAATCCTCTCGCACCTAAGCTTTTTCTCGTACCGCCCTCGATTAGAGGACCCTTCGACCTTTTAATGTCGCTTACTTTACAGCGACTAAAACGTTATCAAATCCGCTACCGTTGAAATCCTTTTTCAAAATAAAGCGTTCTCTTTGAGCGGAGCCTACTCTTAATGGCTTGCCGGATAATCGTGTCGGTCGCAAGTAGGCATAGGATATTTTCGAGCTAAACTATCGACCGGGGAGGGACCCGCGATCCGAGAATGGGGCAGGTGCTGGTGGAGGGAGTATTTTTCAATCGGTCAGACGAGAGGGAAGGGGTAGGGAGGAGAAGGAGGATGAACGAGTATGCGGTAGGTGACGAGCGCGGAGGAAAGGTCCGAAAAGGAAGGAAATGCCGCCGGTTTTCGAGACCCTCTTGTCGGCCTCTTCGCCGACCCTTTTATACTCCACTCATCTCTGGCGTAGTCTTCGCTAGTCATTTGAGGGACGGCCAGGCGAACGAACGGGCGCGCTCGTTGCCGAGCCGCACCGAAACCCGAGCGAGCCGACGACGTTTCACGCGATTGCATCGCGCCACTTGGAAAAACCTGTATACGCCAGCACTTTCGTTATTACCCGCAGGATTTAACGGCGCGGTGGGGGGACGGGAGCCGTGCACGGGACAGAGCCGAACAGAGAAGGACGACCCCATTCGTCGGTGAGTGTCTGTTTCAAAGGTCGTTCGAAAGTTCGCAACGCGCGTAATCCTGCGGCCGTTCATTGAATGGCGTAATCGGGGCTCGTTTGAATTTAAAATCCGCTCGCGGCGAGGATGTTTTTCTCTTGCCCCTCCGTCTCCGTTGCGCCCGTGGCAAAAGGACCAACGACCTATTTGCCAGTCATATGTACGAGCTCCACAGAACGTAGAAACCTCGCGGAGATTCCGGCGTCCCCTTCCGCGCAACTCTAACCCGGAGCTCCGCTATCTCTCCCCATCGCTATTAAAGTAACCACCGGTTACAGCGTCCCGATTTGAATACTAGGATACATTTAAAAGTTTACGCCCCGAAAGTAGGCCCTTCTACGAACACCAAGCATGCCCGACGAAGAAGGGAACGGGAAAGGGACCAGCGCGGAGCGGACAAAAAAAGTTATGGGGCGAAAACAACGTCGATCGACTCCTAGGGTCTACGAAGGGCCGAGATCGAAGCTTCGATATGATTGCAATTTACATCTAAATTGCATCCCCCTTTTTTTACGCCGCTTTCATGGGGAAACTGCGAGTTTTCCGTGTAACCATTGGGTAGCTGGGAAAGTGCTGTTCACTGGTAAGCGTGAGACAGGAATTCAATTTTCCGTAACGCCGTATATTCAGCCTTAAATTATATCGGATATATCGAAGTTACTACTATCGAGTTTATTCTCGATTTAAAGACGCACTATTCTATCCAATTACAAGCCAATACGTTGTTCTTCCTTTATTTGGAGCAGAATATCTGGCACTGAACTTCGTACTCTATAAAGCATTTCCCCACGGGTGACAGGATTTCCACTTTGTGTCCAACAGGAAATCAATGCATAGAACTTGTCGCGCTAACTTAATACTTGCCTCAACTATTCTGTAGGTGTTGCAAACTCCGCGGCATCTTGTTGACCTACACCCTTATCAGGTTAGAGAAAGACCGCCTCGTCTTTGTCTGTCGGGCGAGTATATAGACGGGTGTCTACATATATTCAGTCGCATTTATGGCGGGTGTTGCTCGTAAACGCGACGGAAACGCTCGTAAAACATCGACTTGTACGCGATTCGGGTGACAGTGTTCCTTTTCTTCGAGTCTGCACCGTGTTTCCGCGGTTGCTTTCCAAAAATTCCCGCCGCCTCTGGTCGTTCCATTTTCTTCCCACTGTCGCAATCCGATCGAACGCCGTGGAAATGCTGGCGTTATCGGCTGTCTACGCTTTATCGCGGCTGCATCAGGTGCGTTTGTTGTTTATGTCGGTCTTATTCAATGCACGGCGGAAATAGCGATCGCGAACAGGAATTGCGAGGAAGTCACCCGCAGTCGGGTCGGCTGGTGCACGCGGACGCGATGGAATTAGATTTTGTTTACCGCCACAAACGTAGAAACGTGATACTTTCCATTTGAGCACTTATCCCGATGGGAATACTGGCGACGTATTTGATAGGGGATGCTTTTGGTGTTAATATGAATAAGCACACTTTGAGGGAGTATAGAGATATGTACCTACTTGTAAGAAAGAAACGTGAAAGAGATATGGCAGATACGGCTGGAGCCGTTTTTCTTTGAGGAGCGAATCATTTGTCTTAATACCAGCACTGTCGTCCTGAAACTTCTTAGAATTAATGCCCATCTTAGTTCCCTTCCTAATGCCCCCCTCTTTCATACGGAACATTTCAGAACTAACTTGCCTTTTAATGATCCCATTCCTGGGGGTATGCAATTTTGCTGACTCTGGCGGGTGGTCCAGAAATAACAGAGCTATTACAGGAGCAATTACTAATCCTAGCGATTAATGGGGGAAATATTACGTTTCTAGTAATATTCTCTTGTTTAAGGTAGTTCCTGAATAATCTACTAAATTCAAGAATTCTTTCAAATTTCGTTAAAAAATTTTGGAATACAAGAAACCCTTGTACAAAGTTCAAAATGGATTTACTACATAGTTATCGAGAAATTGTTAATTAAAGTTGCTGCATTTTAACACAGTGGCATATGGCTGACTCGAAAAAAGAGGATTATAGTTTCAGTTTTTCTGCTGAAACAGGAAAACTATATTCAAGAAGTGTACCAAAATTTGCACCAAAGTACATCGAATTGTCACGAAATGAATTTATTTATTTCAACGAAACTGACCACGTGGTTTCTTCCTAAATGTCCATAAAAAATACGTTTACTTGCAAATTTTTTAGAAACTACGTAGAGCAGTGAACATGGCAACGTCGCACAATCGATATGGTTAGACATTTAAATAGCGAACGAAGATTCAGATTCATAATTCATATGAACATTATTTCTGACATTTTGGTTATAAAAGACGCTCCGAATGAATGTGACGTTGTCAAATCTGCTGCTCCAATACACTACGCTAACCAATTTAATATTCTATTTTCGTATTACAATTATTTATATTAATATTGAACTCTTTAAAATATATATACATGATGTTAAAAATTATTATTATTATTACCATAGCATCATACTATTATTACCATAGCATCATACATTATTACCCAACTCTAATTTGACTAACATAGTTGGTTAGGAATTACCTTAATCGCGGACTACCTATTCTATGAATTCTATCACTCGTTTCTCTGCATTCTTTTCACGATTGATAGTCGCCAGCCCATTCAATTTACCTATTGGTTCTGGATACTATATCCCCTTTGCACCGCGTACTGTCCCGTTTCACGCAAGTAAGTCGCGCAAGTAAATAAACGAGTCTATTTTCACAAGCGTGGCCAGCGTAATGCCACTCGATAAACGGGGTATCGGGAACGCGTTACGATTCTCGAAACGGGTAAATCACGAGGAGTCCTCGGTAAAAATAGCCGCCGGGACCGCGTGGATACGATAGGGGGTTCGGTCTCGAAACAGCTGTCCCCGTTCGACGTAAACGACATGTCCAGGACGTCGCGTCGGCGGGAAGCTCGTAGACGACTTCACCCCCTTCAAGTTCCGTGAACCCGAGAGAGGGTGGCGAGAGAACCGGAGGTTGGTTAACTCGTCGAGGTCAGCCCCTTTTTCCCTATGAAAGGGAGCGAGTAAGAGAGCGAGACACCCTCGATAAATCCGCTGCGAAAGACCTTTGACTTACTTGGTGTCAGCCAGCGGGTGTACAGTCATCGCGAAACTCCGACCCCTGCGGCCCCGTCTAGACGCTCGCCCCTCTATTATTGATCCTGCCCCTGTCGATGTGCTGAAAATCCCATTGACGTAAAACGTCGAATTCGCGGGGGGATTCCCGGCGCGGCGGACACGTCACGCGCGACGAGCGGCGCCGCTGGCCAAGATTTTCGCGCCGAAAATTTCGGCATTAGACCGTCTGATCTCCGCCGTAAATCCCGGGATTCGCGGGCGATCGTTGATTACGTTACACGCTCGTTTCTTCGGGTATAATCCGAGGATATGCGACGAAGGGTAGCGCGCAACTCTGTTTGTGTACTTTATCCGAAGCACGCCCGGCGGAACGGTTTAGCGCGCAGCCACACGAAAAACATTCGCGAAACGTGCGCTGGCGATCCAGATGACGCTTTGTGTATTTGTAGAGAGGCTGAGATCGAGCAACACACGGTTCCTTTTAGCCACGTAGGTGCGAGATTAGGTGCGAAGCCGCGCTATGATGGATAATAGTTTAACTGCGCGGAAAGAAATGTGTATCCCTTGATCGTGCTCGTACAGCGAAGTCGACGGAGGCTACTCAAAGCACAGTCGAATTTCCCCGTATTTCGTATTCTGTCGGAAGTGGAGGACGACGGTCTAAACACGTTTCGCTCTGTCATCCAATAAATTCGAAGGGACTCCACATGCCGCACGCGTCACAGAAGTTACCCCCGGAAAGAAGCACGAGAAAGTTTGAGCAGTGCGCGCGCATCCCTGCCAGGGGACCAGGTGAATTCGATTCAAACTGGAAAGTTTGTTGTCGCTTTAACGACGTAATTCTCGCGGGGAGGAATCGGGACCGTCGAAATTTCGCCCTCGTACCGCGCTCATATTTAATTCGTCGCGGGGCTGTCGGCTGTGAATCGAAGTTGGCGGTTGTTGGCGCGAAAAAACTAACGGCCCTCTCCCTCTCCCTCGCTCTCCCTTTGCTAGCCTCTGTGCCTCGATAGCTATCAGGCAGTGGCACTGATCGCAGAGAATTTCAGCTGCTAATTGACGTCTTCTCGTCGGCGACGATGGTTTCATTACGGGCGTACATTTCCGTCGCGACGCCACCGTGCGCACACGGGAGAGGAGATTTGTTTCGAATGCCCGCCTGGCACCGCCGCGGCGCCGCACCACGTCGGCCCGCTGGGAAATGGGATCTCGATTGAATGGAAATGACGTTCGAACCAGACACGTGTACCCCGTGCGGAATGCACGTGAATAGTGCTAATCGGTGTCTATGGCGAACGGCACCGGCCACGCATCCCCTTCGTCGAGTGTTAATTTCGGCAACAACATTCGGCATGCCCTTACACCTTGTCCTACAGCTACTAAAGCCGGACTGATAACGATAATGCCACGGGTTTTCGACAATAATACGGTTTCAGTGATAACGCTCCGACCATTCTCGCGATTTGTAGCCGCTTAACGAGCGCGTGATCCGCTGCCATCCTTCACTGGCATCAGCCGAGCCGTCGCCAGCCGAACTATTTGCTTGCGAAAGATTTTAGAGTAGCACAGAAGATACCAAAGATGACACTTGCATCTTTCAAACCGCCGGAGCTAGTAGGTAGACTCTGGTAGAGTATTTTGGCGCCTGAATGGACAAGCTACGTCCACAGCCTGCGCAGTCTCCTTTTACGTGTTCCGCGTACGTGACACCGCGCACCGTCTCCGATGACATTTTCGAGAAACAGTCTCGGGACTCCACGTGTTTCCCCATAAATCAAGCCGATAATTCTTTTAACGCCATCTTTCCTTTCTGACCCTCTAATAGCCCGCTGGCTTCTCGAAAGTCTGCACATCGTAGACGAAGACCCTTGAAGAGGGGGATGGAAAGTTTTGGATGGAAGCCACGATTCCCTAATAATTCAAACCACTAGATTTCCAAGAATGTAACCCGATGGAACAGGAGATTACTAATTTACATCGAGGACCGTCGAAGAAGAGACTCGTCGGGGACTGATAATGCCACCCCCCCTTGTAAGCTCCCCATTTCGATTCTCACCGGCGCATTGTCGAGTTGCGGTTAGCACGCACAGACTATGTAACGCAGTTAGCAACGTCAATATTAATTTGTGCCGATGCAATTTGATTACGCTGCTCGGTGTTCGGTTTAACGCGTTATAATAGCTGGCTGCATTAACCCCCGCCGACATAAGATCTCGTCAACCAGGCAATGACGATGCCGCGTGTAATACAATTTTCGACCAGCCTCACGTCGACCGGGCCATTTGCATAATTTTCCCGTCGAGCTGTTCGCTGGGCGACGACTCTCGCCGCTGGAAAAGATTGTTCCCGCGTTATATGGGTCGCGATAGAGCCCGGCGACCTGAACTTCCCGACATGCCGACGATTTCTCGTCGATACTTGGGCCACTCGTTAAAAAGTTTCACGCAGACACGTTACCCCCCACCCCCTTTGCTCGATCTTCGCTGTTCGCTTTGATTTCGTTCCACTTCCCCCTGATCCCGCCGAATAGCTTCCCGTGTCATTTCCTATCCCCCGCGAGGCGCGAGTATCCGTTAGAATTCACTTACACGCGAGTCGCGTTACGTAATTCCCACGATTTCGCGACGACTTCGTCCCGCCACCCTTCGATCTCATCTCGATCGTTAAACATTCATCGCGCGTCCCCGTGTCACGTACTTCCCGCTGTCTTGCCCGATGCCGTTCTCCCTCAGAACACCATCCAGGGAGATTCCTTATAAAACACACCCAGCGACTCGCCAGGATACGTGTTCCCCATTTCCGTGTCGCGATCCCGCGTGTTATCGACGACTGTTCCCGAGGCAATCTAGTTGACGTTTGAGAACGGTTGCTGAGGTATAAATCCTTCCACCCTTGTTTCGACGAGTACACAGTTTAGAAACGGTAGAAGCGTCTTTTCGATTTAATGTCCTCGAGGATCATCAAGCAAAGATCGAGGCGAGCACTATTTCTGTTTTCCCAAAGATACTCCACTGTTTTCCCAATTCCCCTTTAGCCCGACTTCCGTGTCCATCGTTTCAGCAATATTTTTTCGAGCTCTGCGTGCCCGGATAAACACCAGAAGTAGAGAGAGTCGAGTCGAGCCGAAGGGGCTTCTACGTGCTTGTTCAATCCCGTCCGGACACAGCTGCCACGGTGTCGCGTTACTCGAAAATCTTACGGGGTCTTATCCTGTCTGTCCTTCGGCCCTTCGTCTCCAGCGCGATAGCGACGTGTCCCGAACCGATGGAAAAAGAAACCGTTCGTCCTGTCATTGCAGCCCTCCGCCCTGCTGTGTCGGTCCGTTTAATGCTCTTATCTAAATGCTAACTACTTTTAATCTCGGAGTCAGTTTCCACGAAGGGCGAAACTCCGGGGGCCGGATATTGGTCTTCGTACCAGTAACCAATGGTTCTCACGCAACTGCGGTTTCACACGATATTGGAAACGGGCATAAGCCCGTAAAGGAACCCGACCATAGAGCGGCGCTGTTACGTCCGTATCGAGAAACCCGTTGTTTAACAACGCAAACACCCGCCGCTTCCAACTGAACGGAAGTCGTTCGGGAAAAGTTGATTTATTCAGGGCGGACGATTTATCGGCGAATGGTTCGAGGACAGTCGAGACACACGACCTTCTGTTTTCACGCGAATTATAGCCGCCCCGTTACGAACGGGTTGACTTTAGATCGATTCTGGCGACATTCCATGCGTATACTTATCATCGACGAGGAAGGGTAGCAAGGTGAACGAGCAAATTCCCTCTTTTGCCTATCATCATATCTGGACACAGAGACGGATTATAACCGTTGCGAACCAATATAAGTACCTACGTTGCTTTCAAGCGGATAGGGGAGTAATTCTGATTGACATACGAAAGGACTGTCTCCGCTGTGTGCGTCCACTTTGTAGATATGCGCGGTTAGTGTTGATTGAGCGATTTTTGTCGTCGATGCCCGCGAGAGAGAATAATGTTAAGTACACAGCAGTTGTTCCGCGAATATTAGGCTCCGGTGGAGATTAATTGCTCGTCTACAGGTAGGGTAAACTCCGGTAAGTTCGTGGTACAGGTTACTCCGTGATACTTTTTCATTTATCTGTAACTCGAAATTGTCTGACTCAATTTAGATGAAACAAAAACTAACAGACAGCGTTGATCTTCTAGTTTATTTTGTGGTAAAATAATTAGTCAATTGAAGTTAGTGTGATAGAGTGAGAGTGCATTTTGTTCCAGCAGCTCATTATTCGTGAAATTTTTCATGCTAGTTGTGGACGATCGCTTGATTATGTATTATATGTACTTTAGAAGATAAATGGAAAGTCCAAACTGCAGGTAAGTGATGGTAAAATGACACTTTAACAAGTCTTACTCTTGAAATTATCATACAATAAGGTATCAGTGTTATTTTTGCTTATGAAAAGTGACTAAATTCGTATTTTTCGTGCGCCCGAGCCTGCGTTTCTGATTGTGCTGTTCGAGAAATTCTGATGGTAAATACCAAATACCATGTTTCCTTACGTCTCAGACATCTAACGATCATGAAACGATTGATATAAAATAATATAAAATAATGTAAAATAATTTAAGTAATGTAAACTAATGTAAAATAATGTAAAGTAATATAAAATAATATAAAAAAAGTAGCTGATGGCCATATCACGGGCTAGCGAGAACTATCACGGAGTAACCAGAGAATGTCATGACAACTTAATTTTGTATATTTTCAATTAAATATACTTAGTAAATTTCTGTTAACCTATTATTTGTTTCTTTGATGTCTGACCTATCATTATATCCTAGACTCACTTTCAGAATATGTAAATATTAGCAGTTAATAGACAAATTCTAAAACTATCACGGACTTAACCGAGTTTACCCTATTTGCAGACGCTACATAGTGAAACGCCGTTTGCGAATCCCTCGTGCCAAAAGCCGACCGCGTTGCACGCGTCGCGCGTATTTGGGCGAAGTGCTAGTCGTAAAAGGGATCGCGACAATGTGATCGCTGGGGATTATTCTAAAAATTGGTGTGGCCAAGTGGATTTGGTAGTGCGCCAGGATTAATTATCGAGAAACATTATACCGTCGAGGCGGAAAGAATTCGCAGACATTTAAACCCGGTGAACACCGGCCGGAATATTGCGCTTGGTCTGTTTTAATGGCGAAATAATGCAACCTTTTGTTGCCGGGTTGTTATCATGATGTCGGCTTTTTTTCTTACCCGTGAATAAATGATAATAATAATAATAATAATAATGATGATGATTGAGGAAGCGACGCGTTAGCTACTTTACTCTGCCGATTTTTAATTACCACGCCATAATGAAGTGCGCGGGTGTGGTACCGTGAAAGGGAACAACAAGCTGGTACATCCTTGACGAGGCAAAAAGCGTGTTTGAAATGCTCGGATATCGGAATTCAACACCGTGCCGAGGCTCATCGAATTCGGTTCTCGAACGTGATTTCGAGAGATCCCATCGCTCGTAGATTTTATCTGGCCGATCGTAATTCACTTTGATCACGTTGATAAGGTCGAGCTAATTACGGGGTTTATGTGTGACCCGAGATAATCGACGAGGGTGAGAGAAGAAGAAAGGTTATCTTATCGGCGCAGATTTGTCGTGGCCTTGCCCCTCGTGCTCCCCTGGTCTTCGACTCGCCTCGCCCGTGCTTTCCATCGAATTTCCATTAACCACCGGCCAATTACGCGCGTCTCCCTCTCGCGTCGCAACAAAAATGAATAACCCCCGTTTCGGTTGTTTTACACGTGTCAGCGTTAATTAGTGCGGCGCGGTTCTTTTCCGCGGTCCATCGTCGCCGACGGAACGCCGCGTGTACTCGAGCCGGTTTAATTACTCTATTAATAGAGAACGTCGTAATTAAACGTCAAGCGTGATCAAACAATAATCAAGACACCAACGACTCGCGTCGGGGGCGAGGTGTTATCGTGAACCCTTCGCGTTGAATAATTAGTTGACACGTTGTAAAATCAACGGCCGGCATGCCGGTGCGTCGATATATCCCATCAATGTCGCATTAAAGTCAGGCGGTACAGTCGCATTAATCTTGCATAGTCGAAGCAGGCAGCCTACGGCAGACGTTCGTCGCAATCGATATCGTCAAATTACGATGCTGTCAGGCGGCAAAGGTTTCGAATCGTCAACACGATACCACTCAAGCGTCCAGCGATCCCAATTTACCCGTCTCGCGTCTTTCACCTATGAGCCGCCGATCAAGCATCCGAATCAAGACATGGGACAGCGCCCGGCGTCATTAACAAACCAGGACGAACCCGACCTTGCTGTCGAAAAGGATAAATTCGACCGTTGCCACGGTGTACGTGTTCAGGCGGCCATAACTCTTCAGCACCAGTGCGGTACGCAGAAATAGCGGCTGGCTAAGTTCAGGGTCGAGCCGACTACGCCCAGACCTATCCCTATGCAAAGTATATCGGCGCGGGGTCTCACCGTGCTACGAATCTGGCTGCACTCGGGGGTCGCTTTTAACTTTTAAGCTCGTCCGGCTCGAAGGAGCGCACTCGCAAGCACGTGGGGAACGTTGAGCGTACACGTGTGCACACGCATGTACACAGACACGCGACATTAAGTCCATCTTCTGCTCAAGGAACATCGTCGCATCCGTCGCATCTGTGCATCACCATTCACGTTTTTTTCCCCTGGCTCTTCCCTCCTCCCCTGTCTCGTACCCCACCCACTTACCGCCACATGACGCCCCAACCTCGTCCTGCGTCTCCGTCGTGATACCTTAAACGCGCGGTACAGGGCCGTACAAAAGAGGCGCTGCCACTCGAAATTTGAAAGGACCTCTGCCCATTAAAGGCTGAAGGACTCCTTTCTGCGAGCCCTTACTCGCGCCCTCGCGGGTGCTAATGCTTTTTGTGGACCACGGCCCAAGCCAACCTCGCGCTGCTCCTGCGATAATGGGGAGGATCCAGGGTCCCTCTTTCAAGAACCAACCCCCCTCGGTCGTCTCTCTCTCTCTCTCTCTCTCTCTCTCTCTCTCTCTTCGATCCGCCAGCACTCGCGTACGTTTCCCCGTTAATATTTACGCGCGATTTTTCGCCCTCTTTTCTCCCTTAGTCGGAATCGCGACGGGTTAATTACCGGCGGATGCACATTCAATCCGCACGCTTTCGCGCTGAAAGATTTATCACGTTATTCGGGGGTTTTCCCTCCCCCCGTTCCGGCCTTGCCACGGGGATCGATGGCGAACGGGGGCGCGCGTCTCTTGTTTCCCCTCGGAGATAATGAAAACTTTCGCGGATGTACACCGCGTCCTGACGGGCACCCGGTTTCAACCGGCTGGCAATTTAAACGGGTATAAATTCATCGGGAGAAAATTTAAAAGGCCACTGCCTCTGGAAGGCTTAATACACCCCTCGCCTGTCCAGGAGCCAGCTTCATCCCCGTTGATTAGGAATTTTTCCGCGGAGACTTTATCTGGCAATTATTCTTCGTTCTCGTAGCAAATATTTCACGGGCGAAGTTTCAAGCGGCCGCGATAAATAAGGGGTTGGGGCGGGATGAAAAAGCGCGAAAGTTAGATGACACGGTTACTGCTCTCGTGCCTCGGAAAGTAAGTTAACACGAACAAGGCATGGGAAGCTCGTACCGTCAGAAAAACGGGCCAGCGCCGGCAGCATCCAGTAGACATCCGCTTTCATGAAAATGAATACCCGACGTCCATTCGCGGCGAGCGCGAACTGCCACGAACTTTCGGCCGCGTTCGATTTATTTACATTAAAGCCTGCGGTACGCGCGTATATTTCGCCGTTTTTTTCGTTCTTCGTCTCTAACCTCCTGCTTCCTGTGCCCCATAAACTACGACCGCATTGCTGGTACATGACGATCGGACAGGCACCCGCGGACGTATGCAGTGAGCGCGAATATTATACGTACCATTCGACACGCGGCCAGTTTAATAATTCAACGATGCAAGTACTAAACGCCTGGTTCCGTGCAAATGAATTCGTCGACCTCTAGTTTCGAACCGGAACATCGCTTTAAATATCCGGCCTCCTCTATCGACGTTCTCCCCTGTTTTATCTCGATTGGGATACGGAGCAGAATGGAGTTCGAAAAAAAGCTCGGACGAACGGTATGGAAAGGGTAGTCAGTGCTTTTTATAGCGATTTTTCGCTCGCGTATCGCTTGGTCAGTGCTCGAGCGTTTATCTTCTCTTCGACGGGCCAAGGTCGACTTAACTCTCAATTTATTCTGCTTCTGTAATCGCTTTTCCCTTCATCAGTCGCGATTACTTAGCAAGATCGTTTGCAGTTGATTTCTGCATCCGATTAATATTCGAATGGTCTTGTCAGAAAGGGTTTCAACACAGCTGACCGTGCGGAAAGCACTCGCGAAATGTTTCATACGCAGCATTAGAAAAAAGCGTCCACGGAATATCGTGCCCGAGCGAAATCAAATAACGACGCAATATTGCACCCGGCAACTGCTTGACATTTTAACGGAACACCACGTAGACGTCCAGCCACACGAGAATGGATGCCCGCGGCCCTGCTTTCTGGGTGCTGTACCACGAAGAGTACGCTGTGTTTCGTGCCAGTTCATGGCTTTTTGCGCCTAGCGCCGCCCTCTCGAGGCGTCCTACAGCCAAGTAAGACCGTGGTTATTACTGAATTGCCGTGATGCTCGCTTCACTTCAGAACAACATTACGTTACCGCTTTTACGAGTGTACGCCTTCATTATCGTCTCTGCCGTTACTATCCGCCCGAGAACATGCTCTTTCTAGCTCAGGATGTGCATCTATGCATATTACGCTGTTACTCATGAATCTTTTTCATCGAGATATTAGTACCATTCTCCTGGGTAGTCGGCGTTGCGTTCTACACTTTCGAAATTGTATATTTCTTTGCTGGTACTGTCTGTTCGTTAAGCTTGCCGGAAAGTGCATCGTTTAAACGGTTTAATGGGTTACGATACCCCATTGGGATTAATGGTTTACTCATGTTTCAACATTTTACAACGGATCTCACCTGTAGAATCCCACCAGTAATGTAATTTCGTCGATTTGCAGCGCAGAACTTCCATTTCTATTGACCATTCCAGTTCTGAATACATTTCTCATCTTATCGAAGAGAAATTTCGGTAGTTATAAATATCTTCTTCGGGAATCTATTAATATTATCTCTCCGCTTAATAGATTAGTATATTTTCGAACATTCACCACTGTGCTGCCAATTGATCTAAAAGGGTCCCTAACCAATCTTCATGGACTTCGATTGCCATTACGTTAATTTCACTCGTGCGGATATAACCTCGTGTAGATCCTGTTCCATGTTTCACAACGGCGCAATTTATTCGTAGCATCGGAATATTCGAGTGGAAAGTTGAGCCGCTTTAGCTCGAAGGAATCACTGCGACTTTTAGGGGAAACGCGTGAAAAACGATGCCGCGATGGCGTCGCCGCGTACCTACCGCCGCGCCGCCCCGAAATCGCGGCGTCGGCGTTCTCTGTGACAGGCTGGCATAAAAATTTGCCGAGGAAGCTCGTTACTTTCGTTTCCGCGAGCCTCCGTTTGCCTTGTTCCCCTTCGCCTCCTTGAATAAGCGAGCTCCAAAAATAACGTGCCGGCAACCGCCCCGAGCACCTATAGGCGCTTCCGTGAAATCGTCGAACGACAACTGCAGGAAATGAATCCTCCCTGCACGGCAGTTTCGCGAAGAAACTTCTCGGGAACTCTTTTCCACGGTCGCTGAGCTTCTGTGGGTCGCGCTACCGGGCCTACCGCTTATCTTCTCCCCCTTTTTTTCCCTCCACCGAGGAAGGGAAACCTCCTTGGCGAAATTATTGGACCGAGACCCGAAGCACTTTCTTCTCGACGCCGTTCTCCCTTGGCACGGGCTTGGCTGCGGACGTGGATCGATTTGCGATCGAAGACGCGCGTAAAAACGCTTTTGGGACGGGCGGGGCGGGGAGGGTCAGTAGTATAACCCAGGGATGTTTCCAGCGTGCTCGTTCCTTCGTATTGTCGCCGTTGTCATCGCGGCACGATACGCGAAAGGTATTCTTCGTCGCGATGGGAAAAAAGGAGAGCCCGTTGCGAGCGTAATAATAGACCCGTCAAGTTGAACGTATCAAACGTGGTTCCGCGCGGAAACGGGAACGAGAAACGCCCGATGAAAATAAAGCAATTCTGTACGACTTTATCCAACGTTCACCGGCTCGCTGTTTATTACATTTTGAATACAAAGTGAAACAAATTGCTGCACCCCGCTCGACGAAGCTATTGATCTTCTACCCGGAGTCGTTTGCCCGAAACAGAAATGGGAGTTTTTCGTGCTCGTTCTGTTATACGATCCGCAATTCCTCTACGCGCGAGAGGAAGATGGACGAATTTCTCATTGGATCTGCGAATGCAGCCCTTAACAGCCGTCATTCAGTGTTTCTGCTCGCCCGGACGGATCATAGAATTTGGGGTTTGCGTTTAACGCGCTCCTTCGAGTCCTCTTCTCAGTCCCTCTCAGTGGCCACAGAGGGAAGAATCGATTCCATAGGTACGGTATCTTGAACGCCCTCGACGACCAAGCCAGCCGCCAGAGGCAATGGTGATCTTAAATAGCGCGCAATTAAATCCGTCCCAGAGCAAACATTTGCCTCGATCCTCTGCGTGGCTGTCACTCAACCATCCTGCCGCAGTTTTTAGCAGAATAACGGTGACGCGTCCGCTGAATGCTATCGACGATGAGCGCGATAAACCATCGCGGACCATTCGTCGCTGGTGCCGTTGATAAATCCGAAGCTCTCGCATTTCCGCTACTCCCCGTTCAACGACAGAGGGATTTCCACTCCGGCAGGGGCCCCTCCGCTCCGTCCACCCTCTCACCCTTTTCATCCCTGTCCCCGTGGAGACTCCAGTCGACTGTGCTCGACTCGCTATTCGCCAACTTCCTCAAGGACTTTCCACGGCGAGAGATCGAGGGAAATAGTATGATAAAGGGGCGAAGGGACAGCGAGTATGGGGAAGGGAGCAGGCAGGGGTAGCGTAGGAGGGAGAAGAAGAGAAGGGGGCGAGGGCGCAATTAATCTCGAGGCTGAAGTTTTCTGGTGCAAGTCGGTCAACTAACCGGGGCTGGGGCGAAATGCCCTTTTGTTTTAGCCAGAAAATAATAAAAAAAAGGGTAATGGTCCAACAGGCTGAGCCTTGGCTTCGTACCGAGTGTCGGCCCCTGTCTGTATCCCAGCCACCCTTCCCTCGTTCTCGCGTTCTTTTCTCAACCCTTTCGACTTTTAATGCCCTTCCACGACGGCATTACCGACGCGGCCTATTTTATACTCTGTATATTTATCCGCCCTTTCCGTTCCCCGCGACGCTCACCGCTGGCTGCTCTGCGTTTTATTGTCCCCCTCCCCCCGCCCCCCCCCCCGCGTTTCGCGTTGCAACGCCTCGAAAGACGTCGGTGAATCGCCACTGGGATAAGGGGGAGACGGATGCCGTGGCGATGAATGCGTACCCTGGAACAAATGGCGAGTACACGGCCAGACCGTGCTCGTCTTCAAGCGGAGAAAAAGGAAGAAGGAGGAAGGGTTGAGAGAGATGTTCGCCGATGAGACGGGAGCCCGTGTCCGGGTCTCGCCCGGCGCCCGTCAATGTCCGGATGTTGTCGTCGGCCATTCAAATCTAACGGGCACGCGGTAGCGGAGACACCTCGCAGATATTTAAACGGCATTGATAGGTTCATAATTGTGGCATGGACACTGACAGCCTTCCATCGGGTCGATTTTCCAACCGGATTATAGACACTAATTGGAGGACGACTGCGTAATTATTCGTGAGCCGTCTATGAAAGGAGTAACGTATTACAGCTTGAAATTCAAGGTTGGACACCTTGTCTTGTTCCTCCGTATTCCCCTCGACAAGAAGATCTACCGATAGTCTTTGGGATATCATTACGGCTCTAGTAAATCGCGTCAGTCCAGGATCTGTGAGTAGGTAGCTAGGCGACGCTGGACGAGGTTCGAACGCCGCGGAATTATCGATTAGGAAATCGCGAGGCTAGCTATCCGAGGGTCCTGGCCAAGTTGTATTGGTCATGCTCGAAACTAACCAGCACTACCGGTCGCAATATAATTTGCTTAATTCGCGCGGCGCACCGGCAACGAGCTAACTTACGTCTCAGGTGTAACGACCTAACGATAACTCGGTTTCCACGGGGAGCACGTCGCGACCGGACAGCCCCGGCGAACTCCGCCATCCGATAAGGCTCTCTGCAGCTGGCTCCGGGGGTGTCCGTGTGCGGAGGGGACGGGCCCGGCCGCGTGTGTTCACGTGCGACAGTGCCACACGGAATTATTCATCGGGGCTGATCAACAATAGAACAGCGGCGGCGGAATTGCCAATGGCCGCGAGCCGCGAGTCGCGAGAACTCGTCGAGCTACCGGAAACCTATTTCTGATCGGCCGAGTGTGGCTCGCCCGCTTTTGTCCCGCGTTGCCGTGCGACGATAAATCATCGTTGCTCTAATTAACGCGGTCTTGCCGTCCGGGGAATAAAATTAACCGCCATAAATAACGCGAATCTGAACCACGACACTCGCAACCCTTCCTCCCGCTCCTCTTCACCCTCGGCCGTGAAAGGCGAAAGGAGCGCCAGCTACGTAAATACCGTCTGTTCAGGACTGTCATATCACTGGCGAAAGCACGTGAACTTTTTAATCGTTAACTGGCTACTTAGTTGTCGACTGGCGAAGCATCGTCGCGTACCCTATAAACACGCAAGGCTGTCGGGACCATTATCGCGGATGGAATGCTGTTCGCTCCTCTCTCTGACGATGTACCCGCCGCCGTTATGATAAATTAACACTACAGGGGCTAATTTAGGCTGAACGTGTTGTTACGTCGGCGGGCTTAAGAGTTGTTGAGCAAGATTGTTGCATTCACAAGTAGCGAGGTGCGCGAGTGTTATACCGCGAGTGTCTCGCGTTTATGGTGTATGAATACATGCTGGAGGGTAGCTGTATTTTGGTTTTATTCATATTTTTGCATAAATGTAGCGGCGGTCGTGCTTCACGAAGGACGTGTGCAGAGAAGCGCGAGGAAATTTGAACTTTTATGGCGTCGTATGATTAATTCACGTAGCTTCCTCAACGTCCCTTAATGTACCTTGGAAAGAAATTGCTGGCCTTTCTAATCCTCGATCGTTATCGACATTCGACGCGACGACAGATCGAGTTTCGGACCGACCGAGAGGACTGAATTTCAACGTCGCTCTGAAAAGTGCCGATTAAGACGGGGGAAGAAAATTGGAGTCGCAACGGGGAGGTAAACGGACGCCAGAGAACCCCCATCGGCGAGAGATTTATAGACTCCTTTCGCGAGGCTAAGTGGAAATCTGTTTAAAGCGTATCGCTTAATCCAGCGAGCTCGTTGAAACGAGGAAAAAGATATAAATATCATTTGGCGTAACGGTGTTTCTCGCTGCAGCCGTCGGCTAGGGGTAGTTCTCACAGTAAATCGAGCCACGGACAGCTCGTGCTCCAACTTTGGGCACAATGCATTTACATTTAACGGCTAAACCGTGTCAATTACGAAGTTAAATTGCTTCGGGCTCGCCACCCCCAAAACCTTTTTCTCCGCGTTCACGGTGATCCGTCATAAACGTGGGAACGTGGCGCGTTTAAGTCGGATTAATTACCGAAGACGCTGTGTAATGATTGCCCCGGAACGCGAAGGGAGGGAGAAGCGTCGTGAAAAAAAGAAGAACGAGAAATTCCAGCTGGGCGAAAAGAAGATGACGCGAGGGGGAGAGGGACGAAGATCGTGGAGGACGAGAAAAGTTCGGGCTGTTCGCATTCATTCGCTCCTGGAGCATCGAAATCCCCGCTCCTCGTCTAAGGCGAGAGACAAGAGACGGGAGCGAGTTAAATTCCTTTAATTACCCTCATTATCCATTTCAGCTTTGCTTGATTCAAACGCAGGCCACGGTTCGTCCGCAGAACATCATTGTGGACCGTAATTATACGTCGGCTTTCCGGCGTGCAGCTGGATCGCATGCAACGTCCTCCCTGCGAGAAGGAACCATTCACTCTTCGCTCTGCTCGTCGGTTCGCGGCCGATTAGATTTGCAAGATGGGGGCGAATGGTGGGGGTTGAACGATGGGGGAACGATCGAGAAATGTCTGTAAAGTACCATAAACCGCAGAAAGGAGTGATACTACGGGATTAGCTGTCTGAAACGAAGCGTATGTTGAACGATAGAACATAACAAACGATTGCTTTTTTTCTGGACAGTCTACGCGCCTGTTAGCTCGAGTGGTCTATAAAAAATGACGAGAGAAAACGATACACATCGCATCACACGTGTTTGTTTCTTCGCTGCTCCTCGCCATCTGTTCTCTTTTCAAACATGCACGCTGCTACCCGCACGCCCGCGTCTCGGTTACTCCGAACTTTTAAATTCCACTGGAATACGGGTTTCTCTTGAGCTCTGCGCTGCTGTCGATATTTCACGCGCCGCGGCGTTACTCGTTCTCTTGAAAAAAATTCAGAATCAGAGCCAGTGAGTCAAACGTTCGGATAGGATATCGTCATAACCGACGGGTGAAAATACGTTCGACGAGCGGCGCTTCACCCTCCCCGTGACTCACGATTCAGTTTCGCCCGCGATCGTTAATCTGTCGAGAAAAGTTTCACGCGAGGTTCGATAAAAAAGACTGCGAAGTAATTGCGTTATTCTCGCCGCTTTTAACCGGAAGGCGCGAGCCAGAAAGCGCGGATCATCGGAGGCGGGTCAAAAGTTTGTTAGCTACATAATACCCCGCGATTTCTAAAAATCTATTCTCGGAAAATCTTAATGAATCTTTTATCTGCCAAAATAGCATATTGGCGTTTGCATTAACTCTGTGCATCGGACATGTATTCAGATTTCCAAATCTCCGCCAGCAGCCAGGCAACTCACTGTCACTTCCTATCCGACCCAACGAAATTTGTTTCCTGCTGTTCCTATTTTCCCGGCTTTTTGTTCGTTTCTGTTCACTTCTTTTTTTGCTTTGAGCCGGGAGAAACGTTTGTCGACCGAGCAAACAGCGAGCTAAACTCGGCTATCCGGTGCCCCCGAATGCCAGTCCGATGCAGAAATCTCGCGCGCGACTGTCCGTTAAGAATACTTTCCACTGTCAACGTTGTCGCGGATCGGATGAGAATTTGAAACGCCAAGAGACTGCTCCTAACTTACTCGAAGCGATTCTGCGGGCTGATTGATTGGAGGCGTCTTGGAGACCTATCTCGTTTCGAGCGATCCCTCGGCATCCTCCTCAGCCTGGCAGCAATCCATCGCTGGCCTTAATGCTTGGTAGGCACTAGATCCGAAGCAGTTCCATTTATTCACAGCTCCGGACGGTGCATTACCGCGATTCCCTGCGAACGATCCGACATCAGTATTCGTGTCGGTGGACGTCCGAGCCGACTACGCCACCGCACGCATCCCCTGTTATGACTCATTACTTCGGCCCGTATATACACGTTAATGGCCCGACAGAAGGAGGCGAGCTGCGGACAGCGGACGCGACCGGGTATAATCACTTACGCCTCCACCGTTGGTCGGGCGGCGGTGTTGGTGGTGGCCCCGAGACAGAGGGAACCGACTGGGGTGGGTGCGGAGGGCTGACTCACTGAGCCCCAGTCGTGCTGTCACGCACGTGACGTGTTGCGCGATTATCATAGCGAAACCTCGTGCTGGCGTGGCCGACACCAAGGAAAGGTGACACGCGACACATTTTCGAAGGTCGGACATCGTGCCGTAAACTCGTACGGAGGGGCTGGGGTGGGGGGTGGGGAAGGCTGGTAAGGGTTAAAGAAGAACCGGAAGAGGCGAGGGAACGGGTCGAAGAAGGGGTGAGAAGTGTAATTACGCGGCACGCGCGCCTGGGCGTCGTTGCGAACGGTGGACCCATCCTCGTGAACTCTGGTGCTTTCACTTTAAATCGTCACGGGAGGACCGACAGCGTGGATTTATTAATTCGATAACATCGATATTTACATTGCCTCGTGGGCATTTACTTGACGGATCGTTTACACGCGGCGATATTCGTTAATCGCGTTGGCCGAGCAAACTTTACCCTCGCCGACCGCGTGCGTTTACCGAATCGTACATACATCTGGCTTTGTACGGACACGGTTTTTAGTGCCCCGTGCCAAACCGGAAGTGTTTGTCGCGTGTAACGACGTATACACACGGGCAAATACGAAAAGGGGGAGGATATCATTATGTGAAAGTGAAAGTCTGAAAGAGGGTAAATATTTGGGAACGATCGACTCGCAGCGCACTTCATCACTGCGCGATCGATGTTAAATCGTCCCTGGGTAATAACCGAGGAAGCAGCCACGGTCAAGTTTCCATGCTCCCATGTTCCCTCGCCGAGTCCGGTGGCCTCTTTGTACACCCCTAATCCCGATGCATCGATGCGCCTGTAGCAGGAACTACTGTGTAAATATTAATAACGCATAGAGGCGGGTAAACTTCGGAACTGTTAGTGGGCTAGCTGGTGTGCACGTACAGGCGGAAGTATATTTAGTGGTCGTTATATTCGAGTTAACGCGGTAAACGTCGTTAGGCGAAGCCGGTGCCCGTAACTTCTACCCTCGCAGAGGATTGTTAGAGGACGTTATCGATCGAATCGGCCGTGGAATCGATAGCGTACAGCCGATCCAGAGTTCCTTCGGAATCGCTGCCGCGCGTGTACACACACGGAATCGCCGCGTGTCCTTGGAGATCAATTTCACGATCCCCCTGTACCTCGATCAACGATTTATTAACATTGCGCGTGAAATTCAACGATAACGCGTGTTCGATCAGCGAACAGAATCTCGTCGTCCACCGCTCGATAATCGGCAGAGAGGGGAGTTGGTATCGGTGCGCGGTCCACGGCACGCGATGCATCCGTTTTTTTTACCCCGATTCGTTTCGTTTTCAAACCGTTGATCGAATCAATTTGCCAGCGTCGTCGCCGCCGCGGATCGTGTGTATTTCGTGTTTATTAAATGCTCCGCGGCGAGCATTTGCATGGGAATGTTGAAAAATCCAAATTGCCCGAATTATCTCGCAGCACGATCGTGCACCGGCTGCTGCCACTCTCTCTCCCCTCTGTCCCTCTCGGCCTCTCTCTCTCTCTCTCTTTCTACTTTCCCCTTAATGTATTTTCGCTTGACCGTGTCTGGACCAGCAGGAAAAAAAAGGGAACGAGATACAAAGGAAAAGGAGACAGGGCGCACAGTGGACGTTTAATTGTGCGCACGTTCGACTGTGCATAATATTTTTTTCTTCCTCGTTGCATTGCGGCTGTCAATCAGCGCATTTCAATCAATATTCAGCAGGAGTCCGCTGGCCCGTAAATCAGCATCCACTCGGTGCACCGAAACGCTTTCGACCTTGGAAATTGGTGAACCGCTTGGTTCTGGTCGCTCGACCGATAAGTCGCGGCCGGCATATTGGACTTTCATATTTTATGCGAAATATGAACGATGAGTAACAAGCGGCCTCCCAGTTGTCCTGGACCATGCGCGCGCTCCGCGATAAGATACTTCTGACTTACGAGCCCGCAGCTGATACGTTCGTCTGGTTATGCTCGATAGTGACTTTATCGTGAGCTTGACGCGCAATATGGCAGTGCAGAAACGTTTGTCGGTGGCGTTTCGGAGCTGGCAAGCGAGAAACAATTGCATTCGGAGCGAGGGATAACTCTTGGAGGCTGTTCGTTGCTTCATCGGTCCAGATAGACCTCGAGCCGAGGAACTTGGAGCAATATTGTACATTGCAATATTATTATTATTATTATTATTATTATTATTAAACGTCTTTATTGCACAACATAAGCAGAGGATAATATAGAGAAAGTAAACAACGACCAAAACAAAGGCGAAGTTCAGTCCGAGACTGTTTTCCAACTTAACCTAAGACGGTAACTTAACCTAGTTTTGTATAAACAGAAAAGTTAATGTTATATTACGTTGTGGTTTATAATAATCACGGTTGATTACTGGAATTTGCATCTGTACATATTTCTGCCGTTAACCGCAGCATAATGATAGCCAGTTCGATGGTATTCCGACTTTCAGCAATATTGCAAACCTGCGGAGGAATGTCGCATGGCTTTACGGGAGATTTGTCGGTCCAAGCGAGGACTTCAATCTCCTCGTTTCACCGTCTGGAACAACGTATTCCCGCGAATATACACGCATTCCTCTGCATATTGGAGGAAAATGGGAAACGCGCGACGTTAGCTACGCTACAACGTGTTCTTCCACGCATCGACAAATATCAGCGAAACTTTTGCCCGTCTTCAACCTTCCCTTCACTCTCCCCCCCGGGTTTCTTTCGTTCACCAGAGGTGCAAATCATTCACGCCACAAGCTGCACTGGGGGGGCATCGCGCGAAATCCAAGGAAACTCGAGTGTACCTCACCCAGAAGATTACGCTCTTACGTCCATGGAGGGTGTCATCTGCGATAAAAATCTGAAAAAATTGGGCGACGTTGAATGTTCTTGCGACTTCTTTCTCAGTTGGTTCGCTCCCGACTTCAGCCACTCCACGTGTCTTCTTGAAAGTTCGCTAGGCAACCGAGTTGCGCGTAAGCTGCCGTCCGACTTGTTTCCCGAATTTCCAGCAACTCCACTTTATAATAATTCTCGCTAGAGAGAAATCGACGTCTTACTGAGTCCTCCACTCGTTCGCCGGTGAACTGCGTTTGAGCATCGACGAAGCACCGTGGAAAAATCGAATTCGCATCGCTCGACAGTGGACACAGCTCAGCCGATAATCTTCCTCAGATCGAACGTCATTGCAGCATCGAATGACTAGTTTATTAGCAGAATGCCTGAGGGGACGTTTCACCGGAGTTGCCAATGGATCTGTGAGTGCAATGCTCTGTCATTTCCATTATTAAGCTGCCGTTGGCGGTACATATTCCGTCGCGGTCCACTGTCGTGGCTCCCGGACCAGACTCTGCTCCAACTAATTGCTGCGTCTTGACGAGCTTCGGGTCGATCTTGCCACGTTGTTTCGGCGTCCCGTGCTTGTTCGCCGGCTGGATCCCGTTCGCAAGCATGGAACTCCTCCGCGCACGCCATGTCACTATTACCAAATCGGGAGTTGCTGTAGCCTCGAGGGGGAATCAATTTTTTTCCATCGTTCGTCCTCCTTTATGTTCTGCCAACGATTGACAAGTAATTGTCTGCGCATTTTTCTCCGATAACGGCTCGTCGTTTCGAAGCACCGAACGTCGTTGAATATATCACGATCGTGGTTGCCCGTACATGGCAACCCGTAGTCTGAATTGATAATCCCGGTCATGTGTCGAGATTCGTATTCGAGACGACGTGACAGACAGATTGAGAAGCGACGATTAATTATATTCGCTTGGTGCACGGGGTTACTCGACATCCTAAATATAACTTCGCTAAATATATTTTTGCTGCCAGACAGGTCGGTATCACTTTCCGTAGCAGCTTAAAATATCTGTATCTCGTGAAACGTTAGGTAAAGTGTGGATAATTCCAAGCGCAATGGGCGGCGGGAGCAAACGAAAGGTGGAATCGCGTGGGCCCTGTCGCGGCCAGAATTTCCGCGACATTGCCCATTTATTGGCACGTAAGTTCTCCGGTCCTCTTGGCGGATGAACGATGTTCGACGTGGGAGCGGGTGATTTATCGACAGCACGCGTCCAGCCTGGACACGATTTTCAGCGGCGAATCGAATCGAAACGCGAATTAATCGCGGAAGAGCGAGCGTTGGGAAAAGCGCGGGCCCGCTCGTCCGTAGACGATTTTTGGCCAATGTTCGCGGCCACGATTGGAATCGCAAATAGCCCGTGCGCGGGTTCAACTAACGCTGGCCCTCTCCCACTCCCTGTCGGTCAACTTATCCGATTGTTTTTGCAGCCATTGTGCCGCCATTAGCATCGAACGGTTTCCGCCGGAAAGTTTCCTTTTCAGGAGTCGCTCGAGTTTCGGAATGGATGGCCCGATGGCTGCTTACGGCCCTCTGCTTCGCTTTCCCCGCGAAGGCAAATTTCCCGATCGGTCTTTCTGCTCGGCCACCCACCCCCGTCTGACGGTCCCGACGGCCACAAACAAATCAGCAACAAAAAAAGAAGAAAAACCAACCGATAGACATTGATTGTCCTCGCGCGGCCCCGGAATTCGATTTCACGTCCCCCGTCGGCGTTGTTAATTGATCCATTTACGATTTGACGTCCGACCAAAGTGGATTTCCATCGGCTCGCGACACTGCAAATATTTTTCTATTCGATCTGCATCGGGGATACCGTGCATTCTTTCGTCGTCGATTGAGGATTTAACACAGGAATCTTGCGGGGGCGTGAAAATGGCTTCGTATTCAAGCGTAACCCTTCTTTGAAGTGGGGATTAACCCGTGGAGTGAATTCGATAATTTATTTCTGCAACGTAATCGACGGACTGACGTTAGTCCGCCCGTAGAAATGGAAATCCCTTTTGACGCAAAATCCTTTGAACCGTGTAACCATATTGGTTTGCTAATGTCAATTGCTCGCGGCCATTGCAGCTCGGCATGTCCGCTTTCTCGAAAAGAAGGGACCAGAGTTGAGCTCTGCTGTTTGCTCAAATAGTCAAAGTTAGCCAAGTAGATACACGTACGTTTTCCGTAACTCGAATAGCAGATGTTATTTGAAGAATGAAGCTGCTTGGGCTGCCCAAACGAACTACTTAAGGGGTTAGGCCACCTTGGACGGAGCAAAATTGCAGTCATTTTCGGCATTATTTTTAGGAAGATAATGAAATAAATAGGAAATTTAATATGAAGCCTGTTATTATACAACCTCGACAGAAAAAATCGTATTTTTTTTTCTTACAAAATGGCGGCGGTTGAGCCGTGATACGCAAGATGTTGAAGAGCGACATTTTCCACGGAGTTCAATCTCACGGCTATACCATTTGACTTAGAATAAAAAACCAGAAAGATTTATTTTCTACAAGCCTAAAACTAGAGAAGTACGTATGGAAATTTATAAACCTTCATTTGTCTCGAATTGGTGAACATGCGGAGGGAAAGTGGATTTTATTTTTTTATAAATGTGTCAATTGCAAAGAATATGTTCAAGATATCGCAAAACCAATACGTACTTCTCTAGTTTTAGGTATGTAGAAAATAAAACTTCTTGGTTTTTTGTTCTAAGTCAAACGGTATAGTCGTGAGAATGAACACTGTGGAAAACGTCGCTCCTCAAGATGTTGGGTATCATGCCTCTACAGTCGCCATTTTGTAGGAAAAAAAATACGAATCTTTCCGTCGAGAGTTGTACAATAACAGGCTCCATATTGAATTTTCTGTTTATTTCATTATCTTCCTAAAAAAAATGCCGAAAATGACTGCAATTTTGCTCCGTCAAAGGTGGCCTAACCCCATAGGCGATTCAATTTCCAAACATCCAAGCATTTCGAGTAGGTACCTAAGGTGAACCGATTCCACCTTGAACCGAGTATATCGTAACATCGTTACGTTAATACGATTTACGCGTACCAATACACAATGTCGCCGTCGAATACACGTTTTAACGAACAACGGCCCTGTTTACGAGGTCGTTTTTCCACCGATGTTTCGTGTATATACACTTCACGTTCGTTTTGAAAGACCTTCTCGCATTACGCGGCGAAACACATCGGGACAGCCTTTACGGCTTTCGTCGGAAAGTTGTTTTCCCAGTCACGCGTTCCTCAACGCCGCAGCCTTTCCCGTCTCCGTCGTGCAGAAAATCGCGTTCCTTTCGGCGCGTCTACCATCCCCAGTTTACGACGATTCTCGGTGTCTCGGGAATGTTACCATCGCCACGGCTACTGTTTTTCCTGACTCTCCATAATGAAGTTTCTCCCTTTCCACGGCCGATAATTGAATCCTTCGCCGTTAACCGTCGACGTGGCGGCCGCACACCGCCGCAGCATCCATCCAGCGCCGGTGTAAATCCTCTTTCATCCCCCGGGGAACAAAAGACACGAGCTGGCTCGTCGAAGCTCGCCGCTGGCCCGAAATTCCCGGCCGAAAATGTTTCACGATTTTACGACGCCCGAACGTGGGGACGAAACCCGTTGCCTAGCGGCGTTTAACGTTCACGGGATTACAGGGTTCGTAAACGTTTCCGGTGGTCGCTTAACGGGTAAATCCTCGGTGTATTTAAGCCCGATATTACTCACTTCGCCGTAACACTAATTGCAACCGGTGTCCGTGGTTAATTAAAATTTACTTTCTTCGTACAGGGCGGCGGGCGTCGGGGGCACGGTGGTGGTCGACGTCGCCGTCGCCGTCGCCGTCGCGGGGAAACTGCTCGCACGCCGTTCTCGTCATGGGAACGCGTATCAATATATTTTAGGGAGTGACCCGAGGCAGGGGAGTCGCTGGTTTCACGGATTTTCGCTTCGCGAAAAGAAACGGGAGGGAATGCGAGGATAATGAAATTTTCAATTTCAGGATAATTGTCTTTGGTGGATCTCTGACGTGGATGGCCAAGGGGCGAATAATCCGCGTAAAACCAGCCGCCCCGTTTGTTCAAGTTTCAGGCTAAAACGGCTCGCTGTAATTCCGTGTAAACAGGAAGTGTTGTAAAAGTTTTAAATAGTGGAGGCTGAATTATCTCCTCTTACTGGCGGGCGATGAACGTTTGCCATTTGCAATGAAATATTTTCTGTGGATTCACCGCCATTCCCAACCCCTGATTTCACTCGGATTCCATCACGCTCGCGCCCCATCCACCGACCCCTTCTTTCCGTCGAAATGATCTTCCCGAATCGCGAGACCCTTTAAGTTTCCAACTTTCCACCGATCGCCTCGACCTCTTATTGGGTAACTGCGACTCGACCCGCTAGGAATTCCACTTCGAAACTGTGAGGTTTCCGGCGGAACGGGGTGGCCAACCATTTTTGGTCGCTGTTGGCTTGCGTCACCTGCCCTGATCTCTTTTTGACACTCTGCCGCGAAAATAACGGAATTCGCTCCGCCACTACTTTTATTCCCAATTATCGAGCGGGGAAAGGGAGAATTCTCGAGTGATTCACCCCGTTGCTTTATGCATCGCAACATCCGACGATCGGATCCAAAAAAAGATGCCCAAGGTTACCATTTATCGATCCCAGATTCCTCGTTACGCGTCTGGAGGCGTCTCGCCCAACTCCCACGCGATGCATAAACGTGAAACGAAATTTCCAGTTCGCGGAACGGTCGATTTCTCTCCCGGCGTCGAGGCGCTCCGAAAGCTCTTGAAAGCTTGCTCCTTGCCTGCGAAACGTGGCGTCTGGCGGAAAGGGTTAACGCGTCGGCCGGAATTAAAAAGGTGGGAAGGGGTCGGGAGGGGTTGAGCGAGAATTCCGAGGAAGCAGCTGATCAGTTTGAACTCGTAGGGTTGGGAGTGTCTGGCCTGGTTATTTTTGGAGCTCTCTCCGCGAAGAGCGCGAGTAAAGGAAGCCGAGAACGTAGACGGATGGAGGGAGCCCCAGGACGGACTGCAAGCCGAATGTCTCACGGATTTCCGGACAGCGGTGCCTTCTAAACCGCGACGGAAATAAAACCATAGGGGGAGGGTGCTGTACGTGATGTCCTCTACGTGAGTCGCACCTAGAAAAAGCCTCTGCCCTCTTCGCGTGCACGCGTCACTTTTGCTCCACGGTCGGACTACACCTATTACCGTTCGAAGCCAGAAGAAACCGAGATTTCGTCAACTTCTTCCCTCGAACGCGCACGCCTATCTTCGGAGCTCCGAGTTTCAAGCGTTCCGTTCAATGCAGCCAGGGGGGAAATAGAAGTTACGGATCGTCCGATTCGATCAACGAGTATTAACGAGTATAACGAACATTATAAACAGGATGATCGGCTATCGACCGAAAGAAATTCCAAGAATAAATGGAAGCTGTTGCAGAGGTGCAAGCTGGGGCGAGTTTTATTCGACGATATTCAGCAGGGAGTGACGGCAGATTCTGGATTAGCGTTTGCCTTTACAAATCTCAATTGCCGTTTAACGTAATCAACAAATGGGACAGCCGATCCGACTGCTTGCATTTGTCACGATAACGTATCGTGCCCTGTAATAATCGTGGGGCGTTCTCGCTGGAGCTCCAAAGTCCTCTGTTCCCGTCGCCCCTCCGTCCCGTTTCTCTCCTCTCCTCTCTATTTGTTTATCTCCGTTCATCTGGATCAGCAACACCGCCCGTGCCGGATTTCGAAATTCTGCCAGTGACAGCTCGTCCCGATCGCTTGACTCGTAATTAAATGACACACGTGCCCCGACGTTTACCTCGCCCTCCCCGCCTCTGTATATTCCACGAACGCCACCGGAAATCCATTTTGCAGTGGACTTTGTAACGCAATCGCACGGCTAACGGTCCGTCCCATCGACCACGATCCCTTCCATTCGAGAAGCTGAATCGCCATCTCGACGATTCCTAATTAATTAGGGGCACAGAACTCTGGTCGACGCGGGACGATGGTAATCGGTAATCGAAGGCTGCTCGATTTCATACAAATTAAGTTTATTACGGATGCTAGTCGAGCTCGTTGAAATCCGACGGCGATATCGCGGTGCACATTCACATGTTCAGCTTAATTGGATCATCGTAACGCTTCGCTGGGACTTGTACAGTTGGTTTTTTCTTACATATGTATATCCCTCTCATGAAACGTATCTGCGTACGATTAAACGCGGCCGATCGTCGAGCCATGATAATTATTTCAACATCCTCTCCTCGTGATAATCTCAAAGAGAGTTCCAGAAGGTTTTGCCTGGCGCCGGTCGTAACGACGCTCGTTCAGATCGCCGGGTTTCTTCCCGTGCAGCGTAATCTTTTCTTCCTGCATCATTCGCGGGATTGTCGAAAAAAGGTTCGCAAGATCGCGTATTGTACAGGAACGGCGGACGTTGCCTCGCAATGGCAATTTGAGGAACGCGTGGCAAGGGGAAACGAAACAGTTTATTGCCAGGACGTGACAAATCCTACGAACACGTTGCTCTAACTTCGGGGCGCTCATAAAACTCGCGAAATGATTTTATAGGTCGAAGTTTCCGCGGCTTACGACTCCCGGTCAGTTGTCGGGAAAGCAACCCCCTGGACATTGCCACTCCCTCGTACGATTACGTTCCTCTAGTAGTCGCTGCTCTATATTCAGGGGCGGCCAGGCTTCCGTCAGTCTTGGATCACTGGAAAATCGTTGCTTTCAAAAACCATTGGCACTTGCAAAAAGAAATATAAATAGTGTAGTATACATTTTTACCTGCACCCCTCACTTTTCACTTTTATTCTATTTTCTATGTGTTTCTATTTCATTTTCGTTCTCATTTTCTTTTTCATTTTCATTCTCATTTTCATTCGCATTTTCATTCTCATTTTCATTCCTATCTTCATTTCCATTTTCACTGTACACTTTTCATTTCTCATTACTCATTCTTCACCTCTTTTCTTATCCATTTTTTTCTCCATAGTTAAGTATAATTTGATATATTCTGCATATATGTAGATTTATTTTTATTCAATCTATGCATACGCAAAATGTTATGTATCCTTGCTATATAATGGGTTCTAACCCGTTTATGAATAATAATAATAATAATAAAATTTCGCAGAAACTCTCGCCCTCCCAATTGGAAGACTACTTGGGCCAAAATTTTCATAAAATGACGCGGACTTGTCCCCGATTACCCTGATCGTCCCTCCTCTAATCGAGACTCCTTCCACCGTCTGCCGACTTTCTTAGCTGGAAATTCGCCGGGGACGCGTGAAAACGCCTATCCGTTTCGGAGAGTGGCCGCGGGGGCGGAATACCAAGCGGCCCGTGCAGGAAGAAAAAGAAGCGCGGCCACGGGAGGAGGGACAAAGTTTATCGTCCGACAAACGACACTGGCTTCACGCCGACGAAAATATCTCGGAGCGAAGGAATTCGTTACCGCGGGCTCGCTCCTCTTCCCTTTCTTCCCTCTGTGTGTGGCGGCCGTTGTCGCGCCGCGCCGGTCTCGCGCGATTTTTAAGCGACCCTTCGGGCGATCTCTTTGATGCACGCTTTCCGGTACCCTCGCCCTGCTCGCCCACGCCTTTTTTTCCGGGGCCAGTTACGCGCACCCTCCTTCGTTGCGTTCGACAGAAATAGTCGGGGTTTCTTGGACCGATGATCGAGCCCGACGTTCACCTTGGATTCCCGCGCTACCCTCCCAACAGAGCTCATACAGTTACTATTAACCTGCAAAGCGTGCAAGATTGATTTCTTGAAAGGCATGTCGAAGCGACGTTGGAAACGCCGGATCCGAGGGAGGCATTTACACGGTTTCGTTTTGAATTCAAGACGCGGCCCCTCGAGCCTCGAGGCAAGAAAGGAGCACGCTCCGTTCACAGAGCCAGATTTCACGGAACCGTGAAAGCCCAATAAGGGACACTGATCCGTCAAAAGCGGATGTTTACACGCGCCACGTGTCCGTGGCTTGACGGAGGAGAATGCTCTTGATCGAGCGTGCTGCACGTGTCATGAAAATTCGGCGGTACCCCGTTTGGTGCCGAAGAAATTCGAAGATAGACGGGATTCCCAGGCGAGTCTCTTTAAGAAACGAGTGGAATTCCGGGCGAATTTATCCCGCCTCACGGTGAGGTCAGTCGAATGTATTGGGGATCTTACGGTGTCCGTGCAACGAAATACAAAACGCGTGTAGATGTTGCATCCAAGGGGCGTCGGAGAGAAGGAACGGAATCGAAGCGCGTCGAGGAGAAAAAGCATGTGGATCGTCCGGTAAAATGTACTTTGGCCCGGAACGAAGAGATCCAGTGAGGATACCTCGTGAATTGTGGCGACGACTAAGTAATTTTAGGCCACCCTTCCTTTCCGCGCTTCCCCCTCGCGCTTCTTTTTTTCCGATCCCCGCATCCGGCGCGAGCACACACGCGCAAATGCAGCGACTGCTCGCGGCTGTTCGACTCTCCCTCTCGCAAGCTTTCAAACCATTTAGTGGTTTAAAAAGGAATTTACATAAATCTGAAAATACTTGCGGTATCGCAGAACCGAATGGTTCTACGTCTATGGGTCGTTTCTACCCCTTTATAGTCCCCTAGCCGCCAGACTTTAATGTTCCAGGAATCCATGGAACTGGCAAAATTGATGAAACTTTTCAAAGGCTCCCAAGTTTCAATACCCCAGTTTAGTCGCGAGGAATCTGAAGCTCCTAGCTATCTGAGAAGCGTGCGTGCGCGCGCCAGCTGGCTGGTTCAACCCCCGTAAACGTCATCGGGTCTAGCTTTTATTTTCACGCGACTCGCGCGCTTCCCCGAGACGATTCTATTCCCGTTTCGTGAGGGGAAGACGCTCGCCGGCTTGGCGACAAAAGACAGATTCCAGCAGCCGGCGTTGAAACCCCCTAAAAGGCGACGAAGGCCGCGTAACGAGGGAGTGTCTCGCTGGTATTTACGAGATACCGTGTATTCCCGAGTCGATCGTCCCCGAGATGCGACTCTACGGCGGAATTTCGGCAGGGGCGGTAACGAGCTCTCGGTAGACAACAGCTCTCGTGTGCAAGGAACGCGAAGCGTCTGGGGGATCGATGGAGAAACGCGGTCGAAAAAATCGCAGGATCAACGGGGCGACCTGAGCAGAATCAGACACTGAAAGCCCGAAAGAATTCGCTTAATTGCCATCCCCGAAAAATAGCGACGGCAAATTCCTGGCAGGCACTTCCAACGGAAACATGTAGGTACCTGGGTATCCAGAGATTCGGCTGCTCGTCCCTCGAGCCAACGGCAGAGCGTTTGCGTCAATCCTCCATAGAGACATCTCGCCGGGGCGTTTGACCTCTTCTACTGTCGGATCACTGCGCTACTTCCACGCCAATTATTCTCGCTTAACGCGCGCTGAGATCGTAAAGGAGGCTCGGCGGAGCGTCGCTGGGGAACGCTGTTTATCCAGAACCGAGCAAGATTATGACTCCTCGCGATTTATTACGATACACAGGGCTTGTACAGACTCCTTCATGCCTCTGCGGGCGCCAACTATACGAGATATTCGGCTGAGGGAGACGGCCTGGATAGCTGAATGGGTCGGAGCAAGGGACCGGGGTTCAAACTCCTAAGTTCAATGAAACTGTATTACCTTAAACTTTCAGACACTGTTGTCAACTCACCTACACTCCATGGAGACCCGATAGAAAACGATGCTCCTGGATGGAAAAGTCACTGCACGTTCGAATTACTCACGCAAAGTCGCGGTGTTTCCAGGGATGTTGGACGCTTCTACGAGTCCGAATTGAAACGCGATTCACGAACGGTTTTCAAGCGGCCGTTTCAGCGCACGGTAATTGGAACACGTCCAGAAACAAACGTCTCGAGCGGCCCCGATGCTCGTTTTCGGCCAGGCGGTACGCTCCTTCGGTCGCAGCGCAATTTTCGCCGGTGATCGACGAGCGTTAACCACCGTTGCTCGATAATTAGGATCCCAGACCCAGCCGTAACTTCTCCGCTTACCTGCCCTTCTATCATTCCCCGGATCTTCCCTGCATATCTAGGGGGCCGCGGCGGAGAAGGGCAAGACGAGCTCCTTCCGCTGCGGGACGTCCGCGTCGGTGAGAGCAGACACACGAGATGCCGCGGTTATCCGAATTCTGCGAAGTAATTACTCGGAAGAGGGAGCAGAGAAGACCCTCGAAGATGAATTTCGCGCGGTGAACCGGCGTTCGCGCCTCTCAACAGGTTGCCTTCGCTGGGCAAAAACACCGTTCCTTCAATGTCCATTTCTGTGTCGATCATAATAGAATCGACGGCCTTTCGTAAACTGCAAGGTGGGATCGCTCAAGATTCTACTTCGAAGCATCTACCTTGGCAATCGCGGTGCAAAACAGTGGAGGACGGAGTTGTACAGCGAGCATTCAATTGGATTCTTCCGCCTCCCGAGCAAATCTTCGTCGCAATTTACGTGCGCGGTGGAAAAACGGTGCCAATTAACGCGAACGAGTCGCGGCGCGTCCACTCGTCGGCTTCTAATCGGTCGATTCTAATCGTGCGTCCTGGTTCACGCGGCCGATCCACGTTTCCGGGGGGTTTTATGGTCGACGGCATCCAAGAAGTCCCGCAAATGCTTCCGTCGTCGGTCTACCACTTGATAAACGGTTAACCCCCGGCCAAAGAGGCTCCCGTTCGCCTCTCCACGTGGCCGCCGCGTCGGCGAACGGAAGACGAACGTGGCAGGGATGAGAGCCACTGATCCGGACGACCGGTTGATTAACGATCTGACCGCGCTCCGCGGCGCTTCCGCGATCTAGGAAGACCGAGAAACGGATTAGGATCGCTAATCGGTTTTGATGCACGATAAATCGCTGCACCCCCTTACCCCGCTTTACGCTCCACCTGTGCTCCACTACTCTCTCTATCGGCTGGTTTGTTTTCCAGTGGCCGTCTGACTGGTCAACTGCCGCGCCTCGTTCTGTCGTGATTCAGGTCAAACCCGAGGAATGGCTTCTTGCCCTGGCGGGGCAGCTCCGAGCCAATGAATCGATGATCGGGGGAACGATCTATTTCCATTTTCTTGGCCGTTTCTTGCGACCGTCGGCGCCACCGAGCACGCCTTTCCTTCTCCATGTCCCTTGTCTATTTATGTAATTGAGTCATTCGTGCGGCTCTTTCACCGGTCGCCTTATCGTTCTCTCGAAGGGTAGGGTGGCCCTCCCGCGTAATTAGATTTGCCGATCGATGGCGAGCAAAGCGTGAATCATCGACTCCGCGAAATTACCTTTTTATGACTTCTGAAGCTGTCAGGGTAAATACTGTGAATGCGAGGTGTCAGTGGGCTGTCACACCCTCGTGTTTCTTGAAATGATGCCGGCGGGGGGCAATGTAAGTGTTCGACGAATGAATTTGTTCCGTGACACGTTTTAATGGCTGAGTCATGGTACCTATAATCAGAGTCGCGTAGAGTAAAGACCGAACCGCTGACTGTAATCGATCTTCACTGTGATACGAATTTCGCTGCAGAGGATTCGAGGCGTTTACCAACAGAATTCACGAGTAGTCGGAGATTTGCCAATCGCGGGACTGTTTACAGCCCGCCGAAACGGTCTGGCTGTTTAACTTGGATTCGAACCATCGTAAAACAGTGGCAGCCCCGTGGGCGGTGCGGAGAAAAAAGATCGATACTACGATGGCTAATTAAGGAAGAAAGCCGTCCGTATCGGTTCAATATTTATGCTGCTTTTGGCGGCACTGGGGAGCTGAACGGAGACGAGGGTAAAGAGAAAGGAAAACCCGGTCCTTTCGTTGCTCCGTATTACCGGAGTCTGTTTACATTTGCCCTCGTAACTCATTTATATTTTATTCCATCGAGATACGTTATACTTGGGCGATCCTTCACCGAACCGGCCAACCAAGTAAATGGCGCTATTTACCCTGTACCTGATGTTATTTCAATACGCACACCGGTGTCTGGTCAATCGGGGGTGCGTTTTATGCCGCGGAAACTCATTTCACTGTACGCCGCACCCGTGCTCGTAACATTGTCCCGTTTATTAGTGGATCACTGCCCTCCGGCAATATCGCTAAATTTTCCACGGCGGTCGCGCGGCTGCTACTAAACGCAATTAATACATCTCTTTCACTCTTTTACGTATCAACCGTCGACGTCGGCGCCCGCCGCGGTCGCCAACTCGTTCCTAAACGAATGCTGTTGTATTTCGCTGTTTTATTTCGATGGCTACGGCTTTAATAGACTTTCAGGTCTAATTGCGCCTCGTAAAATTGTGTTAAAAATTTCAAATTAATAAACGCGCCCGGTCGCGCCGCCGGCTTTCGTCGCCCGCGACTGCTTTGTCGAGCAAACTTTTCAATCGCATAATGCGGTTACGTGCCACCAATTACTATTGTTTTTCGCCGCGGTATCGCGATTCTCGGGTTCGTTATCGTGCTCAGAACGGATTTCCACATAGTGAGCTTCTTTGTTACAGGGCAAGAACTGCTGGGAAGGAACCACTCCGAGACGAGCTGCAGGATTCGCGAGGGATATCGAGGATCCAATTATCCACATGCGAGCAGCCCACTTTTAGGTAAGCTTCATCATCCTGTACTGAGGCGGGACTCTGAACTCGCGAACTGCTGCCCGGTCAGATTTTATCGACTACGCCGTGATATTGCATACGTTGTACGCACAACGACGTAATCCTCGATTCGACGGGCATGGCGCCAGGGTCAGAGTTCGATGGAGAAGCAGACGGTGCAAACAGTGTTCCCCCTGGTTCGATTGCATTCCGTGTAATTCGAGGGAAACTACGCCTGTGAAATATATAGAAACATTTGGGAGAATTAACTCTATGTAAGACAAAGGAACGTCCCGAACCCGAAAATTCAAAAAATTCTGAAACTTTGTGAATATGTAGGGGATTTCCTCCTGATTGCAACGCAATTTTTGTTTGCTATCCACATTCACTCTAAGGGGGTGAAATTAACCCCTGAAAATTCTGCTGTAAGAGATAGAAAAAAGTTTAAATAATTATGAAACAGCACAATCCATTTTTTTCATACAAATTCAACCTCGGAAACCCCCTTACTAGAGACACTATTCGGTTGATGATGGTATCGCGCAAATTTTTTTATATTGATCGAAAGTATATGTCACCACGGTCACAAAAATGTAAATTAAAGATGCTCCCAAAAGCTGGTCTGATCTTGAAAAATCAACAAAGGTGGAACTGGGGAAAGAAGAAAAATGAGGGAAAGAGAATGACAACACTGTCTGTTGAAATTTAATTAACTCTATTATATGAAAATACATTATATTAAATGAATGATAATAGATTAATGATCAATAACAATTAGAAAAAAATTAATGATAATAAATAAAATTAATGATAATACTATTGAAATCACAACCATTTACTTCATACACGATTTTTAAGAAAATTGTATATGCCTTTTCTGGGCATTTGATTTCCAATAAATTATACATAATCATATATTTGGCAACAATTGTCGCGCAGTATATGTGTGATCTCTCGATCAGTCTTCGCAGTGACATGTTTCGACTGTCTCGTTGGTCAAGGTATGAGAGAAACAGTGTTCGCTCGTTGCAGTCATTTTCAAAATTATTATTGTTTCAATCAGTTATTTAAACATTCTTGCCGACAAGATTATTATAAATATAATGGTTAATTATCCACTGTTGTGATTTCAATAGTATTATCATTAATTTTTTCTAATTGTTATCTATTATTAATCTATTATCATTCATTTAATATAATGTATTTTCATATAATAGATATAATTAAATTTCAACAGACGGTGTTGTCATTCTCTTTCCCTCATTTTTCTTCTTTCCCCTATTCTACCTTTGTTGATTTTTCTAGGTCAGACCAGCTCTTGGAAACATCTTTAATTTACATTTTTGTGACCGTAGTGACATATACTTTCGATCTATATAAAAAAATATGCGCGATTCCATCATCAACCGAATAGTGTTCCTAGTTAGTGTGAATTTGGGCAGCAAACAAAAATTGCGTTGTAATCAAGAGGAAATCCCTTATAAATTTACGAAGTTTCAGAATTTTTTAAAATTCCGAGTTTTGGATCTTCTCTTGTCAGTGTAAATGTAGGGTTTCCAGCACGCTTGATAATGAAGATATTCGCATTTTCTTGTAATAAGACTTAGAAAAGGAGAAATGCTCTTTAAGAAGTCTTTCAGTCCAAAGCAGAACGAAAAGAATATGTACCGTAAAAATCTTCACCAAGCCTTTAGAAAGATTGTGATACCTCTGAATTCACTTTTTACATATAATCGACCAGGCTGCGTTTCGTGGGTCGCGCTTGTATTATTATTGCACGCCTGCTCGGCGATATTTGCAGAGAGGTTTCCGGCGAGTACAGCCGGCGAAATCACAAATAGGGACTATTTGGTTAAAATATTTGAGCTACGAAATGTAATCAACGCCCGTTTGAATAGTCTGCGACCGTTCAAACAAAGATATTTTACAGCCCCAACCGTCTCGTTCCGATATGTCGAAGGTCAATCGCGAATTGAATTGTCGTCGCGCACCGTACATCTGAATCGCGCGGAAAACCATGTACCTAACCATGGCCTCAGGCGCCACCGAGTCGCGTACACGCGAGAAGCGGCGGAGGGAACAAACAAGCCGGGGTGAACCGTCGTGATAAATCTCACCGCGATTTTTGCAATTACCTCGGCCTCCTTCGTTAGCCCCCGTGAGGTACGACGAGAGTTCGGGTGAATTACGTTTCTCCACGTCGGGCGGGCGCGATCTTTAAACCGAAGAGCGTTCTAAGGCGTGAGAAAAGACGGCGGCTAATCCAGTCTACAAATTACCCTCTCCTGTCCCTGGTAAATTCGTAATTAGACCCGTGGACGAAGAGGAATTGCACCGACCAAACGGAAGCCATGGATATTTTTCGTTGGCGCTAGTGGCGATCACGTGACGACGATCGTCAAACCTTTATTACTCCCCCAGTTCGATAAATCTTTCGTTGGAACAGAAAAAACGCCCCCGTCGGAGGGTAAATGTGGAGGAGGGTTTAACGGAGGAATTACGAGACTGTTCGGCGCCGTTTTAGCGCCTCGAATATTTCCATTTAAACTGCTGATTAATTTTCATCGCGGACTCTTTTGTCCATAGAGCGAGGGCCTAGGATTATTCAACAGGACGGCTTCTGGAGCCGTCCCCCGTTCGAGAGGCAGCCCGAGGCCCCGTAAATAACATTCGTCGCGCGATATTACGCCGTAAACCGGCGCGGTTAGGCGGCCATTAGTACTCTTTCGGATTACAGCCACGTCGTCGGGCCGAGTTCCTTGCTGGATAATACCGCGGCGACAGACACTCGGGGAGAGAGACAGAAGCCCTTGCCTTAATAAATGCTCGCGCGGGACCGGGATTTTGCGAGAAACTGCCGACAAAGGGGGAGTCGGGAAACAAATAATCCAGCGACACTGGGCGCGAAGCGCGAGAATCAACCATGAATATTCAAGCTGATTATTTTGTAGTTATTCATCGGTTAAGTTCGAGGGACGAGGCTGCTGGTTGCGAGTTAGTTACAGTGGCGGAGTTAAGAAGTTTGCCTTGCTCGCCACCACCCCCCCCCCCCCCCCGCCTCGTTCATCCCCCGACAAACTGCCTGCCGAGGACGTTTAACCCTCGCCTGGCGATGCTTGCCTCACTCTCGACCAATGAATCTTACGCAAACTTTAATCACGACCACGGGAGGAATAGGTTAACGAATTTTTTTACCGTACCCGGTCCAGACTACGGCGGAGAGATGGGTCAAGGTTCGTTCAGCCACCGCCGCCGCCGTACGAGGATTAATTTATCGCGGAGGCAATTGGCGGCAGCTCCCAGATGCTGCAGCGTCGAGCGATCGTCGGGTCGATCGACGACCAACGATCAACTTTTATTGTAAGGGATCCGGGGCGTGTAGTATCGGCGCAGCTTCGATGTTAAATTCAGAAGCGGAGACCAGGGACGAGATGCACTCGAGACGTCTCCAAGGTGGAGACTAAAGTTTCTCTTGGCTCCGAGGAGACCCTACTTCCCTTTGAACTCGCTCGCCTGGAGTAAATCATGGATTTAACATGGGCGTAAGATCCGTTGCCGTGCGTCTACCTGCTGCTCCATCTACACAACGCCCGTGTTTTCCTTTTTTCCACCTGACACGATTAACGAACTCGGGCTCGTACGTTTCGGTCGTATCTCTGCGGAACAGGCGACCAGCGTCGTTCGAGATAATATCGCGAGGTTCGCGCGAGAATCGCGCGCCAGAAATCTCATTTTCGGATGTTTCGGGAAATTCGCTGGTTAGCGAAGCGCGCTGCAGCCGCCCCCGATTCCCTTCGTTCCCGCCGCAAGTTTGAAGCGGCGAGAATTGAAAAAGTTGCGTCCCGGTTATGCGGTCGGGCGAGATTTTAATAATTCGCCGGGGGAAGAGGGCCAGGGAAAACTGAAAGTGAACGAGGAGCCGTTCGAGATGCTACAAGTCTGGAATGGAAGAAATCAAAAGTTGCCTGGCACCCTGTTCTATCGACACCCCCCCCCCCCCCCCCACACCTCTTGTTCCATTGTTTCGACGATCGCGAAACGAGCGACAAATCAATACACGAGTTCGCAAACCGTGTTGCGACGAAAGTGTTTATCCCTGGGGACGCGTGTTTCACGGTGGATACGTTGTAAATGTAAAACAAAAAGAGAAATAACGGTGAATAGCAGAGGGGACGAATTTCAACAGGCCACCGATGTTTTTGAACTGCAACGATAACCGCTGAAAAAAAAACGATTTGATGTCGCTAACCACTGATCGGTACGCGTATCGTTCTAAATTAATTACTCTTGTGTTGAATCGATCCGCAAATTTTTTCGCTGGCTAAAAAGTGGATGAATAAAATTGTCATACCCCCGGCTGCGTAGCGCGCGCATGTTCGCATCAAGCGTCGGAAATTAAGGGGAAATTTTGCGAGCGCGTACGCGTGGATAGACGATGAGTCGCGGTGGCCTATCGACTCTTTATCGGAGAAGAGAGGGAATCGATTCGATCCGAGCGGTGAAGTCGAGCGTACCCGGCCGACTGTGGAAGCTTCCGTTCGCATTTCGATCGGCGTTCTTTTTTGTTCGAAACTTGCACCCCCCTCCCTAGTTTCTCCTTGGTTTTACTCTTTATCCAGGAATAGCTCGGCTACGATAATAACCGCGTGGAAAGAATAGATGAGAGGAGAGTAATTCTTGCTCTGAGAAGAGTCGCATCGTGATATATACTCATCCTCGGTTCTCTCCTTCCTTCTTTCATTCACTCTCCACTCTGCTCTCTCACCTCCTCCGCGTCTCTGTCTCTGTCCGCCTCGTTGGCTGGAGTCCACTGTTTGTCACCGCAGTTTCTCCGGCTGAGCATTGTGCCCGCGCTTCGCCCCTTCGTCGTCTTCTTCCCGGCTCTCCTCCCTCGATCCTCTTGGCCACCCCTTTCTTCTTCGCCCCCCTTGTCGTCTGTGTTACGTTTCTCGTTACGCTTCTCCGTCGTCCCTTTCCGATCCCCGTGTATTTTCGGACGTGGAAACCCGAAGGAACGGTTCAACGACCCCGCTCGTTCCTGAAAATCCGGGACGCGTATGCATGCGCCGACTGACGAGCACCGAGGAAAATCGTGATTGATCGTCGTTTTACCGACAACGTTTTCACCGGGCTCCTCTTAACGAGGGCTTGATACGATTCCTTGGTTCTTGCTCGGCTGTTCCCGTCGTCGTCACGGCGAAAAATGGTCGGCGATTCTGTCTCCTAATTAGACGGAAGTCATAGTCGCGACGAGGGAAGACCCGCCCCGTCGATTGGTGTGTTCCCCCGATCGAGCGAAGTTAGTTGTTCGCTGTGGAGTCGGTGATCGATGGCGACATCCCTCGATCAGCAACCGTCGTCACGCCGATCTGCTATTCTTCGACTCGTTCACACGGAATCGGAAAGCGAGAGATTGCTGTCCGACTTTTCACTTGTTGCGTTACTGGAAACAGCCATGCGGGATCCAGCGAACATGAGGTGAAATTAACTGGAAAATCAGGCGTGATAAACGAGTATCTTTTACATAGGTATTTCGCGCGACCTCTTCGAGCCCCTATTTCCATCTCCGTTCGCCATCCCCTTTCTTCTCTGGTAGCCACACTGCGAAACAGCGCCGAACCACATTATCGATCTCGCATCAAATTAATGGAGAACAAGTGTAATCTCGTGCATGAAACCAGTGCTCTCTCGGACGTCTCTTTCCAGCGCTGCCCAACGCGGACGTTGTGCGCGTTCCGGACAAATTGACCCCATAGTTTAATGGCGCGCTGAGTTTCGAGTAGTTGTACCACGGCAGATAATGGAGTCGGGGCTCTATATTCGAATGATAATATTCGAAAGGCGGCGTCCTATTTCGAACGAGTGGGAATGGCTCGTGCCCGCTCGAAACCGCTTCGTTGCCGCCATCGTCGACGGCGAAACGGACCGTAAATGACTCGTATAATCGGATCCGCCGTTAATTCGCGGTCCTGAAAGCAAGGATAACAAGGCGGCGCGACGGCCGGCTGTGCGCTCGGCCGTCCCTTTCAATCGCACCACCGGCCGATCGAAAGCGGCGAAAAAATGGGTCGGGGCACTCGCGCCTGAAGGAGGAAAAGGAACAGAGGGAAAAGAAGAGCGGCGAGGTTTTTACGAGGACATTTACGATCGCCGGCGATTCGTGTGTCGGTGCTTTATTCGTCCACCAGCGTGGAAGATAAAGTGGTTAAGAGTGGTGTTTATGGATTCGAATCGAGCGATAATCCGCTGCACATCGGTGCATCGGCGCGGAAGCTGTTATTAAGTACTCTTTTCGAAAGCACCTTCGATGCAAGAAGTATGCATGAAGGCGGACGAAGTACGGCTAGGCCATACAAACGAACCAGTGTTTTTCGGCTGTAGATGGCACGATTAGCCACATAATCACTAGTTTTACTAGCTAACGCTCAATAGACGTTTAGCCAACTTCTATTGCTAATTACTTTGGAACTTTCAATCAATCTGATTATCCCTCTGAATGGTTCCATTAAAACCTCGTAACGCCAGACTACTGGCACTTAATTCCCGCGCTCGAAGCCGGCAGAGAAATCACGAGCGATAATCGCAGTCACCTCAGAGTCATTGTTCCACGGTTGTTTCAAAACCCATTAAAATCCAGCCGTATGTACCCCTCCATTTGCGGTATCTCTCCCTCTTCAATTTAACGGCGAACAGATAACCATTCGACGGGAAATATTTTAAAGCAGATTACTTCTCACGGAACGTTGTACCTCGGCGGTTGTCTAATCGAGCGACACGCGCGGGCGCGTGCACACCGCTCACGCAGGAAATCGGCGAGCTGTTCGCATTCGCCGGGCAAGCCTCGAATACGCGCCGAAAGAGAGGTTCCATGGAATTTCGATAACGACTGAGGATCACGCAACCGTCGACACGCACGCTACGCCACGGGTAGCGCGCTCAATTTCAGGAAACCCTGCTCGGTGTGATCTCGTTCGTCTCTCGTTCCGAGATACCGTTGATCCTTAACAAAGGTGACGATGTCCCGCGGTATTCCCGCCCGAATTTCTGTCGTTACGCCATTAAACTGAAGGATCCCCCACCGCATTCATTTCTCTGCGCATTCTTTTTTTAGTCGCTACTGCAAATCAGAATCCGGTAATACCAGCATCCAGGACGCTTATTAATAGGCGAGCATCGGGACATAGAGCGTGGTGGAACACGATAAAAAAAGTCACGAGTGTATCCCAGTAAAGGAATTCATTAACGCGGAAGCCATGTAGCGATTCCGATCAAAGAACCCGCTGTTCCTTTCAGATTCGATCGGTAAAACTCGCGGTTCAACGGGCTACCGGTTCGCCGCTATATCCACGAGCCATGGTAGATTATTATTTCCGTCGATCAACAGGGATTTCCACTCGATTCCTGATTCTTTTGTCGTTCCTTTACGCTGGCCAGTGTGTGGACGAAGCTGGCGGCCGCAGGAGAAAACCGTTCGATTCCAAGGACGTTGATGGAAAGAGGGGCTGGGCCCCGGCACGAGGGGAGGTAAAAGAGCAAGGGAACTGCAAATAGAGTGTAGCAGGGATAATTGCTCTCGTGATGTCACGGCATTTATCAAATCCACTCCCCCGCGCCTCGGCCTCCGCGGCCTCCTCGGCCCTAACTGCCGCGATGAGAACAAGCCCCAGGGCTTCCCTTCGCATTCCCAGCTACCCTATCGCAGTCCTTAACGATAAGGCCGATGCTTCTGCTGTCGGACGATACGTTCTCCATTCTCCTCTCTCGTTTCTCCCATCGAACTTTCGTACTCGTCGCTTGTTTCGCGATTAGTCCCCCCGCAAGAAGGGTGTCGCTTCTCCAGCCGCTAGCAGACACTTCATTCGACGTGCTTACGAAAGATTTGCTCGAGATCTGGGGAGACAGTGGGCTGCGGGGACTCGGTGTATCAGGAGTTACTGGGCGGCTCTGCGGAATTGATCGGGGAACCATTTCGTGCGGAAGACTTTCCGTGGGGCAGCAGTTCGTCGGATTCCGCTCCCTTATACTCTTCACTTCGCGCGCTCGATATCGTTCTCGGAATATGGAAACTGAGATTGGCAGCCCGGGCACCCGGAGACGCGCGTGCGATCCTCGTCGACCGGCTACGCGGATAGTTCGAATGGCTCGCGGAAATTCGCCGAGTTTAGGAACTGTCGTTCGAAGGGGAATACTCCCCGCCATGGTCAGACACATTTTAACTAGTAATCACGACCGCTCAACGCCCCGCTCTTCCACTGGCTGCTTCCTTCGCTGTGTTTCCAAGGCGGTCTTCACCGTCAGATGCTTCTGTTCAATTAAAATGGAATAGAAAGCGGAACGTTTGATATTACAACTGAAGATGAAGGTAGGGGGAACAAGTTTTCTGTACGAGCCGTGCTTTCCGTGTCCGCTTCAAGTAAGACTGTTTCGAAAAAGTGAATGGTGCTCTTGCAAGACTTGGAGATCATCAATACTCGTGCACGCAGTCAAGTTTCTTGCCAACGATACTTTCCTGTGGATGATACTGCGTAGGGGAAAGTGGGGCAAGACGGGGCAGTTAAGGTTTGATGATGAATAAAACACAGATTTTCATAATCAACTAATCAATTTTATGTCTGAACCATTCTTTGGTAATAAGGCTTTCAGTTTAACTGTGAATCAACCTAATTTTTACATGTTTCAATAGAATAAATAAAAAAATTCAGAAAAAGTCGTTTCTCCCCATCTTGCCCCAATTAAAAAACAGTATAAATAAAGTATATAAATATAAAGTAATTATTTATTGGGTTGACAGAGGAGGCACACATGTATGGCTTCGTCGTCCTCATCTCCTACATCAATTGAGGATAAATGAGGCACATTTGCCACATATTTGGCAGCTTTTCCACCTTTCCACAAGGGAATCAGTTCTTTTTGACTAATTAATAAAAAAGAAGTATCATTTTCCTCGGTCCGTCTTCCGTCTGTAGTTTCTAACCATCCTGGAACAATGAGAAATTTTGATTTTTATTTCTAGGTTTGTAAGGGGCATGATGGGGTAACTCTCATTTTCATTACCCCTTTTCGTCTCACTACAATCATATGAACACTGCCCGAAGCATTAATTACAAAAGTATAAAATAACATACGTACCTTATAGCCAGCTAAATTCTGCCGCAGAAACACATACATGTACCGGAGATCTTCTATATTATTATATCACTGTCACGGGTACTAAAAATAAGGAAAAAGTAAGGAAGTCCCAATAAATTATAAATTCTGATCTAACTTCGTCACGCGTCCACGTGTTACACTGATTCGCTGCTCACTGACGGCGCCGATAGCGACGCGTCTAACGCGTATGCTCAATTTTGATTAGTGCGTTTTTATCGCGAGATACGGGGGGTACCCCGTCTTGCCCTCCTCCCCCGTCTTGCTCCACCTTCCCCTATCTTTCGCTACCACACTGCTGCTGCGTTCAGAAAAAGCAAATTTATATGCGCATAGTCTGTTGATTGTTCTTGTTTGCGCACACATTATTTCTCTTGTCCGAGCTGGTCCAGTGACGAACACGCTTGAAAGAAATTTACTAGCAATGTCAAACTTATGCATGATTTCTGCACTTTCTCCACCTTTGGGCTTCGAATGGACCAGCCGATTTCAGTCGCTTAATTGAGATGGACACAGCGGGAAAAGGATTTTCCGGCCACAGAACAATGGACTGCAGACGGAACGCGATCGCATTAACTGGCATTCAGCCCCGATAAGTCGCGGATCGCGGTATAATTTCGCTTCATCGGCCCTTATTAGCGGCTGAAATTATGGGCATCGCGAACGCACGAGATCCTCCGATAAATCTCTCGAGACACAATAGTTTCATTGAAAACAAACCGTGGGGGCTTTTAGAATCAATCGCCAGACAAATTATGTCCCATGCGAGGCGATTCCGCTCGCAAAGGGCGCATTCAATGAAACCGGATTCTCGTTCGGCTTGGGCATTAAAAATTCATACGAGGGGGACGTTTTTTGCGATTTTATGTCGGGCAGCAGAATGTTTCTTCCCGCACAATGGCATGCAAAAGTGCATGATAATTATGCAAGCTTGGCGAGGGATTAAATTGTTGTCAGTGGACATTACGTTCGAGGAATGAACTACGCTCTAATGCCTGAAGCATCGTTACGGCGCGTGTTTCTCGGGATTAAAAGAGATACAGTCTTCAGTAAGTCGTCCAAATAGCGAAACACAAGCGCAATTAATAACGTGGTGAATTGACGATAGAATTATCGATTAACCTTTCGCTGTTTCAACTATTTTTACCTGAACATTTAATCGGTAGTTGTAAACAAATTAGATGTCCATCCACTGATCACGCTTCTCACACATTATATAAACTGGTGTATTCAGCGCATTATTGCCCAATCACCGATCTGTGTTACATTTATGTCGCGTTTACTTTATTTTGATTTTGTAAAGTGAGAGGTATTAACCTGTTAACAATGAATAACAATGTTGTCCCCGTTGCTCCCCGCGATGTTCGGGTTATTGGCTGGAAAATTTGCGTACTAAATACATTCGCCGTTAAAGTGGGGACAACTTGTGTTCACTTGAATCGCCAACACGGTGAACTTGACGATGGCTACAGGAGCCCGCTAAAAGACAACCGTTGAAGAGGCAATAAGCGACTTTAGTGGTCTCCGCGTATGGTCGCGCCTCCTTAACGTTATCGAAATTACTCTTGAGTCGTAATATTAATTTCAAGTGGTCGTTGACTTATCTGAGGCCGTGGAACCTCGACGTTCCAGGGTGCACGGCCGAGGGGGGTGTAGCGGGCCGGGCAAGGGCTGTCTCGCGCATAAAAGTCGAGTGCAGGTCTGGCGGCCCTTTTGAAGGGAATAATTCGACAAATTGGTATTTCTTTGAAAGCGCGCCACCGCAGCTCTGGAAACGGGGGTAAAATAAAAGGAGCTCGGTGGCAAACGCGACAGGGGGCAAGGAAAAGAGAGAAGTCTCGCGCTGGTGCTAGACAGAAGCAGCAGAAGGAAAAGCTTAAAACGTCCGCGCCACTCGACACACTTCGTCCTCGTAGCGGTGCTCTCTCCCTCTCGTAGCCTCTAGGATTCGTGTCGTAGCGTCGCCGCGAGATCGTCGTGAAAACGAGACGGATGGATCGTTCGCGAGTCAAATATCGTCACCGGGATCGTTTCCCCCCGGCTGTCGATGGTAGGGTATAACATTCAATAAAAGCCCCATTGTTCTGGCTCGCGAAGCAAAGGGAACTGAACACGTGCATAGGTACGTGCACGGGGTGTTTAAAGAAACTTCGTATAATATTAAGTGCAAGTCTCTACGTGCTCGCCTGATTTAAATCCCTTGGATCTTCACTCGCAGGGCGTTCACCACATTACTCTGAAAAAATATTGAAGCTGATTTTAATTAGAGTCGAGGGTGGTGTTTGGTCAAAATCATCGAACCTACCTATACCAGAGTTTCGAAGTTTCTGTAGTCCGTTTAATTTCCCTACACAGGCTTCATTAAAGTACACCAAGGTACTGAGTATCCAGTAGCCCGTATCGTACCTAGTAATCGCCGATGTGAAAGCGCATCATGTTAATAAAGCTTGTATCAATACGTAAATGTAGCCGAAGATTCCAACCTCCTCTGAAATCTACGACAGGGGAGAGGGATCATTAGATACCGTTTGCACCGCGGTGAAATAATATTGACTCTGTGAAATTGCGAAAGTCGTCGGTTAATTACGGTGCCGACCATGAACGTGGCCGAGCGAAAAAGGATACGAACGACCTGGTGAAATATGAAAGAACGGTTATCGCAATTACACGGACCGGGAACGGCTCGATTCGAATGACTTTCGTCCTCTGAAGCCGACAGACTAGGAAATCCCCGAGGATATTATTCGAAACGTAGAAATGCTCGACCAACGTTACGCATATATCTAGCCCGCGACGAGCGACGATAAAATAGCGCGATTAAGAGTCCATAACGGTGCCAGGAAAAATCCTTTTCCTCCTCGTCGTGGAGCGGCGTTATTGGCAATTATCCCTCTGTTCGTCCTGGCAAAAGCTTTGGCAAGCGACAGAGGATAGAGACTGCGCATTAAGAACACGAAATCAAAAGTTATCGTGATATAACAGGCGCGTCTCTCTGACGGTCCCGGGGAACGAGTGAATTTTGAAAACGGAAAGGCTCCAGGTTGTTCTAGATACCAGTTATCGCGCAAGACCTATGACGACGCAAATATGGCAGAGAAAGGGAAGGGACGTTCGTCAAATGCAGTCGACGTAGAAATGTCTAATGAATCACGCGCAATTACATCGTGTCCTAGTTTCGCTCCTCCGTGGATTACATTATCCAGCGGTCCCCGCGCGTTTTCCGCGCTCGATTGAATATACCCAGTCGCCGATATCGCGATCGAGCCACGGCCTCGTAATCGAGTTCCTCGGTCCCATTCGTTCCCCGACATTACGGAGCATTCGCAACGGACATCTCGAATTATCAGGCTAGAATTTATAATATTATCGGAAAACACTCCCTGACTTCTATCCGGAAAATCCTTGCGCTCCTTATCGCCCTGATATATGGCCGTTCGGGACGTTCCTCGAGCACGTCGAAACACACGGCTACGCGCGGACCAGGGGCAAGATCCTCGGCGAAATTAGACGGGAGCGAAGGCCAAATCGAAGGACTTGGCATCGGAGGAGTCATAAACATCCTTCGGACCGATCTCACCGACGCCACGGGGTCCTCCCGATTCAATTTACGTTCAGCCGCCCTCGCGGAGATCCCGCCTGGCGTTCTGCCACAATGGCAATATGTCCAGCCGTTTTTTTCCCCGTTTCCTCTGGCCCGGCCTCGGCTCGCTTCTTGCCTACGAAAGTCCTAGGCAAATACGAGAGGGCGAAGCTTATCTCGTGGCGCGTGCTGCAAAAATCTGGCCCTCCAGTTCTGACCGCGTTCGCCCGTATCCTCGTTTCCCGAATAAAGCGATTCCGAGGCGTGACCTGGAACTTCCCCGACTTTTCCAATTTATCTCCGGTTCTCGGGAGGAAAGATGATTATGACACGCCGTCATAAGTAATTTCGAATCCGCGCTCAGAATTGCTTGATACAAATTCGCCTGTATAATAGGAAAATGCTCGTTCCGCGATATTTCAATGTGTCTCCCTGGCTCGCGCGAGAGTGATGTTCGCGAACATTATAAATAACGCTTTCCACTGTGACGTGGAGCGGCACGATTAATTTACGAGGCAGGGGCCGTTCCCGACAAGGAGGCTGAATAAAAGATGAGCCGGAGGAGAATGACCGGGGCAACCAGAACTGAATCATTTTGGAAGGAGACGGGAAGGAGAAGCTGCGTGGATCGTTCGGCGAGGTCACCAGATCCAGAAACTTTGAATAAAAATAGTTAATTACACGAGGAAGCTCGGTGGATCGGCTGAGCATCTCTCGCGCATATTAAGTTATCCAGCCACGAATGGCTCCAGAAGATCGTTCTCCGAAGGTACTGCGTCGTCGCGTTCGAGCGCATTATTCATCAATCACCAAGTGCCCGAGATAACGCTATCGACGCCAGCGTACGACGCGGGACACGCACGCGGTGTGCTACTGTATTTTTTCACGCGTCGTTGTGCGCACGACAAGCGCAATCGCGAATCGATCTTAACCGTGTCGACGGTGGCAGCGACCACGCCGCCGATCGACATACGTCGCGATCAAATCTCCGCTAAATCAAATGCTTGACTATGACTTCGCGTTTCGTTACACGTTCCATTATAGTAGAGAGGAGGGCACGAGTGCCTGCGAAACGATCTGTTTTAAAACTATCCACGCGAAGCTATCTGCCCGTGGTCCGTTCAACCCCCGATAGCGGCGAAAAACAGGGACTGGAACAGCGGGGTGAAGGGAGGTGCCAGAGAAACGATTTGCAAGGAAAACGTCGAGGAGGAGAGGAACTCGTGGCAGACAATAAGCAGTTTGAAAATTTAAACTGTACGAAACGTTGGAGCGTCGGAAAGCTACCATTAAGCCGGGAGGAAACGTTGTCGCTCGAAGTTTCTGTAATATTTAAGAGGAAGCCGGTCCCGGGCTGTATCCGCGATATTTTTCCGCGAGACAACACGATTTCCCGTGGAAAGCAGAGGCAGCCGGAGAGGGAATTCTTAAGAAAGAGACGCGCCACGGCTGAGGGTTCGACGTACAGCGGGACGGAACGGGGAAACGGAAGTCCCATTCAATATTCGCGGCGGAAAGTCGCGGAGAACCGGGTGCAGCCTCCTTAACAAGCGGCGTTAACTTGAATTTTTTTTCTCTTCCCCCGCGAAAAGGGAGACAGGGAATAGTTCTACGGGGGTGGGACATTAAGCGAAATTAGAAAGAGGTGCGTCTCTATTAAGGTAACAGTGATCGTGGCGCGACGTCATTCCCTCGGCGTCGTTACGTTCGGGTAATTACTCGTCGCTTCGCGCGGTTCATCGACTCCTAGCTGGTGAAAGCGATCACTGGGTGCCCGGCTGATTTCCAAGGGGCGCCAGGGATCGATAGCCCGCCTGTCGAACGCGTGACAATAACAAAGTTGGAGGGTCGCCGCCGCGGATCAATCCGTTAATACGGTACATTAGAAAATCAATTAAGCCGCGGTGTCTCGCTTAATCCTGTGTCCAGAGGATTTGCCAAGCAACCTTCCCGCCTGCGGAAGGACCTGTCTCCCTGAGAGCTGACGGTTCTCATCGTTTCGGCGAAAAGGAGCACGAGGAACGGACCGAAAGCTTAGCCTTCTCCCGCCTTTCTTTTATCCTACCTATACATTTTTACGATCCCGCCAGGAGTCGCACAGGCGTCGTTGGAGCGTTACAAAAATAGAGGAGAGAAATCACTTGCCGGTCTCAGTTCTGAGAGGAAAGTGGGCATACAAGGGACGATAGGGGGATGGGACATTTGCACCAGGAGAAAGTTTCTCATGGTAACTTCTATGGTCCCACAGATGTCGAACTCGCAACTTTTGTAGTGTCATCGTCTGCAGAGTGTTAAAGTTGGCGCACGGTAATTATTATTATTATTATTATTATTATTATTTCGTCTTTATTACTCGTCAAACAAAAACAGAAAAGAGAAAAAATAAAGATGTTGTACATGAGGAAAGAAGTAAAGGCGAGTAAAGGCGAGACTGCAGTAAAAACTGTTAATAATAATAATAATAATTCGTCTTTATTTATCACATTTACAAACAAACAAAAAAGATAAGCCTAACCATACCATAACTAAACATTACTTAATATTACGTATACTAATACTAAACATGCTTAATACTTAAAACTAAACTAATCGACAAATGACATATAAAATGAAAAGCAATGAAAAATACACAATGGCGGCGAAAAGCGCAGGTAACGGCACAACATGAGCTAGAGAATGGTGAGGGAGAACGTGACAAAGTGGACTAACGCTAAATTGAGTCTTTTGCTTGGAAGTTTTGCAAGCCTCAAATATTTACCCCAATATCTTAATTGAACCCCCCACCCCACCCCTCGATCCGTAGGGCTGTAGACTGCGTCGATCGAAAATATCGACACTATTCATACAGGATGAATTTCAATTAAACCGGCTGCTGCTATGAACCGCAGGGGCCATCGCAAGTAGAGCGTAGCAAGTTCAGTTCCCCTGTCGCTCTGCGTACTCCTTAGTTCCGATATCTCTCTGTCTACATCGCAGTGCTCAAACTTGGAAGATCCAGCGGGCTGAGTGCATCATTACGGATTAATATCCTCCCGAGGAAGCACGTAACCTCGCACTGCCGTTCCTCGTTATCACCGTTGGTTACGCCGAACGAAATGTCACTATGCGGTTTGCTGCTGCCGTCTTGGAATCCACCCATCGTTCTTGGCCACTTTTCAGCCCGAATTAAGTGCAGCCGATTCAGATTGCCTTCTCTCTTCTTCAGGCTGCCGCCGTCTGGCGGACGTCGACCTATTTCCAGCTTGATACACGGGTTTTTAAATTCCGTGGCGGGATGTTTCTTGCAGGGAGCAATCAAGGCAACCTCCCCTTTCGTATTCATCCGATAAGATACTTTGAATTCTTCGATCGACTTCTTCGATACCCTGTCTCCTTAGGAACCTCCGCTCTTACTCTATATTCCTTTTTCTCGATCGCAGAAAATGGAAGAGGTGATGTGAAATCCATGGGGCCATCAAATAGGGATACTCTTAAAAATTTGTTCTAAATTTGTGAGCCGGTGGGCACAGTCAGTGCCCCAGCGTACGAAGGGGAAGCAAACATTGGGGTCCCGAAATGCTCTCAGCGACTTACCATTTTCCTTCAAGAACATTGTCACCGGGGAACTATTGAATTGCAGAGAAATATTACAAAATTGTAGGTGGAGGTCGCTATTCTTCAGGGAGACCCCTTCGAAGTCGTGATTCCATCCCCACCCTACTGCCTCCCCTGCCCTTACTGTCGCGTATGAATGTAAAATATTCAACGTCGCCGTGTTCCCGGTTACGGGGCAATATTCCCTCCAGACAGCGTGTAACGTCGGCGTAACTCTCGTTATCATCGTCGGCCGCTGTCGCTGGAGAATTTCCTACTCGCAGGGAGATCTTCCACTCCACGTCGCCGTCGACGCTGACGTCGTCATCGTCACCATCATCGTCGCCGTCATTCCCCTACATACACGCTTTGCCTACATTCCTTCTCGAGGACGCATGCCGCAGGATCGAGCGGCGCGTGCGCTCCGATTCGTGGTGCGCGCATGCTGCCAAACGATTCCGAACGCATTCAAAATTTCATGGCGAGCACTCTCGCAAGCCGGCCGCGTTCCGAGCCGAAGGAAACGGACAAGTGTATCCCCCGCCGCGAACGCGGGCAAATATTTGCCGATGGCAAACGTTTACCCTTCGGCAAAGCCGAACCTAAGCTCTGAAGACATATCGCGCTTAAGGCTGCGCTATTATACGAGCAAACGTCTGACCCGGCCTGTTTGATATTCCGAGACGTCCCGAGACGTCCGAGCAGACGCTACGGTTTCACCTTAAGCTTGTCTCGCTCAACGTCTGTGGATCCTCGTTAACGCTCCCCCGAACAGCGCGGCAACGAGCAAAAGGTCGATCGAACCGGTCGGCGTGTCCCTCGGTAGCACGCGGAGACCGCGGGCGCGGGTCGTTCGAAAACTCCACGGAAGGGTTGCCACCCGTTACGTGACCTTTGGCTGGATGTCGCGTATATATTCGCACGGTACAGTCAGCGTCTGTGCACGGCCGTTGGCGCGTAGACCCGTAGAGGTCTCTGTACCCGGGGCCTTCATTATCCCGTACGTACCGTACTTACCGAAACATTTCAGGAGGATACGTACTCCCGCAGGAGAGGAGAGCGCACGCGCGAACGCACCGCGTCTCTGTCGTTCCCTCTCCGTTGCACCCCCTCCTCGTGGGGTCCCCTTTCGCTCGGATCGTACCCCTTGCCGTGTCTTCTCCCACCGCGGGGGCAGCCCGCCACGCGACCGTAGCCCCCACCAGAAGCGTGAGCGTGTGTCACGCTCCGGGTAGCTCGGTGCGTGCCCATTAGAAGGAGGGGGTAAGGGGCGCGTGTGCCCTACGCGAGGCGGCTGGCGGGGGCGCGCTGCGCGGCCCGTGGTGGGGATGCAACTACGGTCGACCGAGAACTCGCCAGTAGTTTCGTATCAACTCTCGCGCGCGTCGGATGTCGGCTGAGCTGCGTCACGCTCTCGCCCCCGCTGCCGTTGCCGTTGCCGTTGCCGTCGCCCTCGCCGTTACCGTTACCATCGCCGTTGTCGTCGTCATCCCCGTCGGCGTCCTTGCTCCGAAATCAGTGGATTGCGAAGGGCCGGTCAGACGGCTGGAACTTGTCGATCGCGATCACCTCCGTGTTTCGAGCGTGCACCTCGAGCATCGTCCACGTCCTTGCGTGGGCACCGACGCGTCGCGTCGCGATCCTCGCACCCACGCACACCGGTGGAAAACACGCGAGTGCATAGCCGTGCTCTTTCACGCGCGGAATCCCGTGATGCTGCACGTTGGCGGGCGAAGATCGTCGAGGCCGCTCGACAACCTCTCGATCGCTTCCTCCTGACAGTCGTGAGCCTCGTGCAACCCCCTTCTCGCCGACGAGCCGACGAGATAGTGGTGCTCCTCCTGCTCCTGGGACGATGTCGTCGCAGTGATATAGTGGGTAGAGAGCCTGCCCTCCCTGGTGCTGGTGGATGGATTACCTTGTCGCGGATAAGTGGCACTCGGTGTGAGACGTCGAACAGTGGTCCAGTACGCGTCAACTTGTCCAGTGTGTGATCACCAGAGTGTGCCGTGTGCTACTGCATATACTACCAACACGTGTGACAGTTGCGAGTCGACCCCGCGAACACCGAGCTGGTCGGATTTACAAATTCTCGTACATATTTTGGTGTTAGCCGGTGCCTGTTCAAGCCGAGCGTGGCTCCCTGAGCAATGTTTGTATAGTGCGTTCACATCGGTTTGCAGTGACGATGATGCACGGATTCCTTGCCCCCGACACCATGGATTTCTCTACTCTGGACGCAGTGACGGCGCGCCGTGTTCCTGCCAAGGATAACATGGATCACGTGAGGAGAGCACCGACGAGACGGCTGCTCGACGGGTGAGTCGAGAATCATTTTCAGAGTCTCCAAGGCGACTCTTATCTCGGCGGTGGCTTTTGGACCGTAGCTTTAAGGAAGGCTCCGTTCGGAGCAAGCAACTCCGTTGGGCAATTTCGAGCTCCCTTCGTGTATAAGTGTATACGTCCCGAGACCCCACGCGAAGGGGGTAGAAAACTCGGTGCAACGAACCATCCCCTCGTGTTTACGTACACGTGTTAATCCCCCGTCTGTGGCTGAGAAAAAGCACGCCAGCGGGCGAGACACGGTTGCAGAAAAAAGGAGCAGGTTCGCTCGGTGAATTCGTCGACGCTTGAAATCGCGGCGTGCTGCGGAGCGAAAGTTCGCGCGAACGTCTCGCCATTGGCGACGATTTCTGGCGGCTTGGTGTTATGGGTGTCCGTGCCGCGAGTCTTAAAATATTCACGATGCGATCGATATCCCGCGGTAGTCGCGATACGTGACTTCGATTGACGACGCAACAGCACACGGCGTAGGAGACAGGGATTCGGATAGGATAAATACGGGAGACGCGGTCGACTTAATATAAAATGGCTATCAAAACTAATATAGAAATTATTTTATCAGAACAAACCTATATGTTCAGAATTTTATGCTGATTCATAAAAAACTGGTCGATATTTGCTTTAATATAATATTTACTGTAATTCGGGTTGAAAACTGAAGTCATGCCATCTGACCATCTCTCCCGGGGTGCCGGGGGAAATGGTTTTCGTCGTTGGCAGAGACCACTCACATAATTATTCATCGGAAATTAACAAAGGATAAAGCAAAATTATTTATGAATGAATACAACTACAGATTCATTAATATTTAAAGAACACATCAAAGGAAAAGTGAACTACCTACTGGCGATTAGCATGGCAAATGAATACAAAAGTGAATAAATAAACTAAATATACAAAAATAATAATAAAAAATAAAAATAAACAAAAATAATAAAAAAATCATAACTCGACGATCTCTTCATTCTGCAGCGAGAGATGGTCTTCTCGTTAGCTCTGAGAGGAAGAGTTAATATGGCGAAATACTTTGGTTACATTGTCCCTCAATGTCTCTACTATCTTATTATCCCAAACATTAAACGAAAATAAACATAGAAGTATTTTTTAAATACGATTCTATACACCGCTGTTTGACAAAAGAGGTTAAATGGAACCTCAATTTACCTTTTAAAGCTTATAAATCCAGAAAAACACAGAAAGACGAGAAATGACGCTATTCATTCAACTGTTTGGCTTCTAGAGAAGTAATTAGTCTGCACTTTAACGCATTTTTACGTAGAGAGTCTGAAATATAGCGACTCGACCAACTCTCCGGCCCGACCGCGTCTCCCGGATTTACCCTATTCGGTTTGATTCGGGGGTCGGAGACGGGGCTAGATAAATCTAAGGCACGCGTCGTTAAAGTATCGATCTCTTGAATAAGCGGGCTGTATGGTGCAGGAATTAAATGGCGCGCGAGGGAATTTAGTGCCATTAGCCCCCACGAAGAAATTTACGTGGTCGATATGAAAACGTTGCGGGCCCCCTTTTGGAGATAAGCCGAAGGCGTGATGCCCCACAGATGATCGCCACTGGTGATTAATGGGCACGTTAATGCGCGGTACATAATTAACGAGGGAATGGATTTGTCCAAAATGGTCAGTGGCGATTCACCATTGTGGGTAGCATACTACGTGAAAGACATATATGGCGTCGTTCACCAGATGTTTGGCGACGTCAACGTACTTGGTAGCCAAGCGGAATGAAATACTTTGACCCTGAGTTATTAATTATGCAGGCTACTTCGTGGGGGAATATACTGTAAATATTTACCTTCGCTGTTAGTTTCGAAAGTCTATGCATACATTGAAGGAGTTTGCCACGCGTTTGATAGAACTGGCAATTAAGGGTTGAATATTCGGCCCAAGTTGCGAAGGTTATCACAGCATTCGTTGATTACTTCCCTCTTATTCACTTTAAAAGAAAATAGCATTCCGTAGTCAGATTAGCACTTACCGTTTAACTGTTTTCAACCACATTGAGCTATTGCTACTGCGAATCTTCTTAAACGTACACTGGAGATGGTTACACAGTAATGTTTCGAAATCTCCGAGTTCCTTTGCGGAGAAGGATCTTAATGAAAGTTTACGTTCTTCTATCGCGCAGCTTCACAGATTCGATTCGGTACACATTATTTACATTTACTTCGAACAAGTTGCTCGAGTATCAAGTCTTTTGAAACCATCGTCCCAGCTTTAAGAAACTTGGCTGAAACGAAAACTCGAGGGCAGATTATGAATTCTTGGCAGGGATCGTGCGCCAGCTAGAGGCAATCAAAATTCTGCGATTCTAGGCAGTGGATTAATTCAACCTAATAGCGGAGGGGTGCTCGGATCTAGACCATTTTGTTACTTCGATAACGGAACCCTGGGCGCGGCAAAATTGCCCCGAAATCACTGGGATCATTTCTCTCGTGTTTCAGTAGATTAGAAAATAATTATTTCACAGGTGTACAGATGCAAACAATAGGTGCACGCATGAGAGTTGAAAAAATCATTGCAATTCATCAATTGCAGCGGTGCAAGACCTTAATTCCATCCCCTTGACGATTCTGTGATATTAAGCGACGCTTGAACGAGGGCTGCCTGTAATCTCGCCTTAAAGATACAGGATTAGAGGGGGACGGCGGAAAAGCCGCGGGAAGCCTGGTATAATTTCAGGACAAAAGCGACACGAAAAAGCTCCCGGTGTTCGTCGGGCGGTTGCCGTTTTTACGCGGGGCCACGAATGTCAATGCGTCCTCTGCGTGGCGTGCATTTGCCTAATGCCCGAAATCCTCGTGACCTCGTGTCTCGTAATCCGAGCGTGTATTTTAATTGGCTCACCGCGGCTACATTTTCCATAACGCGACGTGAAATAACGGCAGAGAAGATGTAACCGCGGTTTTAGCTCCTTCGTTACGCGACCTACAGTTCTCCCCCCTTCTCCGCCACCCCGTACCTGCACGTGTGTTACCCTTTCCTTCCCTCTCATTTTTTTTTTACCTCTATATACCGGTACGAACGTGCATGCATGCATGCCTACATGCCCGAAACGGTCGAAGCATTCGCATTCGCGTTTCATAATCCTACTGTTTTAATCGTACCGTTGCGGAGAAGTTCGCTCCGCGGCACCGATAGCCCACGTTCCTGTCGACCTGTGCGCGAAAACGAACGAGGGAGCGAACGAACGAGCGAAGATAACCCAATTTTCGCGACCGGCAGTTTTATCGACGCGCACCGCCGCATTACCCGCGCCCCTCCTCCCCCCCCCCCCCCCGTCCCGTTTCTTACGGCCGTCGAGTATTGTTTCGTGTTGCAATAATAGAGAATAAAAATGGGAAGCGCACTTTCAGCTACCCCATCGTCGGGTTAACGATACTACCGCGTTTCCGTTCCTGTTCAGTTCCGCGGAAGGAAGTTCCAGCTACGTGTTTCGCGTGGTCTGTTAACTAAGTTTCGCTCAATACCGAACAATAACACGCGTAAATGGACTCGCCTCGAGGCATACACGTAATCGGAAGGCGTATTATCCACTCGTTACCGCATCGGAAAGCACCCGTCGTATTTTCGACAGATTTCGTTGATGCAACTGAGCGGAACGCCGATGGAGCGCCACGGACAAGTTTTGTAAGGCCTTGTGTTCCGTTTTATCTGAAAATAATGAGTTGTTCCGTGTTTTACGCGAAAATCAGCGCAGCGATACGTCAAGAATGGAGGCGGTACCGTGGAGTTTCGCGTGAGCGTCAATATTTTCATTTTCAATCGAGTCGAGCCCAGCACGCTGCAGCGGATTGTTTCCTATTTCGAATGGAATTACAAAAAGAAGGGACGGAGAGATCTCTTTCTCTCTTCCTTGATGGAGAGAAAAAGTGGAGCGAACGTATCGCAAGGGGAATGGGATATTACCGGGACATTTTAACGACCAACAAAGACCCGTCTCTGACTGAAAATTCGAACTTGGATATCGTCTCGTTTCGCGAAACTGCCGGCTCCGAGCCCCTCGCGCTGCGCAGTTTCGGAATACGATCGAGAGCAACGATACCGCGCGCCTGAATTACTGTACCAGAACCGAGCTGCCGCGCGCCCGTACCAATTCCAAATCGAAAATAATCCTTTTATTCTCCCCTTTGCCGCGGAATCCGATTGGATCCGAACTACGGAAGCGGAGGCAAATCCCGGTCGCGAGAGGGGTGCCTCCTCGCGGAGCGGGAAAAACGGCCACTTAGTATCCCGCGGAAATATAATACAAAGCCGTGGGTGAGAGAGAATGGGGGAAGGGAGTTCCTGGTAATAAAACAAGGAAAAAAGGGGGCGAGGGAACACCTTTGGAACGGTGTTGCAGCGTCGAAAGTTTGACCTGGTTCCGCAAAATTATCCTCCTATTTGGCAGCCGCGTTGCCAACCTCCGCGCTTCGCCATAAAACTCCTCGAAAAGAGGGAAATAGCATCGTAGCGATGGGGTGGGGATTTCGAATTCCCTCCGTCGCGTCGGCGGCTGAGAAGGAATCGTAAAGAAGCATACGTTGTCGTAAAGCTAACGGTAATACGGTGCCGTGACAATTTTTGGTTCAGGCCGATAGCCCGGTGTCTTCTTATTTCGTGGCCCGGTTTTTACTGCGCCCCCGGCGATCGCGACGACCCGTGGAAAGCTACAAAAGGAGGAGCGGATCGACCGAGCGGAGCCTCTCGGTAGCCGAGAGTGCGCGATCGTTGGCGTTTCAACACCTAAATCCGCGGAACGACTCCGCGAAGCGTTGTTAATGCGGCGTTAATTCGCTTTAACGCGTTGCGTACAGGCACGCGCGGATTTCCCTTGGCGAAGGGGGCGGAATTACGGAAACTATGAAAACCGTGTCGCGAAACACCGTGTTGGACCGAGCAAATGAAACAGAGTGCAATTATGCTCGGATCTCGCGAAATTGCCCTGAAATCTAGCGCCACGAAATTTGAAATCGCGAGGGCATTTCATCGGGTAGCTCGGTCGAGCCGAAGCAAACGTTGCGAATCTATTTTCAAACGTACCAACCATCAGCTACGCAGCCCCTCGGCGTACCACCTTTAATCCCGTTCCATTTGGATGGTAGTTTACTCGATCGATCCCGATCGCTCTTCCTGTGATTTCGAAATTTGCTACGTAACGTATGTAGGGGAGGTGGGATGAAAGGGACACGCATTGAAAGGGGCATTGCAATTATCTGAAAGATAAAGGATCTTTCCACGCCGAAAGTATTTTCATTTTGTAGCAACCCTAATGCATGCACAAACACGCCTAACTGCAGGTCGCTGCCATTTCAAAGATGGCGATGATACGCGGTTGATTTTTTTCGTGCTACAAAGTAAAATTTTTTATGATTTCTCGAAACGTTTTGCCAAGTGCTGTTACCAATGACTGATTTCTTTACTACTACATCTGGACTGATATTTATTTAGGAACAATAATATATATGTCAGATAATATTTTGTTCAATATTGTAACTGTACAGATTAGGTGTTCAATTCTGTCGCTATATTTATGAATGTGACACAAGAAGAATTTATGAAAGGGACACCCCTTTCCAAAGTGTTCCCTTCAAAATCTTACTATGATAAACCGAAAATTGTTAATAAAAGAATATTTACCACATATCAAGATGTTTTTGATCAATTTTGGTGCCAATTAAGATCTTTTAATGAACATAATTTGGATTAATCTAAGGAATATGTGTTTGGTTTTTAAGGAAAGTATTATCTTTTGTTTTTTAATGTGAGGATTCTTTTTTGTTATTTAAGTATGTAAGCTTAATGTAAAGTTTGTTACAAATATTTTGGCAATGCCGTGGTATTTATGTCACTTAAGAAAAACGTTGACTTGCAGACTTGTCGACATTAATACTGTGATTTTGGTACCAGCAGAAATAATAGTTAAGGGAATAATATTAATATTACCTTGTTTTATTACACTGTCCCATTCATAAACACCCATGTCCCTTTCAATGCAGCTAATTTATGAAAGGGACAAAACACACTCTTTTAGAAGGCGAAAAATAAAACATATAAATATAGAGAGAAGCTTAATATGACCGTGTACTGTTATAGCCAGATAACTGGCCTTTCTAATGTTACCAATTAGAACTTGAATGGTTATTTAGTTTTTTTCCTATCTGGTCCTAAACAAAAATGCCCCTTTCATCCCACCTCTACCCTACGTGCTACGTGAACTCGGTCAGGCTCGTGCTAGTTACGCAACTGGCAGCCAAGGAGCTGATCCTCGGACTGTTGGCAAAAATATCAAGCGACTGCTTTTTAGTATCGTCGATCGAATGTCTTAGCTCGCGTACTCGTGGTCCCGATGCCAGGGTATTTCCAGAGGCAGGGGAATACTCGTCGATAAACGCGGCGGAAGTGGCAGGGACGGAGGGGGCGGTAGATGGAAGCGACTGCTGAAAACATTGACAAAGACGAGCGCGTCGAGGCGAACATTATATTATAGTAATTCGGTGGAGAGCCCAGGAGGCGGCGAACCGTGAAACGCCGCGCGGCCGGAGAGAATCGTAGCGATCTTTGGGCCGATTTGTCGGCGTAAATTCACGGCCTTAGAGGAAGTAGACGATGATATAGCGTCGGAGAAACGAAAGGCCGGTCGGGTCGGGCAGCAACGAGGCCACGTAACTCGTTGGGCTCGCTCTGTCGGGGGTTGCTGGCGACCCACCCTCTCCGCTTTTCCTCCCTTGGCTCGCCCCATTCTCTTTCTTCCTCTCTTCTTTTCGCCTCTCCGTCTCGCATGGTCGATCGATTCGCTAAAAGTAAATAAAATTCGCCCGTCGCTTGCTGCAAGCAGTTCCCCCGCGCGCTAGTGTAAGTGTCAGTGCTGGGTGTAATGCAATAAATCAAGGCGTCGATGGAGAGCCGAAAGTCATCGAACAAAGTCGGCCCACATAATTCTCACCGTCTCGCTTCGTGCTTCGCTGAACCGGAGAACGTACCGTACGTACATATGTACGTTTCCCCGACGTCGTATGGCTGGCAGCGATCGTTGCAAAATCACTGGCAAGGGCGTGGAGATCGATCGCCTCGCGAGTCCCACCCTTCGGTGTTAAATAAGGATGCTCGAAGGGTGGTTCTTGCGGAGAATGTTTATTATTGTTTACCGTCCCGTCGCCGATGGTCGAGACAAAGATAGCGTTGGGGGGCGACTCTTTGTCACTTTGACCACTGTGCACGCGCCTCGCGGCAAACGAAGCTTGAGCGATTCAAGGCTGCGCAACCACCGACGTAGCACAATCTCGTTTATTTCGGGAAATCCAGGCTCTCAGGTGTTCCATAGAGACGGTAAATGATTTCGAATATTCAGTTTAATGTTAATAGTAGACGTTGCGGAGCAAAATTTATTCTTCTGCATTATAACAACCGGAAACCTATCGTCCATTTGTCACTGTCTCCTCGATACGTTCATCCAGGTTACAACGTTCCTTTAATACACCCCTGCACGGGAAGCGGGCTGCCCTGGATTTTCGAGTTCGTTGAAACGCCAGAAAACGGAGAGCGCGCCTCCGACCGAGATGTATTTCGTGCGGCAGGCGAGAAGAGGAACACTTGCTACTTCCAATTCCACGGGTTGTTATTCTTCCGCGGCGACAATCCGTGCCGTAGACGCCACGGAATTCCCGTCGATAAATCAGCCCCGCGAACGGCAAGTCGGGAATCGCCGAAGGGAATCTGTGCTACTGTACCTCGGCCACGAGCGTGTCACGTTCGAAGGAAGGGAATAAAAAAAAAATCGACGATAGCCCGTGGGGTGTTGTGACCGCGAGCACATTAAAGCAGCCGGCGATAGGGAAAGGGTTGTCGCAGCGCGTCGAAAGTACGGGGACACCCTCGAACAGAAAGGGTGTGCTGACGACAACTCGTTGGTTTTTGGGGCCAATCTGCCCCTCCGCGGCTGCTTGATCGCAATTTAATTGCGCCTTCGACACGTTCCAGCGGCGTCGAAATTGAATCGGGAGCTGGCGACGGGCGGCAAGCAGGCGGCCAGGCAGCACGTTAATTTAGATATTTCGGGGGAATTAAAACAGCACGCGGCTCGGCCTCCTGCCGAAACCAGTTGTTTTACGCATACATTAGAAGCCGACCGCACATCAGAAGCGGCCTGTGTAACAGGTGGTTCCTCGCGGAATGAAATAAAATTAATTTTTGGCTCCGACACGGATACGCGGCCGGCAGTTCGTCACTGTCTGCGCTAATGGAATTACAGCGGCGCGAAATGCCGCCGATCGACGGAGCTCGATCTCTTCTCGGGAGGGACGGGGACAGGGGGGGGGGCCGGGTCCACCGGAATTAGTTCTCCACAATACGATAAATTGCAATAAAAGATTGATGGAGCGGCCGTGGAAAAAGCGTCGCTCCGAAAGATATTGAGATCGATCGCTCAGGGAGATGCTCGCTCGAGCGATAAGACGACTCTTAACGGATAAAGACCGCTTTGTTTTACGTGTTTCTTTCAGAAACTTTGGCCCTACAAACGCTTTCGTTGCTTGGAAATTTAATGATAACACTCCTTTCCCCCCATGGCGTTCGTTCTCGCAGGGGAACGATCTCATCACTCACTGTTAATTGTGAGTAAGACTCACGGCAGTTATAACGGCAACGCGTAGAGAAGTAATCTAGTTGACCCCGGGCAATATTAAAGTATCAGTCAGCATCCATTCGCAACTGTGTACCGCAACAGGAATCGACAAACTCGGAAACCTGGTCCGTCAATCGTTTCGCGGTTGGATAACATGGAAGTGGGTCAGAGAATGGCGTTTCGTTTTCCTTCCTTACGCAGCGTCCTCGATGGAATTTGCATAAATTGAGGAGAATTCAGCGTCGCTGGATGTTCGTCTAAGAACGAGATGCAGATACCCTGACCGAGCGCGGGCTTATAAATCGAGATCCGTGATCTTTGGGGGTGAAAGTCACTGAGCGCCCGGCCCTCGAACGAGGATAACTTTCCATCAGACGGTTTGATTTCGTGGGAACGCAATCGCCGCTCGGTGGACTCGCGCGAACCGAACGAGTCACCTATAAACCCACTAACATTGGATCGTCGAGTGTACTTGGTTCGCGTTAAAGAGACCGCACATCACTTAGAAGCTGCTGCAAAAGCTTGGTCGTCGTCGGGCTGAAGCCGCGTAATCGAGTGGAAAAAGATCTTGTACCGAGTTCGTCCCGCGGACACCGAGACTCGACGAGAATAAAAGAACCGTCGCTAATGAAAGCTTAGCCGAAGCTCGCTGCTGAACGAAATTAACGTTAATTAATTTCATAGTTGAGGCCAGCACGGTTCTAATTAAGTGGTACAAGAGCACAGCCGCGTATCATCGTCATTCTCTATCTCCCGTCCCATTTGTACTTTCGCCGCTTAATATCGGTTTTATATTTCCACGTTGATGTTCATTAATTCCTGTCGGTCTGTGCGTTTTTATAATTATTACCGTCCAACTGTGTTCAATGCATTCGGGGCTGGACAGCCTTCTTTTGATGGCCGAGCGTGAAAAGCTTTCCCGCGGTGCGAATGGTGCCGCGGTCCTGACCAGGGCAGTGCTCGTGCGTTTTACTGCGCTGGAAAGAATGAATTATAATCGATTAATTTGCAAATACCAAAATATCCGCGCAGCACGGGTTATATTCCCCTCGTTGTGCGCGTTCGCGAACGGCTGTACAGCCGCCTGCTCGTCCATCACTTTGCTCGGCCGCAAATTAATTATCTCGAAAGCATTTTATTTTAATTAACGTGGCCAACGAAAGTACGTCGCGGCTTTTTTCCCCGACCACGCTCGTTCATCCCCCCTTTTACCTCTATTTCTTCCTATTTTCCTCTGTCGAATACTTTCCCTCTCGTGCCGACGTGTAAATAGAAACGAACGGTTTCGTTAACGTTCCCCGTTCTCCCGTCGCAAAGGGAATAATAGCAATAATTAAAAGGGAGTCGAATGTAACGACTCGTACGTGCTAGGTGGCCTTTTATTTTACTTTCCCGTGAAACGACGTGGTCGGGGAAGAAGCGGTTACGCGCGCGCTGGATCTCCCTCTGTGAGCCGACGTCGTTAGAATACGGTAATTGCGAGTTAGACACGAGGATGCTCCATCCCGGGGACACTCGCGTTATCGTTGCAAACTCGTGGAACAGAAAAGCTCGCAAATCCCGGCCTTGCACTCCGCACGGGTTTACAACGATGCACTTGAGCAAAATAGTGGGAAACAATGGACGAGTGACAGCGTTGATCCTGCTGCTCTATCTCGTTCAATCGTTTACATTCTGTCAGTTAGTAACAGCTTTTTTTTCTCGCGAGTGGTTCATGTAAAGTGAAATGATTCTACTCGAAGTTCGGGATAGCCAAAAGCCGTCGTCCCCGTCTGTGTTGGATGTCAATTACAACGTTCAGTGGCAACAACATTATTAGAATGTACACGCGTCAGAGATTTCACGATAATGTCGCGTCAATTCATTGGCTTCGCACGGCACACCCACCTTCGTAACACACGATTCAATTTTCCGCGTTATTTCATATTTCCCAGCGCCTCGTTTCGACTCGCAGTGCATCCACCCGAACGAGTACACGCGTCGAGCCGACGTAATTAGTGGCGAAACAGTGCACCGTGCGAAAAGGAGAATCTTTGGGGCGCGATAGTCGGGCGAATAAATTTCCTTTAACTACCCCCGTTCCGTGATTCGCCTTTGGTGGCGGAACGAAGGCTGTGACACGGGGACACGAGCGAATAACAAGAGGGTTAAAGGTTAAGGTTGGCCCCGAAACATAAATAAATGTTTGTATAGGGCATTTGCATAAACATACATTTTCTCATCGTATATTCCGGCGGTTTGCATAAATAACGAACCGAGAAATACGGAATGTAAAGCACCCTTATACAGTTTCCTCTTTCAACTGGCTCCCCGGGCTGTCGCTGCGGGGGTGGGGAGCACGCGACACCGAATTAATCGTAAACCAAAAGAACAAACGGTTTTTACGGCCCGCGGCGCCTCTGGCTCTCGGCTTCTCGGCATGATCGATCGGGAACAAAACATTATTGAAACCGCCTCGGCTGGCTTGCGGCCTGTGTAATACCCATTAAACCGGCTCGCAGTGAACGTCGTAATCGCGGCGCAGCTTTCGAGCGGGGAGACCTGTTCGCAATTAGTGATTACCAGCGAATTAGATTATTGACTTGCCCGTGGACGGTGCACGCGATGCCCGGACTCTACCAATATTGAAATGGAAATTGTGTGCGTAACCGTAATCGCTGCTGGCACGTATTCTATCCGCGATAATCCAGACACCATTCTCATCGAATGTTCTGAAAGACCTCCAAGCAACGGCGCGTCGGATTTCCCGTGGCTTCATGGATGCTTAAAAATCGATTTATTAATCGCGCCACATCGCTCGAGGATGGTGTCCATATGGCCGCTGCACGTTCGGGGCCATTCGAACGGCAGAATTTATTATTCCGTCCCGTATATCCGTCAATGCTGAAAAACCGTGTTGCCGGGCGGGGGTGGAAATGATTAGCGGGATAAAATCGTATGGCCATTTCGATGTGGTCGGCAGGTAAATTGAGGGAGTAAAATACTCTCCTGTTATATTTCTGGAAAAATCGCGAACCAAAGTTGCGCGGAATTCGATTGTACTTATATATTATTATTATTATTATTATTATTATTATTATTATTATTATTAAACGTCTTTATTACTCCAGTAAAAGGCGAGGCGCAGCTAGTAAGCTGCTACTATGCCTAACCTTACTTATAAACAACAAAGAAATACAAAGAAATACAGCAACATATACACAAACACAAGCATAACAAGATAATAAAAGTTACGAAAAGTAGAGAAAAAAGAAAAAGATTTAAAAGATTATTGGCATCTAGAATTAGTGCGTAAATAGGAAGCAGCGGCGCGTTTGAACGAGGAAATAGTAGGAAGGGAGCGAATCTCGGGAGGAAGGGAATTGTAGGAGCGAGCAGAAAGATAGGAAAAGGAAGCTTGGAACGTCGACGTGCGATGTAAAGGAATAGAAAAGGAGTAGGAGTATTGCTGGAATGTAAAGAAGCATTTGTGCGAATTAAAGAATAAATATATGGCGGGGAGTGAGAGGTCAGTAACTTAAACGTAAGACAGCAGATATGTAGTATTCATCTCTGCCTCATATGTAACCATCCAGACCGCTGAAATAGAGGTGTGACGTGATCAAATTTGCGAACTATTATCATAGTGAACTCAATGCTTCAAAAGCTTTTGTGACCACCTTTTTATCTGCCACACATTCTCCAACCATGTCCATTTCACTCTTCTTTATTGGACGTATTAATGGATACTGCACGGTTCAGTTGATGATTCTGGTGGGACATTTGTACGATACCACAGGAAACTATATCTGGAGCATCGTTCCCCCTGATCCTTCATGAAAACTTGAATTGGTTTTGCATCGGGACATAGAACTGTCGGAGATTTGCGGTAAAAAGTCCAACAGTTCCATTCCATAAATCGAGATGCTACCAGTTTCTTCCCCCGACCGAATTGTAATCATCGATAAGGCCGGAGGGGCGACTCGGCCGAGGAGCCGTTCGCGGAAAATAACGACGTCTCGGGAAAGTTGCTCGGAGCTGGTCGCGCAATTACCGGAAAGTCGGGCAGAAAAAGTGGCCGTACAGAGGGAGGCGGCCGCCCGGTGGATTGTTTAAAGTATGCCGAGGTAAAGTAACTATTCCCGTTTGCGGGACGATAAATGGCGACCGTTTAAGCGTCCACTTTTTACTTCCTTCCGGCCGCGCGACGATAAATGGTACCTGTTTAAGGCGTCTTACCCGTCGGTTTGCGTTTCCGTCTTGGGGAGCTTAAGATCGCGAGAAACCCCAGCACCGAGATCGGTCCATTCTTTCCGCGAGGCTGCTCTCTTCCATCGGTTTCAACGATGAACACGACTGAATCCCCGGTTAATCCGCGACTCCAGTTTCGCGTTCGCTCGGTTCCTTCCGCTGCTGCTTGTAAGATCGATCGTTCCCCCAAGCTCGCTGAATATTCGACGAGGGGAAAATTTCCATGAGAAAAATACGCGCGAGCCACTCTTGACACGCTTTCCCTTTCGTTGTTTCATTTTACATCGGCGCTGTGTCCTCACTTTCCATTTCGAAAGGGGGAGGGGGGGGGGGGGGGGTATTTTCTTCTCCGTCCACGGCACGGCGATATATCAGACCAGCGGCGGCGCCTTATAAAGTCTGCCTTATCGTGCTCGCGTGCTCGGACGCGTTCGAGTAAATCGATCAATTGCCGTGAATTGGCCCTTTCGTTGTAATATCGTAGGAAGGCCGTTAATCAGCTGGCAACTGCCACCCACGCGTTGTACCCGCTGATTTCGACGGACCGAATAACGCCCGGGCCGGCCGTTTCGAAGTGGCAAAACGAAGCCCCATTATTTACCGGCGAAATTTAATACAGCCCTGTTGTTGCGTTCGTCGCAAACGGCAGTGTTACCTAGTGGCGTATAAACTGACTCGTATAATTCGACGGCTGGGAATTATCTGCCGCCCGACGAAGCGGAACGCCTTCCGTACTTCACCCGCGTCTGACAGTGGCGGATCTGCACCCTTCGATAATTCATCGGCCCGCGATGCGCTACAACAGTTTCCGCGAAGCGATCAGCAGCGGATCAATACGCTTTTACAATCGCTGCACGCGGCGATAATTATTGCTACACGCGCGATAATTCATGTCCAATTTCTCTGGCCGGCACTGCAAACTGGAGAGAGATAGAAATTACGAGCAGACTGGCTGGTATATTCTATTTTATTAACACGGACGCATTAACGGCCCCTCGGGGGTGTTATCGATGCTCGCAACGCTTGAATTTTATAGCGTAATTTCGAGACGGAGTTGTCCAACGTTCCGTATCTCGGTGGCCATCGAATATTTGGCCACCGGCTACCTAACGAAATTTTCATTTCCGTAATCGCGCGTATTACACAGGGAATTTGAGTGGACTTAACGCGTTGCGACCCGGACGTGCACGTAATCGGGTTCCCCGGGCCGTTCGGTAGACCGATGTGGAAAATTTGGATTAAAAGTTTAGTTGCACGGATCGGCGGTTTCTACGCGAGATCCACAACGTTGTTCCCTGCTCTCTCGGCCACGCGAAGACGCTACTTAACCGCTCGAATCTCTGGCTCGTGATCGCCGGTGATTCGTTTCCCTCTCGGCAATAATCGAATCGTCGTCAACGAATGATAATCATCGTCACGTCCGTCGACTTGCACGAGAGACGAACGGGCCATTCCGTTGATAATGTCCCCCGATAAGCGCGGAAGAAGCTCCTTTTCCCCGGAGCCAGTGAGCAGCTGGCGATTTATCAGGATTGTGGAGGAGCATGTAGTAGGTCTCGAACGTGCATCCACGCGCACGGACCCTTCAGTCTTATCCGTTTCTTCGCGACGCCTTCCCCCCCTGGTAATCGACGAACGATTTACCTTGCTCTCGATCTCGGCTGGGAATCAACTGCGCCAGAAGTTTCGCACAGCATCACTCGCCCGCTGGAATCGATCGGCCCGTGATTCGTTTATATTCAATTAAACCGCTAAGTGGGAGGCTGGCTGATCCCCGGTCGTTTTCCCCGTGCAAGTGTAATCATTAAACTTCGGCGACGAGTCGCGCCGAGACGAGACGCGCTCATTACGGTGGGCATTCTCGACGCCGGGCCAGGGATGATTCTCGCCTTCCTCCCCCGTCGTTTAGCAGGTTAAACAGCGTTCTCCTCTGTTACCGAAGGTGCTCGCTCGCCGCGAGGAAATATAACGGGCCACCATTCCGGCCAGATTGCATCCGACGTGCTCCGTATTTATGGCGCGGATCGGCGGAAAGTATTGCCGCGTTGCATGCCCAGCCAATGTGCATATCGCGGCGAGCGAATAATTAACAAGCCCGCGAGGAACGGGATTTTATTAGCAATGTAATCTAGTTACCTGCTTCTACCAGGAAGACCGAGCTACGTAGGCGTCAATAGGCTCCTCTTTGCTCAGTGTCGTTCGATCGATTCCACGGCTCGCGTAGCCGGCTGCACGCGCGATTACGCCACGTATCTATGCGGCGTATCATAAAAGAAAGTACAAGAAGCTGGCCAGAAAGTGGGTTCGCTCTATCGCTAAATCGATAGAGAGGCCAGGAGGGAAAAGGGAGCGCTCCGAGAGGCGTGTGTACACACTGTTGGAACAGCGACGGTGCATCTCGCTGAAACGTCTTCGTCCAGGATTATGATCCTGCATGGCGCCGCGCCGGTGTCTGTAATCGGCGATGTCGCTGCGACGAAACTCGAGTACCGGGCTCGTTCGCTGGTCGCGAATCGAGCGTGATAGGAAACGGTTTATACGGCTGCGCGTCGATAGTAACCGGCCGATGGGCAATCAGCATCGCTGTCGCCGTGCAAATTTATCGTACGAGGTTAAAATGAGCCCGATAAGCCGCGACTGCTTCATTCTTCAATCATTCGCGGTGCAGCTGCCCGCCTCCTAGATAGCACTGTGTAATTACTATCAGATGTGGAAGTTGCAAGTCTCCTCCGATCAGTATTCTCTGGAGCACCCGTTTACACGGACCGTACAAACAGTAGGGGAGAGGTGGGATGAAAGGGACATTTTTGTTTAGGACCACATAGTAAAAAAAAATAATTAACCATTCGAGTTCTAATTGGTACCATTCGAAAAGCCAGTTATCTGGCTATAACAGTACACGGTCATATTAAGCTTCTCTTTACATTTACATGTCTTATTTTTTGCTTTATAAAAGAGTGTGTTTTGTCCCTTTCATAAATTGGCTGTATTGAAAGGGACATGGGTGTTTATGAAAGAGACAGTGTAATAAAACAAGGTAATATTAATATTATTCCTTTAACTATTATTTCTGCTGATACCGAAATGGCAGTATTGATTTCGACAAGTTTACAAGTCGACGTTTTTCTCAAGTTACATAAATACCACGGTATAGAAAAAATATTTGTAACAAACTTTACATTAAGCTTACATACTTAAGTAACAAAGAATAATACTCACATTAGAAAACAAAAGATAATACTTTCATTAATAACCAAACACATATTCCTTAGATTAATCGAAACTATGTTAATTAAAAGATCTTAATTGGCACGAAAATTAATCAAAAACATCTTGATGTGTGGTAAATATTCTTTTATTAACAATTTTTGGTTTATCATAGTAAGATTTTGAAGGGAACGCTTTGGAAAGGGGTGTCCCTTTCATAAATTTTTCTTGTGTCCCATTCATAAATATGGCAACACAATTGAAAACCTAATCTCTACAGTTACAATATTGAACAAAAGATTATCTAACATATATCTTATTATTCCTGAATAAATATCAGTCCAGATGTAATAGTAAAGATATCAGTCATTGTTAAAAATGTTGCTACAAAATGAAAATTCTTTCATCGTAGGAAGATCCTTTATCTTTCAGATAATTGCAATGTCCTTTTCAATACGTGTCCCTTTCATCCCACCTCTCCCCTACATCGAATTCAACGAAAAGTATTATTTCCAAGCAGCGTTGGCAGTATAGAGGGCCTTCGCACGGAACACGGATGATATCTCATGCGCGACGTGCCCGTAACGTGTATGTAAATACGCTACACTTGTTGTTCAAATGTCTGAAACACTTCCTTGAACCGTCCCGTGGAGGTGTCGATTTATTTCAGAGCGGCAGTGAACGAACGCGTTGTAATATCGGGGCCAACGGACCGCGTCGATCTGTGAATCTGTGCGCGACAGTTGCGAACCAATTTCGAAAACGTTTGGCGCTCGTGTCGCTCGATTTCCCCGGCCCAACACACGGAGCTGTTTTGCAAGCACAAGGATCGCGTGCGCACAATAATTGATCGGTTAAGCGGAAAAAAGCACGGCGGGGGGCGGATGCGAACCAGCAAAACGACCACGCCAAATTGGCCGTCAAGTGTGCGGAGAGGCGGCTGCCCGATCGATTGCTCGTTTGGATTTTGCCAGCTTGTGAGACGGAACGAGCTTCCGCCCGGCCAAATCTCTGGAGAAGAGCGGCTGATCGTAGGATGGGCCAATTAATACCGGGTATATACGAGTCAAAGGCAACACGGGCATCAATTTCTGCGCTGCGGGAAGGTAGGAACGGGGGGGGGGGGGGTAGGGCACGCCGTTGTTAATTACACGCCGTTAATTGCGCAGATATTCGCGATACGCCGGTAATCACTGGTGGAAAACGCGTAAACGGGCGCGCGCCAGCGTGTACTTAGACGGAGCCCACTCGTTATTTGCCGTGGCGGATTATCTGCTGGAAGCGGAAACGGGTAATCGGTTGAGGCTTGCCGCCTGTCAGCTACTTGAAACGCCTCGAGGATATGTAGTATATTTTAGGATGTTTGATCTAGCCTGGGGGCGTTCGCGTAGCAGTCTCCGCGACGTGAATGAACAGAGGGAAGGGGGCAGGGGTGTGGGAACGTAAGTTACGAGTAGGGGGGTTCTCTTCTCATCTCGACGGTATTAAGCTGGAGATTTCGGAGATATGCTCGTTGCACGGGCGAGCTATTTGGTTAATTCCCTCCCCGTCGAGGACTATTCTTCGCGGCGAGCTTCCTGGAGCGTTCGTTCTTTTTTAGTGACGGGCAGAATTGGTCAAATTCGGGGGATTAATCTTGGGGATCTGAATTCGTCCTCTTCTTTTATATCAGTCCTCCGCTTGGGAGACTGACGTGCCCTAGTCAATTACGAATGTAAGGCTACTAATGAACATGGTGTACACAGAAGCAACATTCATCTTCCATTCACCTACGAGCTGATTATTGTAATTTCCCCCATTTCTCCTCAAGGCTCGATAGTTTCCTCGATACTTCGTTTCGCAGAGTCGTCGTACCCAAGAGACGAGGGAACCCCTGCTCCGTTCAGCAGCAAAGAAATTGCATATTTACACGCCGGCGAGTTTGCTCAAGCTCGTTTCGTTATTCGGTGCAGGCTGGCGGGGCACGGCGCATCATCCATCTCGCGGAGAAATGGGGCAGGATGGAGAGGGCGAAACTAAGCGAACGTCAGGTCCATCGGACATACCCCCAGGATATTCGATAGTCCGATTGTGAAGTTGGTTCGGGACGTGGAACAAATAGCGGGCACGTATCCGCTTCTGCCTCTCCGGCGAGCATACGTGCGCGCTAGATCCTGCAAGTTTCGCGTAACCGATGCACCATCGCGCACCGTGGACAACCGTCAGCGATTTCCGCGGAATGGTCCGTACGATCCTCCAGAGGATCTCACGCGACCCGATCGCCACCAACAAAACGTCGGTCCGTGGAAAGAAGCCAGGTAATTAGCGGCGTAACGAACGACGTCGTTTATTAGCGCGAAACAGCGAGGTTGCATCGACAAGCCATATTTAGTTGTGCCACGCACATTCTTCCCGTCCCCGATAGGCGAAACCAGTTTTTCCATGGCTCGACTCGCCAGGGGACATCGGTTTCGAGCCCTAATGAGAACGTCCATTCGATATCGATAAGATATTCTCGTATTCGTTATGCGTACCCCCCCCCCCCCCCTCTGTTCCGCGATCAAGATCCTGATTCTCTCTTCTAATCCCGTGGGAAGAGCGGCTCGAGGCGGGGCCAGGTCTGGTCTCCTCTTTCCTTCTGCCCGGCAAAAGTGAAAACTCGCACGGACTGGATCCGCGGCCAGCGGAACGCGACGAAACCGAGAGCAAGAACGCAGTCCTCGCTGCATCCCAGTGGATGCTCGCGTGCGGCCCGCGGCGAGGGTCCCGCGCTTCGTCGAACGACACTTTAAGCGGAAAATAGCGTAGAGTTTTTCGTCGACGGTCGAGCGCCGCACAGTGGTACATAATCACACTTTTTGTTCAACTCAACGTACAGGTCGTAATTTTTTAGTAAATTTTACGATTTTTATTTAAATTGTTCCCATGTCAATTCTCTGTCGATCTGTCCGGCCGAAATTTGGAATTCCGTTTTTTTTTTTTATATTTAGCGAAATAGGTATACAGCACTTTTAGAAAATCAGTGTCTGTGGGGTTTTTTGGTCGCCGGCTTCGAATTTAAATTCAGATTTTCTAAATTGAAGAGCTTTTTAACGATGGCGAATTCAATATATCGAAGCGAAATTTCAGAAAATGAGCTTATTGGGAAGAAACTCAGTGCATATAGATCTTCGGGGTGCTATCTTATTTGAGGAATAGGATTTGTGCTTCTGGAAGCAAATCTTTGATTTTATGTTTATGTACGTGTGTTATGCTGGAAATATATGGATCGGAAGATATTAAAACAAAATGTATTATGTCCTCGTTTGTATGCATAGGTGTCGATTTACGTGTATTATTTTCTCTACACCTCTTAATATCTTTGTTTCTCGCCTCTTGTGCCTCTTCCGATAATTGCCCAATAGGGATTAAAAATGTCTCTATTACATTCGACCTATGAATTAAAATCATATGGCACGAAGAACGCATTGGGTACCACATATATTTATTGACATAAATTTTCACCATATCCATCCAATGCTTTTTAAATTTATTTACATCGATCGGTTTTCCTGATGCCATTGCTTGCATAATTATGTACAGTCGTTTTATGAAATGTTGATCAATGCCAGTGATTTCAGCAACCTTATTGTAATTTTGCAAAAACTTCCTTGCCGTGTTACCGTCATTTGTATTACCTGCACCTTGTTTTACTGCATCCACAACATGATTTGAACAAAAAGTGTGACTATGTACCACTGTGCGCCGGGCTGACGGACCCACCACATATTTATTGTGGCGCTGGCGGCGTCGCGACGCCGAGGTGCCTCCCTTCCTGGCAGCTTTCTGCCAGGAGTCACGTAATAGAGACTGCAGATCGTTGGTATCAAGTATTTCCTCTGATCTGCTCGCCACTTTTCCAACGATTCTTCGATCCACCCCTCGCGTTCCTGTGCACCGTCCTCTTTATCTTTGGCAACCGCTCGGGAATGCATTTTCGCAGTCCCCCGAGAAAAATTGCGGCACTAGCGTGGAACGAAGTGGTCCAATTTGGACTACTCGAGCATAGACAGCCAGCTCGCGCGGGCTTGCCGAAATTAGATGGGATAGGAAGGCGTGGGTGGACCAGGTTCGCTCCTTCGACGATCCATTTTCGCCCCTTTGTCGAGGCTCGTCCGATAAAATCTCGGCGAACGGGGATCCCCTATCGGCCGATGTTTCCTTTGATCCGGTCGGAAGTCTTTTACGGGGACTCGCCGGAAAATGGGCTGCGTTTCCGGTGCAGCCGCTGTCAAGGCACGGCGTTACATGCATTTTTATCACAGCCATCGTCGGCTGGGCACTTTGTCGGCTGGCTCTCACACTCGCCCGTCAAACCGGAGAATGCACATTGCACACGCGTGTTGAGTGCATCCTCATTACGGTCATGCTGTATAATGTTCGAGGGAGTGGCCGTGGACGTGAAATTTTCACATCGTCCACCGGTTAATGTCGCTGTGCTACCCCGAATCTACGACAACATTTCACCTTTCATCGCGATCCTCATGATTGCACCGGAGATGAAGCTCGCTTGAAGGGTTAGCCAATTACTACGTACAGTGAATTACATACGAGCCCCTCGATTGGAAAAATAGCAAACGTCATTGTGACCGCGCCAGCGTCACCGCCAAACGCGAATTCGGTCGCGAGGCGGCGTATCGGGGACGCGATCGAACGCGATCGAACGGATTCGAAATTCGAACGCGTTCTTATTATTCATAGCGGCGTATTCGGAGCAGTCACCCGGCGTACGAGCGAACGCGTGAAATTTTCACGCCGTTCCCGGCCGCCCCATTCTCCTCTATCCGCGCGTTTCCTCCTCCCATATCCGATTCTATTCCGTATGCCGGATGTTCAGGGCGCGCGGAGGGATAGAGAGAGGCAGGCAACGCCAGATATCATTCGCCTTATTTTAGTCTCGACTACCCGCCATGAATTTCCACGGGCAACTCGGCGCCGCTCCCCGATTCTCCCTCCCCTCTAATTCTCTCTGTCTAATGCACGCTGCCCCGTTTCGGCCCGTCCTTTTCGCCCCGTGGAAACACGACCCCGTCCACCGGGAGGATCGGTCAAAGGGAGCGGCGAGTTCCGATCGATCGCGCCTTCATTATCCGTCGCGGTGAATTCGCTAGCTGCGTGAAATTCTCGCCCCGGGTTCCTCTGCCCATACCGCGTACCTCCATTCCCCGTGGCAACTCGCCGTCCACCAGAAACGATCGCCGCCGCGTCGTTGCATCGTAACGCAGCCAAATTCTCTTGTCGCCCGGTGCATTCACCGCCGCTCGCCTCTCGCCTTTCGCTGCCTCTGTGTCCGAATAATATAGACGCGTCGGGCGGACGGTGATGCGCCCCCGGCTATAACGCGTTCGGTCGTACACGTTTCGGCGCTGCCCACCTCTTCGATCGTCCAGCAACACGTCCAGAAGGCGGCGAGGGTGAAACGTCTCTCGCACGATCTTGTCATTGAACTTGTCTCTTGCATCACGTTCAAATACAGCTTGCAAACATCCGTTTCAGCCGGGCTTTCGATCTTCTCGAAACGAAAGGCTCCATCTCCCCTGCGCTGCAATCCACGCGGGGCGTTAAAAATTTACCTATGAAAGTGACATGTCGTCCTGATTGTCTAGAAACAATTATCGTGCCCGTCCCACCGATCAGACCGGGCGATTGTAATTATCCGTCGGGGCAATTAATTGCCAGACGGAGCCAGTTAGAGAGGGGATGACGAGCAAACTGACCGAAGGTAAATAGAATTGCAGCGGCATTATTCCTGTAAAATTGTGTTGCGTCGTGCTACCCAGTGAAAGGGAGAGAGAAAGAGAGGACGGGGTCCTCGAAAATTATGAGCCCGCGCGTTTCCCGTAACCACCTTTCCACCCCGTCACTTCTCACCCCGGGGGCCCCGTTCTTCATTCGGCCCGCCGGTGCGCGGGTGTGCATTCATGCGTCGCGGGCTCGTGCAACTGCAACACAATCCCGCTTCCAGTCCTCGTTGTCCGCCCGCCGGCCGGCATTGTGCTCTCCTCTCCGCCCAGCGAATTTTTCACCCTCCCCCACCCTGTTTTTTCCTTCTGCCGCCCGCTTTCGTCGCGCCCGTAGACATTTATACGTTCCTCTATGCACATTTAACCCCTTCGACTGTGTAATTACTCTCGGAGAACTGTACAATGTCGAGCTTTTACTTTTGTGCCAGAAAGAAAGGGGGATTTCGATGAATCGCTGACGATCGCGCTTAACTCGCCGCTCCTGTGTAATTCTCCACGAGGCGGCGGCGCTGAGGGGTGGGGATCGCCATTTCGCGAATATTGGCTTCAAGGCGGAGCAATCCTATTAACCGACCATTTTTCTATTTTCAACTTTCCGGCGTTTGTTAAAAATGATGGAGCGATTGTGTGAAGCGTTCGCAGGTTCTCGCCTGCAGCCACTGATGGATGTTTGATGTAACTGGGATGATCGAGCGGCTGTAACGTCGAGTTTCAATGTTTCTCCGCTCGGTAGGAGGAACAACCTGTGGGTTGGCGAAACACGGCTCTCGAATATTTTCGCGATTCGAAAGGCGAAGCGAGACGATGGCGTGTTAACGAAGTTTACAGCGCAGCACGGCACCGTTATCGCGACTCGTTACAAGGGAATTAAAACCGCGAGATAAACGAGTCACCCGCACGTACCCTCTCTATAGGACGTATCCACGCTCGCCCTTTTCTTCGTAACTCGACCGCGGCCGTAATGCCGCGTAATTAAAGCCCTCGATCTCGTACGTGTTCCCGATTCAATAAATTCCCCGGCTACTCCACTTGCGACCCGCCGCGCCGGTCCAATGAGACCAATCGAGAGGGTTCTTGCCGTCTAGCCGCGAACTCCAGCGAAGAGGGCCCCACTGGAAACTTCTCTTCTCGGGCTCATTATTGTGTCGCGAAAGTTTCTTCGCTCCCTCCCTGGCTGCTCACGCCACCAGATTCCATTTCGAATTATCTAATCGCGATGTTGTTTCGCGAATCGTATCACCGAGCAGTCATCAGAGGAAGAAATACGTGGGAGCGTTGAGCCCGGGCTGGCAATAAACACGCACGACCGTCAGAGTGGCCGAGCCATCAACGTGGAGCGATGGCAGATAGGACCGTAATCGGTGATCTTGGAAAACATTGAAGTGAGAGTATCAAACATTCCTCTCTGTAAATGGGAAAAAGGTGGAGCGGACAGTTTAATGTACCTGTCGCGTTTAAAGTTGCATCTTTCGCCAAAACAAACGACCGCTGATAGAATCTATCGACTCGACTTGCCACGATCTGATATTCAAGCCATCGACAAGATTTCCCTCTTTGTAGCTCATGGCCTCGTGCGAGCCGCTACCTCGAATAGCGAGAGCATTGCCAGCCACATTGCCCGGCAACTGCGCAAACTTGCCGATCGAGTATCAATAATAATAATACTCGAGGGTATTGGCGCCGCACCATTCAGGTCGCCGTCGAGTTACCCTCGGCGCGGTGGCACGGGGAAAGTTCGCCTCCTCGGAATTTATACGTTTTTTTTTTCTTCTTCTTTAGCTCTCCGTTACGAGCCCTCGACGAGAAGGCGGGACATTATTGCCGGCGTCAAGACGAAAGACGACGTCCACTCGTGGCGCTCGAGCACAACGGGATTTTCCCCCGCTGACTAACCGTCCCGATTTTTCATCACATTCTCCGCGTCACTGGCCTAATGCCCCGCTCGTATCAATGAAATGGCCGGACGATTTTCCTGATTAACGGTCGACGATACGTCTCTGAACTTGCTCCCTACAGCCTCGACTCAGAAGTGGCGTCGGCGTCGCCTCCACCCAGAAGGGGGCAGGGCAGGGTCGCTTTCGCTCCTATTTCTTCCGTCTACGGACGTGACTTTTCACGTCTCAACAATGGTGCAAGCTGTGTTCCCGCAGTGGCACGTGACCTGAAAGCGTACGCAGTCCTTCAAGTTGCTGGGCCGAGGCTCGTTCAGCCTGACAGAATCCCGCCACGTACCGTGCGCCGCTAATTCGTCCGAAGAAGTTTCGCGAATGGAACTTGCGAACGTTGTTGGAGCGACGCGGTCGCCGCACGACGTGGATACATTCCTTTTTTCTCTCGCTCCGCGTCTCTCTCTCTCTCTTCTTCCATCGTGTTATATCTCACTCCGCCCCGCCACGTCTCTGGTATCCTCTGGTCTCGTTCCGGCGAACCGCTTCCTTCCGTGACGCCGGATGTTAGCACTTGTTGCAGAAATTACGAGTTAATCCGATAATTAGTCGCCCAGGACCTTGCACTTCCTGCCGTTTTTCTCTCATTTCTGCGCGCCACCCACGCGTCCCCGTGCCACCAGGTCGCCCCAGTTTCCTCGGTCTGCCAGGGGCCGCGGATCGAAGATAAATTCTCCGAGCGGCGCATCAGCGTCCTGCGGATTCAACGTTCCACTCGCGGCCTTTCAAAAATTCTCGCTCCACTTTGCTTGTCTCTCTCAGATACGTTCCAGCATATCTCGGGGAGCATGTCCAAATCCTTTCCCCACGCGCTCTTCAGTCCACCGTTCCTCTGCGTCTAAACAATAGTTGAACAAATACGTCTGTTCTCCCAAGAATCCACTAAAACTTCTATCTGCTTGCAAAATCGCGGGAGGTTAGCTGGGCGCTATCCACGCACGTCACTGTCTTAAACTTAACTTAACACAACTCTGCTGGCTCTAGAGTCTAGAGGATGAAAAGAGCATGCACAGCAAAGAGGAACTGAATTAGGGGAGAGTCGTGCCGTACCGACCGCTCTAAGTTTTTTTTGTTATATCTTGGGGTAGAGTCGATAAAAATCAGCAATTCAAAAACGTGTTTGTAGTATAGATGGAACTTAGTAAGAGGAGGTAAATTATTTTTGTGAAATTTAATAATAACAATTGATAATTCACAAAAGTAAAGAAGTTGTAATTTCTAGGAAACGAAAAATTGTCGTCCAGTACCGACCAACTATTAAATTAGTAGATTTTTAGGTCTAAATGATTAACAGTGTTAATAAAAAGACATTTAATTAGTACAATACAAGATTTTTTCAAATTTTATTTGTACAAACTCGCAAGTAAAATAATTAATATTCTCCTGATCTGTGCATTCGACATGTGCCCAACCGTCACAGTCGGCACAATGCACCCAATTTTTGTCAAATGATTCCTTGCAAACAGAGATGGGCAAAATTTGTATTTAAATAAAATTTCGAATAACGAATAAAAAAAATTAACTTTGTTCGTCGAATAAATTCTCATCGAATAAAAAAATTAACTTTATTCGTCGAATAATCTAAAGTTAAAGTAACTTTTATTTGATCCTTATTTACATAATTTTTTATTTAGTTAATTGCCAACTCTGCTTGCAAATAACACACTGGATAACTTCTTCATTAAATCCTAGGTTCCTGTTTGTTAGGTTATCATACCTATTCTTATTTACTTTATTTTTCTGCGGGAAACGGTAGAAAGAAGGCTAAATGAACATCTTATAAATTAATCTGAGTTGCTAACAGATTGAAATTACAGATAAGAAAAATTTGGTCTCTACTGGTTGACAGAGTCTGTTGGTCGGTACTGCACGACAGTTGGATGGTCGATACTGTACGACAAACACGGGGAAACATTTTAGGTCATGGTATATTATGTACAAAAGAATATTGCAAAACTAGGACATTTTATTAAATTTAATAGACTAGAAATAGTATACATAATAGAACAAAATCATTTACCAACACGAGAAACAAAAGATCAGCTTTAAAATATAACTTTTAACCCACTGAATATCAACGTATACGTTTAATGCCTCAGAATTTCGGGAGCAATGGAGTAAACAATATGACCCGAAAATAGGTTATAAAGATCAATTGAAATAAAGTGCTAATATCTGGTCATAGAAGCGAGAACCAGCTTTGGTCGGTACTGTAAGCTGGTCGGTACTGCACGACTCTCCCCTACGTTTCGTCCCAGGCTCTACAGCAGAATCATCGGTGTCTAAGGCAACCAATACTCGTTGCTGAGAATCCATCGACGTTCACTGTTACATGTATCAAAGCGTCCGCTCCAAGTTCGATGTCCCATTTCTCGCTTGCTCAGAGTACAGAAAACGCGGACGATTTTCGCGCCCGTGGTTCCGGGATTGCGGGTCAGATTTTTTTCGCGGATGGGCCGCCATCGATCCCGTCTCGGACAATCGGCGCAATTTACCGCCCCGTGTACGATTGGATCGGATGCCAGGGCCAAATAGTTACAGAGGCGGTTTACCTTAATCAAGATCCCGCAATTGGCTATTAACGGCACAAAGAGCGGCCCCGATATTATTGGCGTTGTCAGGCAGGGATTGTGACGCGGTCCCGACGGGGACAGCCGCAGGCTTCTTCAGCTTTCGAGATCACGCGGACGGCACGGTTATCGACGCCGCTTCCGGCGGAATTGGATCGTTCCGTTGCAGCCTGGATACGGCAGCACGGCCGGATGAACCGCAGAGCCTCGCTCGAACCAGCTGCAATTCCGCCCTGGCCGCCTTTTTAATTACGACCTCGTTCCTTATCGCCGCGCGAAACTTCCAAACGGCCAGGTGGATTTTTCAGGGGACGTTACGGGGGACGTGGCGGCGATAATCGAATCAGCCCGTCCCTCGAACCCGCGCCCACGGTAATTGATTTCCAGCAGTTCGAAGTTGCCTGGCAAGTTGCATCGAAGCTTAACGGACGCTTTAATCGCCCCCGGTAATTAGAGATCTTTTTCTCCGTTTGTAAGACACTGGGGCCACAGTGGACTTCGAGAGGTCGAGGGGGGTGAGGAGATTCTGCTGATGGGCAAGGATACTTTGGATTAATTAGTAGAGCAAGCAAGACGTGAAACATCCAGGTCCAGCACCCTGTCTTCCCTTCATACTATCGACGCGATTGCACCAAGCGATCTTCCCCGACGATGCTGATTTTGTGCAAAGAAGATGTAGCTCCTGCAACCAGATACTGGAGGCATTACCGCCTCGTGTTCCCCTAGTCGAAATAGTTGAGAGCTTTCGGGGGGTACGAGCATCGTTCTCGTGGAGAACGTTAACGTCGCTGCTAACGATTAGGGACCATGATCGAGCCGTCCAGCGATTGACAGGCACCTGCAAAAGCCGACCGCAATGCAGTCGAAACTACGGAACAATTTCCCGAAAGGAAACCGACAATTTTAACTGCAATCTCCTGCAATAGAGACGACGAAAAGCGGCGAAGTTAAAGCGCGCGTATTTAGCTCGTTATCGCGGAGATTTGAAGTGTTCCGGGCGAAACTCGTGCCGCCAGAACGGCGGAGGGGTGATGCGGGAGGTTGCGGGATGGCGTGGGAGGACGTGGGATGAGGAAACGCCAAGTGTTAAGGATATATCTTTATTGCAGTTGAGCCGCGGTTCCCGAGTTAATCGTATTCCGATCGCATCGCGTCAAAGTTCAGCGGCCCGTGCAAGAACGCGCGCTCACAATCAAGATACCTGGCTCCGCCGCGGTGGCTGGGAGGGGGGCCCAATTAAAATTACAAAGAGAAGCCGATGAGTGCACCGGTCCCGGGCATTAACTGAGCGGGACCTAATTCGCCAGACTGAAAGCCGGCAAGTTCCGTTCGATTAAACGTATCCTCGTTTTCGGCTTGTTAAACCCAACGAATTCCGGCGCGCGAACCGGGCTGCCTGGGAGTGAGTGTTTTGATTGAGCCGATTCGCGAGTCGCCCAAGGAAATCAATGTCTACCGTGATTGCATTTTTTCCTCCTCCCAGCCAGATAGCGCAACACCTCCGACGAATCGGCCTCGTTCGTCGCGAAGGGAGAAAAAGACACCCGGCGCGGTCGTGTCGCGTTCGACATTTCCCTTCGACGCTCTGATTCCCCATTTTACTCGGCGATGTACCTCCGTCGCCCTATTATCCTACACCTGTGTGACACCGACTTGATTCTTGTTCGAAATTAACGGAGAGGCGGCGAGCTTTGTGCAATTTTCCGCAAACGCATTCGTGACCGTACTCGAGATCAGAGAGCGAGAGAGCTCTCAGAGCGCGATCCCCTCGCAGAGTGGGTCTCGCAAAAGTTAACGCCGAGGATAGATTCGCGAAGAACTTGGACAAAGCTTGGTCCAGAACTGAACTGGAACAGGAATCGAACTCGAATCGAACTCGTATCGAACTTGTGGCGACGCGAACCAGAATAGCATTGAAACTGAACATCTTGTACCGGGTTTAACGGTTTTTCCAGCAGAAGAGCCGGCGATAAGTCAGACAGGGGTTTGGAAAGTTGTTCTCCATTCGGTGTTTGGACGACATGGGTTTCAGATAACGCAGGAAAACTATTTAACTAGAAACATTTACATTTGAAGGAACATACTTAATTAACCAAAGTAATTACATTACACTGCTAGTATGGGATTAATTCGTTCTCGAATGAGTTTCGTTCGTACCTATAATTGCAGATAGACACTCTTCCCGTGATCCACTACTTAATTAACTGAGTACCCTACACCTTTGCTCCGAGTTATCGAACTGTTTTCCACCAAGGTATTTCACGAAAATTGAACGATTTATTTTTATCGGAACGACCATGCCCTGAGCGTCCCCGGCTCTCGCGTGGAAACGAGCGGGAAATAAAATCACAACGAGGGCGCAGCGTCGGATCTGGAGGCTCATAAGTTCGAACTAATTTTTAATGCCCTCCCGGAGGAGATGGAGGAGCCTTGGCAACCCCCGCACGACTTCCTGGGGGGTGGTAGCTACGGTCGTGTCTGGCATGATTTATTCAGACAGGCCTGGCGAACACGAATAAATAGTTTGGCGGGGAGTTTGGCGGCGCGAGCCTTTGCCACTTGCGAATAAAAGGCAATCGGAATTTCATAAACAACCAGGTTGTTTGGACGCTACCTACCAAGTAAGAATTCCTCTGTTATGAGGCGGCCTCGGCGCGAATGCATCAGCTCGCGTGTGCCCGCGTATCGATTGCGAGCGACCAGTGAAACTCATAGCCCATCGAAGTCCAGGCTCCGTATCGGCTCCAGGAGATACTAAATTCAATTACGCGTTTATCGGGGGAAAAAGAAAACGAATTGCAGCGCGCAGAATGCACCCCGGTAGAAGGACGGCACCGCACGGCCGGCAAATTCGCGAATTCACTCGCGTCTTCGTTTTTCCGATTATCAACGCAATTTCCAGCGGAGTCTGCTGATTCGAGGAAAAATACCAGAGATTAGGAGGGACGGTTGGGGGGGGGGTGGGGTGGGGTAAGGGGAGCATAGGAAATGTGGCAGTCCCCGTGAACTCTCGGAATAAGTTGTTTCGATCGGGGCTTAGAACCGAACCTCCGGGTAATTTAATATTCCTTGTGAAAGATGGTTATTAACGAGCCACGTTTGATGTACCGAGCGAATATCCTCTCATTTGTACCTATCTACCATTAACAATTTATCTATACCTAGGTAAGTATTCATTTAACGCGAAGTTTTAATAGCACGGTTCCATGAATGATGGTTAATGATTATAATTCTGTGAATCTTAATATATAAAGCTGAAATCTTCTATATGTTTGTGTGTTTGTCTGTCGCCTAAAATCTTTCGAACGATAAACTCGGATATCACGAAATGTGCCCCAGCTCATTATGCCTGACTAACCCAGATGAATGTGACCATTTTCACAGAAAGAAACTAAAGAAAGTTTTTTTATAAAATCAGAATCTAAATTTCGGGCGATGCCGAATAGGAAAGCTAATAAAAGATAATTATCTCGGACCGTCGAATGGGGAGAATGTTAACGCATGTGCTAATTCGAGAACATTTAATTTACGTGAAGCAGCGAGAGTAATCTTTTATTCAACTGGGCTGGTTTCAGTGTGCTTTATCCGATCCGAGCAGGGGAAAATCGGAAATGCCAGCCACTCGAAATATATCGAGCGGACGAAATTTGGGAAACGATTTAGTCACGAATCTAGCCTCGATGATGGTGCATCACGGAAGCACTTAAAAGGGGATCGATAAATCCAACATCCGTCGCGCGGACGTGAACAGAATTTATTATTCCCGTCAGGTTTACCAACAACTGAAAAACCACCGCGATTTTTTATTCCCCTTTGGCCGCGATTCGCGACACCGCTTCGGCCCGCTCGATGCTAAAAATTTAGTGCGGCTACAGCGACGCCAGTCCCATTGTTGTCGGTGCACCAACGCCAGCGTCGGATTGCACGATTCGATTAGATTTCGATGTGGTAGAATACATAGCAATTCGCTGTAATTTTCATCTCGCTGACTTACGATATAAACTAACTCGAATACCATTTAGGTAGACGTGGGTAGTGTAACGAGGACTGGGGTAAAGGACCCAATTACTGACACATTAAGCGTCGACGCTGACATTATCTTATATTTTTGCACTTATAGACTAAAAGTATATGTTGTTCGTGTTATTTATTATTGTTTAACATGTTTACTTGATGAAAAAAAATTGGAGGATCTTAAAACTTCAATTTTATGTATAAATTCATCAATTTCAAAAATATATTTGGGGATCTATTACTGACACCCTTCAAATGTATTTGACTGAATTACTGACACCCCAATTACTGCCAGCTAACCTAATACTGTTCATCTCATTTTAAAGTTACGTCGTGTCATGTATATGAGCAACTACATACTGCTATGACAATAATACCAAAATGCTTGAAACGCTTGCACCAATCACTGTCACCCAATTAATAAGTAAAAACACTTAATGAATCGTTGAATTCGGGTCTTTATTACTTTCTATGATGTTTATATTATTTAAAATATTATATTTTGTTATGTTAATAGCTTAAATATTGCAATTACAGCATTTTCTTTAACGCTTTGTTTTCTCTTTCGCTAGTAAGGAAGTCAGTTTCCATTCTTCTAATATTAACTTGAAATTTTTTATCGTTTTATTCAAATTAACGAAAAAAAAATTAAGTACTGTTTTTTGTATCGTATAAATAACAGTTTGAATTGTATGCTAAATTTTTTTTTATGCATCATTTCACAAGATTTATTCGTTATTTTACGTAAAACAGCTTAGGGTGGCAGTAATTGGGTCCTTTACTCTAGGGAGCCTCAACAGCAACCGCATCATTATCTGTATTGTACTCTCAGCTTCAAAAGTTCGAAAATTTTCAAGTCAATGAAATTTAAATCTTTACTATGTGCCCCGTAAGACTCACTCCCTATCTGCCCAAAGTTCTCACATCCATTAGGTAGTTGATGTACACGTGGAGGCATTGTTGCTCCCTTCCCACCAATCCCGTCGCGAGCGCAGAGTTTCGCGACCAACTTTCCCGCGAGCCTTCGCCGGGCACGGTTAAACGATAGGAGGATGGAGCCGATAGCGGTAGGAAGAGAGCCCGCGGTAAATACGATAATAGACAATGTTCGCTGAGGCAAGCTGCGCCTCTGCGGGAGCCATAAATTTCGCCAACTTAGTGGCAGTTAAGAATTTATGTCCGCGCTGGATGCCGCGTTGTCGACGTTCTGATCGTTCCTAGACGCGAGGCGGCCGGTTGCGATTGGTGCAGCCAGCAGGGGCGTAAAAATTAAACTCCAAGAACGAGGCATTCGCCACCTGTCGCTGCTTTACCCCACCCTCCGCTTAATGAAGCTGCAGGAGCAATATACCGTGGATATTGCAGGAGATCGGGGAAGAGGTACAACCCCGACGGCAGGAAAACTTCAATTTCATAAAACCAAAGCCTGCAACTGCTCTCGACACGATGACCACCAGCCAGACTACAGGACGCTACAATAACAAAGTTAAACGGCCATTCTGCCGACTAACTCACCACTGAAATTCTGTCTCCGGAGCGAAATTGCCATGGCCCCGCGTACAACCCCTTGCGACGTCACGTCCCCGCTTATTCAGCGGGAAACTAGGCTAAGATGGAGGACGGCGGCGGATCGTGGCGGCTCCAGGTGTAGGTATCTCCGCGGACGAGGGGAACGGCTGATCGAGCAACGGGTCGCTCACAAATCAGGCCGGGTTAAACGTATGCATGGGGTCCTGGTAAACTCGTTCCAGGCCTGGGTCCGGCGGGTTCCCGCCGCTTGAGTCAAGTGGCCATTCGTACGCGCTCGCGCTCCGCGCACTGATTAAAGGGTGCTCGCGATGTCGTCGTCCTTGAGGTGGCCGAAGAATTTCGGTCGATCGGGAGCGATGGGAAGTGTATGGAATATCTGCAGGTGTGGGACCGCTGGTCAAAGGCGCAGCTCGACGCTTTGTCGAGGCTTTTGCGGCGCTTTTTCCGCACAGCCCTTTTAATTAAGGCGAGATGTATCGGTCCTTTGCCCCCTGGCCGACCGCGTGTTTCAGTGTTCGATAAATCAAGAGAGCGCGGTCTGCCCGGCTGGCGCTGAAGTTTGCCTCTCGAGGGACAGATATGGATGTTGCTGATCGAAAATTTTCACCTCAACCTCCGCTGGCATTGAGTAGACTTTGAAAGGCTCGTAGAGGCATTGAAAATCTAGCGTGCTTTATTAATCCTCTGCTATTCAATTCTTCTCGTTTAATCAGTCATTATTTAAAAACAATTATGCTATGCGTGTCACGGACTATTGCCATTATCCGTGGCAGCCTGACCACCCATGTAGGGGAGGGTTGCCTATATCGTACCACTTAAGAAATTTTACGTTATATTTCATATTTGGTACTAATTTCAACGCAAATGACTATTGGATATTGTAGCTTAATCTTTTAGGTACCTAGTATTATATGCTTAACGGCTTAACCCTTTGTTTAGAACAAATTAATTTGTTATTAATCTTTTTGTCACATACTGTAAAAGGTACGATTTAGGCAACCGGTCTCCTAAATCGTACCCCTCGGTTTCCAAAATCGTACCTCCACCAAAAATATTATCAATAACAAATAGAGTAGGAAATATTCAACATAAAGTAATGATTATTATATAGTTACATATACATATGTATATGGATCACACACAGGTCGCAATAACCTATGAATATGATATACGTACATAACCTATATAATATACGAGTTGTCAAATCCTACTGGTACGATTGTAGTGGTACGATTTAGGAAACATGATCAATTTATTTATAAATATTAATTTAAACTTTATAATGAACGTAATATGTACTTAAAATGAATTTAAAATATTCTACATTAAACCCGCTTTTAGAAAAATACGAAAATACAGGACAAAATTGCATTGTTTGATTATTATCAGCTAAAATAAACTGGTAAAAAGTTACATCAATCATACCTGATTTTTTAAAATGTTTATAACACGCACAAAATAGGGTGCAAGCTCAAATGGTTTTGTTTATATTTCTTATTTCGCATTTACTTGATATTTTTATTATCCAATGTCGTTTCGATTCATTAATTACTGAGAAATTGATGAGGTACGATTTAGGTAACCAGTACGATATCGGCAACTCTCCCCCAGGTAAGTATTGCTAGAGTGTACCGTTTGAGGTCCCGCTAAGAGTTTTCCCCGTTCCTGTAGTCACGAAGAGGAAAATATTTGAAGGGATTCGTTAGCGGCAGCATCCCGTTTCCAATTGTCCCGTCGACGACTCTTCACGGGCCGTGCACTGGGTACACAGTCGATGATCCGCCGGGGATATCTGCCGTGAACTGTACGGTTCTTCTTTACCCTCCCCTCTGCCCTTTTCTTCTCCACTCATTGAATCGTTTCGCGGTAAAATTAGCAATGTCCAACCCTTTATTTTTCTGCTGCTTTTTATTCCGTGTCCATCTTTTCAACGAGGTATTCTTTCTCGCTCCGATGGTCCCTTTTTTCTTCCCGTCCCTTTGTCCGAGTCGGGGACAAAAGGAGAATGTAATTTCTCCAGCTTGCGTTATTTCTCCGACCCTCTGGGCACTCGCGTCGAAAAGAGACCGCCGATCCGTCTCCTCGCCTCCCCCGTTTCTGCCCCCTTTTTTCACTCCCATCCCCTGCTGTACCCGTCGTCTTGCTCGCCGTTCTCTTTTCTCCCCTTTCTCCCTTTTCCTCTCTTTGCAGACAGTTGTTATTCTCGCCGCTATTACCGTGCTCCTCGTTGTCGTTCCCGTCGTCGTTGTCGATGACAAGATTCGCGGAATCACTGGCGTCAAACGCTTCATGCCACGGTGGACGACTTTTATTTCAGCACGCTGGGCTCCGTTCTTCCTTGAAAAGAAACCACCGTTAAGTTATCCCCAACTCCCAACCCCCTTCCTTTCCCTCGCCATGCCTCGGAGCTTGGCACTTTTTGTCCTGCTATTAGCGAGGCGGAATGTTAAAAGACGTCACCGAGCCTCTGTTTTCACGTGCACATGGAGTAAACGCACACAGACCCCGAAAATTTTGCTCGCCACTCGAATGCCTCGGGCATCAGCGTCGTTACTCTGTAACCGGCTTGTTCGCGTCCCCCATTCGAGGCAGGAAAGAAAAAATGGGGATGATACGTTTGCTGGGGAGTGGCGGAAGCTCGCGTAGGCAGGGAGGAGCAAGGGAAAGATCGAGCAAGAATAATGTAACCATGTGTCTGCGGGGGCTGCACGGATGGATGCAAATCGTCCCGCAGAAAACATGCACCGCGATATGTTCCCCTCCTCGATCCATCCCGTTTGTCTTGCCTCGCTGAAAGCCACGATACTGGATTCTCGACTACTCGGTCGGCGTACGCCCCCGCGTCGACATTTGTCCGCTAATCGACGCGTATCGGTGTCTAATCGGACTGCGCAACTGCGTTTCTTGCAGCGACATAAACCTGTCTGCCGAACGCGTTACTGTCGATGCGAATGAGCCAGTTAAAGTGGTACGATGACTTTCACCATCAGATGGTATTTCGTTATCCTAGACACTGAGGAAGTTGCGAAATCTCAAGTTCAGGCTTGACTGATCAAGCACGACGCCGAACGGCCAGTGTTGATTACACAGAAGTGAGATAATCACTAAGCTTGGGAGAGTAATCTCAGCGTCTCGCGCTTCACAGAGCAATACTAGACTCCAATAGTAGGGGAGAGGTGGGATGAAAGGGACATTTTTGTTTAGGACCACATAGTAAAAAAACTTAATAACCATTCGAGGTCTAATTGGTACCATTAGAAAGGCCAGTTATCTGGCTACAACAGTACACGGTCATATTAAGCTTCTCTCTATATTTATGTCTTACTTTGCGCTTTCTAAAAGAGTGTGTTTTGTCCCTTTCATAAATTGGCTGTATTGAAAGGGACATGGGTGTTTATAAATGGGACAGTATAATAAAACAAGGTAATATTAATATTATTCCTTTAACTATTATTTCTGCTGATAGCGAAATTGCAGTATTGATTTCGACAAGTCTACAAGTCGACGTTTTTCTCAAGTTACATAAATACCACGGTATTGCGAAAATATTTGTAACAAACTTTACATTAAGCTTACATACTTAAGTAACAAAAAACAATCCTCACATTAAAAAACCAAAGATAATACTTTCCTTAAAAACCAAACACATAATCCTTAGATTGATCCAAACTATGTTCATTAAAAGATCTTAATTGGCACCAAAATTGATCAAAAACATCTTGATGTGTATTAAATATTCTTTTATTAACAATGTTCGGTTTATCATAGTAAGATTTTGAAGGGAACACTTTGGAAAGGGGTGTCCCTTTCATAATTTTTTCTTGTACATTCATAAATATGGCAACAGAATTGAAAACCTAATCTGTACAGTTACAATATTGAACAAAAGATTATCTGACAAATATATATTATTGTTCCTGAATAAATATCAGTCCAGATGTAATAGTAAAGAAATCAGTCATTGGTAACAACACCTAGCAAAACGTTTCGAGAAATTCTAAAAAAATTTTACTTTGAAGCACGAAAAAATTTAACCGCGTATCACCGTCATCTTTGAAATGGCAGCGACCTGCAGTTAGGCGTGTTTGGGCATGCATTAGTGTTGCTACAAAATGAAAATACTTTGGTCGTGGGAAGATCCTTTATCTTTCAGATAATTGCAATGTCCCTTTCAATACGTGTTCCTTTCATCCCACCTCTCCCCTACAATATTCCACTACCATTTATACACAGCAGCCATTTTTACAGTAGAATCAGACGGTCTGGCGCGACACATTCCAGTCTTGCCATGCTCTTCGAGATTCCACTTTGTGTTTTATTGGACTCGTTCCCTGTCGCCCTTCTTGCCATCTCGCAATTACATTCCTCGAAAAGTAGCAAACACGTACGCAAACGGTCGGCCCACAGGCAATCGAGTGAGTAGCTAGGGCGCTTTGTGTGAATTTGAAAAGAAGAATCCACGTGCCATTCATCCGTCTAATCCCCGTATTTGTCTGTTCAGCGCCAAAGTTCCCACAGAAGGAAAAGCGTGTTCCAAGAGCCGTGCCATTCGACGGTGCCCTTTCTCCATCGACTTTTCTTTCAGTCTTTTAGCACGAAATTTCGTTTTCCTCGCGAAACACTTGCTTCCGGTACCGTCCCGTCTTCGTACCTTCCTTTCCCGTAATTCCGAGCGCCGTTCCGGCCAAAGGCGAACTAGACGAACACGATATAGGAGCGGCCAAAGGAACGCGCTGTTAACGAAGGAAATCGATCCAGGAGTAACGTATCCCGTCGATCCGTGGAGCAGGGAACACGTCTCCTAGGCCGCGAGATATATACGCTTCGTCCGGCCTCTTCCTGCCACGAATTTATCCTCCTCACGCGAGCAACCTGCTTCTATAGGTCGCCAATAAAAATGCTCCAAGTTTTACCATCTGCTCCGGGGAACGCTTTTCGCCCAGCTGCACGCTTTTCCGTCTTTAATGGGCGTCGTAAAACATTTTACAACGGTCTCCTGGGGGTCCGATTCTCCTTCGTAAGGACACGTCATCGCGTGGGGACGATTCCTTTTTTTCAGTCGACGAGCAGTCTCGCTGAGACACGGCGGCAATTATCCCGTTCCATCAGTGGAAATATCGTTATCAAAGGGGGTCGAGGTCCTGGGCGTTTCCGAGATTCGTGTCCCTGCAATCAAAGCTGGCTAGGGTATCAACAGAACACCAGACGGGGTATCAGAGTGTCGCTGGATCCTTAACCAAGGCGCACTGTAAGTGGTATAATTATACAGTTGCTTCGAGAATTGAGCAATTAGGAAGATGGTGTGTATCTATAGGTTGACCAGTTTCTTCTAATTAGTTCGCAAATAGATATGTTGTTGGCGTATTTACTTCTGCTTTGTATCTTGCCGGCCTCGTAATTACCCGCCGTCCACCTGCCAGAGACGATCGTGTCACGGTCCGTCGATTCTTTTCTCGGGAATCAGCGCGTGCTTTCATCGCTCCTTTCTCCTCTCCCCTGTTATTTCAATGGGAAAATAAACGTCACGAAGCACGGCAGCCGTCTCCCCTTCGTCTGGCGGCTACCAACGCGATTACGAGGGAAGGTTCTCCGGTTAATTCGCTCGAAAACGGGGCTGCTAAATAAAACCGGGAGACAGCTTGAATTCGTTGGTTCGCGGGAAGAACGTGGAACTCGCGTCGGTGAACCCCGGCGACTCGATGAAATCGAGTTACCGCGGATAATGAACGTGGAATTATGTCGGGATCCTACATCGGCAATTTTGCTCGTGCCTTCTATATCTCCCCTCCTCCCCGTGCAGAAAGAGATACACCAGCTTCGTGAATCTCGTACGCGAGAAAAACTGCCCCGTAATTGACGCGACGCGTCCGTTCCACGTTCTCTTGTTTTAATCCCCCTCCGCCTGTTCAAAGCGCGCCGACTGGTTCTCCCGTGCCACTCGCGCGCAGAAGTCGCTCTATAATTCAAACGAGGCAAGTTCCATCGGTGACTGGCGATCGAGCGGCCCGATGTACCCTTTAAAACGAATCGGCTGCCGGAGCACTCGGAACCACCAGAAGATATTTGTTCTCGCGCTCGCGACGCCGGCACGCCGCGTCGAAGCGGGCGCGACGAATCGATGCGTCCCACCGGCTAAAAACGACCGTGTCGAGTGTAATCGTCGGCCAAGGGGATTAAGACACGCCGCAGGAGCCGCGCGCAATGTAAAAATCCTGCGAACCGTGGCCCGACGATGGCGTGCCGAGCCACGATTGAACGTTTCCAGTGGCTCGCCGTCGAGGACCTCGAGAGCTCGGCAACCAAGCACACTCGCGCGCCCTCCACGAGACACCCAAGCACCCCCCGGGCACTGTGGCAGCCCAGGCCATTCCGAATATTAGGTTTACGGATTAAAAGAGTTGACCGATTGGATTGCTGCACCGGGATCCCGAGCTGGATGCCTTCCGACTGATCTATCAATTGAGCCATCTATGTAGGTCACCAACGGATTCTTCCCTCCGAGGTTTAATATTGGAAAATTGCTGCCTTCCAAGAGTGAAAGCATCTGTTGGAACTTAGATGGCCCGATTGATTAGCGGAGATTGATACCGAGAATCCAGCGAACCGGCAGCAAACAGCCGATAAGAAGGTTGCGAAGTTTTGTCCAGGGTTTAATTGACCACGATGGGATTCGACCTTTGTTCGCGGTAAAACTCGCGCAAGATCAGGAGAAATATCGGTGGATAACTATAAGCTTCGGATGAAGTAGGAATTACACGGCGATTCGCGCCAGTTTACACCCCGCGCGCGGTCTGCTCGCGGAATGAAAAATTAATGCACCGTCGAAATTGAATTTTCACCGATCCCGCCAGGCTTACCATCCGATCAATCGTTTCTATGATGAACGAACGCAGCTGAGTAATTGGACGTCTGATACGTTTATTCCTGTGCTGCCTCGCTGTAAACGAGATGTTTGGGGATACGATTCCCTTCGCTTCGGTTTCACGAGATTATTCAAGCGGCGTGCGCGCCAAGTAGTATTAGACGGGGCTAGGTCAGACACGGTCGCGCGGCCCACCTATTACGATTTTATCGCGTCGCTCGTGAATGGATCGCCACCTTATTTATCCGAATATAAAGTAGAGTCTAGTGGAGTGAATGAAATATTAGGTAATCAACTTGTTGGCCTGTTTGCATTTTTTTTTTTTTGCTTCTTTGTGATCCAGGAAACTTCCGTCGTAAGTTCTGCGTTCAACACAGCGCACAGTGTTACGTGTAATGGACGAAAGTCAAGAATCCGAAGTGTTTGATCCACAATTTCTTGTATCTTAAAATGTTAATAAAGGAACGTAGGTTTCAATGTTACCCATAACTTCTGCTGAATTTACTAATTTGTTGTCAAAAGTGATACTAGAAATTCGTTACAAATTTCGGTGCATTTTTTCAAACACGTGCCATTGGCAGAATGTTTATGCTTTTCATTTGGTTTTTACAAGTTGTGTTTAATACTGTCATACCTTCAAAACTGCCGAGTCAGTTTTTTACAATACTAACCATTTCTACTAATTCTTTATGTTAAATGTTTATCAACTTCGATGGGAATTTAAAAAAAAATACCAAAAATTACCTCCGTGATTTTTTGTATATTAATTTAGGGATCATTAAAAATAGCAGAAAAATAACAGAAAAAATAGCCAAAATCATTATTAAGACGTTCACCACTCCGGCCCTTAGCGTAGTCGCTGGGGCTCCTCTCGTGCGTCCCGCGAAGGCATAAGACACTTATGTTAATCTACACATCCGATATGCTTTTTCCAATTGTTTATACGATATCTACCATAATTTTTCCATCCTGGATGCTGTGTTCAGTTTTAAAATAGCAGTCAAACGCGATACACGTGATAAAAATAATTTGATAAAAAAATGTTTCGAACAAAAGTTAGTCAGTATTCAGTAGACAACAAATTGCAAAAGTAAATATTAATGAAAATCTTTTTATTCACTGAAAAATCAAAATCGCCTTAATTTTTTTAATGGAACTGTATATTTTTTTATACACCAATTGATGCATTTTTATATTCTCTTTAAAAAAAAGTATTAGGGAACTTAGGACTTAAAAAAGTATTAGGGAACTCTAGAAGTTATGAGTTTTGTCCCGAACGCCCATATACGTAACACTGTGCAGCGCAGCAATCAAGCTTTTAGATGATCACGAGTTACAAGCACGAAGAGACGTCGAGCAGTTGCAAATCACCATCGTTGCATTCGTTCGCCGAGAATCTATGCCAGCCCTTCAAAGTATCCACGAGCTAGGCCGAAGTTATCACTGAAATACACGTCCCCAATTTCGTCGATGTCAAATACTAATCTGACTAAGCTGGAGCTGGTTGTTCCGTGATCGATCTAGCCAGCGAGGCTTTATCCAGCAATGCGTGGCGCAGCAGCGAGAGCCAGACGAGCGTGAAGTACGACGCGCGCGGCTCCGCGTCATCCCGCTCGACCGCGAGCGTGCAAACGAAGCGAGCACCGTGTTCGGCGTCCATGTTCACGCTTCTCTGGCTCGTCGGAGTAAACGAGCGCAGAACGCTTTCGAGTCTCGGGTGAAGTTCGGCGGAGGGTGCGCGGCGCTAGAAGAAAACGGGGTGTGCGATTTCGTTGAACGGTAGTAGGTGGAGCAGACGATGCTAGAGAAATCGAGGAATAACGAGAGAAAGAGGGAGAAAGGCAGAGAGAGATTGAGTGTGTGCAGTACGCGTGAACTCGGACGTGAGGTGAAATGTAGTTAACGATGGTAACGCGGTTACAATTATGTCGATCTGACGGTAATTCATTAGAACATGCCCTGGCAGCTGCTGCGGCACGTTTACGAGAGTGTCGAATATCGAGAACACGGCCGAAGACAGGCGGTTGTCATGAATGGCGCGGTAATGACGATAATTCATCGCGTTGTACGTCACGCTTATGAAAAGCTCAAACGTCGAGGGGGACACTCGCGCGGCGGTTGAACGCATGCCGAATGAGGGGAACAAGCGTGGAGAGAGAGAGAGTGAGAGAGAGAGAGAGAGAGAGAATGAGAGTGAGAGAATGAGAGGGGGAAGAGAGGGAAAACGGAACGACAGCATCGACTTTGCCCAGCGTAACGAAATATCCCAGGTCCCGAGGGCGAAATAAAAGCAAGATCGTTTCCTCGATGGGATACGATCGAAGGAGGAAAGGAGAACGGACGGAAAAGCCGGTATTTGGAAATCGATACTTCCGATGTCGTTTCGAGAGCGATGCCTTCCAGCCAACTTATTTCCTCCCGCCCGAGCTTCCCACCCTCCTTTCTAAAAATTTCCACCCATTCTGCGTTCCCATAATTGGCTGGTTGCGCGCGCTCGCGTGGCATTGCGCTGAGGTTTCCATGAAAACTCGACCGGGTCGATCGGTGGGAAGATCGATCCATTCCTCTTGTTTTTCCCGCTCGCCCGACACCAAGGGGGGACCGTCTTCTTCCTTTCGAACCTTTCCCTCTGGGGGATTACTCCGCGACTCGGCCCTTTGTCGCGCCCTGTGTTTCCTGTCGTTATTTCACTCGGCAGGTGCTACAGCTGCCTTCCCGCGCGTTCCAAACACCGCAAAGAGAGAAGCAAATTACGACGGCTGCGCGTGTTGTGACGTTGTAAGGCATCGGCCTGGAAATCTGTGCGTCTCTGATTCACGTGCAAGCGCCAGGGGTGTGGGTCAGAGCCTCTGTTTGCTGTAGGGGTGAAAATAAGGGATTGGTTTCAGGACTGCGTGACGGAACGCGGGATACTTTACCAACAAGAGCTCGTGGGGTGTTCTGTAGAGTATACATAGATTTAGATTCGAGTTTCGTGAGGCTTCTTAGACTAATGGGGTGGTGTTCGGAATTCGGGGGGAGAAACGTGTACACAGATTACATCGCGATAATATAAATTATTCCAACAATAGTTCCCTTAAATATTCAGAGTCCGGTGTTTCCAACATCTTGCTTTTCTTATTCCACGAATTCTTTCACAGGAAATTCGATCGCATTTCTACTTTCATCCCTGTAGAATCCGTGCGTCTCTCTTGTCGTATTGTAGGTACGTATGCAGTGTCTCCCTGTTCCATGCAATCCACGAAACCATGCTCCGGTATCGCTCCTCAATCGCGACAGAATCGTCGAGCGTCGTGGCTCGATGCAAGCGATACAATCGCGCCTCCTTTAATAATACACGCGGTACCGATTTATACAGCGTTCGCGCCGCATACGTACGTCTCTTGATAACATTGTCCGCGAATATCTAATTCGATGTGCAGCTACCATAGGCGATTTGCATCGCCCGGCTGCGCCACTCGAAGGCGTGTACCGATACGCCGAAACATCGCCGAACCGTTCGCGTTTGGAATAACAGGGCCGCGATAAGAATTGCATATATGCAAATGAACGGGAGTCGGTGCGGACCGAAGCGCAGATTGCGTTCCAGCGGCACCAGCAGACGCTTACGGATGAAAATTCGCGCCCGACGATATTCTCGAACCGCGGCGGAGTTGGTTGCAAGCGGTTCGCGACCTCTCGAACTGATTTAATGAACGACCGAGCGGTTGGAGGCAGGAGGACAGATTTTCGGTCGCGCTGCGCGCCTTTCTCTGTCGACGATAGGGTAATTGTGGGAGAGATGCCGCACTCGGAGAGACACCGCACTATCGGTATTTCAGGGATATCGGTAATAAAACACACCATTGCCGATTTCATTTGTTTGAGGCTGTTGATTCGGGTCAGTTTGCCAAGCAAGAGTTTTCCTGTATTATTGTTAAAGATTTTGCTGTTTTTCGAGGTTAGTCTAGCGCACTTTGCATGAATAGTTATACGTCGCGTTTATTTTTACTATCATAGTAGCTAAAAATTCATAGTTTTTCTTCAAACAACTTTTGTAATACGTTAAAGGGACCGTGTAGAATATTTCCTTGGCAGAATAGGTTACTTTCGACATAGCATGTGGAAATACGAAAATGCGGTGCCTGTCCCGGGCATTTCGGATAAACGCCGCACTTTGATACCGTACTGTTTCGGACACTAAGTCGATTTAAATGATGTTTTTAATGTTTAAAATACCAATGCAGCAAATAGGGAGAGAGAAACTCAGCAACTAGTCGAAAGCGAAAACAACACCTTAATATGCTCTGAACCTGGTCAATCTATTCCGAGGAGGGTAAACTCTGGTTATTCCGTGATATTACTCCGGCAACTCCGTGATAGTTCTCGCTAGCCCGTGATGTGGCCATCAGCTACCGTTTTATATTATTTTACATTAGTTTACATTAGTTTACATTATTTTAAATTATTTTACATTATTTTATATTATTTTATATTATTTCATATTATGTTATATTATTGTTATTTTGTAATCAATCGTTTCATGATCGTTAGATGTCTGAGACGTAAGGAAACGTGGTATCTGGTATTTGCCATCACAATTTCTCGAATTCATAAGTAAAAATGACACTGATGCCTTATTGTATGATATTTTCAAGAGTAGGACTTGTTAAAGTGTCATTTTACCATCACTTACCTGCAGTTTGAACTTTCCATTTATCTTTTAAAGCACATATAATACATAATCAAGCGATCGTCCACAACTAGCACGAAAAATTTCACGAATAATACGCTGCTGGAACAAAATGCTCTCTCACTCTATCACACTAACTTCAATTGACTAATTATTTTACCACAACATAAACTAGCAGATCAACGCTGTCTGTTAGTTTTTGTTCCATCTAAATTGAGTCAGAGAATTTCGAGTTACAGATAAATGAAAAACTATCACGGAATAACCTGTACCACGAATTTACCCGAGTTTACCCTACCTGAAACGATTTTCAGTTACCTGCAACGTTTATTACAATTTTCAGCCAACCACTATTAATAACTCCCGTTCCGACGAATCTATCTTCCCTTCAAAATGTCTCGATAAAATTAGTCCATTACCTGTTTTGAACACTAAACCGCGTAGAAAACAATCGGCAAAGGTTTTGACGTCTGCAGAAAATATTAGCGTACAAAAAGACAAAAATTCAGAAAAAAGCGCAAGTAAAGGATAAATGTAAGCCTCAAAAAGGAAGGAAAACAAAAATTCATATGAAAGTGGTTGAAGTTCAATCTATCTCATCGTCAGCCGAAGAGATAGATACGAACAATTGTTGTGTTGAGTGTTGGGAAAATTATTATACCACGAAATCCAAGGCTGGCTGGATTATTTGTCCAAAATGTAAAAAGTGACTGCATGCAACGTGCACCCTGTATAACACTATGTGTAACGAATGTGGGAGGAAGAAAAAAAGAATGTTAAATTTCCAAAAACAGAAATAATATCTGTACATACTGTACCCATTTAATTTTCCAGTTTTATAATTGTATAAAATAAAAATGTTCCCGTCTTACTTTACTTTTACTATTTTTTTTATATAAAAAGTTAGAATTAACAAGTTTAAATCGACAATTAAACGTTTTTCGAAATGCGGCACCATTCCCGCATGTGCGACGTCTCTCCTACCAAAGGATGTTTTTAGTTTCAATTTTTTAAGGGTGACAAATATTAAAATTTAGATTTTCTTTAATGCTAGTAGAATCACAAGATGTTGAACTAATAATACGTAACCATGGAAAACATTTTCATTGCAAAATTTAGGCACGGTGACAATATTGCGTAACGTGCGGCAACTCTCCCACAATTACCCTACTATCGGGGGGAAATCGAGAGAGCGTTCGTTCGCTTCCCTACCTCCGAGAGAAGCGTGGTAATTCTGTCGAGAGAAAATCCGCCGCAAAAGTGGCTACAGACGGAGGAGGACGTTCGGGTCGTGGCGAAGAACGCGGGACGAGTCGCGGCTCGACCCAGAGACCCGTTTCCCTCGCGTTCGAACGCGCCTACTAACCGGGATAACGGAATAATCGGGCGCACTTGACAGGCTAATCCGGCGGATAATGAGGACAAAAGTTGAGGGAGTCTTTTCGTGTCCGTTCAGGTCGATGTTAACGGAATAATTCAGCGTGGCGGCTGTCAGCTCCCGTTATTGGCGTGGCGGTAACACGGTAATGGATTCTTACTTAATAATGAGGTAGATTGCAGTGCTGGGATTTCTTTGGGGTCCGTGCTTAACTATCAATCGCCGTATACCTCCCCTGTTTGATTCCCGAATGGGTTAAGTCACCTCGAAAACGCGTGGAAGCGAAACGACGACCCGGTAGGCTGAAGAACTTTTTTGCCGGTTCCTCGCGCAGAAAAAAAGAACGACGGAATCGTCGCCGCGTTTTACAGCGGAGGACGATGCACGCGCCGCTGCGTAATCCAGCTGGATGAAATTTATCGTCCCCGCGGCATGAATTTGGATGAAAAACAAATCGAAAGAAGCACGATGTAAAGCCCCATTGCCGTCCTCGAACTCGTCCTCCTCCCTTTCGCGCTTTGACGTTCGTTCGAAGGAGAACGAGGCGCAACCGTCGAACAATTAGCCCGGGAATGTTTTAATTGAAAGGAAATAATCCAGGCGACGGTTTTTGTCCGCGCTCGAGCGCCGAGCGGCCGGTTCTCACGCCCGACAGAGAGACACATGGGATCTCTATTTAGATTCAGGCGGGACGCTCGCGCTGCCGCACTGTGGCCGCCTTTGAGCATTGGCGTCCACACCGACGGGCAACGCACTCCATTTTCGCCACGAACACCTTTTACAGTCACCTGCAGAGTCACCCTAAAGCTCGGCTTAGAGGGGTAGAAAAGTTCAGGGCAGACAAAGATCGCGGCAGGAATGAATCACACTCGCAGCGTGCGTAACAACGAACACGAAAACGGAAGACACGGCGTGTTTTCAAAGAAACTTTTAATACAGAACATCATGGTCGTGTAAACGTTACTTTTCGCCAACCCCCGAACGACGGGACCATTCTTTTTCACCTCGAATTAAAAAGGTTCGCAGTCGCGAAAGGGGGCGAGTTTTCCCGTGGAACTTGTCCGTTTCTAAGGCAACCCGCCCGTGCCTAAAACTTTTCGCGCCGCGGTGTGTAATCTTTGCGCAATTTTTATTCGTGGAGCAATTAAAAAAATGTTGAATGAAGTAACGCGGGGCGTGTTCCCCCTCAGTTCGCCACCGAGTTATTTTATCGCAGGTACATTGAGGAAGGGGCGAGAGAGCGCGTCTCGCCAGCGCGTACAACCTCGGGAATCGATATACGCTAGACGGACGGTGTTGTACGCCTATGCTCGCAATTTCTGACCCACCGCGTCTGGCCAAAAATACGCGCCGCTCGCTCTCGTGGCTACGCAGGGTTGTTGATCCTGCAGACGGCCGCGGGGTGCCGCGGAGCAGGCCGTGAATAAAGTTTCAATTCCTGGGAGCGGAGAGTGCGGCGTGCGTTGCTGTGAACAAAAACGGGGCGGGTTTCGAGATTTCCTAGGGCCCTCCAGTGGAATTACGCTCGAGGGTGCTCCAGGTACTCGCGCTATGATCGGAGACGACTGCCATGGCAGAATTGCACTCTGCAGCCTCTTAGGACCGCGGTGTTTACTGACAATCGATGGATCTCGCACTGTGAGAGGGCTGATTATTTGACTAATGCTTTTTTGTCCGAACGTGTTTGTATTACGTTACGTTGCGATGCTCATTAAGCGCTCGCGAGGCGATAGGGTTTGAGCATGTTTGAAATTACTGTCGTCTCGTTTTTCTTAAAGGAACACTGTGCTGGTCAGAAAATGTCTCGACTACCTCGGGCGCGCGAAATTATTTTTAGACCCGTCGGAGGTTCGGATCGGGCCAGCAGAAGCCTCGCCCTCGGCCTTCGCGTTTCATTCTCCGTTCCGGGAACGGCGGATCCCGAATCAGGATTAAATTGGCCCGAATTGGCTCGATCGGGAGCGTCGCGCGTAGAGATCCACTGGTGTCTTTCCGCGCGCGCGACGTCGAGCTTCTCGAAGAAGGAAAAGGGCCTCGGGGCAAAGCCCCTATAATCCGTTTACTGGCGGGGGTGGCCAGAGGGGGCTTGCTGGGTGGAGCAGCCAGGAGGAAGCTAATAATCGTGCACTTTTCATCCGGCGACTCGCTGCGCTTGCAAAACGCGAGCCCTCTTCCTCTCTCTTTCTTTTCATCGCCCCGCCGTGTCCCGCAGCCGCGGCTCGGCTCGGGTTTATATTTGAAACGTCGGCCACGGGCTACAGACCTCTCGTCCGTCCCTTTTAACGCCGGGAATTGACTCACACCCTTCCATAATAGGCGAGAATTACCGGGAATTATTAGATGTAAACTGATTACGCGGGAAATTCGAGTCGTGGTCGTGGAGACTGGAAAGAAGGGCGCGAGGAGAGGGCGAAAGAGGAGTCGCATGCGGAGAAGCGGAGCTAACGAAGATCCGCTCGAACTTGATTCCGCGGCGCGGCCGGCAAGTAAGCCGATAGGCTTCGGGATGGGTTGCGAACGTAGCGAAAGAGATCGAGAAGGGTAGAAAGCTCGGTGCTCTCTCCAGTGGAGCATGTCGACGGCAGGCTGGTTTACAGTGGTCCCGTGGTGCGCCGGAAAGAACCAGCTGAAACAGGGGGAGGCTGTTGGCCGCAGCGTTGCGTCGATAACAAATTTATGGCTCATCACGCTCGAAAACATTATATCTCCGTATAGAAACGCGGCATGGTAAACATTCGATGAATCCGCTGGCCGCGTTATAGCCGTGGCTCGACGTTGAATACACAATAACATCATTAGTTGTCGCTGTTACGCGTTATTTCGGCGGTAAATGAAACCCAGCTGTCGAGAGCTTATCCACTCCCCAGGCCCCTGTTTTACGGATTTACCATAAATGTTTCTTTTACGACCTACCGATCGTAAATTTCATAAACCGAGGCTCTGACAGACGAGCGTCGCTCCTGTTTCTGGGTGTCGTTCGTTGGGTCATGGGGAGGATAACTGCCGGTGCAGATCCTCTGGGAGAAATTGACAGAGACAAGTACGAAAACGAAAACGTCATATAAATAAAGATCCGCGAGAGGCGCATAAATAGCTGATCGTCGGTGGAGGTCGGTTCTTTTCAAGTGGGCATAATGAGTGCGTTCACAGGGGTCACGAATTCGGCTTGACCAGCTGAAAGGCAATTAACCGAGATTATTCGGCCACGTTTACCGTCGCCTTCCATCCGAAATTTCTATCGCGGCCGGCACGGCGGCGGTCTCACGGAAACGGTCAGAAAGTCAATATCGCCGGGAACCAGCGGTCGCGTGAAAGATTAATGAAAGTCTCGTGGAACTTCCCGTTGGACATTTGTCCAGTAGCCCAGCGTGGTCTGTACGTTCGCGTTTCCTTGGACTCCTGACGTTGCTCATTCACGACGGGGAAAAAAGTCCCGGGAACCGCGAGGAGCTGGGTGCCGAACGTAGCCCGTCGACGAACAGAGGGGACACCTTCAGGGTTCTTTCACCGCGACAAATGAAAGAACGTCCCTGACTCGGCCATTGTCTCGGCTGGGACTTCCGGTCCTAACCCCCTCCCCCCACCTGGCATCGATTTTCCTCCGTTCTTGCGCGTATTGCACGTAAGACGCGCAAAGAATCCCAGCTACTGTGTCCGCCTCACGAGCCGAGCAGCTTTTGTTCCGCGTGGCTGCTCTTCAGATTCGAATCGAGCGCCCCCATAAATTCTAGCCCTTGGACTTTTTGCGCCGCACAGTGGGACAAAACGACCCGACGGCGATCAAAAATCTATAACTCTGGTTCTGGTCTAGATATTTTAATCTAATTCGGCTTAATTTCACCGCAAATTTACGGCCTTTAAGTTGTATTAATATAAGTGATATTAATCCTCGGCGGCCCGTGCTAGGCCTGTGGATTGAGACCCATGTTTTCGAAAAGAGGGGCTACTGGCCAATTACAATTCACATTTTAATAACATACTTACTAGTTACTGTATTATATTGTGGTAAACCCCGTTTTTTAATATTTGCTATTGTTTTCATGTGATCGGTGCTCAAATTTTGCCAAAATCGCAACAGTTAAGAGCTTATCAAAAACTTTTATGTTTCCCATAGTTTTTATTCACGATACTGAATTTTTTTTCGAGAGAGCTGCAATTTAAGTTAGTTACAAAGTTAATTACATAGCTATATATTCTATTAAGGCCATACATTTGGGTAAAATATTAACAAACTTTTTATAAAATTTTAAAAAGTTGCAACCATTTGCAATGGGTGAAATTGATATAATGTGAAAGAATGAACCCTTCTCTCTTAGAAACAAAAAGAACTAGGTGCTACTTTGTGTTACTCTCCAAGAAAATGGTAATTGAAGTAAAATCTACCTTACCTGCTCATTAGAGTTTTCTGTGCTGCCGCATGACTCCGGCTATACAAGATATTTGTGTCACACATCTAATAAGTTAATCATTTCTTCCAAATATATCTTAGTTACGTCTTTTTTCCTTCTTACTCTTCGAAACAATGAGATGTAAGGCCGTAAATTTGCGGTTAAATTGAGCCAAATTTCATTCAAATATCTAGACCAGAACCAAAGTTATAGATTTTTTGATCGCCGCCAGGTCGTTTTGTCCCACTGTACGCCGTAGACGGCCACTGAGAAACGGGCTATCGACTCACGCTGTACGTACTTGCCTGTGTTACGCACGAGGGGCCAACCCTGCGAGCTTGATGCGCGATGGAACACGGATCTACGAGGGCCCTGAATTAAAGTTCAGATTTATAGGGGACCGGGGTCGCGTGTGCCGCGTTTCCTCGCCGCGGATGGATTTATTATTGCCGTTTTAAGAAGCAGAGGGATGCACGAGAAGGGTTGTAAATCCATCGACAGCGTCGAGGCAGGACACCCCGCAGCTGGAAATTCATTTGAGGGCACCGTTTCTTTCCTTTTTCTATTTACTCCTTTGCCTCGTGCTCCGGAATCGGCTCCGCCGTATTATCGATGCGATTGCACCGTCCCGCGGACGTTGCTCACTTCGTGTATTACTTTGCACGGTGCCCAGCATCGAAATCCTCGCGCCAGCGTGCAGACAGGATAACGACGGCTCGCTCGGTGCGCACACGATTTCCCATGCTAATTTCAAACATAACTAGCCACTCTCCAGCGGGTCCTGTATTCCGCTCGCCGACCGAACCGTGGCTCGCAAACGCCGTCCAATTTCTGTTGCCTCACGGATTCGTGTTGTCCCACAGATTTCTTTCGTTCTCCGCTCTTCTTCTTCAGGCGTTTCTCTTTGGCGTTCATTTCATCCTTGCACCTCGCAGGTGGAACCACCCGCACCACGTGGAAAAGCAGACGGAACCGTTCGTGGAATAGCTTTCGGTGGCCACGTCGAAGCATTCCGTTTTACTTCTCTTAGCAATTTTAACGTGGCCAGTCGGGTTGGAGGAGGGGACGAGGAGCAAGACGGGGCGGATTACCTCGACTCGGTGCTTCCTATTTTTTTCTTCGTACTACCTACCATCACCACCGTCCCTTTTTTTTTTTAATTTGTACGCTACTGTAATATTGTGGCTCGCACGGAGGCAACGTGCCGGAAAACCGAGTTCCTCGTGGCAGAAAATCTTTTAAGGAAACTCGACCCGCGACGGCTGAAATCAGCGGAGGAAAAGCGTTAAATTAAAGCTCCCGGGGGCACTCGAGCCGCCACAACGTCCGACTTAGACGCAGTTTACTCTTTCTAATAACGAATCCCTCTCGTCCCCTCTCTCCCCATTTCGGTGTAGTCTCTTGCGCGGGGTTTTATCCGTTTTACCGGATAATACAATATCGTGCCGCGTAACGTCTCCAAACATGAATGAAGAATGAGCCTCCCATTGAACGACGTCCAACCGGTCCGGAGGATTAAAAGTGGGTATATACTTCGCCGCGAATGCCGTTTAAATTCGCCGCAGCGAAATAGTGTGTGGCGTGGTGTACTGGCCGATTCAAACGTTCAGGATGAATGAGTCCCTCTGTTTCGACTAATTACGCGGCACGCGAAGGAGGCAGAAGGAACACTGTTGCGAGGTAAACGCTGCTTAGAGTCCCGCCTTTTTCTTGATACGCCTCTACCACAACACACAAGTCCATTTTCCCGGGTTCTCTGTCACACGGTTCTCCCTTTACTGATCTCTTCCCCAAATATACACTGTCGCTGAACCCTCGCAGGCGGGCACACGTGTTCCTGCGAGACTAAACAGATTCCCTGGAATGTAGAGCTACTGGACACGCTGTGCTAAAGAAAACTAAACCGAACTTATTCCTCTGACAATCCCCCACGGCTGCCCGTTGAAGTTTCTACTCGTTTTTCGCAGTTCCGAAGCGTACTGTAGCTGTCCTCTTTGAAGAGAAGAATGGATGTTACTCTTCCCGAGCTCGCACACCGCTGAGTACGCGACGACCTCGCAGCAGGTAAACCTACACTCGGATTTCGCCCGAAAGAACGTTTGACAATTATTCTGTCGGGCATGGAGGGATGAAAAATCTGCTCGCTAAGGGCCAAAAAGCGGACAAATTATTACCTACACGCGACCGAATTTCCAACACCCGGAAGAAACTGAATATTTTAACCCGTCACTCGGCGCCGGCAGTAAATTAGTCACGGCTTGTTCGGAAAATTATATCGTACATTTAAAATTCTACGCGACCGTCTAAATATCACCACGTTTCCCAACGACCACTCGATTCCACGTCCTCCAACCCCTGAAACCAATTTCGACGAGCGAGACACCCCAATTCCGCTCTATGTCCACGGAACTTGGCTCGAACGTCCATCGTTACAGGTGTATTTTTTCGCGTCCGTTCCCATACACGTTAAAATGTTATTAAGGCACGGCTCGGCGGGACAAGCGGGGCCTCCGGACACATTCGACAGCGAAAGAGGGTTGAAAGCCGCGTGCACGGGAACGTGGAATTACGACGATCCGATTACACGCAGAATGGGGACAGCAATTTCTTGCCAGCGAGTTTTCTTTCTGTTGGCCAAGCTCATTTTCCTCATAAGCAGCGTAAAAAATATCTCCAGTAGTGCCACGCAGAATTAAATCGACTGCGAATACCCGCGTTGCCCATTGTCGCACGAAAGCAGAATTTGCGGGTGGTGGGGGAGATGCAGAGTGAGAGGCAGTGAAAGGGAGGGTATAGGGGAGGTAGAGAAAGATACATATATATATATATATATTATTCAGACGATAGGAGCGTTTTACTTGAACTTTCGTTGTTTCCTACCCCCTTTTTTCTCCTTCTATTTACGCTCCGCCGTTCCGAAGAATAATTTCCTGCGCGGAACTGCACGCTCCCCGTCCGCGACGCCTTTTCCTCCCCCGCGTTGCGGACCGCCGATCGATATATTCAAAAGGAATGGCGGTACAATGCATGGGTTCACAGGCGAACGGCTGTGTCGCGAACCGCTGCAATTCACTTCGCCAACTAATTTCTACAAATGCGCTTCTGGCATGGACAAAAAGTGTATACCGGTGTTGGACAGCTTACGGGGGAGACGGTCCTACGATGAGAGAAATTCTCTCTTGGGGCTGGGAGGCGAGCGGATTAAATTGCGTTTTCTTTTTAGCATTATGCTGCCCGGCGAGTGTATTTCGTTTTCCCGTTTTCCGTTCTTAACGCTAATACCGTTGACCCCGTTCGAGGAGGGGGTGGCCTGGATCCGTTTGCCCTGAGGCGGTAATATCGTATTCGCGAGCGAGGTGGCTTCGAGGAACCGGCGGGAACGCTTGGCCGCCGCGCACGTTTCCAGGAGTCTATCCGCGGAATCGGCAGTTATTTTATGACGACTTCGTCGAAGATCGCGCATGCACGGATCCACCGATAACGGGGACCAGGGTATGTACCCATCGTGGCCGCGATTTACATCGCATGATACAGATGGTGTCACTCGTTACGAGAGAACACGGCTGTTTACCGTTGGATGTCTACAGGCCAGACGTTGTCGCGATTAATAACGCGGGTATCGTGGCTGAGAGGGAAAAAAGCATCGTCGCGGACAGAAGTGGATGTACGCCGCCGTCTCTGGTTTATGAGTACGTACCTTTTCAGACGTTCGCACTGAATATCGCGAGTAACCGATAGGGGGAACAGTTCCGTGCTTCTTGTCCGTGACAGGTGTCGCCTTAAGCTCGTAAATCGATATCAACCCGTCACTTAACTTTCTTCTAGATGTGCACGTACGTGATATACATACTCGATGCATTGCTGCGCTGCGTGCAGTAGTTTTCGGGGACTAGCGTATTAGCGGGGTGAAAGTGAGCGACGGGAAGAGACGAGAATGGAGAAGTAGCTTTATTGCTTCATACTTTATACGCTATTGGAATGTACAGCAAGTATTATACATAACCTTGCCGTATCTCTTCCGCCCGTGGTACGAGTGCGCGAGGCGGGCGTCTCTCGACGAAGCCGGTAGGATAATGGAATATAAAAATTGGCCGGAGGCAGTTCGGCCAGACAGAAAGTCGCGGGCCATGATTAAAGACAGGGACTCGATGCCGTCGTGTAACGATAATTGTTTGGCCCCATTCCAAGAACTGGGGCTGCGCGGGGGTTCGAAGCAACGATGCTCGTTTGGTGCCTTAAACTGTCCAATAAAGATTGAGCTGGAGGTTCGTTGATGTTAAGTGATAGAGAGAGGGGGCGCGGATAGAGAATGGAAAGAGGAATGCAGGCTGGTCGAAAAAGCTTGGTCGAAACTATGCTGCGAAACGGGGAAGAAAGTTGATAAAAGCTCGCGTTCGGAACCGCTCCCCGTTCGAGATAGATACAATTGAACCTAGTGGCTCGTGCTTTCAGGTAACTCGAACGATCAGTTTCCCGTTTAGTTAGTTAGCATCGGGAAGAGTTTCGGCGCAATCTGCTCCAGCTCGCGTCGGTTAATTTCAACGTTTTCGTTCTGTGCTATACCGAACACATACATATTTCCACAGCGAATGATTATCCGCGGCATGAAATTCAATTCGTCGTGGTACTATAGAGACCTGTCACAGTACCTATGACCATCCTGGCTGCTTTGAGCTGATTTTGCAATCAATGACATGGCAGGTCCGTACACGCTTTGAATCCTATGGAGGACATTCCAGTACTTTAGCGTAAGCTTGATATTCATCCCGTCTCTCAATGAGTGTCCACTTCGAAATACACATTTGCGTGAAGATTCTTCCTTGTTTCATGGATGCGCGTGGAACTGGTCGTCCATAAGTTCCGAGCGATCCTCTCGAAATTCCTCGTAGATCGGTTAGCGATGACGTTCCGATGATAACGAACGAGGGAGCGACACAGGGGGAGATTGAAATTCGCTGTCCAGATTTAAGAGGGGCTGTCCAGGGGCGTCTTTGCGCGCTTACGGGATCTAAACGTGATTATCCCCAGGCCGAGTGTACACGATCTTGACATATCTGACGATCCTGGCGCGCATAATCGTCTTACGTCAAGGAAGTACGGATGGAGCAGCCAATGGGTTCAAAGGGGCTAGCCGATGCGTTTTCGCGAATGCCACTCAAAGCCCCGACGCCGGAGCGAACAGTCGTATACATGATCTCGGTATTCCTGACGCCATACAGCTGGCTAAATGGAGTGGCGTTAGCGCTAGTACCGCCACGTGGTTGGGGTGGTGTGGGTTACTGGTACCTTGGGGGATGGAAGGAATAGATGTGGGGGGGGGGGAGGGGTGGCGAGGCAAGACTACGCTAGCGTAAACGGGAGAAGACGAGGTTGGAGATGGAGGAGACGGGAGGCGATACCACTGCTAGAAGGAGAAACTGGTCAGAGAAAGAAGATGGACGAGCGGGAGGCAGAGGGAGCCAGAGGGAGAAAGAGAGGACTTGGACTCGTTCGAGTGAACATAGCAGCGAGTAGAGCGGTATAACACTCCCTGGAGGTGGTCCGTAGTGTGTGGGTGGATGATGTAGGCAGGGTGGGTCGAGCACGGAAGGGGCAGAAGGGGTACGAGCAGAAGCGAAGGGTGGGGTTGCCGCTCGATACCACTGCGGCACAGCCAAAGTTGAAGCTATATCGCTACGTCTCTCCTTCTCGCCCTCTCACTGTTCCACCCTTCAAACGTCTCTGTTTCCCTCCCCCTCTCTTCCTGAACTCACTGTCTCGCCTACTCTGTGTATATTTACCTTTTCGTTTCTCCTTCTCTCTCGCCCTGCCCGCGCTCACCTTCCAAACTCCGTTTCTCTATCTCACCACTCTCGCCTTTCCCCGTACATACGAGGCACTATAGTAAACGGCCTACAGCCTTTGCCCGGTATCTACCACCGAAATCTACCCTTCCTCCGCTTCCTCCGTCTCTCTCCTCTCGCGCTCGCCCACCTCCCCGGTGCCCTCCACTCCCCCCTGGAATCCCTCCAGGGGATCTACCGACTGCGCTCTTTAAACAACGAGACACCTTTCCCCCGACTATGTCTCAATTCTCGCCCGGAAGAGGCCCGATCTGCCTCGTCTTCCGGGTAACTTGCACACAGCCCCGCGCGTTCGCGTCTCCTCCCTGCACAACCCTGCACTTCCATCCTCCCTCTCGCTCCCTCTCTCTCCCTCTCTCATCTCTGCCTCTGTCCCCTCTCTTTATTCCTTTGCGATCTCGACGACCTGACCTTTCCAGTCTACCTCCGGGATCGATCTCTACGATTCCGAAAAAGACCATCGCCGCGAGAGCCGTCTTACTCCCGGCTCGACGTAACAATTCTCGCTTCCTGCACTGATCCTTTGTTTGCCGGGGAGCGGCGCGACACCGGCGATATCCTCGCGATAGCTTCTTTTCGAGAGGATTCGAGGAACAGTAATTTTATTGCCGGCGAGTATCGCGGATGAAAGGAGGATGGCTCGTAAAAGCAGGGAGGAACGAATACAGCAACGCTTGGCTGTCGCGAGTCTAGCTGTTAGGCAGCGGGCTATCAAGCGCCCAGGCTTATCGAGGTTGTGAACATTTTATCAATTTTTTGGGGCGTATCGCTTCGCGCACCACTCAATGGTCTCCCGAGAGCCACTGCGCTCCATCCGCTCGCGATTCACGCGGAATCACGGCGTTCGGGCAACTACCAGGGATCTACGCGTACGGAACGTTGTTTTTTCATCCTCGTAAAAGCGTAATTGTAACGAAAACGCGAATTCGGCGTCTCGTTACTACGTCGCAAGGTCGTTAAAATCGAGTAAACGTGGGAATTAATGCCTGAACCTGGACGTTTGACAGGATCCACGGGATGGAAAAGCGCCGCGCTGTAACATGGACCAGCGAATAATCGGGACCCGGGCCTGTATTTACGCGAACTCGTTTGTTTGGGGACGGCTGTTTATCCGGTGACGATCAATAATTCGACTGGCTGCCGCATTTTCGTATAAATTAAACATATTTACAGGGCCGGCGACGGTATGAAATCGAACGTATTAATCATCGAGCCCGAACGACCATTCCACCCCTCCAGCAATAGGGGCTACATCCCCACTTCCTTCGCGCCAGCTGAATTTATCGGAAATTTATATTTGCGGAACGGTGAATTATACCGGCGTCAGGTGCTCGATTTTTCTTCCGCGAGGGCTCGCCGTGCTGCTCGTATTTTACACGGAAACGCGTTACCTCGCGTCATTCTTAACTTTCCGCGCTCGGAGCACGGTACCTAAGCAGCAACTACGGTGGACATTGGCCATTGACAGCGAACGTCCCCCAATTTCCTTTCACACGTGAAATTTCCGCACGTTTAATGCGCCGAGCAATGGCGGAGGGGATTAAGCTACTCCGGCGGCGTCGTTGATCCTGAATTTTCGCCCTCCACGCGAAAGCGAACTTGCACACCCTGCAGGCTTTTTGCGTTCCACGTAACGCGGACACGACGGTGATTCTGAAATAGGGCTACGACTATTTGCGGACCGTGCGCTCGCGCGGGCGAGCCAAGTTAAATTCTCCCGCGGTGATCCTCCCTGCTCCCCCGACTGGTATTACCACGGAATCGCTTCATTCATATAAATTCGGTGTGCCTAATGCGACGCTCCGGCGAATATATTTAACGCGGCGGGGTCGAGTCCCTGCCCCGTGGAACTTAGCGTTACGATATTCATTGTAACAAACGATCTTTTGTCTTTTACACCCCCAGTCTATCTTTCCCTCCGCCTGTTACACGCAGGTCTCTCGCCACCTGTCTACCACAGCTTCACCCTCGCTGTTGCTTACTCTCACTCGAACTCTGCTCTCGATCACCCTCCGCCTTTCTCGCTCTCCTTCGCCCTCTTTCGCGCCCTCTCGCTCGCCCCCCCTCCCCTACACGGTTCGCCCCTCTCCACGCTCTTTCACCCTTTCCACATCCCCTCTCTGTCTGTTATTTCTGATAGTAGCGTCAAAAGGTCTGAACCCTCTCGTTTCCCAGACATAAACCATTCCCCATTTTCTTTGTTCCACCGATTCCTCGACCCTGTGATTTCCCTTCCCATCCATCCCCTAGCTCGACCGTGGGTGTATGCGGGGAGGGGTTGGCGCGGGGTACGAGCGCAGGGCTGGCTACAAATTACACGGCGATTCTCGGCCGTATAGCCGCTAATTTGATTCGTAAATGAAGCACGCGTGCAATAAAGCGGATACCGAGTACAAATAGCCCGGAGCTTTTCCCCCGAGCGGCCTCGCGACTCGGGCTAAGTTCAAGGAACACGCGCGATGCGCCTTTCATACCGACCAACCGCTCCCGAGGAACTTGCTTCTGCACTGAATGCCAGCTCGGATCGGTCCGCGAAACATTCTGCGCCGCTGAAACGTAATGCATGCCGAGTAATTGTATGGCGATATTAATCGGCAACGGTGAATTTCCTTCGCAATCTTGCTTCGCCGAATACTCCAAAAGAGCTCGGTTTCTTCAGGAATCAAACTAACCGTACACAAACACCGCAGAATATCGTGCAGTACATTCACGTATTTTTTCTGCAACAGCAGCACCAGCTTTCATAGACTCGTTTCTGTTCGGCCACCGTGAAATCTGCTGTGAAACGTTTTCAAACTTTTGCCTGGTCTTTCGGCGTCAGTCTGTTGACTGAGCGGAACTTTCAGAGAGAAGCTGATATACGGGCCGATAATCAAGGCAACAAAATACATAGTAATAATTCCTACTATTAAAGCAACGGGGTGAGGTTCATTTTACCAGCAGAATGGCTCAAGTAAACAACCCGAAATTAATGCATGGAATGCAGCGGTAACTCGTGGCAGCCATTCCCCTCTACTCTTACATAAATAATCAGACGTCGGAACGCATTAAAGCTGGAGCTACTTAGTTCGGTAGCTGTTGGCCGCTCGTTGCAGCCGATTCGTCCAATCACAGAATACTCATAACCCCTCGACGGAAAGAACAGTGTAGCCGCGAGTGGGGATCGATAGGCGGTCGATGCATCGCGTTTAAAAGCACCCTCGAATCGGGATCACTGGAGCAATGGCTCGAAAAACAGATTCGCGTAACACTGTCCGGTCACGTATCGCGCGATTTATTCCCCCGGCCGCGAGAGAATCGCGCCGCTCTTCCTCCAACCGTCCCGCAACATCGTTGTGTTTCACTCGCCTGGGACAAAGCTGGGGAAACAAAAGCGACTAGCATTTTGCCAGCACAGGTAAAGGGGTGAAACGGTGGCGGACAGCGCGTTGTTTTCTTGCTCGTTATATTTCCAGCCGCTTTATGCGGCAACCCTCTCCCCAGCGCGCGCGCGCGCGCGCGTGCTCCCGGCCGAGAGCTTTTCCCAGTGCCATACAAGCTCGATAACGATTAATAATTTTTTCATCGCGCTTCACTCGCGCCAGCCAGCCGGTAGATCTCAAAGGGAGATCACGCCGAGTCGAAGCTTGGGAAACCGCGCCGTGGGGAGGAGACATTGCACCTGGCTCGACACAGTTCCACGGGAAATCTTGCTGAGAGTATTTTCCCTCGTTAACACGTCCCAGCAGACCGTTCGTCAGTTTCCAGTAAAATATTCTCTTGCAGCGGTCGATGGCTGCGTCGGAGGAGGTCAGCCGCGTACAACGCGCTGGCAAATGACCGCGGAGTTGGCGAGCCGTTCGACTTCTTCTGTAACTGCGCCAATTAAAGGCGATTACTTTTCAGAATTCTAGAAAGGAGCGTTTACCAGTGATTACCGTCAGCAGCCATACCACGGCGGGTAGCTTCATATTCCTCGAGCACGCCGGCTGAATTATCGAGGCGAAGCATCGATCTTTCGGGCTTCCCTCTTTGCGGGATATCTCCTCTTTTTTCCTCCCCCTCCCCCCCCCCCCCTCCTCCCTCCTCTCGATGATCTGCCCCGTTTCTCTTTTCCACCTTTTCGTCGAGGCACTCGGGTAGAAGATGATGGAACGGCCGCGTCAGGGCGAGTAAATCACGGTTCCCGGCGAATTGAAGGGGAAGTTGGCCGGTTCCGGGGCCCTGTGATCGATCACTGGTTCGAGGCCGCTTTGAAATATGCAAGCCGACAAATATGAAGTCGTCGCGATATCAATGCGGCGGCACGCGCTCCCCGACTCCTCCTCTCCGATTTGCCGCGTGCGCGCGTCCCTTGTTAGCAACGTTTATCGAAGCGTTTATGCGCCGTTTCAACCCTAAAGCCTGCCGGTGTCACGTGCACCCACCGCCAAAGCGTTCCATTACTCTGTGACAGTGGCCACCGGCACGGTCATCGCGCTGCAGCACGTCCAGCAACTTTACGCCGTCACCTGTACAAACGACCTTTCCCCGTCGATCCCTGTCACCGACAGTCGAGGAATACTCGCGCCCTTCCCTCAGAAGGAACTCGTGCCGCTGGCTTCTCGAGAGTTTTCAAAGACTCGGGAGGGTCGTGGGACGCTTCACTCACCGTAAACAAGGCTCGCTGATGCGTGAGCGTTTCGCTGGAGGATGTGGGCGCACGGGAGCGGTAAAATATTGGCAAATATTTAAATAAGCCCAGAAAGATACATTTACAAAACACGGGGTGCGTCGGATTTTGTCTCAGGCTCCGCGTCACTCGAACGGCTGCTCCCGCTCGTAGCTGGCAGAGGGCAGGGAACATGTGTTCATAAAGAAGTCGCACGATGAGTAACCGAGTCTGGGGACACTTTGGGTTAAAAGAAACTCCCAGGCAAAGTTGTTTTTATAGGGGGTATATTTTAAGCCCTCCTCTTCGAGCCTATGCCCTAGATTGCCTGGCATAAAAGTTCGCGGTACTACAACTGATGCGTATCTACGGATGCACGCGTTCTTGCTAAACGAGTTCCAAGAAGTTTTAATACAGCGACACCATTGCGTTGGACGGAGCTGTCTCTAGCGATTAGGAGGGTGCAACGTTTCAGTTATTGATGTATCGAATCCAGATTTAGCCGGGATATTTCAGTTACCAAAGGCTTAAAATTAATGTAGATCTCAGCCGTAGTCAATCTAGGTCGTCAGATTCGTCTCGTACAATTAAAACGCTCGGAAAGCTACCTACAGTCCCAATGTTAGACTTAGCAATCTGGGAAAGTAGAGCAGCTCGTTACAACGGCCATCGTCCATCTTTCTGTTGGATGTGTGTAGCTCGTTTCGCGGCATGTCCATTTCAACGGGTGCAAAGCAGTTGCGGAGCTCCGATCGTTTTTCACGCGAACCGTGAACTCGTGATTTCACGTCGACCGCCGAGAACCGATGGAAAGCCTCGGGACGTAAACGTCAAGGTGATTCTTTCCATTTCTCAATGGCTTACGACGTTGTTCGGACATCGATACATGGCTCGGGGATTTCAAACATCACCTCGACAGTGAGACAATTCTCCTCCCCTGCATCTGTTAAATTAATCCTATCCCTTCGCACGTACCGAATAGTCATCGAGCTTCTTTAAATTCTGAACCAGATCACTCCGCAGAAGCTACTCGAGCCAATTAGCGCAGTCTTTTCTGCGATTCCTTCTCAATTCCGCCACAGAATCCCTCCGGACTCGATAGCGAGTCGAGAGCTATTCCGTTCGATTTAATAACGTCAAGCTCTCGAATGTCATTTCGAGCTCAGAGAAAGGCGGGAGAAGAAAGAGCGCGGGGAAAAAAGGTAGGGTGGAACAGCGAATTCACCGATTCTACCAGTCGAAGGGATAGCTCTCACCTAGTTCCGTGTCCAGCATTCACATTCTGCCTCTGTGGCTTTCGACGCGTCGCGCATTACCCAGCAAGTTCTCAAATGGTAACTAATTTCGTGCCAGGCTATACGTGCATTTAGTGTCCTTCATCGCACAGTGGGACAAAACGACCCGATGGCGATCAAAAATCTATAACTTTGATTCTGGTCTAGGTATTTTAATGAAGTTCGGCTCAATTTAACCGCAAATTTACGGCCTTTAAGTTGTATTAATATAAGTGATATTAACCCTCGGAGACCGGTGCTAGGCCCGTGTATTTAGATCCATGTTTTCGAAAAGTGGAGGTACTGGCCAATTACAATACACATTTTATTAACATACTTACTAGTTACTGTATTATATTGTTGGAAACCCTGTTTTTTAATATCTGGCATTGTTTTAATGTGATCGGTGCTCAAATCTTGCCAAAATCCCAAAAGTTAAGAGCCTATCAAAAACTTTTATGTTTCCCACAGCTTTTATTCACGATTCTAAAAAAAATTTCTTTGAGAGGTGCAATTATCATTTTCTTGGAAAGTAGCACAAAGTAGCACCTAATTCTTTTTGTTTCTAAGAGAGGAGGGTTCATTCTTTCACATGATATCAATTACACCCATTGCAAATGGTTGCAATTTTTTAAAAATGTATAAAAAGTTTGTTAACATTTTACCCGAATGCATGGCCTTAATAGAATATATAGCTGTGTAATTAACTTTGTAACTAACTTAAACTGCACCTCTCAGAGAAAATTTTTTTAGAATCGTGAATAAAAACTGTGGGAAACGTAAAAGTTTAAATTGAGCGGAATTTCATTGAAATATCTTGACCAGAACCAAAGTTATAAACTTTTGATCGCCGTCGGGTCGTTTTGTCTCACTGTGCGTCGTTTGAATAAAAGCTACGGAACTCTGTCGGAGACGAGCAGGCGAGACAGTCGCCCGTTCGACAGCAGCAGCAATGTGACAGCAAGGGCTGTTTGTTCGCGCGCGTTCGCCCGATAATTCGATGATTGGTCGATGGAAATACGCAGCCGCGCGGGTCGGTTAATTAGCAACGATTCCCGTGCCCCTCGCGCCAGAGGCATAAATTCCCCTCGCTGATCGCCGCGGTTCGAGTTCGCCCGCTTTGGAGCGCCCGCGGCGGGCGGCGAGAAACGATGAAGACCTCGGGGAGAAGGAAAGGTCGGAGGGGAGGCGAGCCACGCCGGGACGATAAGTTCCGGACCAAAGTTGCTCGGCGAAACTCAACCAGAAGGAAGGAAAAAATATCGCTGATCCGCGAAACGGGAGTTGGGGAATTTTTAACGATGAACCTCCACGGCGCTCCCCGGGCTCCTTCCTTTTCCCTGTTTCCCCCCGATTTAAGCCCCTCTGCTCGCTTCTATCGCCCGACAACGGGGCATTGTTTCGTTAAAGTATCTCGGGCTCGTATTTGAACCGGTATCGGATATTCCCATGGCTATGTCGGTGCTACGTGGCGCGCGAGGGGTTGCGAGATACTCTTCCGCGTTTTACTGCTAATTACACCCCGCTTCGGGATATTACACGACGCACAGTGCAGAGAACGGCCCCGATGGTTACTTTACAAGGAAACGTAGGGAGCCTTTATGCGAGTGGAAAATAGAATTCACGCGAGAATTCAGCGAGCTGGACTCCCGCGGATTTTTGTAGTTTGCGCGGTGGCTCGTGTGTGGAAGAGTGGTTGGCCACGTATTTTCTTATGGGAATTCTATTATCCTTATTTCTAAAACATACAGGAAGGCTCTTGAAAAACAATAACATGGACTGCTTCGAGTTCTTCAGGGTCTTTTCGCGACGGAGGTTTCTTGTGCAATTTGAAAACGCATAATTAATTCTCTCCGGGCATAGCGGGATGTCTGATGATAATGGACGTCACTTTACAAGAGACCGTCCACCGAGGATTCGTCGTCGATCGAGAACAACGACGAAGATCGTGGCGGTTTGAATAATTTATCCAGTGCCAGCGTTCGAGTTACCCGCGGCTCCACGCTCCGCGTGAAAAACTGCCGCGACACGGGGCGAGGAGCTGCTCGCAGCGCGGGGAACAATACTTCCTCTTGCTCCTTTGCGGGAGCGGGTATAAAGGAAAATGGAGCGAGCCCGTCCCTTCCTCCATCTTCGTAGCTTTTCAAATATTATGAAGTCCGTAGGTTCTGAAAAATTCAAAATCCATGCCATGCTCTCCTCCGCCCATTGTACTCCCCACCCCCAATGCTCCTACTCTTTCTCTCCCTTCGCTGGTTTCCCCGTGTTTTCAGCGTGCAGCCGGGTTCGTGGAAATGAGCGAATTGAATTTCCGGATTCCGATCGGCGATCACAGTTCGCTTTCAGGCAGTCGCTCGGCGCGCGTCGAGCCAAGAGAAGCGGGGAGGGTGTACGTGTCGCGTGTGAGCCGACGTCTTGCGTCGCGGGTCCTGAATCCGGGTTAAAAGCTGTGTATACACCTCTCGCGCGACTCCGTGGCAAAGAATGCGACAGGACAAGGGGGTGGGAGCGCCGGCGACGGGCGCAGCCGGGACAAAGAGTCCAAGAACAGGGAGAAGAAACGAAGGAAAGGTGGAGCAAAAAAGAGGCAGAGAGGAGAGCGGAGTGTTCGTGAAAGGAAAAATATGGTAGCGACGAGAGAGTGGATCGAAAACGGAGAAAAAAAGGTGGCTAGAGATTTTGCGAAAACGAGGGAACGCCGGAGAGAGATTTCTGAGGTAGGTAAGGGGTAGCTGTGAGAGTGGCTGGTAAAGAAAGGGGGGGGGGGGGAGATTAAAAAGACGAAGAAAGAGCGGAGCGCGGAAAGTCGAGGAGGGTTGACGCGAAAAGCGGAGCGGGGGCGAGTGGGGAACGGAGATTATAAGATAGAGGAGAGAGAGAGAGGTGGGGGAAACACGGAATACAGCACCGGGGTGCACTCGACTTTTCCCTCGCGAACGTTTCGGGATTCGCATGGAACATGTTTGCCGCGCAAAGGCGGCCTCGCGAGAAACAGAGAGGGCCAGCCTCGGCACACTCGCAGTTTAATACCGAGACGAAACGAGAAAAGTGCGGGAACCGAAAGTGCAAAACTGCGACCGATCCAGGTCGGGTCCCAGGAACTCTGTTGATATTCCCTCGTAATGAGCTCGTCGAACTTCCACGTCGGCCGTATCTGGGTTAGAGCCCCGCGTGCACGCGGCGGATATCTACCTACATCTACGTGTTTAGAGATGGCTGGGCTGCTACGTACCGCCTACATCCACTTCGCTCCCAGGATCCGCGGGATAAGCCCGCGACGACCGAACCGTTTCCGTGGTTGCGCGAACCGCCGCTGTGAAATTAACAGAATTTCCCTCGCAACCCACCCGACCCCCTTACTTCATTAACCCTCCACTGTGTTTCTCTAATTCGTTTTACGGGGGTAATGAAAACTACGGCTGAAATTGCGCGACGGGATGCTTTGTCTGGCCCACGCCCTCCTTCGCCGAAAACCGAGACCTAAACTTGAGGGTACGTACCATTTCGCTGCTGTATAGTAGCGCGTGCTCCATTGGTCCATACTTGCGAGCTGGGGGCTGCCAAAAATTGTCACAGTTCCGAGGTACAGGTGTCGAGCGGCTGTCGATACTTCTCGGTGCAATCGGGTTTTCTCGTTGACTGGCGCGCGGAAATAAGCTCGCGGAAAATTGGATTGCAAATGTGTCCGACAGTATGCTTAGTCTAGAGAGGTCGCGGCAAAGAAAGTCCCAGCGGGTTATCGGTTGGGAGGGGCATCTGCTTATGAGGGGTAGGTCCGCGTGCACTTGTGACGAGGAGGGATGTGCATTTCGAGAAAAAGTCAGCGGAGTGTCAGGTATAAGGGTTGGGAGCGGATGAAAGTGGTGGGTCGCGAGATTTGAAGGTGTATTCTATTTTGCCTTCATCTCTGTTATTTATTTTATAATTATACCCGCTCCCGCTTTAATATTTATTTTTAACCTAATAAAACTTTAAACCATAGAGTTTTTTATACTAAAAGATGAATTAATGATGAAAAGTTGAAAATAAGTATAAATTAATTATTTATAAGGTACGGAATAATAAGGTGACTAGGAACTAGTTTTTGATCAACTAAAATACATGGGAATGAATTTTTAATCAGGTCAGGAACTAGCTTTTGATCATCTAAAATACATGGGAACTAATTTTTTGATCAGGTGAGGAACTTGTTTATGATCATTTGAAATACATGGGAACTAATTTTTTTATCAGGTAAGGAACTAATATTTGATCAGATACTAATACTAATTAAAAAGAAAGTACCAAATAAACTTATTTTTAGTATTATACCATCTAAATTTAATTTTTTTATAATTTTATAATGTCCTAACCTATTTTTTATTGAGGTGATCAAAAATTAGTTCTACAAGAAAAAATAGGAACTAAATAATTATCACTTACTTTTAAAGCAAAATGATACATATAATACTAAAATTCTTGGGCTACATTGTAAAGTAAACTATTGTAAGCAGAATGTATGAAAATAACCTTTAATACCGCAACAACCAGAAAAAAAATCGACTGTGGCGTCGATGGTGATCTCTTACTTCGAACAATAAGAAGATGAAAAATATGGGAAATGCATGAAATAAAGATTGTGATAAAATGAATACACCTCACATTCTCATAAAACATATTTTCATTGAGGAATAATATAATGTAAATACAAGGCACTGACCAAACTCGGGGGGGGGGGGGCATATTTACTCCCGTATACCCGGCTTGTTACACTCCTTCGTGCCATGGGTGCCTTCGTCCTAAAATTGACGTCCTAAAATGTTATTCTTGTTGGTGGTTTTTAATCCTGACGACGCCAGAGTGGAATTCACGATGGAATTACCACGTTACACAAAATTCTATCGGTACCTGACAGATGCCGTTCCTCGACGCATTCCTTCCCTCTCGCCCACCATCGCCGAGGCACCGTTACACTCGTTTCTTGTTCCTCGATGGGACCGCGTTCCACGCGCCACCCCTTAATTTCCTCCTTTTGCGCCGTAAATGAAATCGCATGCCGTGACATTCAGACCTCGCGGCGAAGAGCCAGGTCATCCCCTCTGTTTGGAATACCCCGTGTAAGGGGTGGCGTGCTGCTCCTGTTGTCTCGCAGTCGGGCTGGAATTTTTACGAGTTGAATTCCGAGCCGGGGGCTGCCGACGATGTTCCTTTCGACCAGTCCTTTTGTTTTCGGTGTCGTTAATTATAGTCTGACCATGGACGGGACGTTCCACTGTCGTCGCGCGAGCCGCACGGAACGGAAATCGAAGCCCAGTTGAATTCTCTACACCCCGCTTGCTAGGTTCGCGAAACTAAGACTTTGGTGTGTGTAACCCATTAGCTCTCTGGAGATCTAAGCACAACTAAGATCCACTGGGAGCACAACAAGTGAAACTTACTCTACTAGAACTGAACTGGAACCTCGCCCCTGTATTTTCCTATACCATCTGTTCCCATTGTGAAGAAACCTTGAATTCCCCGTGATCAAATTATTCTTCCCAAATGACCCAAGAAAAGAACCGAGCCATCCCTGAAGCACACAAAGACATGTGCTAAAACCTGCCGAAATAAATTTCACTAGAATTCCACTATACACAGTGGGGTTTAATTCAACCAGAAGTCGTCTGCAGAGCCCGGCTCCGAAAACTTTCGATGGAATCGCGGTACCAGTTGAACGTGTCGATATCGCTCGGCACCTTTTCAATTAAATCGACACGGACAACAGTGTTCGCAGGTACGAAGGTAGACTTTTCATCGGTATATAACGGAACTCCTCTAAATCCTCCTCCATAGAAGAGTAAAAGGAGCGTTTCGGTATATACGCGTATATTGATGCGCACGTGGGATTGCCAGTGCACCTGCACATGCACATGCAGGCGTATATAGACATCAAGGGGGAGGAAATAAATCGTTTACCAGCAGAGACACCCGTCGCGAGCGGATCTTCACGGGTCGGCGGGGAGGAGGGAGGAGGGGGGGGGGGGGGGGGGGTCGGGGCCCTCGTTTCTGCTTCGGTCGCCTCCTTTTCTCTTCGATAAAATATACTTAAACCGCGCCTCGCCGAGCTCGATACTCCGCGCGCCGTTCTCTTCGGTTTACTTTATCGCGAGAAATATATCGCTATTGGTCCAGCAAACAGAGAAGACGAGAGATAACGGGTGCGAGTATGAGAGCGTGTGGTCTAGATTCTGGCTGCGCGTGTCTGTCTGTGTGTGTGGGCAGGACTATTCGCACTCCTGGCGCCGAGACTCACTCGTCGCGCGGAATTTCTTACTCGGCTGGAAATTCAGCCGACGGCGTTGGCGCGGGTCGACGTCATATCCCGGCGGAGCAGGCGCAATAAATATCCATCGGACGGGCCAGGTGCTAAGAAAATGGATCAACTTAGCGTCGCGGATAAAATTGAGTGCAGCCGGGGCCAGTGCGTTTGATTTATAGCCCGATCCGCGGGATATTACTCACCCGACGCTGACGCGCGTCTTTTGCCTGACCTTACGACGCGCCGACAGTCGACTCTCTCCACCTCTTCCTCCTTCACTGTCTTCCATCGCCCTCCATCGCCCCCCCCCCCCCCTCCACTGCCCCCTGACGTGCTGTTATATTAGCACCGTCCCGCGTCGAGAAGGAAACGTGACTTTCTTTTCGACCGTTTCTCTTGAAACGCAGACATCTGGCTAAGTTATTTATCGCGATGAACTCCGGTGACCGGTTCGCTGGTCGGCACGAGCTCTATCCCTTTTACTCGCGACGATGCTCGTTCATTGGGGGCTGACTCGATTCTCGTGACAATTGATCAGCCCCCCCAATCAAACCGGTATGATGCAACCGATGCATCGCCATCGCTGGAAACACAGTTTACCTCAGCTACTCCTGGAATTTGCGAAAAAATTCCACGTAATTGCGAGGCGGGTGTTCTCTGAATAATATCCAAAATTCAAGCGGATTGATTAAATCAGAACCACCCGTGCTTCCCTGGAAAATTGAAATTATACGCAATTTGATTCATAAGGATACACAAAATGGTTGCTAATACTTTTGCATCGCGCACAGTGGCACAAAGGGTAGCGGATAAATGATTTTCAGCACCTATGCAAAAATCAGTGCTGCTAGCAGAATTGTCTGAATTAAATCAGAGCAGAAGGTAATTGTTCGGACCGCGTATGCGCTCCCCGTCTTCTTTGTTGGAAACGGTGATCTCGCGAGCAGACAGCGTGAAATCCGTAACGAAAACGTTGATAAACGCGCCACGCGGGTTCAAACAATTTACCGCAACGTCGTTGCTGTGGAAAATTGCCGAGCAAATTCGTCGTCGGCCGCGCCCGCGAAACTTGCGTGACGCGCGATTTCGATGTCTCCAGCGTCGATATCAAAGGCGTCCTAGTCGCTCGACGGGAACGAGGAACGAGTGGCGTTGAAGCGCCGCGTTGAGTGCGCGGCAAAGCTCCCCCCTCTCCGGAGGATATCCGCTCGTGGGGTCGGTATCGTAGCGGAAACGGCACGGCAGGATTACAAATTAAGAAGAAGTTTAATCCCCGCCTCGCATTCACGACACCGTGGAAACGTTTTAAGTGGACAAAGTGGAAACGACGACGGCGAATTTCATTTTGAAAGTGCGAGGTTGCACTTTCATTTCCCGCTGCGCTTTGACGATTCCTTAATGACTGCACAATTCTGAGAGACGCTCAAATATTTACGAAACACGTGTCGTAGATATCCAATGCAGACATCGTATCTTACGTATTTTAGGGCGGACTTACCTCAAATCCAACGAAGATCCAAATCGAACGTAATTCACGTATAACTCAGGCTTAACGCAGCCCTAACGTTGGCTTCCATCCAAGTCCAACCCTATCCGGAATCTGGTGGAATAAAATTTAATTAAGACACTCGTAGCGTACAAACGTTAAGTAGAAGGGAGATCTGAGTAGAGTAGGTTCTCGTGATTCACGGTTCCCCAGCTCCGTCCTCGAAGCCCGTCGTCGTCTCCAGTGAGAGAAATGCCTCTTCAGTGAGTGTAGGCATCGATGTCGAACGCTTTGCCACATGACGGGCGACCGAGCATGGCGAAAGAAAATTTCTATCGATTGGACTTTCCCGGAGTAGCTCGAGTACCCTCTTACCGGATGGTGTCGAGTCGCCTCGGGGCTGTTCCTGGCCGTCGTGTAAAAGCATCCCCGGGCGAACACGTGTGTTTTTACTCCGTCTGACATATCCTGACGATTACAGGTTAGTCGCGCGGAACGTGACGCTGTAACAATCGCCGTAATCACCTCCCTGGCTGCGGCGCCGTTCTTCGATAGGGAAACCAGAGATGTCCCTCGACGGGGACAGGCGGCGGGTGAGCGACACGGTCTCTTTTTCCTCTCTAATCCCCTAAGCGTGTCTCGTCGAGTAGTCCTCATTGCCCATTCATTTCGCTGCTTTCACGACACGCGCGTCTGGAATCTCGCAACAAATTCCAGCACACTCCGGGCGTTCTCGTCGGACGACGTCGCTTTCTCTCCCACTTTCGTTCTCGTTCCCGTTCCCGGATTTCACGACTGGGAAATGTCGCGTTGCTTCTTCCCTCGCCGCATAGGAGCGTTCGATAATCACTGGCCACCTCCCCGACTTCCCAAACACAGAACGGTTTTTGCGATCGCCGAGAAATCGGCTTCGGCCCCGCCAGAGTCGGATCCACGGGGCCAAGTAGTTTCGACTTGTTTTAGCCAGACACGGAATTATCGAGAATTCCTGGGGACCTTTGACGACCGGCCAAAGCCACTATCTGTCCACAGCCGATAGTTGGAGAAATGCTAATTTGGAACGTCTCTCGAGTCGCCGTTCTCGCTTGATAACCTCAGGATCGACTGTTGCCCGAGCATCGGACTTCGAGTCCACTCCTCGTTCCTCGCATTACTGTCCCAGGCTAACAAGGGCCCGCTAGGGGCCAATCGATCGATAGCGCGCGTCTTTCCTCGTTCGCGTCACGGGTTGCCGATCCGAGGGAGACTCGTTTCCAGGTTTCATTTACTTCTCCGGCCTGGACACGCGGTTCAAAGGCGGTCATTAGAAAAAAGAAAAACGTTAGTTGGGTTGGCGCGGGGAGCGAAGAGGAGGGCGAGCTCTTTCAGGCTCAAAGGGTACGCTCTGGCCGTTAGAGGGTCGTTCCACGGAACGTGACGTTCTAACAATCGCCGGGGCGACACCCCCGACCACCGTCCCAAGTAGCATCCTTTTTCGAAGAGGAAAATTGCGACGTGTCCCGGCGAAAACGTGACGCGCCGGGCGACTGCCCCTCCTACCCTTCCTGCCGGCCCTTCTCTTTACGGCTCCAAGGCACGATCCTTGCTGCGTAACCCTGTCTCTTCTTTATTCCAGCTGCGTTGTGTCTCGAGAGGACCCGGTTACACTAAATGTTTCTCCTGATATCGGGTGTCTCGATAACGACGGACGAATGTCGTTCGCACGCTACTCGTCCGGAATTCGCTCGATAGAGGACCCGCCGACTCCGTCCGCCTTCCCCGCACGAGGCTGCCGTACTGGGCGCCAAATTAACTGGCCGGAGCTACTTCCCCCGACTATCAATGATGTTACGAGCAACCCCCCTCATTTATTGTCCCGATATATGTCTCGATTTTTCACAGCAATATGGCTGGCCAGCTTGGAACTCCTGGGAGAGACATTTGCCTTGAAGAGACGGGCCAGTGGAGTAGCCAAACGGTACAGTCAGACGTACCATTCATTGTCCCAGACCAACCAGGTAACTTTTCCCCCGATAGAACTAGCACGTTGATGGGACTAATCAGACATGCGAGCAGTGGGGGTTGGTTTGCCTCAGCCTCGGGGATCCTCTTAGCCGTCCTGTCGCGGTGGACCGTGCCAAGCCAGATAACCTCCGAGCATATTTTAGCCATTAGGAGCCGGTGGCACGTAACGTGACGTTTTAACGTTCTTCGAAAGGGAAAATTGCGACGCGTCCCGGACGTGACGCGTGGAGGACGCGTTCTCCTACGCCCCCCGGAGAGAATGAAAATCCGGGGGACGGGCGCCTTGTCAGGCCGCGAGAGACACGCGACCCTGTTCCACGTTTCCAAGGCACGATCTAATTCAGCCCCTGGCCAAACGCCGACGGGATCTGAATAATTAGACGCAACTCGACCGATGTTATTTGACGACGAGCCAGCCAGGCTTATCCAAACGACGTAACATTCCGCGACGAGCGCGTTACCCTCCTGGCAGCTGCCTCGTAAATTCTCTCCGCCAGGATTATTAAATATATTCGTCGCGTTTCAGCCGCCCAGTTATTTCGCGGAGCCCCGCGTACGAGTCCCGGCCCCGGGATTTCCCTCCCGTCGGCGGATCAGTGTTTCGGAAGGGAAAACTTCCGGTTTATTGCTACCGAAAGATGGTGCTCAAAGGTAGCAAAAGTTTGCACACTCAACGGCCCGAGTAGGTAACTAGGACGATATTCATACCATCGCGGACGTTTCGCCCTTTATCGACAACGACGCCGAGCGTGCCTCGTCTGTGTGTAGGTACGCGGAGGCACAGAATCTCCACGGATGCTCCTCCGCTCTACGCAGCCTGTCTAATCAAAGTTGCATCCAGGGGCGAAACACGTTACTACCAGCGCCATTTCAGTTGTGCGCCTTAGTTCGACTTCTCTTTCAACTGAAGCAAGCCGTGCGCCAGTCAACGGGGAGAGTTAACTGCATGTTTTCAAAGCCTTATAACGGAAACTTGCCATTGTATCACGGTCATGTTTGATATATTACGAAACGCTGACGACGTACTTTCATGCAGAGCGATTCCGAGTAATCGTCCCTGGGAAATCTCGTAGCAACTTCTGTATAAAAAAAATGACGAACCTTCTACACTTGTTCGTTTATGAATCTCTATACTAAACCAGAATGAACAACCTAGCCCCTTTTCACCCCGACTGTCCAACACCGAATTTCCACAATCTCTATTTTTCCACGCGAGAAAAAAGATTTGTAATCCTTCTACTCGAGGACAGACCTGATTCATGCGCCAAGCAAACAACCTTCGCTCCCCAGGCTTCCTGCATCCAGCGCCCGTAAAGCCGCAACAATTTCTCAGGCGTTATTTCCCCCCATAAAACGGAGCGTGGCAACGCCTGCGACGATAAATCGATGGTTAAAGACTCGCTCGCACCTGGAACGTCTAGCCTCCCCGTTGCCCGTCTCGGTGCCGAGGAACAATTAAAATTCCTGGTCGCTGGCCGCCTCGCGAGGACCGCGCGAAATCGAGCGCGCGAATTCGAGAGTGGTCGGGATGGCTGGCTCGATTCGTGTAATTGAACGCGTGGAATTTTTAGGTAGACATAAAAGTTCGTCGCGCGGGCAATCTCTGCTCCCGCGAGCTGGTAGCGCCGTTCCGGCTGAATAAAAAATTGTGAGACCGCGTAATGACGATACGCGAGTCACAAAAATCATGCTCGTCATCCGATACTTTTCTGGTCTCCGGGTTGGCTGGGTGACTTTCTTCACGCACTTACCATCGCCACCGAACGATCTGTTTCCCCTCGCTTCGCGAGACACCCGCGGTTTCTGCCACGCGAGCACGATCGCGTGTCAGCGGAAACGTCGAGGCTTTGACGACACTCGATCGGGTCAGCCAGTCGATTTTTCCACGGCACTTGGCCGTTGGTTTTAACGGGGCTGTGGAAATGTGAAACCCATCGACTGCGACCTGTTGGTTCTATGTCTCAGCCTTTCACGAACATTTTGGTGGCCGTTTGATGTGTCGTTTGGGTAATTCTTCTCGGACTTTTCTTCTTGTGCTAGGTACTTGAGGATCGTGGAGAGAATATTTAAGAATATTTTCCGTAGGAGGAAGAATTCGTAGGTACACTCATTGACGGAAGTTAAGAAACAAATTAATTGTTTGGGAATTACTCATATATTCTTTAAGTACCTTCTGAGATACGTAGGTTGTAACTAAAATTAGTATAAGGAGGTAACATTTCATACATCAGCATACAATAAGTCACACTAAGTGACAATAAGAAAACAAAAGCTTTGTGACAAATGTTAAGAAACATACTTTCCTTGAATTACACTGTCCAAACACGAATCCGCAAGCAGAATTGCTCTGTCGCCCTGAATTTTTGTAAAAACGCATGATTTTGGGCAAGAATGATGTATTGCTTGCAAACTAAGAACGCTAGAAAGTCCCATTTAGTCTTAAATGCTAGAGGATAGTTCATAGAATATGCCAGTGCAAACAGATATTAAATTTGAGGGTTTTGAATAGTTATAAATGGCCACCAACTTATTTCCAACCTATGTATCTCAGAAAGTAAAGAATACCCATAAAAAAAACTTCAAAAAAGTAAAAAAATTAGGCCAAGTACATGAAATCAAATAAATCACAAAAAATAGAAGATAATAATAATTACAAAATAAAAAAATATGTGAAATCAAGATGCGCTGCAAGTACATAAGGACCGATTTTATTGAATTTGGTCTTATTCGAAAGCTTATATGCGGTTTACACAAGAAAAATGCCTTTGAATTTAGAAAATATTGCAGGCGTGATGAGATATTAATGAAATATGTTTCAGGTAAAGTTGGATTAGCCGGGCGACGAGTAAATGATAGCGGTAGCGACAGTCGACATATACAGGATGTCGAAACATGTACTTGACGTCGAGACGCTACCGCGTCTTTAGATAGGACTAATTCCCAAACGACTATTCTGTTTCTTAACTGTTGTTAATTGGTGTATCATTTCTAGGGATTTAAAGTTCATCTTTAATTTTTAAGTATACCGAAATATTTCTGCCACGATAGTCAGCTTGATTCCGCGTCCCATCTTGAATTCAGTGAACTAAATTCGAACGCATTTTTGAACGACTTATTACGGGACCTGATAACGAATGGACGAATATCGTCACCAGGTGGACGTTTCTAGCTGAGAAAAATAATAATAGCCGTCCATCGTTTCCCGAAATGGCAGTGTGACACAAAACGTCCATATATCGGTGAAACAAGGATTGGCAACTGGTGCTGGTTTTCTCAATGATCGGCCAGAAGTGCCTGACACTTAATTCATTCGACTCTCGTGCTGCCGGATAAAGGTTAATAAAACTACACGAGTCTGCTTCAAAGTCTCGACGGAGACTTTTATACGTCCCCGATCAATTGCCCGAAAATAAATTCCACTGGACGATCCGCTTTCTCCTTGAACGCTAATTGTCAGTTAGCGATCAGGCAGAAACAGAAGCGCGCGCGCGACGAAGCACAAGGGACAGATAATGTGTGTACATAGAAAGAAGTTGCAAAGCTTTTAACGGCCATCGAGAGGCGAAGCTTTTAATACCAACGATCATCGAGCATGGGTGTGCAGGTGTTGTTCCGTGGAATTTTTAACGAGCCCGCGAAAGAGGCGGGCAGTAATTTACAGCCGCGATCGTTTATTAACACAGAGGAAGATTTCCCCAGGCTGCGATCATTGTTTATGCAAAAGACGGCCGCAGAGTGTGCGCGCGGCTGCGGCAGCGCCGTCTCGTTGTGCAGGGGCTGCAGGCGTTTCGAGGCCCAATTAACGGCGTGTCGTGCGGTCGGCAAACGAGTTTTCGTCGGTAGAGAGGCGTCAAAAGGTGGCCAGCTTGTCCGTTCAGCCCTGTAACACGGTTACGCGTTAATTGCGAAAACCGCTTGGAACTGGTTAAGAATTAGTAGCACTCGCGGCAGTGGCGACTGTCGAATATCGATGCGCGTCAGTCGGTACCCGGGAATTATGCAGAGCATTCGGGGGCTACGCAGTATACGCAGCGGTGGACAATTCTGCCGTGAAAGAATACATCGGGTTAGATGCAAAGAATGTCTCGCACGCCAGCCACGGTTCTCGCGAAAAAGCCATTTTAAGGGTGGGCTCGCGTATTTCGATCGCTCGGAGGGCGCGCCCCCACTTATCTCCGAAAGCAATTCCGGCGAAAACGCAGGGACGCGCGGCAAACTTTTATTCCACATTCCCAATGCGTTCCCCGACCCCCTCGAGCAGAGTCGCCTCCGTTCCCATTAAATCACCCCGTTTGAAGCAGCCTGTAATCCAGAAACGAACTGGCGTTACTTTGCAAACGGAACGTTTCGCGAAACGTATCGCGGAGGCACTATTAATCACGGAACAACGTCGATAATATCTGCTCGGGCCGCGGCAAGGGGAAAGGCGCTTCGAAACTCGAATAAATTAAGCCGCGGGGGAAGGGATGGATATTCAACGGGTTCCGTAAGCGTTTCGCTTTTAATCCAGATAGCTGGTAAATATGTGAGTTCGGTTGTAAAATTCGAGCCGGTCTTAGTCGAGTTCCCAGTGAAAAATTAATAAACTTTGTAGCCGTGATCCATTATACCGCGGGTGACGTTGGTTCGATAGCGGAGTGAGTGGGAGGGAGAATAGGAGAAGAAGGCGTTTAGCCTTAAAACGGGCAATTGCGAGTGATTGGGAGGGAAGCGATAAGGGAGGCCGAGCTCTCCTCGTTCTCGTCGTTCACCGTGCTACCCGACAGAACAGACACTCGTTATTCGCAATCGCGAATTATGTTTCGGCGGTGTGCGTCCTTGAATGAGGCAGCCGAGCCGGAGCAGCGTATTGGCAGGCGGAACAATTTCTCGCCCCCGGGGTCGTTAACCATCCCCGTGAGTGTTCCAGCGACGACCACGGAGGCCGACGACGCCGGGGGTCGATCCGAAAGTGCGCGCCTCTGAAAGATTCATCGTCGAGAGGGAAATGGCGCGAAAAGAGAGGCGAGACGCGAGTGGCTAGACGAGCAGGGAAGAAGGAAAGAGAGAGGGTTCTCCCGGTAACGAATTCAGCCGAGCTTTCAGACTTGCTACCTGAGAGGTGAGCGTTGAAAGGTCGGCCGGTCACTCGAATGCCCACGATCGCCGTACCGCCACCCACCTATCCTACGAGCTGGAATGCAAATTCGGTTCAACTTTTCCTCCTGTTCCTTCTTTTTCACCGTCCATCCCCTGGCCCGATCGATCCGGTTCTTTCGACTCCGTGGCCGCAAATGAATCACGCTGCACGAGATATCATTATGCACGTGGTAGTCGGTGGTTCAATGCCCTCCGGCGGCTCTCCATTCACCCGTCTTCCGGCTGTTTAATGTTGCATCGATATTCTTCGGGGTCGCTCGAGAATAGAAGCATTCGCGACGGACGGACTCCGCCGGCGACGGATAAGAGTATCCCAGAGTAACGACCCCGGTTCGGGGCCTAATTTATCTTGGCGGCGGTAACGGGAGTAACGCTCGATAATAAATGTCAAGACCCGGCCCGTGTCACGGCATAATAATGATTCGAGGACGGTGCAAGTAGATGGATCCGTGGCAGCCACGTCCAATGGTTCGCGAATCTCGCGGAGCTTCTGACATGGGGCTGCCGCAACGCAGACGTCGAGACGTGGAACGGGGAAGAGGGAACCGGAGAAGGGAGGGATAGAGAAATGCGGTGTTTGTTCGCGTTACACAACCCGTCCGTATCGCTCTCGAATCGCCAGTAATGGGGTTCGAGACGGCGCGGTGCGATCGCGGCAATCCAGAATTCCCTTTTCCACCCTTTACCTAACGGCAACCCCTGCGGGACTGACAGACACCGGCGGCCCCTGCGCTTTCCGAGCTGGTTAGTTTGCTCGCGATAGATTGCGAAAAAGGAGAGGTCCCGACGTGCGTCTCGACGTCCGAGGGATTACCCTGACGTAACTTCGGATCGCCGCTCCACTGCCGTAGTTTGCGGGATTCTGGGATCGTCGGATCGCTCGTCGAACGAGGGAGCTGGCTTTGTGCGCCGTTTACTAAATACCTCACCGTACGAATTGAAAGTCATCTTGGGGTAGAATGTTTCGGAAAGGAATCTCTTGCCGTTACTATCACGAATATTAGATTTGACAGTAGCAACTTAGAAACGCGTGTTTACCCTTAAACGAAGCGGTGAGCAGTGACGTCCGTGACTTGGTATCTCAATAAAATTTCTCCCTCACCGCGCTGACTAGCACTTTACCCTCAGACGAATAACAGACCAGTTCGTTCGATCTCGAGGAAGCAATCAAGCAAGTTCCAAAGCCCCGTTCGCTGCCGCGCATTCGAATCGTCTCCCCCGGATCATTGTTGACAGCGCTGCGACTGTGTCGACGTAATCGTCATAGTTTGCCTCGAGGATCCCGCCATGGTTGTGCCCGCCTGGCACTTCAGTGAACTATTCGCAGTTGGGAATCTCCTTGGACGTGCGATGTTGCGGGGGGGGGGGGGGGGGCAGAATTTCGTGGTTCCAGTGGAGTACGCTGCCAGCGTGGGTAGAAGGAACATGGTGAGATCGTAGCAGCAGTAGACGGCGAATACCACCCGGTTTAGTCTCCTTGGGCGTTGTGGATCAAGAAACCAGGGATGATTTCTGTACAGTCTCGGGGAACTAAGTATGTATAACGCATTAGGTGCGTCCCACAGTGGTCTCGAATCCCGAAAACGTGGCCAAAATCTCGAAAATTAACTTGTCATTTCGGGATTTTTAGCCGTTGGGTTGGGTACAGTGATAATCTGACCATAAAATACCGGCAAGGAAGAAGGCAAAATTCGTAATCAGCGAGCCCAAAAACCCCAGAGTACCGAGTTTTGCCTAAATTGAATAATATTTGAGATTTTGGCCACGTTTTCGGGATTTGAGACCACTGTGCGTCTGTTTCTGAGATGCGCGATCGAAGAAAAATGCAGAAGAAAATGGAACCGCGAAACGAACGAGAGGGAAGCTAGATCGAATGGATGCTGCTGGCGCATTTCGTCCCGAAAAATGCGTAGGCAGCCGCATTGCGTCGAATAATGCACCGATGAGGGTAGGAAAAAAAGAGGCGGTGAAAGGGGAAGAAGAGCGAATGTCACGCTCCGCGAGCTGCTAGCTCTTTTTACTCGTTGCACGCGAATGCATTCCTGTCGAGCATACCGCGCGGGCGCGTGTGTGTTATGTGTTCGAATAAATTTGAATGCGAATGAGCGCGATGAAAAAGAGCCGCGAGGAGCGGGGAGAGGCGAAGAGAAAGGGAATGCCGGAGGAAAAGCGCGAGGCATCGAGTGGTTGTTTCTGGTGCCGCGTTTCTGTCTCTGCCCTGAGGAAATTAAAATAAATCACGGTTGGCTGGGGATTGACAGTCGAAATCGGCAGCTGCCAATTAACCGGCTGACCGTATCATTTCCACTCTTCCGCCAGACTGCTGTTCGAATTCTATCTTTTAATTGAGGGGGTGGAGACAGCGGGTCGGAGTCCAGATTAGCCGGTCACTTGACTTTAAGATATCAATAAAAACTGTTGTTTGCTGATTGCAATAGCCAGTGAGCTATCCGTGGCCTCCAGCTTCCTAGAAGTTTCTGACGTCAAAACTGCGTCGATATTTTTTTGTGCCACGAACGCACGGGGAATAGCGCACGAACCAGAGACAACGATAGTTCGCGCCACCCTTCCTTTCTACAAGAAATTGTACGCCACACGATTCGACCGCCACGCCGTTGTCTTCCGCTTCCCGAACGACGCTGCATCGAGTTTTCTTGTTGACGGCGGCAGGCCAAATATGTGGCGGGTTCTATCTCGCCTAAACGCTTCGTATCGTTATAAAAGACGCGCGGTTAATCGAGCTGACGCGCCCGGCGCCGAGCCTCATTGTCTGTCTTCATACGAGCAGTTTAAAATATTCTATCTCCCGTGGTCGCGCACGCGAACCACGGTACTTCAAAGTCACTCTGTAAAGCGCATAATGGCGCGCGAGGGAAGTTGAGAGGGCAGTAGAGAAACACGCGGGGGAGCGGGGAGGGGGGGTGGGGTAGGTGGTGTATGGACCGTCAAAGGAAGGTAATTGCTCGTCGCGGAACGGACGAAAAATGGGCGCATTGAAATGCCAAAGCGAAGAGTGATAAATTAATCGACGCCCCGGACAGCGAGTTAATTGTTCGCCTGGCCGGTAACAAATGGGAATAGGGGAGGGCATTATCGTTGGGGCCGGGAAAAATATTGGTCGGATAAAACCACGCGGCCGGCTTATGGAGATATATATTTAATTAGCGCGGCCACTATCTTGCGGGCGGAGGGGTTCCTTTCCTGACCGTGCACCCTTTTGTTTCTCGTGGCTCTGTGTTGCGCGATAGGGGGTATCGCCGAGCGGAGGGCGATACAGTGGGTCCAGGGACAGTGTGGTCAATGTGTTCCTCGCCGCTGATTGGTGCCGCCATTTTCAGGCAACTTCCTGTAGCTCTTATGTATAGATCAGTATACATATATACTTATACATTCTCAAGTTGTACTTCTTACAACTTCAGAGATGTACTCTATAAGTGCAATAAATACGTCAGGGAAACACGGAAATCAAGGTAAATATAACCAAAAGTAAATATAATTATTTTGCAAAGTATTTTAAGCTACATCTTGATAATTAAAACACTATTTCAGATACCTCATTGTTTTGCGAAAGGGTGTAAAAATAGCTCAAGTAATGGGGCTAAAATGAATTATTTTCCCCGAGACCCTCAAAGAAGAGAGAGTTGGAAACTCTCTTGCACGACTCTTGGTGGAATGAATGAGGGATTACTAATACATAATTCAGCTGCTTTGTGTGAAGTGATATAAATTAAATTAAATTATAGTATCAAAACATGCAATAATAAATAAGCTTATAATGTGAATTTGTATAAATTTACTTGCATTAGCATATGTATTTATAATATTTTGTTATGCGAACTACAAGTCATACATTACCGTTATTACTTTTATTTAATTATTTATTTTTTAAGTATTTATTGAAGTATAATCAAATTATAATTATATGAGATTTACTTTAAACATTTGTGTATCTACATATTTTTTAATAATTATAAACTATATAATTATATATTTATATATTTATATTATATATAATATATAATTTATATATAATTATAAACTGATGTAAACTATAAAATATTTATCTAAGTTTTCATTAATAAAATTAAATATTAAGTTTATACATACACGTCACTATATATATTTATATATACTATGATTCCACGCTTTTCAAATATCGCGCGCGTTTGATCTGGCTGGAACTGAAAATGGCGACTTCCGGCTCATTGGCCACACTGTCCCTGGACCCACTGTAGAGGGCGATCCTCCACGCTGCGGACGTGCGTCGAAGCTATACATACCTGAACACGCTGTTTCCATTTCGTTCGACAAAATAGGCCGTCTACTCGCTAACACGACAATGTACTACCAATTGAAGACCCTTTTTCGTATTGTGCACGGGAAGAGACGCGCATCCGAATCGATCCAATCGCATTTGTTATCCCTTCCATCGAGCTCCTTCCTCGACCACTTTGCTCCGCCGTCCGAAGCAACCTTGTACATATCCAGTTATAGGCACATAGGATATCTATATAGGTACATATACCTACATGATACATTTCCGTAACGAGGACACCGCAATTTCGTATTCATACGAGGCAACCAATGAAACTCCCTCCAGGAGGGTGCGCTAGATCATCATCAGGCGGCACAGGGCGTCTAAGCGTTCCTCCACGCGGCCCCTAATCCGCGTGCCAAAGAAACCTGTTCGCAGCTAGATTAGCCCTAGATTCGCAACCGATTCGCAGTGTAGCGCGCGTTGCGTCGTCTCTTAATTAAGCCACGCCGCTCGCCCGACATTTGCATACACGCATAAATACGTGCGTGGGCGCACGCTGCATAATCTCCAAGTTCGCAAGATACTCGACGTGCTCGGCCGTCGCGGTTCAGAGACGCAGCCTGTGGAAGCGTTACTGCGGTCGCTCCTCCGCACGGTACACGGTTAACTTTGGGCAAACCTTGATTCGTGCATTTGAATGGAAGTTGCAAAATTGGCAAATACGGAGACGGGAGAGCGTGCAGTCGGTGATCATTTTCGACCGGTAGGATTAGAGGTGGATTCAATTTCGGGGAATTGGAGTTTTAAATTCCTGCCAAAGGAGAGGCGGGAGGGGCCGTCTGCGGGCGTAGTAAAATACTTGAAGATTGCAATTTACCCCCGACATGGTAAACGGAGATTAAACTTTACGAAGCAAACCTGCGCCCCTATGTCGCGAATTACGAGGGAGAAGGTCCGAAAAGTCGGCGAGCCACGTACGAGCTGGCCAGGGGAACGGTCGAGTCGGTTCGCTCGAGCCGAAAACAGGGATCCTGGGGATCGATGCCGGGCGCCGAATGCATAGGGCATAGAAAGGAGCCCGGCGCGGGTCACCAACGGACTCTGGAAGCCTGTGAACGATCGTCGAACGAAATCACGGTGCCTCCAGCGGTGCGGAAAACTCCCAACTCATCCGAGACACACAGTATCCTCGAGAGGTCCGCTCGGACGGTGCCGTGCGTTATAACTCCACGACAGGACGAGGTCGCCGGGCCATCCTTGGCCAATATTTTCGAGACGAGGTTCGACTTGGCGGCCTTGGAACGGATACGGCGAATTAATCGGGTACCCTGGCCGGAACTTCCGCTGGGGGAGATAAATTGTTCGATCGCGCGGCGAGTTTAATGGATCGGCCGGAATTTTTCGTCTCGATAAGCTTGGAACGGCCCCCGTTGTAATTCCACAGGGCGGGCCAATTGAAATTTTCAAGCGGTGTAATTCGATAGGGTGACGATTAAAATGAAGGATCGCGTGGAGAAGTTGAAGGACTGCTCGTTATCGCGGAGGAATCTCCCCCCCCCACCCCACCCCCCATCGTCACGAATTGTCGCACTAATTATGCAGGATCGAACGCAAGGCGTACTTGGCCTTTCCCACAGAAAATGTGCCTGCTAGGCACAAGCAGTGCCTTACGTTCCACTTCGAGTAAGATCGTATTTCACTGTCGGCGCAAAATTCAGAGTTGGCCGATCGATGGCGTAAGCTGGAGGGCCGGTGGGTTTGGTCTGTTTCGAATTAACTTCGCATCAATAGCTTTCGTTCGTGAACGAACATGGTCGACAAAGCATTTTTGTTACGAGATGTAACGAAGCAAATTGGTCCTGCGTTTCATATCTCTGTGAGGTCATCGATGCACAGCTATCGGGAAAGGGAATAAAAATGCATTAGAGAGCAACGTACACACGCTCCCGGAGCCGGGAGGCATGTTAAAAGACAAAACGTGGAAAGGAGGACAGTGAGGATTTCGCAAAAGAATCCGTATAGACCGGGTTTATTCGCGAAAGCCACGATGAGCTCACGTCCCGTCGGTTTCTATGGCACTGTACACAAAGGCCCTTGTCCTGTTTGTACAGTCCTCCTCCGCAGAACTATTTCCTGGCGCGGTATCCTTTCTTGGTAAGCGACGTGAAGCGTACGTGTACACATATATATACCGGACTGATTTCGACTGGCCGATACGTAGCCGAAATTAGAAAATACCGGCACGCCTGGAACGGAAACAATTATTTCGCGCCGAAGTCTCATGAAGTACGTGCGATGACTCGGAAAAGCCAAATGGCGCCCGCGACCAGTGGACGAAATACCGGCGTAAATTTCCCGTACGGTTCTCTTCGTGTTTGCCTCCGTATCTTGGATCCCCTCACAGGCCAGCCGTGCGCTTTGAAATATTTAAAATTTCTTTTCCTCCAACTTTCCCCCGTCCCTCTACAGAGAGACAATACACTTGATTCGGTATATTCCTTTGTTTCCTCTCGCGGGACAACTGTCTCGTGTATGACGGGGGAACTTGCAGCTTCTTTGGGACAATTGGCGTAGTCGAGGTTGAATTTCGAAATTACGTACTAAATAGTATTTAAGGTAAATGTACCAGTGCCCGGCCATGTCCCAGTACCTGAACAGTAATGCGAATTTTATTTATTTTTAAGCTTAATTTTCAATGTACTTAAAAACAAAAAATAGTACCATAATGCATAAGTATTTAGCAATATTAATTAAAATCATTATTATTGAAAATTAAAAATCGTTAGATAGAAATAATTATTTTGTAACACACTTCGTACGCATAGCAGATTTCGAGAAATTTCTTAAGCTTCTGTCAAGACACTTCTGTCATTTACTAAGAAAATATTGACAGTATTTCATATTTATATATTATAATAATACATTATTAATAGTAATATTAATAGTAAATAGATTTAAATTTAGTTTAAGATGGTTAAATTCGCAAGAAAATTAATATTTTTTAAACAAGTCTAAGTTTATTTACTGGTACAAGAATTTTGTGAATGTAAGTAATTCAGATATCTGGATACGCATTTTTAGGTTGTCCGCTTACTGGGACATCTGCATGTTTTCGTATTTTCCTTAATAAACACGTCTATTATAATACATAAACTTTTTTTGCAGTTTCCGATAGTATAATATTGTGTTATCTTCCACATTTCAACAACATTTTTTTATTTCATGAAGGTTTACAAATTAAATTAGAGCACAAACTTTGCCGCTATTCCTTAAGCCCCTTAAGCGTCCGGGTATTGGTACATTTACCTTATAGCTTGAGTTACAAACAAAGCAGCTTCTCTCGGATCGCTGGCTTCTGAACACTCTGCATACGGCAACACTCTTCTACTTGCTGTGCTCCTTTGGATCTTTCCCTCTACTCCTATCAACTCTTCCATCAGGCATTAACTACTCCTGAAATTCTTATTTTCAAACATCTGGTTCCCGCTCAGCACTCGACGAGCCCTTCTATCCCCGCAGCCCTCTTTCATGCGAACTCCCTTCTCGCGACGGAGATCTGCGCCCAGATAAGTAGACTCCCGGAGGAAAGACGTAGCAATTAGAAATGCGCCGTTACAATTTCAATAAACGAGCAGACAAGAGCCCACCATCGATTGGCCAGTGTGAGCAGCCACGCGACGGGGCTTCTCGTGGAACATATTGGATCCCCGCCTCCTGGTTCGAATGGTAATCTTAAGTATACGATCTCCATGCGAGCCTGTCTCCTTTTTCACGAGATTACGTAACGGAGACGCCGCGTAACCTGGCATGTTGGGTTTATTTTAAACGGCCGGGCCCGCTGCTTGGAACTTTCATCGATAACATTGCCCGCACCGCCGGGCGGTTATAAAGTAGTTAGGTCCGTTTGTGTGATTTATGGTCTACACGGCAAATCTCATTTCGCTTGTCCTTTTTTCGCCCTCTCGCCTCTTTTTGCCGTTCTCGCGTCGATACGGGCGATACACGGGCGCAGGCAACTCCAGCGGCCGCGGGAGCTTAATTTGGTAGACGGGATAGATTATCAATCATTAAACAATTTTCCCTCACCGGCGCGAAATCATAGACGAACGCCTGGGGCGAAGCGGAGCCATTAATCTTCGACCAGCCGCGGGAAATAAAATTGTTCCCGCCCGTTCTTTCCGCGCCACGTCGCGGGTCGGGCCGAGTTTCGCGAGCGCGCCCGAGAATCGCAGAACCCGCCCTCGCTCGGGGACGAATCGAGAATTCTCGCGAATTAAGCGCATTGTGGACAGCGCGATTACAGCCGAGTTCGCTTTCGCCCGAGCATTCAACCTCGGATCTTAAAATGTGGGGGCTTTAATGGCATTTCGCCTGAAAGCCAGTTATTAAAATCATTTTGCTTGCGCTCAATGCAGCTGACGAATCAAGTTAAAATGAATGTTGAGGATAATCCCTGCAACGGTGCCTTCGCGGTAAATTACCCTGTTAATTAATTCGCCATTGGAAATTCCTCGGCATTGGTTGAAACGAATTAACACACCGCGGAACTTTAATAATTTATGCTCGTATAGAAAGAATGTAGGTATCAAATGCATTTTACTACCGTCGCCGTGAGAACGCTAGACTTTTCGATGTTTTTCCGCTCTTCTTTCGATCCTGTTAGTGACTAAACTCTGTCCATTGAAAAGCGGAAGTGTCTTTCGGCTCCTCCAACAATTTCGATGCGAAGCATATAGGGGAAGTAGGGGCATGACGGAGTAGCGAGATAAGATCGGGTATCTCCCTAAACCCTAATTAAAAGATGCTACGCACGTGACAAATACATCATTAGGAAGCCATTGTGTTATAATGGGTCCCCCACCCATTATAACACGCGTTTTTTATTTATAGCTGTAAACCGTTTGCGTGCTGCGTGGATGTTATTTCGTGTGATAAAATTTTTTTTCTATGATAATCTCGATTTCATCGATTTTAATGTGACATATTCAAAATTTCAGTATTTATTTGTTGTACAAATATATTAATCTTTGGAAAACGATGCTTTGAGGCAAGATGGGGTCCTTGATACGGAGAATGATGGGGTACCCCGACCTAACCCCTAATGGGGTTGTTCATGTGAGATTAAGCAACGTCATCGTTCTCTATTATACTTTAATACAAATATTTTACAACGTTATAAATACAAATTTATAAAATTGTCAGAACATATACGAAACAGAAGGGAGACTGCGAATGCTTATATTGTCAGGATTCATACCTGCAATCCACAGAGGGTTGGGTTGCATGTCAACACTGTGGACGGTGGTCCCACAATTCCTGCGCAGGGGTTGACGAAAACAATTGCGAAGATATTCACATTTGTATCAGAGTGTGAAAATACTTAGGCAAATTATTTCGTTACCCCATTTTACCCCGGCAAGACGGTTGTTTTTCCATCTGTTGTGTAAAGTTTAATAACTTAAACGCCTGACCTCAGATAGTCCGAAGTGTGTAACAACTGTTAAATCATTAATTAATAGTTGTATTTGGAGTAATAAAGACTTAATTAATATGTACAATCATCACTTTATTTGCATATTTCCTTAGCTTCCCCATCATGCCCCTACTTCCCCTACGAAGCATCGGCCAAATTAGCCTGCAAACGTCAGAATAGAAAGGTGGTCGCGCAGCGACGCAGTAGTAACAGTCGACGCGCAGTCAGACTCACGCGAGCACGCCCCTCGTGCGACTTCGTTCCTGGAAAACGTCGTACGCTTTCCGCGCACGTGGAAACGTCGATTCAACGATTCCACGCCTTGTGTCCAATTTCGTCCGGCGTAATTAAGAGCGTGGGAGGACAGACGACACAAACGTTTCCGTGTTGCTCGTAAAGGGCCAGTCCGATTAATAATTCGCCCGAACGAAAACATGGCCGCGAATCGCGTGATAAATATTCATTAAAACGCCGCACGGTGGTTTCATGCTCTGTGTCTCTTTCCTCCCCTTCGTTCTTTTACGCGAGAAACGTGTCCGCCGAAGTCAATGGAACCATTATTTCCACGGATTAATTAGAGCTTTTTTTTCATCTATTTCTTCCTCTTTTTCGGTTAACGAATCGAAGCTATGCAAAACCTTCCGGCTCGAGAGTCGTGAAACAAAGAAACCGCGGAATACATTTTATCGCGTCGCAGCGTCCACCCTTTTCTCCGTTTTTCTCCCTCCCTTCTTCTGTTCCCGTTCGTTAGAGAAACTCTTTTTCGATCTCGACGTACCTCGTAACCTTTCGACTCCGGATGTCAGCCCCCCCCCCCCCACCCCCCCCCACCTCATGATTTATTCATAACGCTCTCGAACATCTCCGGGGGTTACGCGATACGTTAAATATTTGCAAGTGTAGTATTCGCCGGTTTTTGCATGTTACGCGACGGATCCGGCTCGCGTCTTGTCGCGCGGCCCATTCACGAAAGCGAATTACACCCCCGAACGTGAAAGCCGCCCCGAGGCGGTCGTGGCAAGACATGGCTAGGGGGGATCAATTAAATATTCAACGAGACGGTGACGTCGACTGGGTACGGTGAAACAACTTATCGTGGTTTCCTTTTACACCCCAAACGCTCTGGTAACCCAGTGAGCGACGGTTTTTCTTCGTGGGCGGGGTCGCTTGCAGCTCCTTTTTGTCGTGGGATATGCTGCCCCTTCGAGCGTACGGGGGGGGGGGCTTATTTTTAATTATCCTCGCGACGAACCGATGGGACAGGCAAAAGGATGGAAGATTGCAGAAGCGACCAGAGAAATGTGAAAAATACCGAGGGAGAAGCCCGTGGCCAGCGGGCAGCGTAATCTTCCGAAAGTCCACCGAATTAGGTTATTTAATTCCCTCAGCCTCGACGATTACGTCAGGACGGGCTGCTCGCGTATCTGCTTTAATTTTTATTTGCATTTCCGGCGGCACTCTCTTCCAATGCCGTGTCGGCTCCCCAAAAGCTAATATCACTCGCACCCTTCTTCATTCTGTTTTCTGTTACGGCGGATATTGCGATGGAGTAAGTGGGATTTTTTAAACACTGACGCTCCCCGTTCGGCAATCGGACTGTCTCTCGAGAGACATCCAGGTTCACTATAGAATTGTGGCAGCCAAATCGTGTACAAATGGCAATGGAAAAAAGCGTTTCATATACCCATCTGCGAAATTGATTTAGATTTCTAAGCCAGGATTGCTACTGGTTGTTTGGGAAGATGTCTGACAATTAGTTACTATGAGTAGGGTAAACTCGGGTAAGTCCGTGATAGTTTTAGAATTTATCTATTAACTGCTAATATTTACATATTCTAAAAGTGAGTCTAGGATATTTTCTAAGTATATTTAATTGAAAATATACAAAATTAAGTTGTCATGACATACTCTGGTTACTCCGTGATAGCTCTGGTAACTCCGTGATAGTTCTCGCTAGCCCGTGATATGGCCATCAGCTACTTTTTTATATTTTTTTATATTATTTTACATTAGTTTACATTAGTTCACATTATTTTTAATTATTTTATATTATTGTTATTTTGTGTATAATCAATCATTTCATGATCGTTAGATGTCTGAGACGTAAGGAAACGTGGTATCTGGTATTTGCCATCAGAATTTCTCGAACAGCACAATCAGAAACGCAGGCTCGAGCGCACGAAAAATATGAATTTAGTCACTTTTCATAAGCAAAAATAACACTGATGCGTTATTGTATGATAATTTCAAGTGTAAGACTTATTAAAGTGTCTCACTCTATCACGCTAACTTCAATTGACTAATTATTTTACCACAACATAAACTAGCAGATCAACGCTGTCTGTTACTTTTTGTTCCATCTAAATTGAGTCAGCGAATTTCGAGTTACAGATAAAGGAAAAAGTATCACGGAGTAACCTGTACCACGAATTTACCCGAGTTTACCCCACTTTCAAAAAATATATTCCAAATCGGGAAACTCCATTCACTATAAGTGAATGTCTACTTGTGAGAGATCCCTCGCAGGGCTCGCGCCTTTCTAGGAAATTTGCGACAAAATTTCCGCTCGCAATCCAACAGCCAGATTCTAGCCAAGTCTGTAGCCCCACTCCCAGAGATTGTAAACAGTATAATAATCAGCGTTCTTATTACCATCCAGGACAGGCGGTAGTTTCGAGAGAACTTGTGCCAGAATTCGCTCGCAGCTCGCGAACAGTCTAATTAGCAATGCTAACGAAAGTTGGCGAAATAATGAACGCCGGAATCCGTATCGAGTTAAGTGCCGCCGCGGCGGTGGATGCGTTGACGCGTTATGAGTGTCAGCACGGCCCAGCGAGATTCCGTCGGGATATCCAGAACACCGATCTCCAGCCACCCTGTTCCTCGTTCGTTCTCCTCTTCGTCCACTTCCCTCCCCCCCCCCCCCCGTCTCCTCGTGTCCCTCGTATCCATCGTTTCTCCATCCGCCATTCCATCGTGGCTTCTCCTCGTCGAGCACCGACGTCGGTCGCCGGAAGGAACAAGAAATTAATAGTAGTGGCTGCTAAGCAAAACTGTGCGCGGTATTACCTCCTTTAAAAGGTGGGCTGATTAAGAGCGCCCTCGACCTACTTAACTTCTTTCCACCGGCTAAAATAATCGTGAAATTAAACTCGCGATGACTGGGGCTATTTGAAAGTTAAATCCGAGCTGCCGTGACGAGAGAGCCAGAAGGGCAATCGTGTTATACGCCGGCAAACGTTTCCTTCTTTTTTTCCCCTCCGCGTTCGCCCCTTTCTAACCTTTTAGATGGCCTTCTTCCCTTTCGTCGGGCTTCATTGACGCGAGCTTTTTTACCGCGACAGACGTGTCTCGCGCCTCCGCCATCCCGTGTAACGTCCACGAAGACCCGGCGAAAACAAAGTTCCGCGGATGGTGTGGAGCGCTGGCGCTGCCTTCCTGCCTGCGCCGCGTCATTGTTCGCATAAGTAAATACAGTATGGATAATAAAAGTGCCCAGCCATCGTCGATAATGGAAAGCTCTATTTATCTCGCGCTGCTTCGAGCCTCCCGTCATCCAGCGCTCCTTTCACCGCGGCCCCGGCTTTTTGTTCTTCCGTCTTTTTGCTCGGCGACGGCGGCGTCTCGAGGGGGATGTGTTAATCTATTACGCGGCGGCGGGATTAGGCGCGCCATCCATTGCTTCCCTGTTATCCCCCCCCCCGTCTTTTTCAATCGGGGCGGAAAAACAATCGGGCGTCGGCCCCGCAAATTAAGATCGAATCAAGAGCCGTCGCCTCCTGGCTCGTAAATCCTTCGAGACATCGATTGCCGTGTCCACCCACCCACCCGCAAACTGCCCTCGACTCTTTCTCAGGATAACGAGCTTCTCGGCGGAAATATACGTTTAATAATCGCTAACGATTCGGCGAAGGGGGCGCGACGTCTTCGAGTACCCCAACAACTCGCGGGGCAATTATGTATAATTACTGGACGGGCCAAGTTCTCTAATAAGTTTTAATGAGGAGACTCACTTTTAATCGGCGTATCGAAGGACGCCGCGGCGTCTAAATTAACCGCCGCTCGTCGGGACGGCATGGACTTGACGCAGATGGCACTCGTCCGTCGCGTCGTCGGTGACTCGAGATTCATCGCCGTGCCAACAAACCGTGCTTTCACGGTCCACCCATCCGTTCGGATATGATTATCGGTTGCCGGATTATTCCACTTGTCGGTTTAACGATGTTATTGTATGATCAGCCGCGGTTTCAACCAGCGACATCGCCACCCCGTGAAATCGGTCCCTGGCGTAGTCCAGCGCTCGTGATCCTTCGTCCTTCACCTACATCGCCAGCCCAGCGCGGGTTCGTTATCGGACTCATTAAAGAATCTTGAAAACCGCTGAACCTGCTCGATCGATCGCGCGGTAAACTTTCGCAACGCCGAGGGAAATGCATGTTGAATCGGAGGAAAGCCGAATTTATTTGCTCATTATTACAATCAGACTGATCCGTTGCAGCCAGATTAATCTGGCAATACATTCATTTGGATTTATGCACGTAATTGAGTGTTAATTATTGCTAATTCAATTTAATTATAAATTCATGGAAATAGAACCCAGCGGGTCCGACGAGAAGAGAAATTCGAGACGCTGGTCCCAGCACTGGACGGCATTCCCTCTGCCAGATTCAAATGGTGTTCCAAGTGTTCAGGGTAGGGTGGCTCTTATTTTCGATGTTTGAATTTTCTTCGGGGCACCCTTGTTGTAGATCCGGACAAGGAGCATCTTTTATGTTATATTACTTTTTCTCGTGCGACACACGGTTTCCGCAAAAAGTCCGAAAAACTAAAAAAAAAAAAGCAAACTTTTTTCCCTCAGATTTTGAAAGTTTAAATGCTCCTAGAACACTTTTTATTTATGAAAACGAACAAAAAAAATGGAATTTTTATTTTCGAGGACTATTTTTTAAACATTTAAGGGGGGCATATACCAAAATATGCGAAAAAGATAAAAAATATCTTATTTTCAGTGTTTGATGTGTCATAAATGTTTCCTGAAAATTTGGGACCGAAATTCGCAAAAATATCGAAGAAGTGAAGTATACTTACTCATTGATGAAAAAGTACAGATTTCTTTTAATCTTCATAAATAAGAAATGTTCAAAGTACATTTCAATTTTCAAAATTTTCAAAAAAATCAGACATGAAATCTTGCACTTTTTAGGCAATAAAAAAGAAACTGTGAATCAAATAAAAAATCCGCGCCGTCAAAAACCTCAGTAATAGTGTATTCTACAACCATGCAAAATTTTATGTAAATCGGTTGAATCGTTTTTCAGTAATCGTGGGTAACATGTTAGAAAATCATAATATCGAGAAAAATGCATTTGAATACCTCACTTCTGACGACTATGTCTTCGATATTTTTGCGAATATCGGTCCCAAATTTTCAGGAAACATTCATGACATATCAAACACTGAAAATAAGAAAAAAAATTGTTATCTTCTTCGCATATTTCGGTATATGCCCCCCCCCCTTAAATGCTTAAAAAATAGTCCTCGCAATAAAAATTCCCTTTTTTTTGTTCGCCTTCATAAATGAAATGTGTTCTAGAAGCATTTAAACTTTCAAAATTTGAGGGAAAAAATTTTGCTTTTTTTTAGTTTTTCGGACTTTTTGCGAAAACCGTTTGTCGCACGAGAAAAAGTAATATAACATAAAAGATGCTCCTTGTCCGGATCTACAACTTTCGTTTGACATATTGTTTTATTTAATCAATAACTAGGAGGATATTATATAAAATCGACTTCGCGAGCTGTTAAATAATGATTTAAATATTTAAGGGCCCAGGGTTCCCTTTCCCGTAATCCGATCGAGCTCAAACTTTACACAGATTTTTTTTTTAATTATTCTGGAGGGTGCCCCGAAGAAAATCTTGAGAAAAGAATTTTACCAAGAGTAAATAAGAGCCACCCTTGTTTGGGGTTCTACCGTTGTCAATCTGATTCTCGTACAGAAATCAGACCGCGAACCTGCACCGTCACCACCAGACATAATTCTCCTCTAGATCCCCAAATGATCCGGGAAGACGAATCCCCGTGATCGAGAGACATTGCCCCGATAGTTTCCGTCAACTTTCGATCATTACGATCCGACGTAAGAAGCTTATATCACAGCGGAAGGTGTCGCGTGAGACCTGTGCTCGCCCACAGATACGATATTGCAGTGTCGCGCGGGTGAGTGGATCAGCGAGAGGGGGGGGGGGGGGGGGGCTCAGTGTGCGACACGTCCTATGGCTTTCCCTCCAGCACGCCCGAAGTGTAATTAATCGAAGATTAATCGAATTACGGGGTATTGCTGTGGCCTTGGTGGCTCGGCCTGCCGCGCGGCGTCGAAACGTCAATTGCAGAAATATACAGCGTCGATCGCGTCACGAGCGTGCACACCCGTTGCCTGAGCCGAGAAAACCAAACCCTTCTTCGCCGACGAGCCTTCCCGGCGATGAAATAATTTGCGACGTAAATGGAAGCGCGCGGATTGTAATGGAATAACGAAGCCACGGCAACGATAATGGAGTGTACGTGCGCGCACGGATAATACAAATGGGTGAGGCGGGCGTTGTAACGAGCGACACGGCGCCGTTTAAACAGCGAGCAAAATAACGCTGGACGGGGCGATAATTTTATTCCGCGCAGAAGTATTTCATATTTCCGGCTGTGTAGAGGGCCGGCGGCCCGCCGCTTGCTCTTCTGCCCCGTCTCGCCGTGGTGTCGCGTTAAATTTTTATCCAGCTAAAAGAATTACTCGCGGCGAGACGACGGCCTCTCCGTTTCTATTCAGCCCCGCGTTTATTAAAATCACGGGAAGACGGTATAATTATCTGGAGACAGGATACTCCGGTCTATGCTACAAAAACGAAGACGCGTTTTCTTCGCTCCTTCCCCTCCCGCCCCTACATCCGTTCCTTTTATTTTCCCGTACGCGCGTGTACAGGGTGATTCCAGGAACTAGGCCGGGCTACTATTCTTCTCTACTCGGGGCGGAACAAACTGGCGGACGGGAATATTGCGATGTTTGGCGAGTTGTATCTTCCCGTGACTATGCTTCTTTCAAAAGACTGCGTTCCTCGTCAATCTACGTGCCGCGGTATTAAAATACAAATATCAGAAGATAAATACTCCTTAAAGTCCCGTTGCCAGCCGGTTCGACGATGGGGAAATAAAACTCTCCGAACAGTGTATTATTCCTCTCCCCCAATTTTCTCTATCTCCTCGCAGGAAAGAGACACACCGTCGCCCCATTTCCAGGACCACCCGGTATACGCGCGCGCACACAGGCGCATACACATTTTGCATAGTGTAATCTCGCATGAATCATTTTCTCCGCTCGCGACGTGGCGCGCCGGTAATAGACAATTCCCATTTTTCTCCCCCGGTTTTTCAAACTGGACGGGAGGGTAGTTGGGGGGTCGCACAGTGGCCAGGGGTGGGACGTGTCCGACTCTTTTCGGCCAGGAAATTTATACCCGCGAGTCGAGGTGGCAGGGAGCGCGACCGTAATGAGGAAATATCGTTTCACGATATCGATCCGTGTGGCGAAAGGTCAACCCCAGAAGGGGTTGTCGGCTGACGAACTCTCCACGAGCGCACGTACACACGTCGGAGGGGGGGGGGGGGGGGGGCGGCGAGCGTGTTGCCGCATACGTCTGCCTCTGTCACGGATATTTTGATTCTCGTAATGAGACGGGCTCGGTGATTAGCGGTGAGAGCTCGAGCGACGAGCTTTTCGTCCCAGCGTACCTACCGGCAGCCGCGCTCTCCTACGCTCACTTTTTTCTCCCGTCAACGGTTCGCGCCAGACGTAGCCGACGGCGTTTAAATATAAATTAACCGATCGATCGTGCCGGTGAGCGGGGCTCCGGATTGCATTTCACGAATTCCCGCGCTCTATCCGTGGCGTTCATAAAAATTCAAGGCGTCGCGTCGTCCCGTCGAACGCCCTGGGAGTCTGGAGTACGTCCAGATAATTGACGTTTCTAACGTTGAAATCTCACGGAACAATCCGGAGTGCCCGGGCTATGTCTGCGACGAGACGATCGCTACAAAATATATCCGCTGTATTTCCGTGGCACGAGCTTTTAACTGTACGAGACGTAGTTTCCTCATCGGATTGATCATTCCGTCGCGGCGCAAATATTGAATTTACATGGGTCCTCTCGTTTCTGCATTGCAGATGTACGCTCTACGGGGATGCGAACACCGCCACGTAGGTAGGTACATATGTATAGCCGTAGCTAGGCTATTCGTATGTAAAGACGGACTGTGCGCGGAGACACGCTGTTAGCGCGGTGTAGAGCGTTAGCAACGTTTACCGCCTCTCCGCGACGATCTTCGCGGTCTCGTTGTATCAACTTGTCTCTAATGAAATCTGATTCGCGGAACGAATTCCCCGCTGGTTGTACGATTTAATTCCGTTGTAAAACCACCCTCAGCCAGCCGACGAGCGCTCCTTGAGTGGCTCCAGCTGTAATATCACCCTGTATCCGCGCAGCCTTGATAACCGTTGCGCCCGTGGGATGGCATCATGCGCGGAAGCGTTTCAGCCCCTTCGTTCGATCCATACGATCCAGCCGCTCGATCGAACAACAGCGTTACGCGGTTTCATTTACTGCAATATTGGGGGCACAAATCGTCTCGCCGCGAGGTAGGCTCCTTGTCAGTTCAGCTCTTGTCCTCGTGTTTCACGTGCACCGTATATGCGCGATACAGAACACTATTTACCAATCGATTTGTAACGTGAGAAGTACAGAATTTCACTTGAATTCCTCGAAAAGCATGTGTCTCGCGAAGACGTCTGACTAGATCTACCTAATACTCCTTACTTCCTTCGTATTCGTTGACCTGTACTACTTGCAATCGCGATATTCACCATTTTAAGGGTGGAGAATCTTGTCAGATCTACCTGGATGTCTTGTTCCCCCCTTCTGCAGGCTACAGTAAACATCATCAAACAAAAGTTCTCCCATTATCGAAGCAGGAGGTGATCACTTCTTCACTCCAGTCCCTCTGTTTTGTTCTGCACGCTTCGAAAGCACCCAGGGTCCAACGTCACGGATTCACGAGGATTCCTTTTCGCGGTCGACGTCCCTCGTCGTGGTCTCAGGGTCCTGAATCACGCGACGCTTCTCGAGCTGCTCGGATTCGCGAAGGTAGACAGCCAGGGGTTTTCTCATTGTGAGGCGGCTAACGTTCTGTCACGCCGCGTAACTTCGATGTTATGTATACGTGTCCCGTGCAATCCTCGTTCCCCCGTGATGCCTCTCGCGATTCGGATAGCACTAAGAAAAGGCTCCGAGCGAAGAGGGGTCTGGCGTCTCGTAGGCAGGATGTTTTCTCGAGCATAAAAGGGGACAGGTAACGTGCTTAAGCCCTCGACATGCGCGCGGAATGGACCACCGAATCCGACCGCGGCATTGTCCCGTTGCCTCGCAAAGCGTCTTGTCATGCGTCCAGTTTCGAAAAAGGGGCTCGAAACCGCCACCCAGGATAAAATACGGACCGCGTTCTTGCGTCCGCATTTAATTCCACCCGCGTCCCCTGTACGTAATTCAATCGGACCAGCGGCAAAGTCAAGGGGACGCTTAACGTTTTTGCCCTTTTCGTGCTGACGAATCCTTGGACAACAGTACAACGCCATTCATTTGGATCCCTAGATGGTTTATTTGCGGCGGAACGAGCGCCAAGTGTCCCGGGATAATTCTCAGCAGCGGCGACCGAAGTTTTCACGCTGAATCGATATTCGATGAATCGAGGGAACTTGAATGAACAGTGGAACATCCACCTGTATGCAAAATCGTCTATTGCTGAGCGTTGAATTTATCGCGGGGAAGGGGATTCGCGCAGGAATCAAAGCGGAATTGATTATCCGCGGGAACAGTGTCAACCCTTAAACGTACGATGCATTCAGAAGTCAACAAGACCACGTTCAAAGCGTCTTTACAATGCAGTCGCACCTGGTGTCACTCCCATCAACTTGTCGCTACAGAGCGAGGGTGGATCGAACAAAATCCCACCTCCCACCTCTCCGGACACGCGTAAACGTTCCTGTATCAACTGCAACGGAAACAGAGCCCGTGTCGCCCACGGGCGAACGAGCCTGTTTCGGCTTTCTTTCGTTCCACTTGTTTATAGACCCCCGTAAAAATAGTTGGCAGCCGGTGAAACCGATGCTGGGTCACACACGCTACAACGCTTGCTACTTAAATAAACAACGGCCCTGGCGCTGGTTGGGAATGGTACAACACGGGGGACAGCGTAAGTATCGCTGCACTTCCGGTGCAGTTACGGCGGTTCGCCTTGGAGCCACCGAAAATAGTGGACCACAGGGCACGATGTTAATTAAAACAGGATCGACGGACGTAGGGGCACGGGGAACGGGGACGACGGGGGCGGGAACCGTCAACTCGCGCGAAACGCCAGATCGCGGCTAGTCCCTGCCTCCACGAATTCGTTCCCCCGTTTTGCTCTACCCTCTACCCTCTGGCTCTCTGGACCTCTGGCCCTCGAGAGAGAGATTTCGCCCCGAATACATACTGCGTCGCGCGAAGCCATCGTAGTATCGGTCTGCCTCGCGCGGTCCACACGCGTCAGTTTACCATTATGGGGCCCGTATGCAGCAACAGCATCGCCGGACCACATGCAGCCAGTGTTGATTGTTGTGTGAGCACACAATGCGTCCCCGTTGCAACATCCGCGTCTAGCGTGCGAGCAGGGCTAGGCAGGACCAGGCCTGACAGTTTTCGTTGCGCCATGAATACTGATACGGACAAACACGCCCCGGGAAAACGGTTACGGGATAATAAATCAATTTTCCGGCGACACGCGGCTGCCTTGGGACCGCTGACAAAACAAAACGGTTGGGTCTGATATTCCGCAGCCAAACGCAAAGCTTTGCTTTAGCATCAATAACATCGTTGCCCGGAATTAATTCGAACTCCGCGATCAGCTGCCGCGATCGGAAATTCTTCTCAAACTTCTCCAGCAAGCCGCGGAAAACACCGAGAGCCCGTTCGACCCAGTTTTCACAGTGTTTTCCTGGGACCCCTCGAAAACCTCCAGACTTAATAGATATTTATTTATTTATTTATTTATTTATTTATTTATTTATTTATTATACGGGACTAAGCCCATTAGGAACAACTGATTGAAGGTAAATATAATAGTGTACAGACTAGAGAAACAATATAACAATCAAAACAAAAACATCAACCAGGAATGCCTGGATTCCTTACGGCATACAAAAAGTGGATACCACTGATCTTTTGAAAGCCTCGACAGAGGTGCAAAAGAGGATAATACTGTCAACTACATCATTCCCACTCAAACATAATCTATACATTGGGTCCCTGAGGTGAAGATTGGTTCGGTAAAATTTAACATGGAACAGTGGGCAATTTCGCAACGGCCTGGGCAATATATTGAAGCTAATTAACCCCAATAAATAGGGACAATTTATATGCCGATTAAGAATTTTAAACAGGAATGTTAAATCTGCTAACAGGAAGCGCTGCCGCATTGACACGAAGTTAAAGGTGTGCATTGCCGGCTCGTAATCATGATCGAATCTGTGCATAGGATGCCCGAGGCGAAAAGACGCAAAGCGCAGAAATCAATGCTGAACTCTTTCGAATGCGCCAAAGAGGTAAGCTTGGTGAGGAGACCATATTACAGACGCATACTCCAAAAAGGGCCTAACCAGAGCATCAATGAGCAACTTGAAGGTCCGCCGGTTGGTGAACCCCTGCGAATGTCTTATTATAAACCCAAGTTGCTTGGAGGCAGCATTAGTAACTCTATTGACATGAATCGAGAAGGAGAACGCAGAATTGTAGGACACTCCGAGGTCAAACACACTCTCTATACAGGATAGTTGCACCGCGTCAAGTAAAAACGCAAAGATTAGCGTACTGAATGGCCGGGAGATTCTCATCACATGGCATTTCGAAAGATTTAAGGGAAGCCTACTTCTGGTACACCAATCAGTTAACCGGTCGAGGTCACATTGAAGATTCCGAGCCTCGTCTAAGGAATTCATACGAGAAAATAACTTAAGGTCGTCCGCAAAAAACAATGAAGTAACAATATGAAAAGAGTCAGCGAGATCATTAATAAAAATGGAAAAAAGCAATGGACCCAAATGTGACCCCTGTGGCACTCCCGAAGATGCAACTATAGGTTGGTAAAGGCAACCACGAACCCTTATCACCTAGGAACGGCCCGTCATGTAACTGCCCAGCAGAGTTGAGCAAAATGTAATCTAATTACAACCTACAAATCACGATTAAACTGTAATTGTGTAGTTGATTACACATTATTTTCTGTAATCGTTAATTTAGGTAGTTGATAAAATTGTGGTCAACCACCTACATTAACGATTACAGAAAATACTGTGTAATCAACTACACAATTACATTTTAGTTGTAAATTGTAAATTGTAATTAGATTACATTTTGCCCAACTCTGCTACCCAGGCACCGCAGCAGCCCTCCATGAAATCCACAGGCCCTTAATTTACTCTGCAAGATACTATGATCAACAGGATCAACAGTATCAAGTGATATGTTGAAAATAATCCATAGAGCTCTGGATAGGCCATAGATACACGATTTAAGAAAGTAAGAGGCAGTCCATCATCGCCCGCAGACTTATTGGAGTCGAGAGCCTTGATGGCATCAAAAACGTCAGCAAGACTAGTGTTTAGGTTAGATAAGTGCACAGATGCATCCAGTTCCCGATCAGAGCCGGCTGATAACTTGGAAGGTGAGATGAAGACCGACCTAAAGTGCCTGGCAAAAAGGTTCGTGATTGCCTCATCCGAGTCCGAACTCACGTCCCCAAGATGCATACGTGCCGGTAAGCCAGAGTCGCCCCTGCTGGAGTTCACGTGACCCCAGAAAGCCATGACATTGTGAGAAATGCTACGTTCGAGCCTGGCGATGTAGGCAGCATAACAATATTTGAACAACTCCTTGCAACGCGAGCGAAGATGAGAAAAATTTAAATCGAAATCCGTCTAACCGATTATGGATTATTGGCTGGAGGAGCCGACTGCTCGATAAAAATGATATATTCCAAGTGGTTCAACCTACTTCGCGGCTTTTTCACGCGTCAGCTGGTCGCCACGAGTCCGTGGTAGTACGATGGAGCAGCCCCACGGAGAAGTCAAGAAAGTACTAATGGCTTCGTTAATGCTGGGCAATCGGCCGAGGAATAAAGCTCGCATTTTCAACGCCGTGCCGGCCTCAGAGTGTAATCTCTCCCGTTGTAATAACGCGGATTATGATATCACGGTATAGCGCGGGGTGACGCGGCTGCGTTATCTCTGCCATAACTTGACGTAACAGAGCCGCCTGGGGATTACGCCTTTCATGAAAAAGCAGTCTAGTTAGCGTGGATTGGTTTATTGTCAACTATGGCGAAATGCGCGCTATGACTGCAACGACGTGAACGTAGCAGAGTGACAGTGTAAACTTTAAACAGAACGCAGACTAAGCCGAACTCACGAATTCCCTGCTGTACAAAGATTTCCTTGTGGGTCCACTGAGTACACAACTAACCACGACTTTAGCAACTTAATACCCAAGGATGGTGGTTTATGACGTTGCCCTATAAAGTCGAGGATGCGTGACCGTTGTGCCAGATTCACCAGGTATCGTATCTCTCGGGTTGAACTGAACCCACAGCAACAGCGTTCTGGCTGCAGGTCGAGCCCTTCCGTCACCATGCGTTCATGACCAATGAAAAATTACACAACACGCCCCAGAGTCCCCCGCGAAATCCAACGGGGCACGCGTACGTACCCACCGACGAAAGGAGATACGGAACGGTGCGATTGCCTGCGAACCGAACGGCCGGGCAAATTTATTCATCGGATTATTCAAATTGAAAGGCGTACACGAGAGAGATATTACGGTTTCGTAGTTATCAGGTGCTGGCGAGCCGAGGGCGAGGCAAAACAGCGGCGAACGCATCCAAGTTTGCCGCGATCCAAGCCCTCCCCAGTGTTTGTCTCCCGCTCGAAGGGACCATTATCGTGATTGACGTTTATCTAAAAACAGGCAGATCTCTCGTTTAGATCCCGTAAGAGCATTTCCAGCCGCGGCTAACTGCGTACACTCCATATCCACAGCTGCAGACTTTCCATCCATTTACGGGCCAATGGTACCGAGCGTATTTTACTTGCACTTGTGCGGGCTTGTAGCAAAATTCTGTACGCACGCTGGGCGTGTTAGACGTGTATTTATATAACAAACAGTTTTCGAGAGACTCCATATAGCGCGGGGGACGAACAGTCGACATTAACCTAGCAAAATAACAACCTCCGACCAATCGAGCTGTACAGGTCATTGGAAACACGACGACTCGTAGCAATGTTTATTAACGGGGAATTGTGAAGCACGCATGGATCGTTAAGTTCCTGCTCCCCGAGACTAATATTCCAAATGAATACAGCTACCGCAGCGGAAACAAAATCGCGTTTCCATAAATAGAAGCCGCGGGGCCTGCGATCTGCAACAACGTATCGCGGTTACACAACATTTAAATGACAGTGGGAGGAATCGGGCTGGTCGGATCGACCCGTGCCACCGTTTCCACCGCTCCTCGTCTCCTCGCTCGAAGCTGTACGTTTCCAGAAGCAGCGCGGCTCTGGGGACTCGTATCTTTGATACTGGGTCACGCGATGACAAATTGACCAGAGGCGTCGTGTCTCGACGTGACTCCTCGATAGCTCGAGGACCCGGAGAGTGGTATCCGATGGGCTGCTCGCGTTCGATTTTCAACCCGTCAGACACAGTCGCCCCCGTAATGGCACGCTTTTCCACAAGGAAACGGGCAAACGGGAAAACGCGTCGACGTTGTCGCGGGCGCGCTCGCCCGCTCGCGTTACGTAATTTCCGTCGCGAGAGTGGGTGTTCTCCGATGAGCTGAGAAGCCCTGTCGCTCGATTACGTCACGTCGACGAGCAACGCGATGCTTTTTGAAAATTTCGCCCGTCGAACGAGTGCATTTGTTCGGCCGCGGAGCGTGTCTCGCCGCGCCGATAATTGCCGCGGCATTCAGGTGTAATTGTTGGAATGAGCAGCCCGGCAATTAATCATCACGACGCTCCGCCACTGTTACCCCGTTTTATCGGTGGTGGATGATCTACGGGTGCACGGTTACGGGCAGCGGCGCGGCGGATGGACCGCAGGGAAACGTGGACGCAAGCGCGAGCACGCGCGCACACACGCCTCGAAACAGCGGGAGTTTTCGACGAGCGTCCCTGATAAAAAGCAAGGGGGCGTATGATTGAATCAATTGCTACTGGAGATGAACGCTCGCGTGGCCCCGTCCTCGCTCGAGAACGTGCGATCGGTCGATGGATCGCGTTTCGATGGGTGTCTAATTCTGCTGGACACTTTCCTATGATCTCTGCCAGCGATGTCGCATCATTATCTTCCTCCCGTTCACGAGCTTTGATTAAACTTCCACGCTAGCTCGACGCGTAAAAGGCAACGAACTGGCTCTTCTTCATCGTCGCGCCACTCTAGATTGAATTTTCCCCATCGTTCGATTGGGAACGCTTGTCTCGCATTGCCACGATTACGCTGGAATTTGGATGCGATCTAACGAGCGGCTGTATCCCGACTCGGAACCGCCGCGCCGCGCGAGTAGCAATGGCTAAAAATCGTTAATTTGCGAAACCATCGTTCCGCAGATTGGCACGTCGATTGAACGCGCGCACAAGGGAGAAAGATACTGCCGGCCGGACAATAAGTTTCCGAAATTTTTGACCCATCGGCGATTATTTACCGCGCCTCGATCGAAGTACCCCCGGCGTAATTCCTGAATTATAATGTTCCAGCGGCAGGTTAAATAACGGATGGGATTTTCGTGGAATGTCCGCATCGTGTGATTGAAATGGATTGGGATGAATTAATGGCATCAATCGCTGCTGTGCGACACAAAAGGAATGTCCCTGAAAGGCCCGTGATTGAGCGAGTAAGAGTGCTCTAGGAACTTCGGTCCAACGATCGGCGGGCAAATTTTGACAATTGCAGCGTGGGAGGTGTGTTTCCATGGAAAAGCAGATACACTGTCGTGAAATGTTCTTCTATTTGCTACCGGTAGCTATATGAAAGATTAAACCTGGAGAGAAAGAATTCGCCGACTTAGGTAGTTCAGTTGATCGCAACAGTTGTCAGGGTTCGGTAACTCTGTGACTCGATTCTTCTTCTCAGAACTATCAACCGAACTACAAACTGCCAGGGGAAATGCGCAGTTTGGTGGCCCCCTACTTCTTACCGCCTACGGCGGTAGCTACTTCGGATATTAAACCCAGAGAGAAAGAATTCATCAGCCTGAGTAGCACGATTGGTCAGCGCGGTCGCCAAAGTCCAGCGACCCGGCCAGTTTTTCTTCCCACGAACTTTCCGTCCCGGAATGCATCGATGCCAGGTGCAACGGCGCTTCCTTTTATTGCTCGTGCCATGGTACCGCGAGATATTTTCATTCCCCGCATGGACGGGGACGTGTAGCCGACGCGCGAAGCCCAGGTGAACGCGTTAAAGTGGCCCCGCGATCGATCCGAGCCGCAAAGCCGCAGCCGATCCAGGCATTTGTCAACGACGACAGGAAACGTGGCCCACATAGAACGCCGCGTCGCGTAACCCGGACACATTTCCAAGTTCCGCGGAGACGGCGCGGGACGTGGGCAGGGCGAGGCGGGAGCGGGCACAAGCGCAATTATTATTACGGCCCATTACTTGGCCGTGTACGCCATTGAAACGTGGTTGAGTTGGGCCGGTAGCGATGCGGCCACGGGGTTATTATCCTATTGAGCTCGTAAGAAGCAGCCTGCCGCGTTGTCGTACGAGCGTCTTACGACATCCTCCCTTTGTCGAGCGACGGGAACAGGCGGCGACAAGAGCCAACCGCCTGGCCCGCAGCGGCGTCCAACTTTGCGCGGTCTTAAGAAACACGGCCGCGACGTGTAACGAGCGGACGAGCTTTTCAAAGCGTGCGTGCTCCTCACCCGGAGGTCGGAGATGGCACGGAAGTTGCGGGGTGGCAGGCCCGGTGCGCCAGGTTAACGCGCGCACCGCTCGGCGAATGAATCTTTCGCGTTCGAGAGCTGGTGACGAGCAGCGCCCACGTATTGTGCATACGTACTTGCAATCTGGGCGAGGAGAAGAAAGATGTGGACGCTGACGCGACGTGGGGCGATCCGAGCGTTAGCCAGACGAATGAAAGTTAATTGAGAGGTCGATGTAACGATTAACAGGCTGATTCGTCGCCTGACTCTGTTGTGCTTCTCGGCTGACGAACGCGGACGCGTTTTACTGCGGGGCGCCTGGGGTCAAGAGAGGCTGAAATTGCTGTGCAAACTGCAACGCGGAGGACGGATTCGCGTTGCAGCTAAATGCTCCGGCCGAGAAGGAACGGGCTCGCTAGCGTGACGTCGGGCGGGATGGAAAGCTTTGCAAAGCTTGCCTGTTGGGGTACACGGAATAGCGAAAGAGCGGGAGGCGGTCTTTGCGACGACGAATTTCAATATCGATCACGGCGCCCTGGGCTACGAATGTAATTGTCGCGACGGCGACGGCACAGCAAGATGATCGAGTTTTTATTAAAGTATTGCTTGATCGTTTATCGGCTCTCGTTCCGTTCCGTCCCGCCGTTCCGCGACAACAGCATCGGCCCCCTTTGTTCTCGTAAAGCGCCCGACGTAATAATTGCCAGCAGCCACTGTATATTTCGCTGCAACGACAAAACGGCATTACCCTCGTAAAAAAAAGGGTCTCTTCCAGCCCTCTCTCCTTTCATAATGGTAGCATCACGTGCGCTACCGGCTGTACGCTCTAGAGCGCAATAATAAATTGCTGTAGTACCGGCTATAGTTTTATCGTTCCATTTACGGCGACGACTTCTCTTCGGCCTCAGCCCTGTCTCTCTCCCTCTCTCTCTCTCTCTCTCTCTCTCTCTCTCTCTTGCCGTCCCTCTGTCTCTCTCGTTTCCGAATCCGATGGGAGTATAAAGATAAATAAGGACGGGACCGAGGGTAAACAGGCCAGAAGGAGCGCACCGTCGTCTGCAAGATCGTTAAACAAGCTTCGGCTGGGCGAAACTGGCGAAGAAAAAAGAGAGTTAAATAACGAACCCGACGCCTCTACCCTTAACGACAACCGCGCGAGAAATATTATTACGGAGGTCGTAAGTGCGTTACGACCGTCGCGCTATAAGCGTCGCCTTCATTTCGCGTTTTGACGCGTATAATTCGATTGTCGACCTCGCCACTCACCTTCGGTCCCGATCGACACGGTTCCAAGCGGTAATTTACGGTCGCCACTTTGCGCCGAGGGCGCGCTCGACTTCGCGACCGCCTCCGCTGTAACGTGATGATTTGTCAAATTTGAGGCAATACGGCGATCCTTAATTGTGCACCGATACTGTCTGGATTTAATACTGAATATTTTAGAGGTGGATTTCCATTCATTTTTATAGCTGAATTATTAATTTTTGTAAATAAAGATGAATTAAATTTATTATTTAAATAAAATTCTGTGTAGTCTGGTGTAAATACGTATAAGATTAGTATAGATATTGTAATAATTGATAAATAAATTACTATAAGGGATTCATGTATTTTAATCTTTGATGGACTTAGGGGGATCAGTTTATAAGATAACGTAAGATGTATCGGTGTAAGAATGTGGGATGTTCTTTTTATATTGCGCAAGTTTGAAACTAAACCGCGAGTATGATTGCTTCCGCCACAGCTGTTTCCGCTAACCGTTTCCTCTTCTTTTTCTGTTTCCAGCGCGAGGAGAGGGAGTGCAGCGCGATCGAGATCGTCTATGATCTGGCTGTCTTTGATACTGACGCTGGGAACGAGGACAACGTCCGCCATGAATATTACGAACGTATCACCGCTGGCCTCCACGGCGAGGCCGATCACGACCACGGAAGTAGTTTATCAGCGGTTCGCGATCGAACCGATGGATCAGACCGCGGTGATTGGCAGCCGAGTGACGCTTCCTTGCCGGGTCCTTGACCAGAAGGGACCCATTCAGTGGACAAAGGACGACTTCGGCCTGGGCGCCGTCAGGAATCTCACGGGATACGAGCGTTACGCCATGATCGGCAGCGACGAAGAAGGTAAGCCGAGATAATGGTTAATAAAAACGGCAAGCTTTAACATCACGCCACTCCGAGACCCTTCGATCCACGTACACTGTAGCCAAATTTATTTCTATAAAACAGTAACTGAAAAACTCTCGCGAGCCAGTTCGGGTGCCCCGGGATCGCCAGTTCCCGCCTGGGGCCCGTGTTTCCGGGGAATAATCACCCATTAAACAAGCCCCAAGCCCCGGGGAGTGCAATCGATATCCATAAAAACATTCAGACACCCAGCAGTTTAAAAACAAAGCTACCTGCTTCGTTCTCCATCCATTACGTTCGATGTCAGCGGGGATACGCCGCACAAAGACTGGCGCTATGTGTCCAGCCTGAATGACGGACGCACCAGTGGGAGAGATATATAGATATTCAGACGGACAACTGGGAACAGACACGGACGAGTGCAAAGGGTCGAACATATTTTCAGACGGGCCAGGAATCGAATGAATCTCGATGGGGTTCGGTGTTCAACCGACAGCGCCATTTCCTTTCCGCTCGTTTGCCCCTTTTTTTTTCCTTCGGGCCGGCACGCAGCTGCGATACACAGCGGCGCGGCGGGCCGATTCCCGCGGTCCAAATTCAATTTCCTGCGGCCGCCTATTGATTTTTTGTTACGGGAAAATAAAAAAAAAAAAGAACAACAGTGCAGTGGAGGGAGGAAGAGGGGGTGAAGTAGATAGGGAGGGTTGCGGGATGTGGCCTTGCGCGGCGCGACAAAATATTTTATGTCGCAACGTGACGCCCAGGCGTGCACGCGCGAGGTCAAACGCCCGATCCAGCGGGAGTGCTCGAAACAGAGTGATGACCATGTGAAATTCATACGATACCGGCGACCGGCAGCACATCCAGCTGGACGCTTCGTGCGACCTGGCGTTCGCCCTGTGGATCGCCATTACGCGACTCGCATCTTGACCTGCTGACAGAATGAATCAGGAAAGCGAGGATCCCAATGATAGATCGGTGTCTACGAAAAATCAAATCGATCATCCGGGCGTTGTTTGGGAATAACATTGGGAAGTAGATAACGTGGTGGTATTAAGCGCGCGAGCGGAAAGTTAAATTGCTTTTCAAACGAGTTGCGAAAAATGTGTGCCACGGTGACGCAACACTGGCTGGTCCCCTTGATCGGTACGTATTGTAGATTCGGGGTCCCTGAATGCTTGATCTCGTATAACGTGGTATGGAACCATTTGCAAAGAAGAGGATCCTCAGGTAATCTTTTCAGCCTATTTCACCGAGGGAATTCGCGTTCCCCGCTGGACCAGCAAGGGTGGATCGAAACCGTTTATTCGATTACCTGCCAATTAACCACCACGCGGGCCGCAAAGAATTCCTTTGGTAACGGGGCACGGGCAATCTAATCGATTCGCGACCGCAGGCTATTTTGCGTGCCACGGCTCGTGCCGCCAGACAGATTCAGCAATTTCTCCGCGACCAACTGGCAGCCGCGGATGTGTATCATCGCGCGTCCATCGGCCGCGATACGTAATAGGGTAAATCCGGGAGACGCGGTCGACATAATATAAAATGGCTATTAAAACTAATACAGATATTACTTGTTTTACCAGAACAAACCTAACATGTTCAGAATTTTATGCTGATTCAGAAAAACTGGTCGATATTTCCTTTAAGACAATATTTATTGTAAATCGGGTTGAAAACTGAAGTCATGACATCTGACCATCTCTCCCGAGGTGCCAGGAGAAATGGTTTTCGTCGTTGGCAGAAAGCACTCACATAATTATTCATGGAAACATAACAAAGAAGAAAGCAAAATTATTTATGAGTGAATACAACTACAGATTCATTGATATTTAATTTGTTTACGCTAAACAAATAAAGAACACATCAAAGAAAAAGTGAACTACCTACCGGCGATCAGGAAGGCAAATGAATACAAAAGTGAATAAATAAAATAAATAAAATAATGATACAAAATAAAAATATAAACAAAAATAATAAAAAAAAAATCATAACTCGACCATCTATCCTTTCTGCAGCGAGAGATGGTCTTCTCGTTAGCATTGAGAGGAAGAGTTAATATGGCTAAATACTTTGGCTGCATTGTCCCTCAATATCTCTACTATCTTATTATCCCAAACATTAAACGAAAATAAACTTCGAAGTATATTTTAAATACGATTCTGTACACTGTTGTTCGACAAAAGAGGTTAAATGTAACCTCAATTTACCTTTTATAGCCTATAAATCTAGAAAAACACAGAAGGAAGCGAAGTGACGCTATTAATTCAACTGTTTGGCTTCTAAAGGAGTAATTGGTATGCACTTTAACGCGTTTTTACGTACAGAGTCTGAAATATAGCGACTCGACCAACTCTCCGGCCCGACCGTCTCTCCCGGATTGACCCTATCATAATAAACAGACGGGCCCCGTTCGAGCCGCCCAATTTAACGAGAGTTCGTGCCCCATCGTCACTCCACCCCCCCCCCCTCCCCCCTCCTTAAACCAGCTAGAAATCCGTCCTCCGCTTTTTCTCTCCGCCCGTCCGCGTCTAATACCGCAAAAAAGTGACGCGCTGCAAAAAGCTCCGCAGCAACCGTTCCGAGGTTTATCCGGTGAAAAATTCCCGCGCTCCGCCGCGATAAAACATCGGTGGGTACGCGCGTGTATCGAGGCAGCCGCGGGCCAGCCTGGCCATATGCTCTCCTGTGCTTCTATTTGTTCGCCGGGCGCGACAAGGATTAGCTCGACAGCCGATTCCGCGATATAACCGTGTGTGCATTCTCTGTGTCGATATTATATACGCGCTTTGGCTGCCGGTGCGGCGCGGCGGTCCGTGTGCCCGTTCCCGTGCACGTATAAGGGAAATGCAACGAGAGCCAGCCATATACCGCACGCCATGCAGGCCGCGGCGCACTTTCGTTGCAATCACAGCGGCTCGAAACGATAAGATTCGAGCAGGCGAAGAGGCAATTTAAGCCAACGGCCCCTTAATATATAGAGTGTACCACCTAACTCCGTTACCCGAGCTAGTTCCTTTGCTTTTGATGTTCCGAGAAGGAATGCTCTGGCGGGAGTGGCGCGGGCCAGCCGAGGACAATTTCGCGAGAATAATATTTTCGTTTCAGAGGGAGATGTTGGGGCGACATCGAGGCCATCTTCATCTCTCTCAATGGAATTCTTGTATCTGGTGGTCCGTAATGTGACAATTGAAACGCGCACAGACGTCACTCGACGCCTCCTTAAACAATTAAATCGCTGCTGCTGTTGGAAAACTTGAACGCCCACGGAATATTGCGCACCGCCTCGGCGTACGCGCGTTTTACCCACGAGAAACGAGTATATCCCTGGAAGGGAGCTGTGCGTAGATGGTTGTCTATACAACCTGTTCCGAGCGGTATCGGGAAAGACAGCCGCGTAAACCGCGCAAGACCAAGTAATCGAAATCAGAGACACTTAAAGATGCAAACACCGTCTCTAAACCGTGAAATCGTTTCGCGGATGGTTGCCTCTTCGCGACCCAGCCACGACAAGTTCGCGAACAATGGAGTTCGAGACATCCTCACGCTCGGCTTCCTCTCAATTCGCGGCACTGTGCAGATTGGTAAACACAGCCGTGGCGGCGCACGAGACCATCCCCGACAGCTTGCAAGTTGAACGAGCTGTCGGCACAGTCGCGATATCGATGTATTGACGAAGAAGGCGTGGAGTCGCGGCTACGACCTGTTCCTGCCGCGAGCAGCCGGTGTCGCGTACGTGTCTCCGGTTTTAATCGACGGATTCGCAACGTAACCCGCTGGCGTCGTCGACTGGGAAGTCTTGAAAAACCTTGCCAGGAGATGCCGTCGACCGCGGGTGGGGTCGGGGCTAACTTTAAAATTACTTCCGAAACATTTGGCACACCCCCTGCCGGTTAAAGCGTCCGCCACGGATCGACAGGGTCGATCGCGTTAGAAATCACCAAGCTACAAGCCAGAGGCAGCGTTAATTTTATAGCTGCCTCTCCGATCGACAACCGGTTGCCGCCCTTCGATCGGATGTGTCTCTTCGTGTCTTTAACCTGCACGGGGTTTAACTACTACTTGATGCAAACTTAACTGACCGGTCAAGGCCGTGAAGAGCTAATCCTCCGCGTATCCTTTAGCCGACCACCGCCACTTTATTAGGTACCTGTCAAGTTCGCCGGCCCCGTCAAGTACAGTCGATGGTTATATGATCGGGAAGAGGGATCGTTGCGAAAAGTTCACGAACAGCTCGCTCGACCGATGAGACGTAGTTGCGATTAGGTTGGCCATAGACGCAGCCAGTCCTCTTCCCGTATAGGCGATTAAATTAATAGCGATATCCTGACGTCTTGTTTGCCCGTTAATTGCACGCCAGTACGCTCGGGCACGCCTCGATTTCGCGATCGTCCGCTGGCTCGATATACTCCGGGCAATTGGCCGACTCGTTTCGCGCAAAGTGGAATCTTCCATGGCCCCGCGAACAGGATGCGAAACCTGCACGACCGGATCCGTCGGTTTCCGCGGGGATTGACGAGAAAAATGATCCGACCGCCGCGAAGAACGTAACGCGGACAAAGGTCCCCACCCTTCTACGTGCGGTATCGCGACGACGAGGGAATCGCAATTTTCCTTCCACTTAACGTCAGGATCGTTCATTTATTAGACGGCGACCATACGTTACACGCACGCCTCTATACGTATCTCCACGGGAAGAGGCGATCATCGAAACGGCACGTAAAATAAGAACTCGCGAGGCGGCGGTTTCCCATAAATAACCCCTTATCGCTCGTTAATTTCTCGTTGCGCCGCGTTGCCCGCCGGCTTCGAATGCGCCCCTATTCGTCGCCGTTCGTTATCGATCCGCGCAATAAATACATTTAATTAACACGGGAACCCTTAAGTTGCCTAGTTAACAGTGAAATTTGTGGTATATACGGGTAATGGAGGACAGTGCCTCGCGGAACCATAAATTTCTATCAGGCAAGCATATTAATCGTCGTGCCGATGGCGTCGCCCCGTAATTCCGACATTTTTTCGCATAGCGATCGGGGATCGCGGTATGGATATCAATTATCCGCGTCCCGAGATTTTAGACGGTAGTACGGCAGCCAAAGCGGGAGCAGAAACAGCAGCAACCGTCGTCAGCGAGATCGGTAGGAGCGGTTACCTGGACGAGCAACCTGCAGGACCGGCTCCGCCTGCCTCGACCGCGCAGCCTGCTCGATTAATCGGCCTTACCGGTTTTCAACGCGCGTCTTGCTCGTTGCCAGAGGCACCCTCGACAGGTACCGCATCTGCCCAGCGCGATTCGAGCGTTTAAATTGCGATCCACCCACGCATGTTGTTACGCCCTTGCGTGGTCACTTGGCGCGACGCACAGAGAATGAGGCTCGTGGAATTCTGCATTGATTGCAAAAGAGTTCCGCCACCTCGGAGCAAAGTGGAATTGCGTTCCCTGTCGTAATGTCAAGGATATTGCAACATAACGCTCTCATCTTTACACCTCGTACGTCACCAGATTTGACATGGATATCTGATAGCTATCGGGGTGCGACAGCAGGGAACTATCCAGCCAACGAAACCCACCGAGCCACGCTCCAGAAAGCGTCGGGATAGCCATGAGCGATTACTGTGGCAAGAAAAATGCGATCGACGGAACAATGCCAGCCGATGGAAATCCGGCGGAGCTGCACCGACACCCCAATCCCCCTTTTATGACCGTCGCGGAATGAATGCTCGGTATGAATGGGGAATTAGGTTTTTGCCTGGCAATTTTCGCGAATACGGTTAAACGAATTTTCGGTGGCCGCCGTGTTCCTTTGAGCCCGGGATAGGCAGCGGTGGCCGTGGGATTTTCCAACGCAAGCAGACGCTATTAAGACGAACGATATCGGGTCTGTTGGAACGAAACCGAAGGATCGAACGCGATTAAATCGGGAAATTCATGGCCACCCGGCATCCCGCAGTTCAAACGAATTCGTTATTTGCTGCGGGCTGAGGTTTCATTTAATGGGAACGGCGGCGCGGTGGTGGCGACCGTTGCACGAGGGAATTACTACGATATGAATCTGCGCCGTTATAATGCTGAAATTATATCGAAAATGAACGGGCGAAATGCGCTGCCCGCGACCGACTTCCTCTCAATGTCGTTCAATATTGAAACTGTCAGTAAATAAACCCGACTCGTTGCTAATTTCGAACCCTCTCTCTGTCGATCTCTCCCTCCCGGCAACCGCGCGGCGGAGATCGCCCAGTTATGCGAGCTCTGTTAAGTTTACGCTTCACGCGTCTCGTGTCGGGAACCAACATTCCGCTAAACCAGAAGCGAGTGTACACTTTCCGAGCCCTCCCTTTTCCGTCGTCGATCCTTTCGCCCGTTTCACGCGTGAAAATTACCGATTTCTCTGCCCTTGTTCCTCAAAATCACCAGCATCCACGTTCGTTTACCCTAAATCCTAAGTCGCCCGAGAATGGGTCCGAGGTGCGGCGTTGTCGCAGATTTGCAACGATAATGGCGGTGAATGTCGGATGGTTATCGCCGTTTCTATCGTTTCACCGGAAACTTTGGGTCACGTTCGCGCTGGTTTGGCGGCTGCACGCCAGCCAGCTTTTCACACAAGCCATCCGAACAGTTTTACCAAAATCCCCCGCTTCTCTCTATGCATATGCTAATCCTAGGGACACTGGCCTGCGAAACACAATCTTTATACGCATGTGTATGCATGCTGGCACGTACGTAGACATACAAACGCTGGCGGGAGCGCGTATAAACTCCTCGGCGATAACCAGCCAGCGATCGGTATCGCGCGAGCTACGATTCGAGTCTAATTATCCGTTATCGCCAGGGCCATAAATCTGCGGACAATGTCCAGCAGCGACGAAGCTCGATCTTCAGAAGGCATCCGCTGTTGGATATACATACACCACAGCGGCAATATTCCGGCAGCGTAGCGCACATCCGCGCGATATCTGATTAATATCGCGCCTCTGAATATGGCACGTGTTCGCTGGTGGCAACAATATTTGGACACCCGATAGGTATCGACTACAAGGGGCTGGTATAATTGCCCTCGACCGACACGTGTCACGTTTGCGATCGCGTCGTTGCGGGCTCCCGTCACGCTTAAAATAAGGACGAGCATGTTGCATGTAGGTACGTATTGTTAAAAGTAGAGTGTTGGAGAATTTGGGGAGTGTAAAGGATAATTTCAGGGCGTGAGATTGCGTATAACAATGTCCCTCAGTGGGGATCGAAACAATTAGTGGAGGAAGTTAAGAGGGCACCATCTTCTCAAGTGAAGTGCAGCAACTGTAGTGAAAGAGCTGCATTTTCTTAGCTCCCGGCATACTAGAATGGCTTTTTCTTAGCACGCCGCATACCCCGTATCGAGATATGAACCAAGTCGTGCGCCAGTTAACGAACATTGTCTCGCTACGGGACCGTGTCGCACGCTATCTGAATTTCTATTACCCTCGAGTAAGTTATCCCTGTCGGCGTTCCACGGGGATTAAAAAACCATCTCCGTGGATCGGCGAGGCAGGGGATCGCGTTAAGGGGGTGGGGCCACGGACGTCTTTATCTAACGTTCGCCGTGAAGTTCGCCCCCCCGGAAGAAATGGAGCAAAGCCGAGGGAAGCTCTAATCGCCGGCTCCGCTGTACCGTTTCCAATTCCCGATTTTCAGGGTTCGATGCTCGCCGATGATCGGATCGACAGCGGCGCGTTCCGATGGGGAGAGCGTGTCGTCGTCGTGTCGTCGACCAACTATCCCGATCCCTCCGAACCCACGCTCACCCTCGTTGCGTTCCAAGTACACAGCTACGCCGGCCCTGCTTTCCTGAAATTTACAGACGCGATTAATGTCACGGCTGGCTCGTCCGGCGGTCGCTCGCTCGCCTACCGGCCGTTTGTAGGCCTAACCGTTACTAATTTCGGCCGGCGAGTTATAGCCACTGTTGCCTGCGTGCCCCTACAGGACGATTCATCAGCCCCGGCACACGGCTTTCCCGCGATTTTTCGCACGAAAGGAGACCCTTGTGCTGAACACCTGAAACCAGAAAGAATACTACTCAATGCGAGTGTAACTTCTGCGACTCTTATGCTTCGATTTCTTCTCGAGTATGTAGAGTGAAAATAAAAAGGCATTTGAATGTTCCACGTACAGAGCGCGAGACAGAAGTGGCAGAAGTGGAGGAGGACGATGTACGGTCAGACACGCCTTCCAGGCGGAACGGGAGCGGGGCAGATCTCCCCTGTGACTCCTACTGCGTGCACTACGGTAGAAGTTCGACTCCTATATCACTCGTAATGCGCCCATTGATCTGAGCTAACTCTTGCGCAAAATAGTCTCCGAAATAATGCATCCACGAGGAAGTACATAGTTATACAACCGAGAATGATAGACCATTACACCTGCAGCGTGGAAGGAGAGACGCAAGGAGAGAAACGGATTGCCTATTGTCAGACACAGTTCGCATCTAAAGAGGGTCGTATTTCTCCGTAACTTCAGACTCCGGCTCGAGTAAAACTTATGCAAATGAATAATTTAATTGTTTCAAATTACATTTACAATCTCAAAGTTGCCGTTCCATTCGCCGCCTTAGAAGAGGTTCCAGACCCTCCGCGGCGAAGGTGAAAGAAAAATTACGAGCACGCTATGAATAAATTCCCGGAGAAGCGCTCGTAACGTCGTTCTTGAAGCTCTCTGTACATCCGCCACGTGTCTCGCGCACAGCTCGCGTATGAAACACGCAACCTCCCCGCGGATCTTTCGCGATGCATTATCAACCGCTCGCCGATTTGTTCTTGCTATAAACGCTGGCGCACGGCCGGCGAAACGGCGCATGCTGTAATTATTGTTCGCTCTAACATCGGTGCTCCCGATGGCGGTCGATAACGTCGCGGACGAAACAGTCAGAGCAGCCGGCTTCTAATCTGCCGCCTAAATTGCGCCTCGATCGTTAACAGTGAAATTAATGGACGTTAATCTCTCTGCTTTCATTATTCCTTGGGCGCTCAGCGATACCGAGCATAACGCTCCTCGAACGCCTCTTTTCCTTCGCGGTAAACGAAGAATCGATAGGAGCAAATGGCCGGTCTAATCCGCTAACTGGTTCGTTTCTACGCGAGAAACACCCTCTGTGTATTTAGAAGTAAATGAACGCGAATTGAGTCGTTTTTCTCGCTACGCAGGCACCCACCCGGGGCTAAAGGTAAAACCGGGGGAGTATCGATTGCCCGACGGAGGCCGCTAAGAAAATTACCGCTCGCGCCAGTTGCCGAAATTTACGGCGCAAACCTGGCCTTACCTTACAGGTAAGGTCAACTGTGCATTATCGAGATCCGTTTGATTTACCGGAGCAATAAAGGCAATGCGTAGCTCGCGCTCGCTCCCTCCCCTTCGTTGGTATAGGGCGTTGTTTGCTCAGTTGCGGCACCAAACGGTCCACGATTGTTCCAGGACAGCCGGAGCTACGTTCCTGATTAAAGGATTAGTGGGCCCGCACCAAGAGATTGCCGATTACACAACAGAGATATCGGTAATTCACAGATACCGTGGAAATCCTATGTGACGTCCGCGGGACGGCTGGATCCACCGTTCCGATAAAGAACAAGGGAAATTAGCACGTCACGCTTATGGGACGATGTCTTCGGTTAATGGATCGTTACCTTCGACCTCTGCTCGCGGCTCCTCGTTCACGTAACGCGATATCGCGATACTCGCGAGGACATTAGCATTTCATAAGGACTAATTGTCGATCGGGGCAGAAGTTGCGAAGAAACGGGCCCCCTTAACGAGCTGTTCAAGCAAACACGCGACGTTACTGTTACGTCTAACGGCGATCGACAGCAATTCCGATGGTCCCGTTCATTTCTCAACGATGCAGAATTTCATCGAGCACGATTTCGAATTACCTTCGTGGTTACTTCATTAAATATTCGTCTCTTTGTTCTTCATTTTCCTTCCCTTTTCTCTGTAATGGAACCGTTTCCGATTTCGTGGACGGTATAATTATGTCCCCGAAAAAAATGTCGAGGACGCGTTAGAAGAAGGAAAACGGCGGAAATGGCCGGAGAGTGGTCCCGGCGCGGGAGTGCGGTTTCCTCGGCGCGGCGGGATTCAAAATGATAATGTCGTATAATTCTCGTTGTACGCGAATGTAACAGGAAATTGCGATCCAATTAACCGAAATAATAATGGCGGTAATAGACGCGCTGATTGACATACCGCCACGGTAAATCTGGATCATTAGTATTCCTATGCATAAAACTGGCGCGCGCACGAAACTGTGACCCATATTCAGCGGTCGCCGCGACCCGGCCATTTTCGGCCGTTTATTTAAATTTTTCGCTTTCCGATTATTGTCCCGCCTGCCCCTCCCCGCCCACCGCCATCGAAACCTCACCGGAAAAGTGGCCCGATTTTGGAATTCGAAATTTCCGGGTATTGCGCGTCGTTCCACGTACGCGGCGTTCGTTTCCTGCTGGTTAAAAACCCTTCTCTTCCAACGCTCGAAATCTCTGAATGGAATTCCCGAATTTTGGCAATGGTGGGGGAAAAGAAAATCAATAGTTCTTATTATGAGATACGGATGGAACATCCAAAGCTCCGAGATATTCTCAGCTGCGAAAGGTTTCTATTAAATCTGATGTTCGAAATTAGAGACACGTATAATTTCTGAAAGTATGCCACTTTTGTCCTTTCCCTGGAAATTACGTATAGGTAATTGCTGAATGTACTTACCCATGATTACATTGTCAGCACACAAATGGAACATAATGGATTTATTTAATACTACTGATGGATTTGTTATTCAAGGATAACATTATTACATTTCCCAAATACCCAGAATAACTCAGTCCGTACCTACCGACGTAATTCGTAATAATAATATTTGCCTGTTGGCTAACAAATTATTAGCTACAAATTCATTGTTCTTTGCCATGATTAAACAAAGCATCGTGCTATAAGCAAATCGTAACTGATCCCAACTCTTCAATCAGCACCTACACCGAACAGCTCAGCATCCCGTCTTACAATAAATTTCAGTTAGAGGGCCGACAAGTAAATTTCAAAGATGAGTAGTACTAGCCATCGAGACGCGATGGTTAACCGAGACCCATAACACATCGCGGCTAAACGTTCTCCAGATCCAGCTGCGATCTACGCCGTGCAGCCTGACGATGTGCAATTAATCATAGTTGTCTGTAGTGGAGTGTTCGTTACCTGTTCCGTGTAATTAAAATTAATTATGGCCGTTTGTAATATCACCGACTGAACGCGGACTAACTAATTGTTCGTGATGCATTGTTTCGCCGCATCCCAGTTAGTCGTTATAGCTCTTCCAGTGCCTCCTCCCCTAAAGGGTTGTCGTCCTCTCTCTAAGCGTCTCCTTCAGTCCCTCCGAGCCACCCTCCCCCTCTTTCTCCCCTTTGTCCGACCACTTGGTCGGAAATTTCTAGAATTGTATCTCGGGAAGCAGGATTTCTCCCCGTCAAGTTAGCGAGCCCTACGTTACGCCTACGAGAACAGTAGTGCTCCCCCGTAAACGTCAAACTTCTGCACTTGTACCGCGGCCATTTTGGCACACGAGATACACCACGACGGCGCACCAGCCCGGGGACGAACATTTACTTAGCCCTTTTGTCCCCGTTTTTCTTTGCCAGCGGCCACAGGGGTTTTATTTACGGGAAAGTTACGTTCGTTGCTCAACTCGGGGTGCCGCGCTCTCCGTGTCATTGGCCTTGCCGGCGTCGTTCGCGAGGGGCGCCTCCCACGCGCAAGTAATTACCGAAGCGGCGTGGAAACGCGGCTCGTGTCGCGGTGGTGTGAGCGGCATCCTGGCCACCTGGCAGTTCCGAAAGTTTCGCTCTCAATGGGTTCCGGAGGAGTGCTAATTATTGTCCGTCCCCATAATGCGAGGAAATCCTCCCTCCTCGGATTCACCGCCGCCGCGAGTGGGAATTATTTTTGAGTCCGGTGTATTCGAGGAGGGAGAGAAACAGTGCCTCAACTTCGGTTCCGGAACGTCGCGCCTCCGTCCGACGATATTCCGCGTCGAGTTTCTCGAGACGTTGTTTCTCGCAAAATTGTATAGAGATACACCAGGGCCGTGGACGTGAACGGCGAAAATAGACGGTGGGAATGGACGAGAATGAGAAACCGTGCGCCAATTTCTATTCGTTTCTCGCGGCGTCGTGTCTGGCCCCGCGATAAGGTGTACCTTTATCGCCGCGACGATAGCTTTCGCCTCCAATTTTCCGCGATATTGCGCGGCGCTCTGCACCGGGAACGCCGGGAAACCGTGCTCCAGAGGATCCTTTTTGTTTCCGCGGATACGCTAATACGCGTCTTTGCCCCGTGGCTTTCAGCGGCGCATGCCAAGCGTAAAAGGAACGGGATGCGACGTTTATTGCCTCCGCGGAGCGGATCGTTGTTAGCGCGAGCGAGAGACTCTGGGGAGGAAAGGGCTCGTAAGTCGTAAGCCCTGTAAACCCGCGAATATTTGCGTCTCGCGGAGCGGCTGATCCACTCTCGACGGGCACTCTCGCTCGCGGATAGAACGCTAAGTACCAGCAGTTAGTGGAAGTCTTTTTGTCACGATCCTAGGGAACACAGACTTGGTCCCGTTATTATATCAGCACGGGCTTCAGTGGCGAGTTCAGGGGTGAATTCGCGAACACCCGGTACAGAAGCAGATAAGACTCGGGGATGATGGTTCCGGAGCCGGGGATCGTCGCTTTTCGTCTCCGCCGAAGCGAAGCCCGGGTATACAAGGGGTAGCTCGAACAAGGGCCGAAAAAATGAGGGCGAAAGTCTTGTCGCAAGAACGGAAGCGATTTATCGCGGGAATAATCAGTCGTCGCGTACAAGTGAGACGATTCTATTTTTCCATTTACGTGGTCCCCTGTCGCCGCTCCTCGTCCTCCGTTTCCGGTGGTCCGGTTGTTCGTTCGTTTCGGTTTCATCCTGTTCGCCGGGGCCGAAGCACAATCGCTTGGTCGTGCATAGCGTGGAGGCGGCTCGTGAAAGTTGCATGAATGGGGGAATGAAAGAAACGCCAAGCGAGAGGGAATTGGATGGGTGGCTGGTCGGGGGAGGTGGGGGACAGAATGATAGATGTCCGGATAGATGGATGGATCTGGGTGGGTTCGAGGGAAAGCGAGCAAAGGGGTTTCTGCTCCGAATAAATCACGCGGCGGACGAATTTACTTGATCGCGCGAATGGCCGTTGCTTGTGGTGATAATCGGTGCTTGTGATGCTCCGCGAAGGAACTGCTGCAAAGCGTATCCCCGCGATTTCTTCGCGAGAATGGGGGTGGCTGTGAGTGGCGGTGGTAAGGGAAACGGTTGGAGGAGCAGTGAGAAAAATACGAGTTCGGCTGACGCGGCAGGCAACGGGACGTTCTAATTCGCGTCGATTCGCGCTCGCGTTGTTCCTGACAGCTTACACGTACCTATACGCGGAGATTTGAAAACAAAACCGTCAGTCGGAGAAATTCCCTGCGTACGGGCCGACGCGCGATACCATCGAGCAGACGCTCGTAAACCGTTAGTTTCAATCAACGGGGGTAAATGGTTTTCTATCCGACGCCCTGCCTCCCACGTTCTGTTCCTCCCACCCCCTCAGCGATACACCGGCTGCGTATCAAGCGAAAAACCTACGGTCGGTTCAATTTGCCTGCGGACCCACCTTCCGAGCGTTGGAATTCCGTCCGCGCCGACACCGCCGCCCTCGCTAAAAATTCATCGCGGCTTCACGCGAAGCAATTTTAACGCCTAACCGAAGGGTGAACGCTGGGCTTGCACGCGCTTCGTTGCAAATCCCGAGAATCGATCTCTCTCCATTGTCCGCGCCCCGCGGTCGAAAATAAATAATCGAGAAGGCAGAGGAATTACTCGGGAATCAGCAATATCGCAGAAATCCCGAACGCTCGGATCGGAACACGCGAGACACAGAGATGTCTCGTTCCCTTTGAGTTCTCTCTGCAGTCTAAAGGAATGCAAGTCGCTCGATCGGTCGCTCTCTTTCGCTCGGATCAAGGCGACCGAGAACGAGATGCATGAACGGTCACGCAGAACGCTCCGAGTAAAAAGCACCGATGGTTTTTCTCTGTTCCAGGTGACTTCTCGCTGCACATATACCCAGTGGAGCTGGAAGACGACGGCACGTACCAATGTCAGGCCTCGCCCACGAACGACGGCCAGCCAGCGTTGCGCTCGAGATTCGCCAAGCTGAGCGTCCTGGTCCCGCCCCAGAAGCCCAAGATCCTTCAGGGTGACTTCCTTATCACCACCGAGGACCGGGAACTGGTGATCGAGTGCGTCAGCGTGGCTGGCAAGCCGCCTGCAGAGGTAAGCCTCTCGATCCTTTCTCCTTTTGCTGTTGAATATTGATTCGAATGGATAAGCCATGGGCTGGAGCGTTGCTCGGGGATTTAGGAGTACCTAGATAAAACGAACAATTCTCTGGTAAGATAAAGGAGGCGCAGTGGTATCTCGGGCTCGAATCGAGACGCTTCGAAAACAGAGGTTTCATCGGTGCTCAAGCCTCGTTCCCCGGCAGACTCGATCATCCTTTCCAACACTATCTCCACTTTGCAAAGAGACTCTACGCTATTCACATCGTGTCCTCGCCGCGCACACCGACTCGTCATTAGCGGAGGAATCAAGGGGCCCGAGGTGCCTCCGCGAAGCGGGAACTAATTTAAAAACGGAAAGGGAGTGGCTTGGCAGTGTAAACGCGCAAAGCCCCGAGGCCCCGAAATAACGCGTTAAACTATATTACGTCGGTCACATAATTACCGTGCAAAAGCTTTGTACTTTGCGCGTGGCGGTTATAAAAGGGGCACGTCGACGGTGTTTCCCCCGGAGTGGCCCGAAAAATCTTCAAACGCCAGAGGCACGCGGTACGCGCGCTATAGTAGACCAGCCAACGAACCTTTACGATGCTTTGGCATTCGCCTCGACGCGATGACGGACGGGGCAGAACGCTTTTAAAGCAGCCAGAAGCGACTCGACGGAATGGCAGCTTGACCGAGTTCGAATCCGCAGCGAGTCGCGCGCCGTCGTTTGGGATATCGTGAAAGGGGAGGGCGGATCTTTGAGGGTGCCGCGGCGCCGGTCCGCGATGCATCGCGGGAAAAACGCCGCGAGATAAAAGGCCGACCGTTGGAAAAAAGCCTGCAGCGGCTCAAACGCTCTGCCCCAACTTCGATTCCTCCCGACTTTGCCTATTTACCTTGCACACGGGCATGTTTTTGCACGCACGTATACGCGGCGAAATAGGGGCGCGAGCAGGCCCCTTTCAATTCCGCCTAGGCACCGATGCCATTTGAATAATGGTATCATTAATCCCTCGACGGCGGTGTGCTGCACGTACTTGATGTGCCACGATGATGCGTTATCGCGACGTAGCCGCCGCGATCGAATTATCGAGTTACCTGAGCGCGTCCCAGCGTCGCGTCGACGAAGGCGAATCTATGCACGAGCTCTGAATATTTCGGGCTTTATATCGTGGTCTTTTAGGAGGCTAAGTTACCAAGCTGTGGGAATATTAGCAAAGTGATCCGATGATATAGCGTCGCACTCAGATTCAGCTAGTGAAGGGAACTTCCATTCAAGCACCCAGTCCCAATTATATTCTACCGAGTGTATTTCGTTTACAAGCTCGATCCTGTCAAACGTTAGGTTTAGGTAGAAATAGGGTAAATCCGGGAGACGCGATCGGCCTAATATAAAATGGCTATTAAAACTAATATAGAAGTTACTTATTTTATCAGAACAAACCTACATGTTCAGAATTTTATTCTTATTCAGAAAAACTGGTCAATATTTGCTTTAACACAATATTTACTGTAAATCCGGTTGAAAACTGAAGTCGTGCCATCTGACCACCTCTCCCGAGCTGCCGGGAGAAATGGTTTTCGTCGTTGGCAGACACCACTCACATAATTATTCATGGAAAATTAACAAAGGATACAGCAAAATTAGTTATGGGGCGGACGCTTAAGGGGTTTAAAACGACGCAAAAGTGAATACATAAACTAAATAAACAAAAAGAATAATAAAATAATAATAAAAAATAAAAAATATACAAAAATAATAAAAAAAATCATAACTCAACCATCTCTCCTTTCTGCAGCGAGAAATGGTCTTCTCGTTAGCATTGAGAGGAAGAGTTAGTATGGCCAAATACTTTGGCTACATTGTCCCTCAATATCTCTACTATCTTATTATCCCAAACATTAAACGAAAATAAACTTAGAAGTATATTTTAAATACGATTCTGTACACCGCTGTTTGACAAAAGAGGTTAAATGTAACCTCAATTTACCTTTTAAAGCCTATAAATCCAGAAAAACCCAGAAGGAAGCGAAATGACGTTATTCATTCAACTGTTTGGCTTCTAGAGAAGTAGCGGCTACTAGGTAATTGGTCTGCACTTTAACGCATTCTTACGTACAGAGTCTGAAATATAGCGACTCGACCAACTCTCCGGCCCGACCGCGTCTCCCGGATTTACCCTATGTAGGTACAAGTATCGTCGACCTAGATAATTCTATGGATTAGAAGAATCTGGAGCTGGAAGCGAAAAAAAAAATCCGCTCCGCCGATTCGATCGATCGGCGCCGCGACTCTCTGAAACCTGCACGCTCGAAGCCGAGTGCCGTTCTCGGCCCCGGCATAGCGGAATTTCGTGGAGACTCTAATTTTATCCAGGAGCCTATTGAATCGATGATGTAATAAAGAACAGGTCGCAGCGCGGATATCGATGATGCGGCGTTAATTCGCCCGGCCGAGTCGCGACACCGCGAACAATTTCGCAGCGGCCAGGCTTGCCCGCTAATTCACCGTCGGGCACAGATCGCGTTACGGCACAGCGATTGCAATCGTTAATACAGAAATCCGCTTTCGATCGGTATGCCGGCGCGAGCGGTGAACGCCTTTCAGCCTAGATAAATAACGAGTCGCGGGGATTGTCGTCGACACGGGACCACCGGCGAAAAATTAATTAAATTTGTTTCATGGCCGTTCGATGGCGGCCGCGCGAGCGCGAGCCTGTGCCAGCTCGCGGTTTTTAATTAAAGTAACGCGAATCCCTTGATTAATGTCGTTACACGAGAACGGGGCTTCGCGGGGGCTCGATGGAAACCTCGCTCGAAATACCCGGGCAAACATTTTCCGTTTCGGCTTCGGCTGCGGGGAAACGTGCGTGGGCCCTGATTCACCGGACGCTCAGTGTTTCTTGGATCAGCGTGGATGATACTCGGAGACTCGTGCGCGCACTCTGTAAGCATACATTGTCAGAAGCGATCGCAAAGTGATCTGACCGAACTGGGACTCTATTATCGACAACCCCTGCGATATCAGTTGCTCGGTTTGCTCGGCCATTCGATCGACGTTCCTCCGGTTTCATAAACATTATCGCGCACGATGAAAGCGTGGAAACGACCGTATGGGTTTCCTCTCTGAACCGCTCTTGTACGACGATCCTTGTTGCACATACCTTGAAATTACCTCGCCGTGCAAACGATCGCTGGAATTTCGGTACCACATACGAAGTGGACTTGTAGGGGTCGATCGTGCAATCCGCGTGTCAAAGAGGAGACTAAATGTTTGGTTCGCGTAACTGTCAGGCAACCGGCGAGTATAGAGTCAGATCGGCTGTATTATTTTCATGGTGTCAATTCCAATTACAGTGGATCGGTATTACGCTATGTAGGCTAGAAAGGCCAGCATAAAGAAATCCTATCGATGATTCTTGGTCACTGTCGGGTGGAAATGTTTAACGGTACCGGTGATTGGCACTTGGATTATCAGCCGCGGGGAAAAAGAATTTATCGATGGTCCGAGTAGCTCGATTAGAGCAATTGCGGAGCAAATGGAAGCTTCAACCGGTTTCCTTTTCTCCTCGCAGCTGCGGATTGGTTCACGGTTATTACGGTGTGTCCGAAAACAAGAAAAGAGCGCAGCAGCCAGTAAATAGCAGGCAATATCGTCTCGCGAACGGTCCATTGCGGGGGAACGCGTGACGTTCTGCGAACCGTGACCAACGGGTTTATTCAACCCACGCACCCGAAATCGCGGGGCGAAAAAAATACACTCGGGATACACCGCCCCCGAGCGATAGTTACTCTCTGGTTTACGTTACGCGAAAAACGACCCCATCCCCGGCGACGAAAAAAAAACGCCAACTAAACGGGAAAGGGAGAGCGTGTAATCGTGAGCCGAGCAGCGCGTTCCGATCCGTAGTAATACGTCGATTACGCGCGTTCACTGGTCATACGGTGGGCGAATAATCACGAAAAGCCTCCGCAAAACTCTGGCTATTGTGTGCGGCAGCTGAAAGCTTTGCGGCGGGGTACAAACGCCTCTTGGATCGATCCGCGCACGATAACGCGTGTGTGTACGGCCTCGATTTTCATTTCTTCTATTTTTTCCACTCTAGAAAATGTTTCCCACCTGCGTGGGCATCACGGCCGAATTGTCTCGGGTTACAAATACCTAAAAAAGGGAAAAACAAGCGGGGTGTTTGGGATCGCAGAAAATTGCGTTGCCAAGGATGCCAGCCGCGGTTATCAATAACGGCCGGGATCTGCTAAACCGCGGACGGCAATTATCGTGCTTCGCTTGTCGAGCATAATGCTCGCGAGCCGTGCGAGTAATCTGAAGTGAACGATGCTAGGCGGAACTGGGGCAGAGGGGCTGAACAACGAGGGAAACCGAGAACAAGGGAAAAGAAGCCAGTGTGCTCGTGGTCCAACTATCGCGATTACGAATAACAGTCGTGCATGGCCAGTAGCGTATGCGTCGATTACGAAGCACGCCGGTCCCCGAACTGATACGAATCTGCGAAACAACTTGCGCACTGGCGGCGGGAACCGGCTCATGAATTATTTCGCCGGGGCGGCGTAATACGCTCGCGAACGACCGCCAAGGAATTCGTGGGAGTGGAACGTGCGAGAGGAAACAGAGCCGAAAGAGGAGTAGATTTCCCGCGCTCAAAGATCGGTCGGGGTAATTAAAACACGCCAGCGCATAATGGCGCGGGAAACGATTGCCGTCCGTCTGAAGCGGTGGTCGTTTTAAACACCTCGCACGCGCGAAACCGTCGGCTCGGGATTGACGGGATGATGATACTGATACGGGTAATTGCGTTTCATTTGAATGAATATATTCGGCGAGGGTGGCGCGCAACGCGTTTCCAACAGTGGAACGCGTCGTAATCGCGTGCCCCAAAGCGGCTGCCGGGCGTTGCCCTTGAAAGTTCTAGTAATTTTCTCGCTAGCCGATGGAAAACCTCTCGGGTTCCATAAATGGGGGTGGTGGGAAAACGAAACGGGGAGGGAAATGGTGAGATGGGACATTCTCTATGGAACGATCACACTGAATCTAGGAATGAAAGCAACATAAGTAGGGGAAGTAGGGGCAAAACCGGGACGTTAAGGATAAAAGCTCATAACTTTAACATTATTAATATAAAAAAGAAATTGAAATTAGGATTCATTAGAATAAACTCTTTATTAAATAATAGTATACATCCATTTTTTTAATACAATAACAAATACAAAAAAATTACGATTTAAAATATGGTCCGTTTTTACGGTTTTACCCCATGGCCTGAAAAACTGGCCCTACCACCTATAACAACGAAATTCGTCCAATTCTTCAATCCCCCAATCAGTGCAACCTTCGTGAGCCCACTTACAACAAGCTGTAAACTACATCCAACCTTCATTCAATTTGGATGTACCATAGAATTCTTGGACATAAATGCAAATGTCTTCACCGTCTTCATCACCATTGTTATCATTATCCTTCCGTATTTTGTTTAATTTTGTGGTTTTCTTCCTCTTTAGTTGTAGTCCTTTATTAAGATTTAGTTTAATGTTGACAACTTCCTCTTTTTCGTTTCTTTGTTATACACATTTTGTCCAAAACCGGGTACCCAGCATACAATTTTGTAATTATTACGAATTATCAACAATACCAGGGCGAGATACAAACAAACTGTCTTAGTTATTTACACTTTGATATGCAACAAATAACATAATTCACACAAAAAAGTACTTACCTGAACACTGTCAAAAGTGTTAAAGTTTCTTAACTATCGAAAATTAGATCAGAGCCTTCAAAAACAAACAAGATGATATAACCTTAGTAAGCACGCTTGTAACACGATTATCTTTTGTTGATGAAACAATGCACATCGTGACAATATGCCGCTGCAACGACGCGGGAAAATTTAAGACCGTTTTAAAAATAATAGCATGTCCCGGTTTTGTACTAATTTCCCCTACCTAATATGGCTTATTACTTAAATGTACGAATCCTATTTGTACTAATTTCCCCTACCTTAAATGTACGAATCCTATTATTAATAATCCCATATTGTCTAAACTAGCCAGCCCTTACGATATTAATTTCTGCCGAATGTAGCTGAGTGGGCTTCTCATCACGGAAATCTCTCAACAGAGAAGTTTCGATTGCAATCTAAAGCCGTTTAAGCTTCTTTTTTTCACGTCAAACACCACTGCCTCGAGATCAAATAATTCGCTTACGAGAGATTCGACCGAGTTCTCCGTTCGTAATTTTCGTCATAACTTAACGAACGTCCTCCGTGTTTCATTACGCGGTGTACGTCGACGTCGGTCGAGGATGGTTCAGCAGAAATGGATCGTTAGAAGTTCCGCGAATTTCGCCCCAGGCTACGCGACTCTCAACATTTTTTTCCTCCCGTCGAACTCGTCGAGAACTCCGGGGCGACCGGGATGAAAATTTATCCTCGACGAGGCAAGAGAAGCGGTCCAATCTTTTCAGTCTAAACTTACCCGCTGTTAATTAGCTATTTTGATAGAAACTGGGATTAAATTGCAGTGTTATTTAATACACCAGGTTTGGTCGATTACGACAATTCATTTTGCTACATAATTCAATCGCCCTCGATGAAAAGCTAAAGTTGGCTGAATTTTCGGCATGGTCCAAATTCGTCATTCCCAATAAAAACTTAATACATGCATATCAAGTAGCATTGAGAACCGTATTTTGTTCGGCGATTCCCGTACCCGTTCGATTTTCGCGCGAGTCGTACGACTTTTCCACCCCTACCCCGAACCAACCCCTCACTTTTATCCACGCTTCTTTCCACCCGAAACCCTCTTCCTTCCTCCCTCTCGTTTCCCCGCAACTCCGTAGCTCGCCAACTTTCTTTCATATTGTTGCAGAAACTTGCCCGCGAAACATTACCAAGTTTTCGCGAAACAAAATTTTAATATCGCTGTCGCGCTCTTAATTCTATTACGGAGGATCAAAGGAAACGTTTTGCCCGCCCCCCCCCTCCCTCCTCCGTGCGAACGGCGCGAATTCAAGGAACGAAAAACACCGGGGAAGCTGCTGCATACATTCATAAGACAACGACGGGAGCGAAGTTTTTATTAAAAGGAATGCTCGTCTAGCGCGGAGGCCGATAAAAATTAGGGACGATAGACGCGATACGGGTTAAGGAACGCGAGGGTTCGCTCGACCCCCGGATTTCAGCCAATTGCAAAAATTAACGATGATATTCGTCCGTCACTGTTCGAACGAGTCTATTACGCGTCACGCAGTAGCGAGGACATTGTGCTCGATTATTAGGAATCGTTTCTGCGAATTCAGTGACGAGAAAGCGTTCCGTTTTCATTGGCAGTCGAAGACATATTCGTTTTTAACACCCCCGCTGGCGCGCTATATTCTATTTACAATTTCTTTGGTGACGTGTCTCCGCGCCAATATGTGTAATGGATACAAGAAATATAGTCGGGCATTCGGGGTTATTTGAGAAACTTGGGCGGTTCATGCCCATTTCAACTCACGCGGACCCATTTCAAAGGATGGGTACATCCTCAGGATTTAATCTTGGAGGGAGCCGAGTGAATGGATAAAAACATTTTTAATGCAAATTTTTACAAAGACCCTGCAGGATCCCGTTAATTCCCTTGATCAGTAGGTACGTATCTTCCCGTCCCTACAGCTGTTCGCGGTTTCCCGAGAGGAGCGCACGATCTTTTTCATCGGCCTCGCACGCGCTCGAACGTAATGTATTTTTACAATAATCTAAAGGAATCTCTTTAGCAGCTGAGTGCTTCTCGAGCGACGAGCAGCGTTCCCCAAGCTCCCGCGTAAGTTCAGTCACGGATTCATCACCGCTTCGCGTTTCAACACACACGCTCGCGGCCGCTCGAACCGCGAGAAATCCCCGTGCCGTTGCTCAGAAAGGGTTCTTACGCGGCTTTTACGCGGCACGGCGAAAGGACTTTCTGGATTTACGGCACGGGGAAATCTTTTCCATTCCCGGGGATAGAGCGGGATAGGGAGAGAGACAGAAGGAGAGAGAAACGGAGAGTCGCGCACCGCGGATGTCAAGTGCACACGGCGTCGCGTCGCTTTCGCGGCTAGGAACAGTTACACGCGGGCCCCCGACGAAACGAGGATGGTAATTATAACGGTGTAACGCGTGTCGCTCGATAACTCGTGCGCGGCCGCGGCAGATGATAATTAATTTCATTAGGAGGGCGAATAGTCGTTCTTGCCAGGCCCGGCAGCCTTCCAGCCTTTGTCGTTCCGGGCTTGATTCCTATCTAATGAAACCTGATGGGATTCAGTCGCTCGTTCGCGGCCGCTACGCAAACCGCCTCTACCCGGCCTCTGTTATATTTACGACGGGTTAATGAGCTGGCGTTGCGACTCGCACGACCTCCTACGCGCCCGTACGCGCGAAAAATAGAGCGCCACGAGCAGCTTCCATAAACGAGCTCCCCGCCCGTTCGTGCAACGAGAACGCCCGGGAAAGCTGGGTATCTGACGAGCACGGAGTATCGCCTGGCAGAGCTTTTCGCCCTTCCATGAAACCCGCGGCAGCCGGCCGTGGTGCGCGGAACTCGTCGCGCGACGAAAAACGAGCAGGCCGGGGCGAGGCAGAAAGCCCGCTCGTTAGGAAGCGACACGGGGCCAATTTGTGCCGATCGAATTATTCGACAGGTCGCAATTAAGCGAAAGATGACAGGGGCACGGTGATAAGATCGTTTCCCGGCGGGATTCTACGTTCGATTCCTCCGTGTCTCGTTCGTAATTTAGCAGCTGGTTATTTGCGATTCATGTAGATCTGGATTCGTACTTATTAATGGATCGCAGACTGCGGGGTCCCTGGCCACTGCGAATAATTCAGGACCGCCGAAACGTATCCGTGAATCGTATCGCGAATTATGTAGTAGCATTTCGGGGTCGTCGATATCCGGACGGACTCGCGGCTAATAATTTCCCGTGGGCATCCGCGAATGAATATCGAGGAGCATTCCCCACGCTCAAGGGAGAAGTGCTCGAGAATTTTAGAAGGTCAAGACGGTGCGAGAAATCGCTCGCTAATCGCAGCTTTGTCACGGAGTGTGCCTCCGTTTCATTAATTGAACATAAAAGTGAGGTCGACGTGGCGGTGATTGATCGTTCAATGCAGCCGCTGCCTTCAACGGATTTATACGTTTCGCAGAGAGCGCGAATCGCGACGAGATTGGCAATATCGCGGGGAGATCCAGAGCGAGAGGAAAGGTAAAGGATTTTACCGTGCCCCACTCCTCCACACACCTCCCTTTTTTCTGCGCGCAGCGTCGCTTCTCTTTCCCGCTTCTTAATTAATTCCATAAAGGACTATAAAGCACCCTTTAACGAACCGGCGTGGGACACATTCAACGAGATTACCCCCGCTTACGAGGAATTATAAAAATATAAGAGCGTTAGGGGAAGCTCGGCTGGAAATAAACGGCCGCAGCCAAGGTTACGGAGACACCGTTTCGCAAAGGGGGATGATCGCGGGGCGCGTGGAACGCCGATCGACCGGCGTTCACCGCGATATTTAGGTCGTAAAAAACCGCTCGACGGGAGGAAATCGGTGAACGCTGCAGGAACGTTCACGGTGCATTTATTTCGGGTGGGATAGATCGATCGGAGGCAGCTCTCGAGTTTTATGATAGCGCTTATACAGGGCGCCCAAAATTTTGAGACAAACAGACACGTGCAGATATTAGGGGAGAGTCGTGCAGTACCGACTGCTCTAAGTTTTTTTGTTATATCTTAGGGTAGAGTCGATAAAAATCAGAAATTCAAAAACGTGATTGTAGTATAGATGAAACTAATGGAGTAAGAGAAGGGAAATTATTTTCGTGAAATGTAATAATAAGAATTGATAATTCGCAAAAGTAAAAAAGTTGTAATTTCCAGGAAACGAAAAATTGTCGTCCAGTACCGACCAACTATTAAATTAGTAGATTTTCAGGTCTAAATGATTAACAATGTTAATAAAAAGACATTTAATTAGTACAATACAAGATTTTTTTCAAATTTTAATTGTACAAACTCGCGAGTAAAATAAGTAATATTCTCCTGATCTGTGCATTCGACGTGTGCCCAACCGTCACAGTCGGTACACTGCACCCAATCTTTGTCAAATGATTCCTTGCAAACAGAGATGGGCAAAATTTTTATTTAAATAAAATTTCGAATAACGAATAAAAAAAAATAACTTTGTTCGTCGAATAAATTCTCATCGAATAAAAAAATTAACTTTATTCGTCGAATAATGTAAAGTTAAAGTAACTTTTATTTGATCCTAATTTACATAATTTTTTTTTAGTTAATACCCAACTCTGCTTGCAAATAACACACTGGATAACTTCTTCATTAAATCCTACTTCCTGTTTATTAGGTTATCATACCTATCTTTATTTACTTTATTTTTCTACGGGAAAAGGTAGAAAGAAGGCTAAATGAACATCTTATAAATTAATCTGAGTTGCTAACAGATTGAACTTACAGATAAGAAAAATTTGGTCTCTACTGGTTGACAGAGTCTGTTGGTCGGTACTGCACGACAATTGGATGGTCGGTACTGTACGATAAACAGGGGGAAACATTTTAGATCATGGTATATTATGTACCAAAGAATATTGCAAAACTAGGACGTTTTATTAAACTTAATAGAGTAGAGATAGTATACATAATAGAAGAAAATCATTTACTTACACGAGAAACAAAAGATCAGCTTTAAAAATTAACTTTTAACCCATTGAATATCAACGTACACGTTTAATGCCTCAGAACATCGAGAGCAATGGAGTAAACAATATGACCCCGAAATAGGTTATAAAGAATTGTGATTTTCATTGATTAATTCAAATAAAGTGTTAATATATGGTCAAAGAAGCGAGAACTAGCTCTGGTCGGTACTGCACGACTCTCCCCTATAAGAAATCGAAAAACTACTTGCCATTTTGACGTCTGAGGCTTCATTTCAAAGATAGAAGCAGCTGAAGTGTAGGGGACTCACTTTCGATGCGTGTCATTTGAATGGCAGCAGCTCTTGCACTCACACACACGAAACGCAAAGGTATATGTAAATTTTTACGCCACCATACTTAAATTTCAGTTTGCAAGCCCGGTAGAGAGGAGAACGCGTCGCGAATAATGTCCTAGAGTTCCACTGGTTATCACGGCTCGAATAATACTGAGTGCTCGACGCGAAGCGCGACAAGTTCACCGCTGTTTACCTTCAAATTCAGAATACACAAAAACCGAACGCAGGGAATTGAGAATGGTGGGAGAGTCGCCCAGAGGTATAGGCACAATAACACGGTCGCGGTGAGTGCATGAATTATGACGGGGCAAGGGCAAGAAAGTGTCGCTGTTCCCATTATCAATAAACGTTCTAATTTCTCAACATTGCGAGTACCTAGCTATGTTCGTTTTCTTTTCTATGCACGGTCCGCACAGTGTCTATAATACAGTTTACTAATTCAAGTGACAAAGAACTTGGCATACTCTCCTGCATTTTTTAACTGGGTAACTTACCTACCTGCTCTATAATTTCTATGTATTCTGAAGTTCAGAACGGTGATCTAGATTTCATCTAACCCACTTAATATTTCGGCTTATATTTTGATAACGTAGCCTCGGATTGGAAAACGGTGAATGACTCTTTAATTCCTCCCGGTGTATATTTGCTTGCACCTGCTTATCCCACAATTTTGGGGCAGCCTGTATACACGGATAACGTTCTCCCCTGAACCGTTCACGAGCTTTCCCCGATCGCCGCCACAGATAAAATACACACGGTAATTTCCAATCGTACTCCCCCATTCGACGCGATGGCGAATGTTACCGCGGCCACGAATCCGCAGAACTTCTAATTAGAGCGGTCGAGAACGATTTACCGCAAACGCATGGTCACGGAGGAAAGCTGCACTAAACGCGATTGGTTGCGTCTCGACGAGTGCACCAAAATACGAATATGTTTCACGAGGATGCGAACCTTTAGAAGTGACGTCTTATCGTCTTGAGACGTCTCTAGACTCACACTATTCATTGCATTCATGACGATATGGTATGATTAAAGGAAGGTAGAAATGTGCACCGAAGTCTCTTGAAAACGAAAATCTGATCTGTCACAAGATAACGACAGGCGATGTTAAGTTTCAATTCCACATCCGCTTTCGGCAGCAAAGTATTTACGGCAACCGAGCACGTTGGGAAATGAGAGATCACGAATGCTCCAATATCGCGCGCATGCGGTTCAACGAAGACCAATCCCGTGACAAATATTTGCGACCCTGTCGTAACGTTAGTACCGTGTTTCCAAATGAACCAGCCCTCTATTATTTCCCTTCGCTGTCCACGCGAAGACGGAGGAGCCATCAGCGCGATTGCCACCCACGCAGTCGCCGACAGTGCAGGAATTAAATCGGCAAGCGCTCTCCTCCGCTAGGTAAGGGCGCGAAGAAAGTACGTATATTTTCCCGAGTCAAGATGCAAGAAAAGTTCGTTGCCAAGGGGGTGGTCGCCTCGCCCGCCCCCTCATCGAATATTCATCGGGCGGGGAAAAGAAATTTCAAAGACCGTCCATCCAGAGCCCGAAGATCTAACGTAGCTCCTTTTTCCTCTCTTTCGTTTTCCCGGTAGTCGTTCCCTCTACGTCGTCGCTGCCTCTCTGACGGTAATTGCGGGCGCGTTTATTAAAATTACAGCGCGCCCTAACGCGGCCCGGTGCACAGCGCGGCGTCGCGCTGCCAAGTATCGTAAATAGTGCTCGAGCGTAGTGAGTGGAGACTCGCGGTGATATGAGAGTGCAGAGGCACTGATGCAGCATGCCTAATTATAGACGATACGATCGATTCGCGTCGGTGCAGCTACGGCAGAGTGGCCAGCACACTCTCTCCTGCTCGTGCAGATACAATATACCTGTGCACGTACCTACAAGCCAGCATGCGTCCTTCTGAAGGCGCGTGTGCGCGCCGTTCAGATCACCTAGACGAATGATAGAGGAGCCGCGGAGAAGTGTATATCGACGCTCGTCCAGCGGGCAATAGTGAGATTTTTTTCGGCAGCCAGTACTCCGGCAACAACACACACTTTCATTATCCGGATAGCCGAACAAGTGCCCGATTGCGGCGCTCGCGTGAGGCTGCTTGGCGCTTCAATTTTCCCGAGCTTCCTCTGGAAACATTCGATAGAACGATGGAAACATTGCTTCCCTTTGTGGCTCGCATAGTTTTAATTGCACGCTTCGTTAAGTAGCGGCGGGATATGAATTTCTAAGAAATCCTCCGTGTAGCATCTTTTATTTCGCTCCTGTCAACCGGACGAGCCATTGAATCGTGACAAGGCTTTACCGCGAGCAGAATGCGCACGAGTAGCTTTGTAACGGAATTACCAGCAAAATATCGGGGATATCCAAAAGGAGCTTCGTACCGGAGCACTGACAGCCCGGTTAATGCGGCATGCGGGGGATACGAGCCGCGTAAATCGGCATTTCTGACCGGAAATAGCCTGTATTGGTAACAAGCCGCGTTTCAGCTCCCGTCGCGAGATTTCTAATTAGACCCGATTAGATCGATTTCCAGCCGGGGAGCAGGGCCGTCACGCGGGCATCTGACCGAAACGGAGCGCAGAAACGTTTGACTAACGGGATTTGCGCGTCGCTCACGAGTCTATGGTTTCCGAAACGAGGCCGAGGGATTCATGGGGGAGAGGGAAGGCGACGCGCGCTATCTCTCGCGTCGATCCAGACGCGTAACGAGGGTAGATTTTCAATCAGCAGCACGATGGGTGAATTAATTCTGGAGAAAATTCGAAAGTTTGGAGAGCGGGCTGCACTCGCGATTGAAGCTCGTCGCGGCTGCCTGGATGCTGCACTAACCGCCATTCGATGCTCAGAGTGGTGAGGGGTGGGCTTAGACTCCTATCAGGAAGATCGATCGTAGCCGAATTATTGAATAAAATATGACGGCGTCCGTTATAATGAAATAACTTCCGATATGCGCGGTCCGTGGTCGCCTACTGCGGAGTTCGCACCACTTCGGACGCAGTCTTTGCGCAGCTCGATAAGATCCCCTTGAAATCTGATAGATGACTGAGCGAGACCAACTGGCTTCCTTGAATTACGCGCTAATTGGCAGCGAGCCTCGAAGGGCATAATTGATTCTGTACCTACCAGCTGTAATAGCGAACGTCACAAGACCGCAATCTACCAGCAGCCAGGTTTGACACGAATCTGTTCCGCTAATTCCACCCAATAATCGCCGAGAAGCCCGCTATTGACTACAGAAAATGGCTACCGCAGAATTCACAAAGTCGCGCGTTAATTAAACGCCTTACGTTAATTGACCGCCTATTGTCCTTGCAGATCACGTGGATCGACGGCCTGGGGAACGTGCTGCACAGAGGCATCAAAACGACGAAGGAGCTGTTCGACGACGGCCCCCTGTACACCGTGAAATCCGTGCTGAGGGTGATGCCGCGGAAGGACCACGACAACACGACGTTCACGTGCCAAAGTCAGAACGCGGCCGACCGCACGCCGCAGAACGCCAAGCTGCGCGTCGAGGTGAGTCTCGAACAGAGGACTCGGGGAAAAAGTGGGCCATCGTGGCTTGAAGGGGGGAAAAAAAAAAAAGAAAACGAGGGATTCCCCGGGCTTTTGCGCATTTTTCTCGCCGGCCCATTTTTCCACCGAAGAACGAGATTAACGCGCGAAACCGGCCAGAAACGCGGTAACGAGGCGAAGAATAATTAACGCCGTGTCCCGAAAACTGGTCCGTGCCGTAATCGCCGGCCGACACGGGGCTACTTTCACTCCCCACCCACCCTCTTGCTTTCATCCCGTGGACAATGAAGCTGCTGCTTCTATTTCGCGAGATTCCCGGGATGAGGCGAACTGGAGAAGCCGCCTGCCCCTACCAGACCTCTTAAAACGATGTTAATGATTCATAACGATGTCGTAACTCTCGACTCTGGAGTAGGGGGGCGCTGTCCCGCGACGTGTCCAGGGGATGTTCGGGCAACTTATCTCAACTTGTACGACGGCGCATCGTTTACAAGCTTGTCACCGCGCGATATTAATTGCTGAGAAATTACGTCCGACGGAAAATAAAGTACGCGGGGGTATTCCGGGAGTCACGCGAGCTGGAGCGTCTCCGCGATCGATCGCGACGCTCTGCTGGCGATGGTCATGAAAGTTTGAGCATCGGCTCGCGCGACGTCACGAGCATCCCGTGTTGGCAACGCTCCCTATCCGACATCTTGGCTTTCAGGTTCGCTACGCGCCGAAAGTGTCACTGAGAATCCGCTCCGGGCTGGGCAAGAACGGCCGCATCGTCGAGGGGAGCGAGCTTCGGTTCAAATGCCGTGCCGAGGCCAATCCGCCCAACGTGGAGTACAGGTGAGTGGTGAGAATGCGGGCAACGCGAGCATTCGCGAGCTCCTGGCCCCTCCGGCCAATCCGCGATGCTGGCGATCGATGCGAGGGCGTTCGTTAAGTTCGAGACGATGTCGCGTGCAAAGGATGCCGATGTTGATGATACCACGGTTTGCTACAGTAGGAAGAAAACCGAGTGGTTGCTGGATGCCAATGAGGAGATACCGCTGCCGTATTGTTTGGCTACCACACCTCCGTCAATTTGAGCGCGCTTCTACGGCGCACGTGAAATTCCGCTCCGATTTGCAGTTGAGGAAATGCCTTTGAGAGGCCAATTGAGTTTGCCCTGGCTGCGGTATCTCCGTGAGACAGAAGCATTCGTACGATATCTGCGGAGGGAACGAAACCGTTCTATCGATTTTGTATTGAAAAACCATCGTTTTCCTGAATCTGTGGTTCCCCAAGCGAAAGTAGGGCATTGGCCAAAATCGTGGGGGAACGTACGGGAAGAATTGCACGCGGGCTACCACCGGATTTGCCGAGACAGAGAGCGCTTGTTTCGCGCGTTTTCAGCGGGCACATAGGCGTCGTTTTATCGAGCAGCACCAGCGGCGGACAACCCGCGGTACAAAAGGAGAATTAGCGAGCAATCGGTTGCGCCATGGAGCAAGCGAATAATTGATGCTCGTTATAAAGAGAGAACAATGCAAAGTTTAGGACAATGTTAGCCGGCCGTGCGTTCCATTACGCCTCGGTCTTGTTGCCCGCTTCGATAGCTCCGCGAGTTCTATGTGTCAATTCGCTACGTGTGCACACACACTGATCGGGCCGTTTGTCCTCGCGGGTCCGATAAAAGAGAGATCGCGATACGAAAGCGAGAGCAAACGGCCGCTTGAATCGCTCTGTTTACGAAGTCGGCTTGTAAAGTCCGCTCGACTATAGGAAGACAGTAAACGATTTTAATTAAGTGGTACAACTTCGCGACTAAATCCACCCCCTCGCCTCAAGCTTTACAAACTTGTGTTAAATAGAAATCGTAAAAGAAGGCACGCGTTCGTTTCGAAAGGGAGCCGAAGTTTGCGACGAAGCTTCTCAACCGGTTAACCTGGCGAATATAATAAAACAAGCGCCGAGGAGGATGTTCGCGAGCTGTTAGCGAGGGGACTCTGATGAAAGTCCAGCTTGACGTAGGTGCAAGCAAAGGGGTGCTCGGATCCTTTCCGAGATACACGAGCTCGTCAACTATCGCGATCGTCCCATTTGGTCTTCTCCCCCGTCTTCCTCTTCGATAACGTATGTGAAGGTGATCCGGGCGGCGAGAAGAGGTAGCTCTCTCGTTTATTGCCATCCGAAAACATCCTCGCCACTCTTTTCATCGATTGTACCGGTGGGTGAGATGAATCTTGCGACTCCCGCGTCCAGAACGGGCATAAACTACGATCAGGGGGCAACTAATTCGCGAAAGGTCATAGTTCCCGCGTTCCCGGACTTTTGTAGACCGGCTGGGTGCTCGCATCGATCGACCATCGAGAAAAATGACCGAGGAACGCTACTTATATAGAGTAACGGCGCACGAGTGGGTGAGAAACTAGCAGCGGAGGTCGACGAAAGAGGAGGAAAGGTAGAAACTGGAGAATGTTAAAAAATGCATAATTATCTCTATGCCTCTTTCGCCTGAGCGCGGCTCGACCGCCTGTGGCTGGCCTCTTTTTTGCGCGAGGGCCGCGCAAATTATCCTACAATTACACGCTCGCCAGCCAATCCTCTTGACCGTTTCCCCAGGTGGTTTATCAACGACAAGAAGGTCATCGGTGACTACGCCACGGAGATGATCATCCACAATGCGACCCGCGACCTTCACGACGCGATCGTAAAGTGCGAGGTTCACAACGACGTCGGCAAGAGCGAGGAGACCGAGACCCTGGACATAACCTGTGAGTACGCGTGAACCGGGGGGCTAAATATCGAACGTTGGTGTTTTAACTTTTACCCAGGGATTGGAATAATTCGCGAATGGTAGGGTAAAGGACCCAATTACTGACACATGAAGCGTTGACGCTGACATTATCTTATAATTATGTAAATACTTATAGACTAAAAGTATATGTTGTTCTTGTTATTTATTATTGTTTAATATGTTTACTTGATGAAACAAATTTGATGGATCTTAAAACTTCGATTTTATGTATAAATTCATCAATTTCAAAAATATATTTGGGGATGTATTACTGACACCCTTCAAATGTATTTAACTGAATTACTGACACTCCAGTTACTGCCAGCTAACCTAATACTGTTTATATCATTTTAAGGTTACGTTGAGGAACTATTTACTGCTATGACAGTAATAGGTACCAAAATGCTTGAAACGCTTGTACCAATCACTGTCACCCAATTAATGAGTAAAAAGACTTAATGAATCGTTGCAGTCGGATCTTTATTAATTTCTATGATGCTTATATTATTTAAAACATTATATTTTGTTATGTTAATAGCTTAAATATTACAATTACAGCATTTTCTTTAACGCCTTGTTTTCTCTTTCGCTAGTAAGGAAGTCATCGTTTCCATTCTCCTAATATATGTTTAAAATTTTTTATCGTTTTATTCAAATTAACGAAGAAAAAATTAAGTACTATATTTTGTATCGTATAAATAACCGTTTGAATTGTAAACTAAATTTTTTTTCTGCATCATTTTATAAGATTTATTAGTTATTTTACGTAAAATAGCTTAGGGTGACAGTAATTGGGTAGGTGGCAGTAATTGGGTCCTTTACCCTAGCGGGGATCGCCTTTACGTGTCGCGTGCTTTCACGGCGGGCGAAGTAGTCGAGGTTTTACGAGGTCGCGACGCAGCCGAATCCACGCATTATTATTCGCTGACTCGTCCGTTTCTCTCCACCCTGCTGCCTCGTCCAGAGGCAGGACACTATCGTAATATCATTTCACCGCGTTATTTAGCGAGGATCTCTAGGCCGCCGGGGATTCCGCGCGCGACGGGGCATCAGCGAAATTCAGGATCACGCTTGTCAAAAGCGTACCAAGAGGATAAATTGGGCTACTTAGGGGACCGTTTGTCGGCGTATTTTTTGGAGCGTCCTCCACGGCTCACTCTCGATTTATGGGCCCTCTTTTGCGAGGGTAAAAGTGGCGAACGTGATCCTTTGGTAACGCGGTAGAAAATAGGACAGGATGAAGCGGTTCCGTGCTGCTTAGAGTCTTACGATTCCAGTTCTCTCTCTCTCTCTCTCTCTCTCTCTCTCTCTCTCTCTCTCTCTCTCTCTCTCTCTCTCTCTCTCTCTCTCTCTCTCTCTCTCTCTGCTGTCTTTCTCCTCTGCCCTGTCGTATCAATCTCGAGGGATTACCGGAGGTCAAAATTGAATTCCGCAGACGGGCCGCAGTTTCGCCACCCACCACTCTCCGTCGAGACCCAATACGGGGCGACAGAGACCTTGCAGTGCGACGTCGATGGGAACCCTACACCGGAGATACGCTGGTACCACGAGGACTCGGAGCGACAGGTCGCAACCACGCCGAACATAAGCGTCGTGGTGAATCACGAGACGGCTGGACGGTACTTCTGCAAGTCTTACGTATCCGGCTTTCAGGAGCTCACCGGCTACGCCAACATCTACATCCGGGCGCCGCCGAACATCGTGTCGAAGAGGGTCCAGTACGTGCCCGACGAGGGAGTCGTCAAGGTACTCTTCAACTGCTCTTTCACTTATTCTACGGGATCCGCGATAGACAGCCGGGCTTTATACGAACACCTACCACTAACCAATAGAGTAACCCAAGATTTCCAGGTTAAGCTGTGCCAGTACGTTCTATAAATAGAAATAACGAAACACGCAACAGTTTTCGCTGCTACCTCGATCTTTAAGCTCGCGAAACCTTGACACGTAAAGATTTCGTGTAGCTCAAGATACGATCGGGCTTTTAAATTCCACCGATCGTTTATTTTTCCGTTCGGTTTTCGATGTCCCGTAAACCGGACGAGGGTGGCGCGGGCCCGATTTATGCCGCCGTAACTTCCCCCGGCGGGATCCGCAACGAGGCATTTATGGAAAATACGCGGAAAACTGGGGGCCGCGGCGGACCGCCAGACTCGCCGTCTCGAAATCCACGGCTCGTGTAACGAATGGATTCGGGCGTAGAACGCGGGACCGTCGGATATTTTTCGATGGAATCTGGGGCAGCTCGGTACGGAACAGCCGTAGACACGGATAGAGTGGCGATCGACGAGCCGCGGTTTCCGCGTCTATTTCCCTTCTTTCTTTTTTATTCGCCCCTTCTGTCTCGCTTGTTTCCCCCATTCTTCCCTCGCTTTATCCCCGTCGATGTACCGTCACAGCGCTTTAAAAGGCGGACACAGAGTGTATATGTCGGGGGTCGATTCGCCACGCGAAGGGGGCAAGCGACGAACCGGAGGCTTTTTTTTCATTCGACTGTTCCTCCTCGATTTCGCAGGTGAAGTGTACCGCGATATCTGTGCCAAAAGCGGACTCGGTGGTATGGAGCTTCGCTGGTCGCGAGCTCAATTTCTCGTCGAACAATACGCCTTTCTACGTGCAGGAGGAATACACCGGCGAGAGGGTCGTCAGCACTGTCACGCTGCTCGATCCCATATCCACGTACTTTGGGGATTACAACTGCACGGTCACGAATAGCTTCGGCACGGATTCCGTCATAATCAAGCTGACGGCACACAGTAAGTTCATATCCATTATGACCCGACCCTTTTCCACTGCACTTTACATCTTCCCCCTCTTCTCGCGATTCTGCGCTTTTTCTGAGCGTGACTGCTTGCACCGTGGCCGCTGACACGCGCGAAAGAAGCCAACAGACGCGAGTGTAACGTCGTGGTCTCCGACAAATCTTTTCGTCACTTCCACGCTTCTCTTTCAACGCATGGAATTCATACCCACAGCTCCGACTAACCTTTACGAAACACACCTGCAGTTCGGCCGGTCGTTTTATAAAGTTTCGTCGGCGGATGCGCGCGTTACGTCGTAAATTCCAGAGGATTCAATTAGCCGGCGACGAGCGCGCGGTCCGCGCGCATTTTGCGCGGACTTTGCAAAATTTAGCCGGCCTCGTTAAACAGTCGGCCGCACTCGCGGCCCCGAATTTTATTCCCCCCCCCCCCCCCATCCCCACCCGTTGTGACGTCGTTTACAAAACAAAAGGAAACAGAGTAACGAGAACAACACCTCACTCGTGGAGCTAAATACCCGAGATTTTAACCAGCCGTGACGCTTAGCGTTGATTCCAGTCGATTGGCAACTGATCCTCATCATCGGCGGATTGGTCGTCTGCGTGATCCTGATTGGCGTGATCATTATACTAATTCTGCAGTGTCGCGACCGCATCAAACAGCCGCGGCCGAGGACAGCCCAGACCCAGGAGACTGACATGCGTGAGTGGAATATCATGTTCGCATGAATTATAGCCGCATTTGCCGCGCCGCGCTTTTCCATTGTTTTCTTTCTTTCCGGACGTTCGTGACTCGTAATTTCGTAATTTCCCCGTATATCGCTGCCGCCTGTGGCGCAACGGGGACACGAGCGTTATCATTCGGCATCTATCGTTAACGATGCGGAAAAACGTTCCGCGGATGAAGGATTGGTTATTGAATGCAAACGAGCCCAGATACATTCTGCTTAATCCCCGGCTGGTAGGGTGGAGTCGACGCGACCCAACCCGTTATTCCAAAGTGTTTAGTATTTATTAGCGACGTGCGCGGCCGTTAAGCTGTTTGCAGTTTCGCGATAAACGAATCTCTGACATCGATAAAAGTGCGCTCGTGTATTTGATTATACAATGTCCTCTATCTATCTTTATGCCAGCGGAGCACGAAAGTTTGGAGCGACGAAGGCGACGCGATACATTCCACCTATTCTTATAGCGTTGAAAGAATTTTCTCTTGACTTGGATGGGCTTTTTCTTGTTCCCCTGGCAGAAGAAACAGACTCGAACGCGGATCGATATCGAGAGAGTGACAGAAGCAGCAACCTCTCGGATGTCAAAGCCGATATACGAGCGGGATCGAGTGTCAGCAACGCGGAAAGCGTGACAGCACTTGACAGCGAGGGCGAAGGAAGCACGAGAGGTGTCAACGCATTGGCGTTGGCGGGACCCGTTCCGAACCCTCTGGGATATCGTTACAGCGCTGATTACACGGAGCCGTCGTTCCCACCAAAAAATAACGTAAGTGGAAATTATTGGCGAAACGTGCAGGCTAGAAACGTCGAATTATCCCGCCCTACCAATCTACCGAAGGGAAAGAGTGAGCTCCACGGCAGATATAGAATCTTCCATGGACTATGCACTCTCGAGGATCCAGAGCGCTTATCCTTAACCTTGTCACCCACTCCCATAAACTCGCCGATACTCTTCCCCTTATCTTGCCAGCCCCTTAGAAGTAAATTGCATTTCAACCTCGATAAATTATAATTTCGAAACGCACAGGAGAATTCATGGGCCACCGTGGCACACCGAACGTCGACCGTGCACGAAAGTTGGTGCACTGCGCCGATGTCGTGCCCGGGGGAATTAATTTCCCTTCCGTGCCGTTTATATATTTCGGTTCTCGTGTTTCGTCCATCCACCAAAGGGGCTCTACACGTATTAAAAACAAAAGGGGGGAGGGAAAAGGAGCTTGACGAAACGGGAACACAAGCTGCATTCAATTCCACGCGCTCCTTTTGATCCCAGAAGCGACCCGTTCCGAAAAACAGAACACCGCAACGGGGTAACCTGGCATTTGTCGCTAACATTTCGCCCCTTCCCGCTCTCTGTTATAGGACGGCAGTAACAATAACGGTTACGTGCCATACGTAGACTACACCCGCGACTACATGCCGCCCACGACGCAGGGAGTGGGCGCATCCAGAGAATCCTTAAGCAGGATACCGTCGGGCGGGATACTCGCCTCGAAGAAGATCGGCCTGAGTTCCGCGAATTTGGGCACTTCCACCCCGCAAGCAACCCCCGCGATCGACCCGCGTTTCTCCGCAACGTATGGAAACCCCTACCTCAGGTAAAGTTGCCAGGACTTCCTGTGGTATCAATGGAAGACCCGCGTCCTCTGTACCATCGAGTACCCGCAATCTAGTTCGACACGGTATAATAGAGGGGACCTTTGACCAACTGTAATTCTATTTCGCCGCTGGTAATCCTACAGAGGAGCACGGATCCAGGGCGAAAATGGCGATTGAATCATGGCCAAGGGTAGAGACGTGACGTTCCGTGAATCGACTTTACGTCGCCGACAACATTGTCCGAGTGTCGTGTTAACGGTACAATTACTGACGAGCCTTCGTGTCTCTGACTCGGACGATTGACGGAACGATTCGAGTGTTATTCGAAGCCCAGAAGTTCCCGCCAGTTCGGAGAAAATCTTGAAAGCCCCGAGTGCCTTGTACGTCACGAACGCCTTGAATTTCTTCTACGATTTAGCGAGCCTTCCTTCGCAGTGGGAATGAACGGGCATAGTGCCGGGACAGTACTTGACGTTAAAGGCCATGCAAATATTCAAGACCCTCTATACTTTAACTTCTCAACTGAACAATTCAGTTCTGTTCGAAGCGTTTCGACGGGTCTTCAACCCGCCGCTACATAGTTACGATATTTACGATGTTATTGATCAACGGATTTGCCAGCGACGTGCAGCATAATTATATACCGTGTAAATTATGAATCTTCTGTCGTGAATATTTATAAGGACGGTTCGATCGGGCCGGCGGGTTTTAATATTAATCGAGAAAGCCTGCCCGTGTGGAATTCCGGGGCTTGTTTTCGTAATATTTTTAATATGGATACGTGGCTATCACCGCGGGGTTATGATTTCTGATCGGTTCTTTTCTTCGAAACAATAGAATGTCAGCGGCGGAGCAGCTGAGACACGCGCCGCACACGGCTGTGCCGGGAGTAACGCCAGCACCGCCACCCTACACGCAAGCTATGAGAATGAATAGCTTGAATACCTTGAACGGCGCTGGACCGCAGGTTAGTACAATGACAGTGAATGTGTGTCAAATTCCGCGACGTAGTTACGACATCTCAGGTACATTCCTACGCTCACTTGAACTAGTTCATGCAAATCTGCGTCGGAGATAGTTGCAAGTTGGAGTCGATCTAATCGGACCGATTAAATCTCTCGGGCCTTTCGTTTCGTATCAGCTTATCGTTCGATCGGTATCCTTGTGCGAGAGAGAGCAAGAGAATACGCGCTTTCACGGGGCGGGACGCGGAACGAGAGAAAGGCGATGAGCCTTAATGGGTCGAGGGTACCGCGTGGGGTTCGCTAGAACTCGACTGGCGTGTCTGGCTAATTACTGATTAATTCTACTTGCGAAGAAAACACCTTTTCGGCCGTGCCGCGAACCACTGATGATTTATTGATCTTTTATGTTACTTTTGTCATATCCAGGCTCCACTTTCGGCACACTACATCACAGGTGGCCCAAACGGCGGAGTCGCGACGGTGAAGCGTACATCGGCGGTAGGGACGTTAGCGACGCATGTATGAGGCCAGGGGGTCTATCCGAACTAGAACCGTCGACGTTCGGGCCTAACTAGCACCACCTTCGGACATCGTCGAGCCCTCGAGGAGGCTCACCACGCGAGCACACGCTCGAGCACGTTGAGGCCACGCGAAGCGTTCCTCGTGGACTCGCTAGCGAGAAGCTATCGCTACCAGAGTCGCCGCAGCTTCGTTCTGGAACGCCGCGATACCGCCCGACGTGCCTCCGCGATCGCGCGCACGCCAGAGGTGGAACGACTGCTCGGGGAACCGAGGCTGGGGGACGACACCGATGGGAAGAAGTTTCGGGTGAAGGGAAGAATGCAACGAATGGCCGAGAACGGCGAGGCGCTCAAGTACGTGGAGCTGGTGCTCCGGCAGTTGCGGAGGGCCAGCAGGGATCATCGGCACCTAGTGGAGCAGCGTCATCGCCCCGATATCCCGCGGCGCAAGTCCTCGACCACCCGCGGGCATCCTTCGGGAGGCACGGACTGGAGTTTCGCGATTCCGGACGGGCAAAGTGGCCGCGAAGAGGGACGGATCGTACGTGACCCTTGGGAGAAGCCGCGAAAGGTGTCGCGAGAAGTTCGAGGGATGGAAAGACCGCAGGAGCTTGCCGAGTATTCGGGATCCGGGGCCGCGACGAAACTCCTGGCTAAAAGGAAAACGTACGTGGTGGGAGGTGTGAAAGTCCTGGAGACGGTGCCCAAGAGGATCCACGACAGAATGAGCACGGCCGGCCGGTCAGGTTTACGATACGTTCCTGTGTACGAAGGAATTGATGCCGCGATTATCCGATAAAGGGCGACGAGCCACGACGACTTACTGGGGACAGCCTCGACCGTGACGTATAAGGCGGACGCCTCGAGCATTGGTCGACAAGAAACTGGAGAAGTAACGAGCGCAGCTGCTGGCCATTCGATCGATATGGCAACCGGCGATCGACAGTGAATCGGGGACACGTGTCTCCCGACTGACTTCGAGGAACGGTTCGGACGGGAGTACGGATCGGGTTCGTTGGAAAGAGAAGATCGCTGAACGGTATTCCATTATAAGAAGACTGAACCGGGATGAAGAAGGTTCCTTCGTCGACACGGGAACAGTGTATCTTATCGCCTGGTAGCCAACTGTACCACGAACAGACCTGGGCAGCATGTGAAAGGTACCATCATGAAAGTCAAAGCACACGCTCGGGCTCGGTTAGGGCTGAACCCGGACTCGGAAAGGTGGGAACGGTGTCTCGGAGGTTTCGCGAGGACGAAGGACGAAGGTGGTTGGGCTCGTAAATCGAAGGGGCTCTTCGGAACGAGAACAGACCACTCGGTATCGACAATCTTTTTATTCGCATAATTTAGATCTCGGTAAGCATTTAAAGAACCTCGAGTACGAAGTAACGAGCACGGCACTCGAATCTCGTCGCGGTTCGATGTGGTCGCAGTAGCAGTCTACTTACGGGGAGAAGCATCGAGTTGACCGAGCAGATCGGTCGTTCGTGTGCAACGTCGACGACGACGGCTAGGCTCGTCGGACGTTCTCGCTTTTTGAATATGTGATATGCGCAGACGGATGTCCGGCTAGGTGGACAGGCAACGTCTCGGCTGCTACTTCGACGTTACCGTGTCGCGCTGCATTTTCTTTTGTTCTTTTTTTAATTTGTAGGGAAGAAAGAAGAAACATTTAGATCTCGCGCAGTATTCGCAAGCAAGCGCACTAAACGAGAGGATGCGGCGTCCCGACGATCTTGTCTGACAAGATCCAGTCGCGACCTCGCGTCCACTTCCGGCCTGAGCGACCATGCGCGATCGGGCGCGAGTCGATTAACGGATCGACGACGCGTTCAACGTTCGCGGGCCGATGTTTGTAAAATAGATAGCTAAAATGATTAGGTATATATAAATATTATACACCTGTTGTCAATATGAACATAGGGCCTATAGTTCGGCGGCGCTACGAGAGGAATACTCTATTGAAATAAGCTCGTTCGCGAGATGGAACGGCTTCGTGTAAATAATACATAATGATATTAACGAATGAACTATCGAAGGGAATAGAGGGAGGCAGCGTCTAAGGTGAAGCTCGTCGCGGGTTTCGTTTCAGAAAGTGTCGGGCAAGGGTAGAGCGCGACTCGAAAGAATATTCAAGGCTCCGCTCGATTACGCTCGTTATTAATTTACTCTCGTTTTTCTCGGAAGCGTATTGGTTCCTTTTCCGTTCGTTCGCGATGTCTATAGCTCATAGGCGAGGGGACACGGACGAGAATGGTGAAAACGATCTATCGGCAGAGTTTCCTCGGCGATGATCTACGGAACGGCCTCGAGATAAGATATCCTCGAGTCTGAAAAACGCGACAAAAGAGAGCATAGGAGGGAAACAGAAAGCAGACAGATATATCACTGATTCGCGTCGCGATGATGTACCTACATCGAGGAGAATACCATTGATTATGATAACGAAACAGGGTAGCCTATCAATTATTAAAAACGATTCCGAAAGAGAAGGCTGCACATTGCGGACTGGCCGATACTCGGCGTGGCGCGTCGGTGATCAACGGAATAGAAACAGAAAAAGCGAAAAAAAAAAAAGATAACGAAAGTTGGAACGACCGTGTCAGTGACGACGAAAACGGGCGACGGCGAAGATCGTCGCGCGTTCGAAGCTAGGCGAACGAATATACGTTTCTATTGTCAGAGGGATATCTTTATATTGTAACGTCTTGTAACATAATTTCTGTACATAAACTGGAATTATTGCTCACCGTATCTCGTAAGATTTAGTTAGTTTTATAACTGTGAAGAAAGGAACACTATTGTGCATATCCGACTTTACGCGTGGAGCTTCAAGGCGGACAGTTCCCCCCGAGAGGGCGCCGACTCTCGTCGCCGAAGATCGGAAAAATCAGTATTCGTACACTTCCTTCCTATTGAGGACTCGTTCTCACATTCCACGATCGATCGCGCCCGCGCGATCCATCGTTCAAGCAAACGATCAGTTCCTTCGTTCGCGCCAGCCACGTCCTGCCGGGGAGAACGGATCGGAACGGTGGTTAAAAAAAAAAAGTGTAGTATTAATCGTGCTCGTAAGCATCTTCGACTCTCGCCGTTCGTCCGTGCACTCTCCTCGCAGCGACGTCGTCTAGCCTCGTCGACGTGGTCTCCCCCATCGGGCGCGGGAACTGTCCACGGGAAGTCCGGCTTATTGTACATCAATCACTCTGTACAATGTTCATGCTGATGTTACTGTTAACTATTTAAAAGCGAGGGAGCGCGAGAGGGAGAGAGAGAGAAAGATTTTCGAGATTTTCATTAGAAACGCGCAAACGAACCCTTCTGGGGCGCGTGCGCGCGTGCCCAGGGCGCCGATTGGATGTTTCGTGAAGCGTGGCAGGCGTGCACGCGTCGACCGGGTCGCACACGTAACGTGTAAATGTATATTTGCTTGGTGGAATTCCAAACTGTACAGTTTCAGCCAGGAGGGGGGGAAATAAAAAGACACGAACACAACACGTACACGCGTACACAACGCGGGGAAACTCTTGTTCGCCTATAAGCTGTATTCGAGAAAAGACGATTGCATACAAGACGTTCAGGGGGCCGGCACGAGGCCCGGCATTGCCGCGAGATTCTATACATACAGACACATGATTTCTATTATTAAAAGATGTAGGTTAACGAAGTATACTGCGGGAAGTAATTACAATCAATGTACTGGATGGCCCGTGGCGATGTTAAAATTAGAAAAGTTTATGTCGTTTGAATCTTAGGAATTTACGCCTTCTTGCCGCCGGGCCATCCTATACGTATTAATTGGTTATCTGTCAATTATTAATTAAATTATATCGATTTCTTCGCCTTTAGTCAAGGAAAGGAACGAGAGCCGGCGCGTGGTTTCCTCCTCGTACGCGCTCGATCGCCACGCGAGCCCTCTTCCCGCGACACCTCCCCTTCCCCCTCGCCCGCGGAGGCTCGCCGGGAACGGTGTATATGTATAGATATACATATATGTATGTACGTATCGTCGAATAGTTTATTTTTCTATAGTGCAATCATTTCCTTTCGTGCAATTCCCGAGGTCGTTGTTTTCTCATTGAAAGTTTATATTCGCGTGGCTCCATTGCGCGCTCGAAATCGCTCCTGTTCGCGCCGCACGTCGAGGAAACCTCGCGCGATGGCTTGGTCAACGCTGTGTTGTAAAACGCGAAATTCTTAGGCAATCTAACGAGTCCTCTAGCGAGAACGAGAAAGAGAGAGAGAAAGAGAGAGAGAGAGAGAGAGAGAGAGAGAGAGAGAGAGAGAAAGGGAGAGAAAGAGATAAAGAGGGAGAGAGAGAAAATATTGCCTAATCGGGTGAGTGAGGGAAATTTTTTCAAATTTGTTAATACATTTCATACTTTACGACTAGGGATTATGGCCTATTACTACTATTTCGCAAAGTTTATCCGTCGACTCGGTCGTTTTTGTTCCTCCCGTGCAACACCTTCAAGCACGTACCTATCGTGATTTAATCGCGACACCCCACCCCCCTGTACAGGGGATGGAAACAAGAGGAGTAAGAGCAACGTTTCGATTGGATGGGTCGTGCCATACCTACTGTTGTTCGCCGTGTAAATAACGTTTTTGACGCTCGGGTCTGATCGTAAAACGCGAGGCGACAGAAACGAGGCAACGAAAAAACTATCGATCGCCGAGTAGAATCGTAAATCAGCCCCAGCGATGCCGATAACGCGTGTGCGCGCGTATTAAAAACGATCGAGTCGCCCCCTTACCTTCCCTTAAATCCTCAGCCCCTCCCGTCGTGACCCCACTGCCCTGTTCGTGAAACGAGAAGTGACTTTTTAGAAAACGAACACTTTTTCGCGCGCTATTCATGAAACTGCGTTAAACGCGTCGCATCGATCACCGAGCATAAAACTATTTCGTATTCGACTGAAAGACGCGTAGGAGATATATAATATATACCCCCATATTTTTCTCGATGTTAAGCTTTTTTCTCATATCGCGCACAGCGTTGCCCGGATCTTTAGATGTCGGCGCGTACGTTTGTATAATCAAGCAGGGAGGCTCCACGAATCGGGAGCATCGTTGCACGATTATAATATATCAAAGGGCGGGAGGACGAAGGGGTGGTCGTTCCGAAGCGACGGGAGCACCTCTGATTCGGGACGACCGACCGCCCCAAATCGAGTCACATCCGGAATTTCGACGAAACGACATTTCTCCTACTACTTAGTTAATTGATCGACCCTCCTCGACCAGCGAGACAGACCATGAGATGACGACGATGTTGATACAGCAGCCGGTAATATACCTTGTTACGTTTTTACAGAGACTCTCGAACCGTGCGTTTCATCGTGCTGTGTAGTAATCTCGACCAATAATTTTTGATAACCTCGCCGTGAGTTTACATCCGACTGCGCGTACTCGCCTCGACCGACAACGCTTGGGAACAATTTCACGAAGACGCACCTTCTTCTAACGACATCACCCTCGGAATAGAGCCGCGAACATCGGCGCATTCCGAATATCGATTCATCTCAAACACGGTAGACTGTTCCACGTTCATAAGGAAAAACAAGATTAAAAAGACTGCATAACCGCGTGAAATCGACTGATCTTTGAAATGAAAGAAACTCGCGTTCCAAGAGGCTGGGGCGTACGAGTCTCGTAACTTTGCGCAGGGGGAAAGAAAACGGAGGGCAGAATGGTAGTGGTAATAATTAGAAACGTTCATGATATCCTCGGTGGGATCATCTTACTTCGAATGGGGCTGGTTATTTCCTCCCCTTTGCCAGCGTTTCCCAGATTTTTTCCAACGTTCTTCGACGCAAAGGCGGGTACTCGCGGCCCAGGCACTTCGGCGCAAAGAATCGCGGCATAATTAAATCGCGCACAATGGAATTTCAATTACGTGCGGTGTGCAACAAGGTTTCTTTGCAACGCTGCCAGGCTAAGGGCGACTGAAGCTCAACGAAACTTTGAAGAACCGGCTCGCGAAACTTTTTGGCTGAACTCGGTCCGTAACGGGAGCCTGTGCGGCGCGCGGGCACAATGGGCAATTATCGCGATAACGCGTGCGCTAATTGCGGGGAGCGCGAAGGAAAACGCTGGGACGATGGGGCAACATGGCGAACGGGGCCGCACAAGGCAAATGAGCCGAATGGAAACGTAACTGGATCCGAAAGAAGTACAACGAGGGCCGCAATCCTCGTAACGCGATCGATGCGAGAACTTTTGTTGCGAACGGTACGTGCCGGATACTATCGCGCGTCGAATTGGCAAAGTTTGCGGGTCGAGCCGCGGCCGGAACTGCCGAAACGCCATTCACCCTCGGTGTTTGATAACTAGTTTTTACCGATTCGTTTACTCGATTCACCTCCCCCTATCTCCATTGGAACCTCAACCTTTTTCTACACGGTCGATATAGCTAGCATCCGAGGAGAGTGTTCGCGGTGACCCTTTAAATAATTAATCGCGGGCAGAGTTAATTTGTCGTCGATTTCGATTTCGATTCGAAGGTCCTTCGACGTGGTAACAGAAGTGCGCGGTACAGAAGAGAGAGAGAGAGAGAGAGAGAGAGAGAGAGAGAGAGAGAGAGAGAGAGAGAGAGAGAGAGAGAGAGAGAGACATGTGACAGAGGAGAAAAAGGAACCTGGTGTAAATATGTACTTCACTGTAGAGATTTGACTATGAACAGCGAATCATCCTTTCTAGTGTACATTACTTTGTATAATAGCCTACGGAACGTCTAGCTAGACACTTTCGGGATCTCCGTACGAAGAGCGAAGGGACGGGACAAAATTTCTGGGATCTCTTTCTTTTTTTGTTAAAATAATGATCGAATCTTTCTATCGAGCTGCCCGACAGAATTGAATCGCCGCGGAACGCGATACAGGAATCCCGTAGCTCCGTTCAGTTCTCGAATTTCGAGCAACCACGTCGACCGAGGAGACGCAGAATGCCGTTAAGCTCCGATGGCACACTCGCCCGTTTTCATTTGAACGCGAACCGTGTCAATTTATCAGAAACGATACCCTTCTCATCGTACAACAGAAGATAGAAAAATGTCGTGCCGCTGATGTCGCGGAGCCACAGCCGCCCGTTTCCGTATCGGTTCGGTCGCAATTCAATTCCGAATTCCTCACCTCTGTACACCTGGTGGCAGGCGTACAGCGATGCTAGTTGATTAACAATAAGCGAGACGTTGGACGTAATTCAAGCACCGAGATGATCCGCTCGGAGTTGCGAAATGGACAGCCAAATCGAGGCAGCAGGACGCATCGCCAGAGCTGTCTGCGAACCCTCCACTTCATGCCGTGCAATCCATCAATGGGGACCGAGTGAGAGGTGTGACCAGTGAGACGAACTGCTCCTTACGGCCCCAGCTGAGCCGCACGTGTTTGTTTTCCCACGTTTTTTTTTTTTCGAGGCCGGCGCCCAAGGCGTGTTTACTTTAACGCCAGGCTGATAAGACCGGCTTCTCGTATTTCGCTGACCACGCATGTAGAGCGAGTGGAAGAGAAATAAGAGAGTGGGTCAATGCCAGCCAGCTGTCAAGGTAAACTTGCTTCAAGCGCCGGGACAACGGCCATGCGGAAAAAAAACGTGGGAAACAGGGAGCCTCGGTTCACTTGGGGTCGTATGCCGTAGTATTTCAAGTCTCGTTCGGCTCCTATTCATCCCGTTGACGAATGCACCGCTAACTTAAAGCGGAGCACCGTGAACGGGCACGACTTCGAGTCCTTCTGCGTCTATCTGGTACCGTACTCGCGCAATTGCAAAATTTACGTCATTGTCTCTCTGCCACTGTGTGCTGTCTGTAGCGTGAAATGATTGGTCGCCCGCGAAGAAAGACGACGCATCATTCGCACAAGATCTTCCGTTTAGCGAAAGGAAGGAAATTTAGAGAAAAAGCGAGCCAGGGAAAACGAGAGCGAGTGTGAGCGAGCGAGCGAGTGAAAGTGTGAAAGAGGGAATGAAAACTGAGACTATATCGTTGTGAATCGAAAGCAGCGAGAAATCTACCCTTCGACAGTGTGTGCCAACAATCCCCTTTTATTCCGAGTGTAGCTAACGTCCCTACTCGCGTTTATTCGTTCCCTTGGACGCCTCGAGCTGCTCGGGCTCGTTTCGATCACGTCGCAACGCGATAAATATACCATAAGAATGTAAGTACAAAAGGAAAAGCAGACGAGAAATATCAGTTCTTCAATGATTTCCCGTGTCGCGGCAGTCGATAGATATTAAACGCGTGCCCTTATCAATGTTTCGCGACCCCACCCCCCCCCCCACACACACACACACTCGCGCGATAAAATCGGCTTTCCCGTTTTCGAGCTTTTCACCTCGCCTACCACTCATCCCGCCCTCTCATCGAATTTGATCGTTTCTCCTTTTTCTTTTCTGTACAATTTTTTTCACACGCCCGGAGGACTAAATTTTACGAGACGAAGACACGTTCCTTTTCATTCTTTCGTTCTTTCTTGCAACGATAACGAAAAGAAAAAGAAGAAAAGAAACGACGAGACCAAAGAGAATGTTTATTTTAATGTTGTGTATATTAATTGAGTTTATGTCGTGTAAGTCGATGCATTTTATCCATGCGTTGCACCGAGTGCTTTAATTATTATTTTCTCTCCTTTCATTAATTATTATTACTGTAAGGATATTATCTATACGAGGTTTCGACGTACGTTCTCTCTTTTTTTTTTCTTTTTTTTTTTTAGATAAGTTTCTATTGTGTATCCGTAATCATCGCGATCGATCGGCGCAATCTTTTATACTTAAGCTGTACATTTCGTTTACTCGAATTAATCATCCATCAAGAATCATTATAACATTAATTATTATTATTATTTATAGTTGATTGGTTTACGTGCTAACTATTAAGCAGCCAGTGCCGTTTATTTTATATCTCTCGTACAGTGTAATGTGTATCACCGCTGTTATCGTATTTTATTAAATCTTTGCCATATAATAGACCCTGTAGTCTCACGTTTTCCCACCCCCTGTGCACCCCTTCACAGCCCCATAACGCAGCGATTCCTCCCCGTCCCCTATAAGTTCTCTCCCATAAGTTGCACCAGGATGCGACAAATCTCTGGCACGCACCCACCATCGCGAATTTTGCGTCGCACCGCCGACTTCGGCCTTTCATTATTCTGACAAAGGCTTTGGAAGAATTACGAAGAAGGGGTAGAAGAAGAGATAAGATGGTGATAACGAAAGGGTGAAAGCCGTTTGACGCGCGGAGGCAGAGAAAGAACAAGTGGTTCATAATGCGGTGAAACGTTGCGTACGTTCTTCAGAAACGAGTAAGAAGACTGCCGCGCGCGTGCGACATGCAAAGTAGTTTCGCGTTTCTCTGTGTGCGCGCATCGTTTCAAAGCCACACCAGAACGTACTGTTCGCTTTTACAGCCTCGCAAATGCACTTCTCGCGAATACGGTCCCTCGTACAGCGAGCAACACGCTTCACTCGCTATCCTCCGGGTAATATGGAATCATGGCGAGCCCGGGATGTTCTCTTCGCGTTCCTTTTTCTCTCGGAGATGCAGCTCTGCTCGTGTGTCTTGATCGAGCGTAGCTAATTCGAGACAAGCTTCTGGTCCTTGCAGCCCTGGCAAGCGAAGATCAGTTCGATTATTTAGGTCAATTTAGGACTTCGTTCCCGCGTACGGAAACCGCTGCAAGGCCCAGAACCGACGATGCTACGGTTACATCGTTATCGCCGAGCGGCTTTCGCCTGAACCCAGTCATCGACTTCGGGCAGAGATCGACTCTAATTTCACCCCGAGGGAAACAAAAGGATAGATCATTTCACATAGCACGCAGTTCAATAAACTGTAACAAAAGCAATGAAAGAAAATAATGCTATTTTTATATGTTGCATCGTCTGCCGTGGTGACCTATACTTGTACGAACAGTACTTCTCAGTTTGTCCCTTTTTATTCCTGTACCGACATTGGGCCATTTCGTGACACCTGTCGTTGCATTCGTTTTAAGAGTTTTCGATACGATGATCATACCACCTATTCAGGGTATTCGCAGAAGACGAACCGTTTCTTTCAGTCCGATACCGATATTCGATCGTTCGACGAATGATATCGACGCGATGGTATTTGTTGGATACTTTTCGAATCGTGTAAAACTATCGTTTGAGTGGTGTCGTCAGAAATTGTGAGAAGCATTCTCGTACAATTCGACGAGGGATGTCCCAATAATAATTAATATCATCACGTTAGCAGCTTAGAAATAAAAGCGACGAGAAATATTTCTGAAGATGATCCAAAGGATGCTCTTGCTCACAATTGATCTAGATTACTACATTAAGATTTACTATTATTGTATTATTATTACTATTATATATCTACATTCCTTTTAAGAATCTACCACTATTACTTTACGAAACCATCTGTAAATAAGTATTTTGTATTCCTGCAAGAATAAAATTAAGAATCATTATCGATTCTTCGATATTTCCGCCGCTACCTCTGTCCCAACTACGATTTCCAAGAATTGTAACTCGTGAAAGCACGGATAGGATCGAGGAATTGCTCGGTTTTCAGGTTTGTAAACTTGTCGATTGAAGTACACGTCTGCACACTTTTCAGAAACCTTTATTCAGTGACCCCCTCTTTTAATGGCGATGACAATGAATGGTATATTTCCAAATTGGATGTATAAACGATTGTACATACGAAAAGATACCGACAACAGTAAATTAATTCTTAAATTATTTGTAGCCTAGTATTCATAATGCACAATGATGTCGTTCAAAATTTTAACGTTAACTGCAAAGAATAATAAACTGGCAAGCCAAATGTACGTGAACGTGTTTAATCCTCGAAATTCTAACAGATAAGCAGCCAGTAACCAAAGGCCCTGACTGAAGATCCATGCAGAACATAAACATAATGATCTAGCAATACTTAATCGGAAACGTGGGAGACACAGTGGTAAAAGTGATAAATACCAGAAGAAATATTGGGACGTTAATACCGGATTATATGTCACCATTACCATAGCTTGCGTAAACATCGCAAATGGCAGCTCGGATTTCTTTGAGAATTTATACGACAGCATCAGCAGCAGCGTCAGCTGCGGTAAAAACGTGAAAATCTTCTCAATTATGCTCGGTGGCTGATTGGCAGTCAAATATAGCATGTAAAAGTAAACGGAGAAGTTATGCTTGGTGTCTTTGCGTATCACGTGATAAATGAGACTTTCGTAAAGGTATTTGTATCCATAGAAATAATAATTTCCAATAGTTAAAAGAGCTATCGAAAATACACAAGTAAGTACCAATTTCAATTGATTCTTGTTTGGCAGCAGATGATTTTTCTCATTCAGAGAGAAATACATAGGTACGCTGAACGCAATAGGATATAATCTGAAATGCATTGATATTGCGTGCAATAAACCTGAAAGAATGAATTTATCTTGTTGAAATAAATCCAAAGTTAACATGACTAAAAGAACTGCCACTGAATCTGCATTCCCTCTAGTGGATATTATAACTGTGAATGGATTATACAACCAAATCAGAGCACAGATAAGTTTCAACTTGTCGCTACAATTCTGCCGCGTTAGAATTCTTCTTATCAAAATTGCTACTAGGACATCGACGAAAGAGAACAAGATTTTCCCAAAATTCTCGTGAACAAAGATATTTGGCGTTAAAAGCAGAGCTAATAATGGCGTATAGCGGTATGTATCACGCTTGAATGGAGAGTCTCCCTTTACCATGTGTCTCGCAGCATCCGTAAACACTTTATAATCCACATCAGTGTATGGAACATTAAAAGTCTTATCATGGAAGTTGGAGTAAACCACTAAAGTTACCCTAAGTAGGAAAGCTAATGAACAATGCGTCTTAAATGATAACTTATCCATTTTCAAAATGTGAAGTATAGTTCTTATGAAACACAGATATAGATTAAGCAGTGAAAAGCAAATGAGAACTCGTATAATATGACTCTATCCTCTATAATTTAGTATTCTTTTTCGCAGCTGCTTTCGTCAGGCACAGTTTAAATTCATTGAACTCGCTTTCGCAATCATTCCTCTGCAAATTAGACTTCGCTATTACGCACGCAGCGTACTTTGCCCCGGATTCGTGGCACTGAGCGATAAAAATTGGGTACTTTCTAAATCGCTCCTTTGCCTTTTTCACTGCTTCCATCTTTATATATATCTCAATACATTACATTATTTATTATATATTAACACATATATTTACTATATATTAATACATTATGTTACGGTCAAACATCAAGTCATATCTACGACGTTTTAGAAGGATCTTTTTTTGCCGAATAAATTGTCTCGATGGTCAAAAGTGCCATGGACGCGATTATCAGTCTCTGAGTCCGAACCAACCCTTGCTTGAACATGATTTACTTTTGAGCTTTTCTCTGGAGTAAAGTCAAAAGTAAATTAACAAATATTCTATACAGAGAGTGGATAATCTATAAAAGTCTTTTGAACTTACATAATCCACTGTGTTGTGCTCGTATGGTTTAGAAATATCTATTCCCCCGCAAACCGTTGATACTGCCCTGTGCACGATGCAGCACTGTCTTATTTCCTCTAAAACGGACTCGCAACGTGATGGCTGATAGACGTTATCTGAAATTGAACAATTCGAACGGTATTTGGATTACGCGTCAAACTCAAACGGCGAAGGTTAGGTAGAAATGCATTTGATCGTATCAAGTGCAACTATGTTGTGAATAGCACAAACCATTTAGACACTGTTGAAGTTTGCATGCAAACTTTTTACACGGATCGCTGGATGTCATGCAAGGAAACGTGTACCCTTCGTTTTTTCAAAAGTTTAATAAAACGAAACTTACGTAATCAAAGCGTAATCTGCCAATCGACCACGGGGGTGGACACTCAATGCTTTAAGAGTGCAGAAGGATTGTGGTGGTTCGACCATCACCACGCCTCTACAGACTAAAGATAGAACTTCACAAAACCTCTGCAGCGCCACAGACGAGACGAACAACCACAGCTCCAGCGGTTCTTCTCTAGTATCTCTTACGTTCTAACAACGCGAACTTACCATTATCTTTACAAGACTTGAAACTGTTGTACCTGAAATACACTCAGATTATTTATATTAAATCGTGTTCATCCATTCCCTCACTTTTCGTTATTGGGTTCAGAGAGGCCCACAGGATAGGCGCCAGTGACACCATCTAGCGTATACTCAGAACCCCAAGATAAGTTAATATATGGCCATTCAGATGATGGAGATATTATTCAGATAATGTACTGATACGTAATTAAAGAACTTAATAAAATGAAGAGACCAATAGAAAAACATACAGAAATACATAATTAGTTGTTACAGTAACTATTTGTAATAACTAATTATGTATTTCTGTATGTTTTTCTATTGGTCTCTTCATTTTATTAAGTTCTTATTCATAAAACACACTTTTATGAATAAGAAAAAGGTAATGAAATTATTTTAAAGAATTTTTTTATTATATATCAAGATTACAGTCCATTTGTTACATCTTGTACTACGTCCATAACACGAAACTTCTCTATGCTCAGAACTTCTTTACAAATATATTTTATTGCTATAGACAGTTTAACAGTTTGCTTAAACCCTATAGTGCTAAGTACATAATTATATTAATTACTTATATCACACTGTTTCCACAAATTTCTTAAATTACATTCTCTAGTGGCACAAAACACAACAAAATAGATTAATGATTGCTGACAATCAGATACAATGACAGTGAATGGTGGCCACGTGCAACTGATTTGAGTGTAACGAAGACAGACGCAACCTATTGCCAGCGGAGTGAGGGGCGAGGAGGGGCGAAACAACGCCATCTAGCGTATACTCAAAACGGGATGAACTATGTTTCTGCACGGCGCCTATATTACTGTCCACCCCCGCAGTCGACTGCTTTGGTTCGCTGCGAACAGTTACGAACGGAGCGCGGCACTCGCTGCGAAATTTCTGCCAATAGAAAGTGTCCTCATTTGTCAAACGTCAAATTTGACTTTAGCATTTTTAAATCTTGTCGCGTCACTCCCACAATTACCAACCGAGTGTTTATCAATAAATTTAACATATATTTACGTCGCTTAGCAATCTTAGAACGTAATATTTTAAATATTTAGTCACTAACTTTATCGGCCTAGGTGGCGCGTCGAACGGTGTCCTCGCAAGAATGCCTACGACAGTGTAGTCACATAGTCATTGTATATACGTAATCATCAACGAATGTTTTGTTAGGTTAAATTATACAAACCGTGCACCGATATCAAGGAAAAGTACAATAATGTTGGGAAAGATTAAAACGAAGCAGGAAAAAGGAGGTGGGTCATAAAAAAAGACCTGTAATTATACTGTTCTGTTATCTTTGCGAACAAAGTAATTTATTCTGCATTTCAAAGGCCGTTCGACTATTTACTAAACAATATCGCTTGAATAGCAAACTGCAATTCACTTATTCTTTTAGAAATTATTGCGTATAGCGAGGCAGCTGTCGTAAACAATGCTGCTGTCGTGGAATATTGTAGGATATCTATGGCAGCTTTGTCAGGTGGCACAGCTGGTTTGTTAGGGTTGACAGGTTTATACGGATTTGGTTTCTACATCTTTGCAGTATTCGGATTATGGGTAAGAGAAGTTATTAAAATGTAATTTTATTTCTTCGACAAACTTCGACCTTGGAATAATTCTTTCGTAGGCAATGTTGTTGTTAAAAGCTGGGGGTCAGTGGAAAAAGTATTTTATAAGCAGACGAAATCTTTTGACAAGTGGATTTTTTGGAGGACTTTTTGTATCCTTTATTACTTAATTATCAAATACTTATTGAAATATGAGTATTATCCTTAATGAGAATTATTTTCATAATGCCACAGACATATGTGCTATTTTGGACGTATCCTTTTTGAACTATCAAATATTTGTGTCTAACCGCAAGTATGAAATACGATATTCTTCTTAGGTTTTATATTTTCCTTAACTCGATTTAACAGATTTTTATATGGTATGGTGCATGTCTACTGAACCAAAGGATATTTAGATTTAAGAATTTATATTTTTTAACTAAATAGGTATGTCGTTAATTAATTAATTATATCACAAACAACTTCAAGCTACTAGCCATAGTAATAAAATTGTTGAAGCACAGCGTGATGTATTGTACATGTATGTATATAGAGTACTCATTCACAAATACATCTATTCCACAGCTTCACAGGCCGGACCTCGCCCGTTATTTTACCTAATTCAAAATGTAAACACATAAATTATTGTTACAAATGTAGTTGAATTTCTATTTATTTCTTTGTTCATGTAATAAGCATACAATAAATAACAGATAGAGTACACAAACATTGTAAACAAAATATTACAAAACCCTACATTTCACTTAGAACGGAATCATCTAGTATGTGGTAAATCGGCGAACAGGTTTTTAAATTGCTTAAATTACCGTAATTCAGCGCTTCGATTTCCCATTTATTCGACTACTCGAATCAAGAAACAATAAGCACCATTGATATTTAAATTAACGTTTATTGCACCGTGAACAGACGATTAACAATCTATGTATCAATATTGCTTTGTACTTGACATGCTCACATTTTTATTGCACTCTGCGCAGCCGTCCGTCGCGAGCGTTCGGGATTTCTATCGGTATCACTAGCAGCGATTAAGTTACAACGTATCAGACATCTCTCGTTTGAGCGCGAGCCCCGAAAAACCTTTCTTGGCAGTGAAGGAATAAAGTTTCGTTCCTACCAATTCTGTCGCATGGCGTTGCAATAATTTAATTTGAGCAGCCGCGTAGGCGGGCACAGTTCTCCTTTATGTCGCCGTTCGGGAAGTTTGGGAAAAAGTGCACGGAAGAAGGTCAATATCCTTACAAATCAGATCTTTGTTTCAGAACTTTGCTTGGGAGCAGATGCACACTTGCATCGGCAGATCCCCGGGATGTCCTCGAGAGGTGTCCCTGTTTCGAGGCCCTCTAATTTTCGTTCCTGATCCATTTTATCCAGCTCGTCCTTGCTCAAGTGATAAACTATTCCAGCTCCGTAGCCGTCGCCCAGAACGTTTATCGACGTCCTGATCCGGTCCCTTCGAGAGTCACACGAAATATTAATTACTGCAATCGCTCCACCTCGATATGTTTCAATCTACTAAGTACCAAGCTAAACGTACAACATCCAATCTACGGCGAAGAGCAAGGAAACATCGCTCGTAGGTAGACCCAAAGCTGTTAGTACAATCAGCATCGTAATCAGAGCGGCGCTGGGAATGCTTGCAGCCCCTATGCTCGCAAGGGTAGCTGTGAGACTATGCAAACAACGATAAACGTAAATAAATGATAGAATTTGCCTGTGCGTTTGGTCACACACACCTGACCGTTATGACTTCACCCAGTCCCAACGAGATTCCGTTCATTTGAGCGATGAAAATTGCCGCGACTGCCTCGTAAAGAGCTGTCCCGTCCATGTTTACCGTGGCTCCTACCGCCACCACGAATCGAGTCACTCTGGGGTCGATTTTATTGTTTTCTTCGAGGCAACGGAAGGTTACAGGCAATGTTGCAGCGCTGGGAAACACGAGAAACGTATACTGTAGCATTTCACACGAGTGCTTGTGAGCTAAACGATCGATCGCTACCTGGACGCTGTCCCCAAAGCTGTAACCCAAGCTTGCATCATACCCCTGAAGAACACGGCGGGGTTCTGCCGCGTTAAGAACCAGAATATCGCTGGCAATGTGATTATGGCGTGAATGAGCAGACCCACGATCACTGTGACCATGTACAGACCCAACATCTGCGCGGTCGCCGCCAGATTGTTGATCGACATTATTTTACCCGCTATCAAGCACATGATTCCGAACGGGGAGTACCTGCGTGACGTTAACATTCAAACCCATTCTATTCCCGTGTTATCGCGAAGCATACATAACTCGGGGGAACTACCAAGCGTGGAAGTACATAAGTTGTGACTCGATCGCTCACCACATCACAATGATACTGACGAGTTTCATGATAATGTCGTTCAGCACCACGAAGAAGTCGACCATCAATCTTCCTCGGGGACCAATCTGTCCAGCGAGCAGGCCGAACGTGATACAGAACATTATCATGCCCATCACGTTCGTCCCGTCTCTATACATTAACGTTGGCTCTAGGACGTAATCGCTTTGATTCGTGCTCCCTATTATCACCACTTTCTTCTGCACGTAAGTGGTCTGTGCCTGCTGGAAGCACGCCTGCACCAAGTTATCCGGCACCATGTTTCTAAAATTGCCGTTTACTTTACTGCTGATCATTAACGTTAGACTCCATGGGTCGCCCGTACCTAATTATGTCGAGAATAGCATCGAGCGTGGAAACCTTCGTGTCTTCCGATCTGGGCGCGGTTATAGTGGATTTAATCCTAGGATCGCCCGGATGAATCATTAACACCATCACGATGCCCACAATGGCGGCGAGAATGGTCGTTACCGAGTAATACATCAACGCTCTGAATCCCATTCTTCCCGAACTTCTGGCATCCAGCTGTGCCATTCCTGGCGAGAAAGAAAACTTAGGAAACCATATCGGGCGGGGTTTCGTTCTTCACTCCCGCTTAGAACGATGCATAATCACCGGCGATAAGTGAAGACACAATTAGCGGTAATATGAACATCTTCAACAGTCGCATCAGAAGTTCTCCCGGGAAGCTGACAAGAGTAATCGACTGCGGCGAGGGACTGGCTAATCGACCAAGAAACCCGAGTAGGAGGCCCACCAAGACTCCAGCGATCGTGAAGACCAGAAGCATGTTTTCCCCGATCCAGTCCACCACCTATGTTCAGACTCAAATAGCACGCAGAGAAAGTCTTAAGGGAAGTGTATGGTTGCTACTAACTGTTTGCAATCTGTCGAGCGGTGTTATCTTGGGGCGCGCGTTGCTCTCGTCCTCGGAGGCGATCTTTTCGATCTCGTCGGAACATGACCTGGAAATCGGTCCAAGTAAGATGGAAGAGTAGTTGAGAAGAAAGCACAAGTTTCCCAAATCTTACGAGCGAGTTCCCTTGACCTCCGAAGCGCCCCGGAGGACTGCAACAGCCCCAGATATGCGTTGCCCTAACGACATCGTGCTTGTTCCGATAATGCGTCACTTCAAAGATTCCTGAAGAGCCTCCCCCTGGGCACGAGGAAGATCGCGGTGGACACGTTCTCTATCATCCCGCGGTCTTCATCGCTGTCACATCTGTTTTCACAAACCAAGAATCATTCGCCGTACGAATTGCTGCCGATCGTCCAGCCCTAAACTCTAGCTCGCCGGACACCCTAAGCTGTAATTAAGAACTGATTTCGAGCTCTACAAGGTGATCCGAATTCAAAGACCCGGCTTTCGTCCTTTGCACGCTTTCTGGGCGCGCAAATTAATAGCGGGATATCGAGGGGCAGAATTGGAAACCAACGCCAAGAGTAGGTTCCCCGAAGGAGGTCACACCTGAGGCTCGATGGTAGCCGACGCACCGCTCCAGGATCACTACACTGATACCACAGAATCGTATAATAATCTGAACGACATGCGTAACCGCGAGATCTTGGCGGGTCTTTTACGCGCAATGGCCTGCCGAGTGACTACCGTATGATCGAAACCCCGGAGCTTGTCTAGGTATCGCGTAGTTACGATCTGCCATCACGTAGATAATGTGCCCCATCCAGGAAGCTGATTACAGCTCGAGAGGGGGCGGAGGGTGGATACCGAAAGAGGAAAGGGAGACTAGACGAAGCGCGAAAGAGACGGCAGGCTACAGGAAGAGGGCACTCATCACAGCGGGTCGCACGGCACTGAATAAGCAGAAGGGAGAAAAATGTGTACCACGCGAGTCCGTTTCGTAGAAATAGACCCGTCTCTATTGGAACCACGGCATCGGCTAAATTGCCCTAAATGGGGAACACGAACAGATCAACCTTTGACGCGCAAACCCCGTTCAGATGATTAAAATGCATTGCGATATGTTACGTTTGATGCTTGCAGGAACACCGAATCCAATCGTCAGTTCTAACTGGCATAATTCGAATAGTTGGTAATCGATACCTATTCTCGGCCGTGAAGGACGTTTTAAAGTTTCAACCGAGCCACTAATGGGCCGTTGAATGAAATCGTTACGTACTAACGAGTCAATGCGACCCAACTAAAGCCTACCCGAGGGAAACGCCTGATCGTGGGTGTAAACAGTTAGGCAGACGGTGCAAACACGTGCCACTTGGAGGACTCGTTCTATCATCTAGAAGACAATATCGTAATTTGCGTGCCATTACTAGCCTGTTGAGTAAGTTACCATTACGCCGAGCAAGGCGGGCGACGCGCGTCGGGTTCCCTTGTTAAGAATCATCTTAACAGGAAACCCCCATCTCTGCGGCCTTGGCCAACATTCGAAATCGCGGTGTCTTGCAAAAGGAATGTTGCTCTCGCATCTCCTAACGGTGACTGGCATTATCACGTTGACGTATGAAATTAGAGCAGCGCGGTACGCACAGCACGCCTTGAAATCTGTTACTGAATCAATAAGTGATTGTAATCTCATTGATTTTCTTCCCGAGGTCCCCGCCAGGGATGCAGATCGCAACTGGAACGTTCATCGCGGCTTATTTTGAAAGCATGTAGGATACGGACCAATCTGTAGGGCCCCTTTGTATATCCGTTGTGAGGTAACCTAATTCCTCCAGTAATGATGGTTATGAGTGACTGTACGTAGACTAATATTGGCTCCATGGTGGATCGCGCAGATGCCCATTACGACTATTACGAGATTAAGTCGACTTTCATCCCGACGTAACGCTTGGCGTTAAATTGAACTTATAGAGATCGAGGGAGTTTGGGAGGGTCGCTGAAATTCTGCAGGAAATTATTGGCAAATGTTCAAGGTCGTTTCAAGGTCATCCCTTTTCTTTTAATAGGATGCATATTCTTTTTCAGCATACACAGGAAGGAGATAGTAAGGCATGCTCTATGTACTTAGGTACTATTGAGAATGAAACGATGTGCATTTTAGTTCGTGAAATATGGTTGCTCGGTTCTGTACAGATGCCAAATGCAACTACCGGACGATGATTCGTGAGAAATGGTAAGGGAAACATAACGTGACGTGATACGTTTCTCAACGCCAGACCAAACAGATAACATCGATGTGCATTTCAACAGGTACGTGAATCAAGTTGGGGGTGGGAGAACGCAGCCCTTAATATAAGGATCTTTGCGGATGGAATCGTTTGAAAATTCTTTGCTTGTCCGAGCAAGTTAGATCCTTCGCCTTGCCTTTATATCGTGATTTTTCTCTTCGCCAATAGTTCGATGGAAATATTCTGTTTTATGAGATAAAATTATTCAATATCTGGCTTTTTGGCGCAATGGAAAGAATGAAAGGGTTGTAATTCGGTTGTAAAATGACCAATTTAAACGCGCTAATTCTTTGCGCACGATACGTCATCCCCTCGGGTGTTACTTCAAAAATGAATGCAGAATAATAATTATTTAACAAAGGTTTTATCGATTTCATAAGAAACCATGTCCGGCTCGGGCTCTTTTATTTAATAATACATTTATTTGAGCTTTTTCATGACCTTACTCTGAATTTCTATTCGTAGTTTAAAACATTTATAGCACAACTTGTTGCGTGTATACAGAAATAGGGTAGACCGGGGCCGATAGTAACACTTTGACTTTGAAATACGATTACACAAGAACTATCACAGTTAGAACAAAAGTTCTTATAGGAAAATGTTACTTACTTATTTGACATTATTGAGACACAACAGTTTCGCTGTATGTCAAGTAATATCCAGGTTATTAATAAAAAATGGGAAGCGGAGAAAGTGTTACAACCGTCCCTGACCCCGGGTCAGTTGTAACACTGCACGGAGTCGATAGTAGCACAAATTTAACTTTATAAAATTGAAAAATTTATTGATTTTAATTATAATAATAAATGAAAAAAGTAAAATTTATAACCAATTATGCGGTATCGCAATTGTGGCAGAAATAGAAAACGTTTTGGCTGGTGCATTCTTCCTGTGATCAATCCTTACATTCAGTACATTGCACCCATTTTTTATTCATTTTGCTTGTGCTGTGCTATAGGACGCATGGCAAACACGACAATATTATTAATTTTCTTCGTCACTATTCGGTTCTGTCGCGGTACAACCGATTCCTACTGCCGATGTTACAATCGCCCCCGACTAGACTTTTGAACTGAAATTATAATTTTTAATTAACGAGACGCGCAAAAGTGATAAGTAACGATCAGTATTACTTTAAAAGTGGTCCGATTACGTATTTAGAAAAAAGAAAAAACACGTACTTGCAAAGGAAGTATTTACATTACAATTTTAAATCAGTTAGAAAAAGTTACTTTAGGGTATCGAAAAGTTATTTTCTTCGCTATACATGTCTATTGTGTATCTATACTGCTAGAACATGGATGTGTGTATTCCAAATGCAAAATTTATGTTAAAATTTATCATATGTTTTGCGATATTTAATGTGTTACAATCGCTCCCCTGTTACTATCGCCCCCGGTCTACCCTACGTTTTATGTAAATATTGTAAAATCGAGTCCATTTTTTGCAATCACGCTGAAATAAAGAATTCACTAACTAACTAAGCAGTAAGACTTGTAACATTTAATTTAAAAATTTATTTTAAAAAATGCCAACAATGGAAGGACCAATTTGCGCCCTTTGTCAACTTTACGCCCTAGGCAGTTGCCCAATTTTTTATATTTATAGGGACGAGGCGGGCCTGAAAAAATCCATGATAATTGATTCAGCGTATAACTAATGTATTTTTATGTTTTCAGACGGTGAAAAATCATATTATGCATAATACGATGATTTCTGAAAGCTTTATGTAAGACCTTCAACACATTATAAAGACCAAGTGGACACCGTAAACGTTCTGCGAAAAAATAACAAAGCATTGATAAGTTATCTCCTCCAAAGTGCACAGAAAAGTGGAATATTTTTCCAGATATGAAATTACAGAATAATGATGCGACCGTTTTAAAGTGTTATTTTCTAAATAAGGCTGGCTTATCAGAGCCAGCGCGAGTTGTGTGGAATGTGTGGAGTATTCTACACTTGAGATTTTCCTGTGTGTGGAATTTCACATTCGGGAAATTGGGAGGCATTTTACTATTTTTTATTTCCTGTTTGCGTGCTACGGTTTTTTATTCCCCCGCTCATTACCCCAACTTGATACACGGGAAAAAATTTGCTCCGCCGACCCTGTGGGGTAGCCCATGAAATACGTTCGGCATTACTACCGAGAACAGTGTCCTCGTGGCTACAGGAAAGTAGGCGATGAAATCATATAAGGAAAGTGTGCCATTAAACTTTAAATGCAACATGAAACGAACAATTATATCACTTAATTTCAAACGTATATGTCTAGGACTAAAAAATGTAGTTGAAAAATAAACATATTCTTTGCTATGTATTTTTATGTATGCCAATGTATAGAATCTATAGATCAAGGAATCTACGTATGTATAGGGGAAACCGAGGCACAAATTGGACATTTCTTGAAATTGCGACATATTTTTGTTATACGCTGAAAAAATAACTTTTGTTTTATGTATAGGTAAACTTTAGATATATTTTTAACTAAATGAATTTTTCTGAGATTTTTGTACAGTGTCTAAAACGCTTTATTTTTTATTAATTTATTTCTGTATTTCGTCCAATTGCGCCCTGGTACGGGGTAGTTTTGGACAGCACTGGGGCACAATTGTACATAACTATAAAATGTCACAAAAATGTTATAGGTACAGATCATTCGCTTAATTTTTTTAAACACTATATTATTATAAACAAGATAGACACACAAACATACTGAAACAAAGAACAAGATCTCCACGTTTACGGGTCATGCCTACCTGTAAGATCTGAAAACACAAGTATTTTTGGGATTTTTATTTTTAAAACTTGAAGACTTTTTAAATACACGGTTGTGTATTCGAAAGTATATACTTCAAAGTTCTTGTAGTTTTTTTTTGCAATGCGCTATATAAATAAATAATAGAATTATAGGCGATCTCCCTGCAGCGTTTTTTTATTTAAGCACTTTACGGTGACCATTGTAGCTTTGACGTGGTTCATCAGAAATAAAAAATTCAACCAAAACTTAGTATGCTAGATTATCTAGTGCTCACTCTAGTACAAATGTGCCCCGGTTTCCCCTACATATAATTTTTATCATTTCGTCATTAATTTATTCATTCATATTTAGCGCGCCATTGATTGGTATCACTGATAGCAACCCCCAAAAGCTATGGTTATTTTGTCCCGCCTACAAACAATTGGCTACCGGTTATACCCTATGCATCTAAACGTGTGGCATCATGACCCTTGATTCCAAACAAGAAAGATACAAATTCTTCAACAGTCTTGCAATTTTACTGAAAGCTGTCGAGAATGAGCAAACAACCGTGGACCTTCGAAATGAGGGGTCAGTTCATGGGACCGTGGAGCACGCAGACGCGTAAGTGTCTTTCATTTGAGCCTCTTTTGTAGTTATTGGTCTAGTGTGGATTTCAAGTCTTTTGCTTGCGCCCATTTTCACCGTGCTTACAGTTATATGAATATTGTGATGAGGGATTGCGTCTTCACCGATCCCAGAGGCGATTCGTACAGTTACGACATGTTCTTCGTCCAGGCGAGGAATATCCGCTTCGTTCACATACCGCCTAAAGTGAGTAACTGCAGAATATATATTTCCCTACAATTTTGCATTATGTGCGATCTTGTAATTCCGTTGCTCTAGCATTATATAATTTACGTCAGCTTCGCGTAGTAAACTATAAATATAGTTATATATTATCTGACCTTAAATGTCGAATATAAACGTGTTACGAGTATTTAAAGTAGATTATTTTGTATGTGTTAGTAAGTATTTACATAAGTATACATTACATATTCAACGTTTTTTTTTATTAGAACATATGCTCTAAAGGTTTTTGTACCCGTAAGTACTCCACGGAAATAACAATTTTTTCCGCGTGTCATTGAATTCAAGCCGTTATCGATACTTCCCCTAGGTATTTTCGAATTCGTAGGTTGCTTACAGATCGACCGACTAAAATTTTAAGCAAAATTTTACAGATAATGTTATCATTGAATAAATACTTAATCTTGTTTCTAATTCGGTTGCTTTCAATGTGTGCGTTCGCTCGTGTGCACTGTGTATTGAATATTTGAGCAATACATACGTGAGAAATGTGTTAGTGACTACAGATATGATAAGAATTCGGAATTTACTGCATATACCAGTGAAGTTTTGCCTGAAGAATATTTTAAACTATAAAGCCAGTGATAAATCAAGATTTATTGCATACTGTTTTTCATACTCTGTGAATTTTAAACATTACTGTACAACAGTGTCAGTTGCTCCGTCGACCGAAGCCAACATGAACACATTTAAGTTTCTCGATTATGATTGTATCGGCTTTGATTTGGACCATACTCTTTTACGTTATAATGTAACGAACCTGGTACACTTGGTGTACGAATTATTAGCTAATTATTTGGTAACGGAAAAGGGGTACAGCGCAAAATATTTATCGAGGCCTTTGGGAGATAAGGACTTAGATTTCATGCAGAAAGGATTGTTCCTAGACTTCGAGAAGGGAAATATACTTAGAATAACTGCCGATGGTATAATTCAAAGAGCATCCCATGGAACTAGTTTATTGAGTATAGAAAAGATTAAAGAAATATATCCCAAACAGAGATGGGAGGTTACGGATGCCTTTTGTAACAACATGTTGTCGACGTGGAATGGTCCCTTGTCATTGAAAATGCGAAGCTTATTAGATTACTTTGACATTTCGGCGTCTCTTACTTTTGCAAGATTAATCGATACTCTTGACGAAGAACAAAATGGACCTTTAAACGAATATAATGTTTGGCCTGATATGTTAGAGGGACTAATTGAAATGTACAATAAAGATCATTTCAAGCTAGATAGAGGACACTTCTTTCCTAGTCTAAAAAGGAATCCTGCTAAGTACATACATAAATGTAGCGGAAAAACCATATCTTGGCTTCAACAACTAAAGAAACAACGAGTTACTTTTCTTATTACCGGATCTAACATTGATTTTGTTGACTTTATTGCCACCCATGCGCTTGGAGAAGATTGGAAATCCCTGTTTGACATTATTATTTGTTTCGCAAAGAAGCCTGCTTTTTTCACCAATGAGCATCCGTTTCTTCGAGTAATGAATAATGAAGTGGGTGATATAGTAGAAGCCAAAGACTTAAAGCGCGCTGAGATATATAGCCAAGGTAATTGGAAAGGGCTGGTGGAATTCCTTGGATATATATCTGAGAAGAGTAAGCCTCGTTGTATATACATCGGTGATAATCTTCTGCAAGATATTTATGTACCAGACACGTGTGCGCAATGCGATACAGTGGCTGTAGCCGAAGAACAAATGTCGGAAGGAATGGTTAATCAAGGATTATCGCATCTCGATGAAAAAATATTGAATTCAACATTTTGGGGCTCTTATTTCTGTTTGAAAGATTCTGAGATTCATACTGACTCATTATGGGGTTATATTATAAAGAAATATGCAAAGCTTTGCATACCGGAGATAGACTTTGTAGCACAGCATCCATTAGAGAAAAGTTACGTGTGTTTTACTAAAGATGGAAAGAAGTATGATGGATATTATCCAGCTGTACCGCTTAGTATAGCAACGTTTTAAACTGTTAGGTGTGCTATTTTCATAAACTTCACCTACTAATAGTTGTAAACAACACTTGTGTATTACAAGCCACTCCTCTTTACTAATTTATGTAAAGTATATGTATTACGGTTTTGTAATAGAATTGTAATTGAATGTAACATGCCACCACGTCTGCAATTCATTCTTAATTTAAGATACGCATTATACCAGCTATCAAGGAGCAGTTGCAGCATTTACAAGGCCACAGAAAAGTGTTTAAATATACTAAACGAACGTTTAAAACAAAGCGCGCTGAACAAAGGCAACGCGAAGGAGTGGCGGCTGTCGAGAAAATATTGGAAGAGCGAAAAAGAACCGAAGATCCTAACAAAAGTAAAACTGATTAAATATTCGAAGAACAGAGTGTTTCTACTTTTGTAATTTATTTATTTACAATTTGATGTTCAATGTATAAAAATAACATTTTCGTAAACATACATTGCACAAAATACTGTACAAGTTTAATGTAAAAGTGTATAAATTGTAAGTACAATTGACAAATATATACTGTTAAAACTTAGTGAATAAACAAATATAAATAAAACAGATTTATTCATTCATATCTGCTCTAGCATATAGCTAATACTATGATGTAAACGATATTATAAATATATATTATCAGTACACAACCACAGTTTTGTATGTATCGTATAACAATATTGATTCAACAAATCCTTGATAAAAGCATTATTCCGATTAATATAACAAAATAGATGAATATAAAATATAACAAAAGTTGTGTGGTTGGTACACCACACACTCCTCTGCTACAAAACATTTATGCCTAAGTGCCAGCAAAATTCGATCATCATAGAATAAGTACACGCAACAGAACAAAGTGTTTGTTATTTTCTTTGAACAGCGATTGCAACCCCCATTCCACCACCAACGCATAGGGCAGCGATGCCCTTCTTTCCACCAGTTCTTTCCAAGGAATGTAGTAGAGTTACTAGAATTCTTGCGCCTGTGTTACAAAAGTTTTGCATGTAGTAACAACATTAATATATCCACTTATTATTAATGTCATATTTACCGGACGCGCCAATAGGATGACCCAGAGCAATAGCTCCACCATTTATATTAACTTTAGCTGGATCTAAACCAAGAGTCTTGACGCATGCTACTGATTGTACCGCAAAAGCTTCATTCAACTCGAATAAATCCACTTCTTCTTTGGTCCATTTTGCTTTTCGCAACTGAAACATTCAACTTCATTTTGTCGGATATCTTTATCTATTTAAAACAGATACTAACCACTAACTCGATCGCTGGGACAGGACCTATACCCATAATTCTGGGTTCCACTCCAACCTGAGCTATGGCAACAATTTTAGCTAATGGAATTAGGCCCCTATTTGTAGCTGTTTCTGCTGACATTAGAACTGTTGCTGCTGCTCCATCATTTATTCCAGATGCATTACCAGCAGTAACTGTACCATCGGTCTAAGCATAAAATAATATTCCCAGTAATTATTGTACGTTCGAATATGGAAGCTTGTAAATGCAATATTGGCCGTACTTTCAAAAAGATAGGTCTTAATTTCTGAAGGCTCTCAAAAGTCGTTCCGAATGTAGGAAACTCATCTTTATCCACAACAATAGGTTCTTTCCTGGTAGGCACTGTTATAGGAATTATTTCTTTATCAAAGTGTCCCGCAGCCATTGCAGCCTGTACTTTTTGCTGAGATTTGGCAGCAAATTCATCCTGTTCTTTTCTACTTACATTGAAGTCTTTAGAGATATTTTCAGCTATGAAAATTACAGTATAATCATGAATACACAGATCATTTATATATGAGTAGAATAAAGGACTTATTTATGGAAGACTAATTATAACAAACAGTCGGCATAATACGATTCTTTCTGCACCTGTTATTCCCATATGAATCCCATGGAATGCGTCTGTTAAACCGTCAAGTACCAAAGTATCTGTGAAATTACAATCCCCCAATTTCACACCAGTCCTGAAGTGTAACGCATGTGGTGCCTGGCTCATACTTTCCTGGCCACCAGCTACAACAATTTGGTTTTCTCCAGCCTTAATGGATATATAACCATTCATAATTGCTCTGAAAATAATCTTGTCTCATGAAAAGAACGTATGGACTTATCATGTATACAGAATTTTTTTTAGCGAAAACATTAACTTCGCGATTCCAATGTCATGAATAAATATTTGCATATTTCATAAATACAAAAAATTTGCATTTACTTTAAGCCAGAGCCACATAACATATTGATTAAATGCGCAGGTACAGCCGAAGGTATGCCAGCTTTTATGGCTGCTTGTCTTGCAGGATTTTGCCCTTGACCTGCAGTCAAAACCTGCAATAGAAAGTATTTTCTACACCCTATGTAAGTTATGCTTGTAACCAGCAAGCTTTACAGAAATTTCAATGAAATTAAAGAAACCGATCGATTTGGTGATACAGATCTTGACTTTTAATTTACCTGGCCCAATATCACTTCAGAAACATCACTGGGTTTTACATGAGCCCTTGCAAGGCTCTCTTTAATAACAACACTACTTAAATCCGATGCTTTTGTAGATGCCAAGGACCCACACAATGAGCCTACGAATAAAATACATTGTGCTATCTGGATTTCCAAGTTTGGTATAGAGTTCAAGTGACATGATGTTACAATAGGATAACATACAATTTAAATGAGACTTTGCTATTTTGAATTGACTGATAGGAAGGTAAAAGCATTATGAATAGTTCAAGTGTGTGTTACCTAGAGACAAGTGGATACACATTTGTAAATGAAATAACGTTTAATTCCTCGGGCTATGAATAAAATAACGGTACTAATATATTATTACGATCATTATTTGAATGGCTGAATTATTGTGTCCAATAAAGGGAGTATTGTTAACTGAAAATTGTGTTGTTTACGCGATATTATTTAAACTGGGTTAATACTGTACTATGGAGGGAATGCAACAATTTTCGACAGTTACAGTATTCGAACAGGTAAAGTGAAAATTTGTACCTATGGGTGTCCGGACTGCCGATACGATTACAACGTCACTATTACTCATGTTGAAAACTTGTTAGAAATTCCGTCCAAACCTGAGAGAAACTGAACGAAGACTGCCGCCACAAGCCAATATAACGGAAATAAGTTAGCGGCCGCAGTACTCACGTGCCAGTAACGGCTTCACGAAAGTGTGTCAAATGGTGCCAAATGAAATGTAGTGGCACTCTTTCGTGGACAGTTTGCTAACTTATATTCCATTGTTTTTATTACATTGTATTCAGCGTAGAAGAGAATGAGACGTTCACATAGACATTAATAATACAATAAACGCTTAGAGCGTATCGGCGCACAGTCGTAATTGTATTAAGTTCGATTAACCAACGAGTTTACGTTTACACGAACCCATTACAATTTCAAATATCATTTTGCTGTGAAATGTTTTCGCATCTGTGTCTGTCTATACGTATTAAATAATGTTGAATAGGCCCCGTGTTTGGGTCTTTATTGATTCGGGCGCTGTTACGTCCCTGACCAACGTCACCGGCCGGTTGACTTCTAATTCGGCGTACAGGTGGCGCTGAACCACCAATCGCGGTGCTGTGGTGGTGCTCGTTTGTTTTTACCCAGCGTGCATTGTGACCAGTGACTGGTGCTAAGATGGCCGACAACAAGGAGGAGATTTCGGAGCTCGTCGAAAAGCGAGGTATTTATTGCTGTTGTTGGATTTACTCTGCGTGATTACCGTACGGATTAGGGGCACGGTGCACGGCGAGAGTGTCGGCGAGCATGGGCGGCCGACGGGAACCGTAATTGCCATAAAAATCACGCCATCTGCACGCGCACGGTGCCTGACCAGGAACGATCGCGAATATCGTCGCGAATATACGAACGTTTCGTGCCCGTCTACCGTGGCTCTCGCAACGTTCAGGTTGCTCGTGGCCAGTTAACCTAGGTTACGGTGACAGGGACACGCCTGTCAACGCGACGTCACCCGCGGCCAGTGCCAAACATGCTACCTTTTTGACAGTGTGCACACACGCTCGGCTGCACGACACCCTTCGCGCAGCGTGCGAGTACGTGCTAGCAGAGCAGAGTAGAGCCGAGCAGAGCAGAATATAGCAGCAGAACACACACATTGTGCTGTGCCCTGGTGCTCCTGCTGCTGTTGCTGTTGGTCATTCTCTCGCGTGTCCGCCTAAGCGCTATGCTCGTTACTCATTAAGGTCATCCACGCCGACGGCCTTGCAATTCGCACCGTCGCTCGAGTAATCTTTCTCGCTCCACGATTACCGTTATCTCTTAGCCGCGAATTTACTGCCGGCTGATTCGTCTAACACCTACGCTCTCTGGCCGCCGTGTGTGCCGATGCGCGCGCGCGCGCGCGCACTAGTTATCCACGGATTCCCGATCATCGTGGCATTCGAATGTCGTCGGTCACGAGAGAACTTTGCGACGGGCTATCTGTCGCACGAGGGACGTGTGCAACGTGTTCGCTATGTACACCCGGCCACCGGTAATAAATATACACGGTGTGTCACGTTAGATCGTCGTCGGTTAGGGAATATCGCCGGTGAGATCGATTGCCACCTGACGTTGTACCACGCTACTACTACGGGCCTCATGAAATTTCCACCTTGATGATAATACGCCTGCCTCATTCCTCGTACTCGTTTTGCGTCGGTATTTCTCCCAATTATGACTCAGCTAACAGTATATGCACGTTTGGTGTTTAATTCAGCTTCCATGTCCTCGGGAATTAACGCATTTGACAACACGTGGTGGTAGTGCGCGCGTCTATAAACAATTCAGGTGTATGTACTACAGCCGCACCCTCTCAATTCGTAATCTTCGCACTCCTTCTCCCTATTGCCACCATCAGTGTGTTTAATATTGTCACTTGTTAGTATACAATGAATCACAAAATTACTGGCACAGTCTCACTAATATTCTCATACAGTGGTTGCCAAGTATCAGCGACCAATCTTTTTTTGCTCGTTCTACTCTTAATCCTCGCTTCCCAACGTCATGGTGCGTCGAATATGTTCTCGAAGTTCGCCTACTTATTTCTTTGATCGGTAAATGCAGCGCTGCACCAAAACAACAGCCATTCCACTAAGCAGTTCTAAGTCCCCGTCGTATGTAGTCCAGTGCTCCTTCCAGCCGTTTGTCAGACTGAAATTAAACTTCTGTATGAAGTTTCTGCCTGTGTCAGTAAATTTTGTCACTCACTGTACGTAGACCCGTGGAGTAATTTACACGATACGTGATTATCGTTCATCGGTCAGACACTGACCACCGGCTGTGTACCGACCGTTTCCGTGATCGTTCATTGGTAATGCGACGTTTTCGCGAACATGCCGCGACATTCTGTCGATAAATTATGTAGGTTGAGGATGATAGTCCGGCGGGATCAGCATCGAGAGGCGATCAATCGGGATTTCTGATCGTCCCCGCCACATAATGCGATTAAACCCGGGTACACGGGTCTCGTGTATTACGCGCTGCTCCCGGCTCGCGCTCGGTGTACCTTGTTGCACGTGGAACCAGTTCCCTCGTACGTCTTCATCAAAATTTCCCCGTGGATGCCGCGGGTGATTTTAATGCGATCAGTAGCAGATCGCCCAGAGAAATACCCAGGATATCGAGCAATTCGTTTCGGAGTGAAATCGCAAGACGTGGCGCGCCCTTACATCGCGTGACTGGCGGCTCGATTCTTTCCAACGTTTTACCGCTGATATCCGCTTAATCCATTCGGGAACTCCTTTGTCGCTCCCTGTTCCAGTCATATGCTAGAAGCACCTCGATGATAGCGATCTTATGTAGACCGGCGGATCAATATCCTCACCCAGTTTGTTTTGTAGCTCTGCGGATCTTTGATTAATTTCTCGTGCAATTCGAATTGTCCACTTAGTATGCGTTTCCCAATCGTACTTGCCAGCTGGCATTAGACATGCTCCGACGAATTTTAACGGAAGGAAGTCGGCCATTTATGCCGGCCCGTGAACGCACGTGTCTTCGATTTTATTCGAACCCGAACGTCAGTTACCGAGATAGCCTAACCATGCTTATAAAGTGTTTCGAATTACAGTACGCGTAGAGACTATTTTTGCAAATTAACACTGTGAAAATAAGGTCGATGGGTTTGTGAGTCAGCGATAGTCTCAGTTTTATTAACAGCCTTGTTATTAACCACCACGTAAATGGTCCTTTTCCGGCTTAGCGAAATACACCAGACTGTCTAGCTCGATCTGTTCGAAAACGCACCATTACCCATTGAAATTGTTGGTACCAATCAATTTGGGGTATTAGATTTAAGGTGAAAGGATTTGTCTGTGCCTTGGGTAAGCTCAATTTATGGAGTAGATCGTGGTCCAAGGATTTGCTAGACCAATTTCTTTTCTCTCCACCAAATAGACACAGATTCCCTGTGTTATCGCGCAGGCAGAATGCTATCAAAGCCGTTACTGTAGCGTGTGTGTCGCGAGCATCGCACGACTATGTATTACAATACAAACGTGACTTACCTCCCGATGCGGTGTCATTAAACGAAGCCGTGATAGATATTCCGCGGTGATCTGCTCTATTTGCCGTTCGCTCTGTGCACCTCGTACGTGCCGGCCATAGCAAAAACAGCGCACACCGTCTGGCTCTTATATTTTGTATTAATATCCGATGGCGAAACGCAGATAAAATACGGGATCACCGAATAGGTCGACAATCTAGGGAAAAAATCACGGCCAGTTTCTATTTTTCGTCGTTCGGTGTTTTCTCTTCTACGAATAAACTTCGGCTGCCGAGCGCAGTTGCAACAGATGACGAGGCTGCTTAAGTAGGCTGCATTTATTTATTCGTGGTGGCGTGGAGCCGCGCACGATAACGGTACATTATCGTTTTGGTGTGGTCGGAAGCTATTCTTTCAACGGGAACGACAACCGTTGCTTAGAGAATTTTTCTCTCGATTTTTCTCCGCTCTTAAGCGCGCGCGTTGCGAACGACTGCCTTGCTTCGTTTCACTTTGGCCTCGAATCCGTTCGTACGAGTGCTACACGAGCCTCTGCTCAGTAAAACTATAGATAATCCGTCCTTTCAGGTCGATTTGTAAACAGCCACTCATTCAGCATTGATTCCTTGGCACGACTCGATCCCAAAGATCGCTCATCAATGTACTACGGTTCTGCGCATCGGCGAACTTCTGTATAACTGTTTATATGATAGGCTGACGCGTTAATACCGACATCCTTTCTCTATTTTGAACGCGAGATTCCCTGTAAGTTATGTTGATTTTGGTGCAGAATAGAGCACAGGATCTGGGGTCCACGTGTACGTGCCACTCGCCCGGTGCTCCGCACCGTTCGCCAAGTTCAAGTTGGGGACATTATAAACAGGAAACGATGCAGAACGTTTTAAACTGGCCGACGTTTGCGCGACACCGAATCGGCAAAGGGTAGGCTCTAGCTGTAACTCGTCGTTTAACGAATCGTCCCGTCCTATTGATAGGCTCTAGTCCACGGAGACGTGGCATGGTTGCACATGCATTGTTCAGTAGAGATGAATCGATATCCTATTCTTGCTTTTCGCGAGTTCTCCTGTATATACTTCTCTTTACTTTGTAGCAAAGTATATTTCATTCTTTATGATACAACGGTTCGCTGTGTTTTATTATTTTTATTGGACCCGAGATAAAAGCGAACTTTTGCTTTGATGACTTTGCTAAGTCATAGACCAGTAATTTCGTCACGGGCGAGACAAACGTCCAGTCTCATTCCCGATAATTTCTTTTGGTATCCTCGATCAAGATATATGTATCTGGATTTTGTTTAGTCACAATCCCATAATTTCGTTGTAGACAGTAGGTTTAGTATCTGGTCGAGGTATCGGGATGAATTTTGTTAAATCGTAGTTCAGCATTCTGTTCGTTGAATAACACGCAGCCGATGTTCGTTTAACATAATTCTCGGACTTATTTAAGGTACCTTCGATCGAAATCGGAGTCTGGTGCTAGGCTTCTTTCCGCGAAGCGACCACTAATTACTATCGCAACGCTGCACCATGTAATACGCACTAATTATTTTAACACCGTTACGTAATCATTGACCGACCAGGTTTTCAATCACCGTTTCCTGCTCTGCTTGGTGTTCGCGGAAGATCCTTCACCGTGACGAGAAAAAAAAGCGAAACTCGGGAACACGATGATACTTAATTAGAGTCAGAGTCATTTCATCGATGACAGAGTAACAAGTTCTGCGTCTCTTTGCGTATGGCTTTATCGTTGCACCGTTCAATAGACACGCGTTTCGCGAGGCGACGACCTCTGAATACGAGCGCGTCTCTCGCTATTCTGTTCTACGTGTCAAGTTAACAATCTGCGCTGCAACATTTGCATATTGTCCCGTGCAACTCGTTCGACTCTATCCTTCCTCTTCTACGTGTCACGAGTTCCTATCTATCATCTGCACCGTTCGATAGACTCGTTCCTACCCCGATGACTTTCAAACGAAGGTGTCGGCATCGAGCCGCTAATTCGCGTCGAAATTTCCCGGCATATCGATTCTGATAGACAAACACCCATGTGTTTACATTGCCGTGATATAAACTCCGCCGCTTTGCAAATGGCGTGTTGTCACGCGTTGAGAGTGCCTTTTCAGCATTCGTTGAAACCACTGAGTAGGTATGCTTACAGGTCGCTAAAATATTTTAATAGCACTTTGACTTGTTTTCCTACAGTTGCTGCCAATTACAGAGGTCAGCCTTGTGTTCAATGACTACAGTCTGTTCTCTACACAATTTACAAAATGAACAGAAAAGTACACAGTGATCTTGAAGCATCCTTGAAAATATATCTCTCCAGTGACACTAGTCTCGACACAAAGTAGGGGAGATCGGGGTTAGTTGGTACAGGGGCAGATTGATACAGACGAATTATCTCGACACTGTATATATCCATTTGACCGAGACATGTGAAGTTTGTTATTCTATTCTTTACTAGGGTAGGGTGCGGCTAAAAGTCCCGTTTTTCGTATAAACCAATGTTAAATTTAGAACTAACAATCTAGAGATATCTGGTGATATTTTGTATAAACTATAACTATTCTACTTTACGTTCACGAAGTTCGTTTGTTGATACTGTTATTTTCTGTTGAGTTATACCACAAAATATTCGTCAATGCAAAATGGACTTCTTGCCCCAAGCACGGGGCAAAAAGTCCATTGCATAGGGTAGAAAGTCCCTAATGTCTTTTCGTCTAATATTAAACTAAATAAGTAAAAAACTTTTCAAATCAACAAATATTCTATATGGTATACAATATTGAAAGGAAAGCATAACTTCTTTACTAAAAAATAAAAGTATAAGTCAGAGGTTCACTTTGAACTAAAAACTAAAAAAAAATCGGTCAACTAAAACAAAAACACTATTTAAAGACTTTGGCATCATTTCTTTATAGTTTGGCCCTTATTATGAAAACAAATAATAAAATATATATTTTCAGTCTGAGGGACTTTTTGCCCCGATGGTATCTCTATAGTTTCTGCGATATATACGTTAGAAAATATTATCATTTAGGAATAGAGATTTTGCATTCGGGACTTTTAGCCCCACCCTACCCTACGATTCAGCGTACGTCTCTGTACCTTGATGTTAACAATAGTTTTTTAACAGTTTTCGTTTATATCTATTGAGGAAAAGTAAATAGTTTTGATACTTCCAAATTGATTGTCCAAATAACATTTTTTCATTCGTTTTGTCTGTATTTTCCCAAGTTTTCACTTATTATATTTTAAAGAGGAAGGACCAAGGATTTTGGCATATTTGTTATTAAATAATTATTTCAAATAAAAATGAAAGAAATGGAAAACAGAATAACGTATCAACTAGCCCCGGTCTACCCTACATGTCGTCGGTGATAGTGCAAAACCGCGTATGAGCAGTTTGTAAATACCGCGGATCTGCATTTTACCGATTTTACAGGAGGAAGAAAAATATTAATATTTTAGCCATTTTAAGGGATTTCTTTGACTGAATTTTTTGGGACAGTTTTAGCACTCCTTCTAATAAATACTAACATAAATGGTGTGACTTTTAAAAAAAGCGGAACAACGCTTGACAATCGTGGGCGCGAAATCTCAATTTTGCTACTTTTGCAGATGCGCGGTATTTACAAATTGCTCATACGCGGTTTTGCACTATCACCGACGATATGTCTCGCGTGTTTTACCGTTTGGGGACTATTTCATGCGAACGCTTGTCCCAAATCGCATTAAACACCATTTGAATATCGTTAACGTGCGAACTTTATTCGCTACATTCGAGTGCTTCTGAAGTAGGTCAACGTTGCAGGACTTAAATAGCCCTAGTTACGCGGAGACTTCAATTACATAACCGCCCGCGTTTTTATCGCTCGCGAAATCGCGAATCCGCCGACGCGCCGGTATCGCGGGAATTGCTAATCCTCGCGCGATACGTTCAACGTCCTATTCCCGATGAAATCGTACCCGATCTCTCTCTCTGTAATCGTCCGAGTCGAAACGAGCTAATTATCGCAGCGTTCGGTAGCGTTTCGAGGGAAAACGGAAAAAGGACGAGCCCAGGCTGCGCATGAACGAAGCGAGCCGCAGCTTGTCCGTTCGCACGATTTATTAGGCCTTAAATTGGCGTATGCGTCACTCCGCGTACGTGACTAACCGGAACTTTCCTTCCACGGTAACGCACGTGGATCATGCGGTATGCGGTGGATGCGATCTCTCGAGCTTAAACTCGCTAGAAATCGCCGGAGGAAAGTCTAGAGGCGCGCAGTCTCCTCGAGAAACCTATGGTCACGTTTTCACACGTCGCGGGCATTAAACGCGCCGTGGCACCGCGACGAACCGCGAGATCCTGACGATTTCTATGCCACCGGGCCACGCCGTTGCCCGTTTTGTTCCCTGGAACAAAACGATTCGTCTGGCAAGACTGTGAAAGTTTCCTCATCCCCGACGGAGCCACTAATCGATCGTTCTATGCATCTTCCACTGGGAATGGAATTCGGGTCCTCAAATACAGGATTGTAAGCGAGTGTGGGAGAGTCCTGGTAACTCTATGACAATGAATGCAAGCTGCGCTTGATTGTTATCAAATTTCTCGCCAAGTCACAGTTATATGGTTCGCACATTTATCCACGATTCTTGAAGGTGGGGGAATGCCGTAAGCTCGTCGTTACATTTCTAAAAGTTCAGGCATTAGGCCGCTGACGAAGCCGTGCCCATTACGTAAGTCGTATTTAGGGAAAGCTGAATAAGACTCGTGAATCGAGCAGCCCACTCTACGGACTCGAGGCACGCGATAATTGCAGTCAACTTGATGGGCAGCTTCAGTCGTTTCTGTATCGTGCCTCCAGCAATCTTTTACTGAAATAACGTTGCCCCTGAGTCCCGACGATTTAATTTAAGTAGAATTCCTTCTATTATGCACACTTTGACGAAGCTGGCGACGTAATTTCCTGTCTGGCAACCGAGCTCCAGCCAGGTGTAGCGTGTCTCACAATCAGGAATAGGAGCGGGATTCGTAAACCTTTACGCGCTTCCTGCGCGCGTTTCTTGACGCATTGCTTGAGTCAGTCGTTTGGCACGATGCCGGTTCAGTGTCGTCACAAGACGTCCCTCAGCCCGTGGCTGAAAAAAGACCGCAACCTCCGCACCTTTCGGGTACACCCTTGGGTCCCCAGCCGTGGTTCGACCCTCCACAGTCAGATACGAATTCCTCGGGCAACATCGTCGCGTTTTACAGTCCCAAATTACCTCTATCAACTTTTTCCAACCACCTCGAGCGCGTCCTTGTTCACCAAAAATCGACAGTCATCCTATCCGCCCTGTTCTTAGAGACTCGTGCTCGAGCGGGAGAAAAAATAACACCGCTTCCTAAAAATCGCCACGGTCGATTGATCCTCTCGACAAGACCGCCTGCCATCGGGTAAAAACGCCGAGGCTCGACGAACGGTTCACTGGTCGCCACAAAAATTCAATTATATGCGGGCGAGGAGGGGGGGGGGGGGCGTTGGAGGCGGAGTAAAGCCGGTGGGAATCTTGGGGTGGACGAGGAATGTCTGGAATAAAATTCAAGTTGGAACGTGGATCCTCCGACCTTAGACCGCGCGCGAGTCCTTGGCGCAGGGGCGCCCAGCGTCGCGACGTCCAGCGCTGGCTCGGCTGCGGGGGCGGAGGAGAAAGAATCGCGAAGGTAAAGGGAATGGGGTGGGGGCCTGGCGCACGGTGCATCGACTCGAGGAGAGAAGGGGGTTGATTCATCGTGGAGGCCGCACTCGGCTTCACGCAGTCGTAGAACGAATCTCGTTCATCGCGATTCTGGACGAGCGGGACAGGCCAGTTACGCGTCTTCCACGCGAAAGTCAAGGACGCCAGTCCACGGAATTCTGACTCCTACATTCTCGAGAGACGCGGGGCAACCGACACGAGAAAGTCGCTCGGTACGGTCGTGCGCGGAATACGGTTTTAGCGTTTGGTCCTCGCCGCCTGGAGGGAGGAGGAGACCCCGACGTGGATTCTGTTGGCGTGTTTCGCCCGAGCTTGATCGCGTTCGTGATTAGCAAGACCGTAAGATTCGTTGTGGGTGGAAGGAATACAGTGGGGTATACACTCGGGTGGTGTACGAGCCAACAAATGTGGACTTCATCATTGATTACGTGGCTGTGTGTTAGCTAGAATAAGTCTAGCGAGGTCCTAAAGTAACAGGGGATGGTGGCTGTAGTGTATTTGAGTGTTGGAAGGCAAGAGTTCAAATTGAGAGGTTGTGGAAGGTATGGGGCACCCAGGACTCGAGTTCACTAGCATCTTCATCCTCTGTTTCGTTTGCAACCTTGCTATGTTCCTTCCACTCGCAATAAGGTCATTGTGTCGTCGAGCCTGTGCACGACGTTGTTGGTAATCATTGATAGAAAGAAATCACAGTTCGAGTACCGTGTCCATGAATCCAACGAGGAGTTTCTCTATGACAATACGTGCCTACACGTTATTCTAAGCTGATGATTCACCGTGTACATTGGAAGCGTCTAACTTTCATATTCAATTTGTCCCGGTTACCTTTTTTGGTCAACCGGTTGCTCCACGAGAGATTTCGTCTCCTCTTTACCTAGCGACGAGCCGTCCAAACCAGCTGGTTAATCGACGCCCCCTGTTCTAATCGATTACTAAACGATGTTTGGTGTGAAACAGTTGGTCGAGGCTGGATCGTGACTGCTCATAATGGTCGTCGCGATGCTCGCCGACTACGGGCAACCCGATTTAGGTACGTCAACCATTGTTCGCATACTTGCCGCCTGAGTAGTTTATCCTTTCCTCCCACTACAATCTTTTATCCCGCGATTTCACCCGGTTACTTCTAAATCAACGCAGATGAAACCAACGAAACACGTATGGCAGCATGACGCAACCGTTTTGAGCAACGGTGCGAAAATACGAGCACCTTGATTGACGCGATAAAGGAAGTAAACAAACGTACAATTCCACGTCCCGGGATGGTAATTACGGAGCAATTCTGTAATGCAATATCGATCCTCCTCTAATTACCACGCGCATTCTTTCTCCGTCCAAGGGAATTGCTGGGTGTAACGCGAGGTTCGCAAAACCCGGTTCATACGTGAACCGTAACGTCAGGAGGATCGATGCTTTCGAAGAATTTCGCGTGGCCGTGCAAAACGGAATTGCCGGTTAAAAAGATTCTTGGAACAAACGGGACAGCCAGCTTGGAGAGGCACGCCGGCCGTGCTGGGGGTCTTTATTTATGCCGTGCAAAAAGATGTCACGCCGAAATTCGTCGCGGCGAATTTGCAATCCGGCGACGTTCAACCGGTCCTACAGATTATGCCGTTAAATTGCACAGAACGGGCAACGGTATATCCGGAACGGAATACTCTTTTATCCGTGCCCGGGGACAAAATTTTCTTCTCTTAATACGCGCATCGTGACTCCGCTGACATTGTTACGAGCCACCAATCACTTCCACGTATTTACAGAGGTCCGCGAGCCTTTCCACCGGCTAATCGATTTAACGACGAAATTTCGCTATCGCGCGTTTAGGAACTGGTTTCACGTCGAACAAAGGCCAAACGGTCGTGTGCGCGTAGCTTGTCTCCTCGGTATTATCGTGCTTTTTAAGGTGAGGCGGAGTCGATTTCCTCCATCGCGTCTCGAGGAAACGTGGTATCGCTTTCGCAGCTTTCGCGACAGGTTGCTAACCCGCGGATGCATTCGGCGAGGAATTCCGCGGAAAAGATGTCGACGAAAATAGTCCCGCAAACGCGAGGATTCTTGCGACGAGAATGCACGGTCATTTGGAATCATTTTCAAGATTTCTTCCATCTTCTTTTTAACGTAGTTCAGGGTTAACACTTTCTCACGTCAGCCGTGTATGACTGACCCATTAGAGCCTTTTCAGGGAACACTGTTCCGACTCTTAAGTGGAATTTCAAATCAATATGCTCATAGACTCGAAGCACCAGTCGTGAGGCAGAAAACTGTCTCGCCTGAAATGGCTCTTAGAAGATTGCAACAGAGAAATTTGCACACTCGAATCCAAGCGAAATTTTCCGCATTTCGCTTCTGAACGAGACAACTCCCGAGTGAATCAGCAGTGTCTGGCTCGGTGCCCTGATTCGTGATCGCATTGACGCCTCACGCGAACGGCTCTTAATCCACCCCGCTGATAGTTTAAAGGCGTCGCACGTGCCCTGCTCGATGAGTGACGCATGCGGGCGTGCTCATAAATCATGGCCTTGGTCAACAAATCTTATCGCTCATATGAGAGGCATGTATGCACGCGGACGTTTTTCCCTCCGCCTTTCCCAACTTTCCATCCCCTGTGCGCCGTTTGCGCCACACGGGCGCATTATCCCGTTCACCGACCATTGTTCTTGCAGCTTTTCACCGGAACGACAGCTGGCGTCTTGTTTTTCCTCGTAGTCGGAGATAGCGAAGGTTGTGTGCCAGGGGTTGGTTGTCCCTAATTCATACTCGACTCTTGTTTGCGCTTAGGTGGTGGGAAGCTTTGTGCCGGTGGCCCTGTGTCCCTGTAACGTTGAACGTTCATGGGAACCGGACAAATATTTGCTCAGATACTGTCAGCGTTCGCGGCACCAGTATCTGGGGATTCGTGAAACTCGATAAGAGTCCCGGGGAAACGGTCGACGGGGTACACGTAACGCGGTTACAAGAAAACTGCCCCTGTTCCGAGCGCGCGCACGTTGTCGCGCTGCAATTCACGAGGCATTGTTCTCCGACGCTTTTCAGGCCAGGCCAGAAAAGTGCAGCTGCCTTTTCCCTTTATACGGCCCGTTGCGACGGTCTAGATTTCGCGAGATCACAAATTGCTCACCGTCCAAACACTCTGGCCCGCTCTCCGCGCCTGTCTCTCGTCCTACCTATTCGAAGTTAAATTCCCTTCCGTAATTTTCCGCCTCTGCGACTGGCTCGTTCTTTCTGCAACGTCGCCTCTCCCTTGACGAGCGGGACCCTCTCTAAACGAGCTCTTTCACGCGAATTCTTCACCGAAAACTTGCCCGGTTGCATTGAGCCGGCGGGTTGGCCAGGCGAAAGGTCGATTTCAACGGCTGTCTCTCTCTGCGAGCCGAACGGCAATCGCGGTTACGTCACTATCGCTTTCTGCCTCGTTAAGTCGCGATGCAGCAATTAACGATCCCTGGATTGAGCTGCTCCGCGGTACTTTCAATTCCTTCGGGAATGCATGGAACGTTCGGCGAACAGTGATCGATGCTCGATGATCGATCGCCGGTTCTGCCCCGTTTGGCAGCTAAGAGTGGCCTGGGTTAATCCAACGTTAACGGGGCGCGCTCGATCGTCGCTGATCCGGGCGTCAATTACATTTGCATAACTGGCAACGAGCCGAAACGCAGAAACGATTGTCGGCGCGTACGCGACACAGGGCTTTACGGCGGCTCGATTATTATCCAGTGCGTTATAACTCGCGAGCGAGTACGCGCGTTCCGGGCTGTAATCAACGGCCGCGAGCCGCGTATAATTGAATATTAGAAACGTGTACCGCGGCTCGTACGAGCCGTATTAAACGAGTTTTTACGATTGAAACTCGCCAGACAGACCGGGATAGGCTACTGCGCGGCATTATGCAATTATTACCGCACTCGCGCGCGTCGCAATTTGCTGTTTTCCGAGGGACGATAACACAATGCTGGGGAAAGAGGTGTCCGATGTACAGGCTGCTTTTGATAGAGTGGCAGAGGCTCTGAATGTGAGAAGAGGTGTATGCTAGTTGTATTCTAAATACAGTGGCTCACACCAATAATCGTACACTCTTCAAAATCGCATAACATTTTTAAAATTTGTCCAAATGATTTTAGTTTTTTAAACGATTTTATTCAGTTTCGATCCTCTGTTTGTTTGTTTGTTTGTATGGTTCAAATCTGGCAATTCAAATTTAACCCACTTCCAACTATCCAATTGTCTTGAAACTTTGCAGGCGTACGTAGTTTGGATGACAATACAATATTTAAAAACAAAAATTAACCCCAAACGGGTGAAAAAATTACCCATTCATCAATAAATATAACCCATAACCATAAATCCCAATGACTTGAAATCAGCCACTCGCGTTCTTTATGAAATCGACAAAAAGCCGCTGCGTTCTGGTCGCTAGTCGCATCGCGATTTGAAATTAAATTAAAAAAACTAAAAATCAAAATATATATAAAAAATGTTATGCTAAACGATTTTATTAAAAATGCACTAAAAATTAAAAAATAATTCTTTTCTTGTATTGCAATTTCGATGGTGATATTTCACTTTAAATAAAATCGTGGAGCAGGGTATCTTACAACAAATTCATTTCGACGCTGGATGCTGTATTAAATTGATTCATATTCTAACATGAGAAACATCCTACTCCACGATTTTATTTAAAGTGAAAAAACACCATCGAAATTGCAATACAAGAAAATAATCATTTCTTAATTTTTAGTGCATTTTTAATAAAATCGTTTAACATAATTTTTTTTAGAAGCTGGAAGAAAAAGGCTCAGAATAAAGTTGAAAGAACGACTTTTACTCTTTTTTTTTACCATTCGATCAACTGTAACTTTTTTTCAAAACGACGAAACACGTCACTTAGCAAACTAATCATTCTAGCTTCTCAAAAAAAAAAAACTCAAGTCGTTTGGAATAATTTTGAAAATTTTATGCGATTATGAAGAGCGTACGATTATTGGTGTGAACCACTGTAGCACCACTGCTGTGGGTCTCTTTATGTTCATATTCTAATCAATCTATCAGCCTAGATTGTTGGTCCTTTTTATAGACCCGCATGGTTACTCGCGTCAGTTTATGTAGGTCTTTGATAGAGTCTGATAGTTCATGTGTCGACTCATTGCAACTGCAATGCACGCTGCATGCGACCTGCAGGTGTACGCTCTCTGCCTCTCAAGCCCATCTCTGGTCCCTCGGTACAACATCCACAAAGCACAAGCGTTGATGGAGCTTGCGCGGACATTCTGCGTATCGATGGAACTCGCATCGACGTAACGAAAATTCCATTCCCGCTATTTTCCTCCGAGTATCTTGCTACCCGAATAGTTGCTCGTAGCTGAGGAATACCGCGGGTTTGATCGACGCTTTAATTACTATCGCGCCAGCTAGCGTTTCTCTGTGCCGGGGAGCAGGATATTATTCAGTAGAGAAACCTTTGGGCGCGAGCTAGCGGCGGCCTTCAGCGAGTTTTCGATAATAAATCGTTTTCACGAGGGCTGCCCTCGCGGCCGATTTGCGTGGTTGGTCGCCGATCGCGTTACATGCTTGACCTATTCGCGCAGCTATTTGCGTGGAACGCGCAACAAATTGCTGCGCCTCTCTCGTTAGGAGCTGGGCTAATTCGTCGCGTACCAGCATTCACGCGCGCGGTCTCGCGTTACACCATCCCCCGCTGGAAACGCACGCTCGTGATCCATAATGAGCACGGGCCGGCCGAAATGTTAGCGCGACAACGAGTCCACGAGCAATGGACGAGCCCCAGATCGAAGAAGCTCAGCCGAGCATGGACTCCAGCTTCCTTCTAGCGGTGTTTTTTTACACGGCTTATCGCCACTAAGAGGGACTGAGTATTCATGTTATGGATATCGGACACGGAAGCCGAATAGATGGCGAAACGATTCCCGCGGCTTGAATATATTTCTGCTCGGGCTCGCGATTCACCGCGAAGCGTACCGTGAAGCTAAACGCGAGGTCTCTTGCTGAATTGGTACGCCGAGCGTCTTCACGATGGGCTGCGCGCCGTGTAAGGAGCGATACTAGACGCGTGAAGATCGCGGCATTCGTAGAAATAGTGGAAATGCATAAATTTGCCTGGCAAAGCGGAAGCCGAGCGCAGCTGTCTGCCGCTCGGGCTGGACGCGTCGATTTGGAAAAGTCTTGGCGTAGAAATCGCGGTCACGCTCGCGTTCTATCGCTGTTCTTTTGCATTAGGGTCATCGGTTAGCCTTCCACAGATAATATGCAATATAATAGAAAGTCGCTTGTCGCGCTGTTATTAATTTGTGGTTGTATTAACGCATGCCTCCTTCGGAGTGGTCGTTACTTTTTAGAATTAACGAGAGGAGCTATTCTTTATTGGGCGCGATCGTTCGAGATTGTGTTTCACAGTGGAATTGCCCGACCATTCGAAATTTGAGTCGAACGAAACTCGTCTTATGGAACCATATCGAATACTTGATTTCCCGAGTTGCTTCTATCCAAGTTTTCCGAATACCCACGCCCTCATTTCATTCAACTTATACGATTGCAATAATCGTTAATTGCCAATGACATTTGCCCTCCGATTTTACCATCGTCCGAGTAATCACCAAACGTTTTTTTGTTGTTTTCAGGTAAGCAAGCAGAATCCTGATTGTGTGGGGATTGTGTGTGACTGTGGGTTGAGTCTAACTCGCTACCTCAGCGGGCGGTGAGTTTTATGCACATTCTCCCTACGGTCGTATAGTTGAGCCGTGAGTTACGGTAATTCGAATCGGTTACCGCTTCCATTATATTCCGCAATGCGAGATACAGTTGGCAGGTTTTGTTAATTAAACCTTCGTAGCTTGACTCGGTGGTTTTTCTATTTGTTTATACGGGGAGCCATGCTGCGTGAAGGAAACTGATGTAATTATCACAGCAGACCAAGCTAGAGTGGTCTTGGAACACGCCGAGATCTTTATAAGCGGTAACCGACGATCCGGCAATAAGAAAAGTTTGCGGCATGTTAAACCACTAAACCTCGTTGTTCGCTGTAGAATAAATCGGGGAGACCCGGTAGATCTGATATAAAATGGGTATTAAAACTAATGTAGATATTACTTATTTTATCCGAACAAACCTATATATTCAGAATTTTATGCTGATTCAGAAAAATTGGTCGATATTTGTTTTAAGACAATACTTACTGTAAATCGGGTTGAAAACTGAAATCATGACATCTGACCACCTCTCCCGAGGTGCTGGGAGAAATGGTTTTCGTCGTTGGCAGAAACCACTCACATAATTATTCATAGAAAATTAACAAAGGATAAAGCAAAATTATTTATAAGTGAATACAACTACAGATTCATTGATATTTAATTTGTTTACGCTAAACAAGTAATGAACACATCAAAGAAAAAGGGAACTACCTACTGGCGATTAGCAAGGCAAATGAATACAAAAGTGAATAAATAAAATAAATAAACAATAATAATAATAAAATAATGATACAAAATAAAAATATAAACAAAAATAATAAAAAAAATCATAACTCGACCATCTCTCCTTTTTGCAGCGAGAGATGGTCTTCTCGTTAGCTTTGAGAGGAAGAGTTAATATGGCCAAATACTTCGGCTGAATCGTCCCTCAATATCTCTACTATCTTATTATCCCAAACATTAAACGAAAATAAACTTAGATGTATATTTTAAATACGATTCTGTACACCGTTGTTTGACAAAAGAGGTTAAATGCAACCTCAATTTACATTTTAAAGTCTATAAATCCCGAAAAACACAGAAGGAAGCAAAATGACGCTATTCATTCGACTGTTTGGCTTCTAGAGAAGTAATTGGTCTGCATTTTAACGCATTTTTACGTAGAGAGTCTGAAATATAACGACTCGACCAACTCTCCGGCCCAACCGCGTCTCCCGGATTTACCCTAGGTATCATACAGCGTATAGCGAGCATCGATCATTGCACACGTTTGAAATTCTGCTTTTAACGTCAATGGCCGATAGTCTAAACTCTAAAGTAATACCGATCAGGAATTCTCCGTACCACGGGAAAGCACGCAGTTTTCCCAATGCACATTGCGCGGTTCAACTATAATGGAAAGTTCACGACAGAGAGTTGGGAAATAGGCAGAAATAAGACACTTCGCGGGAATTAATTCCGAGCGGGCTGGGAGATAGCCGGATTAAAAGCGACGCGAGTGCAAGGGGTTAACGAACGCGATTCGCAGGCATCGCGCGCGAGCGTTGCGGTTTTTCGAGGTCGGAGGATAGGCGTGTAGACGGGGCTCGTAGACGCGTGACAGTGCGTGTACAGGTTGAAAGAGAAGGCTCAATTCTCGGGATAGTTTCTCACGATAGGTGGGTCACCGAAGGTGCGCTCGTATCGGCGATCACGCAGAATCCGTGCCGAGGAAAACGGTACCGCGGAACCTGTTATCTCGGCCAATAATTTCGCGCGATTATATTCGAACGGCTCCTCCGCGTGCGTACGTACGAGCGACGCCTAGGTAATCGTATCGAGTTTATGCCTCGCGCCGATCCTTTGCGGTCAATGCCCGTCGAAATTGCGTCTGGCCCCTGTCGGTCGAGTGGCGGACCGAACCGAATTACGGGAAACGGATTGCCGCGTGCCGATGCACGCCAGCGAAACGGTATCCAAATCAATTTATACCGAATCGACGGCTGCGGTCGTAATTTATCTGCAAATTAGTACCATTAAACTGCAGAATGGACCCCGGAACGATGCTTTTACGACGGCACCGCTGTTCCTCGAAATCGCGTTACGCGGACGTGGTTGTTTTTCACGGTGCCTCGTTAATTTCCCGGCGGCGACGTTCGCACCGGGACCGTAAGAACGCGCAATAATCCCGCGTAGAACGACCTTCTTAAGTCGCGTCCGCGAAACGCGAGCCACAGCTACACGGTTGGGGAGTCGCATTAACACGGGCAGCAAGCCGTTTCGGCTGCTCATCAACATCCGCGAACAACGCGGCTTTAATTGTTTCCATCTCGAACGTGTTTCACGATTCCACCGTCACGCCCACAGTGAAGGAAACGGTACCTCTGGGGGGAGAGGAAAAGAAAAGGGGGGTCGATCGCCGATGGAATTCTTCGATTTCGTGGCAGAGAGGTATTAGGAGCTTCCGCGGAAACGATGAGCTTCCTTGAGCGTGTCCGACTAATTTTCTGAATCTCACTCCGGCCAACGATAAGGAGCTCGTTAAATTCCTTTTAATTGCCTGCCAGGCCCGCTCCAGAACGACTTTCGCGCTTTTTCCCCCGACCTGGCCTCGGTTCGAAGGGCAATCCGCACCGTAGCTTCGGAACGGCATGTAATCGTAGCTAAATAGCAGTCGCCACGAACGCTGGCCCGTCCTCCTACGTTCTCCGGTCTGTTCTCGTTAATGGCGCGGTGCAATAATTGCGCGCACGCCGAGAATTAATTAGAGCGTCTATGGTGATAACGAGTCGACACGTTTGTCGTAATCCGCTTTCAACGTTGCCGATCGCGATCACCGATACAGCGTCGGTTATAATTCTAATTAGTCGTCGATAAGTCCTAATGACACGGTCTCGTTGACGGGCACGTTTGCCGTGTCACGTTCCATCCAATCTGTTTGGACCGGTGACACATGTAGCGCTTGTATTTAGATCACGCTACGGAGGATTAATTCCTGCTCCACACGCTATTCAGTAACCTTTCCTCGTTCCGTTTCACGTTTTTTGTCGTAAGTGCTCGGTAAGTCTGCCACGCGTCAGATGAGAGATAAAGCTCGTGGTCTGCGGCTCTTGTTAGAGCCTCGTTGCGCTTGACGCGACAGATCGATGCTGCCCAGGCGGTGTTTAGCCATGCAAACGACTAAACAAGTTTTGATGAATTCGCGATGGGCCCAGCCGATAATCGAAAAGAGCCACGGTTAAACACTCGCTCGGGACAATAGGGCGGTTTGTTCTCTGAGCCCGCTCGAGACCCCGGAACCACCCACGTGTTCGCGAGCTTAGCCCCGAGGCTTTCTACTCCAGTTGGACCCTCGTGCAATCGTCGCCTGGGATCGAGAGCTGACAAACGAGGAAATCTCCGAGACCAGCGTCAATCGATCTAGGCCATACACTCTCGCGAATTATCATTGCTGCACCGATCATTTATTCGGCAACGTTGCGCGATCGACGCTCACGTTGCATTTGAAGTTGGCCGGCAGTCGCGCGAGGGTTTACTGCTGCTGAAATACAGAAGCATCTTCGGAGCTGATGCAGCCTTTCCACGTCTCTCGCTGGGAAGACGCGATAGAACCGGGAGAAACCGTGTCAGGTGAGCTTGTACGCGTAATCATCGCCGTCCATCACCGAGCGTCTTTCACGCGTCGACCATAACGAATCCATCAGGCGTTCGTCCGCGCAGAGCCCCTGGTCCAGGTTCGCTGATAGACGCGAGGAAAGGCAGGATGGACGACCTCGCCCACGTTCCATTACCTGATTACGTAAACCTGACAGACACGAACCTTCGTGGAAAGGCTGAAACGAACAAGTTATCCAGCCGACGTGGAGGCCAGCAATGTTAAATTGCGAAGTCCTATTTAACGCGTCGCTTTAGCCAGCTAGGTGTGACTGTCTCCACCGTCTATGCGATCTTACGACCTCTGTCCGTCACGATGTCAATGTGCTACGTGCTAATTTCTCTTGTCTACCGTTGACGCACGGCTTTTTCCTGGGATGATCATCGAACGACCATCTACATCGACAGGCTATCGAGCGCAAGTGCGTTTAGTCGCCTCCCTTATCTGCTCTGCTGATACCAGCGGGTAGAAGGTATATCGAGGTAGAGCTACAGGATCTTCGCGGGTCGTGATCCCTTTCGTTCCAATTTCCACAAGCTTACAATGCTAAGAAAACCGTGCTCAGAGCCGCGACCCAAGGACGCCCGTTGCTTGGAAACGTTACGATAAGCAGTGACGTGTCTCATAGTTTTCCGATGACGGTAATCGAGTAAGTGCTCTCGTGAGACGCCAGCGATAATTGAGGAAAATTACCTGGCGGTCTGATTGTCGAGAGTCTCCCTTGATCGGTTCTCTCGATGAGATCGACCCTACCTTTTCGCCCGTGGTGCGCGCGCTTTGTGCTCGTTCCTGGCGTGCAGCGGTAAATCATTTCGGTATTCGCGGGTTCATTAATCATTTGACTGCCTTGTGTACGTGCGATATAAAAAAGATAGATTACGCACGTACAGTGTTCGGAAAAAAAAGGGTCGCTCGGACTGATTAAGTCCTTGGCCAGCGAGCACGGCGTTAATTACTCGTCTAGATTCAGTTCCCTTTCGACTTGCTCGTCCAGTTTATGGGTGGTCTTCCATGAGTAACTCGATTCTTCGCGAGCACTTTTTCGTTCTCGCGAATACCCAGCGTGCATCTCCTCCTCCCGCCTCCTCTGGCGAAAATTCTTCAACCATCCTGGTGAAAGTCGCTGCAAGATCCTGCGTTCCATACCAATCAGCGACGCAATTAAGAAATAGCGTTGCATATTATCGCCCAAGCTACGATTTCGAGCTTACATAACCAGCGAGCTACTCGAAGTGATCGAGAACCATTGCGATTTCTCATTATGACTCACGGTTATCTCTGTTCACGATGCTTGAAAATACCATGTATCAGCGGAGTTTGTCTCCAGCGGCATATGGCCGCTCGATAGCTTATCAGCTCTTCGCTCCCGATCTGTTTGCATCGAGGCTCGAGTCACTAAAATCCACGGAACGAAAACACTCGTACCGTAGCCATGGTCTTCGCCCGAGATAACGATGCCGAGAACGTTTGCAGAAACGCTTGTTTTTAGGGGACCGGTTGATGTCGGAAAGGTGAAGGTCGAGTGGAGTCAAATCGAGTCATTGAGTCGTGTAAAAGTCCCCCGATGACCCTGAAGATGGAATCCGGCTGGGCGAGTGTGACTCGACAGCCAATATATACTCATTTCACGAGGTTGGCATATCGAACGAAATTTCCCTCGCAGCCACAGGGAAACGTTATTGGGCGGTTCTGGGTTCCCTCAATAGCCGTGATTGCACGTTCGCAGTGTCTTTATTACACTGCTCGTTGTGTCTCGGATAATTGATAATTATAGGAAGCCGCGACTGGCCGTTGGACTAAAATTACAAATACCTCTGTGGCCGCAACAATTCAATCTTCGGGGCGGGCGACAAAGCGTCGTTTCAACGGCGAGCACTCTGTTAATTCCTGCAAGTTACCACGTAATTGCTAGCAATTGCTTTAAAGGGAGCCACGGGGGTATTACGGTTAATTGCAATCTTTCATCGGCTGTCTATGATGGGTGCAGGCCCGTATAAGAGCGTGCACGGGTGGGTGCAATTAAACTCAGTCCGCAACGTGAGTTTCGCTGGGTGTAACTTTAAGTGAACGCTTATTAAAGCTTTCGAGGTAAAGATCCTTCGCACGAGTCGCTTAGAATTTAAAGTAACGCGATCGTTGGGCGTAGCTTGCGGGAGGTGTGCGAGTAGTGGAGCAAGAACACGTAACAAGAGCGCCGAAGTTACGCAAAAGCGGCCTCTGAGGGGAACAAAAGACGGGGAAGACAATGATGAGACTCTGTCCGGAATGATGACGTGTACGCGATAAAACGCCGCGACTTACATAAGCGCGGAAATCGTGCATTATACTCGGTGGCGAGTCGAACAGACTCTGAACGGGTAAAGGCTCTCCCTCTGTCCGTCCGGTTCACCTTTGCTAGGACGGTCGGTGCTCTTCAAGGTCGAGGTGAAGGCCTCTCGTAACCCGTCGCCTCGCCACTCGGTCTAGGTCGTCGGACCGGATGGACGAACCTCGCGTTTTCGCCATCTTGCGTCCTTCTGTAGGACACTTCTGAATTCCTTCTTGTAGTTTCAGGATGTTACCTAACAGGCTGCATCGATGCCAATGACCTAGTAGATCATTATAGGAAATTGAACGGTGTGCTCAGGTGTTTCATAACTCAGCTCACAACGCAGGCTGCCTGTACTATGCAATGCTTTATTATAAATATGCAGTCCTGCCAGCCTGAATAGATTGCAATAGAGATTGAAATAATTTATGATGGCTGATCGGCCGATAAATCTTTTTGTACCACCTAATGTGACCATGATTGTTTTCTTGTAGGACTTGTAGCTGGTATTTGTAACAAAGTTCTTGAATTAATGGAACTAGGTGAATTGGAATTGGACGAAATTTATGGTTTGGAACTGTTTTCAGAAATATTAAAGGTAACAAGGACAAGTTTCGCGTCTCTGAGCTTGTTACAATGGATTAGAGTACCATTAATTTTTCCTCCGTCATTAATTTACATGGCGCCCGCTCTACCGCATGGTTTATTCGCCATAGTAGGGTCTTGCCATCGTCTTTCACTTTTTAACAAAATTTCACGCCACTCCTTGAACCGAGTTATCTCCTCTAGGAACCTCTAGGTCCTCGTTTACGAGGAACATCAGCGCAGAATAATTTATTCGCGGTAGAATTTATAACCCCGACTGCGTCCGCCGCGTGAGAAGCGTGGAAATAAATATCGAATTATGCCGTATCGTGTGTCGTAAAAAGGAAAATCCATCGCGCGGGCACTCGTGTGCAGGCCCGAGGAAAAAATCTCGACGCGCCGGGGATAGCCGACGTGACTTCTTTCACGAGAGGAAGCTTGAAATAATCACGATCGCGGCTAGAAACCGTAACTTTCCTGGATAAACCAGCCTCTGCCAAGACTGCGTGACTAGCATAACGTTGCCACGATCCAAGGACGCCTATGGTAACTCGATTCATCACCGATGTTGCGTTTTTCCAGCGATTTTCACGCCTACTCGCCTCTCCCCTTCGGCATTCACTTTCCCATCGAAATGTTCCCTCTGCCTTCCACTCGTTCAGACGTTGTTAAAAATACGACGACACCTTTAACCGCGCGAAAATCCAATAATCATCGCCGTTTGACATTCTTGAGTGTCAGGTGAATCGGTATCGAGCCGCGTCGGAATTCGCGTTTCGACGGGCAACAAGCAGTCGGCTTGCATTCGACCTTTTCAAACCGTATTTCCTCGAATAATAAATGGTTATCGCCGCTATCGGGTAGCATTAAAGGATTATGAAACCCGCGGCGTTACTCCGTGCATCGATATATCAGCCGCGGGAGAAAGCGTCGTACTTTTTCGCGTAGACAAGCTGAACCGTCACTTCTCTCCAGGTTTAATTTATATTGAAAACAGGGACGAACGGTTTCTAAGGTTTTTGTTCCTCGTGCTTTGCATGCACGCGAACGGGTGTTCCTTGTGTTTTATCGAGGGTCCCATGAATGCATCGTTCGCGGGGCCATTCATAGAATTTATCGCCAGCCAATGTTCTTTTTATTTTCCTTTCCACGCGAACAATGTTTTCCCGTCTCGCGATGGAAACCGGTCGCGCACGCCGGCCACTAGATCACTGTCGACCATTAAGGCTATTCTTGAGATTACGGATAATATTGGCCAGTGTTTGTCTTTATACTTTCACCCCGACCCTTTACTTCCCAGTGCGCGAAATAAATCGATCCTAGTCCTCGGTTTTTGACTAGGTCAATGCCCCTTTTCCTTTCACGCGTTTGTCAGTGATTACTCTGTTGCGAAGGAACAGGAGGATATTGAGCATCTGGACTAACCAAAGAGATCGATTAATGGCTTAGCAAATACATCAGATGCTTGGCAATTACGGCGTACGTAGCGTAGCGTTTAAATATAGCTCGGGTTTCATAATGAACTGGTCGAGTCGCGATACTTTGACGGTACAATGGGAGACGTTGAAATCGTGCTTAAAAATGAGATTCTGTGAATCGGAGTAATCCTAATTACAGCAGATTGCAAAGTTTCGATACGATCTTATCAATCCTTTAATTCGTCGACAGATACCCCACTCGTACAGCCCCCTGCATTTCACGAGAACGCACTCTCGTTTTCGTAGATAGCTTTGAACTTGCCCTTATTTTAAGAAGAAACCTCGATTCAGGTCTCCTATCGAACGGAGACTCCCTAGAAGAAGAATTCCAGTGAAATTAAGCTGCCTAATTTATCACGGAGCAATTAAACTTCAATGCGCCGTGAATACACCTTCGAACCCAGACCTTTGTTCGATTTCCAGATTGTCATCATATAGATTATAAATACTACACAGACGACCCCATCTAGAGAGTTATGCGTGAAGCCAATTTATTTTTTAATGATATAGCTTCGTTTTCAGGTTCTCAACTCGCTTCGTACGCAGCTACACAATCGTTTATGTTGATGCTGTCAGACACTTGGTGTCACGTCAAACTCTGTATACCAAAGGGTCCTTCCGTTAATAATATTACTGTAATCATTGATCAGCAATCGGTGCCCGATTCTTTCGCGAGAGCACTGTTACGAGAACGTTGGTTTCAAAATAGCTGGGTTTATTCTACTGCCACTGTGCAGCTTCTGATACCGTAAACTGGGGGAACATTGGCATGTTTTTGGAACATTTCGCTATATAATATAAAAATTAGCATTTTTATATTTGCTTTAAGTATCCTATCGTAACATTGCATCTTTTCTGAATGGACTACAAATGTCAAAATGCCTAAAAGTTTTGCCCCTAACCTTCTTTAATGCATGTTAAATACCTGCCAATGTTACCCCGTAACCGGGTAACATTGGCACATCATATATAAATACCACTAAAAAGTGAAAGTTTTACCACGTCTAAACTTACAGTAACACTAAAATTTGTTTCTTTTCATGTTCAATGAACTCTAATTTTTAAAAAAATTTTATTATATTTTTTTCATTAATATTTTTAAATTTGGTTTAGGCATCCTATTATAATATTGCATCGTTTGTGATTGTACTACAAGTGTGAAAATGCATAAAATTTTGTAAAAAGATGTTAGGTAAATGTTACCCCGTACTGCCAATGTTCCCCCAGTTTACGGTACAATCCAGTTTTGGTAGGGATAGCCACTCGATTCAGATTCCTTTGGCCCTTGTCCTCCTATGCTGCGAAAGCTTTCCGATATTCGAAGCGTAGCATAAGTGTCATGTTCCTGCCCAGTGGAGTATCTGATCGCAAAGCCACTGCCATCGTCGTATCACGAGGGAACGTTTGCCGAGCAATTTTTTTGGGCGGCGTTTGAAGGAGCGCTCGTCGAAAGGAATGTAGTCGTCGGGCCAGGTTCTGGAAAGCCCAAGCGCGAAAATAGCCCCGCGTGTCGAGCCGTGTTGCTTTTCATCGCGGCTCCCTCACTAGCCGTGTCTCGGGTATAATTCCCCTCTGTTCGGTTATCCTGAAACAGCGCTCGCGCAAAAAACTCGCCCTCTTCTTCCAGCCGACAATTCGAAGCGCAATCGTCCGCTAATAATATAACGAGGCCGCCTTAGAGGCGGCTGGCACTCGTATCTTTGATTATCCCGGCGAACGTCTCGCGATCGATTAACGTTTTTCCTCTCATCATGTCGACACTCGCATCGGGGCTTCAATGGGAAAAGATGACTCGCGAATCTTCGAAGGGGTATGCAAATTTCGGCCAAGTCGGATCCGACGAATGTAAACCAGGAATTTAATCGGGATAATAACAGTCCCTCGGCGGTGTTGTTTATTGATCGATCGTCCCGATCGCCCAGACCCTTCCAGGGGTTTAAACTAGATCGCTATCGGGGCGAAATAAGACGGGCTCCTGAGACACGCCGGATAAATCATGGTAAATGACCGTGATCCAGGCTGGACTTTATCGCGACACCGGCCCGCAGGATCGGAAAAACGGCGCGGCTGGTAGCTGGCTTGTAACGCGGTGTAACAGTAATGACGATTTACGAACGATAACTACCTCGTCAAACAGCTTCCCCCGTTGAAGACCACGTTCTTTGCCAATCTGACCTACGATCGACGCGCGGCACTCATTGTCCATTACACTTCTCTCCCCGCAATATTATCGTGCATTTTATTTCGCGCCAATTTGCTCCCCATTTTCTATATTTACTGTACAAAGCGCTAAGTGAAGTGTCGCGCCTCGATTTCGACGAAACTTTCCAAAGATACGCTAAGTCCCATTCTGTGTTCCCCGACACCAGACAGATAGCATCGTTGAACGCGCGAATATATCACGTAGGTAGTACTGTGACGCTTGTCATCTGCGAAAGAGTAGTACGTGATCCTTCGCCGCGAGTTCCGCGAGTCTCGCATGTTTTCGCATACGAAAACGAGATATCACGGAAACAGGGACGGGGGGGGGATACGACTTTGTTGCGGCTTATACGTTCCAAGGAACGAGCGGATTCCACAGTGAAACTATGCACCCGGTATATTTAGCCCTACCGGTGAACGATCCTCCCGGAATTTTGTCAGATAGCCGCTGTACGAAGCCGTGAATCGGCTGCGCGACTGAACGCGGATAAGATTACCCAGAGATTCCTCATTCGATCTCGTATCGCGCGGAGTCGCGGCGCACGAGGAATTCGTAATTAGCGGGCGCGATCGCGATAACTCGTCACCGTTTTATCCCCTTTCCGCCTGGCCTACTATTGCCGAGCTCCCAACGATTTCACCCGGCCCTGGGAATTTTAATTTCCCCGCTTTTCGGAAAACACCGCGTGGAAATTGGTAGTGCGTAGCTTCCTCGTAATTGACACCCAGGCCTCTTAACTCAATTAGTCCTCTTCCGTCGGTTTTTCCCGACCGTCGAAGTATTCCTAGAATACGAAGAAGAAGCGCGGCCTTTCGCGGTTGCAGGATACCCGACTCGTTTCCCCGTTCACGATTACCCTTATCGTATCGGGGGAATTTAACTTTCCGTCTTCCAGGATTGCGTTTACGGTACTAAAGCGAAAGAGGCGCTGCTTTTCGCAGGAAGCGGCCGATGTCCGATGCCACCGCCCGCAGAATCGAATGTCTTTGGGACGAGGAGGAGAAGGGCGCGTTAAGGGACTGTTTCACGAAGATATTGACGCGGCTTGAAGCAGAAGGGGACACGCGCTCGAGGATTTCGGCGCGGGGGATAATTACGCCCGGGTCCAGCGGGTGCAATAAATTAGGCGGCCGCGTACCCATGGAATTCACCGGGTTACCTTCTCTTTTCTTTCTTTTCTCCGGTCCAGGGGCCTGTCCTGGTCCACTGCAAACCCGTAATTTGCTCGTTTAATCCCGCCGCACCGCTGCACCAGCCTCGTGTTTCGATACGCTTGCTGCTCGCCTCTGCCACCGTGTTAAACCTTGTAACGCGTTCTCCGCTCCTCCAGGGACGGTTTTTCCTCGTGCTGCCGGCATTTTTTGGCAACCTTTACTCGGACGATGAAAATAAATATTTGATTAAGATTGTCCACAGTGGCTCGGGCTCTAGATGAAACAGACTTTTTGCTAGCTGCAAAAGTGGCTATTACTTGAATGCAGCTCTGGACACGCTGCGCTATGTAAGACGGTGCGTTGAGAAGGGCCGAGTATTGTTCGTGGTACATGTGTTGCAATCCTGTTCTACGTGTCAGCGAAGCATTTCGATATTATCGGTTAAACGATATCTAAGTACTCTATTCATGCCGTTGAGAAGAATTGCTGGACGGTAAAAGAGATTGTAGTTGGAGAACAATGCTGTCTTCTTGTCGTCGAATCCTAAATCCATCATCAAGCTTTGCAGTGGTCGCTGCAGGTTGAGAAACCTCTGCGAAATGCAATCCGTTTGGAAGATTGACAACGTTCCAGCGACCGTCCTGCGTTCTGTGCGGGATCGACTGCAGTTCATGCAGGTAATCGGGTTTAGGCGGCATGCCACGAGGTACGAATGCAGCAAGAATAATACGCGCCGGCTTCGTAACCCGAGTAATCGATAACCGAGGGAATGGAGAGTAATGGTACACGGTAGGGCAGAGTAGATCGGATATATAAAAGGACACTGAAAGGACGCGGGTGCGTTCACCTCGTCTTTTTCCTGTCCAGGTCAGTCAGTCTCGCGTCCACGTGCTTTTATGGTGTTTCACATCTCGCTGCCCTTATGCCGCGTCTCTCCTCGGCGTGTCTAGTTCTCTGCTCGCCCCTAGCTTCTTGCTCCATATTTCCATCCACTTACTACGACGATACTTGCGACGTTCGTTTACATTTCCATCATTGCGATTCTGTCGAAGGAATTTTCCAGCGCAGCGGTGTATTAGACGCTAATCAAACTCGAATGCCTGGGAAAGGCTTCTACTCTCACGGTTAATGATACATAGTACTCTTCCACGACATTCTTGGGTCAGCCTGTATCAGGAACGGGTGTTGTTCCACGTCGCCTGAAATTATAGTCTCGCCTAGCCGCTTCCTCGACTTGGAGGCACACGATTAGATTTCGATAGCTGGTGGAAGGTGCAAGCAACACTTTTCAGGTCAGGCAGACAGCCAGGCGGCGTTATCGTCCCTCGTGGCCGTGGGACGAGAGTCCAAGTGAAATTCACATAAATCGACCGGTGTGTTCGCGGCCGTCGACGATTCGTCGAGAAGGATCCATCCCTGGGCCGCGAGGTCGGAGCCCATAAATCGATCCATCGACCGTTCGTGTCTCGAGGTCTCAGGGGTGTACTTGCTGGGGCTCTCATTCGCACAGATTACTTCTAAAAGCAAGGTCCTCGCGAGACTAATATCGAGTTGGCACGCTCGATTCTTCTTGAGCGCCTGTAATTTCTGTAATTGCTACTTCTATGCGCGTTCCAGCAGTTGTCAGGAAGAAAATCGATCCCTCATGGGTCGGGGAAGATCCTCGATGACGTCAGAAAGGTGGCGAAGACTGTGACGTTGAAGGCGTAGAAAACTCCTCGGTTCTCCGAGGCCCTCGTGGGTGCCGCGTGGCCAATCCTCAGTCAACACCATCTCCTGGTCCCCCATGCGAACCCCGTTCTCGCCGTAGACGAAACGGAGCAAAACCACCCCACCGACGTGTCGTATCGACCACAGACGACGCCATTTGCCGGCGCCGTGGTCCGTCGCGACGCCAAGTTCACTGCGCTCCCCCTTTCGACCGACAGGCCGCCGCCGAGCGTGTGTTTTCTCCATGCACGAGCCGCGACACGACGATCCTCCACGTCTCTTTCGGTCCGTTCTCGAAAATTCCCGTTCTCCTTCTCTTCTTCCGCGTTGTCGTCGTTTCGCCGGCCGCGGTAATGTGGTGTTGTAAGAGGCTCGATGCTTCCGATTGGCCTGTCACCACCATCGTCCGAGGTAACAGCCTACCCTTTTGCACCTCTCTTATCAAAACTCGGCAAGCCGCATTTACCGCAGCAGCTTCACCACCGCTTTTCAGCTTCTCCACGCTGCGCCCAGCTGCATCGTTCCCGTCGCTGGGGTCGGGCTCGAACATGGCCAGGGTCGTTGAACGATCGTTCGCGTTGGTGCTCCCCTGGACGTCTTGAATTTTCGGCTTTGCCTCGAGTTACACGCGGGTCGCTGCCCGTGGACCGTTCGTCCAGCCGGTCGTTCCCTTCTGCACCTGCCTTTTCCGAACCGTTTCAAGCAAGCTTTCCTCGCGTACGCTTTTGCTTCCACGCTGGTACACTTCGCCTCTGCTACTGTTCCATTCGGTCAATGTCGCGAATCCAGGTTTAGGTCCACGGGGCTATAGCCGGCTGTACAGCCCGGCGACTAGGCGCTTTAAGTGTTTCTTTTTCTCTCTCAAGGAATCAGCCTTTGGGTATAATCGATCAGTCGGTGGACTCGAGTCGATGGTAGTTCGAATTCGTTCTGTCAGGTAACACGGCGTCAGGATCGACGGTGTTTTATCGATCCGCGGGAAAACAACATGTCACCAGGAGACACGCACGCAAAAAACAGGTTGTTCCCGGTGTAAAGAGTTAATGCGACTCCGTTCGATATTGCGGCAGGTGAAGCCCCGCAGGCCAAGCCAGAAAACGTTTAGTTAATCGCATCGCTCGTCCTAATTGCTTATTCGATTTAATTCCACTTATGATGCAACGGTCGGACGGCGTCTTCGTCGTGTCACCGACGTGCACTCTGCTCCTGCTCCCTTCGCCTCTTCTCGAAACGTTGCCGTTCTCATTAACGTTACTTCGCGTTGACGCGCGTCTGACGCAAGCAACGCCAAAATAGTTCACCATACAGATGGTAATTGCCCCTCCCCCTCCCCCTCCCCTTCCCCAAATTTATCATTCATGACTCCGCGACGCACAAAAGTGGACGGAGGAAGCAAGGTTACAGGGTGTCCTGAATTTTCTTTCATTGCTTTTGGAGAATCTATCGAAATGCAAATCTGTCGTTGTATTAATAGAGAATATCCTCGTCTTCTGTAGCCTCTCTTGCCCCGAGCAGCCCTTTTCAAGTAACAAACAAACCCATTGTATCGACGATGCAAAATTCTTATCCTCCTTTTGTTGTCTCCAAGTCGTTCGTATTAAAATATCCCCGTTATCTCGCGATGCTTATTCTGCTTCGGGCTCCTTACTTCTCCCTTCGGAGGAAGGGAAAGCCGTGGATGCTTTTAGTAGGGTGGAGTTGCCTTAGCACCGGACGTCGTAAATATAAGCTACCAGATTTATATCCGCGGGACATCTGGGACAGTTTCGGTGGCGACGCCTGATGCGTTAGAAAGAAAAACAGCAGCCGTGCATCCATCGAACTGACGATGCTCGGCTGCACTCTGCACAGTCACTCTCTGAGTCAGCGTCCGATGACTGACGCCAGGGAAGAACAGTCGCGGGTTTGTTACGCCTCTGGATCGTGAATCGCCGATTGCCACGATCCCCGTCCAGATATTTATCTTCGCCGAGGTGTATCTCTCAATTAGACGTCGGCCCTGCGGCACGGTGGTGTGACATCTGGCGATTCCACGAGGAGATCGGACGAATCGCGAAAACGAAACGCGCCCGCTGCGTATCGATCCTGCCGCGCTGCAAATTCGTGGTGACTCACGCCTCTGTACGTTCACAATAATGTGACGCTCGTCATTGAGACATTAAATTGACACACTTCTGGGTATCCGCCAGTGGTCAATTACATCGGACGTGGCCGGTTGCATCAGGCTTAATTGGATGAAGACGTACCTTGGAGACCGCGAGTCTCGAGACGGTCGTGGGTCGAGGCTTTGTCGAGTTTCTTTGGTTGCTTCCGTGCGATTTCGGCAAGTAGAATTACTGTAAACGCCCCTATTAGACAAACATGATCGTGAGCTGTTAGATTACGTCTGTGTCCATGAATCTCGACGTGTCCCCTTTTCCAAAGGGTATCAGATCGAGTAGAAAGAGTCCCCTAATCCTATCAATCGCTGGTTTCATCGCGATTCTACTATTCATCATCCTCGAAATCTCTCCCATTACCAAAATTGAACTACCATTAATGAAGTCCCACTTGCAACAGGAACCACCCCCTTCAGAATACTTGAAACCGAATTTGGAGGATAGGTTCCCGAACGGTTAATCAACGGAGAGGATCAATCATATAATCTGTGGTATCATTACCGCGATGCAATCGTTGCGGAAATAGTGTGATATGAACGCTAGCATTGAGAGGATGGCGCCAAGTGGAATTGGGGCGGTCTAACGTGCTATTATGCAGCAGTTGCATTACTCGATTATCTGCGAACGTAACCCTTTGCACCTAGGTATCTACGTCGCGTGTATTTATTCCAGTTTCGATCGTACGAATTCTGTGAAAAATCGTATGCCACGGAGGAGTAATGTGGGCCGTTGTGCGACGACGGTTCTGGAAAGTACCTGAAGGAACGGCGAGCAATGGTCGCCGCAGGAACGAAGGCTTTCATTGATTCGCGCTGGCACGCTCGAGGAAACGGCGTGTGCCGGCGTGAATCCTCGCGCCGCGGTTCCAGCGGTGGGAGAAAAAAGCCACGGCAAAAATAACGACTTCCGTTACCAGCCGACAGAAGTATTTGGCACGGGAGTGACGTCATGTCCGCCGTCTGAAGGCATTGACGTTTTTCACGGTAACACCGTTGCCGCTCGGTTATTTTTAACCTGAGGGCTCGATGGCGCCACTCGTCGACCGATAAACGAAGTTAGATGGAAATTTAGTTTATGCTCCTTCGACTGGTGCAATTTCGAGGAGCATATCGCTTCGCTAGCGTATAAAGCGCTCGGAATTCACTGATTCGCTAGCAGGAGCTTTAACAACTTCCCAACACCTGCTGTTAACATCTGCAGACAATAGCTGATTTGTTTCTCAGTTACAACCTCCTTTAACGAGTTGTAAAAGTAATAGAAACAGTTAGTAATATACACATTTCTGGAGAACGTATTTGTCGTCACGGAAAACATTGCAACAGCATTGACGCGAACAGCGCGCGATATCCGAGGGACCTTCGAACCGTCTAACTGCAAAGTTAAATTTGTTTAAGCGCCTCCCGATGCTCGATAGGTTGTCCGCCAGCAAACACCGATATCCATACGCCAACAATCCACTCTGACGATTGGAACCAGTCGCGGCTCTACGGCCTGTTCCTTTCGGAGAGCAAGAACAGAGCATGCTCGATTTCATTCACGATTCGTGACCAGCCGGAGCTACCGTTCCCCATCGTGCTCCCTGTGATCTATGGTGAAATCTTTATCACGTACCAGATATCGTTGCCCACGTGTGCCAGCCACGGCTCTTTCAAAACGGACTTTACAAGGTTTCTATGCGGATACCGACTCGTGTTCGCCCACAATGCGCCGCGTTTTGTTCGTTCTACGCTACGTTGCGTACTCAATGGATTTCTACATTCTACGATTCTATACATCAATAGGGTCACCCATGAGATACGTTCCCTTTATGGTGTTTCAGCTTGTTCAGGGATTAAGCGATTGCCTATCGCCCCTTTGGCCATTGTACCGTGTTCGGTGCACGTGCATTGGATCGCACTTTCGCGTGGCATCGGGTTTCGAGGGATTTCGAGTCATTCCTGCGCCATGCTGTATCAATTAATCTTAGAAAATTGTAGGTTCAGGATGACTCGACCCGTTTACACGTGACGCGCCTCTGAGGTGCCTTCGAATTCTCCAGGTTCCCGTCTAATCTCGCTTTCGAGCGTGTCCGTGCGGCTTTGTTGACTGAAAATGCACCCGGAAAACGTGCTTATTTATACGTCAGAGTTAAGTGCAGCTGGTGTCCCGGATCTCCTCGGTTTTTCTTTCTCACGCGCTGTTATTTTTGTCATTCCTAAGGACTGGTTAGTGCCTCTGTCTCTCCGCCCGATAAACATTATTCTGAAATACAATCGCCTCCCGGATAAACTCCGTTTCCCGTTGCAAGTTCACGGACTTCGCTGTCTCGAGCGGAGCGTATCGATGTTCGATCCATCGAATGCGTTTCCAGCCGTCCGGACACGCGGGCAGCGCCTTCTAAAGCAGCTATCACCTTCGTCGAACTGGCGAAAAAAAGAAAGGAACGTTTGGAAGCGACTCGTAGAAAACTGACCACGGAGCACCATATAAGTTCGCGAGACATTATCTAGAACGGAGCGATGCCTGGAAAATCGATCGGAGGTGTTCACGAGCGCCACGGTGTCTGCCGCGATGCCCTGGGCTCGTTCACGGACACGTAATAACAATTATATCGTGACAACGCGAGAAAGATCGAGGCCACCGGTAGCCTGAACCTCCGAGCATTCTTCGGTGGGCATGGTTCGTGTTCCCCAGCGATCAGTTTCTAAGTAATCAACCCGACTATTATACAATGGCCTAGCAGACACTTAAAAATGGCAATCATTGAGGATAACAGGCACCTGTCAGCGTCAGATATCGACTGCTTATCTTTCATATCGCGGCGGTAGTTAAAAATTCGGGTACACAGTTCAGTAATAACGTTGATTACCATGTGCTATTTGAAAGTGACTCTACCATCGCATCGAAATGGATGGTGCACGGAGGCCCAGAACAATGGTGCAGTTCTGTAAAGCATGAGAAGCCCCGAAGTCTCTCTCCACATGTTCCCATGACAGATTCCAATGGCAGATCCCGCCAAGCAGACGAAAGGTCCTATCGTACGCACGGTTGCTCGTTTAACGGAGAAGTCTCGACCGGTTTGTAATTAGAAAGCTAACGAGTAAGGTTGCCACCCTAGCATTTTGATCGCTTCCTTCCTCTCCCGCAATCTGCCGTAATCTGTCCCTCGAACCGCTCTCTGACGCAAGGCATCCACGGTTCTGCTTGAAAACTCGTGAAAATATCGCTAACAAGGTATGCTCTTTGCAGCGATCCCCCCCTGTAAAGATCCCCTAACGAATCTCGTTGAATAGAAGTTGCCGAAAAGAACCGTGTAAATTCGCGGAGGTGTGTCGCTCGGTGCAGCGAGAGCTTACAGTTAAACTATGCAAATGTAAGACTCTCTGATGCAAGGCAGCCGAATACACTCAGCCCGCATAATCGAGCCACACAAAGTGGCAACGTGATTATGGTTAATTAGCTGACCCCTGGAACGAGAGGTCGTTCCTGTTGCATGCAGTCACGTTTCTGGAAATTCAATTCGAGTAACGTTGATCCCTCTATTTTTACACTCTGCACGGCAATAAACTGTTCCCGCGATACACGACAGGCATCGATCCCGTTAAGCAGGCGATACAATTCGCGAGTAATTGTTCCCGGTGGAAATATGGTAAGGGCCGCGTAACTCGTGGCCCCTCGTTAACGTCCCCCTAATTAAAATAACGATCGCGCCCGATTATCGCGCACGGTCTTTCACAAATATTACCATCGGCGCCGGCAACGCCAAGGGAGGGGGGGGGGGCGGGGGAGTGATTTTTATCGGTCGCGTAAATCTTGGACTGACAACGATCGCGACAACCCGCGAACGGTGTCCCCGTCTCCCGTTAATATTTTCGAAAGCGAAGCTGCTGGAAAAAGGTCAGTTCGTGCCTAGTTAAGATCGTGTCGTTTGCTCGCCGTTTCTCGTGGGCTGTTTATTGAGAGAGCCCGGGCCGGCCTTTATAACCGTTAATTACCGCGGTTGCACTCGTATTTCGTTCCCTTTCTCCTTTCGCTGCCTGTCTGTCTCCGTTCCCTCAGCGTGGCCGCGCATTTGCATCCATTGTGCGGCCATTCCTCGTAATTGGCCCTCTAAATCGCGGAGACGTTAGAATTCCCGTTGCCCTCGCGGGTCAGCGATGCCGAAGTTAGGTAACAGAACCACGGAGAGGCATCGTCGGATAGGTCTGTTGTCTGTCTGTCCCGTCGAAATCGTTCCTCGAGCGTCCCCGTGCACGGAGAGCCGCCAGATCGTTAATCAACGCGATACACCGTGATTTATTTGTGTATCTTGCAATTAACTGCATAATTTCTCTTATCGTTTATGGTCGCGGCGGTCATAGAGTGGCCGTACGTCAGGGAACCCGTGACTGGCTCCCAGGGAGTAGAAATTATGTTAGCGCCGCGGTAACGCCGAACGTCCGCGTTCGTTCGCCTTCGTTGGCTGCTATAGAGGAACGTCAGCTACTAAATCCACAACCGGGTCACTCTGCGGACGTAATACCAGAGTTAACAGATTTAATCATAGAACGGTAAATGGAGCGTCGCGCCGCGTTAGGAATTCCATTCTCTTCACTCTCTCCGGCTTCGGTCAGAACTCAAAACGCCGTGGACCGCTGCGAACATCTACCATCACGCGTTCTTCAACAGAGAGCAGATTTTTCTCTGCCTCCACCACGCGTGGATCACGTCCATGTCGCTGGCGTTTAAGAATAACCCTCAGTTTCGATAAATCTAAAATTAAAGTGAATCAAGATCGATCACGACTGTACATAGTGCTCCGATTAAACGAGACAGATGCCTCCGTTCTCCCGTCGAGAGGTAAACAAAAGCACCGTGAATCGAGGCACCTCCTCGAGGCGAGGCCAGCAGAAATAGGATAAACGAGAGGGAACGCGAATCTCGTCGGGCATGTGGGGGTTCTAATTTTACGTGCACGGGTGGGTCGACACTCCCCGATATCCACCCGACAACACGGCCGCTTCTAAAACCGTCTTTTCAAACGGAGGCGTGACTTACGCGCCACGGTATTTAAATTCGCGCGCAGCTTTGCGTTCCATCCGCCACATATCCGTGGCGTTCTGGTCGCTCTGGGCAGCACGCCACCGAACTGGCGGCTGGTGAACTCGCTAAGGAGATTCCCCTCGCCTGTCGGTACGACAGACCTCTTTCGCACCGACTATCGTGCGGTCCGCGGCCGTCGGCAAGCGGTTTGATAGCGCGGCGTCGCTTCTTATCAAAGGGGTTATCGTCTCGGCACGGAACCTTTGATCTGGTCCCAGAAAAGGGACACTTATGATAAGGCGGTCGTTTCGGTCGCGTGTACCGATATCGCGAGCATTTGTACACGGTCTCGTGCTATCGTTTATCAAATCGCGACAATAAGTAGACGGTGTTGACTTTAATTGCGCAAGAATGTTTCATTAGCGTGCATATAAGTGGATTCTTTGTCTCCGTTTATTTCGTTGTCCGAGGATCGATGCGTGTCCGCTTCGGTAAATGAATGGCGGTAATCGATTAAACTTTTTAACTATGATCACCGGGAAAAGGGAATACAGCAGAATATTGTACTAACTACAGATCTCCAGAATCGTAAAATGTTTTATTAGTTTCGTGAGATCAACACGTTAATGGCAACGCGACCGTGAAACATTACCTTCTCGAAAGCGTAAAGCGGGGCCAAAGTACATACATACGGAATAAATTATTATATATTCTTTGCTTGGGCGAGACTGATTGCAGCGAACGATGGAGCGTGACTCTTCAAACGTAGCGGTTTTTTCCAGTCGGTTTACGATTGACACGTGTCTGCAGACGATTCAATTAAATTTCCCCGTGGGAGGATGCAGTCCGCCGATTTGCCACTGTATCATCAACAAACACGGGATGCTACGTGCTCCTCCTTTCCCGTCACGTCCCGTTGACTCCGTTATAATAGGCAAACTTTGAGGAGAAATGATGCACAGGGCTGTTTCTCGTTCTAGGCTCAGCTCGCTTTTAATCTTGGGGCAGAGATGGGCAAAAAATTATTCGAAATAAAAATTTCGTACACAAATTTTTATTTCAAATAATTTTTCGCCCATCCCTGTCTTGGGGTAACGTCTGCTGATTTTGTTCCACGAGGAGATTCCAGATACTTCTCAACATAGACTTTATCAAACTTTCACTGGGCACATATATAGATTTTAGATTGCCCGTGAATGGTTTGTGTTACTTGAAGTATTTATTCATAAGTACATGCAACAACTGTAAGCATTCACTTCGCAACAACACTAAATTCTGCCCTTCTTTTTGTTACAGGTGAGTCAGAACATTGCAGAATTCCAAGACCCTCGCGTGATCGACGTCTAAAGTCTGATTGTCCATTGAGTGTAACACGGAAATGTCCGTCCGAGAGCCAGGTAACCAACCGCAGTTTCGCACGTTGGCTTTAAGCAAACACCTTCATCGACAGATGAAGATATCCCGTCGAGATGTTACTGCCGCTTGGAAAAAGTAAAAGGGACTGGCATTTACTGTCACGCTTTCACCAGGACTCTGATATTTAGAGACGTCAGCGGCGAGGATACGCATACGGTGAAAATAGCCGTCGAGCCGTTTGACATTTATGCGTGTCGTCCTAATAACCGTAACGCGATAAATATTCGCCGCCATGAAACCCGTCAGAACGGCTGCAAATTGCAACACGTACGTGCCTCTGCTGGTGTCGAGCTCATCTTGGCCGCGAAATCGATTGCAAAATGATCCGCAACCGTGAAACGATTGTCCCGTTGCGCCGTAGCTTTTCTTTATTCGCTCGCTTATGGATTCGATTTGGCAACGATTGACGCAAGGATGTCGCGACGATTATGCGGGTAGAAATAGAAATTTGGCATCGATTCGAATCGTCGACAGTTGCTGCATTCGTCGCGTTCTTCCTGCTCCGTCAGCGTTCAAAAATATTTGGAAAGCGGCATACTTATAAGTAGCAGCTCCAATAGATTCCTAGTTTCTGCGCTGATTAAAGCCAATAACGAATTCACGCGGGTCATACTTTTTTTCTTCTAATTATTTATAGGAGGCGAGCGCAGTTTTTAATGAACCGAGTTTTAATACCTCCTGGTTCTAGAATTGAACGCTATTCTGATCAATTTTCATTAAATTGTAGTCCGAATAATATTCTTTATACGTGTTGCGCTACTTCTGATTTCTATCTATTTTAATTTCCCGAGGAAATATTGTATGTTGGTGAGGAAGGAATAATTTTTCAAACGTGAATATGCTTTCACTTTCTTCTGTTAGTCAATTTCCATGAGAAACAACGAGATGGGGCGAAAGAGGGTGAGTGATAAGAAACAGTTAGTAATCAATGGTCAGAGGCGAATTAGCTGTGGTCGGTAGCCACTGGTCAGTGGTTAGTAGTAAATTGTCTCCCTTCGAGGAGGCAAGGGTAATCATTAAATTGGGGATGGGATTAGTCGACTTCCGTCTCCCTAACGTTCAAACATTCGCCCAAATGATCCTGCTCGCGTTCACTACAAGTGGTTGCCGATTGTCATCGTTGACACCTGATCAAGGAACAAGTCATGCCTTTGTTAATTATCGTTCTCGCGTCTAGTAATTACCAGCGAACCCGCGAGTCATTCCTGAAATTCTACGATATTCCACGGATGATTCTTCGAAACCAGCCGGCCTGCGACGCTTTCTTCCGATTCCTTCGCGCGATGCATGGCAGCGTACGTTTTTAGAAAACGCGAAACATATATTTCGACGTTGCATGAATTTTACGCGTGCTGAAAAACGCGACTTTCTCTCCTGCCGCGGCGCGATCATTAAGATTAAAAATAAGTGTTCCGTTTCTTCTCCTTTTTTTCGTGTCATTAATAACTAACGCGCAATAGCCTCGCATTAAAACAGAGCTAGGCGGCCGGCTCCTCAGCGGTTAATTATCACCAGCATAGAGAAACGGTTAATACGATTGGAAGTGGTCAATTAACCTTAATTGTGCCAGTTAATTACTGTGTTACTCGACGCAGCTCGATTAAGTTGGAACGCACTGTTAGGCGGATTATCGCGCGAGTGTTATCACGATCGTGGTCTAGCAGTAGCCAAACCTATTGAATCATTGTCGTCATTGAAACGTGCCTCTCCGTTTCCTTGGATTTTTCGCCCCCGTTTATTGAGCGGTTTCTCGAGCTCCTATCTACTTCTGACCTCACGCTGCAAAAGAGGGGAAATTACATTTTTCGATGGAAATTCGAGGACATCCTTTGTGACCGTTTACTCAAGATCTTTCGATTGCGAGAAAGCGAATTATTTTTCTAAATCGTCGTCCCCGATTCGAGTTTAATCATCTTCTCTCCTTGACATTTGTATTCCGGATTAAATGGATCCGATGCTATCTGCGCGCCGGTTTGAAACGGATTTTGTCCCCTTTCAGGCGAGTTACCGTACCTCGCCGCCATTAATCCGTCTGAAGTGATTTCTGCTCGTTAAAAAGGATGTAAGCCAACGATTCCGCGAACGATCTTTCGAGGAAGAGAGAACAAAGATTCGTTCTTGATATTTTAGTTGCAATTATACAAGCCTGCTCCTAGATTCTCTGTCCCTGTGCACTTCAAACGTGCTCGCCGTATCCTTCAATTAATTCCGTAATTTCATTAGTAAACTTAGGAAGGGACATCTTTGAAGTGTTACGATTCTAATGAAACTTCACACGCTTGCAAAGTAAGCGAAATTAAGGGTTAGTTACTACTTTTACGTTATCACTGTAAAGGCGCCAGCCTCAGGGCTGAAACCACCCTCCAGAGAGAAACTGCTTTCCATGACTGTTACGTAAATTAACACGGTGCACGCGACGGTACAGAGATTCTACAAGAAACTTAGAAGCTCGTCCATGCGGCCATTAATTTGACGCGTCGTTGGTTTTGCATCTCACCTCTCTGAAAACGATGGAACCGTGTGTCACTAAATTGTCACAATTCGCGGGATCACTTACCGCTCAATAACAGACCATTGTACTCGGCTGAATTGCCCCCCCCCCCCTGCGTTAAAAAAACTACGTAACCGACATTCATTCGTTGAATTTCGCGATCCATTTCCCACAAACCAACGTTTAATCCACTTAAATTGCCTCGCATAACCACACACAGTACGCCCCCTCCAACCATTCGAAATACATTTATATTTTTATTTGCTCGTGAAACAGCTGCGTTCGTGAAAACGGTTCGCCTACATTCTCTTTCACGAGAAATACTGTATTATTCGAACGATGAAGGGGAGCAAGAAAAATATGCGCTTGGATCGAAAACAGCCTTGATGCAGAAAACATGTAGGAAAATAAAAACGCGCGGAAGTTGAACGGGCTATTGTTGAGCCATAGGTCGGTGGACAGGGGTCAACCTGCGAGGGTTTTCCAGCGATTCTGGAGCCTGGCGATAAATTTCGTCCTATCCACGTCGCCTTGTCTTCGGCGATAAGTGTGACAAAAGATCAGGCGTACGCGAGCGCGAAGTTTCTCCTCGCGGGGTTGCACGCCTCGCGGATGCAAGCCCCGTAAATCACGCTCGAGATCGTAATCGATCCACCGGCGGGGAGGCTCCTAGGATGGAACAAATTGACCCACTTAACGATCGCTCCGTTTCAGCTGGATACCGATCGCGCGGGGAAATCGAGGGTCTCTGCGATACACTGTCCGGGTAGCAGTCTGTTTTATTAAGACATCATTCATCTCTATAGCACTGGCCGCGTCAAGACGCTGTCGCCGCGAGGAAGCACGAGCTTCAGTCAGAGAAAACTGCGACTCCCCGCGAGGAAAGTTACTCGAACGATGTTCCTTCGGCGACTCCTTTGACTTTCCATCCCGCGTGCCTGCGACGGTTCGAGCATTCTCATCGTCGTCGAGGGGTTTTCTTATCACCATCCAGCTGTTCGTTGAAATTCGTCAAGATGGCTCTCTGTTCCGGTCACCGGCTCGAACGGCACGTTTGACGAGTCGCGGACTCATCGGCCTGGAACGGCAGTAATAACGACCATCTCCAAGTAAACCGTCATAACGAACCCTCCCGCGTGGCACCTGTGACGAGTGTCACGTGAAATCGGGTCAGTCCTCTGGTGCAATCACGGAGGAATCGAATGAGACCGAGTGACATCGAACAGGGAACCCAACCGTGCCCGTCCAGGCTTGGCCTTCCGCCTCTTCCCTTCGGTTCGTCGATGCCATGCACGCAACGATGTTCGCATTGTATTCCTGTTCCCGACGCGATTCGATCATCCTCGTGATTCCAGCAATTTAAAGTCGAAGCTGCGTAGGATCGATAATAGATGGTATTCTTCCGCGTCCTCCTGTTCCATTGCGTTTAATCGCACATGCGCCACGGGAACCCTGCGGATGGCTCATGGTTTCCATACACGTGCCTCCCGGTTCCACACCCTCCGACTCTTCGAATCGATCATATTCTACCGGGGCCAGTTCCATTAGTTGCTATCCATGACACACGGCTGACAGACACTCGAGAAGAATTTCTTTTACACTGATCGTTGCGTAACACGACATTAATATGATGGGGAGTTTATTATCGTGTCGTCCTAATGTTTGAATGGAGGGACGTTAAACACAGGGTAATCGAGTTGGGACGTTCCTCTAACGCGATACTTCATCCCGATTCGTTTAGTCGAGACGTAGCTCCCGCTGCTAGTCCCACATCAACTTATGCGTCGCCTTGACACTGTTCCATCCAACCTTTACACCGGTCAAACTTCTACGTATTTTCTCCCCCTTTGCAGACTCGTTCCAATTAGATTACCCTTCGTTTGGTCCACCCGTGTAATCCATTTTCATTGCACGAATGGGTTTTCGCGTTCCACACACGCTGCGCGCGGATTCGATAGCTTTTTCCTTTCTTGTTGCGGACGAAACGAAACGAGCTTCGTGATCCATCCGGGAATCGATGGAAGGAGAGCCACATTTCACGGTCCGTTCATCTCGTGCTTCTCTCATTGTTTAACGGGCGAACAAAGATAGCCTATAAGTGTCTGCATCTCGCCGGCCGGGCCAATAAAACATTGCTACATTGCGGCGACTTTCGAAAGCGTCTAATTAGTTACACTTTCAGCGAGCACCGTAACTAGGGCGGTGCAGCATGGCCAGCTGCACAGGGCAAGGAGAATAGGGAAGGGTGTGCACGTGGCACGCGTCGGAACACGAAAATCTTATTCCACTTCGATACGATTGGGTCTCACGTATGAGACAGTGCGGGCTATGGAAACTGGGGCGGGCTGTAGCCCCTCTTTAATTCATCCGTTGCTAAGTAAAACGACGAAGCGCGGTACAAAGAGCGTCTGTTCGTTCCGTCTCTACTCGTTCGCGAGAAACTTCCACGCTGATTGCAGCATTATCAGTATGAAATATTTGGATCATAGTTTCTCAGTACGATGCCACTGGTCATCAGAGTTACAGCGGAAAACGAACCGGGCACCATCTGAATACCAAGCTGTGAGGTGAAAAGTTAATTTTCAGCAAAGAAGGGTGGTTCATTCAAGCCCAGATCGACTTATTCGATGCGTGAATAGAAGGCTCCACCTTCTACCCCAAAATGATTCACCCTACAGCGGAGTGAATCACGAAGTTGGGCAATTTCCCCGATAGCATCGCGGGGCACCGCTATCACCGTCTTCCCAGCACCAAAGCCAGCTCTTCCGCCTGACTCATGCACGGGCACATCTACTTGCAGCCGCCATCAGCAGCAGGACCAAGTTTACGGCACCCCTGTGCGCCATTTCTCGTCGGTCGCTTCTTACGGGTAAACATTCGAACCCCCAGACTGTTTTGACCCAGTCGGAGCTGTTAGCCATTCCGTGGCCCAGACTTTGCAGCACGGTGTCTGTTTAATGTACCCCCGACCTGCGGGTTTAACGAACGACTCTTCCTCCTCTAATTGTTGGAGCAGCCACGGTGCACAGGGTTCTACGGAGATGACGAACGATGGCAGGATCCTGTATACAAGCCGAGACGTTACGATCCCTTTCCACAAGCAAAAGCCTGACCCCCGTGTTACCGTTCGCCAAGAACAAGTGGACGTTCATCACCAGCTCCGGCCGATCGTTCGGCACGAACGGGCATTGTTCTCGACCTTGTCTTCCTTCTGCCAGGTTCTTCTTGCGTAAATGGCGGCGCAGGTGGATCCAGGGTACTCGGTTCCAGCTGAGCTTTACGACGGGCATCGCAGTTCGTCCTGCTTTATCTGACCTTAAATCCGGGACTCCCTTTTCTTTTTCCTCTCCACTTAAAAGTGTTTTTATCTGATGACCGCGTAGATCAGCCTTGCAGCGTTCCACTTCGTACGAACGTTTCGAAGAGAAAGTCTTGCTTATATTGTAGAAATAGATGTATGTTAAAATTAACGTCGCTTTTTCCTTCCCCGAACAATAGAGTCCGCGCAGAGACGGGCGTATTGTAAATACGACAATGGGGAACGCACCGAGCGAGCACCGTCGAGATACGGATCGACGGTGTCGATAAAGTCGGATATTATCTTTATGCTTCCCCGTAAGTCGTAACAATACCACTCTTTCTCGTTGTTAGGCGCATTTCGCGGGTTACTGGGACGTGCCCGCGGTTGTAAACCCCGTGCATGATCGGGACTTCCGCCGCGATTAGCCCGGTTTTGCCTTCAATTGTTGGAATTACTCGGTTCGTGGCTCGTTTGCGCAACAAATTCACCGTTCCATCGAACGCGCCGGTATTTCCTCGCGTTCTGGACTTCAATCCACCACGGATTTGTGCGAACGTAAGTGAACAGCCTTCTCGGTACCCTGACGAAATCAAATTGCCCCGTACACTCAACCCTCTCCCCCGTTTTCTACGATCGGAGTAAACACGTTGCACAATTCCCCGTAATTTTCGTTTCCCGGTCCCTGATTCCTTTAATTAAACAGAGGGTGTCTCAAGGATGAAAATCCTGACCACTCCATCTTCCTAAGACCTCCTGGGAGTACGCTCTTCCATATCAATCTTCTCCGCAACGTTCTCTGCACTAGGTCGAGAAAAATCGGCGATGTCGTGACTAAGATGAATTCGGGAGTCGTGTTCGTTTCTCGAGGATGCGTCCGTGGGTAAACAAACGCCTCGTGGGGGGTCTCGGAGCGTACGTGAAACGAATCGGTGACGTCGACGTGGTCGTATCGACCCTTCTGGAGGGGCGCCGGCTGGCGTCACCCTGGCAACCCTCGCCCGTTTCCTTTTGCATAGGAAAAGCCGCGCAACGGCAAGACGCGGCGTCGTGCACGGTATCTAGGCGACCGTGGATCTTTGTTTCCCTACTTTTTAGGTGGCTCCTCTTCATTAGCGTCTAGAATCATCGGGCGCTGCTCGAGCACGCTCGCGCCCGCGACTTCCGGCCAGGTTTATCGCGACGCCCAGTAACCATGTGCTCGCGCTTCGACCACTCCATGGTTCGTTGACACTCTGCGTATTTTCAACCGTTGCAAACACCCCACGGCTTTTCCACGACGAAAGTCTTCGACTTGGACGCGATGATGGTTAGATCCGCGGGATGTTTTGATCTGGAGAGTCTTACCTTCGTTTACAAGTTGTTGCAGAGAGTCGAGTCTGTTTCTGGCGCGTAAGTGCTCTAGGTCTGGAGGTGCCGGGAGGTCGAAAAGAAATAGTGTTTCGTGGGAAGGAAGACGATAATGAATCGTATTGGACACATTCGAAATGGAATCGAAGTTCCTACACCCAACACGAACAAGCTGTAGCACTAGCAACGCGGAGAGAGTGTCGAGTAATAGGAAAAGAATGCGTAATTCGAGCCTGTTAATGAGTAATATCTCGAGTGACTATGCGAAGGACGACCGATTATAAACTCCGCCGCATGGCAGTCAGAGGTGTGAACAACTAGCACGATGTTTCCGATCATAATTGTGCGGCATAGTCGCTCGTGTTCGATGCAACACTTGTTTAAGGCTCTTCGTTGTACGGTAAACGATGAAACAAGTAGCCAGTTCCCCACGATGGATACTAGGGACTCGATGATCCCTCCAATTAGGATCCGAGCGATCAGATGCAGCGCTCTATTGTTTATTTATTATCGGCCCACGTGGCTGGCAGAAAACATCGATCGCCACAGGCGAGGCGTATCTCTCTGATACTCGCGCGTCAGACACGATGCATTATTCACGATATTGTGCCTTCGATTTATATTTCGAGCGTTAAAAGTTGTCAGGAGTAAGTTTCTTCTTTATTGCCTCTGTTCACGGGCATGCTCATAAACATCCTGCGGGTTATAGACCGAACTTAATATCGCCTGAATAAGCACAAGCTTGAAATAACATTAATTTTTTACAAAGAGGTGTCGCAGGAACTTTCCTTAACGAATTTAGAGGGGAACTATGTCTACGAATGCGTTCGAGTTTGAAAAGTCAGAAATTTCGCAGCAGTCAATCAAGTGCACAGATGGCAATAATGGTTTGTTCTTTCCTGACACGCTTACCGTCAATAATGATACAGTAATTTGTACAATGAACCACGAATCCACTTCACAACGGATGAGGCCGTAAGTGGGTCGCCGTTTCCTATTCTTTTGACATTCCCAGTTGGACGCGATCGAGGAGGTAATTTAGAACGATGCGCCTAATTGCTTCCGATTAGGCTGTCTGGATGGCGCAAAAGCCCAACCCAAGTAGAAAGACGGGAATTAACATACCGCGACGTCAAAGTGGAAGGAGTAGCACAGGTGCAGCAGGAAGTCGATAAAGCTACCTGTACACCTGTCTGTATATATGCATCGGTTTGAACGTGAAATCCGAGTTCGCCGGGTCCCTGCGGGGTGGTCGACTGGATTATTTGTCACTTAGTTGCTTACAGAGCCGCGCGGATTGTTAACTAATATCGACCCAGCTCGAACGTCACGCGAGCTTCTCATCGGACGTTGTCTAGGGTTTAATCTGAAAGTATGATGCCCACCGTTGTTGTTAGGTTCTCCATCGATGCGACTGTCCAATTTCCACGCATATTAAACCTCGCTGGTTAATTTAGATGTAAATGTCGCGGAGGCACGAAGACACGTTACACGACACGACACGGCTCGTCGATGATTTGACGCGTCCTTCCGTTATCGCGTGACTTTCGACTCTCTCGTCAGATCAGTGTCATTTGCTAGCAAACGAACGCTCGTCATTTCGTTCCGGCCCGATGGACAATAAAATTGCACACCGCCTGTAATGATATTAATAAGTCCTTTTCACTGCTTTCCAATCAGCACTCCGCGCCTTTCAATTAATCGCGCGGGTGGAAATGAAATTTGTTAACGAATCCACGGGTGGGTGTACCGATGATTCGTTGCTCCGAGAACGCGGCGCAAAATGGTGTCACGGATCCAGCTAGAAAACAACGCCTCTGCATCCAAGATGCGTGGAAACATAAACTACCGTCGCGTTACTTTTAATAGAATCGGGGACGTATCGGTGCTTGGACGAAACGGGAAATTGGTAGCGGTGTATGAGAAATTTATGGTGATCCCGCGTCAGTTATTGCCACTCCTCCGCCCTGGTTGCGTGTACACGGTCTCGTATTGAATTTTTAATGGCCCACTCCCCTAGCTGCTCCTCGACTACTCTAACGTCTCAACAATTTATTGTGGATACACGTGTATACTGTCCCCAGGGACAGGGTTTCCTTCGCTGGTACGCGAAAAATCGCAGGAGTCTCGATCTCGCGACTTTGCATAGGCTGGTTTGATTTATTTCGTGAGTGTCTATCGAAAGCCTAGCGTACCAGTGGCTGGTCCCTCGCCGAGGGGATCTGTCGGAGTTATCTGCCAAGCAGGCACACGCGGAATACTTGTCGGTAGTCAGTCTTTCCATACGAAAGCATTCCCGCACGCATCTGCATTATTTAGAGCGAATGGGCTTTCCCGGGCTGAACGATGCAAGCGAAACGCGGATCGGATCCTTTGGTTTAACAATGGCGCACGGTGTACTTTGACCTGGTGAAGTGGTTGATGGGAAGCCCCCCACGTGTAAGACTTGAACTGGAATGCAGCTCGTGTACCCACGTACGTAGCCAGTGCTTGTCAGCCTTAATCCGTCTACTAGGGTACAATTTCCTCCGTGTTTACGGGAACGATACGTTTTCAAGTAGGTACCACGGAAGCTGCTGGAAATTCAGAAAATCGCGGGGACGTTTATTAGCCCCTTTAAAAGTGACGTTAACTTTAGATCTGAATGTGATGCTTGAAAGATTGTGAACAGACATTCGCGCCGCGATGTTGAGCGAATTTCTTTAAAGATGAGACGAATGCCGTATGGCGACTGCAAAAAAAGGAGCGTGAGAAGACACGTGGCGTTAATTAAGCGTGGCGAGAGGCAATTGAGCCCGAGGCGCGACGCGACGCGCCGAGCGGAAAGAGAGGAAAGTGACCAGGGAATCGCGTGTTGTCGCGCGTCGTGTCACGTGCTCCAATGCAAACGCGAGGTGAGAGTTTCTTTCTCGGCTTGCTCGAGACATCTCGTCTCGAGATCGGGCCGTGCCCTCGCGTCCCTTTTCGAGGAACTCTGGTCGTGGCCGAGCAGACCTTGATTTTCTGGGTAGCACGTAACCACCTTAGCCTCCGCTGTGTTCCCTTATCGCCTTCCTAATAATTTGGGACAGAAGTCACAGACTAGTGGCCAATTGTTCTCACAGCATACTGCTGGATGTTTCCCCGTGTGTACGCTAAATTCAAGCATCTTCTTATCGCGATACAGTGTATAGAAGGAGAGACACTGTTGTCTGTTCGGCGAAGCACGAAATCTGCATCTCTCTGCAGGAGTCACATCGATCTCGTGGACGAGGAGGCACAGGACTAGTCGAGCACGTCTCGCGTTTTCCTTTTTTCCCCGTGGCGTTCATGGCCTGGTGTCCGTAGGCGTTTAACGCGAGCCAAAGGATGCCGTTCATCGATCGAATCTTTCATCTAGGTCAGGCTGCACCGTGTTCCCCACGTGAACATCCCTTTTATTATCCTTCCGCTGCCATGGGATTCTCGCGCCTTCCCGTTCATAGCCGCCGCTAATGAACTCGCCGGAGATACGGGCCTCGATTAATCAACAAACTCAAGGAATTTCCTCGATCACGGCGATACTTGTCCCCGGCTCGATTACCTTGTAATTAGCAACGATTTACATCCCGTTCGGGGAAGCGTGCTCCTGTTAGGTAGCCGCGATTAACGAGACCTCGAAACGAACTGGAAGCGGAGGATGCAGATTATCCTCCTCTGCTAGCACGCTTCTTCCTTAGCTTCCTCCTAGCACCAGCTACGGTGCACACTCTGGACCCCACAATGGACCCCATGCTACCACCGTGATATCACTTTTAAACTTTCTTCTGGCCAGCGTTAGAGTAGCGCCGAGAAACTTATTATCTAACATCTCGTGTAGCAAGAGGCGATCCCAGATTTTTCAGCCCGAGTGTAAGTCTCTCTAGTTCGGTGAAAGCCTGAGAGGGTTAGCCAGCATCGGTCACGCCTACATCCTGCTCGGAATGCTCGCGGTTACGATGTTTAGCGAATTATTTCATTTCGCTCGCGCGCATCCGGTACGCGACCCGAAGCCATGTGGCGATCGCAGATCATTCCGGGTATTGGAATCTGGAATAAACGGATCGCGGATAGGGGATAGGAGGGAATATTGGGGGAAATCTCCGCAGGATCGTTTCGCTGTTGGTGAAACGTAACGACCTGTCGCTTTGTGTTTGGCGGTGACTCGATCAAATTCGGGATTTCGTTCGTAATTCGATCCCACCGCATCCCCAGAGGACTTTATCCATCTTTTTAAGGACACGCGCAAACTGATTGCTATCAATTCGAGCAGCCGTGCACGCGATCGATCGCTGTGCAGCGCGTCAGGATGTTTAAAGCGGTCGCACGGAGTCCCGGGGCAGAGACTGTCTGGCGATAAAAGTCGGGTACAGAGGCGGGCTAGCCAACCGCGGCAGCCAGGTCAATTTAATCGGGAAGATGGAACTAATGAGGCCGCCACCTCGGTCCGATCCTTTAATCCTTTCTCCAAGAAAGAAGATCAAAGACTGGCCTCTGTCAAGAATTAACATGGATCTTGTCCCGTGACGTCGCGGTTAACACTGTTGCTCATCAAAAAGCCATTATCTGGATTATGGTAGATTATAGTTAGAGTAGCGGTATCGATCATTGCTGCTTCATGGATATCGCTCGAGTTCCTCGACAATCGGTTAGCACGCTCGGAGCCTGCAACTTACTTCCTTTTGGTTGAATAATTGATCGGAATCCGGTGAAAGTTTCGTGGAAGCTTAGATTCAGGTTAAGCAATCCGTAGAATTGTTTATATAATTTTCCGCCTATCTGCTCCCGCGGCGATTATCGTTCTCGCTGATTCAACTTTCGACGAGTGCTCGCTGGTCCGTCGAGATAGGGCGTGGAGCGGGGCGCGACGCTATAACTGTATTAATTACTCGAGATTAGGCACACAGGGACGACAGCCCGCGCTATTACCGGGCGCCTCGTTGAATTTCTAAGAAGGAAACCGCTCCGTCGTTGTACAAGCTTTTTATTGAAACGAGAAACTGTAACGGGTCCGTCTGGCAAATCCGGCCAGATTACGGCGAGAAGAAACGCCCGCGCTTGCCTTGCGAAATATCGATTACCCTCTCGATACAATTATACACCGCGTAAGAACGTTCTCGACGAGATGCACAGTAACTTACGGGGCAACTGATTGCTGGATCGTTCGGTTTTGGCACGCGTGGTGCCCAGCCAACAATCGTGGCTTGTAAACCAAATCCTTCGAGCTTCGTCGCCGCTGCTTCCGTCCTTGGCCAAAGAATCTTTGCTCGCGAAGTCATTTGAATTCCCGAGCTTTTATTCGTTGAGCGTCGATTCTGCTCCGTTTTTTGGGTATACCAGGAGGATCCACGGTGCGCAACTTCTCCTCCGCAGAGGGAAACGGAGAGGGAGGGAATAAAAGGCTGCGAGATCGTGAGCAGAAATCATGAGGAGCGCGTTTAACCCAACGAATTCCACCACCCCGACCACCCCCCGGCGCGATTCGACGTCAGGCGTCGTGTCGCGCATATCCGGCGACTTCCGCTTCTTATCGGCTCCTCGCGATCTTTTAGCGTGTGCTCGTGATTCTGTGCCGTCGTTCGCGGAAGATCGTTTTTCCTCGGTCCTGGCTGTTCCACTTTCGCCGGCCACCGGTCGGCCATTTAATTTGCAGAGAGGCAAGAAATCACTTCGCGGAAGCTTTCGACCAGCTCGACGGAGAACGAATAAACGCGAGGGAGAGAGAGAAGGAAAAGAAATAATAAAGAAGCTGGGCGTCTTCCTCGTCGCCGCGGTGCCTTCGAGCCCCCTAGTCGAGATATTTATTGCAGCGGAACGAAGTTATTGCCCCTGGACGGGCTCGCGATCCGGGAACGATCATCTAAACGGAATTATTTGCGTTCCTTTCGCGCCTTCCAGGAATCCACGCCACGACCCAATTCTCCAGACGTAAACGCGTTTTGCCTAGGCGATCCAGGCCAGTTTGCATGGTCGGGAATTCGTGGACCGACTCGGCTGGGCGTTACGTTCGATCGGCTGTGTTTCTTTTCTTCTACTCGTCGTAGGTAGAAGGATATTTGTTGGTGCTGAGAAATAGAATATTATGGTGTGTTTGATATAACTGAAAGAACATGCTGCGTGCGCTGTACACCTCGTTGCTGAATGTTCGTTTGAATTAATTAATAATACGTTCTGTAGGATGCCGGGCGAAGATGGTACCTCAGAGGCGTCGTGAATTGGAAGCAGAGGGAAGTTGGGGGCGACTCTCTCGTGACCCTTATTCGATCGACCAGAAGAAGGGAGTCTCGCGTGCGCGAATCGGTTGACCGAAACGAATCAGGTGTAACGGGATCGGATAACGCGACAGCGTTTGAGTTAACTCCCTCTAATCCTGATTAGCAGCGTGGACGGTATGGTGGAACGTTAAGTGGGTCATCGGACCGTGCCAATTCGGTCGGTCCTCGCGATAATCTGAAGATAAACGGGCCGATGTTATTGATAAAACTGGGTCGTCGACCATCGATTCCCCCCCCCCCCCCCCGTTCGTCTTTTCGTTTTTGAACCGGATGAACGAGGGCGCCGCTGGGATCGAATCGCGCGCCGCGAGCCTACGATTAGCAACGGAAATCGCGGTTAACTGGAACACACCGTCGCGCCTCGCGATAAACAATTGAATCGTCGTGCTGTATCGCGGCGCTTTTCTTCTTGCCAGTGGAACGCCGCGAAATTGACTCTCGTTGATCGCGGGCCGCACCGCGTAAGAAAAATCGCCGTCGATTTATCCTGGCCGCCACGCAGATTGCGTATCAACGACGGTTTCCATTGAAAAACCCCTCGTGCTCGCTTTCACCGCGTGCCATCCGCTTGCGCCGCGAAACACGGGCAACCGTGACCAGATCAGAATCCTTTTTATTTTAATGAGCCTCGCGTCGGCTGAGAGAGCCGGACAGCGAAGATGCGCCTCCGTGTCAACGCGCGGTCTCTGGCAGAATCCTGCTCGCCTTCGCCGAGGAATGCGCGCAGAACACGGCGGGGACGTGTGCGGGTGTTCGTTGGACGAAACAGTTCGTCGCCGCTGGATTCTGATCAGAATGGATGTGGGTTGTCACAGAGCCATGTCGAGGATGTTGCAGCGCCTTCAAGGTATCACACTGTCCGGACACGAACCCGCAGCGGGCTCCACGAATTGCGGGATTTAGTTGCGACACATCTTCAAAGGAGACGAGGAACGGCCGCTGCTGTGGTTGCTTAGATTGACAATTAAACTCCGGCAAGTGGTGCGTGAGGAACATTGCGATGATTACAGTTCGGCTTGGAGAATTCCTAGAGAGAGATGACAGATTCGAGAAACAAGAATCTGACTCATCTTGTGAATTGAAACGTCTCTTTATATGATAAAAAGGAATAGCCACTTAAAATGCAGTATTGCAATTTAATTATCGAAGCTTGCCAAACACTGGTCACGCGAATGGTCGGAGTTCGTTCGCCGGGCAGGAGAAATCATGGACGTGATGTAATTTTCGCAGGACCGTTTTGCACGCGGAAGGGGCCGTTTTTCTCGACGCTGGCTGTTTTAACGTGCTACGCCCGGGCGAGGTGAAACGACTGTGTGGCGTGGTTTTTACGCCGATGGAGGAAGTAGATTTTTGCTTACGGACGGAGCTGCTGGCAAAAAAGATGGTAACTAACACGAACGGTACCAGGAGCTACTTTCGGGTCGCTCGTCTCCGGGATTGCCGTCACGTACCCGCGTCCCTTTTCTGGCTGATCGCGCGTATCGAGCATTACAATGGCGTAATATCATGTGTCGACAACGGAGTAACGGACTCCGCCTGGTACACGAATCCAGCGATGATTTAATCCTTCGCGCGGCAAGTTTTCTATGCGACTGGCTGCATCGTTTGATCTACCAGTGCGTCATGCATTCGCCCAGCGAATGCAGAGACTCAGGGGGGATCGCGGGTTAACGGGTTTCTAATTTCTTGGTCGATTATTCTCAGCTATTCTTCCGAACGTGCCAGTCGAAGGATATTCCTAGCAGGTAAACGTCTTCGCATTTCAAATGTCGAATGTTGAAACGGCCATGAGGATTCGACTAGTTTATCTATAAGGTGTTGAGTTCAATTACCTCTCTTGTATACTAAATGGGGAACCTTGGAACAAAGGATCGTAAGTCAATGGGGGAGAGACTATGGTACAGCCTTTCTGTCCTCGCGTACACTTGTTTTGATGACTCAATGCTCTGAAAGTGTGTTGCCAACTGTGAAAAGCACTTTTCTCGTCTGTCTCCGGTTTAACAAAACTTCGGAATCGCGCTGGCAGGCACCGGTATCAAAAGCTGAAACGTCGATTAGCTAGCGGACGGACAGGCGCGGGGACAAAATACGCGAGGCAGAAACGAGCAGAGATCTCTGTCAATCATCCGACCGCCCTTGCCTCTCGATTCTCGAGGCTGGGTGGCTCGTGTCTCGTCCGATCGTGCCATGTACGAAGCGGCTGGTATCAGACCGGTTGGCCAGTGGACTTGGCATATTAGTCCCCATAAAGGGGCATCGATCGCCATTTCAGCAACTTCGTACACGAAGCACGCACGCGGAAGATCAAGCCGCAAGAAGCGCCCGAGCGCCTCTGCGCGACGCGTGTAACAGTATACGAGGACGGAACTTCTGCATCGCGAAGTACGGCGGTCTGACTTCTCGGTCGAAATTTTTCTCGGACATCCGTGGGAGCCTCGGGGGTAGGGATTTTTAAGGGAACGGTACCTTGAGTCGGTTTCGAGCCGAACAACACGCAACCTGAACGCAACGTCGAACCTGTCATTTTCGAGGATTTCGGGGGAATAATTGGTCGAGTTTCGGTATCCTAGCATCGATCAGGCTTAATTAGATTCACTGTGCTCCCACTGTTGGGGATTCTGGGGAGCAGCTGAATATACTCTGAACTTTCGGAAGCTGTGGTAAACGATTCACGGTGGGTTGGAAATCGCTTTAATAGTGGAATATCCTCTGTGTAATCGGGTGAACAGATTCTGCGTCTATTGGATTGAAGGGTATCGATAAGTTGGCAGTGACTTGCTGGGTGAATAAGTGAACCAGTAGCTCGCACCGAGACTGGAGTAACGGATTAACGTTCCGTTAGCGTTACGATCGTTCTTTATGGGACTGAAAATTATGGTTCCACCCCACGCGTTCCTCTTTGTATTATTTTCCCGAACGTCTCTGGATCGTAAGTCCCTTCTGGGAAACGTTCTAACGATCATCACCTTACACAGGATAGCTTCAGTGCAGCTTCATGAAACATTCTCTAGCTATAAAAGCGAGGTTCCCGCAAATTGCTAACCGCAGCTGGCCATTCCTTACGGTCGGGGTATCTTCTCGCATTGCGAGCCTTCTTATTCGGCCGCCTAGCGCCTCCCACGTTCTTTCACGCGTTTCTGCTCCAAGAACGTGACGCTCGCATTGTCTTGGGCCGAAAAATCGCCGAGTGCATGTGTGATCAGTCGAGGCACCATAAGAAATCTCCACGTTGCGTCTCATTTTGGCTACCAATTTCAAGATTCGAGGGTGACCGTTTTGCTACTTGACGCTTGGGATACCAGAGACTTGAACTAGAAGATCCTTTTATTGCGAGGGGAGTGAGGATCGCCGAAGTGGAGTCTTGGGGATCACCGAGATGAGTACTTGAAATGCAATAAGCTTTAACGATACGATGCTCTCGCTGCAGCGCGTGGCTTCGCAAAAGACTCCTTGTTGTAGTGTTAATTTCTTTACCGAGTCAGTGAGTACGAAGAATTTCTGGAAGTATGCTCGTTGCGCCAACCGCATGAATATGTATTTACTTTATTATATTACAACGTACGTTAATGCTTGTAAGTTCGCGACCACTTCCTTCACTGTTACATTTTGGAATACAGCAAACAGTTGCAATTACCATTTCATTGTGCTATCGCCAAAGCAATCGCTATTTATCTCCGTCCACGGTAATACGTTAACGACCCTATTAGGGTAAGTCCGGGAGAGATGGTCATAGTTTCGTTTGGAGCCACATACAGCCAACCTATTTGAAATAAAGCAACGAAAATGATGTAAAACAAAATTCAATCCTTTGTCTCCACATCCGTTAATATCAATAAACGAAAAATTATTATTTAATATACAAATTTTACAAATGAAAAAAAAAGTGTCATTGCCCATCTCTCCTTTAATGCCCGGGAAAGATGGGCATATGTACCTTTCAGGCTAACAACTTGTAGACCTTACCTGATTATCACAGATTCTTTCTAGTTTCCGTCCACTTTCGTTTTTGCCCGCTCAAAACTTCTTTGGGCTTTTGCTGTGAGTCTTCTAATCCGCATGTTTGACACATAGTGTCAAATGCTGTGCGATTTTCATGGGCCCAATAACCACATAACTTACATCTTAGCCAGTCCTCTTTCTTTTTCGTTTCGAAATAATTTTCTTCGCATCCTCTGCAATTATTAATGCCAAAGGCTAACTCATGAACGGAATCACATTTATTGCCAATTTTTTTTTTGGAGGACTTTTGTTGTTTTAATTCTTTTTCCGCCCTTACCCTGTCACTCATTTTTCGAGTGTTAATATGTGTTTGCGACGTTAATAATTTTTCCGGTTATTTGACGTGATTCCGAGTATAGGGTACCTTTTGAGCGGCACAGGAACGATATCTTCCAAAACTTGGGTTGGCGTACGTTCTTCATCAATTTCAGCAGCAAGACCCGTGGTGCTTGGTCGATTCAAGTGTATATTTGGTCTCAAATTAGTAAAGACCATATTAGATGGACCGGGATCATTACTAGGACCAGGCTAGGCTAGGGTAAAGTATCCAATTACTGACACCTAACCAATTACTGTCACCTTAAGCTATTTTACTTAAAATAACGAATAAATAAACGTTGCAAAGTCACATACAAAAAGAATTATGTAATTCAACCTATAATCTATACTATAGATTATATACTATAGTTTATTTATTCGTTATTTTATGTAAAATAACTTAAGGTGACAGTAATTGGTTAGGTGTCAGTAATTGGGTCCTTTACCCTATACAAAAACAACCTTCATAATATCTGAAATTACATTAAATACAGCTATGGCCATATCTCCCGGACAAAAATTGACCATCTCTCCCTAAAAGCCCTGGTAAGATAGTCATTCCTATTGCACTTAGACTAACAAACGTAACCCCGAATACTTTAAGGTTAAAAAAAATTGTAAATACTACACTATCGAAAATACATCTTGAGAATTAAAAATATTCAGCATAACTAACAGAAACAAGGTGACTAAAATATAGATCAAACATTTTGAAGCACTAGCTTAAATTTCACAATGGATTTACAAACCTTTAAAAATGTTTTATTCCAATGCTTTGAACTGAGAATGTTACTTTTCTATGACACTTTGTACCCACGTCGAGGCAGCGCCATCAGGCGTTTCTTTCTAAAAAATACTGTTACTGCCCATCTCTCCTGTATGACCATCTCTCCCTGACCTACCCTATATTAAATAAAGGAAAATATAATTAAGGGATTAATACGGTACAATTGAGATATTAATAAATAGAAAAGCTAGGAATTGGACTGTGGCAAAAGTGGAATTAGTAGCGAGAAAAGAGAATGAGGTTTTAATAGCACATCAGAATTATGGATATAATAGAGTAATCTCCCCATTATTCGAGCAGAAGCAAAAATAGAACCTTTCACATTTATATGAGAAGCTCTATGCAATTTTCATGATCCACGTTGGACGGAAGTTTGATAGCCTCGCATCGACCGTGTTTTAATTAGATCTGCCCGGTAGCGATTGTTCGCTCACCTCAGATGTTTCATAAATAGAGCTTCCTCATCAAACTTTTCATTAATTTTCAATTTAATAAAATCTCAGATGATTGAGAATTACAGAGCTATCTCATGGCCCAGCAGGCGCATTGAGACGACGCGACGCCAGATTTTTACTCGTGCAGCGAGAGCACGCTAGTTGATTCAGTAGAAATACGCGCAGTCGAGAAGGGGTGAGTTTCAATAGAAATTACTTTTGGGGCGTACGTGCACCCCTTCTCCGAAATTAAATCTCGTTGAAACATGAAAAATCCGTGTGTCTGATCCGCGGCCCGATCGTGTCTGGTGCGCGTGGCTCGGGTCTTTCCGGCGCCTCTCGGCGCGGCTCGCAGCCGCGCTGCATCGCGGCGTCATTCAGTCGAACGGTGACCGCCACGCGCGAAGGATTGCGTTACGATCGGTGCGGGCGTGTTACCACGAGTCTCTCCATCTGTCATCAGCTCAGCTGTCCAATTGACAGCGGGCCCAGTATCGCGTTTCCTCGCGCAACAATCCTTGTGCCTCGTCGATCGATTTTCGTGGAAATTCGCTCGATCCTCTTCGCGTATCGGCACTGGGCACGTCAATCGATTCGATAGCTGGCAGTGTACGTGTCTGTGTGTATCTGTGTGTGTGTATGTGGGTGGCTTGCACCTTACCCTTTACAGTGGCACGTGCTCGTAAAGCTGACAGAAGCCTCTGAGAGTGCAGTGCGTTGAATCATTCCCTGTACCGTGGCATCGAAGACTCATCGGGGCGTGAGTACGCCTGCGTTGGTCGACGTCTGTTGGCAAACACAGCTGACACAGAGAGCACACGGCACATATAGAGAGCCTTGTGGCTCCTAGTGGCTTTTGATCCAGAATCGCCTCGAGCAAAGGCTGCCACGCGATCGTCGGTGTTACGCCTGGAGTATCGCCGTGGTCACGTCAGTTCGAGGCACGTTCCCACCCCTCTCCGGGCTTCTTAACGAACCCACCCGCCTTTTAAACGAATTCAACGAGGCCACTCGTACGCGCGGTCAATCCTTGCCGCCTCGCGTGTACCGCTCGTCTCTTGCCTCCCTTGTCTCTCTTCTGCCTCTCTGCAGAGTTGACTGACCGAGTGACTCAGAAGATCGCGAGCACATTCGTCCCGTCCCGTCCCGTCTAGCCGATCGAACGATACGTCCGCGCGTACAATGCGCCCGTTCTATCGTGACACGGCGATCCATCAGCAGAGGAAACAGTGATAAGAAGGGCACCAGGGGAAGAATAGAGAGAAGCAGCGATTAGAAGAGAATTTCGAGGCTCGGGCCACGCGAGTCCAGCGAACCGTCCGCTCCTGAAACGCGAGACCAGACGGCGTGCAATTAGCGATCGACAAAAGTGCTGACCGTTAATTAGACGCGTATTAATTGCAAGGCGAAGCAGCGCGCGTCTGGGCGCAATGAAAGAGAAGAGCGCCGCGAGAGGGTCGGTCGAATAAGCGCGTGTGTTCCTCGCTTGGTGGATTCTCGTTGCCAGCCAAATTCCTCCTAATTCCCGGGGCAAGCGTCCACAGATATCGAGTGATATCGAATTGTCAGTGAGATTCGCCAAGTGCACCCCTAGAGGATCCAAGTGTACGGGATACAAGTCCGAAGAACGTAGTCGCGAGTGCCCTCGTTGAGCCTCCAGCCGAGGGGTGGTTCACCCAATTCCACCAAGTGATCCCATCAGTGTTGGCCTCGTTGGATCTGCGCTAGTGTGCGAGCACCAGCAAAAGGACACAGGGCGCGAAGAGAAGGGGTGGCAAGCGTTGATCAACGACCAGAGGGAGGAAGCTCCGACTGTCAGCGTGTCGGGAATCGGGTCCGAGGATGCGCCATCGCGCGACCACGCGATCTTCGGGAATCGTAGCAGCGGTAGGATGTTGACGGCCCGTTCTGGGCCTCTTGGGCTCGGCGTGCCGCGAACCCTGGGGCCCGCGGAGGGTAGCGACCACCTCTTCCTGCTCCCGGAAAGGGCGCTCGTCATGGACAGCACCCAACTGCGGCAGGACCTGGCTGGCCTGGATTTCAACCTCCACCTCAATCTCCTCCACACCGCGCCTCGTGGCAACGTCTGGCTATGTAAGCCTTCTTCATTTCATTGGGACATTTCTCAAAGTAATCAGGCTATGCTCATATCGGAGTTGCATAATTCTTCTTAAAACAATAAGTGCAATCGTAAAGAACACGGGGTCTGAAATCTATTAAAACTTTCTCATTCTACTCCAAACAAACGTTCTTGATGGATGTTGGAGTGTACGCAGTGTGTACTACACACACTTCGTTCAGTCTGGTTACAAGCGTGAATCCTAAATCTGAAGTGTGTGTGCACTATTCAAACATCTATCAGCTGGCTCGTTTTCTTAAGACCATGAACGAAGAATTGCAGCACTGTGTATTGTAAAAATATTTACCTTAATTGTGCAACCCCTGTGTGTTACATTAGTAGGTAAATACACCGCGACTTATGTATTGTACTTGCCTGTGCAAATATTATCCCCTTACCTTCTGATCGCGTCGGATTTATTGCTATAATTCTACATTCTCGGCCGAGAATTTGTTTTCCTCCACCTACACCTAGAAACGTCCACTTAGACTCCATTATCAAACATTGCTGCAACCGCGCAGCGTTCTTCAAACCATCCCCAGGTTTCCTCTTTATTCTAACAAATCGCCGGTCCACTTCGCAATGTAATTGGAGTGGATGGCAGAAACTTTTAATTGGAACAATGGATTACTTGCATCCGTTGTGAGAGCATATCGAGAAATCGCTAAATCGCGTTCACCGCAGCTGATAATGCTCTATATATCTCTCCTCGCGATTATTTCCAGCCAACCGTCTTGGACGAGAAATTTACCACAGCACTCGGAGGCAAAAAGGGATGCACGTTCCATGGTCGCGCCATATTTCTTGGTACTTCATTAGCTCGTTGAAGGTTCTAGCCAATACCAGACGTCGAAGCAAGATGTATCGCGAATAGGGTTGCTTTTCTTTCAAGGCTGCATCGCCAGTGAATGAACGTGTCTTCGGGAAGCTGGACGGTTCCATCGGCAACCAGTTTTCAGCCGCGAAAGCTACGTCACTTTAAAACCGTAACGCGGCGTTATGCTGTTGGAGTGTTTTTTTACACTGGTTCGCTGCTGCTAACAACTTTCCGCCGCGAGTACTCGAGAATTGCCGCTGAGAAGTCACCGTTTCATTGCGAACCTTTGCCGCCTTCCACAGAGGATATTGTTATTGGCAATCGCGCGAAATCTGCGAGCTGTCGAAACGTCACAATAAGCCATTCAGCTTGCACAACGCCTTCCTCGGTTTTTAATTTGCTGCCAGCTCGTACCGAGCTGCACCAAGGGAACCGTTAGTCTTCGACAAGAAAAACCGTAGCCCGATGCTCGCGAGATTGGAAAGCAAGGGTGCTGCTCGTTGCTGGTCCATAAAAACAGAAGTCGTACGCGACGAGGCACGTCTCCGAACCGTTTCGTATTTCCGATTCATGATCGTTTAAACCCGCTGTTCGATCGCTCTCCTTTTATAGATACGCCCGCCTGCGAAATATTTATGGGATTCTTAGAGCGCGTATTTCTGGACTGACGGGCATAAAAGTCGCTGTATGTTGTCAGGCATTTTTCGTGTCTTTCAATTTAGTTCGCCCGAGAGTTGCAAGGTATCGAGAAATTCCATTGCATTGTTAAGACTTTAGTACTGTTTACCATCGAATTAGCTTAAATGTGCTCGATGCAATTGTAGGTATGCCAAGTTTGCGTGCACGTGGAACTCGTCACAGATTACGTTTACGTTTCTCTTAACTTCAAATATCCTGCACATTCTTCATCTTACGTTTAACTCTGTCAAACATTGTTACTTCATCAGTCACCATTAGACCATTATGATTCGTATTCATCGTTGACCCTGTCTACCAATTATGGCGCTAGTTCCGACATTCGTTCGCAGTGTTACCATCGGCGCCTGCCAAGATTATAATTAACGCTACCATAAAGGCGTGCTCCCTTTGTTTTGCTTTTTTTTTTATTCTAACACTGACAAGTTGACAGCCGAGGTTTATGGAACGCGGAGGGAATATTTTCTTCTTGGACCTCTGGCTATACAGTTAGGTCACTTATCATACTAGGACAATCTGGCCGTTTTTAATAGCCTCCACATCACAACGTTGCTCGGGTTAATGTTCGGCTAGCAGTGGTCTGGAAACGTGCAATCTTGTTTAATGGAGAACTCCAGAAACGTGCAGTTTTGTTTAATAGAGAGCCCGCATGCAGAAGCAATTTCTGCACCGCTCTACTATCCTCCGCGGAAAGGACGAACACAACGGTGCACCGTTTTTAATCAGACACCGTGCCGGGCGCACGCTATTTTCAAAAAGCTGCAACATTTTTAAGTCCGTGAACGATACGCGAGCTGATACCCGCTGCAAGCTGACAGTTTTGCTAATTATCGGCTCGCCCTTTCACCTCGTCATACCTCGACGTATCGACAGGTGAGCCGGGCAGGAAAGCAACCGTGAAATCTCCACCAGAAACCTTGTTAACAATGTCCAGCTTCCCGCGTCACAAGGTACACAGGCCTTTCAATCTCGTTCTACTGCTTTTCCGCCGATGCATGCGACGATACATTCGAATTTTTTTTCATCACAGATCGAAGGTAGAAGGTAGAAGGGGTACGTATCGCCTGGCGCCGCGAAAACCAAATGGAATTCGCGTTCAACGCTCTTGCGAAACAGCCAGCTGCCAATTGCGCTCGGTTTCTCGCGATTCGACTGAATATTCGTTAGTCACACCGCGAACCGGTACCCAGTGAAAGACAGTTGTTTGTAAAATAAAAAATAAAAATAGAGGCGTATATCGCGCGAATGTTTCGCTTGGTTTCAAGCAAATACATTGCAATATACTGATGAAACGCTTGAGAGCAAATTAATTGGAATATACTGCATCGATCGATAGACGGTCGATATTCGTTTGGCAATGAGATCACAAGATAATGCAGGTGCGCGCAACATTCTTCCGTTGCGTAACGCGTGAAAGGTGGAAATCACAGTCTCCCCATTTTCTTAATATCCGAAGCAAACCATTCGGGTGTGAAGCATCGCTATCTGGGCTTACTCTGCGAAGAAAAAGCTGCAAAGTTTCACTGAGATCCTAGAAATAATAGGTTAATTAATTCTACGGACTCTACCAAAGACTTTCCATAATTGCTCAACTAAAGGAGCGAACACTCGGCTAAGCGTTTCGAAAGTTGGTGCTCGCTTTTCCGAAGAATGCATTTCCAAGGATTTCCACGGTTCTGGAACGCGTCGAACGTTTGACGCGAATCTTTTATCGCGATACGTTGATCTGCCGCATAAATTATGCACGCGAGAGAAATGTGCATTTTTAATTCGACGAAGAGAGGCCGCGCGTACATGCAGAAACGCCCGGTGTGAAATTGTATTAATGGAAACATTGTTTCTCGATATTGTTGCAGTCCACCCGACGCATCGTCGCTCGATCGATCGGTTATGTACTGTGGGCGAGGCGTTAACGATTAACAAAGTATCTTTACTAGCCTCGCTTTAGTAAAGCGAAACGAAATTACCCGTGCATGGGACAAACTTCCACTAAAACATGGAGATACTCTTTTCCGCAGTTGGGCCACGGTAACGCCGCCATAATCGTATTTTTCAGTGTAAGGAATACGGGATTTCGACTATCTTTCAACGTGTTTCCAAGCTATCGTCGAGGAGAGCCTTGGAAATAAGAAAGCACGATCAGATTTTCCGAGGACTGTGACGGGGCCTAAACAAGGGAGGCTCGAGACGACTGCGTTGCCGAGGGGCATTCTTCAATGTACATATCGTTGTCGACGCATCGTTGCTTCTTCGTGAAATACAGTGGTTCAAAACGATATATTCGCTTTTCATTCTTTTATACTTTGAAGTTCTCTTACACCAGCGACACCGGTGGCGTTCACTTTGCACTCCTGCGATAGTTTCGAATGCCAGTTTCTCTTTCTTCTCGAGAGGGATCGGCGTGTTTCGAGTCAACGCGGGTTTCATAGTTCCCCTCGTGCCTGCTAGATAGAATCGTTGGAGCGTTTCGACTAGTGGGTCGCCTCGAAAATCGGAGACAAAGGAATCGACCATCGGCTTGGCGTTGAGCGAACCAAGCACACTTTGTCAGCGTTTTACAGTAATTTTACGACTCACCAAGACTTCGCGATGATTGTCAGTCCGTTGTGCGTGGTCTGGTTACTTAGGAAATGCACAAGCTTCGTTCACACAATTGCGTGCTACCACTCTGCTCAAAGTAATTAGAGGATTACTCGAGATGCTTCTGCACGATTGTTTACATATCTTCGTCCTTGAAAGAGATCAGTGATTTCAGTCGATTTAATCTTTGCTGTTTCTCTTGAGGCGATAAATTCGATTCGTTCGAGCGTTTCCGATTACAACAGACTATCGTTAGTCTTGCGTTAATGCTCTCTGACTTGACTTCGTCAATGTTCTGCAGGACTACCAAGTCACCCTGATTCAATGGCAATTGCAGCCTTTTATTCGACTCTTGGAACATTTAATAAAGACTAAGTGGAGTGTACTTAATCTGTCTAGATTATTGAAAATTATTACGGAGCAAGTTATTCGTATAATGTATTTATCAATAAACGAACATACTCAGCAGCTTAAATCTTCAAGACTGTCAAGATAAGCTTGGAGAAAACCGCTCTTGAAAGCGAGGTAGAGTTAATTGCGTGCGTACAGATGACTTTTTACCTGCTTATGGAATCGTAAAAGGGTAGCCTTGAAAGTGGATGCTCTTAAGCGACAGTCAACTTCTTAATGGTCTCCCATTTAACTACAAATTTAACAAATTGACGTTTACAGTGTGAAGGCGACGACAGAATCCTATAAATTAGATACTCGATAAAGAATATTCTCTCTGAAATCGTGCGACTCTTGTCAATTGTCTAGAAAAACACGATCTTCTGACTCTCTTGGCACTGTATTTCAATGATCGTAGCAAGAGTAGGACAGTACATCGGTTACAGTGATTCTATGGTACAAATAACTTACAAGTTTCTTACGCGAGAAATAATTACGAGAGTAGGTCATAAAATTTTATCGTCTTTCCTGGCAGTGGAACAAAACTTCTATTGTCGACATTATCGTTCTGAAACCAAGTGGCGAGATTATTCGCGACGTCGATCTTCGTTATCGGCGTTGGGTTATTTTAGTCCTGTTTGCTTTTCAATCGACAGCCCAGTGATAGTCGTAGCCTCTTGACGGCACGGTTCCCTAATTTTTCCACGAGACACATTAATTGAGCCTTAAATGGAATAAGTGGAAATTTTTCCACAAAGTTCCTTCAATTTCGACCCTTCGAACGGCAATCGGAATCCGACAATTGGAACACTTTGGCGCCGTTTGAAAGGCAACAAATCCCCCTCGGCGCAATTAACGTGGAAGACCGTGCGAATACTCGTCGCCAGCTTCCCGGAAGCAGGGATTCAGGTTAATGTCTGCGATGTCTGGCCAAGCAGGGGTTCTACTACTTGCAGCCGCGAGAGATCCCTCGGAACTTCGCCGCCCTTAATCTGCGACGAAACATGAATATTCCAGTTCGTTCGCGTATACTTATTGCGCCCATTAATTTCGGCGAGTGAGCTCGGAAGGTTCTGATAAATCGCCACGAAGTTTCTTTTGGCTCTCCGCTCGAGTCATAGCGATTACCGGGGCTGGTACTGTGTAAACGTTATCGTGCGCCGCGCCTCGATGCTGACACCTTGAACGCGCCTTTAATTCCCCACGCTGCATCGGCGATCATTGCGTGTGCTTCTGCGAGGAATTAAAAGGGGAAAACACTGTCGCCCAGATAGAATCGCATTAATTATTTTTAAGCCGCGCCCGGCTAGCTGGGTTAATTAAAGACGCGACCTTAACTCTGGGGCCTTGGAAGCGGACGCCTTGATTTACAAAGCTGCTCGCGCGGACGAGCGGTATCTTTAGCGCCAAGTTTCCGTATCCTTTGTCATTTATTCCGGCTGATCGGTAGCTTGGCCCGTGACTACAGCCTGATAGTCGCTAATCCAATCGCTCTTAAGCCGATTAATCCGTACGATGTGACCGTCCATTATAGTCGACGGACGTCAAACGCTGGTGTACGTACCTACTACAGTGCGTCGATCGGTGATCGATGGCTGATATACTCGAGCCTGGTTGGACGTCAAGTTCGTAAGTTTTGCTGGTGGAAATTATTAGTAGCTGCCTGAGGAACGGGAATTTCGTATCGTTCGGGGGTCGGTTTCACCGAGGAAGCAGTTCTTTGCGGGTTTCTGTGGAAGCCACGAGGTTTCAGCGAAATCCTAATTTTCTGGATGATCGATGAGCCTCGATAGTTTTACTAGCTTTGTTTAGAACGTAATATATCGCTGTCGCGGGCGAGAAAGCGGAGGAAAGAGAATGTTTGACAGCTCTGCGTGTTCGGCCACTGATGGTACTTTTTAGCAAGCAATTTCCGTACTACGAAGATTGATATCAGCGAAGGGACACAGTTGGCGTGACGCTGAATAATTTTCGTCGCCTTTGTCGGACCCAAGATCGATATCACACCGCTGATCGTGCCCGGTGTGTAATTGATTACGGAATCTTCCGATCAGTGAGCAATGGGGCGAAGCGAGGGTATCAATATTTCATACATTAGTTTCGTTGTACGCGAACGATGAACTGTGGTTGGAGGGTGGCCCAGATATTTACGTGGCTCAAAATAATTACAGGATCGCTTAGTTGGATAACTTCCGGCATATATTTTAAAAGCAAACATAAAAATCTTGCAAGGGGATGGAACCAGAGAACCGAAACGTTTCATCCTTAGCTTTGCATCTATAACTAGATAAATATCACTTTGCGCTAAAATATATTAATATTTGAAAGCCTCTTACCCTTTACACTTAACTAGGTTAATACACCCTTAGAATAGATTTTAACGAAATATCTTTTTTTCTTATTTCAGGTGAGTACCTTTAACGACAACCTGAAATAACGTCACACGAATACCCACTGACGCATCCGAGTATCTGGTCCTCTGTGACCCCTACGTGACACATCGATCGCCGTGGAGGGAAAAGGGAGGAATCAGAAAGTAGGAGATTCTTAATTATCATTAAACATAACGAAGCGCCACTCGAACGCTTCCTCCGATATTCGGCGAGCCGTTTTTCCCCCGTGCTCGCAATTAACGCGTGCGAGTCAAAGGGAAGAGAGGCCGAGGACTTGGCAGGGCGAGTACAACGCGAACAAAATTCTATAGCTAACGAAGTTAATGAACATAGAGTCACAGGGGGTGAGCGGCCCAGCCACGCCCTTGTTACGAATCGATGCCTACGACCGCCGAATCGAACCAGCGATTTCGATGCCGGATACGCGCTCGTGGCCTAATGACCCTGCCTCGTGATCGATGAATTCGTTCGGTCGTCCACGAACACGCGGATGTTACCTCGTTACACAATCTCGTTACGTGCAACCCGGGATCTTTGTTGCTCGGTGGGAGGCGCGGTGCGAAATGATCGATCGTAAGAGTTGCACCAGCAGAGGGTAACGCTGCCCGGTGCCTCTTAATCGCTCGAAATTGTGGAGCGCGGAGCAGGAAGCCAGACGGTCCCGTAGTTGCGATATCTATTTCTGGGAACCACTTGGCTCCGTTCTGAGGCCGCGTTTTGGAACGATCCGCCGCGTGGAACGGTCTCGAGGCTACATTCCGCAGATAACACCTCATCGCGGCGGAATTCCAATTAAGTTCATTATCATACAGGTGGTTAATGTTGTCGGAATGATCGCCGGCTCGTTACGTGCAATATCGAGCGCGTTCATAACACCGGTGTGCTCGCTCGCGCGCGCACAGCGGTCGAGCGCTAAAACGTGAATCCTTGGCTGGCCAGTAGAATTCTTCCGCTCGACCTGTCGATCTAATGAAATTCTCGACACCGGAGGGAAGGGGGAGTCATTGTGCCGCCGATCAACCCGTCAGATTTACTCAGCACGACCGGCAAATACCATCGGCGGAACGGTATTGTTCGGCCGACAGTGAATAGAGAAGCTTGGTTGGGGGTGTTTCTTGCGCGCGTGGATTCTTCGCGAGTCAAGTGGCCGTTTTCGCCAGGCGTCCACCGAGAATCGATGATGGAATCGCGGGGGCACCGCCACCTTCCTACTTTGAATACCCTCGGTGACATTTCGTATTCGTTGTTAATGGCAGTGGCCCCTCGAAGCGCGGTATGGGGTTCGCCACACGGAGGGGCTCTACTATCGCTGCGCGTTTTCCGTGCATCGATCGATACAGAGGATCTGCGAAACGTAATAGGATCTAGGGACCGGAAGAGGATTCCATTCGACACCCGGCTGGAGTATATGGCACAGTACACTCGAAGCAATTAGAGGATTTCGTGCCCCGAGAGTGAACTAAATACTGGAAACCGAAGAACCTGAATTTAGTTCGAATGGCTTTCGAAATATTAATTACTTCCGTCGAGCGGGCGATCCTCAAATTACTATCAAGCGTCCGCGACTTGCCGAAGTACCTTGAAGCTTGAAATCAAACAATGGTCAGACGTTGTTTAGCTCGATGAAAAGGCGTTCGAAACGTGGATGCGACGACGGGGCGCGCCAGACGTGTCTTTATTTCGCAATCGCTGCCAACAACGTTCTCTGTGTCCGCGACTGTTTAGAATTGCGCGAGTGCTTTTAGTTGCCCAGTGGTTGGAAACGTTTGTTCAGCCGGAGAGATCTGCTCGAGGATTTTCACGACGGAACGGCGATCCGATTAAATGCAACGTTTTCTGGCGATGCTCGAGAGAAATTCATCCCTCGAACGAGAGACAGGCGAGCGAGAGGATTAAATATTCATATCCCTCGAGACCGTCGCGAAAACGCCGTCTCTTCGGCAGCTGGGAGCTTTTTCAAGCTCCACCAGTGCGACCCTTGCAGCGGTCTCTGAAATTCATCGAGTCGGCCCTCGCCGCGGTTAATTTCAGCGTCGTGCTGATGGCGAATCGTTTCCCAGGCGGTTGCCAAATTACGTCGCTGGGTGCGTGCAAGCTACGCGATCTGATTTATGTATCAGAAATTGGGCGAGGCAGTCCACCGGCCACGGATCAATACACCATTCTATCCGTCCCCGTTTCTTTAAGATTCTAGTCGAGGATTCGTCTCGTGTTTCGAAGATCAAATGCCACGCTGTTCGTGACAAATGTCACGAAATGGGAACTTGTAGAATCGTGGAAGGTTGTGCCTAGGTTTCGCGCCCTGGATTCTTCTCCATTTTGAAGGTGAAGAACTGTGACTCATCTACATCAACGAAGAATTGAAATAGAATTCGGTATGGAGCTTCGAAAAGCACGGGGTACGTTCTTCTTTATACCATTAAGAAATCCTGCTTCGCGAAATGATGCAATTACCGAGCACTTCGTAGTTCCTTGTGTCTCAATGGACTTTCCGTATTGATACGCTTTCCGAGCTCCCTCCGAGCGCACGAGAGCAGTGTGCATCAAAGCTGAGAAGGGAGGAGGTCGGGATCGATCGTCTCAAGACTATGGGCTCGGGCAGTGGGAAGGGCGGGTGTCAAGAAGTAGAAACGGTACACTTAGAGACAGACGTCGCCGTAGCTCGTACTTCCTTCCTTTGGCGTCAAGAAATATCTGATCCGGAACAGTATTTTACCGTGCACCATTTTAGGACTTCAAATACGTAATGTATCGTGGGTTGATCGAAGCAATAGCCTCCTGCTACTGATTCTGAATGATACGAATAAGCCGTTCAACGATTTTCTGCAATGCCTGTGCTTCCTGTTTCAAGTGTTTATCTCATTCCATGTAATCAGGTTTCAATTTGCTACCGCAAAGGTCCATTAGGGAACCGTACTGTTGATTCACCGACCGTATCCTCTTTAAAAGCCTGATGTTGCACTGAAACGCGTCATGTGTGCAAGAACTTGCTGCGCAGCGTCTTTGTCCTAGTCATTTGCTGATTTCCGCGAATCATTCAGTAATCTTCCTCTACTGGTCCTTCCTTCTGATGGCAAAGGGAATGCTATCGTTCACTGACTGCTTTTTATCGGAAAATGCAACCTTCTTGACGAAAACTGTCAAGGGGAAGGGAGCTCTAAATCCTGTCTGCTTACATAAATATGCTTCTTTGCTGGTGTGCACGTCACCGCGCAATCAACTGCGAAAGAAAGAAGAGAAATCAGCTGAAGTTAGCGTACATTCCTGCCACGTCATTCTGCTTCGTTGGGGATAGGGAATCGCCTTAGTGCCAAACATTTCCTCCTCTTTTATCTACCCTATTTTACCCCCTTATCGTCCCCTCGGCCATGGAACAAGGATATCCCCTCAGCAATGCTTCAAGGGAATCAATAAGTTGTCCTATACCGAGTGAAGTCAGAAAAAGCTCCTAGCCATAGCGCGAATTAATCCCGCTTCATCTTGTTTAGCTTCTGTTTCGTTTCCGAGGAGCAACGAGGGCCAATCCGATTCGTTGGACCCTGAATACAGTTTCAACGACCATTGGTAGATCCGTCGGAAACAGAGCCGCGAAAACAATCCCCCCGTAGCGTTGTTCCCGTTTTCAATGCAGCCTTGGCAACCGAGAATTCAAGAAGCTAAGAAGTGGACGCGGCGAATCACCGTCTCTCTTTCAGCTACTACTTTCACGACTTCGGCTTCCCGAGCTTCTTTACCTCGGTTTTCCTGAAGGGACACTGTGAAGCTCTCCCGGTCACTTCGCGACGTCTTGACGGGAAACTCTGTCGACAGAGGTCGGGCTTTCGTTTCTCGTTTTCCCGGCGATCCTTTCTTGGAGACGTAAAACTCGACCGTAAAGTTGGGGCGGCACGCTGGACGTTCCGGGTCGATGATAAATCGTCGATGTCCTCTATGTGGGGGAGTCGTGTTTTCCTTCTACCAATTTCAAATAAGAGAACTAGACATTGTAAGAAATTCGTAGACGAAATACCCTCTTCTTTCTCTTCAGCTTTCAAGAGCTTGGGCAAAGAGCAGCTGGAAGTGTGCTAGCAAATAGACACTCAATATTAGCCTCCCTCGTTCGGTGTAAAGAGAATTCTAGATATCTCGTCCGGATCCCAATCCGAATGTAAAGTCTGCCCAACGGCTGATCTATGATTATGATCTTCCGCTGGTTGTCGAGCAGAAAAACCTCCCAGTAAATTTCCCTATTAAGAGGGGCCACTCGAGCAGGCATCTTGCCAGGCGGCCTCATCTCGCTCTATATCGTAGAAAGTACTCTTAGTAAGCTCGAACCTCCCTGGTGCGTGACTAACCTTGATCTTTCGATTCCGCGCGACTTCTCCATCGATTGCCTGCTGTGTACAGCAACTCTTCAATCAGCAAAGATTTTTTACGCGACACCTCGCCCCTTCCTACGACACTTCTCCGCGAGAATTTCGCCTTTACGGGGCTAGCCGAAACTCCTCCATGCTTCCTCGCCTTGACTTTCGAAAGTAGGGCCTGGTTCTCGAGGAATACCGTATGATTCCGCGTCTCTTTGGAGCTTCTGTTTGTCCAGAGTCTAGATAGAGCGGGACGAGTTCCACCGCCACCTCTGTTTATTCCGCGATGGCGCGCCTCGGAATTCCTCTTCTTGCCCGCTAACGACTTACACGGAATTCGTGGTGAACTTACCACGGATCAGGCAGCTCGTGCCCGCTGCTCCTTCTGGATCCCCTCCGATGTCCGTCGAGGGGAATTTCCCTCCGTACCGCTCTTTTTGCCCTGGCTTTGTTCCCTGACGCCAGGCAACGAAACAGCCCCGGATTCTTCTTTTCCCCTAAGCGATAGCGCTCGCTCCGTTTAATGGTCTGCTGTGTTCACGAATTGTCCGCTTCTCCTCGGAAATTCGCCGATCGATCCGGTTCCCAGCGTTCCTTTGAGACGCTACCAGTGGCATTCTAGCTGCTGAACTTTGCTGAATTCCACGGGCAAAGCAGGTTCAATTGTCCCGCCGGCTTCCTGTTGCTCTTAGTGACAAACATTCTTCCTCTACACGTTTATGGGGAACGATTCAGCGATTCTGATGAACGGTCCATTCGTCGAGAAGGTTCTTCAGGTTTCAAAGTTCCTCGGTATGAATTCGGCACTCATTGAATGCACGCTATTTCCATGGCGACGGGAAATCACCTTCCCCGGGGAACCAAAACGAATAACCAAAAAGTCTGTAGCGGGAAGAGAAGAAACGAGCACGCGGCAGCGACAATGTACAGCAGTTCACTAAAAATCCAAATGTCAATTTGTGCAGCTGCCTCGACCGCAGTCACCAGTTAATTCAACTTGGAGCGCTACGTGCTCGCGAACACGCTCGAATGTGTTCGCGTTCCAGCTGGTCGCGGCGGAATTTTTCACAAAGGATCGCTGACTAAGGGAGAAGCGGTTAAATACGCAGAAACGCCGTCCACGAATTCGGCTCTTGGATCGTTTCGTAGTCGGGAATTACATCGCGAGGGTCCACGGCCTGCCTTCCTTGCATCGACTCACCGAAATTGCTCTAATTGGATAGGTCGGGACATGAGGATCTTTATGCCCCGTGGCATCGCTTTATGTTATATCTCGCGAACAAAGCGTCGCGCTGTGGGATCAGAAAGTCGATGGACTCGCTGCAAGTCGAGTTGGGGATAAGTTTCGAGGATTTGGGAGCAAGTCGAGTCGGTATTAAAAATCAGAAGGTTCGATTGATTTGATTTCACGTACCACGTACATACAGAAACTGGATCCTCGCGACCTTATTTTATCTGTTGGGAGCGGAGATTTGAGCGTGCTCGTTTCATTTTCCCCTCGGTGTGTAATAAAAGATTCTATTTTTTCGTTAACCTTTCAACGAACCTCTGTAAATTCGGTCTTTCGCGATTCCCGTTGCAGCGCAAAAGTAGGGTATCCTCTTTACCGTGTTTGCGCGCAGTTTCGTTGATTAGACTCTGCAATATGCTGTTTACACGACGCGTGCAGCCGATACCGCTTTGAATCCTCGAACGTGAAGCTCGAATCAGCCAGCGGGAAACGCTGAATCGCGCGTGTATATTCGTTATGCCTGTGCGTTGCCCGTTTCCAGGCTCCGCTGGCTCGAGAAGTTCGTTCGCCGATATCACGAGTGGAGTACTCGTAATTGCGTGGTAATACTTTGCGGGCATGGATCCGTAACGAAATTTAAAAAGATGAATATTGTATGAACCTTTCTGGAGCACACTCGTGGCCATTGTTTCGCGAGAAACGGGCGAATCAGAGATAAAGTTTTGGTTCAAGTTGGCGAAAGATTCCCCTCTGGGAGCGAGAGGACCCTTCCGCCCTCGCGCTGATTGACCCCAGCCAGCAACTGGAGCAAGTCGCGACGCGAACCGTTCCACTGGCTACGGGAGCCTGCAAATTGTACTCTTTGTCCGTATCTGAAGGACCTGCTTCCAAAAACGAATCGAGGAAGCGCCAGAAACGTGTCTCGTTAGGCTTTCCAAAGATCGTTGTGAAGGGTAATCGTCCGTCCTTGTTCTCTTTGAGAATCTTACGCCGTGAGCACTCGCGATAAAAGCTAATCATTTCGTCGCGCAAAGTGGATAGAACCGGGCTGCCAAATTACCGGAAAATGGGCGACGACCCGGCTCGACGTGCGACCGTTAATTGGACCATACCAACGAGCCCTTTCAAGACACGCGATAATTAAGCTCGCATGTAAAACGAGCTATTGGAACAACGGCCACGAATGAATCGCGAGTCGAGCCAGGCCCGTTAATAAACCAGGCTTTTCGGGCTGCGGCCCCGAGTTTCTGAAGCTTCCGTGACCCTGTTCAACTGATCTCTTGTTTCAACAAGACCCCGCGCTAAACTTGCGTATATTCGAATTCGAAAGCTCTCCTGCTTTTCTCGTCAACTCCTCAGCTCCCTGAGAGCTCCTGAACTTTGGACACACGTCGACTACAAAATTTCTGCAAAATTTTCGAAGCGATTAGAGAGACTTCAGTTGAGGACCTTATTGCTTTGACTTAACATTCAAAAGAGAACACTAATTGGAAAATATATATCTTCACACAATAAGTAGTAGTTATTGAGTTGATAAGTTTTTATTTCTATTTTTGGCGAATTTTTCAAATCTGGAGCTGCCCAAAACAGAAATAATGCACAAAACAGTAATGGGTGCAGGTTCAAAATTTGTAATAAATTGAGTAACAAACGGTGTAGAATTTTTTTTATGTATATTACAAGTCATAATTCAAAAACTGTAAAAAATAGAGTTACACCCCTCTTGCTGCAAGGTCCTCAATTGCACTGTTTCGCAAAATGTGCCCTAAACACGTCTCCGTCGACATCCATGCGAAGCGTTTTTTCTCACTGAGCCACGGCCAGCTTCGCGTCGGTGATTCGTCAGGGATCGATCGTTAAACTCCTCTGGAAGGTGAAAAAAGGACGGCTGGCCGAGTGGTGAATCGGGAACCGGTTGGAATGGACTAGCACGTGCCGCGATGACGAGGCACGCTCGAGGAAACCACGGTCTGTGTACCGTCTCCTCCCAATTTATTCCGTCCCCCCCCTCTCTCTCTCTCTCTCTCTCTCTCTCTCTCTCTCTCTCTCTCTCTCTCGTCGATCGACAGGCGAGAACGAGAGATGGCAGACGTTGAATAACCCGGTACACGACTCGTCTCCGGCGCAAATAAGTGTTCGCGGTCCGCAGACTGGGCTGCTCGTCGCCGCGCAAGGTGAATCGCTTTGGAGCGGCGAGCGAGAGGCAGGAAGACGCTGCGGACTGGGGAGGAAAGAGGACCCAGAAGGGCTTCCTCGAGCGTGTTCTTTGAGCTGCGGGGGCGAGACAATCCGCCCACATGCTTACACGGAGCCGTTCGTCTTCTTGATACGCGTATTGTGCGCTCTCGTCCCACCCTGTATCGTCTCGGCGTCCAGGCGCAGATTAAACGCTTCGCGGAACTCGTGGTGGGCTTAATCGCGGGTAAAGGGCCTGCTTCGAGGCTCGAGGAGCTGGGAAACACCGAATCGGGACTTGCAAGGGGAACGCGTCGATAATATAAGATGCTTGCACGAGCGAGGAGAAGCAATCTACTTGGTAGCTTGAATTCTGATACTTCTGAGAGAATTTTCGATGGCTTCTAGAAGAGACTCGTAGCTAAGGGTGCTTGTATAAGAGTGCCGGAGTAATCTTCTAGGTATCTTGAATTTTATTTCTTTTCCGAAGGACTCTTTTTAGGTTCGTCGATTTATTACAGAATAATTGCTTCGAGTGTTCTATATTTCCATTGCTCTTGAGTCGTGTATTGATGGAGTCGAAGATATTGATTGGAAAGTGGCTGGTTCGTTTCAGGGCTAGCGACGGTAGAAGTTCCGCTGATCGGTAAGGCGATAAAGCAACTCCCTGTACCATTCGGATTCGAATCTACTGCGGAGTAGTCTGTTGCCTGCACGATCTTCTGTCGGTAAAGCTAGCTGGGAATCGTAGGTACATTGTCGGTGGCTGGTAACGCAGGTCTAGTCGGAAGTTATTACTCGTTGGTAAAGTAAAACTTCACGTAAACCGGATACTAGCGGTAAGAAAGCTAGATTGCACGATTAGTTGTTATTAGTCGAAACTCAGGTAGGTCCCTTCCACGGATTACCCACTGCAAACAAGTATCATCATTTATTATCCACTAGCTGCCCCGTTACTCGGTTTCACCCGGGAAATATTTATGATGTTCCTAAAATAAAAAATTCAAAAATCTAATCCTAAGACGTATGTAATATAATTCAAAGTGACAATGAAATTCGTTCAGCCGTGTAGACCTGAAAGAAGGACAAACAGACAACGTTTCACTTGTATATATTAGTAAGGATGTACCCACGGAATTACAAGTAAAATTCATTAAGACCCTTGTGTTTGATTTCAAAAATTAACTTTGTCTCTTCGCAAAGCGATGCAACTTCTGCCTCGAATTCCCAGCTTTTATATACGCAATGACCATAAATTCATGACTCCAACTCGTTTCCACGAAGTTACGCAATCCTGTCAGCGCCCCATCGCGCGTAATCCACATTAACGAGCTAATTAACAGCAATTAGCTACCTTCTGCGTTGCGTTAGCCAGCCTCGACTTTCTGGGTGGTATCCATTTTTTCTAGACCCGCTGGTCGACTGCTTCGGTAAATATTCTATCCCCCCAATCCTCCTTTTATCTTCCTTCGCGTTTGCCTCGCTCGTTTTTAATTTCTCCCGTTCTCCCACAGTAGCAGCCCCCTCATCCTCTACGATGTTTCAAGGAAATTAATGCGAGCGGGCTATTAGAGCGGCGTCGTCGATCCCGTTAGCGACCCGGCCCAGGTATCCTGGGGATATTAATGGTATTAAAATCGCGCGGCGTAACCGATTCACTAGCGGCCACAGTGTTGTTTCTGATAGCCCGTCCGCGGACTCATCGCTGGCTCGCATTGTATCGAAGCCACGGTGCTCGCTCACGTACCCTTTCTCCCATTGTCCAAGAAACAACCGGCCTCCCCTTAACGCGGCAGCGACGCAGAAAAGGGCTCGCAGAGTCGCTCTTCCACGAGACCGTTATCGATCTTGCTCGTGTTATTCGCGCCACGATCGCGCCGAGGGATTTATATCCGAGATAGGTGGGATCTGGAGTGTTTACCACCGGCTCCCGATACCGTCGAATTAAATTTCACGGCGAATGCAATTCCGTTTTCGCTCGACCGACCAGCACGTCGGGTCTCCCTGTTCTAAGGCTGCGAGCATCTAGAAAGGGTGTAACTACCTTTTCGTAAACAGCCACGCTGTGCAGATTCTTAGCGCGTTAGCTTTCGCCGCGTACCGAGCTGAATAACGATCGTTCCGCCGTTGGAAATCGCGTACAGAGGGGGGTACGGTTTTCTCTAAAGCGATAAGTGCTCCAGTGGTCGGTATTCAGCCGTGCGCCACGAAGGACCGGGTGGAGGAGGGGGCAAAAGAAAAAAGTATTTTCAGGGAGGCAGCGGCCTAGGTTCTCTGATTCGCGGGCTGAGAGGCGCACGCACTACGCCGAGGTTGACCCACATTTCGCCTAAAGCCTCGCTCTCGAGCACCATCACCTGGTTCTCCTACGTCACGTGCTGCACCAGCCCCCCCCCCCCCCCTTCTCCGGTGCATGTTGCTGCGCGCGACCATGCAAGTGGGCAAAGAAAAAACGAAACGCAGCCTGCGTCGAGTGCAGTTGTACCCCTTCGGTACACACGCGAGCCTCGCGAGGGTTTGCAGACGAAGGGAAAATGTCACGCGGGGGCTTGAACTTTTTACAGCGGTTTCCTGCTACTCCTATTTCCCCCGCTTTGATCTGTAAAAGACGCTTGGTTGAACCGAATTTTTTCGGTAATCTGTTCGCGCTGCGACACAGGCAGCTTTCGGAGACCCAGAGATCTATCGAGCTCTCAAGGAGAGGAGACTGTGGAAAAAGTAACGGCCTTACTGACAATGTTTCTCAGAAGTTTGTAACGCGATAGTGGCTCGTCGAAGTCGCAGGGTCGATCGGCGTAATCCAATGCGCGCTCGCAGACATTTAAACCGCAACGGTTCCGTTCCAGTCGAACTCTTCTCCGCGGTACCCGGAGCTGATCCGCTCGCGTCTGATTCCTTTTACCCTACCTTGTCGTAACGTAGTCGTTAATTATAGTTCGCTGCTTGATCCTGACCTTCCCTCGGAACCGGTCGCGTATCGGTTACGGGCGCGTTAAGCGATCCGTTTCGGTGGCCACTGCTTTGCAAACGCGGGCGCGGCCTCCTCTGAATCATACCGAGGATCACCGTAACTTTAGGTACCATTTAGAGACCAGAGTAATTTCTCTCTTAATGTGGGGGAACATTAGAGGCGACTGGCATTTTTGCTCGACGGTGACGATGAAAAATTGAAGAGTCAGACGACGAGCGTTCCCGTCGACTGCTGCCAGGCCTGACGACGGATCGTCGTGAAATATAAATTCCATCCTGATTTCCACGGCTGCCCTGTCATCCGTTTCTTCGCTTGCCGGAAGAGAAGTAGATCGATTATGCATACGAGCGGAATGGAAGATATTACGGAAGCCCGCAGCGCGACCCGTCTCACGCACGCTTTCGATGTCATCGCGACTTCTTATTCCTGCTGCTTTGTCAGCGCCGCTGAATTCGCAATCTTCCCCAACATTGATTCCAATCGTCGTGCTACTGCGACGAGGGAGGGGGCAAATCGCGCCCCGAGTTACGCAAATTGCGAGGAACTTCGTTGGGGGTACACGCTCGTCTACTTACACATTTCGCGGATCATTGTACAGCAAAAAGGTTTTCTCAGAGGAGCAAAATATAGTTTGGGATGGAGGGGTGGTGGAAGATGAAAGGGGTTGAAGGGGATGTAAAGGGAGGAGAGGATTTATAATGGTTGATGCAAAGGGAAAAATGGAGAGGTAAGAGAAGGCAAGAAGGGGTTGATAGTGTTGGACAGATGGAGATAGAAGTGTACGATGTTGAACTAGCTAGAATAGGATTCGAGAGGGGATAGAAAAAGTAGAGGAAAGTGGAGAAAGTGTATGATTGTAATTTTCAGAGGATGATCTATGAAGAATTAAGGTTTACACTCGACTGTCCAGTCAGGGAAGACAGTCTCCCTTAAGGGATTAGGACACAGTAAAGAACCAAGAAAGCAGACGATTTTTAGACGACGATCAAAAGAAAAGTAAACAATCGATTGATATAAGGTTTTGTGTTTTAGTTCACTATATTATGAACTATAAGAAAAGCATATAATATTTACAAAATAACATTTGTACGCCGTGCAATGTCTCCATTTAAAATGTCAATTTTTTTTCCGGATGGCCAACTGGTGGGCCGGATTCCGGCAAATCGGATGAACTGTAACAAAAACCCCAAAAATGTCTTTGACGCTAAATTATTTTGATACCAAACAATCGTTATAGTCGTGCTTTGGACAATCTATTGTGGTCGCGTTTGCGAGTAATTACACAAAAAAAATCGTCGGAAAGTATAAAATTGTTGAAGTTATTAATCATTGAAGATAGTCCTGGACGGCGCGCCGCCGCAGGTGCTGTACATAGATTCAGGTGAACCAATCATCTGAAAGCAAAATACTTATTATTCTATACAAAATATCTACAGTGTGGAAACTTGCCGATGAATTTGAACAAAAATTGTGAAAGTTACACACGAATCAAATTTTTTCCACATTTTTACAGAAAAAAATCGTTTTTAATCAGTAATAAAATGTTTTACAAACATCGAATGTTGATGTGGAATTTCTACAGGATAGAGAATGGAATTCTACAGCTTCATTTGAAATTTTAAGTGAAAATATTCATTGGTTCAAGAGTTATGATGTACACCGTTTTTGAAAATCGTGTTTCGAGAAAACCGGCTTCAAAGTTAAGTACCCTATGCCAATATCGCTCTGCGAGGCCGTTACTCGACGGTGCACTCAATTACGTTCGCTGCTATAATTTCGACGAATATTTGAATTTCTTCATGAAATTTTGTTTAATATTTTTATAAAGTATAAGACTTTCAAAATCAGTAAAAAAAAAAAATAATAATCGATTTTCTGAAGCTGAAATAGTCCACTACCCCGTTAAGGGGGTATTCTGGTTTAGCGCGCGAGTTTCAGGACCATTTTTCAGAATTTTTTATGGGCAATCAAAGTAAGTGTACTACATAAAGATTTTCTTGAAATCTTAATCGTCCTTTTAACTATATTTTATTCTTTCTGATGCTGTTCTTCGTAGGCATCTGAAACAAATAATTAATGAAAACTTTTATTCAGTAAGAGAATATGGTTATCGTCTGGATCGAGATTATTCATTGAAATTAATTTTTCACAACATGGCGCCATTTGTTTCAGATGCCTACGAAGATCAGAATCATGGCAGCATCATGGCAAAACGCACAATTTTCATGTCTTCATACAGACATGTCATACTAATTTTTTCACGACAAAAAAAATTGTAAATATAGTTAAAAGGATGATTAAGACTTCAGGAAAAGCTTTGTGTAGTACACTTACTTTCATTGCCCATAAAAAATTCTGAAAACTGGTCATGAAACTCCCCCTCAAACGATCGAAGACTATTTTCCGTGGCCAATTGAAAAGTCAATTATCACAGATGGCACGGACCGCGTGAATATTTCCTGCGTCCCGGCGGAAGCGCCTCGAACCGCGTGTCCCCGATAAAAAAAACATGCGTTTCCACCCTTCGCGTCCGAACGATTTTCGATTAACTTTTTCTCGGTACACTAGCCGCGATCCCCCTGCCCGCCCAGCCACGGAAAAACAGAGGGAAAACGAGCGGCGAGTGTCCGCGACGCGAGGCCCCATCACGCCTGCGTTGGCTCCTCGTTCTTTTGCGCTTCGTGCGGCGGTTAACCGTTTTCATTCCGTCGACCTACATTTTACTCCGCCACGTTTTCGATACCTCAAAGGATCCTCGGTGCCCGATAACTCTCGATCCGCTTGTTCGTTGATCAGCGGCGCTCGACTCCGCGACGAAGATGCTGCTTTCCCGTCGTTTAGTCGATATGTGAACCATCGAGCGTTCTAGCTGAGCGCAATGAAAAGCCTCTCTCTAGGCTGTCCACTGGAAACGGCTAATTCGACCGAGCTGCATTCGCTCGCCGCTATTACGCGCCCCAGTTCCGAACTCTCGCCACGAGCCACCGACTTCGAGATCGAACATCCCACCGTTTCACGTTGCCCGTCGATCGAAAATCTGTCGTCGTAAATAACATCATGGCGCCTGTCTTGTAACTACGGCCAGCCAGTCGTGGGGAACGGCTCCGTAAACCCGACTCAGTCCGCCGAGGCACAGGTTTTTGTCTATCGACAGGTCGGACGTGCTCGAGCAACATCCCCCGTCTGCTCTTCCCGATGCAACCGAGCTCCGCCGTGCGTGAACTGCTTTTGCAAGACGTTTCCAGTTCTCGGTGGAAAGAGACGTTTAGGAAGAAACGTTGAGATCTATGCGGGGAACTGATTCAGTCGCTCGCTCAAGGGAAGGTTAATGAATTCATTAGCAAATGTACTACCCTCTTGGTATTCGTCGATATTAATTTGTAGAGTAAATTGGTTTTGTCGCGAACAAATTTTCAGACCGTCCTCATGGTTCAGTGCGAAAGCTCGTCGAATATTAATTGGCGTTTCGCTAATTGCTTTTAATGGGACAGACCGCACACAATCGCTTATGAAACACGTTCGCTGGGATCTTTGATTACATAGATGCATTATGCATCGTGCAGAGACGGAGGTCGAAACGCAGCGATTCGTGGACAAAGACGAGTGTCTATGGACAAGAGACGAAGACGTGGCCCCCAAGCGTTATTGGGAAAACCTTAAACCGCCCGCAGCTACTTAGAAATGGCTCTGCTGGTTACGAACCTTAACGCAATTAGGAGGATCCCGCGCGTCGCCCCAACGGCTTCCGATTCTTCTCGAGCTTCCACGTTTGCGCGAGATGCACGGAAACCGTGGACATGCCTTTTTCTGTCGAGCAACTCCAAAGGCCACCTTGTCGCCTGATTACAAATGCAATTCTTGGTAACGAACGTTGCACGCTCAGATGTGCTTTCCCAACATTTGCTTGGATACATATTCCATGAGGATCTGTAGGGGCGAGCTGTGAAAGAGAGGAGCAGACAGGAAGATAAAGGGGTATATTGACAGGGGGTGAGGGATGATTGTAAGAGAGGAGAGATATGGATGGAGTGGAAGTCTGTGAAATTTTAATATGAAGCTGTTAAAGTCTACGTTGCTTTCATCGCCGTAAGAATATGCTAATACATCTATCATACATAAATTTCTAATACTGATTTCATAGATAAAGTCCAACAAAAATTTAGTCCCTTCGTATCTTTGACTTGGAACGAAAATATCGGACGAAATGCTTGAAACGATGACGAAAAGGGAGGATGTACACATCGAAATCCCGGATTTCCGCGTGGCCCGGACATCTGACAGATTACTGGTTCGCGGAGCTTCCTGGGACCAGGAGTCCTCGGAACAATGGGAACTCTGGAAATGCACCGAGTAGCCCTCCATTAAAACTCCCTGGCTTTGGAATTTTGCGGTATGTTTTTCGGGCATGGAAACTTCGGTCTGATCTAGTGTTCGACCACCGATCTCATTGAAGCCGTTGCGCACAGGGTAAACTCCATTTTCCCCCGTGAATTCGGTGGAGGACGGGATACATCCCCACCGTGCTCGGTTTCCGTATGCGGCCATGAAAACGAATAGACGGAAAATGGGGACGGAGCACAATTAATGGCGCATCGATCGGTCGCGTGGACAGCTCGAGCTTAAAATATTCGATTTATATTTTTCTGGCTGGACGCGCGGAGCTTGAATGGTGTGGCCCATTTCGGTGCTCGTCAATCGGAGGTAGCTTACCAGCGAAATATAATATTTCCCTCGTTCCTGCCGCGTAATGGAGAGCAACGTTTAATTAAATTGCGCCTGTGACGCGAGCCGTGCTTTGACGAGCCCGATATGCAATCGCGGGGGTCCCAGCTTTTTCGCAGCGTAGGTATGACACGTGTCGCTGAGCCTTCTACTCTGCCTCGCTCTTTGCTGTGAGTAATCGAACTTGTGACTTTTCTAATCAAGTTACATTTATATTTCCTTATTAACATTTAAGCGGTAGCCTCTCGCGTCTCCTAATTACAACATATCGCATTTTAAGGATCGATTGGACCAACTCTATTGGCGCAACGACATGGGAAAATGGCCCGCGCGAGCCAGACTGGCGCAGAAAGTTATTACGTAACATTGTGAAGCGGCGGCAGCCAACATCGATCCGAAATTAATCGCACCCACGTAGCAAGGCTGGTCGCGTTAAAATCTCGAAAGCTTGCTCACCGTGAGCTTTTAAATTGCTATCCTGTGCCGCTGCAAATTAACAGCGAGCCGCGCCCGGCACACGCCACCGGCCGATTAGAAAAAAACCTCTCTAGTAAAGCTCGTCTCAGGCCGACCACGCACCCACGCCGCTAACGAACCTTTTACTCGCCGCGAGCAACATCTCTCGCTGACTTTCATCGCCACATGGACCTCGCTGACTCGTCCCGGCGATCCTTAATGAGACGTCCACGCAAACGTCACTTACTTCGAGCGTACGCTGAGCCTCGCTGGAACTCCTTTGAGAGGGAATTAACTGGATGATGTCGCTCTTTGAGTCACGATCGTGTCATATAGGAAGCGCAAAGGAACGGTAAACCAGTGGCAAGAATTTCTGTGCCTTTGAATTTGCAAACATACGGACACACACGCGTGCGGGTCTGCGATATTGAAGAATCAAGCTACTTTGCATTTGGTGATAGTATTGGGGCAATTGGTTAAGGGTAGGCCAAGTTACGGGTCGCAGCAAAGTTTCATCTTTGCCCGTCGATCTCGACTAAACAGTTATAATTCTCGACGCAACGCCGTCACTTTATTTGTCGCGTAACCTGTTGGCCCTCTGTTATCGCGTATTCGACTGCTAATTGGCCCGCTGGTTCCGCGCGAGCCCTGTCGCGGCGGAGTGGCAGAATCGGGAGGGAAAATTTGCATAGTTACTCAATTTCCTTGCCTGGCTATTACCTGAGATTGTCACTCAGCGTTCACTTAATCCGATTCCAGGCATTCAGGCTTCCCGGGATTAGATCTGTCGCGAAAGATCCCTCGGCTGTAAATAGACCTTCTTCCGATACAGAGATTGCAGGCGAGTAAACACGCAGCCGGCGATCTTCGGGGCGCATTGCCGCTAGGGGGCTGCGCCCCCTGCGAGTGAAACCGGACGCGTGGCTTTTAATCGGCGATCCCTTAAAGGATGAACGGCTCGTTTTATCCTGCATGTAAATGCAAGCCGTTCGGTCGTCCCGAGTCTCCTCCGATCTTCAAAGGCTCTGAGAGCCAGAGCGGGTCTATTTGCTCCAACCGCGAGCTTGTTTCCGATAGAGATCTCCGTTTTTTTTTTCCTCGGATTTTAAAGGAAATCCGTCTCTTGGGCGAGCCTGCCGTTCCTTTTCCTCTCGAGTAGCGGCCATCGCGAATCGCGTACAGATCGTATCCGAGGCACGTTACGCGTTCTTGTGGCGGTGTAGAGCTTCAGTCTCGCTCCCCCGAGCTGCAGGTTCGTCAAGGTATCGTCGTGAGAAACCGACTGCCCGTTGACACCTCTTACTTTCCATCTACGAACCCGATATCCTTCGAATTCGCGATCCCTTTTTCATTCGCGACATCTTTTTCAACGACACGCTCGCGTTAACGCGTCGGCCATAACGCGCCACTGATCACCGCTCTATTATGCAACCTTCTTCGCCGCTCCCTTCCACGAGCCGTTCTACAGTTTGTCCGTAGTTCCCCGAGGAGTCACGTGTGTCGGCTTTTTAGTTCGTTGGCTTTGGACATGGGCGATTGACGCCGAAGAGCGTAGCATTGAATTTGTCTCCGCGAATGTTCGACCAGCGGGGCCTTTCCCCTCTTTGCCAGCGGGTCGTTTTCACTTTCTTACGGTACGAAACCGCGACGGCTTTCTTTATTTGGCGTGGTGTACGCCAGCGAACGCGTTTTCCAGCGATTCCAGAACTGGCTCCTCGACTTTTACTGCCACTGGGAGAATGAACGGTCAACCGCGGGAAAATGTCGCCTCGAATGAATTCATCATTTAAATTCCTCCGGATTTAAATTGGCGAGGCGCGATTGTCAAACGCGATTGTGAAACGGCGCCAGACTTTGAAGCGGTCGTGCGACACCTCGCCTTGAGTGACAATGCGTGTTGACGTTCGGATCAGAGGTAGAATCTGCATCCGACCTGCATAACTCGATTGGCGGGGCAGCCGCTTGGCAAAGAATAGCTTCGTAGCTCGTGTTCCGGTCCAGTAATTCTTGCAACCCATTTATTAACATCGCGGTGTTACGCGCTACGAGGATTGTAACAGGAATGCAACTCTCGCCGGGTGATTTGTGCATTCATGACGCTGTGTACACATTTCGGAGTAAACTTCGATTTCCTCGTACAGAGAGATCGTACTTGGAACCTATACCTTGTAGAATTCAAAGGGTCGAATAGAATCGAAGCAGTGAACAGCAGCAACGTGTTAAAGTGACAGGCGGATCGGCGGATCCAGGAACGAAGGGATAGAACCGCGGGAAACATCTCGTCACTGGCGAATCACCGTAAAAGAGTTAAGGGTAACAGTGACGGGAAGGCGGCTGGGCTTTGCAGTTACGTAAAACGTTTCATCCGCTCCAGCGCCTAAACACGGTAATAGCCAGAGCCCGCGATTGCATGTGCATTCGCTGCATCCTCGATGCATGACGCGCATCGTACAGGGATCTATCGGCTGCCAGGACTCCCCACGTTATCTGAAATTGAATAATCGCGCGCCGTTAACTATCCCCCGGTCCTCCTCCTTTCCCTCCCTTCATCTCTGACGCTCCTCCTCGGCCTCCTTCACTTTCACGACTCATCGTTCATTGCAGAGCCGAGGATCAGGCTTTCAGGCGGCCTTAAAAAGTGACTTTAATCGGCGGAGATTGGAGTCAATCAAACAGGTAAATTAAAAAACTCGCTCGAGCCTAATGCAATCGCATTCGATTCAATGGTCCAAGTCTAAGTATCGATGGGAGCACATGCTTCTTACGTGAAAGTTTCTGTAGATTTTCCTTAAATGTACGTTACGGCGGTCGCGACGTTGCCGGCCATCTGCAGTGTGCAGCGAGGGCAGGACACACCATCTTAGAGCGTTGCAGTTCGGTTTTAATAGGCCGTTGCACAAGAACCTGACTCGCGAAAAAAAGAAGAAAGAGTATTACGCAAACGACACACCGGTATTTTCGTCCTTCGATGCGAGCGAACATCGCTTTGAAAGGTGAAATCCGACGCCCGCTGGAAACAACGCTGGCTGGTTATACGGCTTTGTAATTGGCACGTGCGGCTCGCTTCGGTCGCGGAATAATTAACGACTTTCATGCGCCACGCAACGATCGAGCCTAGACAAATCGAGGCTGCCCTAACTTTCACGCGAATTATGAAACGACCTGTACGCCGCGTAGACCAGACTCTCGGACTCTGCTGCCCCGCCGCGGCAGAAATCTTCTGCATCTGGACGGTCTCGCGTGTCCCGAAAGCACCTTCGATTTCGCATTCCGCGTCTGCCACGCGCTCGAGGAGCCCGGCGAGGAACGCACGCGTGTACCCCGCGACTTGCATACGAGTGGCCTCGTAATCGCGACGAACTCCCGGCGTCGTAACTTTCCATTCGGCATCTTGGATCCGCAACGACTCCCTTCCCCTTACGTTTCCGGTGGTGGCTTTACGGTCACGTGTGGCGGCAGTTCGAACGAATATGAAATGCACGAGGGAATGTTACCGAAACGGCGGGCTCGGAGGAAGCGCTCGAGCGTTTCTGCTGCGCTGAGCTCGAGGAATGCGCGTGCAACCTTGGTGGCGTGTATGGAGCAAGTTTTCAAAGAGCACTGGGGAGAAGCACCAGTAATTACACATCGATGAACGCATGAAGCGACGTACTATTAATCCTCGTCTTAATTCACGTCGACTACCATCGGCTTTCGAAGAGTGAAAAGTCGGATTCCAACAGGAACTTTACCGGAAAGCTCTCCTACAAGCTCGAGTTACGAAAATCGGCGGAGTTCATGGAATTATGAAACTTTTACGGGGAACAGTTCGATAGGAAAAGAGCAGAGCATTTTTGCCCGATAATGCTTGCCTCGCCTAGTGGAATCGCGCTAGGGGGTGGTTTGCCGTGCTGGCACAGCGACGCGTGCTTTAAGAGCAGCCCATTTTCGCAGTCCTTCGCAACAGCGAGGCGAAAACAGCCCCTGGGATTAGAATTTTAAATGGCACCGAGGGTATCGACGATCCGTGAAAGCGGGGGATTAAGATGCAGCGCCAAAGTTCCGGCGCCCTCGGCGAAACTTCCTAATGGCTCTTTTACGAACTTGCCACGGCGCGGCGCCGATAGATCTCGCCAAGTTCACGCTTAACGCGGCTTCCTGGCGTTCCTATTTTTCGCCGGCTCTTTGGTAATTACCTTGACGGCCTTTTGTCACGGCCCCGAGTAGTTTTCCGCGGCCCATTAGCATCTTCTCCGAGGACAAATTGCCGCGAGCAAATAACGTTTGACGCCGGACACCTAGCATCGTCGTCGATTCCAGAAGATCGTGCGCGCAAGTGGTGGGTGTAGATTCTAGCTATCTAGGTTATTAGCAGCTTTCCTTAACTCTAGTATTCTAAACGACTGACCAGCGTAGGCAGCGAATGTGATCGTTCTAGGTCAAGAGGCTGTAGCATCGAGGTGACACGAAGAGGAATCGTGTAGGCAGGAAGACGAGTGTTATTTCTGGAAGGTGTAGGAACAAGTGCTAGTTTCATGACTCCCCCAAATTTCTTTTAGTCCTAACTGATGATCGATGAGGACCCCGATAGCTTCAGGGATGCTTCGAAGCGGCAGACGCAATGCTAGCGTGCGTACGGAAGGTGTGTCGTCGGCCACAAAAGCCAAGATGCCATCGTCGGTGGCCGCTTGCAGGTGGATGCTAGTTCTAATACCAGAGACGCTTTGCATCGCGTGCGGCATTGCAAGGCCAGCCAGCCGCAAGAAATCGACGTCAGGAATACCAGACTCGCAACTCGGAGGCGTATAAATCGCGTCGACGCGAAATGACGTCGGCCTGAGACACATCTCTTGCGTAACGGCGCGCTATCGGTGCGCACCGTCGGCTTCCTCGCCGAGAAGCCAGCTAGTTTCTTCCAGGAAGAACCGCCTTTTAAAGAGCGGGCTGTTTCGACAAAGTAGAAATACTCCTACCTCGTCGCAGCAGCGTGAAATCCGTTGCCGTAAGTGAGCGTGCTTTACTGTGTCGGAAAGGAATTTCTTCGCGCCGAATAAGACAGGTGACGTTAATTGTTTTCCTTGCGGTGGAGAGGAGAATCGAATCTCGTTTAACTGATTAATGATGCAGAAAGAACAAAGACAAGGTAGGGTAATTCCGGGAGACGCGGTCGGGCCGGAGAGTTAGCCGAGTCGCTATATTTCAGACTCTATACGTAAAAACGCGTTAACGTACAGACCAATTACTTCTTTAGAAGCCAAACAGATGAATGAATAACGTCATTTGGCTTCCTTCTGTGTTTTTTCTGGATTTATAGGCTATAAAAGGTAAATTGAGGTTACATTTAACTTCTTTTGTCAAACAGCTGTGTACAGAATCGCAATTAAAATATACTTCTAAGTTTATTTTCGTTTAATGTTTGGGATAATAAGATAGTAGAGAGAGATATTGAGGGAGAATGCAGCCAAAGTATTTGGCAATATTAACCCTTAGGCTGCCGCTTTAGCCACTATATTGGCACGGTTCTACCCCCTCGACTCTATGGGACCTATTGACTACTCATACATAAAAATTTTTGGAAAAAAAGGACCCCTATTTTTACGAAAAAATAGCGGCAGCCTAAAGGTTAACTCTTCATCTCAAAGCTAACGAGAAGATCATCTCATGCTGCAGAAAGGTGAAATGGTCGAGTTATGATTTTTATATTATTTTTTTATTATATTTGTTTATTTAGTTTATTTATTCACTTTTGTATTCATTTGCTTTGCTAATCGCCAGTAGGTAGTTCACTTTTTCTTTGATATGTTCTTTACTTATTTAGCGTAAACAAATTAAATGTCAATGAATCTGTAGTTGTATTCACTCATAAATAATTTTGCTATATCCTTTGTTAATTTTCCATGAATAATTATGTGAGTGGTCTCTGCCAACGATGAAAACCATTTCTCCCGGCACCCCGGAAGAGGTGGTCAGATGTCATGACTTCAGTTTTCGACCCGATTTACAGTAAATATTGTCTTACAGCAAATATCGATCAGTTTTTCTGAACATATAGGTTTGTCCTAGGGTTTGTCGGTTTTTAAGAACCCGTTTTTATTTATAAACTTGTCAAATTCGAAAATCGGGTTTTAAATTTTAGAAACTGGTTTTATATACTAGAATTAATATGAAGAAATGATTTATTTATTTAATTAAAAACGTTAACATTTTTACTTGAAATCGCCTCGGACACAAGCAAATTGTAGTAGGTAACTGTTTACTGTAAAACTAAGCTTCATGAGTTCATATTTTCAGAAAAAAAAATGAAATGGAATAAAGATTTATAATTTGGTACCACATTTTAAAAGATTTATATTTTGTACGGATTTTAGTTATTTTAGCTTTTTTCATTTGGTTCAGTATGCAGTCTATTGTATTGTGTTATAGTTATGTAGATCCATAAATATTAGATGAACTCAAAAATTGTACGTATTCGTACGGATTTTAGCTATTTTAATTTTGTTCTTATTTGGTTTTGTACAGATAGAGTGTATTTATTATGGATATGTTTATTTTGTTATATTTTTGTAATTCCATAATATTAAGGAAACTGAAATTTTTTAAAATAAATAAAAATATTTATTTACTATTTTAATTACATTTTTTTGTTGTGAAAGTTCAAAAAACTGGTTTAACCGGTTTTTTGGAAATAGTGAAATTCGAAAACCGGTTTTTTCAAAAGTCGGTTTTTGTATAAACCCTAGTTTGTTCTGATAAAATAAGCAATTTCTATATTAGTTTTAATAGCCATTTTATATTAGGTCGACCGCGTCTCCCGGATTTACCCTACTCGGATCGCTGAGGATTGAATCGAACCTGGATTTCTTCCTGTCTCTAATTTTTCTGTTAAAATAATATGATAATTACAAAGTAGAGGATTGTGGACGCGAGATATGACAGAGGAGATAGTGGGCCAACTCGCGGAACGTCCATTAAGCCTCCTTATCTCAATCCTGAAGTAGCTACCTCTTAGTCATTGAAACGCGTTTCTCCAGAGTCTCCGCCCCATTCCCATCTTCCTTTTGCCTCGCGCAGAAAGTCTGTCGCAAAGGGGGTGTCTCCTGTCACCTACTCTCGCGGCCGACTTCCTTCGTGTGTTTTCCCTCGTTTGCGAGCCGGTCCCTTGGCAAAACCACTCGCCAAAGATCGTCCGCGTCACGGGGAAAATCGCCTGCAGGTTCGACCGACTGAATGAAAAAAAAAAAAGGGGGTCAGCTTCTCTCCCCCTTTCGAAGTGGCTGCTTTCAGCGTTCAAAGACTCGCCAGCGAGCTTCTTAAGTTGGCCTTTGTACGCGGCTTTTCGCCGAGTCCTTCCATTTCAGGCGATGCCACTTTTTGCGTGCAGCGATCGCGTACGCCGCCGCCTCGTTTCATGGTCATTATCATCGCGGAGCACCGCCGGCATCGCCACCGCGACAGCGTCGTCTACGGCAGTCTACGGTGCGTCGAGTGCATAAAATGCGCTTCGTAATGCGCCTCGCTCTCTCTCCGCAATCGTGTTCTGCGCGCCTTTTTTCCGAGCCCGGCACGAAGCTCGAGAGCGTCCTCGAGCCTTGTTTTTAATCCAACGATTCGCCGTTGATACTCGCTGCGCTCTCCCCTGCCGTAATTATCCTCAATTACCAAGTCATTTGTTGCGACGGTTCTCCCCCTTTTTTTTTGTCTTCCACGCGAAATACGAACGAGGAGGAGATGTGGCTGGGCGGTTGGATTAGGTTTCGCAGAAGCAATCGACGCCGAGCCACGCCCATTCGCCAACGTTTAAGCTGTTTTCCGCTGGTGTCGCTAATCTTGATATCAATAGTATTCCATTTATGCACCGTGCGACAAAGTTAGCATCGTCGTTGAGCGTCGGAGGCAGCGCCGGCCGCGTTCCGAGACGTTCCCATGAAGGCATTATTTACAGTCGACCCGAGTTCATGGATGATTTCAGATTTCCACGCATCGGCGCTTTCTATTCGCGATAACTCGACTAGCAGGCATCGTGGACGGTCCCGTTTCGCAGCTAGATTATCGCTAGGGCCACGAGAAATAACGACCAACCCCGGAAATTGCTTGGTAATCTTCATGGAATTAGAAGACATAGAATAATCGATCCGTGGACATCGGTGTGGGAGCCGGTCGCCGGTCGTCGGCTTGTCCATCGTCACGGAGTTTACAAATTGCGTTCTTGGCCCGAGGGGCGAGATGAGGCCATTTGACACGAAAAAAATCCCCTGCTTCCGTTCTTGTTTATGGGGTCAGCCTGCGGCCGGGGCGATGGTTACTTACGGACGCTTCGCGTTTTACGGATGATTTACGGTGTTCACGGGCGAGTGCGTTCCTGTTCGGGACGAGATTACAAAGAGATATCGCTCTGATAGCACGACGCGATGCTAGATCATCCGTGGTCAAAGGCTGGCAGCGATCGCAGCTTCCAAACTCAGCTTAATTGCCCCTTAATTGCAATACTGCGCGGCGAAGATGTCCTCGGATGCCCGGAACGATCGTGCAACTAGCTTACCCCGGCTTCGTGTTTATCCCCGTTACCTGTGTACGCTTCATATCCTTCTTCTCGTCGTTCTGGACAAAGGACGCGTAGCCCAGCAAAGCTAACAACTGGAGCTTACGACTCGGATGACCCAGATGAAAGATAAAGCAAAGTTCACCCGTAAGGAAATCGTCTTCCATTCCCCGGGCTGCCCTTTCAGTCGCGACTTGCATCTCGAGCGCTCGAACATTGACTTAGCAGAATCACGCGATTACTGTGACTAAGCTCGCTCGTCTGTTTAATTAACGAGCGCAGAGGCATCGATCTGGGGACGCGACAAATTGTCAGTTTCACGCGAACATGGAAGAAGGGATCTCCTTTCATTAATGGGACGATCAGCCAGCACTCCTTGCCTCGCCTTCTTAAATCGAGCTCCACGCAATTCCACGCCGCTTTGACTAGCGACAGGCGTGTTTACGGCTTCGATCTGCGCGGTGTTTAACCAACCGAGGAGACGCGCAACGGGTTCAAAGGATAAAACGCGGCAACCCAGTTATTTCCCCTTCGGCGGTATTTCGCGGACCGTTTCGTTCCCTCGATTCCTCGTGAATGAAAGAGTGACGTTACCTTTAAAGGCTGTTTTCGTCGTTCCGCACGACTGCCCTGTGCGCGGTAAAAAGTAAGCGTTGACGTCCGTCATCCACGCGAATCTGGCCGACTCTTTTTCTAGCTGTTCGGGGCGCGAACGACCGGAGAACCGCAGAGAGCGGAATTCCACGTGGCTAAACGAGTCGTTATCGTTATCGCGGCGACGGCGACGAGCGCCACGCGATCGTGGAAAACGCTCCAATGTCGCCAGTAGTCGAGATAATTTGAATATCGAGGCGAGGCACGCTCGCTCGCGTCACCTGTTTTTATCCAGCCGCGTGGATCTAGGCGTGTAAAACGAGGCGCTGGATCACGGATCGAGGATCTTGTGGAGAATATTTATCGACGTCGAGTTCGGTCTATTTTTAACAAAGGGAATGCAAGGCCTCTTGTAAATTTCAATGTTACTCGCGTTTAGATGGCTAATCGGTGACGCAACTGCTACATGTGTTTATACTCGGGGGTTTGAATAAATCACGTAGCGGAGTGGAACAGTTATTTCTTTTATTCATTGTTGAAATCTGTCTAGCTTCACGTTTTCAAGCTGACGTGATCGATGCAGTGCCGCTTCAGAGGGAACAAATTGAACTCTTAGAGCGTAATCACGTAATTGATATGGGAGAAACAGGAAGATGAAGTATTACAAGTGCAGGTAGTAAAACAGACGGTCCCGCGGTTTAGTGGACCGGAACACTGATCGTTTGCTGGACGTCTGCTCCATCTATTAATCTATTCGAGACCTGTACAATCTTGCAACTCTAATTGTAGCACGAGATCGAGGATAAATACAGAGGAAAAGTTGCAGGTTTCCATCCTGAGATCCCAGAGGGCCTCGCTGGCACTGTGTCTGACTTAGGACGGATTATCTACTAGTTTCAGAAGCCAGATCGTTCCTTCACTCCTGCACACGCTCATTTGGTACACAAATTACGTCTAAAGAAGCCTTTTGAATCCTAAGAACCCACGCAGATCGCAGTTTCAAATATGTAGATAATTATACGATAAATATATCCCCAGCAGAAATGTGTTGTCGAAAGGCTTCGGTGAATAGTGGCACACAGTAGAGGAAAGGCTGGCGCACAGGGCTGACTAGAACCTACTCAATCTACTGCCACTAGTGTTCCTTCTCGAGAAATTTTATAATTTCTTATTTCTCATTTCTCGAGAAATTACAGTGTTTCTCGAGAATCTTCAGTGTAGGAAAATTATTATAAATCCCATTTGTTTTCAGAAATGAATTTTCGGTTACTTCAAATTGTGTGTTAATCGTGAATATATAAACACATCTACAATCAGTAATAAATGTTAGCAGTATATACGAAGAAATACGCGATTGGTCATAAACTTTTTAAACTTTTCTCTTCGTATTGCCGATGCTTTATATACAATTAAACCAACATCCACTCAAAATGAAAGAAATTTTTATACAGCCGCAGATTTTGTCACAAAAAAAAAGGAAGTAGATTGGTTGACGCGACATTAGACGCATTGTGCTTTTGAAAAAAACTATTTTAAAACCAAAAAGTAATGTTTCGCCTTGCTCACATTTTATATTAAATAAATAAATTTATCAATTATATTTAATATCTGTTGTTTCATTTACACAAGTTTTGTCTAAGTTGGACAGGAACAAAAATTTAGATAAATATTATCAAAATTATTGCAAAAATATAAATTTTGCAATATTTTTTTAATTTCTTGAGAATTCTCGAGAATTCCCGAGAAATATAATCTGATTTCTCATTTCTCGAGATGTGAAAAATATCGAGAAATCAGGAACACTAACTGCCACAGTCTGCTACGAATCATCCGTAACAACCGCAGTGCTTAGATTCGTCGCAACGCAGCGTAACTCATCGTCGATGCATTGACGTTCGAAAGTTCGATATGAAATTATCATTCTTTGACGAACGCTGTCCCCGTACAGATAAACTGGCACGCAGTCCCGCGACACGGAGACAAGAGACGAGCGAACCTGTCCCCACTCCGTCCCAGGTAGAGACGGCAGACGGGAGTGCGAGACACGGCGCGTTGCCGAAGGTGTACGTATCCAACGAGTGTCCGTCGAATCAGACCGACAGAGAAGTGGGAGAAGCCCGAGGAAGGAGCAAGAAAGACTTTGCCAGCGAGGAGGGACCTGTGGCTTCTCGAGCAAGTCACACGGTCGTGCATGTTCCACCGAGTAGTCTGCTCGCCGTCGCAATTCCGTTTGAGAATCGATGCTTTCTCGCTAATCGTTCTCGTTCGAACCCGAGCTGCGTACACAAAGTTCGTCATAGTTCAGTGTTCGCGTCGACTCCTCGCGCTGCGATCGACCTCTCGATTCCGCGACCATTGCGCCCGGGAAATTCGAAATCGAGCCGCGTTAGGAGTGCCTGATTCAGCGTGCAAGTGTGGACTGCGCGTTTGTGTCTGTGTCTGTGTCCTGTGTGCCTGTAGGAATATCGAAGCAAAGTGTTTGGTCACGGTGCGTCGCGTGCTCGCGCGGCCACCGATGTTTCCCCTGGGGAAAAGCTTGCCGACGGAATTTCTAAATCGCTCGAGGAGAAAGGCACTTTCTACGGGGCGACGATGGTGTCGATTTTCCGAGCGGACGCGTGCTGCGAGCGCGGATAGGCGGATCGATATCGTTGGGCCCGGTGCTCCGGCGTCGTACGCTCGGCTGCACGCGACCTTTAGCTGCACATCGAAACCGGGCTATCAGCCGCTAAACAGCCGATTAAATTTACATGGTGACGCAACGCGCGCTCGTGACCGTCGTCGGCGGCCTATGAAGAAGCCAGTTGCGGCCTCGCGTACGTCCCGGTGAAAAGAGGCGTCCGTTCGCTCGATCGCGCCTCGATATTCACAGTCGACCACACTGTTTCGTTATTGCCCGGTGAGCCTCCACCATTGATCACAACGGTCGCACTACATCGGATCCAAGAACCGTTCCAAGCATTCAATTAAATCTGACCCATGCCGAGCAAATGGAGCAAAAGGGGAAAGTGTGACTTGTCCGTTGTATATCGATCGTTTTCCGACAGAGATCAGGTCGCTTCGCGTCGGTCGAAGCGCGCCACGCATCTCTGGAGCCACGAGAGCACGATTTCGAAGTCGTGAATCATGAGAAACATTAATACTTGGGGCCTTGGCTCGGAAGTGGGTAACCGATGACCAGCGTGTCGGTACTGGTGAACCTCCGTTGATATGGGAGCGGACGATATGAACAGGGAGATACCGAGCAGCACCCTCGCGACTCTCAGGGGGATCCTGGTGAGCTCGCTGTCCAGGGAAAACCTGGGGCCGCACGACCTGCCCGTCCAAGAAAACGGGAGGCATCGACCTCTCCGGAAGGTGCACTTTCACGAAGGTACATTTAGAAGTTACGTCCTGCGACCGGCAGTCGATGATCATTTAAATATAAACGGAGGAAGCGACGCGCCCATCGGCACGCGCTCCACACTTTGCGATGCAATCCCTCGAGGAGAAATAGCCTCTGGAAATCCAGGGAGAAGCGAGTTGGAGGGGCGAAAGTTTCAGACCATTCTGACGGGTCTCGATCGTTCGACCGTTACCGATTTCGCTAAATACGGAGGGTCTGTACGCGGGACCACGGTTCGGGAATTTGTTAACGCGATTGGGGAACGTGGGGGATAATCGTATTGTAGAGAATCGAAGACACGCGCGGGCGATTTGCGAGGTTGGTCGAGCCTCGGAGCTCGCGAAGGTTGGCCCGGCGTCGAATTCGCTAGTTATTCCACTCACGGAGCGGTGTTATGCTTATGAGTGGAGGATGACGATCGAACCTTCTACGCGGCGTTAACGATCGACTTGGCTTCGTGACGTGAACTCGAAGCCCGGACAAAGCCGGCGGGGCTGCGAGCTTCTTCGTTAGCTAGCCGGATAAAATATTCCGTGTAATTCTGGTTGCCGGGTCCGCTGGATGTTCCCAATTGAAGACGTCGCTCCAGCGACCGCGCGTTTCCCTAGAAAGGAGATGGATATACACCATTAAGCCGAGCTTTTGCTCGTTCCACGAGAGAGCGAGCCAGTCTCGGGCCCTAAGCCTGGCTTAGGACACGCCCACGATCAGTATTCCTTTCGGTATTCCCCGGTGGAATCGAAGCTGCGAGAATCGCGCCTCGAGAGGTGGAACAGCGTTTCCGGCCGATGGAAACGATTTATAAAGAGAACAGCGCTGTGCTGGTTAACAGTGAGCGTAATTTCGGGACTCCCGAATGAATAGCCACTTCACAGATGTGTCTGTCACGGTTCCCTTCAGCAGAATTGGTTCGATGCGGGGTAGAAGGATTCTTCAATTCTTTCATGCTCGAAGCATTCTCTCACCCGCTCGGTAACTAACAAGGAAACATCCCGAACCCGGAAATTCAAAAAAATTCTTAAACTTTAATGTTTCAAACACAATATTTATCAAAATCATTTTTAAGGTATGAAGTTTAAGGATTATGTAACACAAATTAATCAATAGATTGTGCCTGATTGATATACATATCTTAATAATAATTAATATCTGCATCAGTGGCCATGCATTGGTACATGGCTAGTCATTGGTACATTTACCTTAGCAGTTTTTCCACCCACACAGTTAAAGATTTCGACGTTTCAATTATGGAGGATGGAGGAGCAGTTACGTTTGGCGCGTAACGGGCCAGACCGCGGTGAACGACGTGGCTTGCTGGATTTTTCTCGTTAAACGTGATAAAAGGTTTCCGCGAAAAGTAACGTTACCCCGACATTGTTTACCCTTATGCGGAGCGGTCGTTTCCTTTTCGCGATTCGTCGTAATTGCTGCACACGGCCGCGTCGGGCCAGAGAACTCATCGCCGGGCCCGTGACTAATAGATCTGCTGATGTCACGCGCTAAAAAGTCCGTCCCCGCGCCTCGCGAATCGCGTTTGATAAACGACTCCCCCCCCCCTCACCGTTCCACAGTCATCGCTGCTTCTGAAGTTTCGATTCGTCTCGTCGATACGAACCGTGCGTCGTCTGTGAATCTCGAGGATACGCGAGTTATCGTCGCTCGAGGGACACCGTTCCCCGTGTTTTCACAAACTTTTCGCGGGGTTTGATTGCTTTCGCGGACAGCTGGTGATTACACGCGCTCGACATTTTTGGGAAAGTTTAATAGAGTCTGCAGGTGGGAGAATGGCCTACGGGAAAACTAATTTCGGCCGACATTGTTTCTGTAAATTTAGAGAGAATGGAAAAGGAAAGAGAAAAAGGAAAAGAAAAGGAATCATTGTGTGCAATGTATCAGAACATTTCTAACGGATACTGTCTGTAGATCGACTTTTTCTTCTGACAAATCGAGAAAGGAAAACGGGAGATTTCAGCGAGAACCTTCCGCGGATGACTGACGATACACAACGGAATCGTTTCGTTTTTTTTTTTTTATCTGAGACTCGATACCCGACGGACCTCGAAGATATTCCTATAATCTCGTTTCTGTCTCCTGGCGTTTCTCCGCTGGCCTAGGGAAGAGCCAGGTGGTAGGGCTTCTGGTCAGCGTTCGAAGCTGGCAACGGCGATCGGAAATGAAAAGTTGCAGTCGACCAGAGTTTCGTAGCGTGTATGGGATTAAAATGGATTAAAAGCCAGTGCGGGGGGGGGGGGGGGGTGGCATCGTGGCCGGGCGACGAACCAATCAGCTTCGCCGAAGATAGCCCTGGCGGAATTGCGTGAATCAGAAACGATGGGATCATTAATTGGGGCGTGGATTGATTTATCCCGTGATTAACAATTACCATGGAACGATCCAACGGTGGTGTCGGATCAAGTGCGCTCTATTTTCGCGTGCTTCGTTATCGCCCTTTTCATCGACGATTCACCGGAGCCCGTCTGCTCGTGGAAATTCCATGGCTGGATAACCCCCTCTGCCTCTTTTTGCGCCGCTGTTACCGCAGTTCTTTCGCGCGCGATTAATGGCCGCGACGCTATCTGGGATTTACGAGCGCGTTGCAAGCGGTCCTTTATTCGCGGTTGTCTAGCGAGAGGCGTAAAGCAAGGCGTTGCGCGCCGCCAAGTTGCGATCAACAGTTTTAATAACATTCGACGGTTTTTCTCTGTTTCAGGTGAGTACGGAGCCGTAGAGAGCGAGTGGGACGAGCAGCCGGGGTAATCGCGGTACGTAGAGGGAAACCACGAAGAAGTGCAGCCGTGCAGTTTAACCGTGCAGCAGAAACTCGATCGGGGAAGGGATAGGCGAGCCGTGATAAATGAATTCATTACGCACACACCGCGTCATCGCGTTTAATATTAAACACTCACGCGGATCCGGGTAATTACGAAACTTGGCTGTCGCGCGACTCGATCGGATCGCGCCGGTGGTCGCGTGCATCTTTTCGGCCCGTCTACTGCCGCTGGTAATGCGAGCTAACGAATGTGTGGTATGCTGCACCGGTGTAGCAAGCTCGGAAGGGTTGCCGTCTGGAAGGGGACTTTAGAACAAATAGGGTGAACTTGCAAGCGTTCGTGACTAAAGAATGACCCAATTAATAGGTTGAAGTGTTTACCCTTTTTTCTCGCGATAAGACTTGCAATTCCATTTGATTAACAGCTAGGTTTTGAAGGGAACTCGAGAGTTAAAGATCGACAGTCTACTCTCGCTCTCATTCGACCCTTTCCACCGACACCGCAACCACCCCCGGAAGGGAGTAATAACGTGTCCGTGCGAAATTGCGCTGTGGATGCAGGCACATCCCACATTCTCGTTATATTTCATATGCACTTTGTCAAGCGAGCGGCTCGAGATGAGACGAGGGGATCTCGGGAGCGTGAAGGAGCCCTCCTCCTTGACACTTTATTCCGCGTCCCACGCGGCGAAGGGGGACGGGCCGTGACGAGCAATTAATTTCGTGCTCGTCGAATATTTCACGTCGACTTTCGCGATAGTTCGGTCCTGTTGTACGTGCCCTGGTCGATAAGCCCGCGGTAGGACAGCGCCTCGTTAATGAGCAGCTAGCTGTCGAAGTTGCAAAGAAGACGTCGGGAACGTCTTTGTTGCCTGACGGGTGTGGGATAACGAAAGCGAAACGTGGGACGCAACGAACTACACCCCCGATACAGAGGCATAGAAGATTCGCCTAGGGAGCCCTCCCAGCTCCCTTCGCACACAAACATTTACCCAAGCGCAAACGAACGAACAGAGAACGCGATCATTTCGCCTCGTTTAATTCGTGATAACGGCGCGCCGATAATGGCACTTGCGCTCATCAGTCATTGGTATATACAGCACGCGCAATGCTCTCCCCTCGTATTGTACTCGGCTGAATTTACGAGCCCCGCTGTTGCAAATAATCGCGAGCGAGATTAAGATACCTTATCGCTGAGTCACCGTCCGCGATACTCTTCCTCGTTTCAGCTTTTTCTCGCTCCCTCGCCAGTACATGGAATCGCGTTTAACGACGAACACGAAGCTCGCCAATTTACCATGGGAATGGGGAGCGTCTCGCGGCTCGACCGCCCGTCCACGCACCCGTGTAATGCGATTTCGCGAGCATCGTCGATTAATATCGCCGATGAAATCGGACGTTCCTCGGAAGTTGGTCAGCCCGATAGGAATCGCGCGCCGCCCCTCGCTGGAAAGTATTGTTCGGCTGATTGACGTCGGTGGAAGGCTCGCGATTGGCACGATGATTGACGCGTATCCGCGAGATGCGCCTTCCTCCACCCCCTTCTACGGACGATCGAAACAGAATCGTTCCTAACGATCAGTTACGGAAATTGCGGCGCGTTACCGCCCCTGAAAACTGGCTAACCGCGTTACCCTCGACCCCCTGTGATATTATTATCGGCTGAATAGCGCGTGACGCTCGGATATTTTTATTCCATCGCCGTGGCAGCTCGCTCGTAGCAGCGGTGCCGTCGAATCCGCCAGCCTGGATCTTTTACGGTTGATTTGACCGCGAAAGTAATTTCCCCGCCGGAAATTTAGCTGAAATCTAACGTCGATGAATAATTCATCGAGCCGCCCCGGTGGCGACCACGGACGCCCGTGAGACCAGACAGTTCTTATAAGTGTTGTGACACGATGGAGTCGCGGGCACTGTCTAGCGCCGGTCTCGCTCACGTAATATCCGCTTCCCTTCCTATGAACCGTGGCAATTTCAACGACCTGGCGTCGTTCACGGTCTCCCGTTGCCCGGCGAGCCTCGCCGCGTCTCCGGGCAAACATTTCCTGCCAGGAGTTTGACGGGACTTCTACGAGCTGTTGGCATGTCGCGCTGCTTCCAAGATCAGTCAGCGGCGTGTTCTTGGCACAAGCATTCCGTCGACGAGCGCGCTAAAGGCAAAGGTACAGGTGTCTGGAGAAGGCCGTACGTAGACAGTTGACAGTTTCAGTGCTCTAGGACGGATTACTCTTAACGAAGCCAATGATTCCGTCCTCGCGTGGTGAAAATGAAAGGGTAATTCCGTAAGTGACGATCGCTCCGCTGGAATACGAGCATTATTCTTATCGGCTGGCCGTTGATGCCGCCTGGAAACCGAGATGCTTCTGGCGCAGCGCATACACGGCGCGGAGGGTGTAAGCTGCGCCTGGTTGAATGGGAAACGGGACGGTCCGATGCTTCGTTTATGCATCTTAATCCAGGCATTGTTAGCGGGACCGAAATTCCTGAATCGCAAACGGGGACACAATATCTCGCGAGACCTTCCGGGTCTGAATCGAAATCCGTCCCATAAACGGATCAGCTAGATTATCCTGGATCGTCGCCTAGCTAGGGTCGGCCCTTTCACCCCTGAAAGCCACGCTCGCTGAATCCCGCTCCCGAGCCGAATACTTTTTCCGTGACGTTCGTTGAAAATCAGACGAATCTAATTAGTTCTGGCCTTGTCTTTTTCCCATCGGTCCTGGGTTTCCACGGAGCGTTCGGCAATGTTTCCGGGACACTGTTTGAAGGAACGGAAGCGTTTCTTCTTGGATGCGGTTTCGGTATTTGGGAGGGAGATGCAGAAATAACAGCCCGAATTTGCGTATCGAACCGAAGAAAGCTTCGACAAGTAACTTTTTCAAAACTGTACGACAAGTTAAAATTTTCAGAGGTAAACTTTTAATTTCGACGTTGTTTTCCAAAATTTTTAAGAGTCTGGATTTTTGCGGAGGCCGAGCCGCCGTCGACGAATTCGAATGGAACCTGAGAAAACTTCTCGCTCGCGACAATTCATCTCCATGGATCCAGTGTTTGGCAAACTTCACCACCTCGGGAACAAAGGATCCTCCACGAATATAAGAAAAGTAATCATGGCTCCAACTAGCCCGCGAAACTTTTTCCTCCCACTTAATGGGCGAATCGATAGGCGACGGAACAGTTCTCGTAGCAAAGAGGTTTCATGTATTCTCGAGTTAAGAACATTGTAGTGTACATTCTGAAACTATTAAACCCTTGCGGAAATCTTCAAAACTAAAGCCTTTTTATTCTACCCGTTCGCCTTTTACGCGAGGAAACACCGGGAAAGACCGTCGACAATTTCGAAACTGCCAAGTTGCCCGCGGGCATTAGCAAACTGGTTCGAAAGTTTCTCGAGAATTATCAACTTCTTTCGCGTAGAATTTATACGCGTTGCACTTAGGATCTTCTCCATATTAAATCTGAATCCTCGGATAAAGTTCAATGTTCCTAAACAGTTCGGTGCACGAAACTTGTTGACGTTAATGTGAAAAATAAAGAACGGGAATGTGGCTGGGCTCGTTTGAGGAGGGGCCAAATCCTCGACTCGGAACACGTCCGCGAACGGTTCGCGATCGTCCCTTAATACCGTCGGGAAACACAGCTAAGAACCGTTGGCGGGCAATATAATTTTTCCTCGGTGCAGAACAGAGTTTGTGCGCTCTTTTTTCGTCTCGCTGCATGTAGCAGCGGGATTCCATTGGTACGGTTCCAAGTGGGCGCTGAAAAAGTCGTTGGACGACTGGTAGATTTAGTGACGTTCCGCTGCCTGCTCCTTTTTCGCAGCCTCGACGCTCTCCAGTTAAGCAAGCCATACTCCCTCTCGTCGTCTATGCGATTTCAGTTTATTAAACCCTAGAAACTGAAATTAATTCCTCTGAAATCGTTCTTCACGGCGAAACGTCACTACTTTTTTACCGCGTGATCGTGAACTAGAGGGAACTGGTTTCAGTGTTTTGTATAACTTCTGTATCAGATGCGACCGTCGAGATTAGTTAACGTTAACGAGTTCTCTTCTCTTTAAATCCTAATTGCCCTAGCGTGTGCTGCTTTTAACTATTTGGGACGGCGTTCGAATATCGTCGATGATACGCTAAAAACTTTACTACCTCTGATTCATCGTTCTTCAAACGACCGAGTTCTGATGTAGCGAGGAAGATGATGCAGGTCTCTCTTTTTCTTGCTTTTTTCTTTCGTCTCGTCGCAAGTGCTCCCGTGCAAGACTCGATGAAAACATCCTGGGAGACCAGAAAAGATCCAAAGGGATCTTAATTAATCGGCGGAACTATAGGAGTAGGAGGGTACCAAGGAGGAAGAGCAAGTCGATCGAATGGTACCATCACGGACGAGGTATATAGGATAGACAAAACATCCAATGTAAATTTTTATCACACAGCTCGGGGGCTTCAGAGCCCTCGTAGCACTTTCGTCTTTTATGCAACCTTATCGACCCAGAATAGACTGCCATCACAGCGCTACTAGCAGGTAGAATTAGTTTTAAATGTTAGTCCTCCGGAGTACAACGCAATTTCGTTTGCTGCCCAAATTCACTCCAAGAGGGTGCAATTGACCCCTGAAATTTTTTTTATATCATTACTCACGAACTGTAGGAGATAGAAAAAAAGTGTTCAGGAAAAAGTTACTTCTTTTAATTAGGACTATCATTTGGTAAGTTATAGGTCTTACAGTTCTTACGGTTCGCGAGTTATAACACAAAATCGAGAAAAAAAATGTATTTTCAGGGGTCAATTTCACCCTCTTACAGAGAAATTGGGCAGCAAACGAAATTGCGTTGTACTCAGGAGGACGTTCCCTACATATTTACAAAGTTTCATATCTTTTTGAATTTCCGGGTTCGGGATTTTCCCTTCTCAAATGTATGGGGGTTGAAACTTGGTAACCCGACATACATAAAAATGGTTACTCCTACGAAAAAAACTCATAGCACCTTTTTTGAAGAAAATTTCCTAGACTATAAATTGTATAATAACTATTTTGCCCCAAAACTGCTAGATAACGAGATATTCGCAAAAAACAGTTTTTTTTAACCCTCTATAAAATATTTAGCGGTGGTCGGATCGATGGGGACTTTTGACATATTGTTTAAAACGACCAAATAAAGGCCCATACCAAAATTTAGCTTGGTGGGATTTATTCCGTAGATTGGGCAGATTTCCGTCTAATTTCCCTGGACTAATGAGCTGAATATAATAGTCGACGGAGTCACTGTTATTTAACGTTGAGCTCGAGACAGAACCATTGAAGTTTCACCAAATCGATATCTCAGTTCGTGTGACACGAGCTCCCATAAGATGTTAGGTCTATCCTATACCTCGTCTGTGGTACGATTATCGTCCTCAGCGAACGATGCAGATATATCGTACCGTGCCATCTGTGGACACGAGCGTCCCATGAAGGAAGACTCCCGTGCTCGATAATTCTCGATATCCGGTCGCGGGGTGGTCCGCAGAATCGGCCGCGATGCGGGGAACAAAGCGTCTGCGGCGTCGACGTTATCTCGATCGAATAAAAATGCCCAAGTCTTTTGATACACTTGACATAAATCTCGGGAACGATAAAGAGGGCCGCGGCAACGAGCTACACGTCCGATCGTTAATGCCAGCAGCGTGGAAACTCCAGTTCCACGGAACTCGGGACCATTTCGCGGGAACATTTCCAATAGAATTTCGGCCGTTCCCGGTCCGCAGTTTCGCCCTCGAAAGGGAGTCTCTGCTCTTTTTGTTTTCGTTCGGCCAACTTTCGCCCCGAACTGGCATGGACGGAGGAGCGTTCGTTCAAACTTGATCCACGGTTTCGCGAAGGGATGGTTGCAGTAGCAGTGCAATGGGCGAATTTTTAAGCCACAGGAAGATAGGGCAGGTTTGCGTTAGTGTTTACCAGAGTAGCACCCTCGAACTCGCCGTCCTTTGGTATAAAACCCGGCAGCTACCGAATGGTTTGCTTCTCTGAAATACATTGCCCCGATAGTTTATGAATCCCGGAATCGCTCGGCGATATTTTACGGGTATGTGAATTTCTTGGTAACAAGTTCTCCTAAGAGTGTGTTCGACGAAATATCGCAACGTTCCAGTGAAACTGCCTTAAATCATCGCGTCTGGGATTTCCAGAAGTAGAGTCGTAGATCGAAAGCCAACAATCCGGAGGACGAAATGAATTACATACGGCGAAAGTCACTCGGCTATGTTGGAAGCAGAACCACCCTGGTCGCGCGAATGAAAAGTATCCGCTGGTTTGGATCCACGATCGATAATCGGCGATCCCTGTCGGCCCTCGAGCAGCAGTCGCGCCGGAAAGATTGAACCAGCAATATCGTGGAATATACGGGAGAGGATCGATAGGACTAGACCGGCAGGCCTTCGACTTCTAGACGTATCTGATACCCGATTGAACGGTGCTTTTACCTGAAATTCGTTTATCGAGTTCGCACAGTGCACCCGTGCGTTCTATGGGGGAGGGAATACGGCCGCCACCAATTTCATCAGTGCGCTCTTGTGTGATTCGTGCAACGCTCTGTATCAATTTCGTCGAAACGCGTGGCGAAACGCTGCGTTCGAAATTTTTTTTTATCCCCGCCCGAAATTCGAGAAGGAAATAGAATACACGGTTGACTCGGGGACCTGGCCTCCGTCTGTTCGATATCTAATCCACATAGGACAATAGCGCATTCATACGATATCTATGTTTTCTATGCACTGGGTACTATTGTAAGTCCGGGAGAGTTCGACCACTTTTTGGAAAAGAAATTGTAGCATCGTTGTTTTTCACATTTTTGTCGTTTTGTGCACATTAAAGCAAAGCCCAAGCAATTTAGGGTATATATAAATTATAGTGTGCGATAATTTCAAATATTTATTTTCATTTTCAACCAAAAACATTGGCACTGCAACTGGCCGGTCTCACCCGCATGTCGGGGTTAGACCGTCCACCCACTACGGTAATATAAGTATTTATATATTAAATATATAAATATATACATAAATTATTTATAAGTATATAAATAATTTATATTTATATTTAATATATATCGATCTAATTTAAATTATTATTGATAGATTTATGGGATATATTGAACTAAATTAATTATTAATTCGATGAACCCATAAATAATCTATATATTATCAAGTCCGAAAGATTTATTAATAGATAATGATATTCAGAAAATAAATTTTGATTTATATATAAATCATAACAAATAACAAAAAGTGTAGCTTACAAAAAGTATAATACACGAGTAAATTAATTAATATTTTATTTCTTCTTTAGTTTTCCACATAAATCACAAAAATTCTCGTACTTGGAGCATCTATCATGAAACCAACGGCTGCAGCGCATACATTTAATCCAACCGTCTCTTTTCGAGGTTTCAAAATAGTTTTCTCCACATCCCACGCATTCATTTTCGTCCCACTCTTTTAACGACATATCACTATCTTGTAGAATGGAATTTTCGCACGCTGAATCTGAATATGGGTTTATAATAAAAAGGACACATGTAGGTACTGTTTAGAAAACGTTTCGATGTCAATTACAAGAATAAGAAATAAAAAATACGAGCATGCTATGTCTCCCTCAACATCCTACAACTTTCGTCTGAAAGAAGTTTTCGTACCATTCATATTTTTCGAGATAGTTGCACTCTTTCAGATACAACTGACACACTGTATATTTAACTAATGTGGTCGGACTGTCCCGCATTAATGTGGCCACTATCCCATAATCATGGGAGTGATCGACCACCTTGTCAAAATAAATTAAAAAGGAATACATACGTATTGTTGGGGTGACACTGTAATTTTATACATATTATATCCCCCAATATCGGAATAGTATAAATAAACTTACCTACCTGTCTTTCAAATATCACCAGCACTGTAACTTGATCTAAAAATTTGTAGACTCGCATAAAGTCTTAAGTGTTTCTTATAATTTAAATATGAATTTTTGACAATGGTCAATGCAAGATCAACAACAAGCGCATTCATTTCTTTTGTGTCAATGACGCACAGTGCCCTCTCTTGCGTCAGTTTTAAAATATCAACACTGGCCGGACTCTCCTGGTGGTCGAACTATACCGGACTTACCCTATAAGCTTTCTTTATTATTTTCGCGCTGTTCCTGCTTACCGATTAATTCCTCTCGGCTGAGAGCAGCAAATGTCAGAGCTTCACGGGTATTCGTCCTTCGACTTTGTCTAGGAGATTGCCATGGTAAAGATTGAGTAACCCAATTTATGGTGGTCTTTTCGACTCTGACGTCTCGAGGAAGAGAAACAAGGTTTTTCAACGCAACAGGAGAATCACGATCGCGAACTCTGGGCGCGGAAAAAGCAAGGGGCGAGTCGGAGAAGTGTACTCTGAACCGCGAACGTTTTCCTTGGAATGGTCTCAGTCAGGTGAAATGTCGGTCCGCGCGGAGGGAATTGTGTATCGCGGCGGTTTGGCCAGGGCAACGAATCGTCTGTTATTTACGAACTCGAGCGAAGACACCGCCACGCTCGCAGTGTCACGTACGAGGCAGTTTCAATTTTCTCTAGGACTTCTTCCGGCCCGTCCGTTGGTGGAAGAGGCGGGCACCGAGAGAAACGTGGCTCATCTTCGAAATATCATTCTGGCCGAGGTCCAACGACCGCGTCCACTTCGGGAATGCATTTCGCCGGTGTAATCAAGGCGCGGTGGACGATAAATCGGGCCGAATCGGGGTAATAGGCCCCGCGGAATTAGACGGAGGAAGTCGTGCGTGCGGAACAGAGCTTTGGGACACGGTGGAACGGACATGGTGATTTGCTCGACCTTATCTCATTGCTCTACCGGTGAGCCGGTCTCGTAAGAGTGGTTTAGGAAGAAGAAATCCGGGACCATTTGGAGACTTGAACGGAAATAATAAGAAATTAAGTAGAATCAGTCGTGCAAGGGCAGGCAAAAGTAGTAACATTGTGGATTAATCCGACGATGTCGCGTGCTATCTTCTTCAAGGAGAAACTATGTTAAAGCAGAAGAAACGCAGGGGCTTTCATATTCAGTGGATGTTGACATAGAAAGCGTACAGTATCCAGACGCTTACATCGACAAATGAGATCGGAGGAGCGGATGAATCCGAGCTCCCGTGGGGGAAGGACACGGAAGACACTCGACAGGCAGACAGTGGGGTGCCATTGAAATGAAACGTGGGCGCAAACACGCACGCTACTAACAGCCTTCGCGTCTGCCAACCAGTGCGAGAAAAAAGAGCGAGAAAGTCCGCGAAAGCCTGCCGACGCGAGCCACCGTACGTAAGCGGGACAAATATGGAGGCTCTGGTCGCACGGAAGTCCGATGTTCCAGGAATCGGCGATTACGACACGCCGAAAGAGAGAGCGGAAGAAAGAATCGCGGAGAAGCAAAAGCGGCCAACAGAGCGCATAAAATTGCCGCGCAGAGTATCGATTGGGCTGGCTTCTATCGGAGGGACGGTCGGCTGTTTGCCTGTTCCTTGTATTCGTAGGTGTGCTGGCGAATCGCGAGAGCGTGAAATCGATGTCGCGGAATTCGAGCATAAATTGCGTGAGTCTGCCAGGAAAGTATCGATACGCGGGGGAAGATAACGCGCTCGTTTCATCGCGCAAGCCTTAATTAGGGGGATTAGGGCGTACCTGGCGACTCGAAGGAAATGGGAAATCGATGGACGGAAAGTGTCCGCCGGGGGTACACCGTGCCGCGCTCGAAATTGCGCTCTGGATCCATTGGAACATTGTGCGGGGTTTAAGTGGCAGCATTAAATCAGATTATTTCGCGGGACGGGCGGGGGGGGGGGGGATTGTGCGCGTAAAACGCGATGCAGAGGGAATTCCGATTCGAGAGGACACTCGAAGCGATCGCAACGAAAACGGAGGAGAACGATGGCAAGGAAAACACCGTTCAGTGGCGTCCCGATGCCTCTCGATTTTTCATCCGACGCCACACCCACTTCCCGATTCGTAGACGACGAGGTCTCCCAGCGAAATCGCTTTCCCCCTTTGGCGAATGTCTTTCATCGGAGGGAACCCGAGCTAATGCACGATAATTAACCTCCGTGTGCCCATCGAACCTCGCACAGCACACTTCTTTTACCGTATATACGAGCTTTTTATGCTAGAGTCCCCCGTCGAGGAAACCGTAATAAGAGCAGTGATAAGAGCGGCGAGGATCGATTATTAGAGCGATCGTGATGTCGACACGCATTCGTCGTGGCTAAGTTTAAAAAATACTGGTCCACGAGCAGCCCCGGAAGGTGTACTCGAACGCCCGGTGAATCCCGATTAAGGGATCAGTCCACTGTGATGGTTTGAAAAATGAAGCTATTTTTAAAGATTCCTTTCTTCGTAGATATAACATATAATGCAATAAATCTTATTAAGCTACTCATATATTACATAAAAAAAAAATTAAAAGAATTTTTGTAATTTGTTTTAAAACTTTAAACGCGATTATCTCAAAACAACATTTTTTTCAACTGGAGCAGGTGATTGCAAAAAAACAATTTGACCAATTAGTCTGTAATTTTTACACGTTATTCAGCACATCAGTGGCTACGGCCGGGCCCACGGGAACCTGTTTCGATTAACAATTTCATACTTTTTACAAGGCAAAATGATTGAAAAATTTGCCGTATTTCGACACTTAAACTTCAAACCTCCGCCATTTTATTAATTCTTTATCAGTAAAAATAATCTGGGTTTCGGCGATAATTTGAATTTTTTGTTTCAAATGCGTCGTTCTTCCGGAATCACCTGCACCATCACTACATCGCATTCTCAAGGCGCTCACATCAGTGCGATATATATTTTAAAAAGACTGTTAAAAATTTAATATAGAATTTTTTTATACTGTCAATAAGTGTATTAATAAGTAGACAAAACATTATTTACGTTGGGCATTCCGTTTACTAAAAAATAAATCCTAAAGAATGACAATTTTTCACGACTTCACAGTGGACCCCTTAATCCATTTCTCAAACGGCATTATAATCAACGACACAAAGAAAATTTATAACGTAACCTGGAGAGGGGAAGTTTGCGAGCAAATATTTAACGCAAAGAGGATGGAACTAATTATTTCTGAGATCGGGGTGTTCGCCGAGTTACGTTCCGTCGAGCTTTTCCCTGCCCCGAGGACCAGACTGCGGATCCCGGAAAGTAACTCAACCCTCCAGAAATTCCTCGGGCGCGAAACAAGAAAAGGAGATGGTTGAACGGGTATTTCTTGGCCCGAGAATGTATCGTCGCCTGACTCTGGACTCCGATTACTCTGGTTTCACGAAATGGACGTTGTCGGCAGCCACTCCGACCAGACACGCCCGGAATTTCGTGGACCCGTATGTGGATTCCAGTCATGTCACTCACGGGAGCAATGTACATGAGTCGAGGAGACGTGCTGAGGGATCGACGAACGTTCGCGACGGTTCAGATACGACTTAGGGACGATTCGGTATGTAGAAATGAAGGAAGAATTCGTTTAGTTAAACAATCGCTCCGAATGATTGTTCTACCGTGAATAATTCGTCTTCCCCTGCTGAATCCTCTGTGAGAGGCTTGAAATAACTGGATTTGTAGTAACTTAATCTTCAGCGGTTCGTTTAAATACAAATCTTGATGAAATTACTTAGCTTCGATAGCAGCCGATAGCAATCTTCCAGGCTGATGGGATCCGCAAATTTTATGCTCCGAGTGATACTCGTTGTTCGTCGAATGCAACGTAATGGAGCACTCCGCGCGTATCGGCTTTAGGGTCTAGCAGAGAGTCGATGATGGTGTGGATGGGCGAGGAAGGGTGGGAATCAGACCAAAACGTTGGGAACGCAACGCAATCGCGGCGCATAGCAAGGGTTCGATCGTTGCTCGATCGAAGGCGCAGACCTTATCAAAAGGCTGGCAAGCGAATTGAAAATTTCCATCGTCCAAGAGGAATATTTGCAGGCGTTTGCTACGTTACCGTCGGCGTTATTATTGGAATACGGACTCCCTCCCGTTTTATTATCTCCACAAAAGCATCCTTCTCGAAGCGCTACCTTTCCCTGATCACATGTGAATTCGGTCGAACGACCTTTCCACCTCTCTATGGAACGTGCATGCGGTACGAAAGGGGTAGCTGCTCGCCGGGCCGGTGGAAATCGTTGCCTTCGCTGCAGGGAAATGCCTGCCAGATATTTGCCCTGTCGTGTCCCGCCCTGTACAATTGTAGTAACAAGATATTGCAGAAAAGATGATACTTTCATGTGCCTTTAAATCTGCACCCATTCTACTTGGAGTCTGCGATGGGAGTCGAGTGGATTCTACGTGTGTCGTCTTCAAGGTTATCGATCCTCTAGAACTTGGTAGAGACAGAGAGAGAGAGAGAGAGAGAGAGAGAGAGAGAGAGAGAGAGAGAGAGAGAGAGAGAGAGGGGGGAGAGAGAAAGAGGACCCGTTGCGTGGAACGCCGGCTGCCTCTCCCTCCTTTTCAGGGTGAAAAGGTTGCCGCGACCCTCCCGAATTCCAAGCCTGTGGAATCCCTCTTGTTCCGTCAAGGTCACCCTGCATCCCTCTCCATTCCGAGAGTGACTCTCGCGTTGGAAAAGCGAGGGGACCTCCGGAGAACCGTCTGCTCCCGTTCGATCGACGATCTTCAGCATCCAACGACTCCCGCGCAGTTCGTCGAACCGAAGTGGCGCGAACCTCTGCTCCATGGCTCAAGGTCAGCGACGCGAGGACCAGCCCCGCGATGCGAAAACATCCGCCACTGGCTGTTTAACCGCGCTGCGGCACGTCCGGAGGGGGGTGGATGGACCAGACAAATGGAACGGCAGAACGGTGGAATGCAATAAATCTCCGCCGGGGGATCGTGATGAGCCGATGAAGCTTGAGTGGACCTCGAACTGGTTGAAGATGAGAGGAGAGGGCTGGAGTCGGGTCAGCTGACAGGAGAACGGAAGATCAACGAGGGAATTAGCGGGTGCGCGCGGCTAAGCGGAGGTGTCGAGCGCTGCACGCGCAGTCGGCGGCCAGAGGGTGAGGCGGGGGCGGAGGGGGTGGGTTGACCATTTCGGGAGGTGGTGGCGCACGGCTGATCGATGCTACAGCAGCGCCGCCACGAGGAGGGTAGGAGGAGGCAAAGGGCAAAGGGGTTACGCGTTCGCCGGTAGCAGAGAGAGCCTCCCTTCTCTGCTTTCGGTCTCCAACCCTCTGGTTCCCTCCCTCGGGACGCTACGCGCGTACTAACCGAACGGCGCGCGTTGCACCTCGCTCTTGGACTCCGCTGTAGTATTCCCCTCCGCGCTGTTCCACCACCACCAGCTTTCAGAATAGGGGTTGCTTCGACGCGGCGCTACATGACGCGATGCGCCGTCCCTCTCTCGTCATCCCCTCGTTCCTTCGTCTTGCTCCTTCTCAGAGCGAGTTCCCTCTCTTGCTCCCTCTCCCGCGGGCTCAGTTCTCGCCTGAAGACCGTGCGGTGTACAGGTGATCCGGCTCGTGCGTATTCACCCTCTATCTATGCTCGCGTTTGTCCGCCCGCTGGCCGGGATGACGTGCCGCGTCGCCACGAGGAGGACGCGCTCTCTCTCCTGCCGCCTCGACGACGAGGTGCGCTTCCTTCACCTCCTGTTTCTTAGTATTCCATCGTGGATCCTTGCGGAACACACACGTTCCTCAGCCCCGTGTAGTCGTTCCTGTCTCGAGCGACCGTCGAGAGTGTCCCCTCGCAGGCTCGTTCCTCCACGTTGTGTCGTCATCTCCGTTTGTGAGTTCCTTCCTCGCCGGGGTGTCGACATCACCCTTTTATCCTTAGTGGTGCTGATGAATATCCTCACCCATGGGGGGAGATTGTGTGCAAGCTGAGGCGATCGAAGCTCTGACAATTTCTGTAAAGTGTGCAGTATGCTTGGAGGATCTTCTACTGCTTTACCACCTTCACTCGATGGGACGAATGCTGTGACAGGGATTCTTCAGGATTCATGGCGACTTGCAATTAGTTGCCACTCTAAGGGAAGGTTTCGATCACGTGGCTGGGTGCCCGTTGGCCACACAGCTCGCTGCAAAGCATCGCCATCGTTACGTTAATCTTCATACGTCCGATGATGTCCCTAAGGTGATCGATGCTCCCTTTTTGCGTAACTCCTCGAAGTACCCTCTTCATCGTCGAGCCACGTATCGTCCAGTGAAAGATTGCCCCGAGTCCCTCTACATTTAAGAGAATTCTCTGCTTGAAGCCTTTCCCTAGACGAGACCGACAGAACGCACGAAGAATTCGCGTGGTGTTCCAATCACGTGGTCACCATCCGTCTAATCTTCTGACATATTCCTCTCGTTAACGTCTGCCGAGCGTTAACTCCAACAAACTGTAATTTATCTTCGCCCGGTTCGAAGCATGAGCGAATCATCGGTGTATGGTAACCGACAATTACTGGGACACGTCGTCGAGTTTCCGCCAGCGTCAGTCTCGTTTATTAATAACATTCAGGAGCGTCCTCCCTCCCCGATAAGGACGGACAATTAACTTAATTAATACTTACGCGAATTACACATGCGCGCACGCCTAGACAGGATGATTTATCCTTCGCGTACGCGCACCGTCCGGTAAGCACGCCATGTATTAAGCAAGCAGTGAGCGGCGATTCTCACGGTGCTCGCCAAATAATAGGGGGGCACTAAATTAGCTTGGGCTTGTGGGATCTAGCTGCGGTGGCATCCTCACTCTATAAGCGTTTCACTTTTTCGCCCGCTGCTCGACTCCTCGCCCTCCCTGCGTCCACCGAAATTGGTTTAACCGCAAATACTAACTGTCCGTTGTGTTCCCCCCGTCCCTTGCCCCGACGTTTCCGTAATTAACGGATTGATTGGATCGCAGCTAGGGCTCGCGTTGCAACATCCCAGCACCATCCACGCGATCGTTAAGTATCAATTCTCCACCAAGCGGCGTCTAAGATCCAACGATTCCATTCGAAAAGATTGAACGCTCGTTTCACCGACGTTCCCGTATCAAATGCGCCCCATTGAACGTCCAGCAAATGACTCGCGGCGATAGTGTTTCAGCGAGCCGATAGAGGAGTTGGAAGCTTTTCAACGACCAGGAGAAAGAAAAAACAATGCGCCTTACATGTTAGCCGATGAATTACACGCTTCGCGTGAGCCGGCTGTGCGCGTCAGACGTCAGGAGAACCGTGCCATTGTGCTCCATTTCTAAGGCTGACGGAAGCTCGGGTGATTTCGCTCGCTGGCTAGCAAAGTCGATTCATCCGTCGATGAGCCTGTTTTTAGCCGAGCGTGTGAATTAGCGGAGCGAATGCCTGTCGCGGCCGTTGTTCGTTCCTTCGATTCTCATGGTACATCAGCTGTTTACCGTTCCTTCCTGCCGCGTTCTTCCAATCGATCCGGAACATTGTCGGACCGTGAAAGGAAACGGAAGGCAATCTTCTCGATAGCTAAGCCTAGAACAGTGACGTCTGCGGTTAAATCGCCCTTTGGATTCCGTTCTATAGCGTCCCCGGACCAGTCGCAGCGGTTGGCAACAGTGGCCGTGTCACCGACGTCAGCGACACGCTGCAATCCACCGGAATCGGGGATTTCCATTAGGTCGCGAAGGTCGCTGGTCGATCCCCGGCAAACCGGACGGGATCGTGCGCCAGGCCCGGGCGGTTCGAGGACCCGTCGTTATCCACGTTAACCGCGCCCGCCCGCATCAAAACGCGATAATCCGCTGATCGTTTCACGCGCGGCCGAATCCCCACTACCGAAACCAACCAGCTATCTCTGTCGCGATGTTTTTACAGTAGGGCGAGAGTCGGTGTGCCGTTTCCAGTGGCTTTGCTATACCCCGCTTCTGTATCGGTCCGCACCGCAGGAATGCGGCCTGATTCGTCGTCGAATTGGAAGGAGGCCACGCGCCGTGAAATTTCGCGTGCTTCACCGAGTGGTTTCCACGCGGAAGAGTTCTCGAGGCACCCTTCAACGATCGGGAGGAGGACTGTAGAATCGAACGATCAGAAACGTATTGTCTGGCGCGCAACGGTGGTTAAACCGACAATTGTCTGGAGAATTTCCGGGCAAGTGGGCAACCCCGACAGAGACACCCACTTGTCTTCGGTGAGCCAGCTATTACCAGGCGGCAGATATCGCTTCGATTATCGTGACGCGTCGCAGCTGCGTTCCAGCGATCCTCTGTATCCCCGGCGGCACGTAATTGTCCCTATTTGCTCGTCACCTCGCCTGGGGGGATTACTTTTCAAGCTTCCGTCTCTACCCGGGCCATGCGGATGGATTTCAATAAAGCTGGTCAGGTTCATAAAGGCGATAAGAGTGTTTCCCATTTCGAAATCTTTAAACAGACTTCCAGCAGCTGTTTCCATTGAGAAACGACCCGCAATCTCATCCATCATCAAGCACTCATCGTTTCCGCTGTACTCACACGTTTGCTCTGTCCTCATCGTTCAAGCCGCCAGATGAGCGCAGCAGTAGGTAGACTCGGTCTGTTGACGTTTACGCAATTTCGACTTGGAATGAAATTCAAATACGCTCCCGTTGCTGGAGAAGGTAGGCCAGGTTGGCTGACGTGTAAAAAATAATCCAACGACGCATCATCGTGTCCTGGCGGCGAAAGTATAGGCTGGCGCGCATCCTTCGCTGCGTTTCCATCGCAGTGGTGAATTAATAGCGCCGGTGGGTGAAATTACTTCAGCATAATGCATACGAGACCCTACACGACGCGGTGAACTTCCGTGCACGGTGGCCCTTGCTTTATCCAAGGCTCACGACAGTCCGCGTTGTCGGGCCTGTCGTGGCCGAGGGCCGTCTGTAAATTTTCAAACGGCTGGCAACAGGCCAGACGTTTTTATTACGACCTACGCTTCGCGCAACCTTCCCCCAGCCCGCCACCCTGGCTAACACTGTTTCCTATGGGGGGGGGGGGGGGGCGTATCGTTTCCACGGCGGGTATGCTCGCCATGCTTTATGGAAACGGCCCGAACTTGCTTCCCGATCGGCTCTCCCTTATCCAGGATTCGCGTAAACGTGTTTACGCCGGCGTGCGCCGGGTGCAGGGGTCGGGGAATTTGTAACCAGGCCTCGAGGAACTAAATCAGAGCGAACGCTTCGCCTCGTGAAGTTTTTATCGAGGCCGCTATCTTCGTGCACGCTCTTCACCGCTGGCGTTTCAGCCTCGCCTCTGCTAGGTTAAGTCCCCCTGGACATTGTGCCTGATATTCGAATATTTTTAACGTCCGTTCCTGGGAGATACGATATCCTCCGGCCTCACGAAACCCCGCCGCGGAAGTGGTATTGTTTTTGGAATCGAGGTCGAGGAGCATAGAATCTTCGTTCGAGGGCCTCTGTGAGGGAGCTTGCCTGGGCCGCGAAAGGTCGCTCGAGGATTCTCCCCTGAAACCGACCGAACCGTTCCCTGATCCTTGGATTAAATTCGTGCACCTCAGGTTTAAACGCGACGGGTAACGATGTAGTGTCGAACGATCATTGGTGACGGTGGGGCCGCGAGCTAACGGGTTCCTGACGGACAGGCGAGGATGACCGACGCGCGTGGTCACGAATGGTTATTGTGAACAAGCTGCAACGCGCAAAGAGCTTGACTGTGATCGGCAAAGAACGAGGAAGTAGACGCTGAAAAAGGGTGGGGGTGGTGGTCCGTAAGGGCCACGGCCATGGGGGAGGCAGCATGTTTTCCGAGCTGTGCAGGGAGACTTTGCGGAAGGCAACAGTGTGCTACAATTCTGGTCGTGCAGGAAGTCCATCACCTTCACCACCAACATCTCCGCCGCCGTCTCCCGCCAAAGAAGCAAAGACTACTGCCAACGTTGACCTGGCAAATGTCCGTGACGCCTGCCACGAAACCAGAGACTCTGGGACCAGCGGACGACGATCGCCCCAGTCATCGTCCTCGGGAACGTCCACAGAATTCCGTGACTATACTGGCAGGAGATCGCCCACCGCTTCAACCGACTCCAGGGAGTACGTTTACGATCGGGCGCGAGACGCTCGTCTGGCGTGTGACGACTTTCCCCCCTGTGTTTGATCTCGGTCATCTGTGCCCCCTCGCCTATCTCGCCTTTGAGGATTTACTCTCGCGGTAAATTATCGACGGAAGAGATTGCTCAGTACCAAATAAGCCGCGAGTGATCGATGAATCGACCGATGCGGAAAATATTTCTCAATCGACCTTTTTCGCGTTTCTATACATTATATATCGCGCCAGAAGCTTATCATTTCTAGTCCGATACGCGGAGATTAGTTGAAACGCATTGCTCACCTAGCACGCTCAGCATGTATGCATTTCTCCCGAGAATCGTCGGACCAAACACTGCCCTGCTCTACTTCCCCCCGGGCGGTAAAGCGATCCGTCGAACTTCGCGTTAGTATCAAACGCGATAATTCCTATTAATCGTTGACGTTAAATATTCCTATCCGCGTACACGGCAGGCACATCGAGATCAAACGACGAGGGGTGATCTCATCAGAAATTCGATCGTTCATTATCTTGGGAATACGATTTTCGCGCGAGTAACTCAAGTTTCCCGCTCGGTCGAGCCCATTAACGATCGAATTGGCTGTTTCACGGCACCCTCGGCGATCCGACGCGTAAACGTATTCCCGTCACGGAATCCCCAGGAAGCGTTCAGCGATGCCCACCGACTTCGGCAAAAGATCGTACTGCCTCGAGGCGAGGGACGGGAAGCGCGGCGCGTTTCCGTTCGACTCGAGGGACGGAGGGCGATCGCTGTCCCCCGAAAAGGGACGGCAGTGCGAATACAACAGAGGATCAGGGACCACCGGTGGATGCGAGTATGGCAGGCCAGACTCGAGGCTCGGTAGACAGTCTCCTGGGTCCCCGGGATCGTCGCCCGAACCAGAGGACAACTCCTCAACTTCTGGCGACGAAGGTACTTGTTCACCCGCTAGTTTCCGCTCTTTTTGGTAGCGTGCATGCGCCGCGTAGTGCATGCGGCCCGTATAGATATTTATTGGTCCAGACCTGCTGGGATGCTACGTGCTGTACGATCGTTGCCAGGTTACAAAGTGAGTCGAAAGCAACAAGAATCGAATCTAGTTACTACGGGATAGCATATGGAAACCTATTCTCCAGAAATTGATTAATTTTGCCGGTGTAACCGAGAACAATTAATGCGGTAGCCAACTGTATCAACTTTCAGGCAGTTAGGCAGCCCCATTTGCTGCCACGCGTGTTTGTAGTCGATGCTGTAATTAATGAGGGAAATTGAGTTTGCCAGAGAACGGGGGTCGTAATAGTTGCATCGACGCAAATTGCGGCATAGACGCGCGCGTGAATTATCAAGTTAGCGGGGCCACGGAGAGTTGATTTTTTTTTACCTAGATGCTTTTAGACGGAGGACCGACGGTGTTTACTGCGAACAAACGAATATTTGCTAACGCTGGTTAATGCGGAGTGCGGGCTGAAACTTAGTGCGCCAGGCTGTTTGCCTTCCCTCGCGCACTCGACTCGGGCGCGAGAACGTGTGCTCGAAAAAGCGGCTGGTAACTCCGGAAAGCACGTCTCCGCGGAGATTGCCTACGTTGCGAGGGCTCGTTCGGTTTCGAGGCAATGTAACGCGGCCGAACATCCACAAGCATTTACTCCATTAATCCAGTTTTCGATGGACGGGACTTCGGGAGCAACTCCCGACGGGACGAAAGCTTTTAGACCGCCGCACAGTGGGGCATTTGGCCCCAAATTCCGAACATAAATCGATTTAAAAAATTTTGCGTAAATCGTAAAATTTTTGGTGCTCGAGGCAGTTGAATATCTGAGGAACAATGTCTGAATATTGTTTTTCTCATTTGTGCACTCATGAAGCAACAGGCTTCGTCGAAAGTTAAGAGATTTTAGAGCTCGCGAAGTTGGCTTATTAGAGTTTTCTACAAGTTGTAAACAAATTTTGTGAATTCTTGCATTATGGAAGCTTTTTCGGTAGGTATATATTACACTTTCCAAAAGGTTTTACTTTTTCACCATATATATTTGCATAGTTATTAACATTTGAAGATAATCGAGAATTCGGTAAACTTTCTCTACGATTATAGGATTTTATTAACGATTTTGTTATACTGCTGAGCCCTGCCCACTGCTTTTGTTGATGCCATTACATTTGATAAAGGTTTGTGATGACAGTGCAAAAAAGATTGGTTCCGGATTCGTCCGGATTTAAGTTTTATAGCTAATTTAGGTAAAAATGGCAATCAGGAGCCTTCGTGAGGTGTTAAGGAACTCTTCAAAGGAACTGTTTAAATTATGGGCACATATGTATTAACTGAATAGAATGAAAAAAAAACTAAAATATAATAATTAAGTACGTAAAAAATACTTTGAATATTTCGCCGTGTAGTCTCTGATGGCACTGTTCCAACTGAATGCAGACATAAAGTAGAGGACTTAAAATTAGTGAAAGATTTATTTACAGCATAACATAAACATTTTATGAAATTCTGTCTGCATTAAGTTCATATTTAAGTACTGTTTTGATTTTACTTTTATATTAAATTTCATTTTACTTGTACTTGGTAAGTACGTTTAAACATTTGTCACATGGACTAGATATTTTCCGCTAGTGTTATTCAGATGTTACTTATTTAACGAGAATATATATACGTATAGGTATTAAAATGTCAGCAAATTGTTCGGTGCAAGCTGCGGGTCCATATGGAATTAAACTGATGACGCGAGAAAACATAAAATTTATAAAAAAAAAGCTGTCATGATGCAATTCCTAAATGAAACAATAGATTTGTAAACGAAGAATTTCTGTAAAAACATTTAAAAATGCAGTTTTTTTTAAATAGTTGTATCTTTGTTAAAAAAACATCTTTTTTATGAGGTTCGGCTTATCGTAAAGGCAAAGGATCATACTTTCCGGTAGTACCTATACACAAAAATTACAAAAAATATTGTTTGCACTCCGTAGCACTTGACAAACATCAAGAAACTTTTACAGTTTGGTATATTCCTCTTTAAGGGCGGATTTTACCCCCTGGATACCGATTTCGATAAAATTGATTTAATGAGTCGAAAAGTAGAAAGTTTAAACTTTAAAATGGTTTTTGTTTCATCAACTTTGGACGAATTTTAACAAAGTTATGGGAGCTTGAAGATATTAAAATAACCATGTCCGGGTTTTGGGGCCAAATACCCCACTGTGCGCCGAACCGATACCGATCCAGCCGTTTAGGAGGAACGCCACTCCTCTCAACGCATCGCCGCGCAAAGTGTGCAGCATCACTCAAAAAGAATCTATTGCATGTAACTCGAAAGAACAACGCGCAGCTCGGGTAGACATAAATCTCCTGGTTCAGCATCGTTCGAAGGCCGCGAATAAAGATTGATGATCCTCAGATCTCGGGGAAAATGTGGGCTTCCTCGTATTGCAAATAAATTAGCTCGCGCGACCTCTTTGGGAAAAGTGGTTGTCAGTGAGAGGAATCGGAGGGAACGGCAAGTGGAGGGTGGATCGCGAAGAGTTAACCTTTTATCTAGACCGAGACGGCCTTTGGTGTCTCTTTGGAAAATTCGTTTGCGAATGAAGCGCGATTTACCGCGACGACGAGGCGATCCGAAAGTTCCTTTCCAGGCGCGTTCTTTGTTGGACTTCCAACGACTTTCCTCCCTTTTATCGAGCTTTCCCGGGGAACCTGTTCGCGGCTCTCGCCCCGTGAATTTGCCCCGTTCGTAGCAGCGAGAAGTTTCGTCGACGAAGGTGCGAGGGAAACCGGCCCGCCGCTCAAAGCACTCGTAGTCACAAGTGAATCCATTATCGGTTCTCCTCAGCTTTTGACGTTTGTGACTGTGTGCTTATTATGCACCGTGATTCCTAGTAAATTAGATTTACGAATAAATGTGTTTTATCTTCGACCGCTGTTCTCTAGAGTACGTTGACTGTTTTCGCGAGGCAACTTAAATTGTCTAATTAGAATATAAAACTTTGTAGCCTTGGTCCTGGAATGATCTCGGAGGGGTCTCGACGAATATACCCCCGTCGTCAACCAACGTCCAATCTATTGTGCCGTTCAATCAAAAACTCTTCATATACCTCGCGCACCGAAACAAATCATTCCCGGTGTGACATTTTACTCGACTAGGCTAGATATCGTGCGGCCCAATTCCGCCTCCGCCATTCCAATGACGCGTCGCGAAATTTTGCCACGCCATCGATACTTGTTCGTCCCAATTTTACGGGGATGCTGCCGAAAGTGCTCGTCTGTAGCGAAGTAACAAACGAAACACGAAATTTTGATACGCCCCTCCCCGTTTGCTTCCAGCTGAGGCAACTTTTTCGTCTTTGCTGACGCGAAATCCGCGGCAGCTCTCGCAGCGGATGCTTTCAATTTTCGCGGTTTTCGGCGAGCTTTTGGGTTTCTCGTACGCCGGTGGTCGCGTCCCGAACCGAACGAGCTTTTTGTCGTATCGACTAACTTTCGAGGTGTGTTTTTGCCAGCGGTTTTTGGATGTACAAAGCGGTTTTCGAAGATATCCCGTACAAGGGCGAGGAGCTTCCCGGCGACAAACAATTTTTTACCAACGCCCCGGTATCGATTTTGGCTCGTAATCGCGACGAGGATTATGCGGAAGTGAGGGATACCCGAGTGGTGAGGGAAATCAATAATATCGTGGCCCATGATGCGCTGAAGGCACAATGAAATTCGTGTGTAATTGGGAGCACGTAACAGGGGAAAAAATTGCACGATTCTCAAATACTGCTATTACAACGCCTCCTTTTGTATTCGATGAACGTTTCCATGCGGAGGAATGCACTTTGACGACGTAAAAACAATCGGTTCGGATCCGAAATTCCTTGCCTCCCTTTCCACTTATACACGACCGCAATGCCTCGAATAATCTGATGAAAAATTCTTATCTGTCCTCTAACATTCCCTGTACTGAGACAAGGTAACGCGATGCTAGACTTCTTGAAAGAATATCGCGACGCCCTGGCTGGGAGGTGGAATTTTTCTGAAGTCTGCAAAGTCTCTCAGCCTTCTCCCCGAATGTTTAAAAAGGAAATCTGCGTTTTCCTCGGTGCGACGTTTAAGGCCGTCGCGCATACATTAAATTGGAAACATCGCGGGCTCTTTATCCCGCGGGACACACAGGAACAGCCGACTTTCCTGTGTTCCCCGACAAATCCTACGATTCGTGGCTCGACTTTGATGCGTAATCTCGAGAGGATTACACATAGAAACATCGGGGATAAGATGGTTGCTGGTGAGATCAGCGCTGCAACGAAACCGCGGCAGAGCAGTCTCGACCACCAGTGCTCGTCGTTGACGAGTGTAATCGTTTCGAGGGGGAATCGCCGGAGTAGAACGCTGCGGTGCGGAGAGGCTGTTGCGAACATCACTACTGCGCATATTTACCACGGATAGAAGCAATATAATGAGTTCGTGCAGGCTCTGGCATATTGCGTGCTACGTTATACGCATATATGAACGGTATGCATATATGAATCTGACAAAATGGTACAGATCGCGATAAACATTAAGTCCTGGAGAAATTTCTGTGAAGTAAGCTTGTCACGTGATACGTAATACCGGAGATGGTATAGTAATTGGGATTCTGCAGGGACGCTTTTTGTTAAAATATATATATAGGACACACCATGGTGGTCAGACTTTCGAGCTTAAACGAGCCAGCCTGGCGGAAAACATATGAATCGTGAAGCATATCGTTGTACAACGGTAAACTATGGATTATCATGCACAAAGCTAGAGAGAAGGAGAGGGAGAGATAGAGAGACAGTGAGTTTATAGAAGCCTGTGAATTATGGGCGTTACCAGGATGGTGGGCTCGGTAATGCGGTTCTCGCAATGCGGTAGATGCACCGCTTCCTACGACTTGCGTCGTTTAACGAACCCGCTTCCGCTCTGGCTGCTATCGATCCGGGATTCATCATGATCCGACGACGCGGAAGTGTGTTAAAACGTTAATGCTGCTCGACCCTAGCAACGGTGTGCCCATTGCGAAAGCCCTTCCAAGTCGCGTGGTCTCGTTCGTACCCGTAGGTAACGAGGGCCGTTCCGCGCGATGGCATTGTCTTTGGGATGCAAACGCCCGTAACCCACACCCGTTGAATATTTATCGAATATTCCCGACTTTCGCTGCCTCATTTTTTTTCCACGGCGTCCGAGCGTTTAATCTTCATCCACTGGCTCGAATGCTTATTCGTATTCGCAAAATGCTTCCAGTACTTTGGCCTTTAGTCGAGTCCTCCGCGCCCGTTTTGCATAAGGTACTCGAAGAGGCAGCTTTGTCCCCTCCGGTATCGTAAAAACCCGAGATGCGTGCCTGTAATCCCTTGTATAACCTCACGTCCTCTCATCGCGGGCGATTGGGGCAATTAATCCGGGATTACCCGACCAGGATGCAATTAAAAACAAGCGCCCGGTAAATATCGACGTTTTCCCCGTGCTCCACGGTCCCTTTAACACACAGGGAAAACTGGGAAAACGCGGCGAGTACCAAGAACGCGCGATCGTTGCGCAAACACGGAAACCGACTGAGATCCCAGCAGAAAATGGATTGTCATGCCCGGGGATTTATTTTTTCGCCCAGCCTGCTCCGAAAGGGACTCGCGGAGAAAATCCGCCGTGCGTAAACATGCTTCCTTGGGACACAGTGCAAACACAGCGCCGAGAGCTTCGTAAGGAAAATTTCTCGAAGGAGCGTGCACGCGTCGCGAGTAGGCAATTGATCATAATCCCTCGCTCGCTCTCTAGCTCCTCGCTCTCTGGGACTCTGGAGTGTTCGCTCAAGGACGACGGAAGTTCGATAGAATTTCCAGCAAGTCTGTGAAAGCGAGGACTTGATATCTCTGCTACCCCGCGGTATCCGCGGAGCTCGGATTGCATTGGCGACGAACTTCGACAACGATAAACCGAGAATCAAAGATCGCCGGGATTGTTAGCAAAAGCATGAAAAGCTATCGGTTCCGTAGCTGAAATTGCCTAGCTCTCGGTGATACGGGGACGTCGTTTTAATTACTGCTGACGAGAGCGGCTACGGTGGACAGCATTGCTGCGGTGTTGCTGCGAGCGATGCTTTCGACCAGTTCAATTAGTGTGTCGTAAGTCAAAATACAAAAGCCATCCGCGAGCGGTATTGGGACAGGGGTGCGATACATCTGTCCCCGAAGCTGGCACCGAACCCGCTAACCCACAAAGCTCTAGCCAACGATTTATCAACACTCCGCCTTCGAGTCCCGCACGAATCCGTGTTAACGACCCGCGGAACGTGACGATCCGAAATAAATCTCGAGCGCACGAGGCGCATCGTCTCTATCGGCGTATCGAGCACCGCGACGATTGGGAACAGATGTTAGAAGCATCTCGGACGGTGAGAAGCGATCTCGGTGGAGGAGGTGGGGGTGTGATTTCGAGGGTGGCAATCCGCCGATAGGGAGCAATAAGTCGGTAGTCTGGGACGGCGATAGGAATCGCTGACTTCGGTCTGGCTTCCTCGGGAGCGGGCAGGTGCCCTCTCGTGAGCGGGGAAGCCTTCTTCTCCTTTCCGCGCGGTGCTCGAGGTTCCGCGAAAGTGCCGAAGCTGCCTCGCGGCTTGCCAACTAGAAGCCCTCGAGAACCCTCTCCTCGCGACTCTGCTTTCGTATACACGATTTCTCTCTCTCCTTTTCTTCCTCGCCGAGGCCCCTCCATCCTTCTTCTGAATCCGCCGATGCCATTTCAGGAAAGCCGCGCCTGCACAGAATAGGTGCAAAGACGCGAGGGACGTAGTTTCTCTTTAAACGCTCGGTCGCGGGTTTATCTGCCCCGCGATAAATTCCCACGACAGTTAAAAATGATCGGTGGCTCTGCGCGTATCTCTTACAAGAAATGATCGCCCTTCATCCGAGGCAGGGCTCAGGGCTCGATACATTTATCGGGAAGTGGATGAACCGACTATTAAGCCAGACGCGAGGAGCTAGCTTCCTCGCAGAGTTTCCGAAAGTCCTGGGAAATATACGCACCGGCTATATCATTTCTACGAAGCGCCCGTCGAACTGTCGATTAAATTTCCCTGTCTTCTTTTTCTGTTACAGGTGAGTACCCAGCGAGACGATTACCTTGGCTCAGGTACTTAAGCCAAGCAGACGCGAAAGCTGAGAGAGGTAGGAGGCAACGTACCGGAAAGTATGTCGAACGTAGGGAATTCTGACCGGCCAACTAATCACGAGCAGCGCCTCTTACGTTTTCGTCGGCCCGTTTCCGCGTTCCTCGTCCGCCCTCTCCACCCTGTCGTTTGCCATTGTGCCAAATTAAAAGTCTTTGCCCCGCCATACCGAGCCAATCTTGCAAGTTCTCGTCGAGAGTCTTTCGGAAACGCCGGAGGAGCCTGTCTATCCTCGTTTTCTCAGCTTTTTAACAAAATGCCGCCTATTGTTCCGCGGCCTGCCGTCGTCGTTCTCGAATCGTTCTCCGCGAACGAGCGACGTCGCCCCGTTAATTGGAGCAAGCCCGGCGAGAGAGTACCAATTAAACTTATATTGCGTGATATCTCCATTGTCGCCCGTGAATGAAGTCGCGTGCCTGGCTTCCTGACTAAATGAGTTTCCCGCTCATTGATTCGGTAACGATATCGCGATGGAAATTCTTTCGTCATCGCTCCACGGTATCCCGGCGAGGCGACGGTCGATTTAATCGACGGGCGACCGGGGGAACTTATTCTTTCGATGGATAAACCTCGCCCTCGGGTATCTTTCAGCTTTAGCGGATTACAGTGTCGGGGAACTTCTAATGAGATTTTTATCGCGACCGATGGAATTGGAATTGAAGCATCGTCGTTTGAATAGATCTGTTTCTGTAATAGAGTTACCGGCGCTGGTTTGTCTTCATTCACTTACCGTATTGGTGGAACACATCGCGGGCATCTTTCACATTACGCGACTCTTATGCAACATCCATTCTCGATCCTCGAAGCATGATAAATGCATTCGTCGTTAGCGAACGCTTCGCGCAGCGCCTCGGCGGCGAAGTTCTTGCCTCGCGTCGGAATAACAGAATCTCCTGACGGTGTTTCCAATGCTAATTAACTGTTGCGAATTCTAATTAACGATCCGCGCTATAAATCCAGCTGCAGATGCAGATCTTTAACGGCTCCTAGCACGTCACGCGGAAGGGGAGTTCTTGTCGAGTTGTTTCTTCGCTGGATTTCATCTCGGCCAGCCTTCATTTGCAGCGTTTAAGCTCCCAGTGAGGTTTCTGCAAGGTCTTATCCGATGCTAAATTGAAGTATGAGTGCACGAGAGGATCCTGTAAATTGATCATTGAGAAGTTGTAAGGCTCCCTCCAGTTTCCTTTCAGTAGCCGCTGGAAGGAATTTATCTGGCTGTAGGGTCGTCCTTAAACTATCTTCTGTACGAACAAAGTCGAATAGGATCTGCACTTTTCATCCGTTCCGTGGAATTAAATGATACTTGAATACTTTTTATTCGTCCATTCCTTTCGCATACTTTCTCCATACTCTCGATATGATTCTAGATTCCCATTCCGCTAGACAATTAATCACCCTCATTATCGTGTATGGCGTCTGGAAATAGTAATAATTTCCTGCCCCCAAAAGGAAGCTTCCTTCCTGAATTACGGTAATTGCTAATCGCAGATGGATTCGCGGATTTCACGGAGCACGAGCGGACGAGTACGTAGCGGAGCTTCTTCTCCTACTGGTTGCCAATCGATCGTCGATGGGAGGGTGCATTTCGTTAATAGTTTCCTTCCTCTGGTTAGTGGTATTTATGTATCGGGGATGACCCAGAAATCTTTCGCCTAGTAGATTTCCGATTTCCAGGGAAAACCCGCGCGACTCTGTTCCGAGACGAAAATACTCGCTAAGCACCGATCTCTCCCCCATTCATTTTCGTACACGTTTAGCCGGGATCGCTGAAAATTACGACGCGTGGAGAGCTTTTACAGCGGCGATATCATTGTTCGCCAAGGTGTATTGTTAACCTTTTCCTGACTAAGCTGAATAACTCTCTCGTACGCTATTCATTCTTTAGTACCTCCTACGCTACCTATTCCATTGTCTACTTGTTTCGGGTGCAGCGTGTCGAGTCTACACATTCCTCGTTAAGGAATTCGCATGGATGGTCCAAAACGAGACGCGTGGAAATCAAGTCAAGTTTCGCGCTGTTACACAGCTGGCAAATCGAATTCCTTGTCCATCGGGAACTCTGCGAAACACGTTCTTGTCCCATCTTCTCCTGGCTGCCGGTCGTTCCCGCAATCACAGCTTCCAGATTGATCGAACTCCACCCATTTCATTTTATTCCCGTTGAAATCTGTGCGCGAATCGTTGGAAGGATTTTGCTTAACACTCTGTGCAGCACGTTGATAATTCATGAACGAACAGCAGATAGTTCAATTCGAGGACCAAGTAGGGCAAGAATAAAAAGAACTATCAAAACTATCAAAAATCCAGCGCTATTGCTACCTGCACATTAGTGCATGTATGTATCATCGAAAATCTGAAGTTCAATAATGGCATTGAATTCTGAGAGAATTATACTTGCAAGTACCTATATCACATGGAGCTCTAGGACAAGCTCCCACTCGAAATCGAAGGCGTGGCAGTTTGACATGTCTATTGTGACGATCAAGGGCGAAGGCAGAAAAAGAATTGCGCAAGGGCCAATTTGAAACAGCACCTCTGTCGTGCTTCCAATTTTTCCCGACTTCATTCCATCCAAGTGTACCTACCTAATAAATCCGGGACATGTGCCAGAGAGGGACCAGTCTGGACTAGAAACCGCGAAACCGTCTACGCAGAAACCTCGCTGAAGTTTCACCGTCGACGGAGCAGCCTTCTCTCCCCAGTGTTTTAATTAAATCCGACTGCTGCGAAAGAGGGGTGCGTGTTTCCCGATACTCGCGACGTGCCCGACGTTCCACGTCGTTCGCGATACTCTAGTCGTTTCCCTGTGAGAAAGTAGGCTTGACGTTGACGAGAGTGCTCGTCGATCTGACGTGGCGCACCACGCAGCATGAAACGAAAGAACAGACATCAACAGTGTACCTCGAAGGCACTCGACCGCAGCTGTGGGTTAACCAATAGATCGTGCAAGAAAGATCGTGCCCGATAGTTTTACCAGTAACTTCGTGAAATAAGTAGAGTTTGGCGAGGCAAATGTTGAGAGACCCGGGGGGGGGGGGGGTGGAAATATTTGAGAAATTCTGTAAACGTGGAGGCAAAGACGGGGATCTATGCTCCTCATTTTCCAGGGGAGCTCGTGGAGTTAAGATCGAGGGAGCTGCACGGCATTCCTCCGTTTACTTTCACCGTTCTCGCACGCGTCTTTGGATAACCATCTTTGTGTTCTGTGAAATATGATTCAACTTTCCTAATTAACTCTCCTATTAATGACACGGTTTCTAAACACCTCATCACGCCCGACAGGCACCATTACCCTGCAAGTTGTACACCCTATCGCGGCGTTACATTCAATTTTGCGTTCGATTAGACGGTACAGGTGAGCGGGCGGGCTCGCGTGAGGGTTAATAAATATCCAGCGACGGTAACCCGCGATTAAAATGCATAAAACGCTCGGGGTTGAACGGGGCCGCTGACGATTAACGTATCTCTCGGGCAGATTTAGCAGATCCCTTTAACGGTCGAACGAAGCTCGATTTCACGCCAAAATTGCGGCGGCCGCGTAAACGGGTGCCGAGGTAAAGACGCTCGGAGCCGTAAACTTGATAAATAGGCAGCCGTTCCCTCGGTGTAACGAAATAATTGTGACTGCAAATTAAGGCGAAGCGTTGCGCGTGGATTTCCCAGCAACCTACAGTTAGATGACTATCTATCACTCGAGCCAGCTTCACGTGCTCGGTATAATAATTACCCGAGCGTCGCTCTTCTTTTTTTTTTTCTCCAGCAGTTATCAATCATTTATGCAATACATTGTGGGACGCTAACGAACACATCGCACTGCTAATAATAAAATATCGCGTGACTCGTTCACTCTGGACGGCACGCAGGTGCAAATCGTTCGACCGGCAACGATTAGATGAATAATTTCGATGCGAGCAGTCGTAAAAGTGGCAACTCCCATTTATAACTCTTGTGTTCTATCCACTCACCGACTCGTCGGATACTTTGGCCCCGTCGTTACTACCGGCTCGTTAAATCCGCCTCCAGCTAACGAGCTACTCGCGCGTTTTCGAGCCGTCGAATTCACCGCGTCTAGTCGCGAGCTCGCACGCCCACCTGGAAAAGTAAACAGTCGCTTTTAGAAGACGTTCGATTCCGTCCCGCGCACGAATGGCTCGGGGCTCGCCGGACTTTGATCTCGTGTCCAGCGATCGTCGATGAAGACGTCGGCAAACAGGGAGGGGTCGTTAACTCGACGGGATGAGACTGTGCCTTAATCTCGTCCCCTTTTCTCCCTCGACTGGGCGTTATTTTTCCCAAGGAAACATCTCGTCTCGGCCTCTACAAAAGATTCTTGTAAAAAGGGCCGACCTTATCAGCCAGCCGTGCTCGGGCCGCAATTACGCCGCGGGACAGAAGGATAGGATGTCCGACGAACCTTTATTTCCTGGCCGTTTCCCTCGAAAGCAACCCCCGAACAATGCACTTTCCCGTGCAGCTGTTTCGCGGACGGAGTTGCGCGTCGGCGTGTCGTGCCATTATTCCGACGTGCAGCTCGGTTGCGGGCCTCGTGCGAACACCCGCCGTCGACGGAATGGGTATAACTGGATGTTCGACTAAGTGGAAAAGGAGCGGGTGGAGAAAGTTTCGGGGATGAAGGCAAAGTTCGCGATGCCTCGCGACGCCTAACGTCGATCGGGTTATTTTTAGACGAACGGAGCACGAGGAGCTGGAGGAAACTTGCCGTATAATCCTCGCTGAAAGAACGGGGGAAAAATTCTACGTAATTAGTGTCCCTCTTCAACCGACGTGGGAAAGTTTGCCTGAGCTCTATGCCCGTTTGCTGTCTTAACTGCGCCGTTGCTTGTGGCGCGTTCGAAAAGAAGAGCAGCATTGGACAGCTGGTGTATTAGAAAGCAGGTGTAATGATAGAACTTTGTGTGTACGATGATTGATGTAAGCAGGAACGAGGGGGATCATAATCGAAATTGAATTTCAGCGAGGCTGAATCAGACTGGCTGAGTAGGGTAGATGTCCCAATTACCGTGCTTTGACGCCGACTTGCTCGCGAAGGAATTAATTACTGACTATTATTATTTTAATTTTGCTTGGTGAAAATTTATACTGGTGTTTTGAACTTTTCTCTTTATTAAGGCACTTTTTCGGGTTGAAAATGTTAATTTTTCATATTTTTTTAATTGAAATAATATTACATGTTTTGGTCTCAATTACCATGCCCTGAAAAATGCGTTGTTCCTATTCCCGTGCCCTATTTTGAATACCGAACTGTTCAAAACATTTGTTTGCTCTACGAGAGGTGTTTTTATGTAATTTTAATATGACCTTTTCATTACAAAAGCAAAATATGCAAATATAAATTTCTATTCACCCGTTCTGGGAAACGAAAATAAGGTTAGATTTAGCAGTTACAGAGGGAGCCAGTGTTAAATTCCTGTCCCTATTACCGTATTCACTTTGAAAATACGAAAACGTTTCAAAAGTGCTGATTTTGCTATTTGTTCATAAAATTTTAACATTTTGTGATATAATAAACACTTTACATAAGTGCGAATCATGATAATTATCAATTTATTCACTTCTGTAAAGTACGTGTTCCTTACCGTTTCCGGTTAAGGATTTAGGTAAATCCATCGAAATCTTCATATGCATTTTTGATTTTTTTTTTTACTATGCTTTACTTGTTTAAAAATGCAACCTTCTCATTTGTAACATATACATTAATAGTTTAACTTAATTACAAAAATTTCTTTCCTTATTTATTTCTGCGAGTTGTTTTGTACGGCTTCTTTAAGTATAAAGGCACGGTAATTGGGACATCAACCCCAGCTTCCTGAAATTTAGGTGTCTGAGTCCTCCGTGACACCGTCTGATACTACTTGAGGTTTCCGGGTGTGAGCCATTACTGTAGCAGTGTCCTCAACTCCCTGACGAAGTTAACTGCAGCACTAACGAAACGTGTGGAATATTCTTTCAAGGGGACACGGTTTATACGCGGAAACCGCAAGTCACAGCTTCCAGGAACTATTTATCGCGCGGAAACTTCTCGCACGTCCCCCCCCCCCCCCCCCCCCCAGCGATTCGTCTTCGCAGTTAGCCTCCAGTCCTGGTTATCGATCCCTCGCCACTTCCTCGACGCTTCACGGCAATCTGGGGCAGCCGCTTTTTTCTTTTCATCGGCCGGGGAAAATATTATTATCTGTTGAAGGTAATTAATTCGCTCGAGTTCGGGCGGCGGCGTTGGAGTATACGCGAGCCTACCTCTCCATTTCGCGAAATCGCGTACCCGAGCGATGGTGTTGGCGTAAAGTGACCTTCCTGTCAGATTGGCGGTACGTTCGCGCTATTTTAGGTCGACCAGTGAGAAGTAATAAGAGACGGTCTGGCCCCGTTTTGAAGCTTTCGCCACCTGGAACTTCATGCCGACTGATATTGCTCCCGGAGGCGGCCGTGGCTTACGTGCAACTTATAATGAAATTCTATTGCGCTTGTAACTCTGTCCGCCAGGCCCCGGCCGTCCTTTTGCCTGCTCTTTCTGCTTGACACGCGTGTACACACGTCCCACGCGTCGTGTACGCGACACCAGCTGAACACGTGTGTGCTTTGCACGGCCACATCGTCCGTGGTTAGCGGATGTGACGCTTTGTTCTTCCCGCCATCGCGCAGAAAGCAGATAATTGATCGATAACCCGAGGAGAATAGCCTGTTAACACACTATAAAGAATCCAGTGGACTCGGAAGAACAATTCCTAGAGAAACAGTTCGACTGCATTAAGAGTCGAAGCTATCTGGGAGTTGACAGTGGGTACGAGCATCCAATTCGTAGTGATTTATGCGTTGATTTCCTCAGGTCTCGCATATCTCGTTCGACCATCGTCAATCATCTTGCCTGATCGACGCTTGTTGTTTCTGAATTAAATCCGGTATGCAAGATTCGCGTCTAGCGAGATCTCCCCCAAGAGATCATTGGCACAGGCAAGAAATCCCACCGTCGGGATGGTTCTCCTCGTTGTAGGTGGAAAATGAAATTTCTCTTCTTGAATTCCATCTGTTAGAGAACGCGTTCCCGTCCCTTTAACGCGAGCTGCCGTTCTCCGTGTCCTCCCCGCCACTACATTAGCTTTTTCTCCCGGGTCCGTTTCTTATTGGACTTTCCCACTCGCAATCGGATTTTTCAACCAGCATCCTCTCCACTGGTCTGACGAGTTAAAGCTACTTCCACTGGCGCGGACTAATGTAATGAAATGAATCGCTCGGTCATAAAAAGCACGATGGTAAACCATCTCTTTGTCTCCATTTTATACTGCACTCGAGAAGCGAATTTCACTGTTGACGTTAATCACGGCGGTGATCATATAGAGATTGGGACTTTGTTCCAAATATATTTCTATGCACTCGAGAAGCCACCGAAAGGCTCCAAGCTGTTTCCTTCTCGTTCGAGATCGCCCACCCTGTTGCGAAGGGTTGAAATCCCACTTACCCGTGATCCATCGTATCAGGCAGCCCTCGCGAACGCTTTTCCGCCTGTAACAATCGTTTTCATTGTACCCCAAAGCGATACGACCGCGCCGCAACGATCGCGCTGACGGAGGCAATCGGTCGTTGGGAAACGATCGTCGATCGTCGGCCACGGTTATTAGTATTGACACTCCTCTCTCTCGTAAACGATTCGCAGGACGGCTCGGACGGGGGTAGAATGGATATCGTGCTGCGGGATATTGCGATCCAATCATACGAAAAATCAGCCGCGATACTCGCCCGATACTTCTCCGTCCCGATAGCATTCCCCGCTGCGGCTGACCTCCGTGTATCGACGATGCCCAAAGCGATATTCGATGCCTGCGCGCCAGGAATCTCATAAAAGTTCGCAGCGCTGCCTCTTTCTCAGATTTTTATCGGGACAGGCGACGCTGTGCTCCCCGTGATTGGCAGTAATTTATATGTAGATCGTGTGTACACCCCCTCTGACGAATTCCCGTCGGTCCTCCGCCCTGCATATTTGCAAGCACCCTTCGTCGTTGTTTTTTTTTACATTTTGCCCCATTTTTTTTTTATCTCGAGAAACGAACGCGCCTGGCAGCCTTCGCTGGACTAATAATAAATCGTAGGTACGAGTCTCCCCATCGAAATGGTTTTGAACCAGCATTGCAAATTATTTTATGCTCCGTGCTTTCACCCCCCGCCCCTCCGCTAATATCACGCGCCGATTTTTCAAAGTTTCCAAGAAGAATCGTTTTCCTTGGTGTTGGGTCGTTCGTTGGGAAGGAAACAAGACCCATAAATAAGGGAAGTTTCGCCTTGTGAATAAGAACTAGTTGGAGTACACGCTTACCCCGAGGAAATCCTGAAACACCTGAAACCTCGGCTCCGTGCTCAATGATTCCCCATGGCTAATCCAGACGATCGATCGCGTCTAGGAGCTAGGGCTGACTTTTTCAATTTTTCACAATGCCGGTGTTCCCCATCGAAGTGCATGAGCGATCGTCCGTTTCCCGTACACAGGGACACGATCTCAAGCTGCGGGGGTCGTTGATACCATTAATCAGCCCGATGTAGACAGCAGGTGGAATAGCAGATGGACTTGGCCGACCCATCAGACAGGCGGACGCCGTCGTCGCGCGATGCTAATGACCCGACAAATTTTCCGATTGTTCCCTATCATCGGGGTGATCTCTTTCGGCGGGGCGCTTGATAAACGATCTTGATCACAATGGCGGATGGGAGTTACGCGAGAGAATGGAGCACAGGCAACGATCCAGCCTGATTTTTCAGCTCTTCGTGGCCGAGGTTCTTTGAGAAGCTATATATATAATATGGGCCAAAAAGAGGACGCTTATCAGCGAACAGGTTTATGGCCCGTGCACTTCGTTTTATTGTACTGCAATTACTGCACGCTTTTCTTCCGCCTGTCACGACCGTTCGTTTTTATCAGGGACGTTACATCGTCCCATTCGTCTCCACGATAAGAGTAACCCCTGCTCTCCTTTTTTTTTCGTGGGATTCATGATATCCTATGCGAGACAGTGCATTGTCTTTGTTTCTAAGAGTTCCACTCGTCTTTGTGGTTCGTACGATTTACAGATGTTTAAATTGACTGTTATCACGTGACGCTGTAGAGATTGTTCTTATGCTCTTAAGGGGAGAAACCCGTATAAACGGCTTATTTTTGTATGAATTTTTAGGAATTCTCTTGCAGAGAATACCAATGCGCTAATTCTTTCGGAACTTTAAAGGTACTTTGTTTAACATTATAACAAGTAAAAAAGTTTTTTTTTTATAGTAAAATTATAATAAATACAACAGAAATAGAGCAATATCTGAAATAGGTTTTTTTTCTAGATGCAAAACGGCGCCGGTTGTAGCGTCTCTGGTAGTTATGTGAAACAAACCAATAATTTTTTTTTTCAATTTATGTGCCAATTGTAAGAATATGAACCACTAATGGTGTAAAAAATTGCATATTTTAAAAATTGACGGAACTTGTGAGATTCTCGCACAAAAATTAGTGTTTTATTTGTTTAAAAACTGTGGTTAAAATTAATAATTTGGTTAAACCTTGTGTTTCTATATTACCATATTCAGAGGAATATTATAAACTAAAAGTGTGCAAGTTGATTGGTGAAATAGTTTTTGAGTTATCCCCGACGCCAATTTTGAAAACGTGATTTCGAGAAAAACGCGTTTAAAATGCGTTTTAGGTATGCTCGGCGCTCAGAGGCGCGCTGACTCACCAGGCTATAGTATCAATTCGGAGTTGAATTTCGGCGTATAATTTTGAGAATACATTTTTGAAACGTTTTAAATGCGGTTTATGAATTTTTTTTTTTAATTTTTCAATTGATTTATAAAGTGTTCTTCCCTTAAGGTGCAAATTCACGATCAGACAAAAATATCGTGTCTCACATGGGACTTTAATCTCACGAGACAATTATTTGATTATTTTTTAATTATTTTGACATTAATTCCATGAAATTAGACTCTCATGAGACAGGTTTCATGATATATTTTCAAATATCTAATTTCTCGAGACTAGTTCCATAATTTTAATTTAATTGTTGCTGAGATTTTTGTGTCATGTAAAGTCTCATCGTGGATTCACACCTTTAGAGACCGGTGCAGATTCCTGCGCTGCTATGAGCACCAACTTACGTCATTTATTTGACGCCAAACGCGTGTCTTCGTAGGAAGTACAAGAGCCAGAAACAATTAGCCGTGCATTATGCCAGCACAAAGGGGTTCCCACGACAGGAGGGGAGGGGGGGAGGAGGAGGAGGGACAATAAACAACGCGTTTTGAAGCATCTGGCGCAAACTCGCGAGGTACATCGCACAGAATTGATTTATCGAGCGAGGTGGATATACAAATTCATGATGTTTGGCCAGATATACCGGGATTTGAATCACAGCAGCGAAACAATGCGAGTCACTTGCATATGTAAACCCGCCGATTGAATTTTATACGAGGCCGTATGAAGAGTCACGCCTGCACCCCCGTTTACCCCTTTAATCAACTGACCTAATTCCCCGCCGACAGACTGACCCGTTTTGTCTCGGCCGTAAGAAAAAAGGGGAGCCTCTTAGTAGCGTCTTCGGCAATTGAAATCTGCGACAAAAGGAGTCAGAATGAGACCGTTGGGGAAGTGGGGACAGGGGTGGGACGGGTCACCTTTGTGGGACAGGACCCTGAGTAATGGACGGTCTCATCGAGAATCGCCCCTTTTTTTTTCTCGAGAGAGAGAGAGAACCCCCGCTTTGAGAAGGAAACGAGGAGACATAGCCCCTGGTAAATGAGAATCGGAAGTAGTAATCGAGGTTCTTACTCGAGAAAATTTCTCGTCTAGCGTATCTCTGACGCTCGCACGAATCCCTGTGGCCCCTGAAACCGATTCCATTCGCACACGATTTCCACTGCGACAACGCGGACTCATTAATGTCACTCAGCTTCCGAAGGTGTCCAGGCTCGCTTTTAACGAGTCGCGAGCAACCCCTGGATCACGGTGGCAACTCGTGACAACCTGGTGTTTCATCCGTCGAAAAGGCGTCTTTGTTTTCATTTCGCGCCCACGATGGAACCTTCAACTCGTTTAGAGTAAATCCGTGCATATTGCCGCCCAGACGGCACAGAGGGAGCTGCCCTTTCACAGGTGGAATTTCGACTAGATATACCTACACCCTCTCGGCGTTTTTATTCTGTCGGCGCTGGTGTGCGCGATCAGATAGGTGTTTGTGTTTGCGATTCGACGAGAGCGCGAAATAGGAGGATCCGTCGCGCTGATACGTCCGTCGAGATCCGAATTCATCGGCCAGGAATAAGCCCGCCTTTGTTTCGAAATATGCAACGATACGCGCTCAGTTTCCACGCCGTGCTCTCTTCCTCTCTCCCGTTTCTTTTTTATCGCGCTTCTCCCTTTTCCTCACGTTCACAGTTTCATTTCGTAACGAATAACTCTTCCCACGGCGAAATGGAAACTGCGACGTATACAATCGCTGGAATTTCCATCGTTCTTCTCTATCGGTTGCGAAAATCCCATTCGCCTTGACTTTTGTCTATTATGATTGAATACCGCTTTGTTATTTATCTTGGAAAACTGGGCAGCCCTTTTGCTAAACTTTATCCGCCTACGGGGTTATGAAAGTATTATAATTGCCTAGATAGTGAGTGAAATTTAAGTGAAATCGGCATCGCTAACCAGGCCCAAATTTAGCCGTCCAGTTACGCTAATAAGGGAAGATCCCGAACTAAACAATTTAAAAAATTCTGAAACCTTGGGAATATGCGGGGGATTTTCTCCTGATTACAACGCATTTTTTTTTGCTGCCCAAATTCACTCGAAAGGGGTGAAATTAACCCCTGAAAATTCGGCTATTTTCCGATTTTGTGTTATAACTCGCGAACTGTAAGAGATAGAAAAAAAAGTTTCAAGGCAAAAGTTACTTCTTTTAACCCCGGAGTAGGCGCGCCAAATAACTTACGTTAGTGGGCGCGCGTCGGTCATTTCGACCAATGATAATGCAATGAGAAATAAATTAATACAATGATTAAAATACTACAAATAATGTATAACATTGTATTTTACTTATTTCAGAATAGTCATACATAAATGATTTTCATTTTTATGATAAAATAAATAATAATCTGTTAACGAAACACATAATAATAAATGAAAGAAAATAAAACATAAAATATAAAGTAAATAAATTTAATTAACTGTCAATGAAATAAATAACTAATTATTCCTCGCTTGGTAAACTAGAGTCGCTCGCATCATTACAACATTCGTTACAAAAGTATAGTGTATGTTCATTACAAATGAATGCGTTACATTTAGTACAATGTTTTCCCCTTTTTCTATTTTTTATATAAAAATTTGTGCGAATGCAAAATATAAAATTATATTTTCTATTTATTAATTTGAATTTATCACTTGATTTTTAATTTTTCATAATAGCAATTATCCAATATATTTTATATTTATATTTGTTTTTCAATTTTGGTTTTTAAAAAAATATACTTATAAATTTATGATTTTATAAACGTATTAAATTTTTATATTTTCCTCAGATTAGAAACTGCATCTTGAAAATAAAGAATAAATACTTACGTTTCCTTCACTCAAAGTACATTTCTCCTCTACAGCTGATATCTCTATATCCGCACAATCAATTTCCGAATCTGTATCGTGATCGGATTGTATAACATAATCGGAATCTTCTGCGGAATCACTGACCTCGTCTTCAATGTTTTCATTCAATAAGAAATCTCGGAAATCAGTATTAGCGATGATTGCCACACAGTTACGCGTTGTATGCGACAGACGAAACGAGACTAACGTTAGCAGGCGCGCTATGGTCGAAAAGCCGACGCATAACAATGTATGTTTTAAAACCTACACGAGTGCACTAAGTGTCGCTTCACAACATAAACAAGTCGAGACCTCCTTCAAATGAGAATAGCTTCACGGAAAAAGTAAACAATCGAACGCTATGGATCATGTTTCAAAACATACGAAATCATCGGTCGAAAAGACCAACATGCGCCTACTCCCGGGTTAATTAGATCTATCATTTGGTAAAAGAATTATTTTACAGTTCACGAGTTATAACAGAAAATTGGGAAATAACCGAATTTTTAGAGCTCAATTACACCACCTTAGAGTGAATTTGGGCAGTTAACAATAATTGCGCTGTAATCAGGTGGAAATTCCCTACATATTCATAAAGTTTCAGTATTTTTTGAATTTCCGGGTTCGGGAACTTCCCTTGTAAGTTCTACGCGATAATGGACTCTATATTCATATCCGTGAATGGAGGATGGACAGAGTGGCACACTAAGGTAACGCGCTCGTGAGTTAGACAGGCGGAAAGTCTCGATGCAAATAAGTTCAAGGAGATCAAATGTCCGGTGGAGATCGGGCTCCAAACGAAATTACTTCTCCGCTCCTCGAAGGACAATGTGTTCAGTCGCGTAACACAGGTGGTCGGAAGATTAAACCGAATCAGAGTACGAAACTGACGTGCATTCAATTAAGCCGTAATTGCGTTTCACGTCCGCCTGATAGTTAACGCGCTCGCTAAATAATTTTATTCACATACCCCGGTGTCAACTTAATTGAATAAATTACTAACAATTCGGAAATGTTTTGTACACCCGTGTGCGCGCGACTTCCTCCCCAGGCTCGACCAGCACCATTCGGATCGTTTAGAACATTAAATATTTGTCGTCGAGAAGTTTTGCCGCGGTTTCGCGGTCGTGTTTCGAAGTTTATGCGCGATTTCACGGTCTCGCCGCTGTACGTCATTGTTTGGAGTTCTGGTGGCATCGAGAGTGGTCCATCAGATGCGTGAAAATGCTCCTTTCTTATCTTTCCACTTGTCGTTTTTATTCTCGACTCTTCCCGTGACGAATATCAGCGTGCAGAGCAGGAGACACCGATCGATCGGATTACTGAACCAAGAGATTCGAGCTTTAGTCTTTCATTCAGTGAACGACTAAATTCGTTAGAAAATGCATCGCGCAGAAACTAATATTCGCGGTTTAAAGCAGCGAATGCATCGTCGGAGGGGGATGAATTCTGTATTCAATCAAGCAGTGTTGCTCCTTTCGAATATTTCATTACCGAGGAAAAGTTTGTTCTTTCGTTGCGCCACGGCGACGATACCGTCCAACGCAATACTAATGATTGCGTTCGAGGAGCTCGGCGCTCTTTTTCTGCAGCACTTAAAACTTTAATTGTTCCCTTCGTGTCTCGTTGTCCCGACGAAATTTAAAATTCCAATTTCGCGAGACGAAGGCGCGAGAGGACGCGGGTCGAGACAGCGTCAGGTGCAGGTATCAGAGCGGCGAATTTAAGGTCCAAAAGTTGCCAGCTGGGAACGGACGTCTTACAGCTTTTGCGAGACACGCCTGGCTACCAGCTACATAGCCATTTATCATTGCAGCTTCTTGTGCTTGACACGCGACGCTCCCTGTATAGATATACGCCACGTTGCTCGTGATAAGTGTCGCTACGTTTTTACAATCCCCTTCACGATCGTCTAGGGAATGATGCTCGCGCCGGGCAAAGAACGACAGCTATTCTGTTCAACTCTTACCGCGTCCTCTCGCGCGTAACACAAAAGTCACCGTTCCTTGGCAACCAGGGCGCCTCCAATTAACGGAAGGATTAATCTCGGATACAAAACGGGACAGGATTTTATTATCCTCGTAGATATTCAGATTGCAAGATCGAAGAGCGAGTCGAGCCTGTTTACAAAGTGCTCGAGTCGTTGCTAACCGCAAATCTAAAATTAAAATCGTCTCCAATTGTATCGCTGGATCCATTACATTCAATGCTAACAATACTTTTACGATACAGTACTGCGCGCTATCGCAAACGTGTTTACGTGGCCGTAATAAAAAAGAGGATAATCAGACTTGTCGTTTCAGGAGAACACGGGTTGGAGGGGCAGTCTTCTCCGTTGATTAAAAGTTTCTTTGCCCCCTCCCTGCCCCCGAGGAACCCGATAAACGACTTCTTTTCTTTCGGACGGTCAGCCAGCGGAGCCGTTGGATTAATGTAGCCGGACAGAAAGACTGTTGCATCGTTATTTTTTCGCGATAATTACATTACCAGCTGCCTGCGGTCACTTTCCGCCCTTCGTTCGCGTCGCTCGGTGGTCGAAGTCATCCGATTCCTTGCTCCTCGAAAAATTCGATTCGCAGAAGCCGCCATCGGGACACGTCTCTCGATTGCGTCGGCACGGCCACCACCAAGCATATAGTCGCGCAGAAGATCCTCGGATTAATTACTCGGCGGACAGGCTCATCGATCAACGACGATGCACTCGCTGTCTCTCGATTACAGTCGCAAGCGCAAATGCATCGCTAAACGTCAGAGAACCGGGGTGAATGAAATGCACGAAATAACAGCCGTCCAAACCCAAACGGTATCGTGTTAGAGAATTCTACAACTTTTCTATCGCCGATAAAGAGCCCCCGATTCCTTCCGTTACACGCTAACTTAAATATTTTAACTTAATATCCTTTGGAGCACCCGCGAACAGGCTTCTGGTATAACAGGGGAATCGATTACCTCGGAGTTTAATTCGCAACGAATAGCGATCACTGAAAAACTTGTGAACTGGTAGGAGCACAGAGAACGTGCACGTAATGTTAAAGAATTTCTGTCAAATCAAGTGCTTTCATACCAGCCGAAATTGCGCATAATGCGACGTGGTTATACCTTTAAAGTCTATCGCGGTGCAAAATCCTCTACACGGTTTTCCATATTTCTCCCGCGGAGAGTATCGAGCGATCCCCAGCCAGTCGATAATTCAATTTGAAAGGAACTAGATCGCCGAGGCCGCTGGCTCGTGTACACGTTCCACGGACCGTTCGGGATTACGTGTCGCGACTTGAGCGTCTTCTCGCCGAGCGTCTAAAGAGAAGGCTCCGCGTCGTCGATAATTAACCGAGACGCCTGGGAGCTGAAGGACCCAGGCACCTGCAATTTCTTCCTCCGTCTCGGCGCTGAAGAGCAATTAATCGCCCTGGTGTACGTTAAACCGAACCAATACCGAGCTCCCCCCGTCGATTTACGGTTGCGTCGCGCCTAGGACCGTTTGTAGGACGAACATCGTTACGAGGACCTCCCGCGTCACGTACACGCGCGTGCACCTTCGTAGCACGTATACGCGCGGTCACTTTACTTCGTGTAGCTGCACGTGCATCGTCAATTTAATCGATGCAACGAGTTCCCACAAAACGGACAGCGAGCATGTGCATCGCGGTTCAAAGTACCAACCGTGACTTTCCGTTAGAGTTCAGTGGAATTCGGATGGTTTTAATGGTGACCGACGGCATGTTTCATGTATCTCTGGCGGACACGATCCCGGCTATTAGGGGAATAGGAATAGTGGAATTGTTAGCTCTTGTAATTGGCCTCGACTGACATCGAATATCCGAATCGTTCCGAGATCTGCGGCGCTTGTTATCTACCTTCTGACAACTGAAAGATAACAGGAATCTTGACGACTTTAAAATTTCACGGAAAATTCCACGCGATAATGAATTGCAAATGCTCGCGTGTGGAGAAAACTCGCCGCATACCGGCCACGCTTTGCACCAGTATTTTCAAGCCCGAGGAAAAAATGCATTCGCGACTTGGCTGCAGAGCGGATCGATTAATTTTCGCTGACTACGGGCTCGTTAGGGGCGCCTCGCCTCCGCGGCGGCTGTCAGTGCATTTTCGTTCTGCGAAATATGGGGCGCGTTTAATTGAAATGAATCTCATTCACGGCGAAGTCGATCATTTTAACGCGGGAAAAGGGGAAGCTTCTTACAGTAGCCAATGGAGTTACTTCTTCGGGTACTTCACAGGGCGAATTAATATAGAGGGGAAAGAATCAAGGTCTGCAGGAAATAGAACACTGAGGAATTCTTTTCATTTTACAGGGAAAGGAAGAAATAAAGGTCTCAGGTTCAACGGTGACCCAGTTGCTGTCTTTTTCGAGGAATTTTTGGTATAGACTGGATTCCACGACTTATCCATGAATTAATCATCGATCAGAACCACGATGTATCCCCTCAGGGCCCTTGGGTGTGTAGTTTGGTGTCCCCGTTAGCTGGAACGGAGCGCTCGCAGAGGCAGCAAGTTTGGATAACGCCCTGCTAAACGTGTTAGCTGGTGTTTGCCAACTAGTTAAACCGTTGATATTTGCTCGCCGGTCTTTGAAATGTATTCGGCCGTGCGTGGCGGGCCACGCTGAGATAATCACGTGTAACGACGTGTAAATTAACTCGCCCCTCGCTCCGGAAATGAAACGACGAAGAATTAACCGGTCGCTGGCTGGCGCGTTCATATCCGCGCACTCCTCTCCGCGGATTATTGGTTGGCCCGTCGATCATCGTGTCGCCTCTAAATTACACGCGAACGTTGCTCGACAGCTGGAAAAACCGTTCCACGATCTCTTTCTCACTCTGACTGGATATGTAGTCGGTCCTCGTCGTCGAGGGGAAAAACGTGGTGATTCTTAACTGCTTCTCGCCGAGCGACGTGATCCCGAAAACAGCGATAGGGTAACGTTGCAATTACGTTGGGTGGTCTGGATTTCGATTTCGATTGCCTCTAACGCCCGCCCCGAGCATCGACAAGCAATTATGAAACAGTAGGTACACACGCGGTGGTGATGCATTCTCTACCGAACAAATAATTACAGTGGTCCCGAGCGCACGCGAGCAGAGTTAGGGGGTGTTCTTCCGAGACACCGGAGACCATGTCGAAAGTCCCGTTGCATTCGTTGCCCTCCAATAAATTTGTGGCCAGCGTGATGGCGTGCATGCGACGCTCGCATTAACGGCCTACACCACTGCGGTACGTTGCGACATTTGATAGCTCGCTGGTGTCCGTGGCCTCCGTAAATTCGAATCGCGCGAATGCAGATTCGACGGGGATCCAGTATCGCATGGAACGAGCCGCTGGCATAAGAGATCCTTTTGTCCCCGACAGGAATTTATGGAGCGCGGGGGTGTTGTCGCTCCGCGAGAATTACGGGTCCCATGCTTGACTAGGAGCGCTGGGATCAGCCTTTGATGGCTGTTCACGGAGAGTAGGGTAGGGTGAGGCTAAAAGTCCGGCGGGTAAAAAGTCCCGAATTCAAAATCTCTATTCCTAAATTGGGGATGTATCGATGTATCGAAAACTAAAAGAAATACGTCGTCTTTTTTGTTTTATACGGAATAAACCACAGTTTAAAAGCGTATCAGCCAAGTACGTTAAGATTGTATGTTCCTTTAGTAATGTGTGCATGATATTGTTTATTGCTGAATGATAATATTTTCTAACGTATATATCGCACAAACTATAAAGGTACCATTGGGGCAAAAAGTCCCTCGGACTGAAAATATATATTTTATTATTTGGTTTCATAATAAGATGGCCAAACTATAAAGAAATGATGCCAAAGTCTTTAAATAGTGTTTTTGTTTTAGTTGACCGATTTTTTTTAGTTTTCAGTTCAAAGTGTACCTCTGACATATATTTTTATTTTTTGGTAAGGAAGTCATGCTTTCCTTTCAATATTGTACGCCAAAAAGAATTGGTTTAATAAATATTTGTTGATTTGAAAAGAGTTTTTTACTTATTTAGTTTAATATTACACAAAAAGACATTAGGGACTTTCTACCCTATGCAGTGGACTTTTTGCCCCGTGCGTGGGGCAAGAAGTCCATTTTGCATTGACAAACATTTTGTGGTATAACTCAACAGTATCAACAAACGAACTTCGTGAACGTAAAGCATAATAGTTATAGTTTATACAAAATAACACCAGATATCTCTAGATTGTTAGTACTAAATTTTACATAGGTTTATACGAAAAACGGGACTTTCAGCCCCACCCTACCCTACGAACCGCTGTGATACCGTCTTCCCAATGGAGCAGCTTCTGAACATTCATTGCCTCCTCAAGTTTCGATCAGGATTCTAATTTTAAGTTTTCTTGGATTAGTGCGACGTAGTTAGAGGGTGGGGAAGAGACTGTTGATTTGAATCACAAATGTGATTATTTAGCTCCAAGGTAGTTCTTAATAGAAGCGTTCATACAAGAAGGAAGTCGAAACGAACGTTTCCCTGTCCCGTGTTTATTCCTCGGAGTGATTTTCCTTTTTATTCCACTGTATTCATTCCCTTGGCTGGTTTCCCTGCTCCTCCAAGCACGCTTTGTTCGTTGACACGCTAAAACGGTTTCGGTACGCTCGACACCCGCGTGGGGAACTGATTCGATTTCACTCGGAAAACAGTTTGGTACTTAATGTGTCCTCTCGAAAAGCACGAATGCGTGAATAGAGTTTTCTGAGAATTCAGGAGGCTCCACCGATATATGTATTCAACGGTTATGTGTCGATGGTTATTAATCATTACTATTTATTACCTCGCCTTACGCTCTGATAACGCTAATAATAGTAATATGTTAACGATCACGCCACTACTGAAGAGTTACACGACCTTCGTCCGTACTTGTAGCCGGATGGTCATGAACTCCCTCACGTGTTTAAATTCATTTCATTACGGTAGCGTAACCTCCTCATAGTCCCCGGTCTTCACACCGCCGTTGCTCGTATTTTCGTCGAACTTCGTCCCGAACTATAGCTAATACCGACGATGCTCGAATGAAACCTGGACATTTAAAAAACACGGCCATTTAAAAACGCCCCGTGTTGACTGGTTGCCTGCACCAAGCGCAGGTCCTCATTGGATAGCATTGAGTCCCATCACCCACTGGTATTCTAGATCTCGTTCTTCGTTATAACAGTGAAGCTCAGCGTGTTAACAAGCACCTGTAAGGCGCATCCGAGAAAACAAAAGGACCCGTTGTTCTCGGAGGACGGACGTCGAGAGTGGATGCAATAAAAAAACGATGACACTTTAGCAAGAAATACATTTCGCCGGTATTATTTCTCGAAATAAACACAGACGGTGGCTGGATCCTCGCCCAGGAGAGTAATGGCACTCGAGTCGACGGCTAACAATCGCCGTCGTCGTCCATCGTTACTCCATTGAAGAAAATTACGGCTCGGTCTCCATCAGAATTACGGCCTCTCCGTTTTCATTATCGCGGCCAGAAGATCCGCGATAGCGACGTTTTAATAGCTCGGATCGCCCGGGTTAGTGGAAGGAACAGCCGCTCGAGAACGATTTCTCGAAGGATACGCGTCCGGCGGAGAAGCACTTAGGCCGACTTATCCTGCCGAGGAAGTTCGATAAAATGATGTTCCCCCTTAATGCAGTCTCTACTTGGACTCTGGTTGTCGTTCATCTCACCCCGTCCGCTGATATCGCGCCTCCTGAACCAGGAAACGAAGTTTGGATCCTGCTGGGCCAGGCAAAGCGAGTCTGCGAGGACCACGACGAAACCTCGTACCGTGGACCCTCGTTTATTGAATTGGAACGTTATAAACTCTGGGTGTCTGGGGCAGCGGGGAACCTTTTCCTATGACGAAACTACACTTCTTTCCCAGTGAAATAGATTCAAGTTGTTTCTCGCGATTTTCAAGCGTAACAGATCCCAATAATTCGTCCCATAGTGGGTGTAAATTGCCAGGGCACGGCCGCTGGAAAGTTTCTCGGTCCGCAGTACGTTAATATTTAACTCGTCGACTGCTGTATCGTTATCGTACCCTTGGCGCGGCGCGACTGCGAGGTCCAATTTACCACGGAATCATTTACACTCCCGTAATAGCCAGCGCGTTAATTCCGTTCCGATGATCTCGTTGGCACTGTGGAAGAATTCCTAATAGCAGAAAACGCGCCGTCACAGTATTTCGTTAGTGAAAACTTGGACGGTGGAAGGAGCGAGCAGCCGATGCATTAAACTTCCAATAACTTGGCCGGTATCTGCATTAATTTCGACAGCGCGTTAAGTACGGCGACGCCCTACTTAGGGAACTCCCTAGGTAATTGATGGACCATTGAAGCGTTCAGCTTGCTACTCTTCCCGTTGTTATTGTCCCTTCTTTGACGGCCGTAATTGGGAGTTGTCGGGTAGATTTAGAAAATCATGGATTGCTCGTCGAGCGTGTGGGGCAAAGGGAATTGTTGCGAGTAAGCAGGAATGGGGGTGCTCAAAGGGTAGCCTCGCCAAAGGCTAACTTGAACGTTTGTGCATGCGTGTTCTCGTAGGAACGGGAGAAAACGTGCTTTCGCGTGAATCGTACCAAGTAACCCACAAATTTCTGTGTCAATTAACATCGGCAGGCTTCCGTTCCACATATATACCATTTGAGCGTCTTGCAACATCTAAACGAGCGGCTCGATCTTCCTGCCTGTAGCGGCTCAATTAATTTACTCGAGCCATCGATTGAGGGACCTCGAAGGCAGCTTCTTCCCGCTTCGAAAGTGCAATCGCGAGAGGGCTTCCGCGCAATTGACCCAGGCGAGAACGTCTTCGAGTAATAACGGAGGAGAGAGGGCCGAGGGTGGCCCGTGGAAATGTCGAAGTTCAGCCACCTCCCTCATTGCTGGCCGCAGCAGGGGCTCACGTATGCATGCACACCTGCGCCAAGGCGGTGGCAGTGTAATACAGTGCGTTGACAGGAAATGAGCGCGCTTCGAATCGCGCTGCGCGTTATCGACGTTTACCTCGGATACGCGAGTGGAACTTACGCTTCCCTTGGCGCGCTAGCGACACAGCTCCAGCCCCCATGAAACGTCCGTTTTACAGCAGGCTTGTTTCGACGGCTGCAGATGCAGGGGCGACGCGGGAATTAATTAATATTCCATGCGCTGAGGGTGAATACCGCGCACCCGGTCATAGTTATTAACAATGCAACTTGTGTGCACGGGGTGGCACGACTTTGCGGCTAGTTAATTTCTCGCCATGGGATCCTTGGTCACGATATACCGACGCGTGAACATCGCCCGAATCACGACCGATCGTGAGCAATTGAATTACGCCGGATCCAAAGTTCATTGTGGCCTGATAAACTGAACGCCTCGCGGTCTCGCGGTGCCATTCAACATCGCCGCGGACGGTATATAAAATATCAGCCGCGTCAGTGGCTCGGTCTTGCAGTGATATAAACGCGGGGGCGAGTCGCGAGCCTGGAATCGATCGCTAGCCAAGTGGCCCGCGAAGTGTAAGCCCAGCTAAATCGCGTTATTATACGCCACGGGCCTTGAGAATGGATTGCTTGATTTATCTTCGCGCGTGTAGCTCGTTCTCTGGGATCTCTTCGGATAGTAAACCGGTATGGGGTTGTATCTACTTTGGTAGGTATCATCGTTGCGTAGAGGATTCTTTCTCTTTATTATAGATATCAAGCTGCAAGCTGTGCTCTTTGAAAGGAGCACAGGTTGAAGGTATTCCACGATGTTTATGCAGCCTAAGTATAGGGAACCATGCACCTCGATGGCTAATTCTACCCACATGTAAGGATAATTGGGGCGAGGCTCGCGGTCTGTTTGCCGGGAAGATGTATTCCTGGGCGACCGCAAGGTGTTTATTAGAGGCGGTAGGGGGCTAATGAAGACGCCGTTAATAAGCTTGTTAGCAACGGTGGACGAGAGACGCGAGCGTATCGCGATAGTTAGCCTTGACGCGGAGAGTCAATGGATGTCGGCATAAAGGGGGCCATTCTCCGCGCTCTCTCACAGGCAACTTTGGTGAATAGTTAGTGGCGAGTGGCCGACGCAGGCACGACACTCCCAAGTATTTAAAGGTACGCGAGCTGACGCGATGAAAGGGAATCGCGAGAGTCAGCGTAGAATTTCGAACGCGGAGGCCAGGCTTCCGCCAACATTTTCAACTATCTCCGGGGCACTATGCTCCGAAGTGCAACCTCGAATACGCAATGATGCGTGACCACCGTGTTGTCGGAGCGTTCACAAAAGAAACGTCCGATCGATCACGACAGTTTCATTAACTAGTGTGATGTGCTTTATGTTGCAGCTGGAGCCACTTCTGAGGAACCTAACCAAAGGTCCAGTTCTGCACACAATCGCCACTCTCTCACGAAGGGTAAGCAGATCGAGTAACGATCGAGCCAGCTACGTAATCTAGGGTAGAACCGTGCCGCAGACGTTTAAACGTTGTTTAAAGGCGCGCGTAATGTTGCAATGCCATGTCGCTTTTCTTCCCATTTATCGACACGACTGCGTACATCACGGATACCTACCTTGCGATATTATCTACGCACAATTTCATGCATGCCCCGTAAACACATTAGTCTGCGAGCGAACGTTTTAGGTACACGTATGGCATGTCGCCGGGAAAGGGTGTATCGTTTCGTTTCTCATTCGTCGTCTGCTTCTCGCAAAATGTTTTCTGTTAACGCTGCTTCGCGTTAGGGTAGTCCTTTGTCGTCGATCACTGGCTCGTGAATTCGTGGACAAAGCCGGGATCATTCGGCCGAAATGCGAAGGGAACCGGCGCAACCGTAGTTTCATCATCACTTCTCATTTTAAAAAAAAAACAAAAAAACAAGGAGGTAGGAAGGAGAAAATTCCGGGGGATATTTAGTTCAACGGTGGCAGAAAAATGAACGAAAGTCTGGAGGAATTCAACCCCGTGTTCAAGATCAACTACAATGTAGTCACTGTTGGAATAACGCTACGAATCCTCCCATAATTTCGACAATTTTCATACTCCCCCGAGATTTCGGTGTAATCGAAACGGGTGGAAATAAAAATCCAATGGACGCGCGGGTAATGTCGAAAGGGACGCGGAAATTACACTCCAGGGTAGAATCGTAATCGACATACATCTCCGATCCTATGAATACGAAGCGCGAATATCTGCTACGGGCCAGATAACGAGTACAAATGCGCTGCACGCGCGGTAGGACAAGCGAATTTAATAACCTTTTAATTCCGATCGCTCGCACTCGGCTTGGCTGGGATCCCTCGCGCTTCAAAAAGCTAGATGTTTAATCAACCGTGAGAAGCGTCCGCGAGATTGATAATAACGGGTGCGTTTGTCTGGAAGGATAACGAAGAATCGGTGATCCGTGGAAGCCTGAAAAATCCGTTCCACCATTCAAGCCCCCGTGGAGAAATTTCCTCCAATGTTTATTCAACTAGGATCCGCCGATAGGTGCGCGATAACGATGCATTTAATTGGCTGCACAGCGGCTTGAACGCAGGGAATCCACTTTTCTCGTCAAACCCAGCAAAGGGCGAGAATTTAGAATAAGTGGTGGTGCCACGATATTAAATGGCCAGCACGAAGTGGCAGAACAATTCGCTCGAAGGGCAGTGTTTTTGGATGAGAGGGAGCGAGGCTGAATTAACGGGGGGAAAAATTGGAGAGGTCGATAACGTAATTAGAAGCGTTTGCTCCACAAATATCAGCCACGCGTTAAGCGTAAGGACAATTATCGTGCCCCGAGGCCAGAAACAGAAACACAGTTGGTCGGGGATCCGTTGCAACACGCGAGCCTCGTTCGCTCGTTAAATATTAGTAGAACACTCCGGTGGCGCTAGGATGAGAAACCAGGACAATTTCGATCGTCAGCCGCAGACTCCAGTGTGTGCCACCCATTAAAATGGAATACGAGCCACTCGACACGTTGCGTTAAATCGTGGCTCCGTGTCATCGCCAATCGACTCGGCGCAGCCGAATTCAACGTGACTTACCGATGCCCTCGGAAAATTCGAGCCGCTTGTATGATAGTTGAAGGTCGCATTGCGGCTTTACATATTTCGTACGCCAAATTATCTCTTTCGCTATCATTAAACCCATCATCGTTCGTAATTGTCGCGGATTTAGTGGTCGAGGGCCCGTAAAATTCATTTCGAACAATACATCGAGGACGCCAGCCTAATGGCAGCTGCGTCGAACGGGAAAGCATTAAAATACGAGGATTCCTCCCCCCCCCT